>OY998144.1:19797939-21067158 GCA_963921925.1 Sphagnum tenellum
AGATTGCCCCCACACCATCACAGTGGTCTTCATCTTCATATTTTTTCAGATGAGCAACCCTTCCTCACCCCTATTCATGGTCTTGGTGTTGATTGGGTTGTTTGTTGGTTCTTCATGCCTTGCTATGGTGCGTCCATGCTCCCCTTCACACTATTATGTTTTGTGTATGCTCCCCCTTGCACTTTTTGTGATGTTCAAGGAGGAGCAATGATAAGCAATGAAAAGTGGTACCCTTGCCATCACCATGGTTTTTATTTCCATCACTTTCAAGTGAGCAACCCCCCCCCCCCCCCCCCCTCGCCCTTCCCGCGGTGCTTTGTGGTCTTGGTGTTTGGTTACTTGTTGGTCTTTTGTGCTTTATTATGATGCGTTCATGTTCCCCTCGTGCTGCTATGCTCCCCCTCATATTGTTGTGTTGCATAGTGAGGAGTGACAAGGAACATAATGTTGTTATTTTGGTCTCCTTCATTTTGAGTAAATAACAATAACAACAACCAACACTAGTAGCAATAATTATCAATAGTTGCAGTAATTAGCAACAACTAACAATAACAATTGCTACCAACCACCATCAACTACTAGCAACATCCAATAATTAATAATTGCTTGCAGTAGTAGCAGTAGCAACAAGGTTTCATTGATGGCTTGTGAGGATGTTTTAAGGCCCTTAGGAAATGATGAACCTTCTCATGATCTTCCAAATGCAAAACATTTATTTTCATTTTTATTTGTGGTTGGTCCCATGTGTGGGATTCAAGCTTCATCATCCACATGTGTTGACATGAACACTCCTCCCTCTAACACTGAAGCATTTCGATTAGTGAAGGCATTGTCAACATTGTGTAAATAAGCCAAGTTTTAGGCTAATTTTGATTGAAGGTCATGGCCTTGGGCTTTCTTTGTTGTCAATAATGGGGATATACAAAATTGTAATGTTGTGTAGTAAATGAAATGTACTTTTTGTTACCCTGATGAAGTTCTTCAATCCTAATTTGAAAAGAAGAAAAAAGGAAAAAAATGGATTTGTGCTTATAACAAAAGTTTTGGGACCAACATGCAGGTAGAACCTGGGGAGCTTCTTGAGGCATATGTTGCTAACATTGCTCATCATGAAAGGATTTCAAAGTCACAAGTTGGTAGTGAAGTGAAGGTTCAACCTAAAAAAAATCATCCAAAGGTGGCCTTAGGTTAGAATTCTTTGGTAATCTTGTTTCTTGCAAGGAACATGAAGAGCGTTAAAACACTTTTTAACAAGATCTAGTGTTTCTTACAACCAAGGGATTTTTCCCTTTAAGCAATTGTGAAAATCTTTCGATGCTACACCTTGCATTACAATTACATCCAAAAGTTGTCTTCCTTTTTCGAAAAATGATGAATGAATAAATCCTTTTGATGATTGTGGAAAAATGTTTAGATGAATATGTGGCACCATTTTTTGATGTCACACCAACTGCAACAACAACATTTGATTCGTGAATGAGTATACGGGCATGTGACTTTTTGCCTTTGTTATCAATTTCTTTACACCACAATGGGAGCCTCATCATGTATGTCTGGGTCTTTTTGAGGTTAATGACACAATAAGGGCTAGATTAATAAAACAAATGAAGGCTTTGCTTAAGAGGTTCAAGGTTACTTCTAAGATTTTGTGATTTGTTAAAGATGAAGGCACAAATCTATCGACAATGACTGCAACCTTAAAATCTTTGGTCATGTCAAGCATTGAAAGTAGATGTGCCTTTTGATGGGATTTGCTTTGGCCATGTAAGGAGTAAGGTTGCCCAATATGCAACTTCTAATGAAAAGGTTGCAATAAATTTGGCACCATTGAATATTATATTAACACAAGCATCTTTACAAGCTTGCATTATCTAGCCCAAAAAGTCAACTAAATGTACAAGTTAATAAAGTTGATGTTGTGTTGAATTTTCTTCAATTCTTGGAAGTTTTTCATTTTCAAATTAACGCATGGCTTTGGGTTGTTCATTGTGCATTACATGGAAAGGCTACAAGGAATGGAAACATGCATGATTGGATTGAAAACTAGTAACACTTGTGAAAACTCACTTTGCATCAAAGGTATTAATGTTTCAACAATGTTTGATGTATTGACAAGCAATAGTTATGTGCTATAGTCATGAAATTGAAGCATTGGCCAACATGATTCCTTCTATGATGACATGGGCAATTGTAAAAGCGATTTACGAAGCCCTTTTTCCAATTGTACTAACTTGTGTGGTAAACCAATGTTGTGGATATTGGTTGTTTTCTAATGCAATTGTTAACACAATTAGATTGTATGTGAAATTGGAGAAGGAGAGATTGGATATGTAGGCCAAGGTTGATTTTATTGCAAAGTGAAACAACTTGGGGCTAACATGAAAGAGCAAGTGACACTTGTCTTAGTACATCCTTTTTTGAGTTTTATAAATTGCTATAATGCATCCAAGGTGCACAATATGTTGGCTTTCATGTTAAATCCCCGTTTTAAAGATCTTAGCTTTGTAGGGGACTATGTTGGACATGCATCAATAATTGAAATTATCGTCCATGCATATGATGCACATTTTCTCCTTCCAACCTTACATGAGTTTTATCAAAAAAATGCAAGGACAATCAGTTATTTCAAGTGTTCATCACGAGATTGTGCACAACACCAACACTATATTTGAAGTTGGGGCATCAAAAATGGAAAGGAGCCTTGAACAAATAAGTTTTTTATTTTTTTTGTGTGTTTATGTGACAAGTGATCACATTTATTTTTTATTTTATGTGTAGAATGTAGACCATTAACATTTTTCCATATATTACATGTGAATTTAGGTTTGTCATGAACTTAATTGTTTTTAGACCTTTGATGTGGCTTTACAAAAAGTTGAATCACCTCTTCAGTGGTGGTTAAAACATGAGGGGCAATTCCCAATGGTTATTTTTCTTACAATAACAATATTGGGCATACTTGATAGTTAGATAAAGACAAAACATGTTTTCTTCTATTGTAAGGATTCTCATAGCCCTTGTTGATGTTGCCTTGGTGCAAATAATTTATATTTGTTAATTTTGCCCATTAAAAATTGGCTGGATGACCCATGTGTGGGATTAGAAGATGTGGAAAAGTTTGAGGAGCTAAAAGAGGGACTTTTAAATGTTCTTGCTTTTGAATTTCTTGAGGCAATTGAGTGCCACATAGAAGAGTGCCAAGAATATTGAGAAACCTTTGTTTGACTTTTGGATTTTGTATTTTGAACTTTGGACATTCATTTTCACACAATACACACCATTGAGTTTTTTTTGGCATGTCTCTTCTTTTTTTTGCCCATGCAAACATTTTTTTCACATGAATTTTATTTTTCCAAAAACAAATCAAGGATTTATTGTGATTTACATGGATTTACATGGTGGACAAGTGTAAATCCTTTACATTTACACTTATCTGTTTTACACTGTTCAAAATCAATTTACATGATTTTACACTTACATGATGTGTATTTCTAAAACCATATACAATCCCAACACTAGTATCTACCTACCTACTTTTTGCAAAATATGATGCCATGTCACCTTCAAAGATGTAATATAATCATGACATGTGGCATAAATCAAACCATAAATAATGATTGTTTGATTAATAAATGGTCAAATTGACAATTGGTCACTTTGATGAGCCAAAATGTCCCATGAACGCTTGGTAAAAAATACATAAATATAAAAGATAACGTCAAAATTGACTTGTCCAAAATGCCATTTTGGTTGAATTGGACAAGGGGGGGTAAAAAGACCAAAATGGGTGTCTTTTGGATTTTGATAAAAGAGATCATGAATTCTTGTAGTGCGGATAAAAATACAAATAAGGAAAGGTCAATTGAAATATAAAAAAATGAAATGTGAAAAAATGAAATATCAAAATTTAAATTTTCTAAGTATTACAAAATTTTAACATATTTAAAGTACATGAAAAATTTGAACTGATTTAATGTCTTTAAATTAGAAATTAGAAATAATAAGAATATATTTAAAGTTATAAATTTTGAGACATGTGAATTTTACATATATATTTTCAGAAGTGGAATTCATTTCATTATGAGTTTAAAAAATAAATGAAATAAGAAGTTAATTTTAAAATATTAAATATTCGAAATTTATATGATACATTTTGAAATTTGAAAATTTTGAAATTATAAATTTCAATATATTTATGAAATTGAAATTGAATTAAATTGAATGATGTTATAAAAATGGAGATGTGTAATGAATAGAATAACGAAATTGCCTAATTATATAGTAAGGTTATAGTGCATAATATTTAAAAAATACATATGTTTATATATCGTGAT
This sequence comes from Sphagnum tenellum, assembly GCA_963921925.1. Classification (NCBI taxonomy): domain Eukaryota; kingdom Viridiplantae; phylum Streptophyta; class Sphagnopsida; order Sphagnales; family Sphagnaceae; genus Sphagnum; species Sphagnum tenellum. Next base: position 19,802,274 of record OY998144.1, read on the forward strand.
AATAATTTATATCATCATGAAAGGTGATTGTCAAACTATAAAGGCCTTGGGTTATCATTAAAGAAATTAAGGTTCAAACCACACATTGGATATGCTGTGATCATGACATCATCACAACAACAAAAAACCCAATTAATAATAATAAAATAATTTAAAAAATAGATTTTAAAGCCACAACGTAATTTGATTATATTTTTCATTCATATTAAATTCACTTTTAAAATTAAAAATATTATTAAATTATTTATATAATAATTAAATTAATACTACCACCTCAAATAATAATTTTAATCATTTTAGGTAATCACATCAACTAATAATTTCAATCATTTTAATAAAATAAACTCAATGAAAGTTTTAACATAAATCATTAGTACAACTTGATTAAGGACATTTTTGTCCACTATCCATTGCAATTGAAATTTCAATCATAAAAATCATGTTATGCAATAATGAGATCTAAAATGCTTTTCAACACTTTTAAAAATCCTTCAGCAATTTTTTAACTTATTGAAATATGTAATGTGAGAACATTATATAACATTTGTTTGGCATTGCTTTAAGATTTTTTGACCAAGCTCATGCTACCATCAACTCGTCAAGACTATTTAAAACCTACCTTTACAAGTGTCGATAACTCCTTTGATTGTGTTTACACCTTTTGAAAGTAAAAAATGAAAAAAATAATTAAGTTTTTAACCAGTAACCAATTTTTAAAGGTCATTGAACATTTGGTAAGGGTATTGACTAGGTTATGAAGTTGAAATATTCCCCTATAAAAAAGTCAATGATAATTTTGGTAGTTCAAAATTGAATGACATTGATTTTACAAAAAAAATTAAAATTTAGGATTTTTTTTGAATGAAAAGGGATATTCTTTTTTGATTTTCTTAAATGTTTGAAAGAAAATCACCTCTTTAGAATCTCAATGTTTTTAGCCGAAAAAAATGTGTTTTTTCTCTTTGGATACAAGGAACACCTTGTAGAAAAATTGGTTTCAAGATTTATTTTCATATTCTTAATTGTTCTTTGAATTTTACTATTAAAATCTTTGACATATTTGAACATTGCCAACATTTGATAGATCTTCACAACATATTCACATGGGGGGGAGGGAAGAGAAGGGAGGGATTCATTCTTATCTGTAATTGAAAACTACATAATTAAAATATAAGGCATTTAAAATGATATCAAGGGTAAAAGACATTACTAAATCTCATGTTTGTAACAAAATGCAATCCCAAGGCACACTATTTAGCTCCCAAAAAACAAATGGGGGTTGGACATTCAAGATAGAATTGGACAAACTCAAAAGTGGGTAGACAAATTCAAAAGTGGAATTCAATTAGATGAGTTCAACTTGTATAAACTAAAAAAAGGCAATTGATGCAAGTTGAAGCGAAAATGATGAATAGATGAACCATGGGGAACTAAACTCGTAAAACACACCACAACCAAGACTTGGAAAAGAACCACCACCTTTCATCTTATTGTATGTTTTGTGACCAATGGCAAGGGTGGCATCAAAGTGGCAAAAAGTGTTGTGATTCTTGAAAGGGAGTCCTAAAACATGTAGAGGTTTTGAAAATGTAAAGGTTTTGAACAAAATGTAACTTTTGGTAATTGATAAATATGTAAAACCCACTTTCAAAATGATAAAAACTACCCTCTCTGCCCAAGATTAATATCAAACTGAAATATAATTGTGACATATGGACCATAACAAACACCATATATTTTTTCATTATAGTGAATGAACATAGAAATTTTTTGTTGCACATGTGTTATGAGCCATGTTTATTTTTGTTCAAAAGATTGTTATTTTATTGTCGTGATTTTTACATCATGAATGCTTTTCCCTCCAATACATTTATTACAATAATCTTTGAAATGGTATTAGAAGGTTGAATTGTTTTATTTCTTTTGTTTATTTAACCCATGTTTTGTTTACAATAAAATATTTTGAAATATATAAGTCTTGTGGAAGTATAAATGGGACTTTGATAATTTTACATGATGTTTTGTGCACCAAACATTTATTTTTACTATTTTTATATCTAAGAAGAATTTTTGAAATTATAAATCTTTAGATGAGCCTTATGATTTTTCATATTTTTTCATGCATCTTTTTATTTATATATTTTGAAAGCATTGGTTCAATTATAAATTTTCATTGCACACATGACATACTCGTTTAAGAAGTATTTCACAATTGTATTATTCAAACCACCTTTAAATGTTTTTACTATTGTTGGTAAGATCTTCAATTTGCAAGGTTAAACTTAAAGGTTAAAGTTCAAATTCTTATGACTTAGACCTAAGTCAAAACCTATTTATTGAAATTCGCACAAGAATTATGAAACTAACCTTTTACTAGGTTGGAATTGAAATTAGAACCTTGAAAAAACAACTCAAACACAAGTTCAAGTTCTTTGTGTAGGCAAGTGGAATTTTTTAAATAGTTGGGAAGTACACAAAAATTTGCTAATAAATAATCAATTTCAATTAATTGTAGAATTCCATATCTATAAAATCACAAGTTCTAATTTGTTGTAAAACTTGCTACCTAGGATGCAATTTCCAACCTTGGGAATGTGAAGTGTGTAGATGAAACTAGGCTTATTTTTTTGAATTGAGCTCAAAAGTTCTTGAATTATAAATAAATTGTGTCAAAATTGGGACCCAAGATTTGAAAAAAATTAAGCTCAAACTTCCACTTAGAGAACCTTCAAATTTTTTTAAGGTGTGAAAACTAGGATCAAAGGTGCTCTTTATTTAAAAAAAACCTAACCAACATGGGTTTCTACCCACAAAGACATAATCATTCTTCCTATTTAACAATATTAAAGCATTCAAAAATTAGTTGACTTTTAACATTCGAATTATTTGTTGGTTTGAACAACTCATTGGCAAAGGGTTGGAATGTTTTACTCAAAACATGACTTCAAAACATTTGCAACATCACACCTTATATACATTATTCTTTGATTGGTTGTTTGATTTTCATTAAGCCCACATCTGTTCATATTTTGGGTATCTATAGTTGAATTTAATAAACAAAGTTTACATCTCCATGGTTTTTTTTGGTGGCCATCAAGATGTTAAAAAATGTGTTTTCAACTAACCAATAAAACAAGGAAAAAATATTAGTCAAGTGGGATGAAAGGACTAGATAAACCTAAAGTTAACAATTCTAGTTACTTCATAATAGGAGAAAATAACCACAACATAATCCCAAAAATCATGTCAATTGGATGAAATGATAGATGGCATCATGTGTAAAGCTAATTATACACTTGTACAAAGTCTTTTTACCCTTTGGAGCAGCCAAGCAACTCATCACATAATGGCTGTATGACTAGTGGCAAGGAAATACTCATCAAGTGCCCAAAAGAGGAACTCCCAGCTCACACCTGGTGAGCTTTCCCAAAAATGTGCAGGACCTAATGAAAACTACATGGTTTCCATAGTCTCTTTGCTTATATGTAGAGCCAACAAATGAACATGTAAATGTAGGGTAAAGCCCGAAGGACCTCCAACTACACTACAAAATCTACTCCAATTGTTTACACACCTAGAGGAATTCCCAATAGATTTTATATGCATGCATATTCCTTCTAGAGAAGAGCAAGGACCTTATACCTACTCTTCAGAGAATGGAACATAAATTATGCCTACTTATCTAGTGGTAAGATCACTCACACTCTTTAAGGAGTAGGTGAAAAAACTTCCCCTCGTACACGATATAGTGATCTATGTATGTTTATGATAATGTTTTACACAATGGGTTAAAGCCTATGAGTGGGGTACATTCCCAAATAAGGGGCCAGACTCAGCTACCTATCCCTTAATCCTTGGTCCCTTATTTTGAGAATGGCCTCACCGAGGTTTGGTTAAAATGCGCAGATCACCACCAATGGAATTAGAGTTAGTCTGAGACAAATAAATCAGGTTTTGAATATAATAATTTGGGGGGCTGAGGTGGGGGTGGCATCAGGCATGTAATTTTTACTTTGGGACCATGTCGAGTCTGCACTTTAAAAAGAAGAAGAAGAAGAAGGGGGTTTAGGTGTGCAGTTATATAAATGGTCAAATATTATTGGTGATAAAGTGCTAGAAACTAGAAGAAAATGAGTTTTGAAGTTCCGCTACTTGGTGTTAAGGACTCTAGTATGAAGTCCCCTAACACTAAGCTAGTCATTAAGGACACCACCTAAACCTATTTACCATGAAGATTTTTTTATTATCTTAAGTTAACTTTCACTTAATATTAAACAATCACCAATTTAACAATAGCTGCCACCTACGATGCCACTTAGATTTTTGGTTAAAAATGACTTAATATTAGGTGTGAATGCACCTTAAAACTAAGTAGAACTGGACCCAGTTTGGAGATGGACCCATCTAAGATTTGTTATGCAGAACCCACAATCAAAAGTCTTGAAATGTGAAGAACTGGATCTAGAAGAACCTCACAGGCTGAAGACTAGAGGTTCACTGGAGGTTCTATCAATTTTTTTTTTAAAAATAAAAAATTCCTTGAACTGGAACCAAGGGTTCTTTCAAATTTAGAAAGGTTAAGAGCCGGGACCAGGAGGCTGGAGTGAATTAGCACCCACCAATGCACCAGTTGAGGATGAGCCCGTTCAGCTCGTTTTGCGGATGAACATCCTCCCTGCCCAATGTGTTTTTTTTTTTTCACCTCTTCTCTACCCCACCTACCTCCCCAGTCCTACCTACCACCTACCTCCCCCCTCCTACCTACCACCTATGAACCCCACCCCCCCTCACTCCATCGCCAAAGCTCGACTTGTCGAGCGGAAGCTCGAGCTGTGGAGCTGTTGTTGTGGAGTTGTGGAGCTGTTACTGTGGAGTTGGAGCAGGAGCTCGAGCGCCCACGAGACCCATGCGCCCACGATCAGGTAAGATGCTTACTTTTTTTTTGTTTTTTTTTTGTTTTTTTTGTTTGAAGAGGCAAGCAAGCTCCGGAGCTTTTCCGGAGCTCCGGAAGCTCCTTGCTGCAACGCAGCAAACTCCGTAGAGCTCCTGAGCTTGTTGCAACGCAAGCTCCGAAGCATGCTGCTCGGCCAGCAAGCTCCGAGCTTCGTAGACCTCTGGAGACCTTCGGAGCTTGTTGCAACGCAAGCTCCGGAACCAGCCGCTCGGCCAGCAAGCTCCGAGCTCCGAAGAGCTCCGAAGAGCTCCGGAGCTTGCGTTGCAACGTGAGCTTCGGAACCTGCTGCTCGGCCAGCAAGCTCTGAGCTCCTGAGACCTCTGGAGCTTGTTGCAACACAAGCTCCGGAGCCAGCTGCTCGGCCAGCAAGCTCCGAGCTCTGAAAAGCTCTGGAGCTTGCGTTGCAACGCGAGCTCCTAAGCTTGTTGCTTAGGCAGCAAGCTCCGGAGCTTGCTTGATGCTGCAACACAGCAAGCTCCGGAGCTTTTCCAGAGCTTCTCCGGCTCCGGAGCTTGCTTGCTGCTGGAACGCAGCAAGCTCCGGAGGATCTCTGGCTCCGGAACTAGCTTGCTTGCTGCTGCAACGCAGCAAGCTCCGGAGCTTCTCCGGAGCTTCTCTAGAGCTTCTCTGGCGCTTCTCTGGCTCTGGAGTTTGCTTGTTGCTGCAACGCAGCAAGCTCTGAAGCTTCTTCGGCTCCGGAGCTTGCTTGCTGCTGCAGCAACAAGCTCCAGAAGCGGAACTTGCTTGCTGGGGTTTTCGTTGCTTACAAAGAAGAAGGCCTTATTCTTTTTTTTGCAGTAGAAAAGAAGAAGGCCTTCTTCTTCTTCTTTTTTGTAGTAGAAGGCCTTGTTCTTTTTTTTGCAGTAGAAGAAAAAGAAGAAGAACCTTAAACCCTAAACCTTTTGCCCCATCCAGAATATATATATTTTTGCTTATGGTTTAGGTCATTAGAATTAATATTTAACAATAACTAGTGGTCTTTTGTTTAGGGTTGGAGGTTGGAATGGGTAAGAGAAGAAGATGAGGAAAAGCGGTGGTGGTGAGCTGGAAGTCAATATGCAAGATGTTGCATTAGATGAGGCGATTCTTCCAAATGTTGCTGTGGCAGATGTGGCGATTCTTTTACCATATGTTGCTGGAGGAGATGAGGGAGTTGTTGAGTCACATGTTGCTGCATTAGATGCAACAATTGTGAAGAAAAATATTGTTGCATCAGGTGCGGCAATTCTTCAGCAAAATGTTGCATCAGATGAGGAAATTGGTGAGCAAAATGGTGTTCTATCACAATTGAAACATAAAGATAACATTGGTATAGATTGTTTTACAATTTGTGGACATCAGATTAAATACAGATTAAGAAAATTGTACAAGTTTCTTGAAGTTTAGTTATATCCGCACCTTCCATCATTTGTTGGAAGGTGCAAGATTTTTTTTGTCAAATTTTTTTTATGTAATACTTGAAAACAATTCATGTTTCTTGGAATAGTATGTGATTGTGTGATTTTATGATTTCTAATGTCTGCATTCTGTTTTTTGATCTTTTTTTTTTTTTGCTTAGGTCCGGAAGTTGAATCTGACCAGGCAACTCAGCCACTTGCACTTCTTTGTCCGCCTAATTTAGCTCGAAAGGACAAGGAATGGACGCATGTTGGGTCCAAATGGAACTGCAAAGTTGGCAATTGCACTGTTGCATACTGTGTGAAATGGCTATTGACCAAGCACTTGAAGGAGGTGCATGGCTTGGTGGCAAAAAAGTCAAAACCTGGGAGGCCTTCAACTGCTGCAGGAGGTCCTCGACATCAGGACCATGCCAAGATGAATGCTCGCATCTTGGGAAATGCGATGGCTGTGCAGAGGCGGAACGATCAAAAGGTGGATAGTTGCGCTCGTGCCAAAGCACAACGCGAGTGGGAAAACCTGGTTGTTGTTACAAAACAGTGTCCACCATTCCCAAAACCAGGTTTGGTCAAATTAGCTTCAGAGCAACTTTTGAAAGTGTTGGGGCTTACTGCTTGGGGTGTGGGCAGTGTGCCTCGAGATGCAGCATCGCGAATGGAGAAAGATGAAGACTTGCAAGGGATTATTCGATCCACCCGTTGCACATATGCACGGGGACTCAAGACGGCATGGGATGCCAAATATTGGGATCAAAAGTCCAACAAAACAAGTCGGACAAAACAGTTGGCAACTGTTTTGGATTTTCATGAATCTAGAATGATTCATGGAAGGTAAGAAACAATCATAAGCAATGTTTATTGTTTATTTCTAAGGTGTGTTAGGGTTTAACTTGGTGATTTTTGGGTGTTTATAGGGTTCAGGGCCAAACATAGGAAGAGTTTGTGGCAGGTGTAGTTCAAGTTGAAATGCAACGCCGCCATTTATACACTGCTCGTCATGCAGCAAAGGCTGCAAATGCAGCTGCTGCATACCGAGCTAAACACGGGATTGTAAAATATTGATATGGGTTAGGGTTTAAGGTTATACAATTAGTTAGATTTTATAACCCTTTTACTTTTTCGACTACCCAATTTTGAATTTTGATCCTTTGATATGTTATAGAGAACCAACGTTTTTTTTTCATTGGGTTATTTAATAATTTTTCATACACCCATTTTTGTACATCTTTTATCAATATAAAGTATCTTCTATTCACACTTCTTTTATGGTATATGGTTAAGCATATGTCTTCTTTGTCATAATTTTCTTAGTACTTGAGATGTAAGAATCAAACCAAAGATCAAAATGAACATTGTGCAATACTTACATCTAATATAATAGGACTCACATCACTTGAAGAGTTTAAAAACAATATACACATTTCAAACATATAAAATACCTACATCATTTTCTATTATAGATCCCATAAGGAGATTTTCAAATATGCAATACCCACATATACGTCCTAAATAGCCACATGCATATTACATTCAGTGCAATACTCGCATCTAAGTCCCATAATAGCCGCTGGTATTTTTGGCATCTCTTGGAATACCTGCATAAGGGCCACCCATAGTTGTTGACATTCGTCATTCGTTGCAATACCCGCATATGGGTCCATGGTTTTCGTTGGGTTTCTAACATCTCTTGCAATACCCGCATATAGTTTCCATAATAGCCACTGGTTTTTTTTGTGTCTCTTGCGATTCCCGCATATAGGTCCCATAATAGTTGCTGGTTTTTTTCATTCTTTGCAAAACTTACATTCTGTCATAAAATTAATTTAGAATAATAATTAATTTAGGTATATAAAAAGACATATTTTGGGTATCCATAACACTTATTTGTTATTTTGAAATGACATTACATGTGGGTTTTGCATTTAAAGTTTAGGGTCTTCACATAAGGTTTGCCTCCATCACCTATGGATTATTTTGCATATAAAATTCCCCCTACAATGCACCATAAATTTATACAATTTACTAATAATTTGTAAAACAAAATTGTTAGGGTTTCCCAAACTCTAAATTTGAGTTTAGGGTTTAGGGTTTAGGGTTTAAATTATAATTTTAAATCTTATTAAGTTAGAGACTTTATATTTATGTTTTTTGAAATCATTATACAACTTTAAAAGGTGGGTGCAAAGATCCGTCTTTCTAGACAATTTAGAAGTTCAAGAAAGGTTCAAGAGTCCCTAGTGACTGGGTCCGGAGATTCCAAAGTTCAAGATTGTATTTTCAAGTATGAACAACAATAACAAACTGGGGAGTGAGCCCAAGGTGCTCCTCCTTTTATAGTCCAACTACTACTGTCGGAACCTGGAAGAACTATCTAGAAGAAACATCAAGCAACTTCTACAATATTCTACAAGGTTTTACAAGCTTCTACACCATTCTGCAACCATCATGTATTTTCCATGGTGTTCCGTGACGTTCTGTGAGTTTCCGCAGTGTTCCAAGATCTTCCATATGTTTCTAAAATGTTCTGAGATGTTGTAGATGTTGCCAAAAGGTTCTATGGACTTTCTTTAGACTTGGTTTCCTGACATTATCCCCTCCTGTATGGCGAACTCCTGAAAGCCTGATTATCTTTGTCGTCTCCGAGTACGGCGTCGACTTGGGGGGGTGTTTGTTGGTTTCGGAGCATTCGGATGTTCTTGATGGAATTGTTCTAGAAGATCGGGAGCGTCGTCAACATTGGATACGGGTTCCCAAGTGTTGTCGGAGACATCATATCCTTTCCATTTGATAAGGTACTTGAATGTTCCGTTGTCCCACATAGAGTCCAATATTTGCTCAACTTCAAAGCGCTGGTCGCCACTTGCGAGGGTGATATTGTGGATATCGTCGTCTGGCTTGTTTGCGGTCAAGGCTTCTCGGTCTGGGAAAGGATCTTCCTCGAAAGGTTCGATCACTGAGTTGTGAAAAACGAGATGCACGTGGTAACGAGGCGGCAGGTTGAGTTGTATGGTAACATCCTTGATAACTTCAGTGATCTCGAACGATCCGACTTTGACTTGATCAAGTTTCTTCTTTGCGCGTTCGGATCTCATGTTTTTGGTGAGCAGCCAAACTTTCTGGCCCAGCTGGTACTTCGGCTGTTCACGTCGATGTTGGTCGGCGTATCGTTTCTGTGTTTCTCGAGCTAGCCGAATTTCTGACTTGAGTTCGGCCTGTTTCTCGGCTGCTGGTACTTTCGTGTAGGTTGGCATGTTGACATCGAAATGCGGATGACGTCCGAATGTAGCGTAGAATGGTGAAACTCTTGTTGTCGCATGGACAGAGTTGTTGTATGCGAACTCAGCAAGACCAAGCCACTTGGTCCAATCGTCTTGTCGATACGAGATGAACATGCGGAGGTATTGTTGAACTGTCTGGTTGATGTTTTCAGTTTGCCCGTCTGTTTCGGGGTGGTATCCGGAAGAAAGTGCCCGTCGTGAGCCCAACAGTTCAAGGAATCATTTCCAGAAGTTCGATATGAATTGTGGTCCACGGTCGGAGATGATCTTAAGAGGAATGCCGAAGTTCTTGAAAATGTTGTTAAAAACGAGTTTTGTTGTTTCTTCTCCGGTGATGGTCTTGGTGCAAGGTGTCAACTTAACGAGTTTGGTAACCTTTTCTTCCATGACACAGAGGGTGTCGTAGCCGTTGTCAAGTGGTAGGTCGGTGATGAAGTCGATTGTCTAGACACCAAAAGCATCTTCTGGAGGGATTGGGTGTAGGAGACCCAGCGTTTTCTTTCGTTCGTTCTTGTTCTTGCGGCAAGTAGTACAGCTGTTGACGTAGCGCCGGATCCATCGGCTAATGTTCGGCCAGGTGAAGTCACGACGGACGAGCTCAATAGTCTTTGCTGCTCCAAAGTGTCCAGCAACTGGAGAGTTATGGCGATTATGGAGGATTTCGACACGGAGTTGGTCATTCGGTACGTAGATGAGGCCGTCCAGGAGTAGGATCCCATCACGCCTTCTGTTGTTTCTTCTTCTGTTGCAAGTTGCTGTGCGATTAGGTCGTCCTGGGTTGCAATTCGAATGCGTTCTATGAGTGCGTTGTCAACAGTGTTGTCATCGAGAATCAAGGTGTCCAACGAGTGTTAGAGGGAGAAGTTTGAAAAGATTGTCTTGTGCTATTCTTGCCAGTGGGGTCCACCCTCGATCGGGATGAAGTCGCTCCTGCGGCTCAGTGCGTCGGGGTTTCCGTTCGCTTTTCCTGGGCGATATTCGAGCTCAAACTGGTAGTCGGCAAGGAGTTCGGCCCATCGTGCTTGACGGCGATTTAGGAGACGTTTTGTCATAAAGTATTCGAGATTCTTGTGGTCTGATCGTATTTTGAATGGCGAGCCGATGAGATATTGGCGATACTTTTGTGCTGCGTCTACAATGGCAAGAAGTTCTTTGTCGTGTGTGGTGTAGTTGATTTCCGCAGGTGTGAACTAACGTGAATGATAAGCGAGCGGGTGTATAAGGCCATCTTCTTGGCGCTGACCCAAAACCGCACCAAGGGCATAATCACTTGCATCGGTTTCCAAAAAGGTCTCCTTGTTGGGATCGTAGTGTCGTAGGATCGGTGCAGAGGTGAAGCAGTACTTCAGCGTCTGGAAGGCTTGTTGAGCAACAGAGGTCCATTGGAATTGTGCCTTCTGGGTCTTGCCGGCCTTGCGCGATATTGCGATGAGCGGGCGTGCAACCTCGGAAAATCCGCGAATAAAACGTCGGTAGTAGTTGCAGAATCCTAGGAATGATTGCACGTCGTGCAAGTTGCGTGGTGTAGGCCAGTTTTGGATTACTTGGATTTTGTCTTGGTCCATCTTCATGCCCATGGGTGAAAACCAGTGTCCGAGAAAGTCGATCTCCGTGCACAAGAAAGAGGACTTGATTGGGTTGATGGGAAGGTGGTGTTGTCGGAGTCGATCAAGGACCATTTTGACATGTTGCTCGTGTTCCTCCTCATTTTCTGAAAAGATGAGAATGTCGTCCAAGTAGACCACGACACACTTGTCCAAGAGGTCTCCGAGAACGTAGTTCATGAACGCTTGAAATGAAGCAGGACAGTTACTTAATCCAAATGGCATGACCAGGTATTCGAAGTGCCCAAGTCGACATCGAAAGGCTGTTTTCCATTCGTGCCCTGCCATGATTCGCAGCAAGTGATAAGCGTTCGGTAGGTCAAGCTTGGTGAATATTTTGGCTTTACGTAATTTGGTTGTGATGTCAGAAAAGAGTGGAAGAGGGTAGCGGTTCTTCTTGGTGACCATGTTGAGGCGTCGGTAGTCAACACAAAGTCGGAATCCGCCGTTTTCTTTTGGAACGAAGAATACAGGTGCGCCTGCAAGTGACTTGGAAGGCCTGATCCACCCTTTCTTGAGCGCAGTTTTGATGTATTCTGCCAGAATTTCTTCTTCGGTTGTACTGAGAGCGTAGATTGAGGTATGTGGTGGAACAGACTTCCCTTCTTCAAGGTCGATTGCGAGGTCGAATTCGGGTCGATGTGGAGGGAGAGTCGTATCATCGGCAATTTCTTCTTTGGTCTTGAAGAGGTCGGCATAATCTTGATATACTAAAGGTACACCTCGTGCGTCCTTTTTGATTCCAGATTCAACATGAGTCTTCCTATTCAATATCATTGACATGAGTGCTTCCGTGATCGTGTTGAGTTCTTCTTTGGCTATGTTGATGTCATGTTGGTCTTTTCCTAATCGCATTCGTCGTCCAGCAACATTTTGAGTTCGGTAAGCGATGCGATCTGGGAGGTCTGGATTATCGGGAAGTTTTAAGAATTCGGGATTCAGGATTTCCGGGAGCAAGGTCTCTTGTCATCCGGGTTGTGAAGACGTTCGAGATTCCGTAGAATTATTTGCTGGTTCCGCGTCCAATGTTAATTGTTCATTCCCTGTACTTGTGGCATTCTCTTCAAGATCGCTTGGATTGGCCGGTCCAATTGATCGAGGATGCTGTGAGGGGCTTGAAACTGTGGTATCACCGTGCACGTGCTCAGCGTCGAGATGTTGTGGATGCTCAGAATGTTCGGGAGTTTCTAGAGGTTCGAATGTTTCTGGACATAGCCTGACCGCATCTTGTTCGGTGACAAGGCAATGTTTGCGACAGGTTTCGCTCGTGAAGCACTTCGTGTTCCCGCCATAAGATATCTGGATTGTGGGTCTCGAGCCACTTCAAAGGCAGAACAATGTCGTGCTTGGATGGGAGAATTCGAAAGGTAGCCTGTTCCACATGTGTGCCGATCTTCATTATCAAAGGCTCGGTTTCTTGAAGTGTCAACTCACTGAACGGGGTTCTGTCGGGATTGAGGACTTGAATGGGTTCTGGGAGAGTCTGGAGTTCGAGTTTCAGGGCTTGCACGATTCGAGGATGCATGAAGTAGTCTGTACTGCTGTTGTCGAGAAATAGTCGTATCCGTAGTGTGGAGTTTTTCGATTTAAACTGAACGAGGATATAAAATCTTCGGTTCCTGGTACTGAGGCCTGCGTAGGTTTCTATCCAGACACGGCCTCCAGTGTAAGGCAGGGTGACTTGAAGTGGTTTGGTCAGTGACTCCCCTGCAGTTGCGACTGACCCTAAGAGTTTCCCGACTTCTTCTTTGGGCAGTCCTTGGCAACGTGTCCAGCTTTTTCACGGTAGTAGAAGCATTTTCCTTCCTTCTGTAGTTGCTCACGTAGTTTGGCGTCTAGTTTGACCACCTTGCGAGTGTTGGAGTCGAGGTCCATTGGTTGTGGTCCATTCCATGTCTTTGCTGTGGTTTCCCTTGGTGTTGATGTTGTAGGAGGAACTGGGGGGTTCCTTGTCGGTCTTGACAAACGTGGTATGGTTTCCTTCTCGTGTTTACGAGCAGCGAAGAGCGCGTTATCCACAACGACAGCATGGTTCTGGTACTCCGTCAAGGTTTTTCCGGTCTTCCAGCCGACTAGTGCTTTGAGAACCTCATCCTTGAGACCTTGTTTGAACTTTTCAATCAAAACGTCTTCTGGATACTTGGTGGCGACTTGAAGCTGAACGAAGTCGGCAACGTAGTGGGTGCAGGATCCTGTCTGACAAAGTTTCTCCATCTTTCGTCGTGCTGTCCTGGACTCGTCTTCAGGAGGGAAGACTTCCAAGAGATGTTGGCATAGGGTGGTCCAAATGAGAGGTGTGTTGGTTGACGATGCTTGCTTGATGGTGTGGCGCAATAGTTCAAAGGCTGCTCCTGTTGTCCAGGCTTGCACGGATAGGATCTTTCGTTCTTCAGAGTTGTAGAGCGCAGCCTCTGCCGAGAATTTGGTGTCCACGGATTCGAGGAAGTGAATTGTTTCTGAGATTTTGCCAGAGAAAAGTTTTGGATCGGGTAATTTGAACTTGGCTGGTGTTGCAACCAGCGTTGGCTGGTTGGCCTGAAGGACTCCGGGTGCAAGTTGTTGCGCTGTGGATGTTGCTTGTTGTTGCACGTTCACGATCTGTTGCATTTGCGTGCTGGTAGCGCCTTGAATTTGGACGAGCTGGCTGAGCTGTGTCTGCAACGCCACCAGTTGGTTCTGAATTTCGTTGATGGCGTCCGTGACTTGTCGAGACATGGTTTATGGTCTTGAGATGGTTGATGGTCGAGGAGATTTCGAGGTTTCGAGATGTTGAGGATTCCCAGCGAGCAGGGCAGGCGAGTTTGTTATGCTACAAAGATCCGTCTTTCTAGACAATTTAGAAGTTCAAGAAAGGTTCAAGAGTCCCTAGTGACTGGGTCCGGAGATTCCAAAGTTCAAGATTGTATTTTCAGGTATGAACAACAATAACAAACTAGGGAGTGAGCCCAAGGTGCTCCTCCTTTTATAGTCCAACTACTATTGTCGGAACCTGGAAGAACTATCTGGAAGAAACATCAAGGAACTTCTACAATATTCTACAAGGTTTTACAAGCTTCTACACCATTCTGTAACCATCATGTATTTTCCATGGTGTTCCGTGACATTCTGTGAGTTTCCGCAGTGTTCCAAAATCTTCCGTATGTTTCTAAAATGTTCTGAAATGTTCTAGCTGTTGCCAAAAGGTTTTATGGACTTTCTTTAGACTTGGTTTCCTAACAGTGGGAAGAAAAAATGGATATCTTTGAATAAATTTTAATCTTGAACTTTTTAGTTTTCGATCTCAATAAACTTTGTATCGCATTCAGGGTTGGGTTTTCACATAAGGTTTGCTTCTTACCTTTGTGTGATAACTCCAACCTAATTTTCCACATCTCTTTGAAGAAAATATAGAATAAGATTGTATTAGGTCACATATGTTTAAACCCAAAAAATGTCCCCCCCAATTGAATATAAAATATTTTTGATAGTACATGAATTATCAACAAATTTTGTCATATAATTAAATAATTAATAGACCATTATTTCAGATAATTTAAATGATTAATTATCAAGAATTAGATAATCATTTATTTATGTGAAATAATTAACTATTCATTTGGCTTAACTTAATTTATTTGGATAATAAAAAGTTGGATTTAAAAATAAGATTAATTTTATTTGATTGATTAATTTTAATATATTTTTATTTTAATAAGTGATTAAAATCATTATCTAAGATAATTATTCCATGTTATAGATTGCATGTTCAGCTTTTTCATGAGAAATTCATACACCAAAATAAGTTTGATCATAATTGTCATTATACTATTTGTTCCACAAACAATACAACTTTTTTTCAAATTCATGAAACAAAAGAAGAATCATGGTATTCCTAATCAACAACCCTAGCCTCACACCTTTGTTAACATATTATTTTGAAATTAATTAATTATTTAGAGTGACCCAAAATGTAGGTATTACATTTAAGGTAGGATCTTCATTTAAAGAGGCCTAAACCTCACATCCGTATTTTTATAGTGGCCCAAAATGCAGGTATTGCATTTAGGGTTCAGTTTATATCATTATTTATATATTAAGTGTTATGAATAATAATATATTTGGACCAATATTTAAACCAATATTATACATCATGAAAAATAAAGTTTACATAAGGACTTGTATTATATATGTATAAAATATAAAATATTTTTGACCCACTATATGAATATATTAACCAAGAATTTTTTTACTATATATCAAAAAAATAAAAATAAAAATTTCAATTAAACATAGGATTAATATATGGGAGAGATCATATTTATAATTATGTGAAATAGAAAAGAAGAAAGTAAATAATTACGTGCTTTGAATTTTTTTTAAACATAATTTAAAATCTTGTTAAATTAAAGACTTTATAGTTATGTTTTTAGTATGAATATACAACTTTAAAAGGGGAAAAAAAATATGAACATCTTTGAAAAATATTTAAGCTTAAACTTTTTATTTTTTGATCTTGACAAACTCCGTATTACATTTAAGGTTGGGTTTTCATATAAGGTTTTTTTTTTTACCTTTGTGTGATAAATATTTATTATAATTAATGAATTATCACAAAATTTTCATATAATTAAATAATTAATAGACCATTATTTCAGATAATTTAGATGATTAATTATCAAGAATCGTATAATCATTTATTTATTTAAAATAATTAACTAATCATTTGGCTTAATTTTATTTACTTGAAAATAAAGAGTTGGATTTAATCAGATTAATTAATTTGATATTTGATTGATTAATTTTAGTATATATATATTTTAATAAGTTATTGAAATCACTATTTAAAATAAATATTCCATGTTATAGATTGCAAGTTCAACTTTTTCATGAAAAGTTTTTACAGCAAAACAAGCTTGATCACAATTGTCATTGCACTATTTGTTCCACAAAAATAAAACCTCTTTTAAAATTCATGAAAAAAAATAAGAATCATGGATTCCTAATTAACAACCCCAACTTCCATACACACCTTTGTTAACATATGATTTTGAAACTAATTATTGTAGAGTGACCCAAAGTGCAAGTATTGCATTTAGGGTAGGATTTTCATTTGGAAAAGGCTTAAACCCCACATGCATATTTTTTGTGGGACCCAAAGTGCAGGTATTGCATTTAGGGTAGGATCTTCGTATAAAGATGCTTAAACCCACATGCGTACTTTCGAAATGGCCCAAAATGTAGGTATTACATTTAGGGTAAGGTTTTTCAAAATGACATTGCGTTTGCATATCGTGTTTAGGGCTAGGTCTTCACTTAAGGGTATCCAAATCATTTAGATGGGTTTTTTTGAAACGTGGGTATTACATTTGGGTTTGTTTTTTCATTTCAACTTGAAATACCCAAACTTATATTTACCTTTACCAATTAGAATTTTAGGGTTTCGTTGCAATACCTACACCCGTACTTACTTTTACCAACTGGAATTTTGGGGCATAATTTCAATACTTGCACTTATACTTACTTTTACCAAACCCTAACAAAAAAGTCTTAATGATATATGCCCTAAACCTAAAAATTTATACAAGCTATACAAATCATATAATGCAAAATAAAAAAGTTTGAAAAAACATAGGAAAAAATTTAAAAACCAACATTCAAAGGTTTTAAACTATAAATATTTATTAACTGAAAGAAAATACGTTATTTTAAAAAATAATCAAATAATTTTCATATAAAACCAAAAGAAAAGATATGTCTTTTATCTCTGTGTGATCTTTCCAACCTAATTTTTCCACTCTTTTTGAAGAAGATATAAAATGCAATTGTATTAATCCACATATGTGTAAACCCTTAAATTTTCTCCCCAAATTTAACCTACTTTAGATTAATTACTATACATTCATGAAAAACTTATTAATTAATTTGTGTCTCAACCCTAAACTTAATGGTTAAGTTAGTAGGGTATGCAATTAATAGAGTAGGTAGGTTGGTAGGGTAGGTGGTTAATACAGTAGCTAAGTTAGTAGGGTAGGTGGTTAGTACAGTAGCTAGGTCAGTAGGATAACTAGTTATTAGGGTAGCTGTGTCAGTAGGTTGGTGCAAAACTTATGACGGTAGGAAAGTGAGCAGGGTAGGTATGTGTGAGGTCAGGTCCAGGAAAAACGGCCAGGAACCAAAAAAAAAAAGAAAAAAAAAGTACAGTGGTCAGCATCAAAAAGAAATCGACTGTGATGAGCCCCATCCGGCGCCAAATGAAAAAACGCAACCCATCCGGTGGACAGAACGGCCAACTGGTGCATTGGTGGGTGCTAATTCACTCTGGCCGGACCAGGAGTTCTCTTGACAAGTAAGAACCGAGCAACAATGGGAAACTACGAACAACTAACAAGCCTGTCCTGGGGCATTACCTACCAGTTTATGAAGTAAGCTCCAGACTACAGTAACCTGTACACTGACACAAAAGGACTTGGCAAATACGTTCGCAGACAGACACTGCATTTACTGAGAACATGGAAAGTAAGGTGCGCTTTTAAGTCTCTGACCTGCTCCGCATTTGTTCTCAAAAGCTTTTTGCAGCTGGAAAGAATCGACGGTAGTATGTAGTGTGTGGCAGTGAGGTAGAACAGGTTGGTGTCAATCGTTCATCACACAACCTGCTTCCCTTCTCTGCAACAGCACATGCGCATTGTCTTCATTGTCGAGGAGATTCTCTAGTCTATTATGCGCTCGATTGGGTTTCTCACCGCGTCATCGACTCAATTTGCACACATTGTCAGATGAGATGCGGTGATTACTGCATTTGTTTTTCTAGGCTGCCTGCCGTTTTCTCATCACTGCTATTTTCTGAATTGCAGCCCTGTTGTAGGGTTAGATAGGCTACTTGTTGCCGCTGTTTTGTTGCCATCCTTTTGGTTGCATCTGATCTGTGACGGTGGAAAGTGGCAACCTTCTGGTACGCTTTACTGCGGATCTCCTACCTATTGGAGCCCCCCGTACTTTCTTGGCACTTAGTTTCCGCACCCTTCCGATCCTCCAGCAGGGTTGCAGGAAATAATCCAAGTCGAAAGTCCTATCCGAGTCTTTAATCCAGTGAATACGATGATCTGGAGCTGCAGTGCAGAGTTTCAATATCGGTGGTTGTGAGAGTTGTCAGGGTTTTAAAACCGATGCCTTCGGTAAGCACATGATGCATCATTCTACGCTCTGCACACTACCCCTGTGGTTCCTTGTCAAGCTTCGGTTTTGGGAGCAGGGGAAGCTGAGACCTTGCATTATCAGCTGGGTTTTTTGGGACAGTTTTCTGGAATCTTTTCTCTCTTCAGTTTTGCAGTTTTCCTGCTTCAAAAGACGCGGTAGTTGATATTATCTAGAGTTTTCAGCAGCGTGCTGTTTCAGTCTCATTTGCTAAGCTCCCAACATCAACGGGTGTGAGAGCGATGTCGAGGGCTGGATGCCTTGTCGCGCTGCTAGCAGCAGTAATGGTGTGGTGCATGATCGGGACTACTGCGGCAGCGCTACCGGACTGCAGCGTAGCGTTCAGCAGTCTAGAGTCTTGCATCACCTACGTGCAGGGAACTGATCCGACGCCGGCTCCTTCTTGTTGTACAGCTTTCAGCAGCGTGAGAACCAATTCCCCTGTTTGCCTCTGTGAGTTACTCCAACAATTTCAAAATCCGAATTCTGGATTGGGAAATATAACGCGGGCTATGGATATTTCCACTCTTTGCAAAGTCGATGCGGATGCAAGCAGATGCGCAAGTCTGTTGGGTGCTCCAGCCCCTGCCATTGCGCCTCCCGTTGTCGCTCCCGCCCTCTCTCCCGTGTCGGAAGGTCCCACAGGCGCAGATGTAGACTGCAGCGCACCGCTCACCGAGCTACAAGCATGTCTTCCGTATGTGCAAATATCGACCGGACCTCCACCGGCGCTTCCGGCATCTTGTTGCACCGCTTTGAGCAGCGTGCAACAATCGGAGCCCGTGTGCCTGTGTGAACTGTTAACGCAACTGAATAACAGCGCACAGTATGGGATCAACGGCACCAAGGCTCTGGGGCTTCCAAAAGACTGCAAAGTGGATGCGGATTATAACAAGTGCCCAGCTCTTCTAGGATCCCCCGTTAGCTCTCCGGCCCCAGCGGTTGCTCCTGCAACTTCGTCCGGACCAGTCAGCGCTGCTGTACCTCCCTCAAGCCCAGCAACTGCGCCATCTACTCACAAACCTTCATCAGGTCCTGCATCAAACCACTTCAGACCTTCTTCACAGGCAATGCTAGTACTTATAGCTGGAGCCTTGGTAGGCCTTGAAGCTTTAGTTCACGTTTTATAGAAATTTTACCCAAGCATTTTGTTTCTCGCATTCTTGGCTCTTCGCAAATCTCAACACTCCTTTCTTCATTATTTCATATGAACTTTGTTACTCTTGAGGCAATGTAGAGTCTATAGAGCCTTTCTCTATAGCGAGTCACACCGTTGTGTTATGTAATACAATGTGCTCAAGATCAGCTATTAGTGGGTATCAAACCTTTGCTTATGTCTTTGAAATCATTTCTTACTATGATCAACATCAATTTGAAAGGAACCAATGAGACGAGATCATTGTTCATTAAACTATCATACTACCCTCTACATATCAACAACTCATCTTATTGCTTCTACTATTGGTTATGTCAAAAGTCGTGAAAAGTCATGTCAAATTTGAGAAACCAGGCAAAATGCAAAGTGAAGTGCAAGGAGACACTTCAAGAAATCAGTGATGATTCAGAAAATGAGCTCCGAGAACGTTTTCTGGATCAAGCACTAATCTCATTAGCAATCACTCTAAGTCAACTTAGGTTACACCTAGCAATCCTGCTGATCTCCACTTTTCTCATTAGTGCTAAATCTCACTTGAGAGGAACACAAGTTTGACACCCATTGTTATATGAGTGCAGTGACATTATTAGCACACAGAGTAAAGCCTCTCCAGAGCTCTACTTATTCATTGATCTGATTGTGCTTATTGCAAATATGTAGAATAGCTTCTTGCTGATACATTAAAATGAGTATTCCCAACTTTTATTTCACCATATCAGTTCTTTTTTTTGGCTGGAAAAACACATTTTACACTCCAGAAACAAGTTTTGCAAAGTTCTCCTTGAGAACATCCCAATAAATTATAGCCAAAGATTACCACCTTGAAGATCACATTATTCAGTCAATTGTAGTTATTGCAAAGAATTAGTCCAAAGGAAAAGCCAGAGTCAATGGTTCAGGAAATTATATCAAGGAAGAAAATTCTGTAGACACTAGCATAGTCTTCACTTGGGTGCTAATCCCCAGTTCTGCCTAACTATGTCTGGCTATTCAAGCTTCAACATCGATCTTGTTACACTATTTATTACCCATCTAATGGTTAAAATAAGTGGAGAGACCGATACCTCTGAAGTAAGCTTAGGGAATGGTAAGTGGAGATGCAATTTCCTCATCTGAATTAAGTTTAGGGTTTTCCCTGGGGCAGTGCGGAACATACTCTCCACCTGGGCAAGCACTAAACACCATGCTAAATAGCTGTGTAAGGCCTCTTGTATGTGTAAAGGCGCCTTCTCTTTCTGAGGAGGGTATTTCACAAAAAAACAAGGTGCCCTCCAAATACACCAGGAAATTTCTTTCAGTGAATGTGAGAGCTAGTTCTAATTTGTAGTAACACTAGGTGATGTTTTCAATGGTATTTCACTAAATTCTGAAAACTCAGCTTCTTATATAACCTCAGCAACTTTGGATATTGGGCATGGTAAGAACAATTTCAAGAACATGCATAATCTTTTTAATGCAAATGATATTTCATAAAACTAAAACACAACCGATATAATTGTGCTTATTCATTTGCAAGAAAATTCAAATTAAAATAGTCAAGTAGGTGTTTGCAAGCCAAAGTACAAGGACCTACAATGAAAATATGGGGCATGTGGGTCAACATGAAACATGTTTGAGATCAAGCTCAAACATTTCCATAAAGAAAATAAGTAAGCTACTTGAAATAAGATGGAAGGCTTTGGGTGCAATGATGGTATTGAGAAAAGTGATGGAAATTAAAGAGAAGCGGGCATGTGTAGCATGTGAATATTTTCTTGCAGTCTCAAGAGGTCAACTTTGATGAAAACATTTATAGGTAGGAAGGCTATGCTAGAATGTAGACCATAAGACAAGCTTATAATCAATGCATGTGCTTACTGAAATTTTCCTGACCTCATGGAGGAAATTGACATAGAATGCATTCAGTCTCCTTATGCCTTGCTGCATGAGAACTACAGTGAAAAGGCAAAACAGGGGAAATATTTGGGGGACTTGGCTTGATACAATTGGAAATAGATCTTCTTTGAACTAACTTCATATTTTCCTGATAGAAGCAATTGAAAATGTTTGCAAATGACTACTGTTCTGAAACCAAGAGAGAAGAGATCACGGTTTGAAATGCTCTACATCATTCAGGTAGACAGGCATGTTACGAGAGAGGCAACAAAGTTTAAGCAATTGTGCATATAACACTTGATGCGTGTTTGACTTGTAGTAGGCATGTTGGGGGAGGAACTTGTGCTATGCCAGTTCATCAATCTCAAGAAATATATGTTATGGACTGTTAAGCTACAACCTACATGATATAATCACATATCACAAGTGCCTCCATACTCCTGCAGGTGATATATGAAAAGAGTCAAATCTTTAGAAATTCCAATCACTATCATAGAGCTGTGAAAGTCGTTGGGCTGGAGTCATTTTCTGTATCGAGGCACGGCGACCACCAAAGTCAATCTCTACTAACTCAGAATCCAGTAGTGAGGTCGACTGGAGGGCACTGGTAGAAGTGGTTGTGTCCATAGAGTCAGCCAAAGTTTTCAAGGGCCTTGGAAATGCCTCCATATCTGCATGGAAAGACAGCAGGTCATGCACGACGAAGAGAAAATAGACTCCAGAAACTTTTCACTTCCTCTATAGTAGACCAAATCACATACCTACATCTACTCAGACTCTACAAACCTCTCTGTGACACACAACTTCATGTACTATGTGACAATATTAGCTCAAGTAAGAAACTAAGAAGCACTACTGAAAATATGTGTTATAGTGACTGTGGCACCCTCATCATAGACCAACAAGTCCTGCAACAACTAGCACAGTGAAACTATACCTGTTACTCTATCATGTGCCCTTTGCACATGATTTTGAGTTAGTCAAGGTGAGGTCTTTGGCCTACTACAAAAGTAAATAAGTTCACCAAAGTGTCAAATTGGATCTCATTCAAACAAATGCCCAATATACTGAGTCCTCACTCACTTTGATCTGCTTGCTGACAATTAACTTGTTACATATGTAAATGTGTCAATCTGCTTGTGACACATGGATACTCAGACTATCATCCACAATGGACCAAGGTTAGACCAAAACAATGGAAACCCCTAGGATTGATTTCATATCTGCTCAGGTTTTTTATGCATTGGAGTCTAAAATGGGTGAAAACACTCACATTTGGACTGAGAGAATTCATGCCAACAAGTGACACAGCCCTCTGGTAACTGTACTGACTAGCACAGCCACTCAATATGGAAGACCTCACTTGAGGAACAATTAAGTCAATATAGCAGCAGACCATCTACTGACTCTCTTTCAGAAGATAAACTGAAGGTCATGGAGTGGGCATACCAACTGAAGTATGGAAATTGCTGCTGCTTGCTGACTCCATAGGGTATGCTGTATAGATCCGTTTCTGTTCAGGGCCATCACCAGGGTAGGGTGGTGGAGGTTCTCCACCAAGGGTTGTTCCCTTCAAGACAGAACCTTCTCCTGCATATCTCTGTAGGGACTTGGGATTGCTGAAACTCCTTTCTTTCAAAACTGCACCCTCCTGGCTGCTACTGCTGGGATAGTCACCTGAAGGAGGCTCTGTCCACGATGACATTGCAAAGCCTGACAGTTTTCTGTAACTTGGAGAAATTGGAGACTGAATTTGCCTTTGAGACAAAGGCTGACCTTGTGGTTGAATTTGAATCTTTTCCATGCTCATCACTGGACTAACAGGCTGAATAGGTACTAGGGCCCTAGAAACTGAAGATTTTCGTCGTGTATTTGGTGAACACCAAGGGGTTTCCACGTTCAACTGCTGCGCTTGTTGGGCCCGTATAATTGAGGGATGCCGAGGAGTGTCCACATTTGACTGTGGAGCCAGGGCCAGCGCAATTGAGGCATGCCGAGGAGTGCCCACATGTGACTGTGGAGCCACAGCCAGTGCAATTGAGGCACCCATACGAGTTTCCACATGTGATTGTGTAGCCTGGCTTGGATCAAGGAACTTTGGAGTATGGGCCAAGCTGCTCTCAGCCAGGTCAAGGGCAGCACTATCTGTGGATATGTTTAGTGGGGTACTAGGACTCTCACTTGAAGTTGCAACAATTGAGTTGGTTTTGGGCATGTTGCAACTCTGCAAAACATACATGCACATTTGAGCTTTCAGGAGTTTCACAGAATTCAATAGTTTCTATAACATTCCAATCTGCATGTCCTTGAATCTGTTGGGAAGCCCAGAGTTACATTACAAGCTACATTATAAGCAACCTTATAGTTACTAAAGCACACACAACATTAGAGCAGACTCATAAGAGTTTCATAGCTCTCAACACAAAGTACTCCTACTTTAATGATCATTTAATGTTAACTCATTGAGTGTTTTGGAGTACAACAGCAATGGTCTTGACGTATCTATGTTCTTAAACAAGATCAACAATATGACACATCCTGAGCTGCTGCAAAGTTGAATATAAAATCTATTCCTCTGAACTCTAAATCTCTAAACCTTTGTGTGATCTCTGATCTCTAATTGTTAGAAATCTCTGATGGTTACAAATTTTTGATATGTGTATGTAATTACTAAGATTGTTGGGCAACCATGTTATCCCTGAGGGAGCAGTTAACAGGTTGACACCTTTGAAAAGGAGGCACTAGCAACAAGGCTGAAGAACACTAAGTCACAGTTGGTTGGCAGGCTTTGTGTTATTCTTCTTCCCAGATTGAGATTATTGTTTTTTCAACATGTTACAAAACCTGGTTCATGTCTTCCATTCCCAACTGAATGAAGCCTCAAAGGTGTGCATATGTATTCTCTGGTTAGCTATGTCAGCAACTGCTGAGGAAAAAATTATGTCTATCCTATGTATAGCTTCACAGTGAAGCATAGAAGAGGCGGAGAGCTCAATTTTGCAGCAATGTAGGTCTCTCCAGAGTGGAAAGCTATACTATGTAGGTTCAAACAGAAAAGACCACGGATGAGTTTAAAAGGTACAGAAATTAGACAACTCAGTACACAGCAGAGTGATGGAACAAACCATTGAAGCCAATAGAGGTGTCAAACCAACAGTGAGAGGGATCAGAACTATCCACCATGCCCACCAGTAATGGATTGTAACCGTCACACCCACGGTCACAATCAGGAGCCAAATCTGCAGTCTCCAAGTAGACAAGTGAATTTCTATCTCATGACATTTGCTGTCTTTAGATTCATTGACAAAGTAGTAATGCATTCAGTTTGATGCAAGAAAATTCTGTAACTTCTTGAATTGCAATATCCAGAGTTTCTATCATGTAAACATTATTTGTAATCAGAGTGCCTTGATGTAACAATCACTACAGACAGAATTACCTGCAAAGGTCCACCATACTTCATGTAGTCTGAAAACTTGTAACCACCAGGTGCATAGACCATGATGTTGGTGGGGCAGCCTGTGGGAGTCATGAAGCCTGCTGAGGAGGCCATCATGAGTGTGTATGCAAATGGTCGAAAGTCCAGATTCTGCTGTGCTGCTGCAGCCAAAGCCACTGGGAACATGATTGTCACAGCTGCATTATTTGTGATGGCCAGAGAAAACACAGTTGTTGCAACATAGGTACAGGTAATGAGCCCAAACTGCAAACACATACCAGCACACAGGTTTTGGTCCAGCAGTACTGAAACAAATTATCAATGTTGCCAGGAGGACAAAAATCTGATCAACCCAAAACAATCAAAGCTGATCTCCAGCCCTTTACAACCACAGTCTGTTCTGGAAATATGAATGAGAGCTAGGAGGATACTTTGTCTGTGGTAACAGATCAATTAAATGTCCAAACATCTTCCTTCATAAACAGAGATTGGTGTACTGGTTGCCCATACTCATCTTGAAAGTGGCTGATGATTTCCTTTGATGCAGAATTTGCTAAACACTGCTCAAGTGAAGGAATCGATATCAAGCTCATGGAGAACAGCTATTTTGACCTATGCATGAGCTCTCTCCACCATAAACTGACATCAAAGAGATATGGATGGTTGAGGTCCTTACGAGGCTTTTACCAGCAAGTCCCATAAGAGCCCTGGCCACAAGATGAGCAGCCCCACTTTGTACCATAGCCTCTGAAATACCAAAGGCTGCTGATATCATTATAAGCACAGGCATCTCCAATGCATCCTGAAAGCTCCACATAAATCAGATATACTACTTAGTCTCTGCTGCCTATTCTTGGGGATATGGTGATGAAATTCTTGGTTTAGACGCTAAATAATCTGAACTTATCATCAGGAGATGGACAAGCCAAATACTCTCTCTTGAGTGTTTGCCCGCATAAAATCTCTGAATCTGCTCTCCAGGCTTGTGGATAAAAGAGATTTATGTTTCTTCCTCTCTCTTGTGCCTCAGAAATCAGTAGGAATGAGGTGAACCAGTGCAGCATTTCAGGTGACAAGAGCTTACATTAAAAATGATTCTTAAATAAGCTTGGATGCAGTTTCCATCCCCATGTTAACTGGATAAGGCAGTAATTACACCTCAAATGTCTTATCCATCTGGTCTTTCATGAAGCTCACCATTGCATCACGAGGAGTGAGGCATCTGCAGATAAGCAGGCCCGCACAAGAGAAGAGTGCAGCAGTGATGAGCTCCACTCCAACTGCAGTAGCAATAACCATTGCCAACACTAGTACTGCAGCAATGACAGCCTTGCCCCGTTGGATAGGGACAAATCCTGGAAGCTGCACCAATTTTTCAATAAGTGAAAGTTCTCATGTTCCATGACTCTGTGACCATTCTTGAGCATAGTGAACATTGTCCATAGTCACTGGAACTGTTATAAGGAATCAAATTGCTTGATAGTTCTGGATTTGTGGACATAATTTCATAGCTCAGGCTTTGGACTTAGCCTGACTATGCAAATCAGTGAAATCATTATCTTATACAGACTTCAACAGTTCTTTGAAACATTAGGGTTCAATTGGCCTTGTTGATTGATCAATAAAAGCAAGCAACATGGTCTCTTCTGCCTCTTGAATTGGAGCTAGGTAATTTCTCCATACCTTTGATACAAGAGCAAATGTGGAGTTGTTTCGGTGCTTTGCAACAAACTCAGGGCCATCTGCTACCATCAGCAGACAGTCACCTGCATGCAGCTCAAGCTTGCCAATGGGGCTGCATCTAGCAAAGCAAATTATCACATTTAGATGTACAGAAACTGGCTACAGTCTTGGTGCCATACTGTCCAGCTATATGCTTATGAATCTGATCACTGCTGTTGAAGTCAGACACACAACACCAGATGCCACAGCCCCTCAATTGCTGAGCACAGGGTATGGTGCAGACCAATTCATAATGGTATTCAGATGCACCATATTGAATTAGTCTGCACCATACTGTGCTCCATGATTCCACAATTCCGAATTGATGACACAATTTTCTATTGGAGAGTCAGAACTCACCTACCAAGACATCTTCAGATGATCACTATGAAGTGGGCCTGCTTCTTGAGATGGTAAAGAATGTAGCCTTCATCAGTCCCTTGAGACAAATTGGGATCACATTCTCATGTTTCAGTTGCACTGTTTGACATACCCAGTAGAGCAGCTTTCTTTTTGCTCCACTCTTGGCAGAGTAGGACAAATCATAAACCCGATAGATTTATTCCAAATCTGAAGCTATAAGCAATGAGGTTGAAAATGAAAAGCACAGCAACTGGCAATTTTACCAGTCAATAACTGTGGCATGACGATGCACAGCAACAATAGCAGCTTTGTAGCGGGCTCGAAATTGCAGTTCCGCTACACGTCTGCGCACCATTGGGGACCCTGCTGCCACAACTGCCTCCACTAATCGTTGGTTTACAGTCAGCTGGTTCAGATCAACCTGCTCTTGGCCCTGTCAATCAAGTGACAAATGCCAGTTTACTTGACTTCAATACCTCTCTTAACAGATTCAATTACCAATTCTGACCTACAGTGCAGCAAGATTGGAGTGATGTTATAATGACAGTGTCAACATTTGTATAATTTTTCATGAAGCTGCATAGTTCCTTTCCTTTGACCCCCACAGCTAAGCTAATTGGACATCCAATTGGAATTTGCAAGACTTTGAAGTGTACATAATTGCATCTGTGGAATATACTTCATCTTCAGAAAGTGCCAATCCATCGAGCTGTGTCAAAGAAAGAACAGAGTCAATGGTCCCAATAAAGTGGAGATGATCCTTTGGTAATATTGAGAAATCTCCAGGAGGATTGTGATTTGATTGCCCATCTCTCTCGATCTGCAACAATGTCAGTCCTGGTTGCCGATTCAAGCCAGCTAGCTCAACTGTCTTTTGTGCCAATGAAGACAATGGTTTTACCACAAGGACCACACTGTACTCCCTGAAAATCCAAAATTGCACAACAGCATACATACATGAGACCACTGTTTGCTCTTCCTTGCTGAGAATTTCATGGCACCTTAACTTCTTGACACTTCTGAAGACAATCATTTCATACAAAAGATATTCCACCTGGCATTGATGGTTGTATTTTGCCTTGAAAGCCGATCAGGAAGGAGCGATCCGGACAATGCAAGAATATAAAGAAGACCAGCAACAGTTATTGGCACACCCACAACACCAATCTCAAAGAGGTTCATCTTCAAGTCTGGAACCTTTTTGGCTGCCATAGACAACACTATGAGGTTTGTGCTTGCACCAATAAGAGTCATGGTGCCTCCTAAAAGGGCTGCAAAGCTCAGTGGCAACAACAACTTTGAAGGAGCCATATTCACCTATATATATGAGCAGCAGATTCGTCAGAACGAATATACCAATGTATACAACCATAATCACAAAGTCAAGAATAGAGAACCATCATTGCTGGATCTTCAGGTTTGAGCAGTTTAATTCTAATTCCAGTGCTCTGGTTTGCACATGATGAAGCTTGGAAAGGATTCTTAGTTACAGAAACACATAAGACATACATGCACACTGGGCCTATATGTATGTACAGACCAGATCTGTGCTCTTGCTACATTGTTGGTATCATCTGTGTGGCATGAACACATTATGATGCAAGTGAACGAATCACAAAGATTGAATGGGAAACAAAAGGCTGCATCAAAGAAGATACAAAGATCTCTCTCCTTCTCTCCCCTTAATTATTGAATTTCAATGTCTTAGCCGATGACGTCAAAGAGGAAAAAGAGTCTCACCTTCTTTGCATATTCAACAATGGGCGGGATCATCATAGCAACAAGTGGAATATTGGCAAGAAATGCACTAAAGATAGCCACCGGCAAACTCAATTTTAGTAAAACCCAGACCACACTCTTTGCACTTTTCCAAACTCTTTGACCAGGTTTCACTATAATCTTCTTGGTACTAAACATGAATGATGAAACAAACTCCAATCCTCCTGATAGCTCAATGCCTGTTGAGACACAGCAGTGTAGCATTAGGCAGAGGAGAGAATAACCTAACACAAATGTCATGCATTGCAGAAGAAATCTAAGAAAACTTCTCCTAGGACGCTGCAGTGCGCTGGCAACTGCATGCCGATCATGCTTTAATAATCTCTTCATCAAACAGATCTGCAAAAATCTACAGAAAGATATGTTCCTTGGAAATCTGGGATAAGGACGTTGTTCACTGTTTTTATAGATCTTCTGCAAGACCTTCAACATTCTTACCTCTGGCAACAACAAACAGAACAGCAACCGACAGCATTGCTTCATCGGCAAATCCCTGAAATGCTTCATATATATCCAAAATGCCAAGCGGGAGGAAGATGATGAGTGTCCCCATCATGACCATATATGGTGGCGCCATTTCAGCCGCCAGTGCAACGAGCATGGCGCCAATGAGCGACAGTGTTGTCCATCCTTGCCAGTCTATTACTGGGTTCAATGCCATTGTTGTCATCGTCGTCGTCGTGACATTGCCTGGCCCTGTTATATTGCTTGTTATCGTCCCATTGCTTAAATTGGACATGGTGCTACTCTATCTGCTTCGACTTCATGACATCAATATGTTATTACGAACCTTGATCTGCGATGTCGAGATTGTAAGGTCAAGAAATTCAAGCACAAATTCTTTCAGGCGTTACTGCTTCTGTTCTTCAAACTTGAATAGATCTTCAACACATTGCATTCTCAGTCCCTCCGATATCTCCGTTGTTTGAGCTTTACTTCCATGCTTGTAAATTTTTCTGAGCTTGATCTTCTGACAGACGAGGAAGGAGGCGGTGAAGGGATGTAGACATGGACGATGAACAAACCAGAAAGGAAAGGGTGCTTTTGCGGCAGTTCCTTTGCGTTACAGCTTCCTCTGCCAGTTACTCTTCTGCCCGCCGTCAACATTCGCCGTCATAAGCACCTGGTCCCGGATGAAGGCTGCGCTGCTAAGCATCCGTCCCGCTGGCATGCCGTCTATGCGAATCCCAGCGCTTCGTGAGCACCCAGGATATGGCGGAATGCGAATGGGAAAAGGTCCGGTCAACCGAAAAGCTGAGAGCTTGAGAGTCTCTCCTCACAAGGAGACATACACGGCATGGCAACTCCCTATTTGTCTTCCCTACTAGTTTGGTGGCAACCCGTTGCTTCATTCTTCCTGCCTCTGCTCAATTTCAGTGCTGAAAGATAATTGCTGTGAAGTCTTGTGGATATCAGAGGAACAATATTCAGGGACATGAGGATGAGGTAGAAAGAAAGGAAACAAACAAACGAACAACCAAGCGCATTTTCTTGTTGAGGTGGTGACGGACTGTGAGGCTTATAACATGAGCACCAACCGCTGGAAGTGAAGAGATGTATTCGACACAAAAACCATACTCATCATCATCTTCCTTTCTATAGCAGCGTCTCCCTTGTTTCTAGCATCAACATCTCTCCACGCCAGGATTTCTGTGTAGCTTGATGTTGTTCTCAATCCTGTATGTCGTGTGCATCATTCTCTCTTAAGAAGCACATTTTCTTCAGACATAGCAGCAGTTATATGAATGAGGATCGGCTCCATCAAAGGTCACGAAATTAGAGATATATCTTCCACCCACAAGCATGTATAGAATCACCCTTTCATGATCCAAGAGCTTCAATTACCTTTTCTCTCATGCTCTCATTGAACCCATCTGCACATTTGTAGATCTTTGCCCCAAATTGACCTACTTTCCGTGTTTGCTTTGCTTGCCCCAAGGTTGCGAGCGTCTTTCTCTTCGCATGAACCCTTTTGTTGCATGGTCTCTGCGGGGTTCATTCTATTCTCTTCTTTCCAGTATGCACTCGGTCTGTCAATGCCATTCCTGATCACCACAGAGGTTTTGTTCTCTCTTCTTTCTTCTTGTGTTGTGTGGCACTCACCCACCACCTCTGAATTGTCCAGAATCCAGATTGAGGCAGCTCAAAGATCATGAGCTCTTGAAATCTAAGGATCGACCTCCATGCTTGGCATTGCAGGAACACAGCCTGATTTTACAAAAGGCATGAATGTGCATACCTGAGGATTCCTTGATGATCTGGTCTTGCGCAAGACAAGTAATTCTTTGTGTCAGCTTCTCTCCTTCTCTATACAGCTTGTCTCAACACTCACACCTATAATCACTAGTTGAAATTATGATTTATTTTTTCCATCCTATTGTATCTGATTTTCACCATAAAAATGAAATCCAGGAAAAAACATCATTTTGAGTTTAGACATTTTTTATTGGAAAAGAATGCAAACTGTTATCGTAACATTGTCAGAACAAGCTCCATCATTTAATTTGCAGAGCAAAACACACAAATCCTGGTTGATCTTTATGCTAATCAGTGTGTGGTTTCTTTGATCCGCAGTGCTATAATGATGTGAAAGATGTGATTGATTCACACTCAAGAAATTGTAGCAACTGTTTCCCCATCTTATTGCAGGACTTCACTAAAAGTTTTTGCACCTAGCTCCATCTTAGCTCCAATTTGGTTTTCCAGTCCTCAACACTTTTGGAATTTGCACATATGGGATTAAGGGCATCATCTTACAATTTTTCTCATGTGGGGTACTCAAGCTTAATGTTAGCAGTACCTCTTCTCAGGATTTTTAGATCTGAAGAATCATTGCTAGCACACAAGATCCTTGCTCCCGTGCTCATGTTTAAGTATGTGACAACTGGGGGTGGGGGGGGGGTGTGACAGAATATGAGATGCTAACCAAAATAGGCAAAGGTGCCTTCTCAGAAGTGATGAAAGGACAATGCATCAGGACAAAAAAATATGTTGCCATCAAATGCATGAGGCACAACTTCAACAACATCAACGAGGTCAAAGATTACTTCATGATACATCAATAATGACCAAAATGGAAAGACTTTCTTTCAAATGCAGTTATCACAATGATGAATCAATGGGAAGGAAATTTGTTTCAGAAGACCAAGCTTGAAATTGATTCTTTGACATTGCAGGTGAATAGCCTGCAGGAGATCCAAACAATGAGAAGGCTTTTGCCACATCCCAATGTCATCAAACTTCTTGAAATCTTATAGTAAGGTTCTTGACCTCTCATTACACTTATTGAGCAATTACTCATGTATCATTGAATCTCACAATTGCAAGTATGACAATCCCTATCATATGATGTCCCACGTTAGTGACTCAGGCTTGAGGTCTCTCTGAATTGGAAAATATATCACTGTTATTGAACACAAGTCAATGGAGACTGTAAAACCCATTGAGAGGATGTTAAGCTGTCCTTTGAAGGGAAGCTACAATAGATTAGTGCATGTGTAATGAGGATGGGTGGGTTCAATCCAGTGATCAGCCAACAGGCAGATTAGCCCTGGTATTTGAGTTGATGGACATGAATATCTATGAGTTCATTCAAAGGCAATACAACCATGTGGCTGAAGAGTCTATCAAGAACTACATGTATCAGTTGATGAAAGGTTTTTCACATCTGACATGCACTAATGTGCACATTTTGTAGCAGCCTAACCTGCATATATCTAGGACTGTTCATCAAGAAGTGAAAAGGCATGATGCCTAGAATTAATAGTTGAGGTCACTCCATATTTTGCTGCCAGAATAGAATTGTTAAGTACATGAATGGCCATTGAAAACCAAGTGAATTCTTTCAGTTTGTATGTGTATTGGGGACCCAGCAATGGACCACATGCATCAACATGGCATCTTTCATCGTGACATAAAACCTGAAAACATTCTTGTGAACAAGGACAGTCTGAAGGTTCTATACTTGTCCAAATACTTCTTAGTTCTCAAGGTGAAAATTGCTCCTGTCCAACCGGTTCTACAAATGAGGAATAGCTTCACTTTTTTGCTTGCTGTGCCCTTTCCCTGGAAATATGTAGGATGAATTAAGTTGGGTAAATGGCAGTATAGTCACTCGTATCTTCTTATGTCAAAATTCTCTCCTCTTGTCCATAATGTGGGTCACATATGGAATGTGGCATTTTCTCCATTCCAAGACAATATTGAACCCAATAGGAAAACTGAATCAGGTTGCATAATAGCAAAGTGCAGGGTTGTGGCTAGTTATGCTTTTCTGGAGGGGAATTGATCCCCAGTAAGTCACAGTACTTTGTTTTGTGCAGTTTTGTGAGGAAATTCTACTTCCAGTACTCTCATTGAGTTATTGTTTTGGATTTTGGTTAAGTTGTTTACCCATTGTCTGTTATGTGGAATGCTGTGGCAGTAACAAATGATCTGTAATATAGTACACTTAACACAATGGACAATTTGTTGTGCCCTCAACTGACAGTCATCAATTTGATGATGAATGGTGACGAATACGGTATGCTAGTTGGCAGACTTTGGGAGTTGCCAAAGTGTACATTCAAAGCAGCCTTACACCGAGTATATTGCCACACGGTGGTAGTTACTTGTGCCCCCAAGATACCTTCTCAAGTTGAATCAAAACTTTCTTCTGTTATACCAATGATCACCAACTTTGCGCATTTTTACTTTAGACTTTGGACAGGTATTCATGTAAATTCAGCAACCCCATCTATGGAAATGTATAACTTGTAATAACTTGGAGGACTTTCTGGAATGAAAGAAGAATCTCTGGAAAGAACTTCTTGTCACTTGTTTGAAAGATGGATTGGTTGATGTTCTGGGGGAAGGTATCGGGCACCAGAATGTTTGCTGACAGATGGCTATTACAACTACAAGATGGACATGTGGGGTGTGGGTTGTGTATTCTTTGAGATTGTCAATCGTGCCCCACTGTTCCCAGGTTTGTTGCCTCCTTTTAGACTTGCTCTCAATAATACTATATTACTAGGTATATTAGCCTGTAATCAAACATTTTTCAGAATGGATACTCATCACTTGAGTGGTAGAAAGAAGTCACAAGAAATACTCCATCACAGTCTACCAGTGAAATGCAAACAAGTATCTCTCGCCCTCATAGCCTATTAGTTCTTTTTTGAAAGCGAACATTGAGTATTAGTAAGCAAGGCAAGATGATGGTTACAATTCCTTGAACACCTTATATTTCTTGATCAAAGGTCCAACTGGTGAGTATTGGAGGATCATCACCTGAGTATCTGCTTATATGCTACCAACTTAACAATCTTATCTAGGTGCTGCTGCTGGTGGAATGCTTAATTGTGACAGGCAGCAATAAATTGGACCAGATTAAAAAGATTCACAATATTTTAGGAACTCCTTCAATCCAGTTGCTAGAGAAGATGACAAGGTCAGTCTTCTTCATAGTTTCCAATAAATCACATTTGTCTGTTACCCTCATATGAAAATGTAAATTCTTGATTGTTCAATGAAGCTTCAGTGAGTACATTCAAGTTAATTGTTCACAAATATTTCTCATGGTGCATGCTTGTGGAACCTGGGCAACAAGAAAGTTTGATTTAAGTACAGGTAGAAGGGAATGGCAGGAAGTCCCAATTGAAAGCAGATTTTAAATTTCCACATCAAAGTGGCACAGGAATTGCATGCCTCCTCCCACATGCTTCACCAGCATGTATAGAGTTGCTCACCAAGTTGCTTATGTACAACCCAAATGAAAGGTATTTGTTCAAATCCGGATCACTCTTCATATTCCTTCCAAATTGGTGCAAGTACTGCAAGATGCTGAAATTGCTAATTCAATCATTGCTTCAGTGCAACAATGGGTGTATTCCACAATTTTTGTGTGGAGAAGACTTCCATCAAATTTAAACTAGTAGTACTATAAACACCACCAATATATTGTACTTCCGCAGGTTATCAGCTACACAAGCACTTAATCATGCATACTTCAAAGAGCTCAGAGAAGGGGATGAACACTAACATCAAGCTTTCATTTATGAACAGCAATGGGAAAACTGAAAAGTAGTTGCCATTAGCACACCCTCTCACCAAGGTATGATTTTCTCACAATTTCAAAGAAGTAGATTGACTGTACAAGACCAAAATATTCCTAAAATGAAACTTCCCACACCTGTAATATAATAGTGATATTCAGAAAGATGAGAGAATCAATGAAAAGGGCCATTGAGCAATCAGCACACAGCTAAAATCTTTAGGCAAACTGGGGCTACTGGGGATGAAATGAGAAGTCAGGATGAAAACAGTACACGTGAAAAAGCCAGGAGACCAAACTAGTTTTCTCACGTATATTTGTCATCAAGGGAGTTTTACCCCCCTTTTTAGATTTGCCTTACCGACACCTTGATCACTGCTCACATTCTTCATTGAGTCAAGCCTGGTCACAAGAAGGTCCTACAAATCTTCTGAACTGATGCCCATTTTCACAAAATGGTACCCAATTTTGCTCACTTTCTGGATACACTCAAATTGGGGATGAAACAGAAATTACAGGGTCAAACTAGGGCCCAAAGACAAGGTGACTTTATGGATAGCGCTAATGTCTTTCAGCAGCCTGTTGTGAATAACAGTACCTCAAGGTTCCAGGTTTGTCAAGGAGATTAAACAACTACTCAAAACTTACAAAGTGATGTAAACCTTCCAAATTCTACTACAATGTAGTACTTTCAAGTTTGTATCATCCCATGAAGCCATCATCTTGGCAGAAGCACTATCTTTCAAAAAGGCTATACAACAAACGCATAAATAAGAACTCAATTGTTCCCAGTTGAAACACCAGTTCGAATCACAATACCAGGGATTGTGATCAAACATGTTGCTCATTTCATGGACAGTGCACCAGACATAGATTTCTAAAAGAAAAGCTTTATACTGGTTTTGGTGCAAAGCCAGTTTAAGGCCTCTCTTCTTGCAAGAAGTCTCACTTGAGGTACTCCTAGTGCACTTTAGGTGCTAGTTTCAGTTTCCAGACTGGATCCACATTATTGCACTCTGTTATATTCTAAGTTTGAACCCACCCTCATATTGTCACGGAAAAACCACTCACACAGAATGCCATTAGCAATTCATGACCATCCAATACCGATACCAAGAAACAAGAGAATACTTGTGTGGGCCCAAAAGTGCTTTCACCTTAATAAGACAATAAATGGATGGCAAAAGAAAAGAGTGATCCCATGTGTTGAGCAGCTTTTAAATCTTGCAAAAATTACAATTGACTACTGTTTTTCTGACACCATATGCCAACAAAAGGAGAACCATATGTTTAGATATCCATGACCAAATATCAAATCCCCACTGTTTTTTATGGATGCCATCACCAACATAGGCACACACACTTCTTTAAGAGGTTTGTGATGCTCCTGTGGTGCCAACTTATCGGACAAGAGGATCAATTTCCCCCAGATAGATTTGCTTATCACTTCCACATGATCCTATAATAGGCTCTTTTGGATGGAATGCAGCTTCATTCACTGAGCCTGTATGACCTGGAAGCTGCAGTCACATTAACAAAGTACAATCTGTCAGAATTGAATATTGAAACGGCCAGTATCTGCATGGTCAGTGTGAAAGCAGAACAAGAAGCACAATAGCCAACCTGGAACCCACCCCACACCCAAGTTAACAGCTACAGTAAGATGTCTTCTATTATCCAGGCCACCTACAAATTATCCAACACCTAATCAGCTCCAGAACACCTTCAAGGAATAGACCAAAGCTGGCACCCTACATTAAATTCCCCTAAAACTGGGTGGTCATAAACAACTGGATGCCTCACAGCTTATGACTGGATAGCCCACATGGTCATCTCGAGCGCTCATATACCTCACCCCCTGGAGACCAATTCTGAAAGGTAATCATAGATGACTTGTATATCATAATTGATACACCCACAGAAGACTAGTGTAAGTTCTAATACTTTCTTACACATGAGGGTCATCATACCTGAGTAGTATACCATTATTAGTCATCCACACTATTCCAACATTCACTTGTAAGTGAGGGTCATACTGTGCACTTGTTTTACTGTTCAATGCAGGGAAGCAAAGAAAGCTTAAATAGATGTTGCTCATCTTTGACAAAGGAAAGATTTAGCAATATCTCTCATGAGAATCAAGAAATCTCCATTCTCACGATCAAGAAAGCCAGATCAAGGTTAAA
Organism: Sphagnum tenellum; assembly: GCA_963921925.1. Classification (NCBI taxonomy): domain Eukaryota; kingdom Viridiplantae; phylum Streptophyta; class Sphagnopsida; order Sphagnales; family Sphagnaceae; genus Sphagnum; species Sphagnum tenellum. Next base: position 19,839,234 of record OY998144.1, read on the forward strand.
GTTCAAACTTCTCCTTTACATCAAAGAAAGACTTCCACGAAAGGACTTACAAAACTGGGAAGAAAGGACAAAACAGGAGTGAGAAAACAAAAAATACTCACTTGCAGTATGAACAACAGTGAGAGTATGTCACTTGTTCAGTGACCATCAACAGTAACATGTATGATAGTGACTTCTCTATCACAACTTCCCCACTGATTTATCAGCTCCCTACAGTGGGTATAGACCAGTGTAAACACTAACCTGCATACTGAGATTCTGTTGCAAGTCCAGAAGTAACAGGACTCAGCCATGACAGTGGCTAGCAACAAACAACAACACAAGGAGAAACACATAAAGAAACAAAGAGGCAGAAAAAAAAAGACACAGAAAAGGAAGACAAAACATAGAGAAACAGACTGCAGAGGAAAAAATAGACCAAGTGGGCTTACAGAAGCTCCCCACTTATGAGACTCTTTACAAAATGATTCACAATGTAAATTCACCAGTTGGACTATTCAATTTGCTTGAAAGTTCACCTTGTATAGAATCCGTCGAGAAGTGGTATCCCAAATATAGACCATTCGGTCTGCACTGCCAGATGTCACCTTGCTGCCATCTGGTGACCAATTACACCTGAGTAGATTCTTCTCAAAATTGTGCTGGTGTCCTGTTAAGATCTTCACGCACCGATTCTGAAAACAATCACAGAGATTCTTAAGAACTCTTTTCCAACCATTTCTTAGCATTAAAAATTGACAGGGCAAGTGAGAATTTAACCACTAGATTTACAGTTTTGAGAGTGATGCATAATCTCCTTGCTATCCAAATCTGGGCCAAGATCTGGACCACCTAAAATTGTTGATTCCATCTTAAGAGGCATACCTGGGGTGCATATGGGCGCATGTCCCAAACCCGGAGAGTGCAGTCCATTGAGTTCGTGAGAAGATAGGACCCATCAGGACTGAGTTGCATGCTGGTAATTGTCTCAGTGTGGCCCTGTAATTTCATTGCCACCTCATGCTTGCGGAGATCCCACACCTTGATATCATTATCAATGCCTCCTGTGAAAATTTTGTCCGCACCATCCGAAAATCCAACTGCTGTTATCTGTGTCAAACACATAAGCAGGCAATACAAAGGTGTAATTACAGTTAAGAAAGATGGAAAAAGCCAAAAGATCTCTCAACACATATGAAAGCACAGATAGGCAACAGCATAAAGCCCAATCATGATCATAGGGAAGCAGTGACTGTGCTTGGACTAGATTTATGACCACAATCTTAAGAGGCCGAAAATCTGGTTCACAGGAGCATGAGAGACAGCATTAAAGACGGAGAACTACTTTGTGACACTTGCAAGCATAAAAAAACTACCTGGTACTTGTCAGGGAAAGTTTGAAGGCATCCACGATGGCGCATATCCCAAAGTTTAGCAGTTCCATCATCTGAACCACTCACAATAAGAGGTGGACCCCTCCGTGCAGGGCAGCAGCTGTTTACAAAGGATGAATGTTCCACCATTTTCTTTATCTGCAATGCATCAGAAAGATATTTTCATGCACAAGTACTAATTATGGTGTTTAATTACAACTGTAAGTGACTTAAGAGGCATTTACTGTGTCTGAAGAAAATTAGAAGTTGATTGGAAACTGCCAAAGTGTGATGTGAAATCCTCACAAATTTAGCAATGACATCATCCCCAAAAGACAGACAGCATCCTCCTCTTACATAGCAAAAAACAGGCTAAACTGCATCAAACCACCAGAAGACTTGAGAAGGAGAAATATGAACCTGCTTGCCAGTGATTGCATCCCATGCACGCACAGTTTTGTCAGGGCTAGCAGACACAATATGTGTCCCATCACCACTCCAGGAAAGGTCCACCACAGCATTACGATGACCCTTCAATACCATGTAATTTTCACAATCCCCTTGCACATTCCACAGAACTGCCACCAACCAAAATAATGTAACATTCAGTACAGGAGAGGGTCAAGAGATAATTTCAAACTCCAACATCATCAAATAGGTCACTCTCTCAAACCTTCAAAACTTTGTATACGGTCCCAGCATCAAGCACCTGATTCAAAGAGGAAATCGCAGTACATCATAACGATACAGACTTGATTGTCTGTTTCAAAACTGAGAAACATAGAGTTTCTGTAACCCGTGAAGAAGCCCACTTGCGGAACATCCAGCACAATGACCTATCAACATTGCCTTGATAGGGAGTCCTCAACTACCACAGTATCTCACAAGTTCAAAGGAGATGCATGAAGACTTACAGATGTCTTTATCATGGGATCCTGATGCAATTGCTGTCCCTTGTGGATTGAACTTCATTGTATAAACTGCACTCTGGCAAACCACCAAGGTTGCAAGGTCAGATTCTACTCCTGAGCCATCAATCTTCCCAAAATTGTCCATCACACAATTCATGACATAAATTTCAGAAGGTGATACATGATCCTTTTCTTGACTTCCATTAACACACATTTTTGTATATTTCCATTGCCATTGCACTGACCAAATAGCTCTCAAAACTGTCTGGTTGTTTGAGCAAAAAGATTGTTCATCCTCTTTGATACGAGGGGGCTAGTCAACTTATTCATGGAAGACACTGAAATCAAAACAGAGCACAAAAAGACATGCTGTACTCTGAAAGAACAACCCATCTCCTAGGTCAAGAGCGAAGGCATACCCCATGGCCAGTGAGTAGCATGATAGGCGCATCAAGGCTGGATGTTCTTCTTACTGCCTGCAAATACAGAATCCAAGATAAAATCAACCAAAGGAAGACCAAGGCGCCCAAGCTGGTCCATTGACAAACCTGAAACCCTCGAGTTCGTGATACAATCTCTGCATCACATTAACGTGTCTCCAAGTGACCATCCACCTTGCAACCTACCCCAAAATATAAGGTACTGAAATTCTTGGCAGAAATGTAGCAAGCTAAAATCACGCCTCCTGATGGATCCAAAAGAGGGCTCAACAACTTCTCGTCCTAACGAGGTGCAGAAGAAACAGGCTGCAAAAGAACTGACCTCGCCATTGACTGTGAGCACGTTGTTAGGTTGCAGTGGAATTCCATTAACCGCAGGTACCAATGCTCCATCAGTCCGCTGCCGCTTCATCGCGGTTAGTGCCATGTCGTCCTCCCCTGCTCTCTTCGCTGCCATTATTGCTACTTCTCTCGCCAAAGCCGAAGCAAACTTCTAAGAAAAATAAGCACAAGAAGCCTCTGTCTTTCCTTAAGCTTGTAGACCGCGATCGACTTTGCGCTGGAAACCTAACCCTAGAAACCATAGACGTCCAAAGCCAAACAAGAAACTCAGCTTTCCTTGCTAAGGATATGGAGGTCTCCCCAAGAAGCTGGAGTAAAAGAGCTTCCTAACGCTTGTTTCACACGAGAGTTGTATTCATTCACTCCTGGGCCCTCAAGAGATCGAGAGGACGAGGAGAGAAAGGAGCAAAAGCGCAATGAATCATGATTCGACAAAACATTAGAAGAAAGTTTCACTGTGATGTTGCTTGTCGGAAGCCCTAACCCTAACCAACCTTGCAACACTTTCCCATCATCCACAGTTCTATGTATTCCGACGCATCTAGGCTCTAACGCAGCAGCAACTCCTGGTCTCCTCGATGTTGGGGCAAGGCCTGCATTTAAGGACTTATCCTGCCTATCTTCCGGCAATGCGTCCAGCAATATGACCTGATGACTGACCAAATGAGATCGTGCAAAATCGAGGAAGGTCGAGTTGCAAAGAGCGCGGACATGACACAGGAATTGTAATGACAAAGGCAAAGTGAGTGAATCCCAAATCTTAGAAGGAAGATCTACCTTCTGTTTACTAGTTCAAGGATCATCACGTTGCATACAGCCCACGTAGTCGCTGTGAGGAGATATCTCCACGATGCATGCTGTTTGTTGATTCAATTCTTTACAAGGTGATTCCGGTGCCACCCATTGATACCACCCAAAGCATATGGATGTTGGGTTCTTCAGGGAGTCATCTGAGGAGTTGTGCATCGATGGGATCTTCTGGGTCCTCAGGGGAAGAACAAGGAATGGACAACCAGGTGGCAGTTTGCAGCCGTTGGAAGTTTTCACCTTTGAAGGGAAGACAAGAGCCCTTTCAGTCTGAAGAGACGATCTGTCGGTTGTCAGGCTTCAGGTTCTGAAATTCCAAGTGAAGCTTGGAGAACAACACTCTCTGAAGGACGGAGTTGATGAAATGACTGACAATTCTTTATCCGAGTTATCAGGAGTATCCAAAGCATCATCGGCACTGTTCTCGAGTGCATATACTGCCGAATGAAGCCAGTTGCGAAGATTTTTTTAAGTGAAAAAGATTTACACTGCGCCATTGCAATTGATGGACCAAGTCGGTTAAGTTTCTGTCAGAATCACCACACCATGTACTCCTCAATCCAGCCAATGTGGTCCAGAAGCAATAAGGTGAAATAGGTGTGGAACTCATATGCATGGGGTGTTCAAGGCCTGAGGGTAGCATCAGGTGAGACAGGGACGGTGGTGAGAGGATGCAGACTCAGGTTGGAGCATCCGAATAACCAGAAAGTACAAAACAGAAGCCTGCAGCAGGATGCTAAATTCAGTTGCTGCCTCAGCTACAAAGATGCAGAGAAGCCAGGGAACTAACATCCGCACAAAAGAGAATACCAAGACACCCCATGAGCAGTTACATTCTGTGTGTAACTCTGCACACAATTGCTAATTTGTTTCTTTCACAGTTGTGAGGAAATCATCTTCTTGTTACATCTCAGAGAGCTCAGCAACCTCCAGTGGTCAACATCATTGCAGTAAAATTCACTGCATTGACTTGTCTACTTCTGATTTCTGGCCATCATCTTGTCAGCCATGGTAATGCCCTGATAGGTTCAGAAGTGAATGGTATTTCCCAACTGGTTTCTTACATCAGTCTGTCTGAATTACAAAGCCTTGAATGTCAGCTTTGTCTTCTGGGGTGCTAATTGAGAGAGAGATTTGATTCTGGTATCAGAGAGCTAGTCTGTACCTGTAAGCTCACAATAACTATCATAGTCGTTGGGCCGAGTCCTGTACCTGAAGCAAACCCATCCTATGTCTTTTGTGAGGTTTTTGAGATGGTCCAGAGGTGGACAGATCTGTGCAACAAAGTGCGTCTCCAGCTATCCAAGATACCCAAGATCCCGTGCTCTAGGCAACTGAATTGAGTAACTCAAGCACCAAGGAGCATCAGATTGAGTCTTTAGAAGTTGTTGAAGCATCATTGCTCATGCCACCCCTTCAGAATGACCTGGAACTGAACATTATTTGGTCTTGCCTATGTGAACCCTTGTATCATGCTAGCTCTGCAGTTTACATCACATCAATTCTATCTGGTGTCATTGTGTCACCAACTCTTTGAAGTGTGGTCTGCACTAAGGATGGTACGCCCTAGAAAGTTCAGGCTATGATGCACATTTTGAGCAAAAGGGCTACCCCAAGCTGAACCTTGACATCCTAGCTTCACTTCAAGGCAAAATGATTTCCATTTCTTGCATCCAAATTTGGTCAAGTCCACCATGACCTGCATTGTTCTTGGTGCATTCACTTTCATTTCTCCTACCAATCTTCCCAACCAAATGGCCTCCTTGGCTGCCCTTGTCATGAAAATGAAAAATGCCTCTGTAGAGCTTAGTGCAGTGCAGGGTTGTTTCCTGCTTCCCCAAGTGATTGGACTTGACCCTTGTAGAAAGAAATATCATGACACCAATTTCCAGTCATGGACATCTCCTACCCAGTCAACATCTGAAAAGCATATCAACTCATTTAATTGTAGCAAATCTTTTAGTCCACAGTTCCCTTTATGTATCTAAACAAGTGTTTTACAACATTTAAGTGGGGGTTTTGAGGCTAGCTTGAGAACCTGCAAGGTTGATTGCAAAGGAAATGTTGATGCAACTTAGCATCTTGGTTGCATATCACCTCTGCATTAATGATGCCTTTCGGTTGAAATATGTATTCTCGCCTCAATGAATGACTCAACAAACTCCACATTTTTAGCCTCCCCTTGATCTCACTTTTGATCCACTGAATTCTCTCTCAGAGCTTTTGTATGAGGTACACAAGCAATGTACAGAATTAACAGGGCAATTTTCTCCTTTTCCCAAAAGTCATCCTTTCTTTGAACCTTGACTTTTCAGGTATTTGTCAACCTCAATATACATGTGCCTGTTTCAACTTGGATAATGCCTTGCAAAAACTGTAGACCTTGTTCTCTTTGCCTGGTTCTTCAAATATTTTGGCTTCGACACAAACACTTCTTTGTTGAGTTCCCCATTCAAAAAGTCATTTTGACATTTAGATGGTACATTTTGCAATCATTGTGACCAGCCATTGTTGTTGCAGCACACAAGGTATTATACATGATGATTGGGGCAAATTTGAGTCTATAAAATCTCCCTTTCCACACTATTGAAATTCACAAGCAACCAAATGCACTTTTGTGGTGGTTTCATCTGCATGGGTCTTCAACTTGAAGATCCATTTGGTCATGATGTCTTTTCTACCAAGAGCCAAATTGTCAAAAACCCATGTTTGCTTCTTCTCAATGGAGTGCATCTCTTGCTTCATTGCATCAACCCATTTAGGCAATTGAGCTACTTCAACTAATGACGCTAGTTTTGTCGTATCTTCAGAAAATCCAACCAAAAAGTTGTTGAAGTGTTGAATCAGCTTTACAAGTTGCTTTGTGAATGTGATTTCCATTTTCAATATAGGTGGAATTGTGTTTGACAAGCTCGATCCAACTAAGTCATTTCCTACATCATTGGATGGTAGGGTATCACTATTTTTGAATTCTTCATTTTGTGTACTTGGATTGCCAAGCATATTGCTAGTCTATTGACAGTCTATTGCTAGTCAACTATTATTTGTGACTTAATTAGCTATTATTTGTGGATGGTCAACTATTGTTTTATTGCTTGGAAAATGGATGAACACAATTATATTATTGTATTTTGGGAATCAATTTACAATCATGGTAAGTTTCATGCAATTTTCACCAAACACTCATAGGTATGTCACTCTCATTTTATTACAAATGATGTGCAAGAAAATATAGATGCAATATATATATATAATTCCAATTTAAATAAGGTGTCAATAATTCATTTTGAAAATATATTTAAAATGTGTTAAAAAATATGTCAATATTTCATAGCATATTAAAAATTATCCTTTGCTTCAAGTGCTTTACAAGGAATGACCTCCTTAAACAAACATTATGTCATTCAATATTCTTAATCTCTAGGTGAAAACATCTATATTTTTTAATGGATGTGTTAACATTTTAAAATGAACAATTTTTGGAATTAGTCAACCATTGAGTCCTAAAAGCATTGTTAATATGAACAAAACATTTGCATGCAATAATCTTAAGGTGCTTCAAATCAAGGACCATGTCATGAAACTTTTAATATGGAATGGTTGTGCAACTTGATGTCATTGAAAGGTAACTTGATAATTATGTAATTATCTAAGAGGTTAAATAGGTAACTTATTAGGTGGTGGGGTTTCATAATTTGATAATAATTTATGGGTGATTTATAGTGAATCATTATTAATTATTCATGGTTTTAATTAATGTGCATGATTCAATAAAAAATAATGGCACACATTAATCTGCATGTTGAATCACATGATGAGTTATGTGAAATGTAAATTTCGAGGAATATTTTTATTTTGTTTTATTTTGTTTAATATATAAATGAATGTTTGGGGTTTATTGTGACACTTTCACTTGATTAGAATGTAGTTTGTTGAATAAAGTTGAGGATTTCATGGAATAAACTAAAGAATAAATTGAAAGATTGCTAAAAATTTATTCAAAATTTTATGCATAGTTTGTGAAAATGTAAAATCCATAATAAGAAGGATAATCATTGCATAATAAACATGCATAGAAGGTAGATATGTGAATAAATGTTTGTGAAACCAGGAACATAAATGTCTATAGCTATGTAATAAAAATACATAATTTCAATCCTTTACCCATTTGTATTCCATGATTACGTTATTCACCATGGTTGACAATATATTGGTGAGGTATATAGTTGTGTTAACGAGTTTTACCCAAAGTTTGGCAAGAAAAAAAAATCAAATGCCAAACTTTGTTTCTTTTCAAATGAAATTTTATATTTATGTTTACCCAACACAATTTTGGTGTGGATTGTTAGTTTGGGTGAACTATTATCAAGCACCTTACTTTTAAAAAAAAAATAGAAAATACACCCAAGATATGTTCAAGTTTCTTTTATATAAGTTCAAGATTCTAATTAATTTGTTGAATTGTCTTTAAACTTTTGCACAAAATGTTTTTAAATGATTTAGAATCACACTTCTCATGAAAAAAAAAAAAACCCATCCAAACCTACTTTAATTAATGGGGAATGTTAGTATGGACTTAGTTCCAAATGAGGTTTTAATTGAAAAAAATGAGCACAAAGGTCAATGTAAATTAAACCAAATGCTTGAATCATGTGATGAGGGCTTTTCTTGGGAGCTCTTCAATGATTTTGCTTCCCCATGGCATAAATTTGGCACATAGAGTTAATAAGTATGAACTTTGATAGGCTTGAAACAATTCTGCTACATTAAATGTCCAAACCTTTATAGTTGGTCCAAATATAAGCAAATTAGAATATGGCATATGACATTACATTACTATATTTCTCTCTTTCAATTTTTTCACTTGCCAATGAATGATATTTTTCTAAAAACACTAATTTGTGTTGGTTAAATATGAACTTTTTGTAGGATGCACCTTCTTATTCAAGTGATGAAGAGTGGGTTGAAAAACAAGCACATGATGTCAAAATGTTTAATATTGGTGTACCACTACATACCCTTAACAATGTTGCAAACAACAATAAAGTGGAATTAAACATTCAAATGGGAAGAATTTTTTATGATGTGTGACAACCATGTGATGCAACAATCCATGAATCCATACAACAAATATGGGATGAAGACAAGTAAGATTTTTTCAACATTGTTGATGACATGGAGCTTGACACCAACATTCAAAGGTCTTATGAATCATGATAGGGTATTTTGAACCAACTTTAAATTACCCTCACTTTTTGAAATTGGCCACAAAATTTAATATCCTTTTGTTTGAAAGTAATGGATTTAATACATTAACAAGTACACTAATGTTATTGAATACATCAACAAGCCATAGGTGTACTAATGGGTTTGTGGATGAATTATTGTCATTGTTGCAAAACTCCATATTCCTTAAACTTAACAATTTGTTTAAGTCACATTATGAAGCAAAAACCATGATTCAAAACTTACAATTAGTGAATAATGTAATCCACACATGTAAAAATGGTTGCATTCTATTTTTTATGAGGCATAATGTAGCAATAAAATGCCCAATTTGTGGGTAGTTTGATTTGTTATTGGATGAAATCAAGTCCCCAAGAAAATGTTTAGGCATTTTCCTTTAATCCCAAGGCTAGAAAAAATGTACAAAAGTTTTAAATTCTTTGAACTAATGAAGATGGATTGTTTAAAATGTATTTAATTCAAAAGCATGGGTTCATGTTGATTTTAAGTGGTTAGATTCTGCAATTGATTTTAATAAGTTTAAAATTGGGGCTTGCATTGACTGGGGTCAACCCATTTGCTATCCAATTGACCACTTGGTCCACATGATTGGTTATTATTTTAAACTATAACATACCTCCATGGTTCACAACAATAAATAAATAAACTTATGTTCAACCTATTGACTCCAACAAAATAATCACTCAAAAATAATAACATTGACATCTACATGGTTCCATTATTAAAAGAATTATTAGAGCTTTGGAATGGGTTTCATGCTAGGATGTGACAAGACCCATCGGAGAGTGTAGGTTCACAATGCATGTTTTGTGGTGTATCCATAATTTGTTAGCATATGGATTAATCTTTGGCCAAGTCACCAAAGGGTACAAAGGGTATCCTTGTGGACCAAACACATCCTCTCACCATGCTCCAAAGTTGGGGAAAGTGATTTATGATTTCATTATAGGTGGCTATGATCAAACACCCATATCGATCCAACACTCATGACTTCAATGGGAAAACTAAAAGAAGGCAAACCCCACTTGTGATGACCCCCGTCCCCCCATGTTGATTGGAATTCAAGTCTTGGAGCACCTTAATTTGTATGAAACCTAGAAGGTTACTAATGGCAAAAAGGAACAAAACCCTTGTGCAAATATAAAAGTGAAAACAAAGAATATTTTCTTTGACCTACCATATCAAAAGGTTTGTGATCTCAAGTATTTTCTACCTTCAATGGTAAATTTGAAGGTCATTTGACCTTTGTGTCTTGAGTTTTTGTGATTGCAAATCAAACTTCCAACTTTTTTTTTGAAGTACCTTAATCTTTACATTTTCAAATGGAAAATGCAATTTCATTTTCAACACATACATTTCAAAAATTTCCAATGATTTCAAGAAGAATTAAGTCAAACATTGTTTACTATCCTTGTTTTGTCCCAAACATTTGGGACATTGTGAAACTCCATCTCCCAAAATGGGAAAAACCATTTGGAAATGTTGGGTTTCACTTTTCCATATTTTGGGAGTGTATTTAAATTTTGTGACACTTTTTCAACTTCCCCTCCTTTTAATGTTTTAACCTTGGTTGTGAGGCCAAGGCCAGAATCATGACAATAAATTGAACTTCAAAAATAGAAAACACATTAAAAAAACCTAATTCTACAACTTCAAAACAAATAATGAAATTTATATTTGAAAAATATTACAAAGGATGGTACAAGGAGATCACAAAAATCTTTATGAAAGTATGATTTTTTTAAAAATCAACTTTATATAATATTTTGTCCTAATAATAGCCTAATCATTAGTTATGTAATAGTACCCAATATGATAGCCAATAAATAGTTGGTGTTTTAATTAATAATATAATTAATAACTAATTCAAAATTTTATTCCTAAATTACTTATTATAAATACACTATTATTTTCCATTGTAGAAATATTTAACATAACATAACACTTAACAATGATTATTCACATGTGAAAAGATATGCGATTAATAGTTCCAAACATATTGATTAATGGAACTACAATAGGTATAATTGGTTAATATTTTTAAAAATATGACAAGTGTAATTGGTTAACACATAAAAACATTAATTTTAACATTTATAAAATTATGGCATATATTCAATCAATATTTATTAAAATATTGGTATAACATTTATGAAAATATGATAGGTGTAATCATTTATCATATATATATTTAAATGATTTAACATTAAAAAGTATGACACATGTAACATTTATGAAGGTCATTAATATGTGTATTATTTCATTTCTTACATGTTCCTTGAGTTCATTAACTTTTGAACCACTGTGTCGCAACCCTAGCCATGGGCTCAGGACCAAGGCAAGGGCTTGCAAGGTTGTGGGCCAAGAAAAGAAGCCTAGGAGTGAAAAAAAATGTGAAGAAATGAACCTTCACATTCCTAAGGGAGCTTCCACCTTGGGAGTTAAAGTTTCGAAGGATTCCTGAATGTTCAGAGAGCAATTACAAAGGCCAAAACTCAATGGATTGAGAAGTTATTTATACCATTGAAAAGTTATTGAAACGTAAATGTCTAAAATGGGTTTACATGATCCATTTGGACATCTGAAACAATAGTTATGGCCAAAAAAAGGGTCGAGAGTCAAATTGTCAATTTGACTCATGACCACTAAAAGTCAGGAATCGACCCAATTTCCTTGCGTGCAAGTGGCAGGTAACATATCATTGGAAAGCTCTCAATGAGGATTACAATTTTGCTATAGACCTAATTTCAATTAGAAGTTTACACGTAAAGTTATGGGGCCCCAAAGTCATGGGAGTCCTAACTTTGGCAATTATGGGACTCTCATTTGGGAGTCCTAGAACAAAATGTAATTTGGATGTGAGCTTTGTGGACAGGCACAGAGTATACTATAAGGGGGAAGGTGATGGCTTCTCCCAAGTTTGGGCCGTGGTGAATTTCGTGAATCCAAGTTTGCCCGTGGCTTGTCTTAACACCAAAAGTGCTCAAATTATGCACTAACCAACTTGTTGTTTGGTTTTGTGGAAGTCCATGTGAGTGAGTAAGTGCTTGTCATTCTTCCTAGTCCCATCCCGAAACTCTAGCATGCCCTTTTACCCCAAAGTGCTACGAGCCAGAAAGCGTGCCCCGATTTTTTGCTCTTTCATTGTTTTCATTTCAAACTCACGTTTAAGTCTATCAAAGAGCTTAGGAGCGCATCACAATAAGATAGGCCAAAGCAAGGAATATTTATAAATTATTGTAAACATTTTATTCATTTGCAGCTACGATCTCCACATGTGGAAAGATCTAGACCTTAGTCATCCCCTTTATGTGTGCATGTGCATGCACACATGCAGAGTTGTCTTTCATTTCCAATGAAATCATGTTGTCTTATCTATGATTTTCAATCTTTTCAATTCCTACTATGATAAGATGTATTCCTTGGCTTTCTTTAATTTCTACGATTTCCAACAAAAATTGCAATGTGACCACACAAAAGCAAGTGCTCCAACTTCTTTGCTCTCTTCAACCTTTTCAAATTGTTTCTTTCACAAAACCAACATCAAAACACCAACACTGCCCCCTCATCATTTGCTCCAAATTGCACACATGACAAAAATGGAAAAGAATTTTACATAGCCCTCAAAGCACACAAAAATACAAGATTAAACTTCAACAACCACCAATCTTTAATGGTCTCAAAGTTCGATCCACTGTTATTTTATGCATTGTGCTTCTGTTGTAGATTGCACCTCGCAACCTCTGTGTTTCAACCAAAGACAAGAGCAAAGTCTTGTATGCTGAGTACTTTATGAATAACTCTAATATTTGAGCAAATCAAGTACTTGCAATACAGGAGATTACCAATATTGGGTTGATATTTGATGTTGTTGATAACCTTCAACTCTTTAGTTTACACTTATGGAACAAGCAGACGACCTGCAAATATAGGTTAGTAGTTAGTACACTGTAAATTTGTAAGTTCAAAGTTCAAGCCAAAAGTTATGTACTGATCTATCATAATGTCATTAGCTTGCAAATGATCCGTATATATACCTGGTATATAACTTGCCCGCAGTCACCGTGGTCCGGATATTACCTCTCACGTAGGAAGTGGGTAGTTTAAATCTGGTTGACACCAGAACTAACGTACTGCTGTGTCATAATTTCTCAGGGCAAGAAGGAACATGAAAGACAGGTCATGCAATTCATAGTGAGAGCGAGCCGATTTATGACTGGGATTCCGACACTCATGTTAGATCGGAAGTCAGTTGTAAGTTTTGTAATTAAGCCAGGAGTCGATGACTGAACTTGCAAAATCCGCCTCGTATTTAAATCGTTAATGTGTCGTGTGAGGCGTGTCACGCGTGTTTACTGACTGTTTGGTACTTGGTACTTCTGAATTTCTGGGCAGTGTCAGCAATGGAAATCCTACGTAACAACCTCACATATCTTTGTCAGTGTCACCGGAGCCCTCCACGTGACAATGTGCATTTCATTTCTTACGCGGCTATTTCAAGTAAGGTGAGGTGAATTGATTCGGCACACCGTGCTCATTGATTCACTGCCTGTCATTAATTAACGGTCCTAATGTTATGTGTGTGGAACAGATGCCGCCAGGCGTTAAAAATCGCTCTCGTGTACCCAACATATTACACAACTACATAGAGAAAGGAACGGAAACACATGGCATAAAGCACCTCTTTAGTTGCCATTAGCACAGGCCAAAAATGGCAATGAACCAGGTTGGCAAAAAATTTCATTGTAACCAATGAGGTGAAGCAGCATGCACCCAGGGAGCTCAGCATTTTTTTCATTTGGGGGGAGATCGAGGTTGTTGAATTTCTCACGGTGCTCCTATCGTAGTTCCCTATGGGTTTACAACATGTTCTTCAACTTCTCAACATGTTCTCCAACATGTTCCCAGTAGCTTATCTCTTTATCTATTATCCTCTGCACTGAGCTCTACTCTTGTAATTTGGAGTAATCTTCACTATTATCACACATATAATATATAACATAAAAATACCCTAAATGACACACCATGTCTGAACCAAAATGTAACTCACTTGCAACAACGTAGGAATCCAAGCCCAAAGCATAAAAGAAAAACCATAACACTTACATAAACACAAGAAAACTACAAAACAAAAAAATATATTTTAAAATATCAAATCATCAGAAATGATTTGAAACAACACAACTTGAGATTATATTCCATGACAAAATATTTCAAACCTTAATCACACCAAAATTGGTTTAGAATAAAATTAATCAACTTAGCTAACCCAATTCTTTTTTAACTAAGTAGGACTTAACTGAGTAGCTGTAGATCTCTATAAAAAAAATCCAACAACGTCAAAATCACTTCAATCTAACATTGTATATGAAAGTTGTGGACTTCTAGAGTTTTAGGATGGATGATAATTTTTTGTCCAAATCAAGGATGAAAATTGGCCACTTGAATGAAAATTAAAAAAATAAAAATAAAACCTTGGATAGATGAAATGTTCCAATCAAACAAAATATTACAATTATGGATGAAAATGCTTCCAACTGAATGAAAAATTGAAAATATAAATATAATTCTTAACATATTTGGATTGGTGTCAGACTTGTTCCTTAGGTGCGGATTGTTTTTTTTTAATTGAAATTTAAATTGGGAGACCTGAATTGGACCCCTTGAACCCATTTAAATTAGGCTTCCCCAGGTTTCAAAAACCTCCCAACCTACCAAATTTGGTAAGTTTGGGGGAGGCTTAGATGAACTTGAAGCTCATGGCAATGGTGTCATAGAGCTCCATGCTCTTGCCATTGCCACCCCCCTCCTTTTTTCTTTTTCTTTTTTTTCGTCCTTCAAGTTCTCCTTCTTCCTTTTTATATTTGTTGCCTCTTATTGTAGTTACACTGAAGATGATGCGCTTGGCAAGGAGTTCCTTTCCTTGTTTCTTTTTATTCCCAAGCTATAGCTACAATTACAATGTAGATGACAAACATGGCTAGGAACTCCTCTCATCACTTCTTCTTGCTCTCTTGTTGCAATAGCAACTACGTCACCAATAGTGACAACAACTAGGGGTAGAAGGTGCCCCCCTTCTCCTTAGTGAATAGGCACTAACAATTAGGCAACTAGGAGCTCAAATTCCTAATGATGGTGGTGGTGGTTTTAGTTGCCATCACCATTGTTATACCTACCAATGAAAAATAGACATAGTGGGAAAAAGAGAAAAAGTTAAAATAAAAGAAAGAAAAACATCAAGGGGCCCCTATGATAGAAACATGGCTTTTTTTGCTTGTGATGTTTTTCTTTCTTCCCAACTCCATGTTACCCATGCCTTGTTTGGGGTTCAACTCTTCATGGAGTTTCAAACCAAAAATTGTGCAAAAATTTTCAACTTTGTTAAGTGAACTCCTTCAACAAACTAAGTTGTGAATGAATGATGTTTCCACCGCAAGCAAAGCTCTTGCATAAACAACCCATAATAACACAAAAAATATATATAACTACTTAATACTTATTGCTAATTAAATCCCATGCATAACACACACACAAAAGAAAATCAAAACTTAATGCTAAACAAATCTAGCTTAATTAGAACACAAAAACAACTATCTAAAACTTTTGGTGATTGAAAATGCAATTCAACTGTAATAATACAAGAATCCAAGCCTAAAGCATTAAAAAAAAAACCCCCCATAACATTTGCATAAACACAAGAAAATTGTACAGCAAAAAATTATGTTCTAGAATTTCAAATCACTAGAAGTGACTTCAGATCACACAACTTGGGATTATATCCCATGAAAAAATATCTTGAACCTTGTTTATACTTGAATTGGTTCAAAATAAAAATAATTAACTTAGTTAACCCAATTTATCCCTAATTAAGTCAAATTTAACGAAGCAACTAAACTAACACATTTGACATCATTGGTGGTGTGAAGCAATGCAGAACCCAAGATAATATGGGTCATAATACATTACTTTCATAATGTAGGCATGTAATATGGTTAGTTGCCAACAATTGGGAAAAAAATTGGGTCAAGACCCAAGAGGTGTGACTTTATGAAGAATAACGACTCATGACCTTGATGACCGTCAATATCACCCATGTAGTTCCTTCACCATTAGGTCCTTGTTGCATGAGAAAGATGAAACTATTAGAGACCATTCTATGTTTAAACATTATAATGAGGAAGTTGGTCACTTGGAAACAAGCGTCATAGCGAGATCGAAATATGTAAAGGCCTCTTTTTTATTTGTCTCCTTTACCCTTTGGGTAACATGGGCTAGGCTTGGAGAACTTTTCACTCTGCAGACAATTTTTAAAAAGACAAATGGTGTGTTATGTGTTGTGTCTAGAGACCATGTAAATTTGTTTTAGCAATAAGGATTTAAAGGTTAGGCTTAGAAACACTCACATGGATGAATCTTATGTAAAGTAAAGACCTAGTGATAGGGTATTTTCAAAACAAGGTGGCTAGGGTTGGTAATAGCTAAATATGGCCCCCTATTTTGGGAACGCCCTTCAATTGTGGGTTGTACCCATCATAATGCAAGGCAAAGGTGATGGGAGGGAATCATTCTTATCCCTATTCTTATAAAATGGTAAGGGATCTTACATTTAGTGGTCGACATAATTCTTTTAAAACGTTTAAATAGTAAACATAATATTCATCAAAGCCATAGAACTTTATTTATAAACACAACACTAATTTGAAAAATGTACAAAGGTATTGGGAAGGCAAAAGGAGAATTTAAAGGATGTCACATTAACACAAATTAATGTCAAAATGTTTCCATTTCAACAATCAATTGCCTATACTAGGTGAATCGTGGCAATGGGGGGTGTCACCTGAAGGGGTGGAAGATGGAAATAATTAAGCCTACTACTATTGCCCAACTTAAGATGGAGGATGCTTGCGTCCTTTGTAACATAATTGAAAATGTTTTGATAAAGAAAAACAACCAAGATAGAAAGAAAAAGCCCCTCTGGCCCTTTGGAGCTCCAAATGGCATTAGCACAATCTTATAAGTACACACATCAACTTGTTCGTGTAAGCATCCAAATACTTCAATAGTTAAAGGGAGGAATTGATCAATGAGGTGTTAGTTATGATAATTTTTTTGTTTTGTTTGCGCTGCATTGGAGGTAGTAAATCCTTGAATTGTGCAAAATTGACGAAGGAAGTTTGCACATGTTGGGTCAATAATGATATTATCAATTAGAGTGTGGATGTCATCTTTGTTGAACACAATGTTGACTTGTCGATAAAAAGAGTTGAACATGGTTGAAGGAAGCACATGTAGTTGTTATCTTCGCACATGAAAGCCAACATTTCACACAATGGTAGCAAAAATGTTACGAACTACATCATGGGTTCTTATGCATTTGTTACCATGGGTGCAATGTAAGAGGTGGATAGCCATAGGGTCGATGGGGTGTGTGCATACACATTGAAAGAGACGTGCAATTGAAAGATGTGGTAATTTAAGTTGTGTTTAAAATTTTGTGAAAAAAAATGGGGAAGATAAATGAAAGGTTGATAATATTGGTCAAATCATAAACCAATTGCCCACCTTAGGGCCAAAACATGATGAAATAAAATTAAAGCACAATAGGCGTCAGGTATCGTGTTTAAGAACATGTTAGAGAAGGTATGATGGTGCAAACACTTTCACATGGAATCATGAAATTGAACCATTTGTTGTTCAATGAATTGTTTAAAAGGAAGTACACATGAATGTGTTAGGGGTGGCAAAAGATCACATGCCACCTTGAGGTGTCATTAAAAAGGGAAGGTGTTATTGTTGACTCATGTTAAAACTTCAAAAAGGAAAGGACATTGATCAATTATGAACTTAACAACTATTATTGAAGCTACAAGGGGCCCATTTTCTTGAATAGCCTACCCGGGTGATGGTGGTTATTGCTATGAACTTGATGATAGCGGCAATGGTTTTTTTTGGGAAAAAGGCTTGTTTATGAACTAAAGGTCTTTCTAGGCTATCAAAATACCTTGGACTCAAAAAACATCCAAACACTTTAAAGAAGGAAGAGTCAAAAGAAACAAAGGAGTTTATGAAGGTGGAAAAAAGAAGTGTGCATCATAATATATGCGATGGTTGTTGCATGAAGCAATGAATTAAAAATTCCAAAGATTATTTGAACATCACCCATTTTAAGGAGAAGGTTGACATGCCGAACATGCATTTTTTAAAATAAAAAATGATGTGAATGATGAAGTGCCCAATGGAACCCCTAAGATTTTAATTCTTTTTTATGGGTTGTTAAATTGAGATGGGGTGTTGAAATTAAGTGGCAAGCCAAAAGGGGACCATGGTACACATTTATGAGGTTGGATAAAAAGACCTATAACATGGAGTTTAGTCTGAAAATGTTCATATGTAGATGATAATTTTGAAGGGGTGCCATGATGTGAATGTCACTTGTAATGTATGAAAATAAACAAAAGAGAAAATGGTTAACCATAAAACAGAATGCTTTAGAGTGAACTAGGGTAAATAGTGCCCCTTTTAAAGCATCACCTTAATGGGTTCCTATGGTAGATGGGATGACCATGACATTGCTTTCATGGTTGTAGTGATTATAAAACAAAGGGAGATTCAAGCATCAAATGCACGAACAAAAAAATAAGTTGTATGATGTCCCCACTTGTTACACAAAATTCTTGAATATGACCTTTTTTGACACCAAATTAAAAACATTCATCACATTTAGCTAAAGAACAACCTAATTAAGGTGAAGGTCCAAGGTGCACATGATGTTGTGGATTAATGTGTCACATTTACCCTTGACTGTTATTTGAATTAGTGTGGGGATAAATTTGTTGTTAAACATTGCAATATTAAAGGCATAAACATGATTTCTAAGTTGATACAATGTGTTTCCCATGGCATTGGGACAAATTCCACCTAAAGGTTTAGTCATGGTTAAAAGGTGGGCCACCCTAAGGACATGTAATTTGATGTGAAATGTGACCTCATGCAATATGAAAACAAAGCTGAAGCAATTCCAAGAATCCATATATGGAATCTTATAGCAAAACAAATCTTAGAGGTGTTAAAAAAATCCTAAAAGGACCACTTAGAACTGAAATGTTGCATGTGTTTCAATTTAGATGAAAGTTCAAGGCCTTGATTTAATTTGTATATTTCCATGAAAATCGAAAAGAAGCCATATGATTCAAGATGTAGAGTGTTGAAAGTTGAAATGGTGTCGAAAGATGTGGGTGTAAGAAAAAATGGTGTAAGAATGTGAAATCTTCAAAAAATTCCTTTACACATCTAAGAATTAAATTGTGGAGATGACATTTATGAGTTGGAAGATCATGTTGGAGAAGGAACATTAAGCTCGAACTTGGCACCAAAAATTAGGTTCAAAAGAAGAATTTTTCCTATAGGTTTTCCTAATCACCTAATAAAAAAAGCTTGAATTGGATCCACATCTAAGTATAGGCTAATGTAAGTGGGGTGGGAGTAAAGGGGGGTATTGATTCAAGATGGTCACATGGGTTTGGATTAAATGAACTCATTATGATAATCATGTCCACTAAAACCACACTATCGTGCAACTAAATTTTTTAAAAAAAACATATACAATTATTATGCAATTGTCCTTAGAATACTATAACTATTATGCAACTATCCCTTTAAAAAATGATGTATTAATTAATAAATGGCCATGTCAAAAAATTAGTTCATTGTATTATAGTTACAAATGAGTTGAAAATGGGTCTTCTATACAATAATTTATACACATTGCAAATATATATGCAGTCAACCATATTTGATTTTTTCAAAAGTTACATTGTAGTTGCATGTGGCAACCACTTTAGAATTATTATATATATTTCACTAAAACAACAATTATGTTACAACTAATGTACAATGTACGTACATGGGATCATGCCACATGTTCACATTTCCACCACCCATTATGGGATACATTTGCAACTAGTTTTTGATTATGATTCCCATTGATACAATTAGCATGGCCACTAGTGCGCCACTATTAAGGTACTACTATTCAACCATGTTATGACTGTAATATAACTATTTATAACTTAATAATGATACATATTCATTAGTTAGTTATATTTTCATCGTATGTGTTTCATTTTGAGTGATTTAAAATGTTACGGGAGCGTTACCTCAAGTTTTGAAAATCATCTTTACAGTGAAAGGAAAATGAGTAATGAAAAAATAACAAAAAGATAAATAATCTTTCAAACTTATAAAACATGTTTTTTTTTGTTTTTTTTTCCTCTTTGGACCCTTCCTACTTTCAAACCTCATAACTTTCTCATTTCTTATTCATTTAAGAATATTTAAAATGTTATAAGAACACCACTTTGAAGTTATACAAATCATTTTGGAACTTTAATAGTAACAAAACAACATACAAGGAATTTTTTTAGTGTTTGGGAACTGGTCTTTGTAGCATTTGGTGGTTTGTTTTTTTGAGTTTTTGACCCCCTCTATTTTGAAAGGCCATAACGTTTTCAATTCTATTAAATTTTTAATGATTTTTAGTGTACCAATGCGCCAATAAGAGGGGTTCAAGTTTTGTTCAAACACCAAAAATAATGGAGCCTTCCCTTTGGATCTAGTCCACTTTGAGTGCTTAAGTGTTATATTTGCAAGTAATGAACAACTAAAAGAATTGACCCATATGTTTTGTCTTCAAATCCCATGTTACAAACTATATAAAAAAGGCTTGTTCTCTTATGTTCTCACATTAAAATACATGTGCCATTTTGGGATGGGCTTAAAAAAGTTTAACCTAAAGGCAAAACAGAAAAAAAATAAAAATAAAATTCATGGCTATTCTTTAATGCACTTAGTCTTGTGTTTTCCTAATTATTTATTTACCAAGGTAAGTAAATAGGTCTTATTTTGCTACCTACCTATGTAGGTAGGTAGGTAAATAGGTCTTAGGTAAATATGTAAGTATGTAGGTCTTAAGACCTACCAACCTACCTACCTATGGTTATGTATGACTTATTTAACTTTTTTCTTCCAAAATATAATTAATATGCCATATGGTAATTTTCCATTGTGCCATGTGTCACAATTTTATACCATAATTAACAATCATAATGGATGATGAAGATCAATATTTCAAAAAAAGATTTATGTCCAAAAATCTTCATAATGCCATGTTTTAGATTTTAATAGATGGATGACAATTAATGATGTTAACATGACATCATGGGTGCAATTGCAATGGAATTGCATAATAGTTGAAAATGAGTTGTTTTGATTGAAATGAAATTGAATTGCAATGAGTTGCATTGTATATACGATGAGTTATGACTTTGCAATTCATGCAACTTGTTTGTTAGCACTCACAATGTATAAATATAGTGAGTTGAAAGTGTCCTTTACAACTAAAAATTTGAATTACAAGGTTAATTGCAAACCAGCTTTTTTTGTCATAGTGATTAGATGTTTGATATGAATTTTAGTGATGAACTAACCTTCAAAAGGTAAATTGACACCCACAAATGGGATAATAGGCTTAGGTGGAAGTTGTGGACATGTTGGGGAGATGGGGGTAAGTTGGGGGTTTGATCATGAACAATTATAGGGGTTGATAAAGTAGATGGGGGAAAAGTTCTTACATGTGCATTATCTAAGGAGGATTAGGAAAGTGTAGGGTTGGGGCCCCACATTTGCATGAAAGGCTAGGGGTCAATAGAAGAACTAGTAGGTGGTGCATGCTTTGTTAGAATGGTAGGGGGTGGTGTGTGGTGTGTGGTTTGCATAGGAAATGAAGTGAAAAATAGGTCTATATTGCTGATGCAAAAAAAGGCAAATGGGTAATGCGAACTATGAAGTTTGATGATATATAATGAATTAAGGGATGTGCAACATTTTGTGCCCATGAAAAAAAAGGTTTATTAAGAGCACAATAAAAAATAAGCCCCACTTTTTAAAGATTACCTACTTTTACATGACAATTTTAAATCTAGAAAGGCAACCACACAAAACTAAATAGATAGAAAAATAAAATAAAAAATTGCCTAGGGTTCCCTAGCTAAAATGTTATGCTAACATCAAACCTTAACTTCATTATAATTTTGAATGCCATCATCACTATTCTACTAAGTTCAACACAACCTATGCACTTCAATACCAAAATATTACATTCTTCACTGCTTTTATTAATCCTATAGGACCCAAGACAAACAATGTTGCACATAAGTTTCCAAAAAAACTATTTTCATATAAAGGTACCTACTACTCCTACAAAGTCTTTTTGTCCTACCCATGTTTGTTCATTCACATCCCAAGCCAAAGCAAAATGCTTCTTGATGCTAGCAATAAATTACAAAACTATTATAAAAAAAAAACTTGTGTGTAATTTGTGGTTAAAAAATTAATTGACCTTTTGTGTTGTTGCACTTGATGGAAAATTTGTTTGTTTTCTTGTTACAGTGATGAGAAAAGATGCGGTTTAAAAAAAAGGAAAAGTCATCACCTCTTTCCTTTTGCTTCAATTTGAAAATGGATAATAGATTTAAAATAGCCTTGAAAAAATGATCTAGATGTTCTTCAAAAAATCCCAAAAAACCTTGAAATATCTTTTTTAGATAAACAAAAATGAAATTAAAATGGTTATATTGTTTTGACATTCAACAATGTAACTTCAAACATTGAAACATTATAAACTTTTGAGCCAAACCTTCAATTTGAAAATGAGACCAAATCTATAAAAGGCACAAAAGGCTTCTAATCTACTTCAAACACCATAATATTCCTCCACTTTTCTATGAGGGATATTCATGAACAAGAGATACCTTTGAAATATAATTATTTTATAATCACACTTGATGTTAACCTAGTGTTAAGTGGATGTTAAGAAAGGTAAGGAAAATTGTTATAATCAAAATAAGAATGTTAATTTAACATAAAAATTTCACCAAATAAAAAATTTGGAATAATGTTCAATGTTTGGTAACAATTTTTTTTAAATGTTAAAATCAATGAAAAATTTAAAAAATGTTTTTCAATGTTCCCTTACCCATCCATGTCTACTTATTTATATTTACCTATTTAAACTACATACCTACTACCTACCTACCCACCTACTTATGTATTTATCACCCACCCATTCATCCCATACCCAACGTAACAAAAGAGACAACATGCAATTTTTTTTATCTTCATCATAAATGATAATGACGATGAAAAAAGTTAAGATTTAACATCGATCTAGCTGCTAGTAAACATTTACATATCATAGGTGTAAATAATTTTTTTAAAAGTTAACTTAAAATTGTACTTAATGATAAATAAATCTTAAAAACCTAGTTTGGTGTTAAGGGAGTTAACACATAAGTCCCTAACACCAAGTATAATTGAAATTAGTTATTTTTTAATGTTGAACAATTTTCAGTTTTTTGGTGAGAATAGTCAATTTTGATTCTCACATAACATTTTAAAAATTGAATTTGCTCTCAGAGAAAAATCCAAAATAAAGAACTAATGAAGATATCAACAACATAAATGCAAAGAGACTCACACAAAGACTAAGTAGCAATGGAAGAAGACCCAAACATTAAGAGAGCTATTTTTTTGCCAAAAACAATGAAGGAGGACCAACGCGAGAAAAACTAAACAACCAAAAAAGCTTCAACTCTTAACAGCTGGGAGGTGCCAACCTCAAAACCTGAAACCCTATGATTGTTTTCTTTTGAAAACTTAAGATGCCCAAATTTTAGTCTTAATGGCTCTAAAGACACCTAACTGAGAATCATACCTTGCATTATTGAAATACGTTATCAGGCGAGACGCAAAATAGTCCCCATCGAGCTCTGTCCAGCGCATGTTTCTCTTGTCTTCTTGCACATGCACAGTTCTGCATGTTCTTCATTCTGCTTGAATTATTTCAAGCTATGTTGTCACCCAGGCAGATTCGAAGGCTGAACCCTCCCATTCACAGAACATGGTACTCTCATCTGGCATAGATTCAGTCGCTGGAGGAGGTATGATTGCTTTTCTATTCAAATAACTCAAACCTTGCGGCGGAACCACACGGTTCTCCGCAGGGCTGCACTGTCAGGCCCACAAAGGGCGCCGGACAGAGCTCGATTCGGGGGGGGGGGGTTTAGCGTTTCACACTTATCAGCGTCTCTTTTTTAAAATTTAAATAAATGGGCGAAGTCTCAAGGGTCGATTCTCACCTCAATGAAACTTTACGATCAAATATAAACAAGAATATCATTATAAATAATATGTGACAATTTTCCTAGTGAGTTCCAGCATGAACTCGTGACCGGTTCTCGATTCATTTCTGATACCCACCCACACTGGTATTTTCCCCAAGTGAGTAAAGCACTGGCAGAAATTTCTGAAATTTCTTAGTGTATTTCCAGAGCGTTTCAGTCAAGAGAATTTTTCCTCCATAGAAGGTGAAATGTTTTAATCTCGCTACCGTCCTCTCCTGACAGAGCTACAGAGTTTTGTCCTACTATATATTATTAATATGTGCCACCTTGGCGGCTTCAACATTAAATATATTATTTTCAGAAATATTGGAAATTTCAAATTTAATTGAACTCGAGAGACATTCGAACGTGCCAAGGTACTACAATAGCAGGTGACTGGAAAGTGTGCAAATTTGGATGTATTCTACAAAGCGCCAGGCTGATGTAAATAGTAACCATAGTGTGAAGGGACACTAACTTCTAAGTCAAGTCTAGTGTTGTTGTCTGGACTGGACAACACCACCAGACTCTTTCCCTGTCTTTTTGCTTACAAAGTACTGTTGGTTCCAGCGACGGTGGGACCCTACCATCCCCAGGATGGACATCAGAAACTTCTAGAGGCTGGGGGGGGGGGGGGGGTAAAAACAGCATGTTTACATATTCAACTTGGGTGTGTTGTTGGTAAATTGCTTTAGTGTTTCCTCGGGAACTACTTGGGCGTTTCACTGGGAACTTCGTCTTTCAGTTGTGTCGTAGAAATCACAAAGGTTTTCCAACGGAGACCATGACACTCACTGTGAAGACTCGAGCGATTTTCTTTAGCTAGAGGTTATATGCCGGTCAACAACCACCTTTTCCCTGTGTCGTAGGTCTGTGAGGGGTGGAGGTTTATTTGTATGGTTGGAGCAAGAGGCTTCCTTTTCAGGTGGGCCTCGCTACCCATGTTAATTGGGTCTTTCCAGTTCAAAGTGCTTAACTTAACTTTGGAAGGTTCACAGAGGATTTGATGTATGTTTGTTTGTCCCAAACAAAAAAAAACTAACTTATGAGCTAAATTTTTTTTTGACACAAATTTTTTAACTTCAACAAAAATTTCCAAGAGGACCCACCTTTGCCAAAGAGATCGAAAGTTGGAATGGAAATCTTCACCTCGGGGTAAATAGGAGGTAAGTACGAGAAGTTACTGCGGTGGAAACCGTTTTGTCGCAAATGAAAAGGTCTTGCCTGCGCCCCATCATACCTCTCTGTATTTTGTCGTCTTTCTCTCTCTTCTTTCGCTTCAGCTTAGCACTGTAGACTCGGCTGCGCCGATTTTGCTGCACTTTGTCTCGCGGTTTTCTATAAAGGGCCTCATAAAAAGCGCTTGGTGTATATGTTGCGCCGGTGAGAGAAGGTTGTTTTCATTGTGTTTTTTTGTTCCACGTCTCTGATCAGCAGCAGTAGCTCTATCTCTAGTGTTGAGGAGTTTCTTTTTTTGCTTTGTTTTGTTAATATCGGTCGGTTGAAGTGGTATTGTTTGTGTTGCTAGCGACTGAGAAGTACGGAAGATCTGGCAAAGAAAATTCAGGTGGAGCAAGAAGACGCACTGGAGCAGATTAGCAACGAGCGACTGGTGCGAACGCTGTACACAGCGCTAGCAGAAGGGGATGCAGCGAGTGTGCAGGCCATAGTGCACGAAGATCTGGAGTGGTGGTTTCATGGCCCACCTGCGCAGCAACATATGATGCGCTTACTTACTGGTGTTGCCTCCAGTGACACCTTTGCGTTTGAGCCGATTAGCATCCGCGGCATTGCTAACAAGGTTTTTGTGGAAGGGAAGGGCTCCTCTCCAGGGCTGTATTGGGTGCACATATGGACGGTTAAGGACCAGCGAATCTGCCAGCTGCGTGAGTATTTCAACACCGCTATCCTCGTCACAGATCTAAAGCCGGTGAAGCCGAATCCGCATGTGATACAGAACCATCCTTCTGCCACTCTGTGGCAGAGTCAGTTGTGGAAGTCCAAGGAAGGCCGGTCGATGCCCGGTCTCATCTTGACGATCTAGGGCGGGATCAAGGGCCTTCACAAACAGCGAAGACATGTAGATCGTCATGGTCGATTCGGGTTAGTCACCTGCTAGGGGTGTCTTCTTCGTAACCTCAGTATCGGAAATGTAATAGCCCATTTTTGTTGTTCTTTGAATCCTTAGTGTCGAGCTATAGAGAACAAAGATTGGCGTTGCCACTACTATTATAGGCAGTCCGCTATCAGGTTCTTCAAATCTTTTTCTTTAGAGAAAGTATAAAATAATTAGCTATGGCCTCTAATTTTTTTGTATATGCATTGGGTTGTCAATCCCGCACTCAAATATCACATATGGCAAGAATATGTCTGCCGTTTTCTCGAGTAAATGTTTGTCCTTTCTCAAAGCTGCCGATCTGCAGAGCAAATTCCATTTGCGTGCAAAAATAATATTTTGCAGCATTCAGTTAGCACAATAACTGAGTATCCCTAACATATTCACTAATAAGATTCTAAGACAATTGCATACATTGTCAAAATCATGCACCTAACAATCACAAAATGCTTGTGAAGTGGCATGATGGGGGTTATAAAATGGCTGGAAAGAAGTTTCTTATCATTTCTTATCAGGTCTTGAGTAAATAGAGTTTCTTATCATGTCTGTTGCCACAAG
Source organism: Sphagnum tenellum (assembly GCA_963921925.1). Lineage (NCBI taxonomy): Eukaryota > Viridiplantae > Streptophyta > Sphagnopsida > Sphagnales > Sphagnaceae > Sphagnum > Sphagnum tenellum. The sequence continues at coordinate 19,866,225 of OY998144.1, forward strand.
GTCATGATGGAAAGCCCCAATCAAAGGGAAGGCATCCAAGTTTGCCGTCAATCTTGGGCACAGGGGATAAGGGATTGAATCAAATTCTACAAACAATGAAAAGAGGTCCAAGTCTGCAAACCCTAGACCAACTTTAGCTATGGAGGCCTCCTTCCCATTCCTCTGAAATTGGGCTAAACGTGTTGGGATACCTAATCTTATTTTAATGAACAACAATAGCTCTTGTGACAACCGATTGGCAGTTCTAGCTTCCATGCCTACCTTCCAAGCACACGCATGACATGGCTACTGAGAAATGAAGGGCACAGCGAGATAGGTTGCATCCAGGCACATGTGAATCTTCAGTTTTGGGTAATCTCTTTAGCACCATCACTGCGTGGAGCAGATTTTGCACACCTTTTATGCGGGGTTTGCTCTCTCTGGAGTCTGGACTCATTTTGCACAACTTTTATGCGGGGTTTGCTCTCTCTGGAGTCTGGACTCAGGACCGGAGGGGCTTTAGTTTCTTCCTTATAAAGATGGGTCTGTAATTATCAGTTACATTTCTTGAAAGTTTTTATCTAGTTTGAGAAATAAATAGTAAAATGAAGTATGTGGACCTGCAACAACTTGCAAGGTGACCATGAGTCCTAGGCATTAGCTATTTACACTTATCCCCTTCTTCTCAAATGATCTGATCAAGGAATGTTTGTACTCTACTGAATAGAGGGACCAAGGGACATTAAACATGCGCCAGTTGCAGTATATGGTTTTGAAAACTGATACTTTTGGTCCCACCTTTAGTATTGCTGTCTCCAGCTGTTCCTTCTTTCCTTGTTGAGTAATCATTTATGCCGATTTCCAAATGAAGAATGTATGCCAAAATGCATAAATTTTTTATAACCTGAGGCCAAAATGTTCAAGCAAAACATTCATATCATAGCTTTTTGGTTTGGAAGGGGCATTTTGACATACTGGGGTCCTCCAGCTCCAGCATGCCCCTTTGGAGAGCAATATATACTGATAAGACGCAATAATGTTGCCATAGTGGCACCCCCAATTCTGCAAATAATATGGAAATCTGAAAGTTCAAAATATCTTCCACTGGATAAGGAATTTACCAATTCAAGGTTTGAGTGTTTCAATGGCCGTGGGTTTCTATTTACAAACATGGAAGATGTCACACCTAAAGTTCAAGGAGTTGATCCACAATGTTGTTTCATGTACAGAGCAAGAGTAGGCCTTTGGTATCAACACACCAGTAGTTTTTCTTCAAATTTTTACTTAGTTTCAAATCCTAACCACATACAAGGCAATAGAGCCGGAAACTTTTTAAGGTCACTTTTTACCAAAGTTCTTTGCTGAGGACTCTTTGTCACAAGATCATCGGGAATGTTAACACCAACACAATAGCCTAATGGAAGTTGCAAGTCGAAGTGTGAAAATGTGTGTAGTGTGAATTCCTAACAACATATTCCGAACTGTAGGGAATTGAAAAATGGGAGAGATCCTCAAATTGCACCTGACATGGTGTATTTTGTTGACACAAACAGAAGTGTGTATACATATTTGATCAACAGGGTTGCTACAATTTTAATATATATTCAAGCCTCTGGTTTATAGTCTGAACTTTTAGAGTCTAGGGTTTACGTTTTCCAGCAAAGTTATGGAGAGAGTTTTTAGGTCTTGTTATGTCTTGCAAACTCTGTGACTGCAAAGTATAGCTCGTTTTGTGCTTAAGCTTTGTGTTTGTAGTCCTTTAGTGTAAGGAAGCGGCAACTTATTGTGTAACTGAGGAGGGTGTGTTGATGGGTCATTTGAAGCCAGTGCATGGTGGAGCAAAGAGCACTTGTGTTGGGAGACAAGCGAGTTACAACCAATACCCGATAGCTGAAGATGTTTGTTGTTGAACCGTTCCTTTTTGTATGTGCAGATGGCCAAAACTATTGTGTGATTTCTAGCTCAAAGAAAACTTATGCCTCTGTCTGTGTTTCATACCCAATGTTGAAGCGTGTACATTGGCACATATTGAAGTTATCCTTAAAGTCACGCGGCATTTGGGCCTGCCTTTACCCTCATGCTGACTTTTAAGCTATCCTTTAAAGTCACCCTGTATTCAAAACTCAGCAGGAGATGGCAGGCCTCTTGTAACCTTCTCTACTACAACCTTCATTCAGAAAAACAAAATTGGAGAGATGCTCCTCCCACTTCTCCAAATTGAACAAAATCTCAAGAAAGAGTCGCTTCTTCAAATCGCAACAGAATTCCACCTCCTTTCTCATCTCCAAAATGGCAATAAAGAAACAAAAATAGTTAGAGTTGCTCATATCCAAAGAGGAAAGAGGAAAGAAAAACACAATCAAGGACATGGTAGGCCTTTTGCAACCCTCTCTTTCGCAACCTTCACTAAAAAAATAAAATAGAGAGAGAGAGAGAGAGAGAGAGAGAGAGAGAGATGCTCCTCCCTCTTGTCCAAATTGCAACAAAATTTCAAGAGAGAGCCGCTTCTCAAAATCGTAACTAATATTCACCTCCTCTCTCTTCTCTAAAATCGCAACAAAAGAACAAAAACAATTACAACTGTACAACGAAACAAAAAACAGTCAAAGGCGCACACACATGCAACAAGTCTTGTTTGCCGAGACAACAATCGTCGCATTAATTTTGTCCACTCAAGGAACAAAACATTTCGCACAATTTTGTCTGCAGAGACAACACTCGCCACACAGGAGCAAATTTTTTATTTGCCTCGAGACAACATTTACCGTCCTATTTTTGTCTACAATCGCTGCACAACAAAACAAATTCGCACAACTTTAGTGACATGTATAAAAACAATGGCAATGCAAGAAGCTCCAAACATCCAAAATGTTTAACACGAATATGAAAACAGAAGAAACCCAACACATTTCACTTTATCAAACCATAACAACAACTTACTATCGGTTGGCATTAATGGCCAAAATAAAGTAACATGCCTTGAAGCCTTGAGGCCAAACTTCACCTATGACCATGTGCCTTGGCCAATAATAGGAACTTGCAATTAAAACTCAACAATACACAATGCATGAGGATGATTTTGATCGACATACAAAAGAACATGACACTCTTTCATTGGCTGGGGGAGAGCTCCATGAACAAATTACAATAAGGTGTGTCCAATTTCATGTGCAAGAGGTCTACTCTAAAGATCCTTTTGAGTAGCAAAATAATGTCATTTTGTTTAGCATGAATTGGACATGGATGAATCATAAGGTTGTGCCATATGTGTTCCACAACTTGTCAATGGGCAAATACAAAAAAGAAGCATGTCCTACTAGCTACTAGTACCTTTTGATGCATTAATCACAATCCACCATGTGAACGATTGTCTTCCTAACTATTTGATATGTAGGGCAAAAGGTAGCACCGCTACCTTTGATATTAATATCAAATTTAAGAGATGTTTCATTGTGTTTTTTTGTCATTTTTAGCTTGATGCAACAAATTAAGATTTTTCAACAAATGCATGTAGACCTCAATGTTGTTTGATTTTTCCACCATAGTTGGTTTTATTCCTTGCAATACATCTCCACTCTCGTTTCAATGTATGGAAAAATATTTAAAATGTAAAGAGTTCCAAATATCCAAATATATCACTACTACAAATATGTGGCTTTAAGTTAGTTGTTTTACTAAGTTTAGTAATATTTTTAGTCACATAAGACAGTAAATAAAATTGGTTGTAGTTACAGTATACAAGTCATTTTTGACACAAATGTGACTAAAAATATATGATTAACATGACTAAATATACTTGTTCAAAATGCCTAAAATGACTAAGGTTATTAGTTGATGTGACATTATTAATTTGATTTTAAATTAAAATGTATATTATTTTTATAATGACAGTATGGAATTTTAATATTTTTGAATTATTGATGAATCCAAAATGTTATCACCTTTGATTTGTGATTCAATGTTGATTTTATTTATTTATTTTATTTAAATTTTTTTTTTTGGGGTAACATTACTGGCAAGCCTTTGAATCCCCAAATTTGAGATTTTTTGTTGAATGCCTTAAATAAAAGTTTGAACCCACAACCTTATCAACCACACTCCAAGGCTATAAGCACTAAGTCATCCCCTCATGTGATGACAAAACATGATATCGCAAGTTATATAAACACATATTTTGAAAAAAAATGAATTAGTTTTATATCACTATTTGATGTAATTGATTTGGTGAGTTTACTATTAAATTGAAATTTGTAATTTTTTAATTCAAAAATATGTGTAAATCATAATTTTTCTGAATATTAATTAATTAACAAATTAAAATGCATTTTTTGAAACTTTGAATTGCTTAATAAATGAATAGGGGCACCCATGCCATTAAGGAATTGTAGCCTTAAATTCACTCAAAGATTCCAGAGAAGTTGCTTCTCCTTTTAATTGTAATGTGACACCCATCATGTCCTAGTAATAATAAATAATGTTTGGCAAATTTGGTTTTATTTCCCAGGAAAGTTAGGATTAAATTGGCCATTGTTTCAATTGTGGTTTCCATAACATTTTACTAGTGAAAAGAATCAAATCAATAGACTAATGTAGCCATTGCAACCTAAGTCTTATAGACAACATGTCCAACATAAAAAATGCAAGTTTGGTTGACTATGATAAATTTGGAGTTTCATTGGAGGTGATAAGGGTGGCAAGAAACCTTAATTAACACATTAGTTGTGTGCTTGGATTGTATCATAAGGTTAAAATGATGTTTGCTCCAAGTAATAGTTACTGTGTTTAAACATTTATGAATTGTAACGTACACCATGATTATAATTTGGCATATATGTATCTGAATATATGGGCTACAAGAGTTGCATACCCCATTGCTCCATCATTTATCAACATTAAGTATGTAATAGATGTTTTTTGAGTCTTGTGAATTCATGGCCTTTGAGTCTTCATGGTTAGGTAACCCTTCATCATTTCTAGCATCAACATCTTTAATGTCTTGATCCTCTAACTCATCCCCTTTTGCAACCTAGTACTCCACTTCTTCTAGACATCCAACAACAATATCATTAATTCCCCAAACTATTATCTATGTCATGCACAATATGATCCTCACAAATGACATATGCCCTAACCACCTTTGAAATTGAGATTGTCAAAACTTGTGCCTTGCCCTTCTGTTGCCCCCATAGACACATGATTATTCCTAGGTTCCAGAATGTCCATTATAGGGTTGTTCCTTCTTTTAACCTTTGCATTCTCCCAAACCACTCACTAGGACCTTGTATTTTTTAAAAATACAACCTTCCAACTAAGTTCATGAGTGGATTTTGAAAAAAAAGAACTTGCTTTATTTGCCATGGTAGGACAAACGATTGTTCTTGTGGTGAAAGTAGCCTTTTTTAAATTTATAAGGAGGAACCCAAATGCATCCTTTTTCATTAGGGCATGAACACCATGCTCCTTTGTTTGCACCTAAGAGCACAATAGGAACACAATAAAAGAATTTTGGTCACTCCATAGTCCAAGTCTAAGACCTCTTTACACTCTTTTATGTAGAACATTTGTTCAATCATGGGAATTTGAATTTAACAATGAAAACACATTTTGGGTAGGGGTAGATGGGGGGGGGGGGGGGACACAACATGACATGTGAGTTGAACATACATTTGCAAAATTGTGTTGCATTTAATTTTGGGTTTCACTTTTGGTGTTTGGGCTTTATATTTTGATTTTCACAAATCTAATGTTATCTACTATCATTTGAATTTTTTATTAAAAAAAATTCAAGGAATAATGGGCATATTTATGATATATATGTAATATAATAAAAAAAATTTAGATTGCATTCAATTTTGGTTTAAATTAGGTAAACAAAAAACGTTCAAATGAAAATTTAAAAAATGGCCCACCTCACATATCTTGTCATTTTCCATTTCAAAGTGATTTTTTGTCAAAAAACATATTTACCCATATTTATGGTCATTGCCCTAAAAAACCCCATCTATGATATGATAATTATTAAACTATTCCCATAGTTCATAGTCTTATTCCAATCATATGGAATCACAATGTTTAGTAATTATTACAAATTTCATAAATAATAAAAATAATTTCAATCATTTATTTATAATATTTAAATTTTTTGGTACGCTGTGATGTATATATTTTTAGCACACTATATATGAAAATTTTAAAATGTAGTTTTTTTGGTATTTGACTTTTTTGGGTTTTGACCTACCATAATATACAAAAACATTGTGAACATGGTTGAAGTTCAAACATGGGACCCTTAGAAAACAATACAATGTGACAACAATCTTGGGCCTTCCATAGTGTATTTTCGCCCCTAGCTAGTAAAAGGTGGTGTGTGTTCAAATTGACCCATCACCCCAAAGTCATACATCGCAACGGCTACGATGTAAATTGAAAATGATTCTCATAAATTACCATATTTATATAAAAATTAGCCATGAATTTAGGTGGAACTAACAACTCCCACAACTCATGTTCATTTTCCTCGATAGGGCCCGGAACATAGCCATCCATAACTACTTGGAACCATTTTGGGAAATGAGGGATTGATTTCCCACCATCCACCATGGTTGCCTTCAAGATTGTCCATTTCTTACAACCCACCTCCATTTAATTCTCGATGAATGTGATTTATAGTCCATAAAACAAACTAACCTCAAGTTTGTAATGGCAACATATATATTTATTATGGATAATTAAACATGCCGCAATATCTATGAAAAATATAATTACGTGAATATGAGGATTTGATGACATAATAATTTACTCTAGCCATGGGAACAATGGCTCATGACTTTCACACATATAAGTGTGCATTGTTTTGCATGTGCATAAAAAGTTTCCGTGGTTTGGGCACACCTTCAAGTATTTTCTTGGCAACCTTTTCCTCCTCATCAACATCCCATATACACCCCAAAGTTTTCCATGTATTTGGCACATAGATCCAACACCTCATAAAAAGCGATTTTTATTTTATTTTTGCTTCTAACGAGTTTGCAAGTATCATATTTTGTGCTTATGATAAATAAAATCAAATTATATTCAATATAGCTAGATAAGTTGCATAGAATAACATAATAATTCCAAAAGCATACACTTTGGATAATTCTAGAAAAAGACCCAATATATATCCTTATGCCATATTTCCCTATAGTTTGCACATATTTATCACAAAACCTTTTAGGTCTTTCAATGCACATTCAACTAGGTACATCCAGCATCAATGCATAAACCCGCAAATGTTTAGTTCATTCACTAGATGGACAATTAGGCAGGTCATTAAATCAAAGAAACTTGGAGGAAATACCTTCCCAAGTAAGCACAACGAATATATATAGTTTCATTCTTTTACTTTTTGTCCATTGCTAGGTCATAAACGTTGGCACATATCAATTTGAACACCTTGCATATGCACACGATGGCAACCCTAGTGTCCCATATATACTGGCAATATTTGTTGAAATAAGACATGGTAGTCATGGGACTTGATAGCCCCTAACTTACCCTTTACAACATGTTTTTTGAAACTTGATGCATACCCACTTGGTAATTTGAGATTAGCCATGCTTTCTAGGAAAGTCAAACCCCTTTTCCTTAGGCATCACCCATGACAAGGCTGTTGGCATTATGGTCTTAATGCTCTTCAACAAGTGAAACTTCAACCATGAATATTCACATATGCCTAAGGCTTGAAGCTCATATTGCACTTTCCTGGCACCCTTTTCACCAAATATTGTTTTTAAAACATTTACCACCAAGTTTATCTAACTATGCATCACAAGAAAAGTATTTTGTATCAAAAGATCCTAGGAGGACAACACCCTACTATTAATTAAACACTTACTTGATTATGGGAAACATGAGGTGACATAATGAATTTTTAATTATCTTGGTTCTTATGCTTTCAACAAACATCACTTATGTGGCAACAAAATGGGCCAAGGTTGAATTAGATTGTTCCTTTTTAAAAAATTACCTTTTGCAAAGTTTGCAATAACCTATGATTTAAAGACACATTAAGCAATTCATGATTTATTACCACTACACGTTAGAGTGCCCTTTGAAATAGCCACAAAAGCCTTCAATGTTATGGGTGAATAAAACGTGTTTGGGATTTAAAGACCAATATGGACCTATTATTCAAGGTCTTTTCTATGTTCATACAAAAAACAATGAAAAATGTCCCTTTTAACAATCAAACTCTGGTGTTTAATAAATTTTAGTCTTCCAATAAAATGTTCAAGTGCAAAGGGCCTACCTTAGATTGGCAAACACCCTAATTTTAAGCATTTACAAGACAAAAAAATGGCTAGACAAATTGAATCTTGAGCTATCTTGGTTGTTGTGTTTTTAAAAATCAACCAAAACAAATCATTTGTGTTGCAACAAAATGGGTTAAAGCTTAACCAAAATTTCCCTATTTTTTTCAAGTTTACATATTGTAAAATTTACTATAACTTGTGTGACTAATTAAGATGTTTCAAAGTATAAATGAACTTATTACCATACCATGTTAGATTTCCTTTTAAAACATTCACATGAGCCCTCAATGTTATGGGCCATGGAACAAAATAACTTTGGGATCCAAAGACTAGCATGGACTTGTTGTTTGGGTATCTTTTATACCCATACAAAGAAAAATAAAATGTCCCTTTTAACACTTATGCCCTAGAATATAGCAAGTTCCAAATTTCTAGTAAAACATGTAGGTAGGCATAGATCAAGGCTTTATTGCAAAACATTTACAATAAAAAAGGGACCCAATCAAGTATGGGGAGTGCAAATGAGTTCACCTTCCAATAGGGTAAGTCCCATATATCAGATTTTTCCTTGAATTTCACATGTGCACATGGGTTGTTGTCCTTGTTGCCATTCAAATTTCACATGCTACAAGTGTTTGGGTTTTTGTCATAATTGGTGGAACTGGTTGTCTTTTAGGTCTCCCATTAAAGTATTGAACATTTGACTTGTAGGGGTGGTTTACCCCACTATTCCACAACATGGTATTCATGAATTGATCATTTTGTTATTAATGCCCAAACCTAGTCATGTAGTTGTATGTGACATGGAAAATGCATTTTAGTAATTATTATGATTACATTATTATAATTGTTTGTTCCAATAGTCATATTTATAGCGTGGGATGCAATTAATGACAATTAATCCCTCAAAGCGAATGAATTATGAATGATATCCCATCCACCTAGCCCATTGCATATGACATAAATTACAAATATAACCACATATTAATGACAATGATTGTTACGTAGTGAATGGTAGAGATTAAACAAGACAAAATGTGACAAAGAGAATGGTAGAAATTCAACAAGTCAGAATGCATATGACTAATGAATTGGATAAGATGAAGACATTTCATTAGTTTGATGATTTGAATTACTTTTGGAGGGAAAGGATTTAGGATGTAGTTTTGGATGTTGATGAAATTGAAAGATTGTAACTTTTCACATAGAGAAATTTAAAGAGATTTTGGAGAATAAAATACAAACAGTGAGTAGTTTAAAAATCTGTTGGATTTTGAACCATATATTTTTTTGTTTTTCATTTTGAATTTCTACACTTAATACTACAAATGTTTGATACATTCAATTTAGAATAAAGAAAACAATAGAATGTTGATGAAAAAATAGTGAGTCTATTATAATTTGTTTTGTTTCTTTAATTGAGTTATGAATTTTTATAAAATATTTTGATTATTAAGGATATATAAAAAATTGGGAAATAAAAATAAAAATAATTGTAATAAGAACAATGTGTGATTACAGTCTACAAAGAAATTAAAACGAGTAAATCCACAAATTGTGAATGCTGTAAGTATTTTTGAAAATATAATTTATATTAGATTGTAAGTAGGTAAATTTTTTTTGCATAGAATCTACACTTACCAATGATAACATGGACTTATAATCCTTAGATGTGTATTATGGTTTAGGGTGAAATCACATTAGGGTGGCTAAAAAATGTTGTTACAAATACTTTTTTTCAAAACTATGTGACCTTCAACTTCCACCAAATTAATATTAAAAAAAGCTTTCATAAATTATACTCAAAATAAAGTATCATGAATGCCAATGTCATAGAATTCATTCATTTGAATGTTCATCCATGACTTGTAATGAACTTGTATCCAATTCCTAATTTAGGTTCAATTCATTTTCAATTTGTTTTTAGTTAAGTTTTAGTTCATTTCTAGTTCACTATCAGTTAAGTTTTAGTTCATTTCTAGTTCACTATCAATTAAGTTTTAGTTCATTTTTAGTTCATTTCTAATTCACTTCTAGTTCACTTTCAGTTAAGTTTTAGTTCACTTTTAGTTCATTTTTAATTCATTTCTAGTTCACTCTCAATTAAGTTTTAGTCCAATTCTAGCCCATTTGTATTTCATTTCTAATTTATTATTAATTAAGTTTTAGTTTGTTTCCAGTTCATTTCTAATTAACTTTTAGTTAAAATTTAATTCATTTTCAATTCACTTTTAATGAATTCTTAGTTTATTTCAAGTTAAATTTTAGTTCACTTCTAATTAACTCTTAGTTCATTTCAAGTTCATTTTTAGTTGAGTCTTAGTTGAGTTTTAATTCATTTTTAGTTCACTTTTTAATTAACTCATAGTTCACACATCAATGCACATGGGCCACATATAAGTTGGAAGTTTGAAAAAAAACTTCCTTGAGCTAGATGCCCAATAGGTATAAATAAAAGTAAAATTCCCCATTATCTTGAGTTTGTTCAACATTAATTTTGGGTATGTTTTTTTTACCATAACCTTGTTCTATTTTTATTTAGTTTTTGTGATAGTGGCAAAAACAACGTTGCCAATACACTCAAGTATTACAAAGAGCCAAACACTTTTCCAAATGCATCTTGTTAGATGAGGTTTCAACACCTTAGACCTTAAAACCACATTAGTAGATGTGATTTTCATATGGTTTTTTTTTTGCATCATTTTCCCTCTTCATGAAATTAATGACATCCTCATATATAATAAAAGGTAATAGGCTACCCAAGGGCACTTCTCATTAGGATAGTCAAGAAAAATAAGCAAAGACTATTACTTAAGTCTTTTTTGTTGAAACTTTTTATGTATCTTGAGACATAAATTCATGGTCATTCATAGAGTGTAAACTGTAAACAATCTTAGTGAGTTTAATAGTTGGTGTCCAATACACCCAAAATGGCCATTTACAAGTTGTAATTCATTTAGAAATAATGTTCTTATAGGGTTGTTGCCCCCCCCCCCCCCACCCCCCCCTTTTTTTTTTCAAATGTGATTTTAAATTTGAATAACATGAGAATTTAACTACCATTTGACACCAACACTTACCAAAACAAATGTACCATAAGCGAAACTCCTTTGAATGAACAAATCAAGATTATTAACTAGCCCAAACATCTAAATGGTTTGCACATTGGACTAATGTTAGGGCAATTATTTTATTTTCTAAAAAAATATAGTTTTGGGTCCTTGAAAAACCATAATTTTAAGAACTACAATTTCTTTAAAATTCAAAAAACTTGTTTAGTTCTAGTTTTGAAAAGTCTCCAAGCTTCCATTTCCTTTCCTAGGTATAATTCAATATATGTATTGGTTCTTTAGTTTAAAAAATCTTGCCATGTCATAGGTTGTGATAATTCTTTAATGGTTCTTAAGTACTTGGAACATGTGCAAATGAGTACATATCAATCACACCTAGTAGATTTGGACATTAGATCTTTTATAGCCCTCAAGAACTAATGAATTTCTTAGCATGCTAAACACAGAAACACTTTGTCCAACATGGATGGTTTTACTTCCATGGATTTTTGGCCATGTCATGAAAGCCTACTTGATGTCAATAATATCTTTTACTATACTAAAGTGTCATTGGATGGGTGCCTCCTCAACAATTAAGTAATGTGGTAGAATGTAGGCATGCACTTTTATGACTTTTGTGAGAATTTCAAGAAGTTGATTGTTGAAGTTGTGGGGTGAGTGGTGGTGATATTCTAAAATTCTTGGGAAAAAGGGAACAATGATTTTGAGGGTCATACTTGGTTTATGCAAGGAGGAATGCCATGAAACATGATAGAGGTAGAGCACAAAAGGTTTGTCCTTGAACTTGTTTAAGTTAACAAGGTGACTTTTTTATCAGTTTCATTTTGTGATCACAAAAGAAATTATCTTAAAAATATACTTTCTTTCTTTAGTCAAAAACCCTTGCATATGATATTTTTTGAATGTGAAGCATTGAACACATTTAAAAGATAGCCACAAAAAGAAATCACATTAAGGTGTAATAATTTTAGCACATGTGAAATCCATAGTGAAAGCAAATCAACATTGCAAAAGGTGGATATTTTGACTCACACAAGCCATGCGATAAGGAGTCATTTTTTATCCATAGTTTAACTCATGGAAATTATATATATATTAGATGAATATTTAAACTACTTCAATGTAAAACTTCAAATAAAGACCCATATTTCAATGTTGATTTCAATTTTGGGTCATCAAAATTCTTTGATTTTTTTTAGGGACACATCAACACACCATATTTCATGCACAATTATTCACTAAAACAAGCATTGTATCAAAATATATTGAAGCCATACTCATTTATTATAAATTGTGACATATGATTTGGTAATTCTTTAAAATGCAAAATATTTTATGATAATTCAAAATTTATTCATGAAATTTATGCAATGTGTTTATAACATATATAATATTGTGTTGTTGATTTCTTTTCACATTTTGACCACTTTTGTTGAATTCCATGACCAATTATAACTTTCAAAACCTTATAGAAATGAGATTGTGATTTGATTTTATGGACATTGTAATATCATTTCACCTTAAAATAATAATAATAATAATAAAAGGACCAAGCCTAAAAAAACAACCTAAAAGAAGAAAAAAAACTTCCATCCTTCCATAGATGAAGAGAAGAATTGTATTAATTGATTCCTCAACCTTCAAAGTCATGTGATGTACCTTAGCTCCCATATGAAAAGCAATTCATCAACCTTGAATGTGATCACCACCACCATTGATTACAAACTGAACCTTGAATGTCATCACTACCACCATCGATTACAAACAGATCATAAGAATTGGGTCTGGCTAAACATGCACATTACAGATTCCCCAATGCTAGAGATTGTATGGGTATAACGGCTTTACACTAGGAGTCAAGGCTGACATAGAAAAAAGGTTTTCAATCTGCCCCAAGTTAGTAATAAATGCTGAACATTATGGCCTTGTATTGGCCCGAGGGCAGAAAAAAGGATACCATAAAATTTGGGAGGCCAATGTGCAACCCTTGGGGCCAATGTTCCAGCATTTATCACAATCCTGATGTCAATGTTCTAGCATTTATTAGTAATTTGGGGGCCAATTTGCAACCCAAAAATGCTCAAAGTTAGCCCCAAGTTTTTTGGGCCCTGCCTCCTAGTGTAAAGCGGGCCTTAGAAGTGTCTTTTCTTAGGAGGGGAATTGCATGCTGGTATTGGAAGTTGGTATGTCATCACCTATTGATCAGAGGAGTCATGCACAAGTCATATCATATGCTGATTAGGTACTTATCCCTATAATTGGTTTTTGACTTGGTGTTTCAAACCATAAACAAAAGGCCTAAGAGAATTGGCAGTTTGGAATTTTTAAAAAAAAAGTAGGAAAATTTGCAAGATAGTGAGACAATTGCCAGCTGGATCATTGAGCATTACAAGTACCCAAAGCATTGTTTTATATTTTTTCTTAAAATTTTGCAACCTGGCAAGACAAAAAAAGGAGGGTGCGAAAGTTGCAAAGGGACTTTTCTAGAAAAAGTGGGCCCAAGTCGCCACATTATGAGGGAAAAAAAAGTCCTAAACTCGCCATATTTAGAGCAACAAGTTGCCATATTGTACCTGGAATCCTAATATCTGGTTTAGTTGGGCTGATACTAAAGGAAAAGGGCAAAATGAAAAGGATCTGAGCGAATAAACACGCCGTAGATGCTGATCCGATGGTTGACATTATGGTGTGGTCCATACACGTGCGAAATGGATAAGCTCAGCATAATAACCTAACCTAGTCAGCCAATTTCCGCTGGCCGATTCCCCGGACCTGCTGCACAGTTTTCAAAAGTATTCTTCAAAATTTTCAAACTTTGTTAATTTATGGGCCCTTTTAAAAAAAAATAGCAAACCCTGTGTATAGGTCGAAATCTTATTTTTCAGGTCATATAACTGCGAAAATTCGCCATAAAAAATAATCAATGCCCCCCAACTGTCAGTATTTTTCAAGGAAGTCTTGGATGCACCCAAAGTGGGGACTGTCCATAGCAATATGTAGAAAAAAGTGGCTATCATCATCCTTAGGAAGATTCCGCCAAATCTGACTGTAAACCAGATATGAGCTATAAATTTGTAATCAACCTTCCATATGTTGGGTTACATACTGAAAATCAAAAATGAATTTGCAAAAAATTTCTCACATCTGGCCATTGAAACCACTAAAGAAATCACTTCATCTATGAAATTTTGATTTTGGATTCCTTTTTTTGGTGAATTTCCGCCAGTAAAAAATGGGCTGCCCATGATCTACCCAGGTTTTTTTCCCCCACACTTAACCTTTGGATGTGGGGATCTGGGCAAATCTGCTTCATGACCGACCAACAAAACTAATTTTCAAAATCTGGCACCATGAAGTGATAAAAATTCTTCTGTTAGGTGTAAATTCCCCAAGCCAAAATGTAGATACCTAGTAGATTCTGGACCTAAAAGAAAATTGGCTGTTTTCTGTCGAAGGATTCCTGGTGGGTGAACCTCACCCAAATGACGTCAAGGTCCTCTTTTAGGGCTGATGGGCCATTCCTTTGGGCCTCTTTTTGAACACACAAGAGCCAACTTGGACATTATAAGCTACATAAAAAATCTTGGCTAGCATGTCTTTAGGTGTGCCAATGTGTGACAGGCATTCTGGCTAGTTTGGTGGGCATTACAGAAATGTACTAGCAAGAATACGTGCCATAAGAATTTTATGCAGGGGAAGCCCTGGCACTCGGGCAGTGCACCCACTTACCTTGGGGCTCCACCTTCAGTTCATGGATTTTGCTGAGCCAAACTGACATGTTTTGACTGTTCTTCATCCAATTCTCATTTGCAAGGACACATGATGAGCATTGCTGGACTTGGCCTTAAGGTTGTCATTTAAACAATTTGATGATTTGAAGAAGTGTAACTGCTTAATTGAAGCCCAAAAACACACTCAAATGTTTTTGGAGAAATTCTTAGCAAAGCACTCTTGGCACCTTATATTGGTGAATAATGCCTCTGGTGTGGAATGTGGAGGCACCTTGCTTGGGCCCCTTTTTCCAGGAATTCCCCCACCCTGCAGCACCACCCTTCTTGTAATCGGTTTTTGGTTTTTTGAGGATCTTTTCTTCTTTTGTAGACTGTGGTGCAAATAAACGTATGGGCCACTAAAATTTCCGAACTGCCCTATTCCCGCGCGTTCTCAGTCGCTTCCCTCGGGAAAAAATTCCCAGTGTTTGCATCCGAGTTTCCGCGGATCGCCTGGTGGCCCTTTGCAGCAGTGCAAGACCAAACTTGGAGAGAGAGAAACCGACATTTGTAGTACCACAGCCTCGACAAACCTCATAGCCGGGATTGGTACATCACGAGTTTAGTTTGAATTACGTTCGGGGCCGACTTTGCATCTGCGCGTTTTGGTTTTTGGGTTGAATCAGGTTCAAAATGGGTTCTTTGATGGCTGGATGGTCGTCGAATCCGCTGGACGCAGAGGCAGGTACGAAGATTACCTTATGCGCAGAGTGGTGATATTCTGTTGTGCATGGTTTTGACATGTTTCAAAGGAGACTCATGGTTCTGTCAAGGTCTAGATTGTTGAAAAGTTGCAACAGCTATGAGTTTCAAGTTTAGAAGGATGATTGGGGTCTCTTTTGGCCTATACAGCGATGAACCGGAGTAAATCATCGCTGACAAATGAAGAAATCGAGGCATTCTGGCGTTCGAGGGAAAAAGCCATGGAGGAGCACCTCAAGGATGCAGCTGCCCAGAAAGTGGCTGATCAGGCTGAATCGGTATGTTCACATTTATGGACTCTTGTCATTTTAACTTCGTGTCGGAACTAGCCTTGAACGGCAAAGCTCAGCAAACGACAAGCTCGAAAATTTTCACAAGTGAAAATTTGCAACAACTTTGTGAGCAGTGGATCGAACTCTCTGAAGAATTGATTAATTATACCTTCCACGAACCTCGTAAATCGGGTGAAATTGAAAGGTGAAGAGAGCTAGTGCTGTGAAAAGTGAGATAAGGAGTAATGAGTCTCTAGAAGTTTGCTTCAAGTTGTCCCATCGCAGATTCCAACAACAGTATGATGATCACAATTCCAAGTCAGGATTGTCAGAGCATGATCCAATGCAATATACTTATGCAACTCCAGACAAGAATTCTCCGAGGGATTGTTTTGGATGCCCAAGAACTGTAATACCTGCCAACTAAAACTTTACTAGAGCAAGTCCTGGATTCTCACAGGAGACCTCTTACAAGTTCTCACTTTTTGAGTCATCAGACTGTTTATAAGATTGTTGCAAATTTTGAATTTGAGAATACTCAGCTATCTACAAAGGACAGATTCAAACAGTTTGATACTGTGGGTGAACAGAGTGGTACAGGATCAACACCTATTCCAATTCAGGGTGAGCAAGTGGTGGTAGAGGAATCAAATCTACCAATTGCAGCCAGTCCAGATTGGTATGTTGCCCTTAGCCAGACTAGTTGTATGCCTTCAGTTGATTCATTGGTCATCAATAAAGATTACACTTCAGTTTCCTTAATGTAATTTGCAGTAGATACAAAATGAAACTTCTTTTCTCTCTTCTTCCTTCAATGTGAATCCAGTTGGATGGCAACAGCTATGGAGTTTCTTAATGTTTGCCATTTGTGTTCCTGTAGAGTGTTCGATTTGAACATGCAACCAAAATTTGATGAGTCTAGTCTGAAAGGTTACAGTTTCAGTTCAGACAATTGTCATAGGTAAGAAAAGACTGGGAGGATGGAACAGATACACTATTTGGTGACCTCTTGTGCTAATCACCAGAGTGCTGTGCTTCATTTGCATCCTGTGATTGCAGGTGGACAAGAAGTAACTGGGCATTTCTTAACGAACCCCCAGAATCACATACAGATGCTCGACACAAATATACTCCTCAGTTTGATGTTGCAACAAAAGCCAGCCATTCTGACCATATATACACTTTCCAAGCAGGCTCCTCACCAATCCTGTAAAGTCACAACTAGTCCACTTCAGCTCCTTTGTAAGTACTGCATAGGAGTCATAATTAAGAGACATAAAACAATAGCACAGTACAGTGGAGTCTGGATTCAGGTTTTGACTTTGATGGGATAGAAAATTAGATGCAAGGTTAGTTATTGATATAGTTGAGATGTGTACCTCTGAAGGTACATACTGCAAAACAGGTGTACACAGCTTATTGCCTCATGTTTTCTAGTCTGATACATAAAGACAAGGTTTCTGTAATTGTCTGCTTGTGTTGCCAAGTCAAAGATATATTTTTTAGTCTGTGCTTCACAATATCATATGATCCCACCAAGACTGGTGTTGGTCTGAGAAAGAAGGGCAATGGGTGCACCTGTTGCAGGTACTGAATTGCCATCATTAACCATGGAATCACTGACAACAGAGGCATTACTTGGTTAAGATTATGACAACTTTGTATAAATTAGTGTGGAAAACCAGAATCTTGGAGTTGAGATATTGCAGGAACACCTGGCTTCCTCATGTGAACAGGTGTCTTGTAAAGGTGTTGCAGCTGTTGCATGAACAAAAGACAGAGAATGGTTTACTGCATCTATCTCCACTTAATAGATGTTGACTTGAAATTTCCTTGAATGTAATGATGTTCTCCTTTCAGGGCTAAAATTCAAACCAACAAAAGAAACATTTTCCTTGCCTTCAGTATAGCCTTGCTGTGGCCTTTGCAAGTTGTCCATTCCCCAACCTCCATCTCTCTGCTGCTCCAGAAATTTCCCTGCTGTTGATTGTGGCTTTGAGGTAGCAATAACAGCTTCCAATGCTGAATACTCAGTTATCACCGAATGCAGTAAATGAAGTTTCTGAAGATAATCAACTACTGATATAGCTGTGAGGAGAGCAGCTGCCATCACCAAAATGATCATGGACACACAAAAGCTATATAGAGGATAATCAACCATGGTACATGTCTCTACAACCAGCAGCTAATTGTCTAGAAGGTAATCAACTGTGCTACAAGTCTCCTCCAATCTGCAGCTACAATGGAGGGTAAGTTTTAGGACTTATCCACTAGAAGCACAGGAGTAAAAAATAAGTCAAACTTGTTCCCCCACCTGTTTGGCTTGTCAGGGAAGACTTAAGAAGCAGAAGTGAATTGAGGCAAGAGTCCTTTCTTCAACCAAAAACATACCTCCCACTGTTCACATATCCCAACGGAATGCCAGACTGGAGGGTTGCATTTACTAGCAAGGATCCATTTCCTGTGGTTTCTTGATATTAAGCACTAGCATTGGTGATTCCAAACCATCTCCCCTTCTCTACATCGACACAGCCAAGAGAGACCACCCACAAGCCCAGATACCAAGAGCCTGTAAACATTTTCAAGTTTTTGTTTTTGGCAAAAATACTCTTTTTGTATTCTCTGGCTTGGTCCAAGCCTAACAATCAATAATGAATTGAGAGAACATTTGGAGTGGGAGATCTGCTTGAACCTGATTTTCTCGGAGGTCATCTCAACCCTACCCTTTGCCTGAAAATGTACAAGTTACAATCTAGCAAAATATGGAAGACAGCCAGTCCTCTCTCAGACAATATCCAGGCTGCTTGCATTCTGCAATGCTGTCTGTCAAGACACTGCAACATCAACCTTCCAAAAGGGACTCCATGTGCAGAGCTCACTCAGGAAGTTTTGGACACCTTCAACATGATTCAGGAAGAACCTCCTTGTATAACTCTGCAATCATCTCCAGCAGTCTCCAATTAAACTCAGAAAACAAGGGCGTTGTCATGGTGCTTGGTGGGCATTCACCATGCCACATAAGAGGGAGAGTAGATAGTAAATGCATAGAAGCCAGCTGCTGTTGCAGATGTGACTAATAGTGTTGCCACCCAGGCAGCTAAGAAGACCAGAAGCAGCATCCAGTTCAAGTTCTGCTCACAAGGCCAAACAAAATAACAAGTTTCTTGGTCAACTGCAAATTGAATAATAAATTACACAACAGATTAAAAGTTCTGCAATGTCTTGGAACAACATATTAATAATGGTACAGCCTGTTTCAAATCTCCATGACAGACTTTTTTCAGATGGGCATGCAGCTGCAAGCTTTATTCTCTCACCATGCTTGTAGTCTATCAAAGATGCTGTTGCATTCACAGCAACAAGGATATAACCAGTACCGTTAACCTCTAAACATCAGGGTGGACTATTTTGGTCCACTTTCCCTTAGAATCCCTGACATTTAGGGGTTAACAAGGTGTGTCTGCATTCCATTCTATATCGGATTCTCACCTGCATGCTGTCCGCAAGACCAACCCCAATTATGGATCCAAGTAGTATGTGTAGTGCTGATACAGGCAACTCCACTTTGGTGGCTAACAAGACTGTGGCAAGTGCACATAGTTGAGCACTGAAACCCCTTGATGGAGACAGATACGTGATGCCACCCCCTATACAACGGACTATCTTCCATCCCCACAATGCAAAGCCCAGAGACACACCAATACCTCCAAGTGCCAACACTGATATCTGCAAAACAGAACAAGAATGCTTATCATGATCATTAAAGGAAACATCAGAGTCAAATCTACAATCAGCCTCCCTAGGTCTGCTTCCATGGCATCCTAGTCTTACCGGGATTGCTTGCTTTGCCACCTCACTGTGGTAAGTATAGAGCTGCAACAGAGCTGCATATGGATTCATTGCTGTTGTCACCTCATTGGAACCATGTGAAAACCTGAGAGTAATATCAGGAATGTGCACCAAGCACCATTAGTTGTGTTTGGAATGTACAATATAGGGTAAGCATTTCAGAAAAACATTTTACACTAAATTGTCCTGTTTGAACATTGTACTTCCCCTGGTAGGAAGTACCATAGTCAATAAACAGGTGTCAATGGACTCGCTGATGCAGCTAGTTTGGAAATGTGAGAAAAAAAGCAGAGAGATAAGAACAATGACCACTCTCTACTTGTGTTTGATTTCTACTGTACCCTGGAAATCAAGAGAGAAGTTACAACTTCGCATTGACACAAAAAGTCTTGCATGCATCAGAATGAAAGGTATTGAAGGGAGATAAGATGCTTACGATGCTGCACAAGATAGAAGAATCAGAAGGAAGCTGAAAAGCTCCTCAGCTTCGTTGTCAAATTTCTCTGCCATTGCATGTCTTACCAGTGTATCTTGCTCATATTCTATACTCTACATTCTTAGAAATGAACAGAGTAGAAGTCAGATTTCAAAACCATGTTTTCACCTAAAAGGTAGGTTGCTGTTCTTTAGGTCAAGAAATGTAGAATTATTATCACTCCAGCCAACTGAGACCAGAGGGACTCCTCAGCACAGCACACAAACACCTGATGAAGGAATTTGATCAGATGCTGTACAGACTGCAAATAAGGCAGATTTTCACCTCACCCACATCTGAGTATGTCCAATATCCTTCCTATGGTGTTAGCCTCAAGTGTGGACAGCATATCTGAGAGAACATGTTATCTGGACAAAATAGAGAATTAATGTGATTTTCAACAGGTCCCTCAAATACTGAGCAAATTCTGATCTTACCCAACACTCTCAGAGGTTTGCATTTCCAAATTGATGATTGACAAACATCATGAAAATCCAAATCTAATCTCAAGACAAGATGAGTCTCAAGCAAGATCCTAAAAACTTTAACGACAAAGACCTGTCTTACTGTCTTCCCTGCCAAAGTTCCAGAATCACAATGTATGGTTCATCAGCAGATGACCTGAGTTCATACATAACTTACATGATGGATTGTTGCTTTGATCTTGTTCTCGAAAAACAGGATCATCTTTTGCCATGGAGTAATGTTATGTACATGCCTCAAGCGTTTAAAAGACACCAGCTGATTTGGGGTTTGCTTTAGCAACTGAGTGAATGTGATTGGTGTACAAGCAGGGCTACGAATGATAGAAATTGGAGACTGATCACATCCTTCTCCATCTTCCTCATACACTGTATCCAGCACATGCTGCTCTATGAATTGAGTCCATACCCCATCAGCAGTTTTCCGCAAGGAATTACTACTGTCAACAATAGCCAATCTGAAGTCACAGCCTTCACCATCAATCATACTGCTTTCTTTTAGCTCCTTCAGTTGTGGTGGTGGCTGTTGGGGCATTTCAATATTGGGGCTCTCTGAAAAGCACCCAAGCCGTTTGGAGGCAAGTGGAACAACAATTAACTGTCCACCCAAATAACTCCCAAGTTTTTAGTTTCAGAAAATATTGGCTTGTCCTCTCTTTGCTCCTACCTTCTATTATCACACAATATCAAGCTAAGTGCTATGATGATTACAAAAATTGCAAATCCCTCCACTTCACCAATGATGAAGAAAAATAGATCTTACATAGGCAACAACACTTGCCACAATGCCCAAAATTCCAGCAATGAGTGATCCCCTTGTGCTATCAATTGTCTGCAGTGCTCTTGCTGGTGGTGATCGCTGTTTCCAGACATGATTTCATCCATACATAACAGTTTCCAGATGTCATTGTGAACACCATACCAAGTATAGCTATTCATACTAAACACAATCTATAAGATTCTCTAACCGACACAATCTGTATACTGCAATGGGATTGTGAACTGTACAGCCTTCATAATCTATTCAATTGACACATTCTCAGAGAAACCGACAATTACAGGCTTCAGATAAACATATTGCTTGGAAATATATTACCTCGTAAAGAATGGAAGACATCACAACCATTACTGTTACACCATAGTACAATGGCATAGCTCGTAGAGTTCGCAGTTTTGAACCAATAGGTCTGAGCAATGTCATCTTTGTGGCCCCAAACAGAAAAAAGGAGGATATTCCAGCAACCAGAGGAGCAATAGTCCATGATATGATGATTCCTAGGACACCACCCACGTCCAACCACGATTCGGGCTGCACACTTGATAAAAAATATGTTGAGACCTCAACAGGTGCAGCAACACCTTCAATTAGGTGCCACTTTCCAAAAAATCTGACTTCAGGCACTGATGGGTTCCATCACTGAGCCCAGCTGTAGTAGGACCAGAAGATCGTAAGACACAGAGGAATTCAGATGACCTTTAACAGCAAAGTATCTTTGACTCAAAGCTATTGGGCCCTCTCAATTTAGATAGGATATCACAATGAAAGGTCTGGCTTTAGAGTATCTTGTGGGCCTTCCTCAAGTTACCTTGTTCCAGTGAATAGACTGAACACCTCCTGCAGCAACACAAATGCCTATAATGGCTCCAGTCATAGATAGGCTTGATGACACAGGCAACTCCCAGAATGTTCCGAGGCCCAACCATATTGCTGCACAGACAGCACCCAGCAAAATCAGCATTGGCAATACCCACCAACTAATAGAGGAGAGATTCTACAAGGTTATGTGAGAAATTCAGCAAGATTTCCGGACACAAAAAGCAGGGTGAGAGGACAGGGAGTGTATTTACATGCTGCTATCAGTGCAATGAAGAGGCCCCACATCAACAGCACTTCAGGAGGAGGTCTGCTTAGCAACTGTATGTAACAATGCCAGCTTTTGTCAGCTGCATTTCTTGGGGTTGGCATACCTCACTGAATTAACAGAATAATCTGCTGACAGATGCAGAACTAGAGAAATGCATCTGGCATATGTCGAAGAATGTCTGATGTCACCCACAAAGTATATATGTAGAGCTTGTAGGTGACTACCTTACCTATGACTCATGTTCAACATTAATTAATTCTTAAGAGGGTCGGCTGAAAAAAAAAAGGAAAAACTAAGAGCAGTTTGCCAAATTCTAAAAAATTGAGCCGAGTTCAAAACACAAGATAACTTTAAAACTTATTAGTGGACTTAGCATACTTAGAGATTATTGTTGAAATTCTGAAACCCTTTTTTCAATAATGAATTATTTCAACAACATTTGCCAAATATGAGTTATAGGTACAGTATTGCTGTGATGTTCTATACAGTGAAAGTAAAAACATGCCAAACCTATCATATTCTGAGAGATGTGAATGCTTCTTGAGTCCAAACGAGGGATGGCAACATATTGGAATTATAATGAAAATTTCTGCAGGGATTTGCACAGGCCTACTATTTCAAGTTGAAGGAACATACAGAGGATTGACTTGTTACCACAGCTTGATTCCCCATGAAAACAGCCCCAGAGATCTCCAGCACTGCGGCAATCATAACCGCCTGCAGCATTGTCAAAGCTTCTGACCCAACTGATGTGCCAAACTGCATGTATCACCAATTTCACTTTGTCCAGCAATGCATGAATGTGCCTAACATACTGAGTCCTCCAATTCTGTCCCTAACATTCTGTTTCCTCTGATTCTGTTTCATTAACACACTGCAGTGTTGTAGAATCTGGAGACTTGTGCCAGGACAGCAAAATGCAGAGCTTGGATCAAAGTTGGAGCTCATTAGAATTTTATTTGACAGAGCATGTTTATCTAAACAGTTAATAAAATTGTAAAGTCAGCATTGAGAGAATCAAACATGAGGACATACAGAAATGGCGACATCGTTGGCGCCCACGGCGACCGACCAGACAAAATTAACAAAGCCCCCAGCGACAGGAATCCATCGATACTCCGGTGACCAGTTTGACACAGTCGCCAGAGGAGATGAAGCCGCGAATGAAGGCATTATCACTGCAGCTTCCGCGTTTGCACACTTGTATGCTCCAGCTGTTCAATTCCTGTTCGATAGACTGCAGATTGTTCAACGACTATGACCTCCTCAAGAAGTTCACGAGAACGTCATCTTTCCATCTTTTTGTCAAGAAGAGTCGCTCCAAGAATGGAAACTTTCACAGCTACAAAGCTTGTTTCTTGTAAAATATGGACCAAATTTCTCCGAAAAAATAAAAGATCTAATGCCAGGAAGAAAAAACACATAAATGGGAAGCATAAAAAGGCAAAATAAGATAGAATTTGGACGGAAACAAAGGTGAGAAACAAGGAATACGCGCGAGACGTGAAGACGAAACGGTGAGGAAAGAAGAAGGAGAAGCAACGGCCACAAGCACAAATCACACAGCCCGGTCCTTGTCTAATTCATATTTGAATACGGATATTTATACCTATTGGCTATTTCATACCCTACGGTTCCCTTCTTCATCGTAGCCTTAGACCTGGGACTCGCAGTCATTTTTTTCCATTTTTGAAGTGTCGTCGTACTGGCGAGTATCCATCCCCACACAGATTCAGTCATAATTCGCCTACCTGGCGATACTTTTTTCCAGGAGCATTAAAAATGTAGCCAGTAGGCATACATGTGGCGAATCACTCCTTCAAACGGGGCGCAGTCTGGCGAATTGATTTTAATGAAAGAGACGATTTTCGCCAGAAAATTTGGGCAAGTGTCGCCTTTTGGCGATTTTTCGCCAAAAAAAAAAGAAGAAAGCTGCCTGGGAGCTCAAGAGTGAAGAACTCTCTCCCTCGCCAGGAATTAACTTACGCAAATTACAGCAAGCTTGAATTTTCCTTTTATATTTGAAAGTACGTCCTTCCATAAAAGATGCCTTGCTCATTAAAAGAGGTCTTTCCCCATTAGCATGGAGATAGACATGGACTGAGCAACCTGTGAGAGCGTGCAGGCTATCATGAATAGTGGAGCTGCGAGAGTGCTAAGACTATTTATGGTATCCAGCATGCTTGAATTGGCTACCAGACACAAAGCATGGTCAATTTATTTTGTGTGTGTGTGTGTATTTTGGTCCTTCACTAATCTGAAGAACTCTTGTTCACTGGCGTTGCAATGATGTCGTATGAAGAGTAACTTACACAATATAAAACGCATTCGTCAAGAGTAACTTACACAATATAAAACGCATTCGTCAACATGTCAGACTAACTTCCACCAGGTGAAAGTTACTCATCAACCTGTCCCTTTTCATTAGCATTGTAGCGTTGTCTCTTTGCACCATCACAACGACCCTTTACATAGGAGAAGGGTCTATCAGTAGACCCTTTCAAATTTTTGACCACACTTGAAACCTACGAGCTTTGGGGGATTTCAAATTTGGAATGATATGCCTTATATGAACATGATTATTATGAAAAAAAGACATATCGGTTTGGCAAAGGCCTTCTGGCGTTTGGAAGTTATTGTCCAGCTTGAAGAATAACTTTTAAAGGCCAAAAGTTCTTATTTCTATTTTTTTTTTTCATTTAAAAAATTATGTTCTTCAAAATGGACTAGTTCTTTATGCATGTGAATGCTTTACAAAATTTTGACCTCTTGCGGCCAGGATCTCAAATATGAAAGACCTTCTATTTGGAACCTTGTCCTATACATAACTTACATTGCAAAAGGTTCAAAAGCAATGCCATTACTCTCTTGTCTTTTGATAAAAAGTTTCATAACCAATTTGTAACCTTCCTTTCAATGGACAAAAACTCATAACCTACTTCTGTCTGGATGCAAAATGTAGGAGAAAAAAAAAAGGGAGAGTTTATACATCGTGAATGATGAGAACATGACCAATTAAAAGCTTGAGAACCTCTAAAGTGTAGGTGTAGGGTAATGCCCCAAGAGTAATGTGTTCTTGAAATAAGGGCTTGCTTCCTAGGGTGGGAGTTGAAGGTGGGTCCTTATTTTAGGTATGCCTTGCTCCAAAGGTATGAAATTGACTATTGATGTGAAAATTTGAAAGTCTTATATTGCAAGACAAAAGCAACCTATGTATAATAGCATTTATTTTTTCGAAATACCCTCTATACTAATGTAATAGCTCTATGTTAATAGGTTGGCCCATGTAGGGAAATTATGTTTTGTAAGTAACATTTATTTTATTGGCGAATGTTTGCCAATTCCCTATTCATGGCAACCAGCTACTACCTATAAGGTTGAAACAAAACTTTAAATTAAAAAAAATTTGCTCACAATGTGCAATTTTGTTCAATTAAAGTTCACATGGGGGGCTGTTTAAAGTTGACATTTCTCATTTTCAAATGATGCCTAGTTGCATGATCAATATGCCAAATTCCTCCATCTTGTGTTTGGGATTTGTCATTTGTGGTTGTTTTAAAATGATCACTTTTGTCAAATCCCAAAATTTAGTTAGGAGGAGGTCGCCATTGTTTTGTTAAATCTCCAACATTTGTTTCTTCATATGTGGTTTGGTAATCCATTGCCAGTAACTTGTGTAATATGCTTTCATGATGGGCGTTGCCTAACGAAGTCAAGTCTTTCAAGGTTTAGGGAGGTTGGGGGTACAATCGTGAATGGCTTTACAAGTTGAAACCTAGAAGTTAGTTGATTGTTGGATTTTGGATAATCCTTCTAAATTCTAAGTTCTTCCATTAATTTCCAAGTTCCAAGTTTGTTCATGGTTCAACTTTAGGTTGTGTTGTTACAAGTTTAATGAGATAATGGAACCTTTTAAAATTAATCCTTGTATTTAATTTTGAAATGTTGCGATACATGCTCATTGTTGGTTTATTTTCATGGGCACCGGGTATTAGCTTTGTAAGTCAATAGGTGATTAAAGGACATCACAAACTAGGAGAATGAAAATTAGTACTGGTGTAGTGACAAGTCTATTATAATTATTCACTCCACAACAATTTCATTTTGCTACACATAACCCATAAGGGTAAAATGACATGTAGGAACCATTTATTACATATATTTTATATTGCTTAAAAACATATTTCTTTGTAGTAGTAGCACCTTGTCAAATAACTTAAAATAAGAGTTTTTACAAGTATCCAAGAGCAAGTGGTAAGTACCATTTTGGTTGAACCATAGAAGCAACATGGCTCAAGTTATTATTATAACCTATTGTAGTTTGCTAAATGTTAAATGTTTGCAGTTTGTAAGTAGTCCACTTCTAGTTTGAATTATTAGTTGCATAAAGTTTAAATCATACACACTTTTGTTTTATTGTTGTTTTTTGCATTGTGTGTAGGTTGGAGATTAGAGGAGGGTTAAATTTAAAATTTTATTATTCACAAGCTTGTTGTTGAATCTAGATTCTAATCATTATGAGAAAATATAGGGTTTTACAACTAGGCTTACAACTAGGTTTTCTAGTTGCAACAAACATTTGCAACTCATGGTATTTATATAACTTTGAGTGTTATCGAACAAGTTATAGTAGTTGTAGTAAACACCTTATGTCATATACAATATTGTATATACAGTGCAACTCACATGTAACTATATGCAACTTCTTTGCAATTAATTTCCACGTCAAATTTCCACACACATTCCAATGTGGCAAACGAAATGCCAACATGACATTTCATCCATTTGTCAACAAATAACATATGTTAATACCTTTTGCAACTTATTTACAATTATTTTACAACTAGTTTGACAAATATAATATGTAATTATTTCATTCATCCATTTGATGTGAATGGATTCGATCCTAATCCTTTGCAACTTATTTACAACTATTTTACAACTAGCTCGACATATGTATTCCTTTATTATTTCATTCATTCATTCATTTGACAATTACATTTTAAATATCCTTATCTTTTGCAACCTATTTACAACTATTTTATAACTAGTCTAACGAAGGTGAAAGCATGAATAGGGGGCTATTTGGACTATCACACTTGTAATTATTTTGGATTACATACAAATGTAAAATTTAAAGCCATATTCAAAATTAACATTATCAATTTTTAAATTATTCATGTTGTCATAAAACTTTAACGAGAATCATCATAAAAAATTAGACGAATTTTAAGAAGATTATGGACTCGCAATGGACTTTTGAAATGACAACACTATGCTTATCACACATAGAAAATAAAAATTGTGATTCAAAAAATACATCAAAGTTTTGTCAAAATAAAAATGAAAAAACAAAACATCATCAAATGAAAAATCGATTAGTGATGTGCATTGAAAAGTTCCTAGTATATATATAATTCTTAAAAATTCTAAATGATGTGATTATTATAAGTTTTATCTTTGGGAGTCCATTTCGCATTTATTTTAAAAATCTTTTACATGCATTTTTTGATCAATCACATGTTTAAGGATATTTTAAGCTGGTTCGTTAATATTTATGATTAAAAACATAGGGGATAATTAATAGGATTTATGGTTTAATAATTGTTAAAATTGCAAAAAAATCGTTAATGTTAGATTATGGACTCTCAAATGCCACTTTTGAAACACCTAACCATGCTTTTGCCCATGAATATATTTTTAAATTATCTCATTCATCCATTTGAACAATGAATAATATTCCTATCCTTTGTAACTAACTTACAATAAGATAATTGAAAATAAAGGATTTAATGATTAATTTGCAACTATGTGTTTAAATTTGGGTTTCAAAACAATTGTATGGTATTTGATTTTAGTAGTACTAAACAATTAATTTGCAATTTACAATGCAGTTATCCAAATTTCACACAACCATCATCATGTTGTTATGATTATAATGGATAATATTAAATTGCATTGGACATCATTTTTTATAAACATGAAATGGATTTGAAGTTTTAAATACATTTACATTCCATGCAACAACTTATTCAAGGACAACATTATGTTGCATTTTCCACTAAACAAACCAAATGTTGTGTACATAGGCATTTATGATTAAGTTGAAACCAAGCATTTGCAAAAGGTGATGCCATTATTGGATGGGTTTGCTAAAAAACAAGATGCAACAAACACAAGGAAAATGCATTAGAGGGTGGGCCTAAAATTGTCTTTTATTTACAAAGAACTTGAAACTACAATTGCCTTCATGAATGGCTAAGCAACACCAAACAACTTTGAGGTCTAAAACATATTTGGTGGGCAAGCTCACAAATGTCATATGGGTTGAAGATTAGGCTGGAGAATATTTTAAAAACAATTTAACCAATATGTCATTTGGTAAGGTGATCCATGACATGTATGAGCAGAATCTAAAGGCACAAAGAACGGTTCAACACGTTGGTGGGGCCTCCATAGATGGTTTGTAGTTGTTACATAAGAAATTTGATGTAATTCACACAATCTCTCAAAGGGTGTAATTTTTTAAAAATGTACCAAAATCTTGTCACAACATCACCCTTTTCTATTTATTTTATCTAGTCCTTTTTTACCATGTAAAAACACATCTATCAATGATTATGATGGAATCTAAAATTGTAATAGTATAATATAGTCCTTCTAAAAAAATTGAAAACTTTTGATTCATTATTTTTTATGGGGATCAAAATATAAGGTAAAATAAGCTTGTAATAAGGACTAGACCCTTTTCATCTTGTATGGTACGCCTTAAAAGATTTTCACCCCAAAAATGACATGATTTGGACTTATTATTTTTTATAAAAACCCAATTTTTGTTAAGCGATCATGTTCTCATGTGTAATCATATTTGAAATTTGTGAATTTATCCTTTTTACACATTTGAAATTTATGGACCTATCTTTTAGAATGATGATATCTTTCTTGTAAACATAAGACACAAATATCATTTACACAAGTATTGCCCATCTAACATCTATATTTTTGAATTATGGATGAGTGGACTTTCCATGGATAATGTGTTTCCATAAATGCTCCCATAATAATTGATAGACATCAAGTAATGAAATAAACAATATTTTTTAATGCAAATGTAAACCATTCACTCTTTAAACTTTTGTTTTTGTTTTCATTTTTTTTCAATTGTTATATCATACCCAAATTACATTATACAATTTTTTTTGTTGAAATTACTTTGAAAGTAAAAAACTGATATAATTTTCCAATCTTTTTGGACTAATTTTTTTTTGAAATAATTTTAAAACATTGGACAAAAACACTTGGACAACCTTTGTTGTCCATTGCCAAACAAGTTGTTGTTTGGTGACTAAATATGTTGGCAACCAAAGAGAATGGTAATCAAAAATGATAGTTGGCGATGGAAAAGCTAATGACTGGAAATTCACTAACAAAAAATGTGGCAATTGAAAATATGGCAACTAAAACCTATGGTAACCATAAACCTAGCTATGAAAACCTATGGTGACCAAAGTTTAGGCTATCAAACTCCTACAACAACTAAAAGACAATTCAATCACCATAAGGTTTAAAACGATCAAAATGGCTTCAATTTGGATCACTTGTAAATTTAGCCCAAGTAGCTCAAGATGACCTTTGACCTAGGTTGACCTAAATTGACCTTATATTGACTTGACACAAGGCTATGACTGTCACATTGTGACATACGCACAAATGCAGCGATAACCACATATCATCATGAAAGTTAAAATGATTTATAATTGCTTGATTAATTTATCTATCTTATGGAATATAATGACTAAACTTTCAATTACAAGTCTTCTTAATGAATGTTGTAAATGATTTTAATGTCCACCAGATACTAATGTATTATGGCAATGATTTCAATTACCAATTAAGTGTTTCAATATCTTTGATTTAAAGTTTGTAATAAATAGATTACTAGCATCTAGTGGCCACTAGAATAAATCTATTATAAATTTACCACAACATCAACCTCAATTATCAATTAGTAAGTTATTAGAGGTCGCAAAGCCTTTGAATTAAAGTTTTTAAATAATATAATTTAAGCAACATTCAACACCTTGGACTCTGAAATTTGGAAGTATATTAATAAGTAGTCTGCTATTGAAATTAACACATTAATGAGGATTGCTTGAAATTATGAAAATGAGAACTTGTTGGCCACCATGTATAATTATGTTTTCATTACTTATTATTTTGTATGTTGCACTAGATACTAAATGTAAATTATCTATGCTATTATGTTTGAGAGTTGTGTGGAATAATGATACTTTTGTTCAAGTTTTGACATTTGTTGATCAGGATCAACTTTGGGAAATAAATAACCTTGAACAAAAAACAAAAAGTTGCAATTTTGTTTTAAAAGTTGTGAAAATCTACAAAGATGTGTGGCTGTCACAAGAGTTTGTGACCACTCAACCGACAAACAAGTTGAGTTGAGTTCAAAAGCAACATTTAAATTAAAAATTAATTAAATAACTGCTCATTTTGACAAATGATTATAATTTTCTAAGTATTCCCTTCATAAAAAAAATATTTTTGAGAATTTTATTTATTTTGAAATTTTGTAAATTTCTAAAAAAAAACGTAATTAGTGTTGAACTGGCTAAGGTATTGGGGTAGGTCATTGCGAACAGGGTTCTTGGACATTAGACTTGTGCACTTTTGTTTAATCATTCCTTTCAATTTAGTCAGAAGTCCCCATATTTTGACAAAACTGGAGTCAGGTAATTTACGCTAAAGGCAAAAAGTAAACACTGATGTCCACTGACGACAGCCAATCATATAAGGCGGGGGGGCATCTAACCTGTCGGGTGGTAGTGGCCGCTTGCTGACGAGGAAAGAGAATCCTTCACGGACGTGGATGTCTGTCATGTACCACTCTTGCTTCGAGTTATCTTATGCCTGTGTTGACTTGGCTTACTTGATTTTCTTACAGCTGTTCAGGTTTTTCTCTTGAACTTGAAGAGTGGAGAGAAAGCATTAACAGAACAGATTTGCAGAAGTCGTACCGAAATCAGGCAGCCAGAGAGATATAGCACACACCATGGCGGACATGGTCATGAAGTGGAGCCAGTTGATTACACCAGCGCGATTGAAGACAATTGCTTCCGCAATAGCTGCTGTGATTTTTGTTCACTATCTCATCAAGCATTGGAATTTGTATCGGCGTACAAAGGTTAAGCGAGCACCAGGGCCGTTCCCGTTCTGGCCAGTCCTCGGAAACCTTCCGCTTCTCGGCAAGCTTCCCCATCAAGCTTTCTACAAGTTGTCGAAAAGGTATGGGGATATCATGGAACTGAAGCTAGGATCGGTTCGCACAGTCGTCGTCTCGTCGCCAGAGCTGGCGAAAGAGGTTCTCAAGGTGCACGATTTGATATTCGCGACGCGTCCCGAAACCGTTGGAACTAAGATCCTTTTTAATCAGCAAGATATTGCGTGGGCACCTTACGGAGAGCACTGGCGGCATATGCGAAAGATCAGCACACTGGAGCTTTTCACTCTCAAGAGGCTCGAGGCTTCCAAGCATGTCCGAGATGAAGAGTTCTCGTGGTTGGTGCACGAGATTTTTGAGATTTGTAAGGTAATTTGTACAGCCTTAATTCGGTTGATTGTTCACCATTGAGTGCTGCGTGACTCTGATACTAGAGTTAGGATTTGAATCCCTGTTTTGTGGCTGAAGTGTCGAACTTTGGATTTGACAATAGAGCCGTTCATGTAGGATGGATTGAAATTAAATACACTAAGGAATCTGATTAGGAATTCGAGCAATTGCAGGACGGACAGCCAGTGAACTTGCGGACAAGCTTGTCCAGTGCCGTGATGAACGTTGTCACACGCTTGCTCATTAGAAAAAGATATTTCAGTACAGATCACACTGATGATGACAGTCAGGAGTTCAAGGAGCTTTCTGTGAAGGTCATGAATTTATGTGGTGTTTTCAACATCAGTGACTATGTCCCGTTTCTAAAGCCATTTGATATTCAAGGCCTTGTCCCCCAGTTCAAGCAAACAAGTTCACAGATGGATAGGGTTTTTGACAGAGTTATCCAAGAGCATGTGAAAGATAAGAGCAAGTCGGACGAGTCCAAGGACTTTCTGGATGTCCTGCTTTCTCTTCCTGGGGTTGACGGTGTTAGTGACAGACTTGATGACATTACAATTAAGGCAGTCTTTAATGTAAGTTGCTCCGTGGTTTCATGTCTCATGTGTTGTTTTGAACTTGGTTAGTAGCTGGGTCAGTCATTTCAGGAACTTGGTGTTTGAGTTTTTTAAATTGCAGAAAATGATCTCATCACTGTGCCGATTTTGCTTTCAATAGTGTTGCACATATAACAAGCTTGTTTCTACTTGAGTTCAACAACCTATTTGACGATGTTCCTTTGGCTACCTTTGCCGCATTGTGTGCAGGACATTTTGGTTGCAGGCACTGACACGATCACCACTACTGTGGAATGGGCACTTGTCCAGCTGTTAAAGCATCCGGGCATAATAAAGAAAGCTCAAGATGAATTAAATGAAGTGGTGGGGCATGAGCGAGTTGTTGATGAAAGGGACATTCCTCAATTGAAATACTTTCAAGCTGTAGTAAAAGAAACATTACGCCTTCATCCTGCAGGTCCCCTATTATTGCCACATGAGAGTAGAGAAGCTTGTGAAGTGGGAGGTTACCATGTACCTGCCAAAACTCGCATATTTGTGAATGTTTGGGCTGTTCACCGTCATCCATCTGCTTATGAGAATTCATTAGATTTCAATCCCGAGAGATTTCTTGGAAGTGCATTAGATACAAAAGGGATGGATTTTCAGTTATTGCCATTTGGGTCTGGACGGCGGATTTGCCCAGGGATGAATTTTGGTCTTCTGATGGTGCAAATTATACTGGCCAAGCTTCTTCACACCTTCACGTGGATGCTGCCAGGAGAGGAAAGTCCTGAAGACATTGATATGGGTGAGGTATTTGGTGTCACAATCCCAAAAGCAGTTCCATTGCAGGTTGTGGCTAGTGCTAGGCTTCCCCTGCACTGGTATGCAACTGAAACACTCACCCAATGCAGTTGATTAAGCTTACAATTTGTTGATGACACAATCTCTAACACAGAAACATATATTAACTGTTTTTCACATTGAGCGTGAACACTAAGTAATTTGCATAGTTCAGACTGGTGTTAAGTTGGTTTTTGTAATAACTTTTGCGTTGGTCCTCATTTTATACTGTGTTTTCATTCATTTTGTTACCATTTTAAAAATTGTTTTGTGAGTTGTTTGTGAGCAAATTGTCTCGATCTTTTTGCTAGTTCTGATAATATCAATAATATAGGCCCAAAACAAGTGTACAAAACCATAGTTTAAGTGTTTCATAAGCACTAATCTAATCATTTCTATTGGTCTCTAACATTCCATCAGTTTGATGTCATCCAAAATTTGAAATTATTTGAATTCTGATTGCATAACGTTCCATACTTATTGGGAACTAATGTTCTTTCAACTCCTTGAGACAATGTCACCAACAGAGCCCTTGAGTGAAATTGTGTAGAATGCAAAAATCCTCTCCCAAAACATGGCAGTTCCTAATAATTAAAACAATAAATTTACTGGCCAAGAGTTTGAAAAAACTCAACAATAACCAGAGTCACAGAACTTTTTATACAAATGATTTAATGTTTTTTGTCTCAGTATTGTTCTAGAAGAACTTTTGACTTTGAGAGCTAGTAAATAGGGGACTGTAATAGAATGCAGTAAAATATTTGACGTCAGTTTTGCAAGAATAAAAGGACATCCATAAAACCGATCCTTTGCCTGTAGATATTTGTTATGAGTACGGTAAAGCTTGAGGCAACAGGCTTTAGGGCCTGCATGACGCAGAGCTTAAGTGAGCATGATTCCTCGACCCAGCCGAAAAAGTAAAAACATGATCTTAGCTTGTTTTAGAGAAACTTCATTTGTGATACCCAGTGGATATCATGAGAAAAAAGTTTGTAAAATGAGAGGTGTGTGTTTCAAAAAGCCAGATGCCAATTGTACTCTGTAATTCGACCTCCATATACGCTTTAAAAAAACTGAACCAAGTTTTTACCTATTAAATAAGGTGCCCCCTGGGTGCATTCTACATCTTAGTGCAGTACTAGGGGAAGGCCAACAGGCAGAGACCTAAAGGTTCACTCGGTGCATAATGCATCCTATGTGGCACCTCACCTAACATACAAGAAGTTTTGAGGGCAGATTCTTCCGGCTCGAGTTGTAGTTTTTTAAAAGCCAGCATTTATGTCAAAATTGACACTTTTTACCATGAAGGCTTTCTTCTACAATATAAGATGCCTGAAAAGTGTGCAAACATAGGCCCTCCAAAACCTTTATGTAGAACGTAAAAGCCACAACTGAAATATTCTGTATGGTGAATTGAACCCTGCAAAGCTTTATTAATAAACACGCCACTGATTTGGAAATGTACAAAGGTATTAGAAAAGAAAGGAGAATTTAAAGGATGTCAAGTTACCACAATTAGATGTCAAAATTTCTCCATCTTAACAATTGACTGCTTGTAATAGGTGGGCCATGAGGATGGAGTGTGTCATGAAGGGGTGGAAGTCTGGAAGTGGCTAGGTCTACGACTATTACCCACCTTAAGATGGAGGATGCTTGCACCCTTTGCAACATAGTTGAATTTTTTTATGAAGAAAAAGAATTAAAACAAAAAGAGGAGTGGCCTCTGGCCCTTGGAGCTCCAAATGACATTGGCACAATCATGTAAGAGCACATTATTGTATTTGTGTAAACATTCAAATACTTTAATTGCTAATTGTAGGAATTGGTCAGTGGGATGTTGGTCATAATAGCTCCTTTCTTTAGTTTGAATTGCATTGCAAGCAACAAATCTTTGAGTTGTGCAAAATCGAAAATATAAACCTACACATGTTGGGTCGGCAATGACAACATCATCTATGACGCAAATTCCATTTTTTGATGATCACAATGTTGACTTGTCAATAAGAGGAGTTCAATGTGGTTATGGAAGTGCATGTAATTGTTCTAGTCCCACATGGAAGCCAACATCTTGCATCACAATGGTAACAAAAGTGTCAAGAATTGCATCATGGGTTACCATAGATGCAACGTAAAAGGTGGATACCAATAAGGTTGATGGGAAGTGTGCACACACATCAAAAGATGCTTGCAATTGAAAAATTTATGCACACACATTGAAGGAGGCATGTAATTGAAAGATGCGGTAGTCTAAGCCATGTTTGAAACGCTATGGAAAAAACTAGGGAAGATAATCAAAAGGTTGGGAAAACTAATCAAATATAAGTGAAATGTTCGCCTAAAGGCCAAAACATAATAAAAACATGAAGAACATGTTGGAGAGAGTATGATGGTGTAGACCTTCCAATTCTTTCATTTTGTTCTCCTATGTGAATATCTTCATCATCTTTATTTTCTCATCACATTTGTGTTGTTTTGATATTATGTTCCATAAATATTTCATTCCAATTTCCCACATCCCAATGTTTTACTTTTGTTTATTTTTATTCTTATTGTGTCCTTCCATTCTTTTGTCATATTCTTGCTCCTTTATACGTAGTATCATGTCTTAGTCTTCACTTGTCATGTCTTGCAACTGTCGAATTTTAGTTATCGCTTAAGCAGGCCTAATAGTTATTTCTTTTAGATTGGTTTAGATTTCCTCTATGTTTCTTTTTTATTTCCTATGTAACAAGTTTGTAATTACAAACACATGATAATGACCTGTAGTTTAGATTTATGGTATGCCTCCACATGTAAACACATGTATGTGATAGGAGTATTATTACTATCCATGATGCTCTGATTCTTATACATTTATCCACATATAACTTCAACCAAGTTTTACATTGGGTTGAAACTTGTAATTTCATACAACCTCCAAATTCTCTTCATGATTTTTCACATTCTTCCAAGATTATTCCTGCTCATTTTTTACAAATAGTAAAAATTTATGTTAAATGCACTTCAGTGCTTTCATAATTAATAATTTACATTCTTCTATTACCTTATGCTAACTAATTGTTTTCATTTTCATGACCCATACATTACTAACATGAGTAAGTCTTTTAGGCCTAAATTACATGTAATTTAAATATAGTCTTCATATGCACTTGTTTTCTCAATTTCTACAAATTTTTCTCCTGAACTTTAGACATGATTGGCAACCAACAAATTTTGGAAACAAAATTTAAGATTTCATGTCAAGTAAACATCAAAATTAAACTCAACTTTTCATTCTTCTCTTGTGGCCATGCATTAAGATCTCATAACTTATGTCATGATTTTTTGTTAATTAAATCAAATTGAAATAGGTCATTATAATTTTTTAAAACCCAAAATGCAACCTAGTGATTGCCAAGTTGCACTTCTAGAATCAAACCAAATATGTAACCGAGCGACCACGATGTCACATTTCTAAACAAACCAAAATGTGACCTAGTGGGTAACAAATTACAATTCTAGAAATAAACCAAAAATGCAAGCTAGTGGCCACCAATTTCTAAAAACAAACACAAAATACAATCTAGCAGCCACCAAGTTGTATTTTTCTTGAATCTTCTAGTATACGACCTAGCGACTGCCAAGTTGTATTTCTTATAAGTCTTTTAAAATATGACCTAGTGACCACTAGGTCGTATTTGAAGTAAGTATAATGCATCCCAAATTATCTTAAATTGGGTCTCAAGAAAACTAACAATAATGTAGCATTCTTATTTGCATTTTGATCAATTAAATTCCAAATTGCATAAATAATCATGAATGAACATAATTATCAAAACTATTCATAGATTGAAACTTAAATGTAAAAATGAAAGACACTTTCCAAAAAATTGAATATCATTATGATTTTTGTTTGGTGTTTATGAGTCTAATGAACCATTGGTTTGTAGGAATAATAGAAAAAATGGTTGGGGTTCCTAAACCTAGAGATTCATTAGTTAACAATGGAAAAATTAAAGTTGACTATGGTGTTTGTGTGGATGATTCCGCAATCACTATTTATGGGGGCTCTTAAAGGGGAGGTATGCATTGTCATAACATTGGAAGGTTTCTTCAAGTTGTTTTGCCACACCCACTTTTTAGCCTGACTCCAACCTCGAAGAAGTACAAATCATTTGTATGAATTCAATGTTTTTGGCCATTATCTCAAGTGTCAAAGAAATAGCAAGGCATACTTTCAATAACCCATAAAACAAATCCCACTTGTGATGAAGTTATCAATAATCTTTGTTAGAAGAAGTTGTCATGTCAATGTGAAATCCAAATGTGTGGAGAGGCAGCAAATATACCAAATGCCTTGCATATGCTATTTGTGGCCAAATCCAGTGATAGCAACAAATTAGATGATGACAGTGGGAATAATGACCATGTTGGAAATGGCCCAAATTTGAACTTGAAATGTCCCCTAGAAACTTTCCACCAATTGGACATTATGGTTGGTGGGGGGAAAAAATGTGATCTTTAAGATTGTGATGCGATTTTGTTGCCAAAGGACGGGGTAACAACTTTTTATTCGAAAGGTCATCCTTGATGATATTCTTGGGGAAGATCATGTTGGTTTGACCATTTGAAAATGGCCATTAATTTCGACAATTCTCAATGGTAATTCCCTACATGCATTCCTATGTTCATATGATAAAAGTTCCATACCTAAGGTAGATGAAGGAGTGATTGGGGAGTAAAAGCACACTACAATGGACTTTTTTGGAAGTCACAATGGTAGTTTTTTCTAAATAAGTGAAGTATTGTTGCGTTGTATTCAAATCTATTTGGGAAACTTGGCAAAAATGAGATTAAAAATTGAAACCTACATTCTAATTTTTCAAACCCAAAAAAACATTACCAAAAGGATAAATGTTCAATTCAAGGTGGACTTTACAAAGGATGGTACATCCAATGTCATAGTCCAAACTACCCCAAAAAAATTAACATTATGGACTTCTTTCTTTTAGTGGAGTTGGAAACTAAGCCTATAACTTTTACCACCACACATTGAAATACCATAACACTTAAAAGATGAAAAAATCAAGTAAGAAAAATTCTTTCAAAAATTTTAAGATTTCAAATTTCAAATTCATAAAGTCCATTTTGATATCTAAATTGATTTTTTCAAGGCCCATAGTTTTAGAGGTTTTACAAAAATGTTCAAATTATGGTGGTATGAACTTGGAAATGGAAAAAAATGTGAACTTCAACATCATTTGGATTTTTTAAAAAAACATCATTGGATTTGGACTTTAAAAATGAACTTTCATCCGCCCTTTTTCGTCAAATGGAATGTGCATTTACCCTAGGGTGAAGGGAAAAAAATACATATTCAACAAAAGAAAAAGGAAGGAAGTGAAACCGAACACCCAATGTTGATGACAAAAAAAATATTGAGTGATAAAACATGTCACAATGTTGGAGCTGAAACATGTTGTTTGTTGAATTGTTGTTAATAAGTTTTTTTTCGTGAAATGACCGTTTTGCTCAGACAAGAGTCTTGGAACAAATCATTCGAAAATTAAACTACACACATTGGATATTTTTAAGAGATTGCATGGAAGAAGAGGTGCTAGTTGCACAAAATTTGTGACCATTCAAAATATACATGTATCTATGAAATTGCATGGTATAAAATTATGGGAATATCTCGTTCAACTTAC
The DNA here is from genome assembly GCA_963921925.1 of Sphagnum tenellum. Classification (NCBI taxonomy): domain Eukaryota; kingdom Viridiplantae; phylum Streptophyta; class Sphagnopsida; order Sphagnales; family Sphagnaceae; genus Sphagnum; species Sphagnum tenellum. The sequence goes on from OY998144.1 coordinate 19,905,678, forward strand.
ATGAGTTACAAGCACGAAAGCAAAAGAGGGTGCAAAATTTGACCACATCAAAATAAAGGGATGCAAAAACAATGCATCCCAGTTATACATGTTGAATCTAACATTCAATCTTTGATTAAGTAATGTGTTAATATAAGGCCACATCAAATGAAGGGCATTGGACATGGAAGACAAGATGTTTATCTTTTTCTTTTAGACACTTAAAAAAACATGCAACAACATAGTGACCAAGTAAGAATCAAAATCCTTATTTTGATTGAGTTATATTGACATACTACTCAATTAAAGCCTAATTAGGTGGCCACCTAAAAAATTCATTGTTTTCTTTTCTTCTATTACTCATTTTTTTTGTTCATCATTATTTAAAATTATTCTCTTTATGATCGACTACCTCAATGCACAATGCTTTGAGTCAATCTAAGGTCACCACGTCTAACCATTTGGTGGCTACCAAGTCTAACCATCTAGTGGCCACTAGATCTAATGAAAGTGTTTCTTTTAAAATATCAAAAAATATAAGACATAATTTTTTTATGAACTTAATGTTTTATATACTCTTATAGATTAGCAAAAAACTACATATTGGAAGTATTTCACAGTTTGCAATGAGGTGGTTAAAAAAGAAGAAACATCTCAATGTGGATGTGAAGAAGCATGAACATCTACTTTTGTGAACTATACTATTTGTGAATCCTTGAAAGACTTGATATCTAAGGCATGAATAAATAATCCTAATATGAAGGAACATGAAATGAAATTGAATAAGCATAACATTCACCAAGAATCTTGTAGGCATTTTTATCACATATGGAGAACAAAATTTGTCCGATCTAAAGAAGATTTTTTTGAAAGGTTGAATTCTAGCGTTCAAGTTTGGTCTTTTGTGAATCCACATGTTAAGGTTTGGTTTCAAAGTTTAAGGTTGGGCTTTTTAGGGGTTGAATTTTAAGGTTTGGTTGTATAATTTAAGTTGGGTTTTTGAAGGATTGAATTTCAAGGTTTGATTTAAGGTTTAAATTTGGTCTTTTGTGAGTCTACATGTTCAAATTTGGTTACAAGGTTTAAGTTTGGGCTTTTTAAAGGTTGAATTTTAGGGTTTGGTTTTCAAGTTAGAATTTAGTTTTCTAAGGTTTGAATTTTAAAGCTAGTTTTTAAGGTTTAATTTTGAGCCTTTTACAGTTTGGATTTATAATTTAAAAATTGAAACTTTAAGGTTTTACGTTTAGGGTTCAACGCATTAATTTTTTAAGTTTAGGTTTGGGATTTTTAAGGCTGACTTTTGGATTTAGGGTTTAGTTCTACGGTTAAGATTTTCAAATATGGTTTTCAGAATTTAAGGTTACAAAATAAAACATTAGGGTTAAATTGACGGTTTGTACTTTTGTAGAATATGGTTTGAATCTAAGGTGGGTTAATGCTTGAAATGTAGATTAAGACTTCCATGTGGACTATATAAAAAAGAAGTTTTCTTTCTTTTTCTCTTTTCGTTTTCATCATTTTTTTTTTCATTTCAAGCCTTATGAGATGTTTTCTTCAAGCTCTTCAAATAGTGATGATTTCACTTCATCTTCAAATGATGAGGACATCTTGGAAGACATGGACCAAGATGACCTTATCATTTTTCAAATAATGCAAACAATCGATGACTCTTAACACCTATGATTTGTTCAATTCACATGAAATGGAAAAATGGGGGTCAATTTTTGGACCCAACCATTGGTTTTTGAGATATTTTGGGTAGATGTGAGCCAAATTGCCATTATTCAAGACTTTGGACCAACTTTACATTGTAGAAATTTAACAAATTGGCTTTTTGAGTGGTCCCTACTATTAAAACCAATGCAAGATCTGTCAGTGAATTTTTTTTTTCATATTCTATTTTTTAGTTCTAATTTTTGGGGCTTAAGGTTAAAGTTTATGTTTTGGGGTTAAGGTTATGGTTTTAGGTCTAAATATTGGGGTTTAGGTTTTGGGTTTTGGGTCTAATTTTTGAAGGTTCATATAGCATTTTTTAATTTAAATTTTAAGGTTTTAGGTATAATTTTGATTAAAGTTAGGGTTTTGGGTTTAGTTTTTGGGCATTATGATTAAGGTGTAGGTTTTTGGGGTTAGGATTAAGGTTTTTAGGTCTCAATTTTAAAGTTTTGGATTTGGTTCTTGGCATCAAGGTTAACACTTTAAGGTTTGACGGTTTAGGTTTAAAGGTTAATGTTAGGGTTTTTAGGTCCAAAATTTAAGGTTTAATAAGGTTCTTCTAGGGGGTTATTATTAAGGTGTAGGTATGTGGGGTTAGGGTTAAGGTTTTTAAATCTAGTGTTTTGTTTTACATCATAATAGGTGAGGTGTTAATTGTATTAAGCAAGTCATGAAAGTTGACACCTAAACAATGTTTTTTAATTTTCATTCTCCACATGAAACATGACAACATCACCATGTATGCCACCTTTATGTGACATTGGTCAAAATCTAGATTATTCATTGCATCATGCATCAACCATGCACTTAAGGATGAAATCTAATGGCCCACACTTGGGGAGAAGGTTATTTTGCGTGCACATTTGTGGGACTACTAGGGTGTATTTAGTTTATTGATGGCAATTTGATTGAGATTTGTAAGCCCTAGAAGCATTACAAGACAACAAGGTTTTTTTAATTGGGAAAATTGGTCAAAAGGTACCCCAAATGGCCCATGTCCAACTTGACCAAGGTGCCATCTTGGAGAAGTCGTTTTGGACCTGGCCATTTTGACGTGGTTTTTTTTATTGGTTTTTCTTACTAAATTTTATTATTATCTTTTTTACTAATGAACAATATTTTGACAACAATTATGGATTTATTTTAAAATAGTATATGTGTATATATATTATATTGTTTATATACATATTTTGATATAATATTTGTTAATAATATTTATAATCTTATTTATTTATCTATTAATTAAAACTTTGCCTACCTACCTTATTTAACCTAAGCCTTCTAAATTAGGTAGCCTAGACTAAGTGGCCAACTTTAAACCTACTTGCCTAAGTAACTTGCGCTAGCTATGTAAACCAAGTAAAGCCAAAGTTGCCTAGGTAGTCAATGTTGTATGTGTGAAGACTTGAACTCCTCATGTTCATTTTGAGAAGTCAAGTCCTTGCCATTGAACTACCATTTCAAAAGTTGGAAACTTTTATCATCATATTGTCATAAACTTGATTGATTTTTTTATTTTGATGTACATATTGTAACATTCATTAATGAACTTCAATATTTTTATATTATTTATCTAAGTAGTAGGTTATACCATGTATTGAATATCTACCTTGATAACATGCAGGTACCTACACCCTAGTAGGCTACTACATGTTGTTAACTTAATTAATGAATAAAAATAAATAGCAATGATTGATTAATTAGTATCAATTATAAATAAATTAATAAATAATATCAATGATTAATAATTGATTATTTCATATCAATTATTTATTATTATTTAATGATTAATTGCTATTATTTAATAATTATTCAATATATGTGGCTGATTATTAAATATTTCCTATGAAATAATAATAATATACTATTAATTACTATCAATTACTATCAAATATTAGCCAAATAAATAAATAGAATTGATAACTCAATAATAATAATTAATCAATTAATAACTTGATGGACAAATTAGTTATTGGTTATTAATTAACATTATTTCATTACTAATTAATTATATAAAGTATTAATCATAAATTACTAAGTATTAACTATCAATTATTATATATCAACTAATTAATTTATTATATTTAAGTACCTACATATGCTTAAAGGTAGCATGTAAGTAGCCTATTAAAATTTATAAATACCTATTAGGTGTAATATGCCTAACCTAAGGCCTACTAACTATATATGAATTTAGGTTTGGTATGTACCCTAAGCAAAATAAACGTGTAGGTTAAATAGCCAAATTAATGTGGTTGATTTGACTGAATATCAAATCAAAATGGCCAATTTGACTAATTGTAAATCATAATGGCCATTGAGTATGGTCAATTTGATTAAGTTTTGGTCGTCTTGATGGACCTTTGGCCTTTTTAACTAGATGTTTGATTTGTCGCATGGTCAAAAAGGTCATTTTAGTCAAATGTTTTAGTCAAAGTAACTCGTGTCTTTCATACCCTAAGCATTTGGTCAAAATGATTGTCCCCCTTGGTCAATGTGGACATTTTAGTCAAGTTGGACCATCGAAAATGTCACATTTTGTTGTAATGTAGAATGAAGCACATTGCACATGATTTAATGGGCTGAAAAAGATATATGTAATGAACAACACGATCATTATGGACTATCATGGGTTGTCACCTACATAGACATTGGTTATCTTGGTTTTTACCATGATGTGAACATTTTGCATTATGGCATTTGAATGTTTACAAGAATTGGCATCAATACTTCACCCATGGTGACTATTTTGAATTCCTAATGAAAGATTTAGGCTATATGGGTGAAAAGATGTTTATTGTGTGAAGGATCTTTGATAGGGTGATCAGAGCTAGCACCAAATGTTAACCATGTTATAATGCAAGCCTATAACTAAAAGCATGCAAGTTTTAGGGTGCAAGCGAAGTGGGGAATATGTGGATTGAAAAGAAAGTGGAGAAGCTTCATGAAAAGGTTTGATTCAATTGCATTTTTCCTTGAATTTGTATTAATTTACAAATTTTTCCCAAATAAATCACCAAGTTGTGAAAATTCACCACCAAAAAAGAAATTTAAACATTGGTTGGGGGAGGGGGGGTTTAATTCAACTATGTAACACCAAGTTTTCACCAAATTAAATATTTTTTACTTCTTTAAAAAAATGACCTTAAAACCAAAATATTCACATTTGTTCCAAGTTGTAAATGTAGTTGCCCCATCAATTAAACTTTGATGTCTCTTTAAAACATTCCTTGTTGCATGTCCATTAGTGGCCTTCAAACACTAGTACTTGATCACATTGATAGTTTGCAAAATGTAAGTTGTAAAAGTTGCCATGGCGTTGAGCTAGAAAAAGTTGACAAATTACCTTAGTACACTTTCCCTTTGAAGGGCTTTAACTTTATGCAACACGACAAACTCAAATATGTGTCTTTAGTAAATCTAAATTTGAAGTTATACTTGCCCAAGATTTAACCATCTTTAGTTACATACACAAAAAGAAGAATGCACCACTCACATTCAGATCTACATACTTAATCATTGGCTTAACAATCACCAAACATAGCCTTAACTAATCATTGTTACCACCAAAATAGTCACTAGAATTTGATGACCAAATTTCAACTAATAGATTTCAAGCCAAAATAGTCATTGAAAACAAGGTTTGGAAATAAACCACTAGATTTTAATCCAAAATCATTGGAAATAGGGGCAGCTATCAAGAGTGTTTGAATACCATCAAAGCAAAAAGACTAGGGTATATGCTTGAACTACAAATCATACGCACAAGTTTCTAGTTCATTTAAAAACCCCTATAGTCCAACTTTAATTAAAATTACCAATTTATTAAAATTACAAAGCTTAGGGTAAGGTTTTAGGGTTATACTCATAGTCACACATATCAAATCCATCAAAATTTCAAGTCATTCTAGCTATAGATGGACAAGTAAAGTTTGAAAGATACTCATACACATGCAATCCATCACACCTTATAAGATTGAAAGCTTCAAATCCAAGAAGATGGGTTTCAAGTTTGTTTAAGTACCATACTCATCAAGGCATAAAGATTAGGGTATATGCTTGAGTTGTAGACCATACACATAAGTTTGTAATTCATCTACAAACCCCTACAAGGTAAATCAAACTAATAGGAATCAATTTTGGTGTAACCAATCCTTGGTTTTGATGTTCATAAGTCTAATAAATTAAGTTAATGTTGAAAGTATGTTTTATTTATATGAAACCATTTCTAATATATTAATCTAGCATTTAAACAAGTTTGAAAGGTAATAATAAATATAAAATATTTTTCAGCACATTTTAAAGCCCATAACCAATGTTTTTTAGCATAATGAAATAGTGTAAAAACATTGTTTAAGCACTATCTTAGAACTTTTCATCCAATCTCGTGCTACCACATCATCTTTTCAAGACTAGTCATAGTGATTCAAGAGGTTGTCATTGGCTCCTCTTTGCCCATTTTTACCTTACAATCCAAACTCAACTTGATTAACAAATTTCTAGAATTACAAAGCTTAGGGTAGGGTTTCAAGGCCATATTTAAAGTCACAAACATCAAATCCATCAAAAACTTCAAATATTTTCCAAAAGTTAGTGTTTCAACTTTCAAGAACATCTAAATACCCATGCACATCAAATCTTTCAAATTTTCAAAGTATATTGAGTTACAAAACCCAAAAAGGGGGTTAAAGGTGCATTTGAATACCCATACACATGAAAACTAACTACCTAGGTGAAAAACTCAAAATGCACATGAAATTTCAAACCCAAGCTTCAAACTAAAGTCTCAAATGTTTGCATAATCTAAAAAGCAAAGTTTGAAACAATGAACTTCAAATTGTAAACATTGTTTCAAAGAGCACTTCAAAAGTTCTTGGGGAGCAATAGTGTGGCAATAAAACACATTGTGATGTTTCACAATGTTTAGGGCATGCCATTCAAAGGATTCACCCACAACTTTATGCCACACACTATTTATGTAACAAAGGCACCACATCATAGATGAATCCATAGGCAGTTTTGGGAAGATATGTTCAATCATGAATGCATCTATTAAAGGAGGTAATATACGATTTGGGTATTCTATAGGTTTTTAATGGCTATGGGGACATTTTGAAGGTTTGAGGTTTGGGGTACAATGCACAATTTTTGGAGTTTGTTGAGGTGAAAAAAGGTTTTCAATTTTTGGAAATAAGAAAAGGTGTTTTGTTTCTAGTCTCAGAGGCTCAAAGTTGATTTGCTTCAAGGATTCTTTCACCCACCCACCAAATAAGGTTTGGAAAAAACTAGTAAGTAGGTTGGTGGCCTTCTTTATTGACATTTATAACAACATGAACCACCTTTTCCTTTGCTTCTAATGTCTTCTTCAACTATAAACCCTAAACTTGACAATTAAGCCTTACATTTTGTTTGTAATGCATTGTGTTTAGGAATCAACAAATATTGTTTTAATTATGGTTGTTGAATTTGTTAGTTGTTGTTAAATTTATTAGAATGGCACCTCACAAAAGGTTGGAAAATACTCAACCTCCACCAACCATGGATGGGATAGTTTTAGTGATGGTTGATGGACTAGTGCATGGTCCAACAAATGAACCAATGGCATCTATGTTAAAGGATCAAGTTGAATCAAGTGTTGGTTCATGGAAAATTTTGGTCCAATTCAAACACTATAAATGAGCAATTGCAATTAGTTGTATTATTTGTCCTTCCCCAATGTGATCAATTTAACTAATTGCTTTTTGGACCTTCCCCACCTTCTCAAGAGGGAATTGGTATGGTTTTTTTTTCAATTTTTTTGTTCAATACCCTAGTTGTTTGTGATTTTAATTTTAATTTTTGAATTAACAATACCTTCATACACCCATGTTTTTAATCACTAATGTGTAGGAAATGCTTTCATTTAAACCCTCCTAACCTTCATCATTATGTGCAATATCTTCATCGTGTTCAACATTGTTCTCATTTCAATATCAAGTCTAGTGTACAAGCAATACCCTCACAGTACTACAAAAGTGGGGTGCAATTTACTTGCCAAATTCACTATAGGACCTTAAAAGATAAATAACTTCATTGGATTTTATTGATTTCACCCTGGTGAAAATTATTTCACTATAATATCATTATGTAAACATCATATTTTATTATTGATTAACATAATTCATTATCATAATTTACTAAGTAAATAGATTTATTTTTATGTTTTTAAAAATATTTTATCTACGTTATTTTATGATATACCCTATATTATTTAAAGCTATTTTAGTTATCCTAATTTATATTTTATGTTATTATATGCTATTATAAATGATTGTACCCTAAATTATTCAAGGTCGTTTTATTTTATGTTACTAGTGTGAACCCGGTGCATAATGCACCCCGTCGATCCCCACCCACCCGGTCCTTCGCATTTCCCACTCCGGTTCACTTCCACCTATTAAGACCCCTAGAACCCCACCCCCACCCCCTCCCCCCCTCCACGAAAAAAACAAAAATCATGACCCTCCTAAACCTTTAGCCCAAAAAAAGCACACCCAAATCTCCTCACCCACCCTCCAAATCCAAAAAATACCTCCCCCATCGATGACGACAGTTGCTACACGGAAATGGACGTCAAAGTAAAACTAAAAAGTAAGAACTCCAGGTCCTGAATAGTTTTTGGGCCCTTGAGTTCGGGGGGACAGTATTATTAAAAGTGATTTGGGTTTCAGGACCTTGACTGACTAATTGACGGACTGACTTAGTGAATTAATATATAAGATTGTAAATTATTTATCCTAAGTATAACAACTTAAAATAATCTATAATATAATATAATGACCTAAGGTAAAAATAACCTAGAATAAAAAATAATAACTTATGAAAAATAATTTAAAATACCATACAATATAATAACTACCAATAGCCTATGAATTATAACATAATATTTTCAATAATAATTTATAATACAATAATCACCAATAGTTGTAATATAACATATAATAACTAACAATAACTTATAATACAATAACCATTAATAAAATATCCAATAACCACCAATATTCACCAATACAATAGCCACCAATAGCTACTAATATAATAACCATTAATAAACACCAATATCCATCAATAACAATTAATAAAATAATCATTAATAAAATAATAACCAATAATCATTTATAGAATAACAACCAATAACCATTAATATAATAACCATCAATAGCCATTAATAAGATAACCACCAATAACCTTTAATAGAATAACCACTAATAACCATTAATAGGATAGCCACCAATAGCCATTGATAGAATAGCCACCAATAGCCATTAATTAACTTGCCACCAATAACTATTAATGAAATAACCATTATTAGGCATGAATAACCACAAATAAAATAGGTGTCAATAGCCATTAATAACCACCAATAGCACTAATAAAAGAACAAGTAATAGCCATATATTAGAATTGCTTAGGATTGTTAAAAATAATTTAAGGTGAAATAATTTATAATATAAAAAAGTAATTTAAAGTGAAATAACTTATAATAACCTGAAATTACCAATAATGACATAAGGTGAAATAGCCTTCAACAATTAAAAATAATTTATAATAATTGTAATTAATTTAAATTGAAATAATTTACAATAGCCAAAAACAACATTAAATAGTCAAAAATATTTTAAATAGCTAAAAATAATCTAAGGTGAAATAAACTAAAATAACCAAAAGCAACTTAAAATAACCAAAAGTATCATAGGGCGAAATAACCAGAAATAATCAAAAATAATTGAAAATAACCATAAATAATGTAGGGTGAAATAATTGAAATTAATGAAAAATATTCATATAATAATTGAAAATAACTTAGCATAGGTCGTATTGTTATATTAACAAAAAAAAATCTTTTATTAAACTACTTTTTTTTTAAAAAGAATGGTCATTGAAATGTTATTGAATAATGATATTAAACTTTTTATTTGTTCAAATGATTTTAAACTTTCAAAAGGAAATAAATTTAATTATGTACATTATTGAATTTTTTTAAATAATAAACTTGAACCATTTCATTTGAAAAAAATCTTAATAAGATATGAATTTTCAAATTATATGTTTTTGTAATAGTTAAAATGGAGTATTTGATAAATAAATGTAATGTAGGACATTACCATAACAAGTGGACTAGCTTGATGGTAAGGGTGTTTGCTTCCAATTCAAAGGTCAAAGGATCAAACCTATAATAGGTGCTTAAATTGATTATGTGCTCCACATACCTACCTAGGTTAGGTTTTTAACTCAGCTTAAATAATGACATGTGTTAATAAATCATAGGTTTAAAAAATCATGAAATTATCAATAATATTATATATTAAATAATTAAATTTTAATTGATTTCCATGTTAGTTAGTTAATTAACTAACAAGTGAATGGTTTGGTAAATTTGTATCTCATTTGAAAATAACCTTGTTTCACTAAGTACTAATGAAACAATTCATTGTCCATAGCAATTGGTTCTCGTTCACTAGGGGTTAAACAATTTAATTAAGTAAAAATGTTCAAATTCACTCAAAATATAATGAAACCCATAATGAACTAGTACATATTTTGTAATGTCAATATTATCCACCCAAATTTTAATAATTTGCGCCATACATTTATCATGTTGACATTGCTCCTACTTTAATACCAAGGGTTTGGTGTGCAAACAATGTTTTCATTATGTTGATCATAAAATTAAACAACATAAATAATTATATGAATATGATGATACTTATAAATCTAATCCACATTCATTACAATACACGATTAAAATAAGCAAATCAAATTGCTAAATCTAGACCTAGTTATTCAATCAATACAACATGAATTCAATGCACTAAAGTTGAAATGAAATTGCATATTACTCAAGGACATCTACATTAGGTTTGCAATATCTTCATTATGGTGAAAAACATCTTTTTTGACAACTTAATGCAATACCCTAATGAGAGTATCTCACATGACTTAATTTTTTATAACTTTGTGTAATACCTTCAAAACACCTTCAAACATATTTTTTCAAGTTAATGCATATTTGCAATACCCGTATACGGATATTGACAAATCTTTTAATCATGCATTTAAATATTGCTTTAGTGGACAACTACAAGCTCTATGCAAATACTTTCATTTTATTTTACTTTTCATCTTTCGATAATTGTGAAGCTTATTGGAATGGCAGCCATGTAGGTAGGTGCAACCAAGTAGGTGGGGTCTAGTAAATACCTACCTAAAGGGCTATTATGTAGGAAGATGGAAGGGCAAGTAGGTAGGTATATGGGTGGGTAGGTAGGTAAATAGATGGGTTGGGGGGGAGTGGGTAGGTAGGTGGGTATGAGAGTATCACATTGAAAATATATAGGTGGGTAAGTAGGTGGGAGAGAGTCTATTTTAAATTTAAATGTATAGGTGAGTGGGTAGGTGAGGGTGAGTGGGATAGGTAGGTGAGAGTAGGTGAGTGGGGGTGAAGTTTCAAATGGAAAAAAAATGGGTCTAGGAACAAGAAAGTTCCAAAACAAAAACTGAGATCAGGGCTGAGAATTGGAGAGAAAATAAAGCCAACCTGCCAACCATGGTTAGCACAGGGACAGAAAAAATAAATCCCATTAGTGCACCACCCAACCAGGAGAGTGCACTGGTGGGTTTCTGCATCGCTGAAGTTGTGGGTCCACCAAACTGCTTGGGAACAGAAAAATACATAATTTCTGTCCTACTAAGCAAGGCAAGCGTTGATTGTGGAGGACATGAACTGTACAGTGTAAAGAACTATGCAGGGCTCCACAAATAGGCCCAACAGAGCTCCAAAGGGGGGTCTTTTCTTTTTTTGTTTCCGGTACTCTGCTGACAGGCATCCGCCTTACCACAAGAGTAGCTCACTCTCCTGGCAGAGCATAAGAAGGGGTCCAGTTGGGATTCAAACTCCCAGGCACCAGATTTGCAGCCAAACTCTCAGCCACTATGGTAGCTCACTGGTCCTATGATTTAGGGAGTATTTAGTGTCTCCCCAATCACCAACCTCACCATCAAAATATGCCCCTAGAATCTTAAATGCACAACTATATGAGTACCCAATTCCATCCAACCTACCAGCTGGTTTGGAATCCTTAATAGAGTACTTCCTACAGTCACCTCACTTCACACATAAAGAACTGCCATGTTTTTCTTTGTTTTTGAAAACACCTTCACATGACATTAAATCCATAACATCTACCCTACAGTTCATATGCTGTAAGGCTCTGTAATAAATCACAGCTTCAATTTCTACTCCAAGCCTCTTTAGTGTAAACCATGGTTCAAATGATGGCCTCAGTTCACATCTCAGTTCCTACAATTTCTGAAATTTGGGCCCAGACTCACCACAAAACCAGTCGAGACTTTGCAAGCACCAAACTCCTACTGCCCTATGCATTTAACATAGACTCATCCATGAGCTCTCAGCACTTTTGGCTCTCAGTCAATAATTAATTTCCCAAGTTTGTCCATGTTTACCATCACCTCATCTGGGTTAGGATACCAAACCCAGTGTAATGAAACTAAACAAAGTGCTGGCAAAAAAACAATTTGTTTAAGATTTGAACCAGAAGCAGAAGAAGAAAGTTCTCATTCTCTAATCTCCAGAAGTGCATTAGTAGAAAGCATCCAGCTGATAGCCCACTTACCAACAACCTTGCAAGTAGTTGGGGATTCAATTCCCATTAAAACTCATGTTCCTATCCATGATAGTTAACCCAGCAATGATGCCATGGGTGAAGTGGGGGTGGTGTGAGAACCTGGAGGCTTCCAAGTTGAAGAATTCACAACATTGCCCACAATCCATCCATCTCAAAGTCTCCACCTTTGAAAAGGACACCATAGTCCTGACTGTGAATACACAGTCAGTCACCCTTACATGTGACCATGGTCAATGGTCAGAAGACCATTGTGTTATTCCCTTTCTAAGTTAGCCCAGATAGATTTTGAATGTCAAGGTGTCTCCAACCATGTAAGGCAAGCAAGTTTGCTGATGATCACAATATCAAAACACTGAAATATGAAAATCTCAGAGCTCAAAAACCATTCAAAGAAGTTACATAGGGAACATGCCAAAAATTCAAATTTTTAAAAATATCTTGAATAGTGACTGCAACATGCATTTCCTTCCTCTGATGGAAGTGACTTCTGTTTGTAAGTGATCAGTAACTTACACACATCGCTGCCAGTCATATTATAAGGCCCAGCCTCCAGCATCCAGCCTCCATCCAACACCCATGTCCCCTGCAGTACAAGATAAATCCCACTGATTTTGACTCAGACTTTGGAAATTGAGCATGGCTAATCCAGAATCACACCTACTATATTGCTATCAGGGTAGACACCAAGCGCTCAGACTTTAGACACTTCCATCACTGCACAGCTCTATCACAGAGAGAACTCTAGGGTTTCTGTTCCTAAAGATCCTCATAGCCATAGTGACATACCTTGGTGTCATGAAACTGGTATAGCATCCAGACCACAGTGGAATAGAAGTTTTCCTAGTAAAAGAACTGGTGATAGAATAATCTTATTGTGATCTCTCAGACCTCTCCAACAGATATCTTTAGACAACATATATTATGCAAAAGCCCTCTAGAGGCTCTTCGTGGGATCAATTGGTTTCGGATTCTCTCACATGAGTCTATATTTCGTTGAAATTCAAGATCACCTTGCTGCTTATGAGCAGATACACCAAAGGACACAGAACTGAGAACTCAAGGTATGATTACTATCTCAGGATATTGTAAGAGGAAAAGTGAAAAAGAGACCAGAATTCTCTCCAAATTTGTCTCTCCAACCATAGAACTCTCTCACAACTGTCCATGTTGGAAGAGAAATTTATGAGTAGATCAACCAATGGACACTAACCTCACAAATTTCAATCTTGCATCTTTACCAGGTGCAAGAGACTCCTTCTGTTTGAGGCCTGCCATGCTTCAAAGTTTGGTCCAAGCATACACCAACCAAGGTCCTTAGCAATTCAGTTTGGACAACAGTATCTTGTTTAGTAATGCTGGATTGACTCTCCCACTGGACACCTTCATTACCTGTAACATACCACCATAGTTCTTTAACCCAATAAATAACATGCACCTCTTAAAGGTCCAATCACATTTTGCACTGTGGTTCTTTCCTCTCTGAAACTCCTTGCAGAAGCATTTCTATGACAAGAAAATACCAACCTGTCCAACAAAGAAACCCTGAAGCTTTGTCTTGCCACCTCTATATGCTGCAACCTGCTTTGGATTCTCCGCAATGATTGCATCCACCATGCTTTCAATGACCGCAGCATCAGATATCTGGTCCAGTGCCAAGCATATCAATATTTGCAGCCTTCCAAACATCAAACTATCAAGAGCCAGAATAAGATGCCAGAGTGAAAAGCTCTGTAACGATGCTGCAAAAATTGTTGCCTGCTTCCAAGTGCAGATTTGGAACAGCACGTTTGCAATAGCCTTTTCAGCAATACCTTCACAATGTCGAGGGTCCAGAAGCAAATACATTACTGATCCAATTAGCAAGATGACTAAACTAAAATAGACTCATGCATTATCCAAAATGTCAAAAAATATAAAAGAAATCACTGAAGTACCAACTTGCAAGAGAAGGAAGCTATTCACCTGGCTGAGACCTTTTGCCTCAATTGCTTCTCTAGCACTCACTCCATTTTGCAGAAGTTCTGGCAATATCTGTTCATGAAACAACAGGATTGGATTAACTTTTGTTTCTTATCCAGCCCTTCTAACTCTATTGTAGCATGAAAGGACAATATTTTTTTTCAACATGATCCCTATCTACATCATTGCCATGATGTTAACAGCTTCTATATATTATGTTTGCAATTACTTAAGTTCTCAAAAGATTTTAGCATAATGTCATCTGCATTCATTCAGTGGCCTCTTTCCAAACTAGCCTAACATTCCTGCAATTGGAGCTTTGTCAACATGTGAATGGATGGATGCACCTCCTTGCCAATCTTGCCACTGATGGTACCATCCTTGATAAGATCAATGAGCTCAGCCAATGCTGCTGGTGTCAACTTTGTCTCAGTAATTGCAAGTTTTTCATTTTTGAGCCAGGCAGATAAATCACCCATTATCCAGTTTGCAGCCTGTTTCACATCTGTACCCTTTCCTACAACTTCATCAAAAAATGCTGCCACCTGCCACAGTAAGTCAAGAGTGTCATTTCCATGAGTTCACATCCACTGACTTGAGCATTCTTCATGCACTTATCCCTTTATCTGCCTGAAAATAAGGCACATGTGCTAAAAGAAGACAACTGTGCAGGTGCAGCATAAATGCTCCTCTCTCTGTCTTGAATTCTTGTAGAAATGCAACCAACAAGGTACTGAAAAAGATGATGATTAGGTCTTTAAGAAAAGGCTTATACATCACTGTCATTGGCAAGGACAAGCACATCCTGCATGGAGAGGCCAAGGCTCTCATAACGGCGCCGCTTTGCATTTGGAAGCTCTGGTAACGTAGCCTGAGTGGCATCCACATAATCCTGGGTCAACGTAACCTCTGGAAGGTCTGGTTCTGGAAAATAGCGATAATCAGCCAGGCCTTCCTTGCTGCGCATGCTTATGGTCCGCTGCAACACCAGTCAAACCCTTGCCAATTCATTGAAATTGCTCATCAAAACCCTGCTCCATAATTTAAGCTGAAGGAGTGAGTAATATTCCTCCAGTAAAGCAAATCAGAGAAGTTTCAAGACAGACCTGAGAACCTTCTTCCCACAACCGAGTCTCCTGCTTGATTTGATGTCCCAGACCTTCATTCTCGAGGGTCACCTGTCTGTCAATCTCAAAATCAATGGCTCGCTGCATCGCAGAAAAGGAATTCATGTTCTTTATCTCCACCTGTGTGCCATAACAATCATTACTGTTAGTGAATTGCAGCACATTCTGCAGTACAGGAAATAACCTATTTGTGCTTTTTTCAAAAGAAGAAAAAGGTAAAACCTTGGTGCCAAACTGAGGCCTCCCCTTAGGCCGTACAGAGACATTGACATCACACCGCATGGACCCTTCCTGCATGTTGCCATTGCTGATGCCTAAGTAGCGTACAAGCCTCTGCAACTCAGCTGCATATTCTGCTGCTTCCAGCCCTGTTCTCATCTCTGGCTCGGACACAACCTCCAGCAGTGGAACACCTGCTCGATTCAAATCCACCTGCCCATCATCCAAGTGAGATAGAATTTCTCTGACCCTGATAGCAATCCTTACAATGTCGAAATTCTTGTGTTCACCTAGAGGGATTGAGTTTCAGGACAGAGAGAGAAAAGAGGTTCGACACCTGTGAAGAAGAGGAACCGGATAGTCGCTCGCCGCCAGCATGAACCAACTTACCAGCGTCCTCTTCCATGTGCACTCTAGTAATGCCGAAGCAGCGATGGCCACCTCCAAATTCCACGGGCAAATCTACATCGATGAAACCCTTGCTGGCAATGGGGACATCATACTGTGAAATTTGGTATCCCTTCGGAAGATCGGGATAGAAATACTGCTTCCTGTCGAACTTGGAAGTAAGAGCAATCTCAGAGTGAAGGGCAAGCGCCAGCTTCACACCATACTCCACCACCTTATCGTTGAGGACAGGAAGAGCGCCTGGCAGACCCATGCAAACAGGACAAACATGTGCGTTGGGCTCGGCCCCATACTGAGATGGGCAGGAGCAAAACGCTTTAGTAGCCGTGCCGAGCTGCACATGGGTCTCGATTCCTATCACAGCTTCGTACTCCAAACCATTATCTGCAACGACGGAGCTCGAGCTCTGACTCTCCTTGCTCAACACACGCCTCGGCAGGCCGCGCCCATCCCGTGCGTGTTTCTGGTTACTTATCCTTACCTCAGATTGCACGCATCGCGGCAACAAGAGAGGCAGGCGTGCGCTGCTGCGCGGACGCCATCTCCCCGCTAGTGTAGCAGCAGCCGCCCCCAAGGCTAATGCGAAGCAACGCGACGACACCATCGCCATATGTGCAAGCGCCTGTTGTTCAATTTATTAGGGTTTCTGTCCAAAAAAAACACATTCATGAAAACGTTGTCATTTGGGATTTTAGATTTTGCAGCGAAAAACTGATCGCGGTAAACGGCGAGGCGATCTGGATGCATGTTGCAGACCGCTGATGATAATTGAAAAATTCGCAATCATGTGTGGTCCGAATTTAGGTCGCTGAAGTATTTGAAGACCTATTTAGCGAAAAAGGAGGTCCTCCTCACACGTACCCCAACCCTATTAAAACGAGCATACACAACAGAGTTCATCGCTCCGTCGACGACACGCGTGCACTGCGCTCTCCCCAGGCATATGCCATGCCAGGGCTTTTTCATGCAAGAATCACACTCTTCACATTCTCGCTCTCACAGAAGAAATGTTGGTAGGACATGGAAAAGTGACTATTACGGAGGAATGCGATTAGCGCGTGAAACGCATTTGTGTGTTGTATAATGATGATGATGCCATGAACGGTGATGCCCCTGGAGCCTCTGCCAACTGTTTGAAATCTTGTAAATTTTGGGAAGCTGCCGGTGGCTTCGAGAAGAAGGTGAAGGAGGATCAAGGAAAATTATCGTAGGGATGGGATTGTTGGGCAACCCTCTGGCCTGGGTGGACTCGGTAGGGGATAAAGTTGGGCGTCTCCTCGGCGACAAGACGCCGTCCTTCCGATCGCATAAGCACATGCCGTTGCCTACGCAGGATCCGGTTGAAGAGGTTCGGAACCTCAGTTTCTTTGTCATTTTTTATTTTTTTTCTGGGGTTCTTTCGCTGATCAACTCCTGGTGATTTCATGAAATCCTGTGAATCCGGGATTAGCCTGGACGAGATTGGAAGCAATTACATAGCGTGGGTGCTTTGCTGGGAGTTTTTATTTCTCTTCTTGCTGGTTCCGATCTGTCGTGGAGGCGTCAGGCTGTAGGTTTACCGGTACCTTGGGTATCAATGTACAGCTCTTGTGACCTGAGAATGGGCATATGATTCAAGCTTCTCTCCTCATTCCTTGGGGAATCGGTGCAGAAGTTTGGACGGCGAATTGTGGAGTGCTCAGGACACTGCATGTGATTAGGGTTTTTCTTTTAGAGGGACTTGAAAGGTAAATCTTGTATGCTGTTACAAAGACAGTATTGCAAAGCTCCCAGTGATGCGCCTCTGTGTGTGTGTATGTGTGGGCGCACGAGCGCATGCTGATGTGGAAACGAGATTTAGGGCATTTTATCTGATTGTGTTTTTTTGTTTTGTGATTTTACTCAGGAGATTGATACAGGAAAAGAGAATGTGAAGCAGAAGAGAGATCACAATAGAGGGCACAGGTTAGAAGATTGCAGGGATGAGGATTTGGACTTTCAAGGACCTGACACATCATCACTGTCTGCATTCCTTCGGAATCTTCTCTCTTGCTCTGAGGCAGGTATCCGATGTGGAGATGATGTTGCATCATCCTCAGGTGATAATATGAAGGCGAAAGGTAGACCCTCACATGTGCATGCAAGCTCACCAAGCAATCAAGTTGTTCAAGTGCAGGGGCTAGCCAAAGGAAGCACTCTTGGGGAAGAGAATGTTCGAGAGGATATGAAGATGGTAGGAAGGACTACAGGTGATTATGAGGATGAGACTGATTGGCAGCTGGTTGATAAGCATGATTTGTTCCATTCGAGGATGCCAGGAGGTGTATCGGATCAGGCAGGAGTCACTCTGGGTTCCCATGACCTTCCTGCTATGTCAGATGAATCATCTCTTATGTCTGAAAATTTATGTGGTTTTCTTCATTCAGCACTTCCAACACTTGCCAAAGGACGGCAGTGGGTGCTTTTATACAGGTATGCACATTGAGACAAATAGCTTATGCCATGACCTTGAGCATGTTTCATGGAGTTCTCATAAGACTTGTTTGAATTGCTGAATGCAATGCTCTGTGCTGTCTTCAATCTGATGAATTCAATTTTAAAGCAGTGTGTAGCATTTACAACTTTCACCCTGTTTGTGATGGGCAGTACACAGAAACATGGGATGTCACTGTTAACCCTTTATCGGAGAAGTGCCATGCTGCCAGGGCCTTGCTTATTGGTATTTTTTTTCCCTGCTGAAGCTGAGTCTTCTTTTAACATGGTTTCTGATGTTCTCAATCGGTTCCAAGAGCCCCTTTCCCTGACTCAGATACTTGTTTGTCAACTTTTTGTGGCCACGAGACCATACAAGCAGTCTGATAATTAGTCTATTTCTACGGTCTTCTCTAGTGCAAGGCTAAAGTAAATGTACTACATCCAAGTAGCCACCAGCAGTGTGCTTAATGGATTGTTCAGGGTACAGGAGGTTCCAACCACTACCCTCTATGTGGACCTTTGGCTTAGATGTTTGCTTGTGTGAAGCTTACATTGAACAAGCTTGTTGAGGCTTGAATAAGATATTAATTTCATTCTGATTACCTATGCCTCTTCAATACTAGCGAACATCATGACTGAGTCTTCCTGATGCTAGAAATGTTATGTAGAATGCAGTTTTTTGTATATTCAGTTGCCCTAATTTTGAGCATACAAATGTATATCCTTCACCTACTGTAAAGGATCCTCAAGTTCTTGGTGTCATTTGCCTCTTCTTTTCTTATTTCCTTATTTGGTTCTCTTTTGGTTTGTCCTTCTCTTTTGTGTCCTGACAAGCTAGCCAGCATCATGGCTGAGTCTTCCAATTACTGCTGGTTTATGACAAAACTTCTGTACATAGCTTCACATAGGGTATTGACCCACTGCAGGGATACTGGGGATATCATGGTACTGGTCACCAGCATACATTTTATTGTTGAAATTCACTGAACATGCCTGTGCCTGTCAGCATTGTTCAATATGCTCCTCAGTTTTGTCTGCATTTCTCCAGGGTTGGGGTCTTGTCTTTTTCTGTTTTCTGATATGTTGTTGGAACTGAAACCTCAATAACCTTATTACTGGCCCCATCTCAATTCTATTCAGTTTGACTGGGATTGCCTCATTTCTGTTTTCTGATCTCGTTTTTTTGTTCTGTAATCTCAATAACCTTGTTAGTGGGTCATTTATTCTATTCAGTTTGAAATAAACCCTAAGTATGGGAAGTTCAGTCACTACCCTCTATGTAGGCCTCTCTTTGCCTTTGGCTTATGTGCTTGCTTGTACAAATGCAAGCTAAAATGAGGTGGAGCTTACACTCACAAGCTTATTGTGACTTGAATGAGGATGCTACTGACTTTTCTGATTAGCTACACATCCAAAGGTGCTATCTGATGTCATGATGGAGCCTCCTGTAACTTCTAGAGATGTGACAGAAACTTGGAATTCAGATTTTTGTATAATCTTTTGCCCTAGCTTTTTGGCACATATTATATATCACTATACATGCACTGCTAGGAGCTCGCTTAATCAGGGGGGGCAGAATGGAAGCCAGTCACTGCCATTCATGATGAAGATAATGGTCTAATATCCTGTGATAGTTTCAAGGTTATGACTGCACTCATTCTTGTTACATTTTGGTTTCACTGGAAGTTACATAACATTTATTTGCATGCTTTTGTGGAGTTTCTGTCTGCAACCACTTTGACATATCACTTAAATCTATTGCAAGGTTGAGAGTAGAATCAGTCAGTTTACAAATATTAAGTCTCTGCTATTGACCAACTGTCTTTTTTCCTTTATTGCTGGACCCCTAAGCTTTCCTATTTTTAGGAGCAACCTAGTCTGAACCTCTTACTCACATGGTTCTTATCCAGGTGGGAGGTGACAGACAGGGAGCTGTGTTTGGTGGCTTGATGAATGCACCATTGCAACCGTCACCAAAGAAGAAGTACCAGGTAAAACCCTTTGCATGTTTACAAACTGACATTTTTTGTGCAACCAGTTGCAAGAGTTCATTAAGTTGTAGTGTCCTTTCAAGACAAGTATATTGTTACTTTACAAGGATTTGAGTTGCTATTTACAAGGAAATGCAGTATTTGCTAGCCCTTCTCTTCCTTTGTGGAACTCAGGGCCCTCTACATTTCATTATGGAGGCCAGAAATATTTTATGGAGATTTATGTTGCTCTTTTGTTGTTGCTTGTGCTTATAATGGCCTAAGTTACTTTTGCATGTCACTTGCATTTGTTGTATCCTTCTATGTACTAGGGTCTTAACTGTGTTCATCTGTCTGATTGAGAGCTGTCATTGTGCTTTTCTCCAGGGAACAAGTGAGTCATTTGTTTTCACAAATGTCACTGGCCATCCATACATATTTCGCCCAACAGGTAAAGACTTCAAGAAAACAATGATTTTGTGTCCTGTAAACTCAGTTCCTGAATACTGTTCCCTTTAACAATTCAAGTGTAATTTTTTAGGTTTGTCTTTACAAGAGATCTCCAGTGTGCATTGAGACACATTTGGATGTGGGGTCTGATGCCTGTGATGATGCGTGGACAGGCTTAAATAGATATTTTGTGCTCTGTACCACTGAGGCCCTTGCATTTGGAGGTGGTGGTCATTTTGCCCTTCACATTGATGCTGAGTTGTAAGTTATCTGCAACTTATGATTCTTCACTGCAACTTAAAAGACAATTTGCTGACATTTTACTGAGAGCCACCAACTTTTGTGGGGATTGTCAGATTATGTTTCATATCTCCTCAAGAGGCCTTTCTTATGTTTGTTCTTTGTTACTGGAAGCTTTGATACAACTAAAGTTGTGAGAAGGCTGATTTGTGTCTTGTGAACAGGTTAAATGGATCAAGTGGGGCTTGTGAGACGTATGGCAACTGCTGCCTTGCTCAAACAGAAGAATTCATCCTCAAGGATGTGGAGGTACTTGGATCTACCTCCCTTCTTCAAGATTCCTATGACCTACTCTAATGTCATTCCAGATGATATTTTCACTGTCTCCAGCTGTTGATATTTGAATTCCCAAGCCTCAAACTCATGCCAAGGTCTGGAAGTGGATTGATCTTCATTCTTGGTGCTTCAAAGTCCTCGAAGTCACAGTGAGCCATGCACACTGGGCCTTGATCTCCTGGTAATGAGTCTGACTAGATAACTGGCAACAGCTAGTATACCCACGTTTGAGCTGGGAACTGCACTATTCTACCTACCCTAGACATAAGCCATGACTCCAGGTTCAGATACTGATTTTATGAGTCTGATATCTTGGAATGAAGGTGGCGGTCCAGTGCCTTTGTAGTAATGCTTTGTGGTTATGACCACACTCATTGTTGATTAATTTGTTTTGTTTTGGCTGGATGTGACATAATGGTTAGCTTGAAAGTGGGACATAAAACAAAGTCAGAGACAATTTGTTTTCCATGACAATAACATTCATTGACTGTGCTATGGCAAGCAGTAGTACAGATTGCCTAATTGTTGGCTGCTGGTTGCCATAGTTGCGAATGGTACTTTAACCCTGTTTTCAAGTATGGCTTGGATGCTAGAATTCATACCTAGTTTATTATTTCCACATAAAGTTTGCTCTAACCAGTTGATCTGTGCAGCTCTGGGGCTTTGTGCATACATCAAGGTACACTCCATCATATGCATTGTTCAAGGAGCCAGAGGAAGTCCCCAGTTTCAGATCATGTTAATGGCCACAGGTCTAGCCAGAGACAGCCAGAAAGTAACCAGCATGTCACAAGGGTTGTGTGACTCATGTGCATCTAGAGAGCTGGCAGGTTGTGAAAAAGCAATTTGCCTGCATGAATCTAGGTACTTCCATTACCAGAACTGAATGGAAAACTGTGTACAGTTGATAGTGGTATAGTTTAGTGGAAAGGGTACCCAGTCTCAGCTAGCATTGGGGGAATTCCTGCAATCCTAGCATTACAGATGTAAATCTCCTATATCTCTTGTTGGTTTCTGCAATCAATTCACAACCTGATAACTTTAGATGTTTAAGACTCTGCCAGGGAAGGCCAACCATTAACTTTGAGATCTAGCTAGCTGGTTTGTCTATGTAATGAATAGAGCTTGCTGCTTTGGAGCAGATTCTTGATCTCACGCTCTGCTGTCAGGACCTTGGTTACTGCTATTGTTTCCTTGTTGAAGCATATGCTTCTTTCCCCAGAGTCGTCCTGTTCAAATTGGCCCAATGCATATACACTTGTTTGTGTCTTTCTTTTAAACAAGCAAAGTCCACAGATTAGTGTGCCATGACTGAGTCTCCTCCTTGCTTCCAGAAATGTGACAGAAACTTAGGAATTGGATTTTGTATAATTGTTTGCCAAATTTTGGGCTGACCCATTTTTGGGAGCTGAAGTCACTGGTTAGTCATGCCAGCTCAGCACTGCTATTTGTAATGAAGGTGATGGTCGGACACTCTCTGAGCAAATCTCACTAGGTTATGACTACACTCCTTGTGTTCAAAATGTTGTTGGAGATTTCTTGGCAATTCCATAGATACGAATAATTTGATTGTCATGTGGGTTCTTATCCTGTACCTAAAGCTAGTTTCAGAATCAACAAATAGTTTGTCAGCTACTTGCTAGAATCATTGTGATCAACAGACGATGCTTGGGATCCTGAACCAAGTGAATTGTGTCATACAGAACTAAACATGCACTCATCTAATATATTCTTCCTGTTGCCACTTAACCAACGCTGTATTCTTATTGTTTATGGGCTTTATGTACCTTCAAATTATGCTCAATCTTGTAGCCATTATACATTCAACCCTCTTTCATTCCAAGTTTTTGTATGAGTGTGTTCTCCTTGTGTGCCAACTATTCATAGTGCTCCTAATCATATTTTGGGGAGTGGATGGACCTCATTTGGTTTGTGCAATGGCTATGCTGGTGAAAGTATCCAAGGTTGAATCTTGAAACTCAACTATGTGTTTTCTCATCAATGTGTACCAGCAGGTTGCAAAGCACATTACAAACTATTGTTAACATGATGACTGTCTGCAAAGGGGGGGTTGCTCATGAGCTTGGCGAGCTTATGGAGGAAAGCAAGATTTATCTTCCAGAGAGTTATGTTGGTAGTGAGGCCATGTTTTATGTTCTTACAATGGTGTCAATATCTTAGTCAAGACTCAATACCTTCAGGGCACCACCCTGGTATTGATTTGAAGATGCTCTTATATGTCAACTCCAACCAGCAATTACCCCAAGAGCATGTGATGATGGGGGTTGTATGCTAGTTTGTGAGTCAGCCCAAACTCTCAACCTCTCACAGGTGGTCTTGTTTCTCTCCATCCATCTAGATTTATTCAAATTTAACTGATGGTGGTGAGATGGGACTTTTGATAATGGGAACAATCTTGGGAGCATATGGAATGGTGTTGGGCACTTTTGGAATACACCTTCTAGCAACCTTGGCAATGGTAACAATCTAATATAGTCATTGCCTATAAATCTTGGGAGACACATTTGGAACGTACATAACACTATTAGAACATTAGAGTAAACATGGGAAGTTAGAAATTTGCACATATTCACCCATTGGAGGAATGGAATGAGTAAAGTTTGATCAAAATAGTAATGAAAAATAAAACAAATTGAAATAGTGAACATCAATCTCACAAAAGCAATAATCATAATATTGATGTGAACAACATTAAATACATATTGGAGAACATTAGGAGGTACAAGAACACCAAAACAAATCAAATATCCTATAATTGAATCCAAAAACCTTTCTGCATAACTTATCATCATTTTGACAAAACAAAAAATACAAAATACAAATCTGCTTAAACATTTATAACACAACAACATCAAAGATTAAGTACTTTCCTATGTCTCATAGGCTACTATCACAACAATAAGTTTTTGGCCATTTGCTTCTTCAACATCAACAATTGAGTTTGTTTGTCATTTAATAAAGTTTATTCGTAATGTCAGTAAAACCCAAGAGCAGATTCTTGGGTTTCACTGAAACTAAGGTTAACAATCAAATTGTAGGATAGGATTATGCCAAAGGGATGTAATAAAGGAGAAAATTCAAATTTTCTCAACCCAAATTACTTGCATTTTTTCTTATCTTTTGTGTTTTGCATGTGTCTACTTAGGGTCCCACCTAGGTTATGGGATATCTAAAGGTTGTTTAGGGGATTACACAAAGCTTAAAGGGTTAATTAGAGATTTCCTAGGTTAAGGGACTCTTAGGGATTATTTAAGGGCTACCTAGGGTTGGCTCATAGTGTAAGATGGGGTTACATAGGCCTATCTATGGGTTTATCTAGGATAATGGTTATCAAAAGCCTAAACATGAAGCTCCATAAGGCCTATCTAGGTGTCTATCTAGGATAATGGTTATCAAAAGCCTAAACATGAAGCTACATAAGGCCTACCTAAGGGGTTACCTAGGGAAACACTTAGAGGCCTACCCAAGCTACAAGATACTTAAGAGCTACTTAGGGGGATACATAGTGTTTACTTAAAGGGCTACCTAGGGACTACTTTGGGAGGCACCTAGGAACCTACCGAGTTTAAAAGATATGTAAGTATTATTAAGGGGCTATATAGGACCTACCTATGGGGCTAGTTTGGGATTTTTTAAGTTAGAGGATACCTAATGGTTATTTAGGAGACTACCTACATCTACTTGAGGTTGATTCAAAACGCAAAAGGGATTACATATGGCCTACATAGGGGGGTACCTAAGGACTACCTAAAGGGCTACCTAGAGAACTATCAAAGGGCTGCTTAAGGTTGATTCATAATCCCCTATGTATGCCGTATGTAGCCCCTTATGTAACCTTTGAATATCCCCTAACTTAGGTAGGTCCCTTGATAATACCCCCAGTAGTCATTATGTAATCCCCTATGTAAGGTTGTGAGGGCCTTTATCTTAGCCCCTAGGTAGCCTCTAAGTGTGCACTAAGTAACCCCTTCAATAGCCGGTAACATAGGTAACCCATTTAGTAGCTCTATAGGTAGACCATAATAACCTATAAGTAGGTCATAACCTAGTTAGCTCCCTATCCTAAGCAGCCCCCTAATCTATGAGGCAGTAACTTAGGTGGATTGTGGTTAAAATAGAAACTATGGTGACCACTTGGGGGTGTTCATCCTTAATTTTGATGAGTGATCCTCAATTTGGTGGATTTAATGGATAGTTTAAAAGGGATTAATATATGGATAACTTGAGTATATCATAAAACTTGGGCTTCACACCATTACACCCTACCAATGATGATGAAATGATGGAAATTTTTGAAAATTAAAATTCTATTCAAATGAAAATATTGAATGACATTGCATGCAATTTGAATTGAATCCAAATTCTTAAACAAAATTCAAAAATATTGAATTGAATTTAAAATTATTATAATTATATTCAAATTCAAATCGATTGAAAAGAAATGGGATGCAAATTGATGTGGAAACTATTGAAAATTTGCTCATCAATTCCATCATTCATGACTTTGGGATTGAAAAAAATAGCTTTGAAAATACACAAATGCAAAACAACACCTTTTTATTCCATTCCATTAGAAATAGATTCCAAACTAAAATCTATAGGATAAAATAATATTGTATAGGACCCTTTACAGTTGTCCCTCCTAAACCAATTCCAATGTAACCATTGTCACTGAATCTTAGGGTCCTTATGTATGAGTTTTAGGAATGTAAGTTCTAAGGTCCTAGGTCCCAAGGTCTTGGTCTAACTATATATTGTTAAAGTCTACACTCTTTTTGTTTTCATGACATTAAAGGGACCTCTCTTGTAACATCTTAATGGTAGGGTGTCTTTTTTTTTCCTAACATCCCAATTTTCAAGGTGTAGTCAAAGATGACTATAGTGACTTCCTCATAGGAAGTTTCCTTAAGCCCCTCTTTATGCTTGACTCGAAATACATTAGTTAAAGAGTACACATATCCTTCCTTGAATATTCAAATAAACTTAGATTCAAATAGGCTATGTGGTTTGAGGAACAAATGAAGGCAATTAGTGCAATGGGCCTATAACCACACTTGAATCTGGCCTTGGAATAGTTCCAAATAATGGTTTAAAACGAACCCTGCCAATCAATGGGTCTCATAAAGGTCATAATTCTACACCCAACAACTAGCGATCTAAAAAATTGAACCCAACCTTAAAATTGAAGGGTTTTTCTTTTTCTTTTTATTTAATTAGAGACCTAGAATTGACAATACTTTCAAAAACCAAGAACCAGATGGTTTCCATTTTACAAAAATTAATAGTTTGAAGTTGTGGGCTTTACTCGAATAAGGTCTTGTGCAAGGCATAACCAAGTGTGGGTTCAATTCCAATAAAACCCATCACCAACGGCTTCATTGAACATTAAAAAAATGTTCCATTTTTTTTTCAACAAGCATTTTGTTTTTCAAAATTGCCTTTAAATAGTTGAGGAACAAGACCAATGTTGGGCAAGTATTTCATTTTGCAAATTCCATTTGGGTCCAAATAGTTATTTTTAAAAGTTTTGAAATGCCTTCCAAAGGTAGATTTTATTTTATTTTTCTCTTAAAAAAAATTGGCTACATGGGGTTTGAATTTTCAAAGGTAGGAGCTAAGGGTGGGATCTCATGATTTTTTCTAATGGGTACAAGGTGAATTTTTTGCCAAATACCCAATTTATAAAAGATACAAGGTTTTTGTCAAATGCCAATTTTGAAATATTTGAAGGGCCATTTCTTTAAAGTATTTATTGGTTCTTTGATTAAAAGGCAGCATTAAGAAGAAAGCTTACAAACAAAAATGTAATGTGTTCAAAAAACACTCTGGAAATATAATGTGAAATCAAATGGATTTTACTATAAGCCATTAGAGTTATTCACAAGTATAATTGATTCCACCTAACACATGTTCTTTGGAATTAGTACCAAAAACTTGCACAAGTGTTGAAGGAAATGATTACACAGTGTTCTTTTTTGGAACCACTTCTTGAACTTACACAAGTGATCCAAGGAAAAGTGACAAGGTTGTCATGAATTAGAATGTTGATTTCTTTTATCAAACATGGTTCACCACAACAAGGAACCCTAACACTTGCACATTTCATCATCTTCAAGCATCTCATCAATTGTAAAAATGGCAAATTGCAAAAAAAATATGTGCATGGTTTTATTCATCAACAACAATTTATTTGGCCATATTACATCCCACAAACACCATGCCAACATCACCCATCTAAAAATTTGTCATCCATCATTCTAGAACAAAAATCTAAACAAACAACACTCCCATAATTTTCTTCAACTACTTATCATGACCGTGAACTTGAAAAGATGCAAACATGTGCGCACATTTTAAAAACTATGGTAGAACCCTGTAATGTTTTCATCATAAAGCCACATAGGGTGGATCACATTTGTCCAAGAACTTTTCACATTTTGGTTCATCCTCAAATTCAACATCAAGCTCATTTGTCAAATCAAATTTTGCCCTACAAACAATTGCAAAGCCCTTTGGCTCTAAGCACCTAATTCATGGGGTCCAATGGCCAATTCTATTGACAAATATCATTTGTTTCATATGACTAGTTTGAAAATGACATCTATAAATTGCAATTAATAGCCTTGCAATAGAAAAAAATCATTTTATTTTTATCTACTTGGGTAGAAACCCAAACATATGTCTTTCCAACATGGCAATTGTTGAAAATTTCTATTCCTTTATGTACCACCATGTCAAGGCACACTTGTAAATATTTCTATTGACAAGGTAGTGTTGGAACTCATCAAGTTTTGAAATAATTTGTTTCAAATCGGTTGCATGCATATTTAAGGTGTGAAAAATATCATCAAAGTATGCATTACGTGCCTTGCAATTGAAGCTCTTCAACCACATTAGGCCTCAAGACCTTGTAATATTCCACTAATAAAGGAGGAGCAACAACTCCTTATATTGGGCAACCAAGATTGCCACCTTGTAACCTCCCAAATTGCTAAAACCCATTTGCAAGTTTTTGAACATGAGATCCAACATCAAAACTACAATATTATGACCTTTCTGCATTTTGAACACATGTAGAAAGGAAATGAAAGGCCTTATGATTCCTAGTATTTTGTAATTCATGTGCACCATGGGCTTTTTTATTTTTTCATAAAAAATGTTTATTTATAGATCTACCTACAAGATGTCTAGAATAATTCAAGTAGAGAGTTCTTCATGGAAATCGTGGCATGTGGAAATGATGAAATGAAAAGCATCTCCAAGGAGCTAATGCCCATAGCTTTGGTTCAACACACAACTTATGACAACTAAAGACAAAACTTTCACCATAGATTTGCAAACTACCCAAGTTCTTGGAGAAGGCGCACAACTTTGCAATGCCACAATGTGTTGATTATAACACAATGCAATGGCACTTTGAAATGTAAATACATCTTAGAATAATAGAAACCTAATTTTTTAAAAAATTAATATGACCCCACAACTATTCATTCATCTTGTACATGCATGTTGAAAAAAAAATCCAACACCCAAGTTTGCTAAACACAAGATATAATGATACAACCCAAAAAGCAAGAAAAAAGAACATTTTGCAAGTTTGTTTTTAAAATGACAAAGTGATATAACATACAACCTACAAAGTAGGGAGAAAAAAAAGCCATGAAACACATAACTAAACTTCACAAGTGTGTTCAATTGTTTGGGTCTTAATCCAAAATCTATGCAAGCCTTATCCTAAGATTGCTTCATCCTCCTAGATTTTTGGGGCCATATTATGCATTTTTGGAAATCAATTACATTGATCATGTTATCAATGCAAACTTGAACCAAGCAACTTGATGGTCAACAATAACATATTGACAAACTTTTTGCAATGCATGCCCAAAGTAGGGGCCATCAAATGGTTTGAACATGCCTAAGATGTTGCATCACAACACATAGTTCAAAGTTGCAACACAAGTTGCCAAAATGGACCCCTTGTCCTTGACATAAGTCAAAATCTTCTATGAGAGATTACAAATTCTAGAAGTTTATAGCATCAAAAAATAGATTTGTAATGCAAAAGGCTAAATTAGCCTTTAATAATTTTCATAAGCAATGATAAATTCTCTCGAATCTAGTATTCTACATAATTCAACACTAATTTTTTTACAAAATAAACATGCAAATATGGGTTTTACTCTTATAAAAAAACAACACCATTTGTAAGGGAAAAAACTCCATTACAAAATAATATCAAAATTTGTGGCAAAAAGTAACCTTTTAGAAAACAAAAGGAACATCACAAATTTTGGGTCTTTTCTTAACTTTAAAAAAATAAATTAAGTGCTATTGTAATTAATAATTTAAATTGATTTGAAACAAGAGGTTAAAAAATTTTAAGACTCCCCAACACATCTATTGGGTTAAATATTCATGTTAAAAGGTGATGTGAACCTTCTCGAAGAGCTACCAAAGATGGTCAATAGGAGTAGTGCCATCCAAAGAAATGTTTGGTACCCCCCTATCAAACATTCAATGATTCTTCTAGGGATCGCCATCTTGAAAATTATATTTATCCTTAAACAAAAATATCAAAAAGTTAACCTTTGAATACTCCAATGGCTACTAAGGCCACATAAATTCAAATTTTCAAAATTAATTTTCCCTCTAACAACTCCTAAATGTTTAACAAAAAATCATCACAATAGTAAAAACATCATGTGCACCTTTCATTATCCAAAGGTCAAAGGCGCAAATAATTGACAAAGCATGTAGGTAATGTAGGTTGCACATGATTTGAATTTTTTTTTACACCAAGTTGGGTAAAACTTTATTTGCAAATACTTTTTGAGAATGAAAAACATGTGGGCATAATCTATATGCTAGTATATGCAACCATATGGACTCAATAATCCCCAAAAGCATAATTTAATTATAAATCACATAATGTCTTATAGGAAGGCCTTTTTATTTCATTATCCTTTTTGAATATATTGATGGACCCAAACAAACCAAAGATGGCATTGAAAGATAGATGTGGCCTCTTATTGTTTGATATCCAAATTCAAGTGCACCTTGAACATGATTGAGTAGTTGCATTTTTTGAGTATTTTGCATAAATAACCTTGTCTTCACCTTGACATGTTTTTTCAGAATAATAATGTCATTAGCCTTATGATATGTAATCAACCTTTTGCAACATCTTGTACACATGAATAAGATTTCAAGGCCAATCATTTGATTGTGGTAAATAATGCATCACATGATTTGGTTTTGATTTAAAACAATAGGTTGGTTGTTGTTCACCTTGTAAAATGCCTATGTGAGTCAATTCTAGTTGTGGGGCTTCCAAGCAAGGCCTTGCTTCCTCAATTCCCTAATGTGTAATTCCAAAATATACACCTTATCACAATCTTCCTCCAAGTTTAAGCTAATGTCCACCTTCATACTGCAAGATTTCAACTTGAATGCTATTGGAACCACTTCTTACAAATGCTAATGTAGAAATAACATTAATACAATTAAGAACATGCATATGGTTGATGGGAGTTGAGAAATCTACCATATAGAATTGAAATTTGGAGGTTGTAAAGTAAGTTGTCAAATTGTTTAAAGGATGAAAGGCAATGACCACCATAGAACAATGAACATTGCAAATCATAAACAAACATATTAACATGTGCAATATGTATGAAACAAATGGGCATGAGGAAACAACTATTAAGTACAATTTGTATTGCAAAAAAAATGCACAAAAATAATGGATTCACTAATTAAAGGGTATCATAAACAACTTGCAACAAGAATGTTGATCATTTTCCTTTAGCTTAAAGGGTGAGAGGTGAGGAATAACAACTTTTTCCATATGTAAAATATAAAGATGAAAGAAAAACAACATGTTCAAGTGGATAACTAGAAATTGGCAATAATTGATAAACGTAGACTTAGGCAAGAACAAAAGTTGTTTATCTTTCAATGGTTCCACCTGAAAAATCAATAAAACATTGGTTTGTTATGTCATAATCACAACAAATGACAAGCAAAACTGATAAAATTACAAATCACCAATTTGGCTACACAATGAAAGCGTAAAAATTTGGAAGATCTATGGTGTAAAACTTAAGCATAAGGTGAGGAATCAAATGATCCCACAATAACAAAACATTCCTAAAAGTAGAAGCACACAAAAGGAGAACATAAAAACTTACCTTCTTCAAGGTGCTCATCATCATTTTAACATATAAACCAACTACAAGATGTTTATTCTAGTATTGGTGTGTTGCATTGATGCAAAACATTGCAACAACACATCTCCTTTACAGTTCCAATGTCATAATCAACTCCCTTTCCATCACTTTCAACAAACAAAAAAAATGGCTTTTGGAGCTATAAATAGTGGCTAATGGCTATTTTTTTCAAAAAAACAAAACCCTTAACCATAATAACCATATTAGTAGATATATATTTAAAGGGATGAAGTGAAGGTTTTGGCTACTAACTTCAATGTTTTTAAAAATCAATTTGATTTCAGTTACAAATAACATGATTTTTGAAAATGCACGTATCAAGGTGGGTGGGCTAGTGCTGAAAGTTTTGTACCCCCTTGTATTAACATAGGGTGGGTCTTTCAAAATATGGAATGGTTAAAGATCCAACAAGGGTTCAATTTGAAAATATATACCTGCCCAATATTGGAGAATATGTTGGGTAACATGCCCTCCACATACAGTTACAAATTTGGACCAAGTTTATGACATTTAAAAGTATTGTAGAACAATGCAATATTTGCATATTTTGCTCAAACAAGGGCAATGCCTATATAACATCAATGCCCAAAGCCTTGTTCATTTTAATATGGTATATCCAAATTTCATGTACCCCACAATTGAGTGACCTTGCAAAATTTGACAAACAAAATTTGAATACCACCTTTTTCATGTCTAATGTCTGTTTTTCATTTTGAAAATTAGAAGATAATCTTCAAAGTTATCTGGGTGTATTTTAGGAATTGTTCAATTCAAAGACTTCTCATGTGCTTCTAGCACAATAGTCATGAAATGTATGGTGTAGGACAATCTTTACTAAAAGACTTTACTATGCTTTCACAATGTCACTACAACCAATAGATATGGACTTCCAAAGATGAAGCCACATACATAGATCCACATCCACACCCATTAACACACCTTAAACTTTTGGGTGACTCATGCAGTTACCCGAAACATGCTATTTCAGCAGGATTTAACTTTAAAATAGGTGGTTTTTTCAGGCAAAACCAACAAAAAAAACCCAAAGCCCGTGCAAAATTATTTTCCTTCGTTCATTTTTGGATCCTCTGCCATTCAATTTCAAAGATAAGGACACACATATCAAATTTGAAAGGTCCAACAAAATCCACTATTCCAACAGAAAGTTACAATGATCAATTTGGACCCCTTCTACAAGCCAGATCTAACAGGCTACTCCAAAGTGGTTAGCCTATGACTCCAGGAGTCATCTAAACAAAAGTGCATCACCAAATCCCACAATTGGTCCCCCATGTCTCAAGGCATCTATGGTCACCAGCACCCAAAAACCTCACCCTTCCAATTAGATTCCCTTCCGACATACTTGTCACATTGCAAGCTGTAAGATTTGATTCCTGTTCTTTCCACCATGACCTCACCAATGCAAAGGTTGGATTGGCATATAGATTATCTTCTTCCTGGTTGGACCTGAACAAAATCAAGTAGTCAACCAAACAAAACTACATCCTGCATATTGTAACTGCAGAGGATCCAAGTGATATGTGGTCACCCTGCACCCGCAAACTACATTCTTTTGGGTAGACCCAGCCTCTTACACTCTTTCAATCAGGACTTGTGAGTTGTGACCTTGTGGGCCATTCACAAGTATTTGATTCTTTTTTTTGGCCACCACGACATCATCATAACTTGCACCACACAAAGATTGAAAAGCGTACCTTCTTGCCCTTCACCAATGGATAGGATTGGAACAAAATCTAGTTCAGCAAGGAGGATATGTGAACCAAGGAAAAAACAGTCATCAGTTCTTATCTCCAATTGGCATACAAGACAATCCTCAATTGATCTTCCACCACAATCGCATGCATGTTCAATTGGTATTTCACATGCATAAAAGTAAATAAAACTTGCAGATGCATTGGAGTATTATCAACTTTAACACAGCCACTCCCTAATTGATCAAAATATTGAACTAAACTAGGCCTAATCATATATATTCAGGAAGTCCAGCTCCTTGTGTCAAACCATCAAATAACAACCATCTTCCTAATCTCAATCAACTTGTACCAAAAGTCCCCTTGAGTCCATTCTTGTGCCACATTTATAATGCCAGTGTTCCAATAGTAGTATAACATATGATCCCAATCTGATATGAACAGTTATGAAACATGTGATGCAAGAGGGCTGGAGATGTAAAATGGTGATATTGATGACTACCAGGCGGCCACAGTGCAAGATGGGCAGTATGAATTACAACACAACTATGTGAAATGCTGGCAATCTGTAAAACCTTGTTCACACCACCTCAACAAAAATTGTCCTCATCAACCTTCCCCCCCTCCAGTAGCAGTAAATTGGTTTGCTTCACACCCTTGACCAAGACCAGATTTGGGGTAAGAGATTGATCTTGAAGGGTTTGTGAAACTAGAAGGTGAACAATGAATCAAATTTAGCATGCACAATAATTCCAAGGTTCTAATCCTATGAGTGGGATATCAAGACATGTTTAATCACATAGCAATTATCAATTAATAATTCTGCTAATTCTCTGTCGACACGGCCATATGTTGCATCCTTTTCTTGATGTTGTAAAGGCACAACTTACCTGGTAAATTCTCTCCACCTCCCTAATCCCACTCACTATCAGAATCAGACTCACAAAATCATTGGAACAACTATCTCCTCTTTCATCATTAGAAAGATTGGATATGTTATGCAATGTTGGGGAAGTGGATTCAAAATGTCATTTAGGATTTATGGCTTCAGATAAACTACAAGAGGCCAGGGTGGATTGAAAGGCAAAATTAGTATTCTTGGAGCCTCGCAAACTCAAAAGAAAAACCTAATTTGAGGGAGGACGGATTTGGGGGCAGGGGATAGTTTAGCCAGTAGAAGGTTTGGGTGCTGCATTTGCTTTTCCTGTTCCAATTACCCTCTATATTTGCATCATGAACCTCCAGAAGGAATGTGAGATGTAGCATTGTCACATGAAGGTAATGTGAATGGTAGATTGCCAATTAGAGCTACCATGTGCACTATCTCTTTGCCTCCCATAGATGGAGTCGTCCTTGGCTTACCTGTATCTGGCATACTCAGTGATTCCATTCTAGAAGCTCATTATCTGTTGATGGTGAAACCTTCCATGCATCACAAGCAAATTCATTGGACCTTGGACTAAAATCCAAAGCAGCAACCTGCACCAAGGTGGATGTCCATAGGATGCATCTGGCCATTACATCAAAGAATGTAACGCCACTGATTTTATCAGCTTCTGACAGTGGGTGCAGATAAGTACATAATAATCCACTCAATTCTTTAGGCGAGCAATTTTGTACAAATTTGTGTCTGGAGTTTCCGTTACACTTTGGAATCAATGGGACGCCTTAGTCATAATACACATGTTTTATCCTTGCAAGTATTTCAGTTGGGCTAATTTCCACTGAACAAGAAACGAGATGGAAGCTAAACAGAAATGAAACCTGAGACTAAGCTTAAAATGCTTCTGCCCCAATTCTCCAAAGCATGGAACACTACATCAACCAAAAATCTGCCATCAATGATCTCTGGATAAAGCCATAATGTGTAAGCCTAAAAACACTGCAGTAACACTACTCAGATCTTGCTGCAAACCGTTCCACCTTCTTGTCATTGAGGTTGATGCCAACCATGGCTTCTCCAAGCCCTGCACTGACATCAGCAAGCACATGAGAATCATTATAGTGCGTAACAGCCTCCACAATTGCACGTGCTCTCTTTGCAGGATCACCACTCTTGAAAATCCCAGAACCCACAAATACACCGTCACAGCCCAATTGCATCATGAGTGCAGCATCTGCAGGTGTTGCTACTCCACCAGCAGCAAAATTAACCACTGGGAGCCTTCCAAGTTGCTTTGTTTGTCTGACCAGCTCATAGGGAGCTCCAATCTCTTTAGCAAAGGTGAAAACTTCATCATCATCTAAGCTTTGTAACCTCCTTATATCACCCAAGACTGCTCTCGTGTGCCTCACAGCCTCGACAACATTTCCAGTGCCAGCCTCTCCCTTTGTTCGAATCATGGCAGCACCTTCGGCAATTCGCCTCAGAGCTTCTCCAAGGTTGCGGCACCCACACACAAATGGGATCCTGAAATTGTGCTTGTTGATATGATGAGCATCATCAGCAGGGGTTAAAACTTCACTCTCATCAATATAGTCCACAGCAATGGCCTCCAGAATTTGTGCCTCGACAAAATGACCTACGCGCACAATCCCACATCAACACCAGCTTGAGAACACTTATCCTTGAATTCAGAGAAAGCTGAGTCACACACTCAAGATCCAAGCTCTGGAGCAGCAGACAGCAACAGTAAAACGAGATTCACATTCCAAAGCCAGTGTGGCTTGTTATTGAAGACCCAACAATCTGGAAAATGATACAGCAATTGCTTTCATTTAATTCCCAAAACCAAAGTTTTGGATGTGCATCTCATGCACTATGCCAAGCATGAAACACTCAGCAGCAGGCATTCCACTTTTAGGATTGCCCGAGCACTGGGTTCCCACATATGGCTGGCCCTCCTGCCAGTGCGATGGGAACTACAGAAAATGTAATTCCTGCTGTAATGGTGTGAGAGAAGAGCTTCAAGATCATAAAACTAAAACCCTGGCAGCAGAGGATTACACCCAGAGCCCAGTTTGCAGGAGTAATGCCCTGCTGCTAGCGCTTCACCCTATACATAATCAACAGGTCAGAGAGTGATGCTGCTATCATTCAAATAGAAACAACTACAGCCCCTGAAGCAGACCATTTTAATAGAACTCGCCGCAAAACCCTAGATAACCATCCTCGTCCTCAGAATGACGAGACAAACTCGCTACATTGATAGATTGGCATCGAGACTCGATTTCTGCCAATCGCAGCAACGACAGGACACGAGGAAAAAAAACTACCACAGAACATAGGATCGGCCTCCCCCTTTTCCTCTCAAATATTTTGGATAAGATTGTTGAAGGATGTCAACCTTATTGAGACTCATGTAGAGAAAAAACACTTTCTCTAATGTAGATTTCAGTGTTTGTGGGTTCTCCATTTCCGCAAAAACCCCTGCAAAAATCATCGTCCAGCAGGACATTGAAAACAGGACACAAAGAGTACCAAAAGCATTGAACTCACCAATCCTCGCCTTAGCCATGACAGGAATAGTGACAGCCTTCTTGATCTCTTTGATAAGCCCCGGGTCACTCATCCGCGCGACACCCCCTTCCGCCCGTATGTCCGCAGGCACACGCTCCAACGCCATAACCGCCACAGCTCCAGCCTCCTCCGCAATCCGCGCCTGCTCCACGTCCACCACGTCCATGATCACACCCCCTCTCAACATCTGCGCCAACCCCACCTTCACGGCGTAGCTCGACTTCTTCGTATTCTCAGAAAGAACCCCATTTCCGTAGACCGCCACAACCACGTTGCTACCCTCTTCCATCACAAAAAGACTGCGCCCAAACCCAGCGAAAAATAAAAACACGCCGGCCCCCACTCCACTACGCTACTTTTGCTCAAACACAAAACTCACGCTCTCAAACTCAAAACCCTTTGGCCTTGTCCTTGACCTTATACAACCCAAAACAACATACCACCACAAATCACCCCAAAAATTAACAAGCGAACTTTATAGAATCGAAGGACGCAAAGCGTGTGAAGCCTTTTGAAAAGCGAGACTAATCTTAGGGATGAGTAGGAGGTGTTGGTGACATCGTTGATGCACAGTTGAGAGGTGAAATTTAAAGCCACGACAACAATGGTGGCAACGAGATTGTTGGCGTGTGGATGTGGGCAATGCTCACCAGGTTGCTTGGTTCCAGTTGATAGACGGTTTGAGACTTAAGTTTGTGGTACTATGTATGTACAGAAGCACCTGAACTGTTTGTTTTGGGTTTGATACTAGATACAGATTTAAGGCCCGTAAAAGTAATACTCTCATCACAGCTCAGTTCGTGTATCCGTCGGAAAAGACGGTTGTGGTGGATTCCCCCCTCCTTTAGATAGACCACAGGTAGGAACGTAGGAACTTGCAAGTAGTTTGCAACTTTGCTTTTTTCTTTTCTTTTTTCCTTTCTTGGAGGTAGGTGTGAGAGACAACTTTAGCTTGGCTTTTCGACCCAGGACAGGGACAGAAAACCGTTCCTCTGGAATTTCAGTGTCCTCTCTGTCTTAGTTAAGAACTCCCAGGAGACTGATGATTGCACGATGATGTCTCCAGGCAAATCCCTTGAGTGTCGAGTACAATTGCATGCTGGAACTTACTGCAAATTGGAGTATCCAGGCAACTTGTTAACTCACGCTATCTCAATTTCTTGAAAAAAGTTCTTAAATTTTTTAGCTTCTAGATATAAATTAGCTTGATCTATTAACTCACGCTGTTCACTTGCTTCTTGAAGCTAATCTAGTTTGCAGATTTGTTTAACCTTGCTGGCAACAAATATGTGTTCGTGTTTTGCCTTTATTACAGGGAAAATTATAGGGCAGAAATTTGCATAGTTTTGTGTGCTGCCCATGGGGACCATTACACTGGTAATAACTAACAACCTTGGAGAATTAGGGTAGTGTATTTGGAGGGGTGCCTTAGAACATCTCCAGCGGTGCTCGGTACCGTTATGTGATCCTGCACAGTAAAATCAGTTGAAGAAAAAATCCAACTTGTGCCCGTTTGCCTCCAGAAAATGGTTTTGGCTCAGCATAATTGCGCACGTTGCCGTGGCTGGCAAAAAGCGCTTGTAAGTTGTGCACCTGCAGAAAAGAGTGTAATAAATATGATTTCACTGGTGCTCAGTGTTTCTGATTAACCCATCATAATGATTGGTCCAAGTGGTTTGCTATTAGTAGTCCCCCCACCTATACCTATTTGCTGGCCCAGTTTCAGTTTTATTTTATTGGGGGATTTGCAAAAATTGTAACTAAACTTGGATGTGAAAAATATTTTCGCCGGGTCACATACTGAGCACAGCTGATAAAGGAGAGTCCCAAAATAAGAGCCCCCACCCAAGGGAGAGCCTAAGGGTGCCTAGTTTGGGAATGCCCTGGTCTAAGGGGATTTCCTGGAGTGGGCATTTTGCTTTTTGAAGCACCCTGCCATTTCTGTACAACAGACTCTGCTTGATAATATGCCCTCCACATATTCTGAAACAATTCTGCTGGTGCTTTACAACTTAGTTGTAGATAACTGTCATCTGAATTAATAAAGTTGTCTGTAAAGTCCTCCCCAGTCCCATACCCTGTCCCATCCCCTGTCCGGATTTCGCCCCTTGTTTTCGGTTATCAATAAAGTTCCCAAAACTGGGGGTGATACTGTGAAACTGGGGATCAGAGCAGGAAATAGGGGATGAGATGGGATGTGAACTTTTTTCTTGGACACTATTTTTTCCTGTTTGGGCACACTTGAGGGACCTTTTTGGGACTTTTTTTGACATTCTTTTTTGGGCTGACTCAAAGAGACTTCTTTTAAACTTCTTTTGGTCCCTTTTTTCGACTTTTTTTTTGGGCAGACTCAAAAGGACTTCTTTTAAACTTTTTTTTGGCTCCTTTCTTTTTGTTTGGGCACACTTGAGAGATCCTTCGAAATTTTTTTTGGCCATTCTTTTTCCTTTGGGCACACTTGACCAAATTCTTCCATGCTTTTGTTGCCCTTTTTTTGGGCACATTGAAAAAATTATTGTGCAGTTTTCTTCAACATGAGTTTGAAATGTTCATACATTTACTAGTGGCTTTGCACCAACAATTTGATGACCCTTGACAATAGGCATGAATTGAACTTGCTATAATAAGAGACACTCATTGGGAACAGATAATAATACAAGAATTGCAAAAATAATGTTTAAATTTGTGTAAAATGTACACCATTGCCAACAACTCCCTTTCAATTATAGTGTCATTTTTCTCAACACTGTTGAAAAGATTTGAGGCATATGGGTTGGTCACATTTGTCAATAGGATTTTAAGCGAGCATTGCCCCCATCGCAAGGTTAGAGGCATTAATGCGTAAATGGAACTCCTAGGTCCCATCATGGAGCAATGACAATAGGGGCATCCATGTACCTTGTTT
Source organism: Sphagnum tenellum (assembly GCA_963921925.1). Lineage (NCBI taxonomy): Eukaryota > Viridiplantae > Streptophyta > Sphagnopsida > Sphagnales > Sphagnaceae > Sphagnum > Sphagnum tenellum. The sequence goes on from OY998144.1 coordinate 19,945,548, forward strand.
TGATGGTGTCGCAAGTTATTTAGCATTCCAACGTCTAATCAAATATTTCCATTTTCTACAATAGCTTGGTGACTGGGGCCATGATGAATGCAAAATCCTAAATGAATCATTGGTAAAATGAGCCATGCCATTGAAAACCTAAATATCTTTGGGGCTTTTTTTGTGGTCGCATGTTCATGATTGCAAAGACTTTTTTTGGATTCGATAACGTGCTTTCTTTGGACACAATGTACCCCAAAGTGACTCTAGCATAAACTAGGAACATGAACTTGTTTGGGTTTAGGTTAATACTGAACTCATGGCATTTTTCAAAGCAAAGTTGCAATTTGTTTTTGTGCAAGGTTCGATCATTGAATACATTGAAATTGTCTAGAAACAACTTCATGAAAACCTCCATATATTCCTGAAATCCCAAACTAACCACCCATTGATAATTGGGTGGAACATTTTTAAGTCCAAATCACATAACCAACCAGACAAATGTGCCCAAATTTGTGATGAATGTAGCCTTGTACCTATCTTTGGAAGCTATTTTAGTTTGATGGTAACCAAAAGATCCATTGATAAAAGAATACATTTGATGTCATGTCACCATATTCAAGACCTCTTTTATAAATGATAGGGGATAAATGTGATTTTTGGTGGTGGCATTTAATTTTCAAAAATCCCCATGACAGATTTTTATTTTTATTTTTGACACCATGACAATCAATGACAACCAAGAGGATTTTTCGATTGGCACAATGAACTCGACAACAAGTAGCTTGTCCAAATCCTGCTTCACTATTACTATGTAATTCAAGTTCATTCAATACCTAGCCTCATGAGTTAGTGGGATGGTTGTGTCAAGCTCAATGTGGTGTTGGGCAACATAAGGTGGGATTCCCTTGAAGTCTTTATATGTCCATGCAAAAACATCATTATTACTCTTGTAGTAATTGCTCAATTTACTACAATTGTTGGTTTTTTATATCTAAATTCAATTTCACCAATTGAAGTGTTTCAATAATTCCTAAGTTGAGATTACTAATTTGGACATCATTAGATAGTGTTCAATGTGCAATCTTCAACTTTAGAACCTTTAATTTTGGTAGGAATGGTATCGACAAGAATCATTACAAGGAATCTTGTCCAATCTAACCCATGCATTTGTGACTTTTGTCCAAATCAACCATTTTTGTGATTTTAAATATGACTATCTTCCGTGGCACTTGGTAAAAACGACTAGTAGTCACATAAATGATTACAAAGTGGTTTGCAATTACAAATGCAACGTATATTTGCAACTAATGTTCATTTGGATAAAAATAAAAATGAAAAATACATTTGTATCATCCTTTTTAGTGGCATCCCAAAATATATGAAAATGTAGGTGTTTTTAGGAATTGGAAGGTAGTTCATAAGCCATTGGACACCATGTGACAATCTTTTCAACTTGATTTGTGACTATAAATCCTAGTCACAAATGCACATGCAATTAAATGTGAAAAAAAAGTTTATTAAGGAAATGGTTGGATTAAGTGGTCTAAATGTTTTTCTTTGACTTTTTTCAATGAACTAACCATTAAATGTGTAATAAGGTTTTGTGGGTTTGCACAAAAAATTTAAGGAACGCATGGCAAAGAATGGTAAAAATAGGATTAAATAGTATGCAATAAATATTTGGCTAAATAATAGGTATTTTATCATGTTGATATGTCATACTATTTCTTAATTAGTTTATTAATTAGGTAGGCTAGGTATTAGATAGTACATAAGTAGGTTAAGTAGTAGGAGTAATTTATGACCCATTTATAAGCATTATATAATGAGTAAATTATATATCATATATCTAAATTACATTTTTCTGGGTACAATTACGATCTATTATAAGCAAATTGTATAATATAATTTTAAAAATTAAATAGAGGTTTAAGATGTGAAAAAACATAATTTATTTTTACATGAAAATTTTGTCATAATTTAAAGTAAAACTTAAGATATCATATGTCTAAATGAAATAAAATTTATAGTTCCATAAAACTAATGAATTATATAGCATTAATTAATATTTATAATTAAAACTGATTATCTAGATATATTATATATATATATTAATAGAAAAATATTTTATTTATATTATAAATTATTTTATGATCCATTTATAAATGTTATATGTGAATAAACTATATATCACACATTTAAATTATATTATACTATAATTATGATATATTTAAAAATATATAATATAATTTTAAAAATCAAATGAAATTTTAATATATGATATTTATTTATTTATGTATAAATATATTATCCATTTATAAATCATGTGATTAAATTTATTTTTTCCACATATTGGTCATTAACATTGTATTGAATAATGAAATTCAATTTTTTTCTTTTCAGATCAATTTCTTTTTAAAATAAATAAATATCTTTGTATACATTATTGGAAAAACTTGAAGTTAAAAATTTAATCTTTTCATTTGGACAAAATTGTAATAAGCCATCAAAAGAAATAAATGATGTTTTGTGTAATGTTTAAAATGAAATAGGTCAAATAGAATGCACATTACTTCTTTGCCACAACAAGTGGGGTGGCTTGGTGGTAAAGGAATTGATTTCCATCCTAGGGGTTCAAGAATCAATTTTCACAAATGACATGGGTTGTGACTAGAATGTTAATTGAATATTCCCTACCTATATATCCAACATAAACTAGGTGCTAAATAAGTAAGTAGGCACAATATGTGGCCTGCTTAACAACTTAAATTAGTTTTCAAAACCTAGCTTATGTAATGACACATGTCAACATGGTATAGGTTGAATTTAATGAAATTAACAATAATATGAATATATACTGATGATGATGATGATAATAAAATATTTGTATAAAATATTTAAATAAATATAAATAATGCAATTACATTGTTGAGTCATAATTAATCACAAAATGACAATGCCACGTAAGTTGGTTTGGATGAATGAAAAGTTCATGCAAATTGCATATTTATACAACTTGTATAATGCAACTAGAACCTATAGCAAGTCACATGTGATAATTGCAACTATAAATAAGTCATTTATCCAATCATTTATTTATAAATTCCTTGTAATGAATGTTTCCAAATGTGTGTGGGAAATCAATAATTATATTGTCATTACCAATATGCAATCCAATGACAACCCGAGTTATGTTTTTTGTTCTGGAAGGGTATTTGTTCTGATTACGAACAAGTCCAAGTCCACAACCAATATAAAATCTTTTTCTTCATCTAAATTACACCTTCCATACAATCATAAGAAAACAACATTTTTGGTCATTCTGCATTCATGTCCAAATATTTTAAAATAGCGATTGTCCATACTAAACCATTTTGTTTGATGGTGATCAAATTGTAACCCCAATCATGTGTGACCTATGCATTATCAACCAAAGGCTACCTAACAACAAAAAGTAATTTGCATCCAAAACATTATTCTTCATAACAATAAAGGCAACTATGTATGGGATGCCAGGTATGTGTATTTTGGGATCTCTAATCATGCCCACTAGTTTGGTGAGTGTTTGATTAACTATCCTCAAGTTATAAGGGGCCAGTCTAGGGGTAGCTAATCCTAGTTTTTCTACAAGTAATCTATAATGATGTTAACCCTAGATCCTCCATCTAACAAAAGAATTTCTACCAAGTTTTTACATGAACTTTAATGACGCCCACATGTGAGGGTCTATGGTGACTAAAGCTATGGTGGGATTGGATTTGGAATGACAATTAATTTTTTGGGAGAAATTTTTGCAAGTACATATTGTTTCAAGTCAGGAGTTAGGCCGAATAGTTGTGCCATGGTTGTCCAATTTTGTGGAAAATTAGAATTGTGGACATTGGGCCAAATTTTGGTGTTACCCTTTCAGTGTTATCATTTTCAATCCTTGGAGTTTCAATACATAGGATTTTAGTATTGGCTCTTTTGGTGACACATCCATAACTGGTTATTTATTAGAAACACCATGTATTTGCTTTAGAACTAAAGGGGGTTCCTCCTCTTGAATTTGTTTGGTAATCTCAAAAGACTTCTAAGTTTTTCCTCTTGAATCCAATCCATGGTAGTTTTCATTTTTCATGGTTCCTTGTCCTTGAAAACCACCATTTCAAATGTTCAATTCCAAGTACTCACAACCAACGCCATGTTGACTGCAACTTTTTTTTTGTCAATTCTACAAGGCTTCCCTTGTCTTTGAACATGTCTTAAGTTGCCTAATAATGTGGCCAATCATGGATCTTGTGTTTTAAAAAGTTGGAATGAAACAATAATTAACAATAAGGCCACTATTTTTACCTTCATTTCGGTTTAGTCATTGGTAAAAATTTCGAACCCTTGTTTTGCTAGGTGGAGATTTCATTAATTTAATTTCTTTTCTTTTCTTTCAACTTATTGTTGGGATTTTGTAGATTCCAATGGCATTGTTCTTTTGTATGATTGGTTTTGTAACAATGTCCCTAGGTCAATTTTGTCCACTTATACTCTTATTGTTTCTTGGGTTTTTATGGTGGTTCAAGTAATTTGTGATAATCGTTTATGTCATTCATGTTCTTTTCATGGGTAATAATAGTTTCCTTGTGTTCAAACAAGGTGTCTTGTGTCAAACCACAAATTATAAGAATGGTACCAATCTTGCATGAAAGAAAATGGAAAACATGCTATCATTTGCCTTACGTTGGAAACAATTCACTAATTTGAGTATTCGTTCATAGTAAACTGTCATTTTTTCATTTGTTCTTTGTCTAATCACACATAATACCATACAAATTTATTCGTCATTTTGAACTTTTTGGTAATGTTTTCAAAAAGCAATTTCAAGCTTGTGGAAGGCACACACCTTGGGTCTAATTGCATGAAATTCTTACCATACTCCAAGTGTTATCCCATAATGTGAAACATAAAATATTGACTATGTTCAAGTTGTGTTTCTCCCCATTAACTTGAATAGCTTTCCGAAAGACTCTAACATGAACCTTAGGATTATTACTTACAATATAAATTGGGTCAGGTAACAATTTTCTAAGAATAGGAGTGTTCGAGGTCATGACCTAGCAAGAATGGGGTACCAAGGAGGATATCAAAGGTGCCAAGGATGTCTCATCAAATGTCATTTAAGGATGTATCGCATGCTCTCAATGGTCCTCCAATAGCCTCCTTGATCTCTACATGGGCCCTTTGATAGGTGGACCACTTCTCCCATTAGGTGAGTCACTTCCGCACCAAATGGCATAACGCCTATTGATGATCATGACCTAGTTTTATTGTTTGGTTGGTGAATAATCAAAATGGAACTTCCTCATTCTATTTGGAAATTTTCTCAAAAATGGAAGTCCCCCACCTTGCAACTTGTTAATAATTAGGACCAAGGTTGGCACTAGAACCAATAATGGTTTAGGTGCAAGTGATAGCCTTTGTTGGGGCAAAATAAGATATCTTGAGAAATAAACATTACCTATTAGCCAAGTGGTGGGTAAATGTCCCAAAGATTGCAAGCTAGGTATAAAAGAAATATAAGGTCTTGGGAAAACAAGTTTAATAAAAAGGGAACAATGGATTTGGGTTAAGGAAAATTTTGATGTTCGTTCAAAGATTTGCAATAGGCACATTTTGAACTAAAAGTTATGGTATTATTGGTTTTTGAATAACTATTAACAATGGTTGTGAGGTGTTGTGAACTAAAACTTGGGAAACCACAAGAAGGGAACCTTCAATAAAGGTTGGTAATTAAGGTAATAATAGCTAACACATGATAATAATATAGGAACAATTAGCTATGACATGCCTAATTCCATGACAAAAACAATTAAAGGGTTTAGAACGAAGGATAAAAATTCCAACATTAAAGACATGAGTTATTAGATTTTCTGGTTAATCAGATTTTTCATCAGCGAAACTCATTTTCAACAAATGGTCACTACATTCATCCTTAAAGATATCCTTCTTTTGAAATCGTCATAGTTCTTTTATTTGTTTATAGAGGTGAAGAATTTCAACCTCCCAAATATAGGGATTTGTAAAATAATTTCTTTGAACTAAAAATTTCTCTTTCTAGTAGGATTCCAAATTAGTTTTTGTGAAGGTTCTAATTTTTGTGACAACAACTTGTTGTGGTAAATGATTTTTGGTATTAAACCAGATTTCAGATTTTATGTATTTGGTTGGTGTTTCTAATTCCTTTTGTTCATCACTATGAAAAGTAATAGTTTTTTGACATCCATCTTTATTATTTTGACTTTTTCTTAGGCTCTTGTTAGTCCACCTTGCATGTTTTCTTGAAAAAAAATTTCCATTCATTTCTTCATACACTTGTTGGTACGGTTGTCATATTAAAAGGTTACACTATTTGAATAATTGCATGTTTTAATATGCAATTAAGTACATTTTGAAAAATACAAGTATAGGAAAGTAGTATGTTCTTGTTTCAAGTATATGAAAATATGATGTAAGTACAATTATAATTGATTTTTTGGTGCTTCCAAATGGATAGAGCATTAATATGTATCAATGTGTTTAAGTTTTTTTCATATCATAGTCATAATTTATTAAAGTTCTCATATGAAAGTATGTTAGAAATTTTAAAAGCCCAACTAGTTTCGAACATCTTTTCATCCATTTTTCTTATATGCAAATTCCTCACATTTTATGTGTAGCTTATTATAAACTTAATGTAGTGCACCATTGCTTCATAATGAAAGTTAAAGAAGTTTTGAATAGGTTTTTTCATGTTTATGCCATAAATGTGATTGAGATTGCATGTGTGACTATTTTTTTTGCATATTTTACGACGTTTTCACCTTAAAAAGAAAATAAAAAATGTTCAAAAGCATTTACTGTGCTTAAGACCATAATCAAAAATTCATTACACAAAAAGATACTAGTTAGATACACTCCTTTCTCTCCCCAAGTTTCCCCTTAAGGACCTCCTTTGAAGTGGTGGAAAAAATGGTAGATAACCCAAAAATCAAGGGAATCCCCATAATATATCCTAAACTACAAGATAACTGAAACATGATATTCCTATCCTCTTAAGTAGAGTCAAACTAATTTTTGGTTCAAAAATAATACTAGTGTTTTGGTCATTATGCATTTGGGAAATGGGTTTTGGTAAAATAACTTTGGTAGCACTTTTCAATAAAGATTTAAATACTCAAATTTTGATAACAAACAAATAAGCTAATTATAGTCCAATTCCTTATTAATGGATATTTTTGTTAAGGTGAAAACATCGTAAAGTGTATAGTTAAAAGTACTTTTGAATCTGCTTGTTAAATGAACAAAAATAAAGACCAAAACCCATCACAAAAATTGGTATATATTCAATTTTTTTAGTTAAATGATAAGTAACAACATCCTTTTTCATTATTACACATTAACGTTTAAAATTTTCATTATAAAATAGGTTTCAAGTAGACTTTTCTAAATGCAAGGAACTTTTAAAACCTACTTTCTATAGTGTAAGATTTGATTTAAGTATGTGTCAAATATATTCTACCAAAGAAAAAGTAGATTTTTTTTTATAGTGATGCCCTTAAATATACGATGATCTTTATGCTATAACTTCATACATGTATATTTCATTAAATTTGCTAATGAAAAAGTAGGTTTGAACACCATTTTGACCATTTAATTTCAAATGTACTTCTTCCTTGCTTTTGTTATTCCAATTTTTTTGAAATTTTGTAGTTGATTTACAATAAACTCAATTGAGGACTCAATAGTTTCAAAGTGAAATTTAAGTAAAATTTGAATATACTTTCTTGTGTTTTCATGAAAAAATGTTTTTTTTTTTAATTGATATTTTTTCATCAACTTTTTTTGTATATTTTACCATGTTTTCACCAATTAACATGGGTTACTTGCACTAGTTAGGTTAAGGGATGAATTCAACTTCCCCTTGGCATACATCATGGCCAGGACTTGTGTCAACCCAAGAATTGCCTAAACCATGTTCTTCTATGTAGAATTGATTTTGCACCCAAGATTTTGAAATATTATATTTAGTTGTCTTGTAGCTTTTCTTGAGATATATGGATTTTGGCAATCATAATGACCAGTAATTGATTATACATTTAATGGCCTCTACTAGTCCATTGTGCACTAAAAATGATTTGCTCTTCATTCATGTGTTGTCAATAACTTGTTTGTTAACAATAAGATACTTGTTGATGATTCACACTAAACAATTTGATTCCTTATTTAACAATATTCCCTCAATGAGGATGTCATTCAATGAGTCTTTGAAATTCAAGTGAATGTGTTGATCTCTTGAACATGCTGGAGATTTACATGGCTTATGTAGTTGTAGGAATTAGCTTTGGAGTGGTTGGTGGTGTAAACAATTCAACTTGTGCATTAATAGTCTTAGTAGGAATTCAAATGGTGAGGAAGGGTTTGAATGGACACCTATATGACTTGCTTAAACTATAAACATGCCTTTGTCAACACCCTCTTGATAAATTGAGACATGATTTACAAATTATTGCACATTGGGATCCACTTCAAGATCTAGTTGTCCCCTTGGGATAGATTATGTCATCATTCAACATAAGACCACAAACATGGGGGGGGGAACAAAACATGGCCTAAGCACCCATAAACATTTCAATCATCTCATGCAAGGGCTTGTTGTTATTTCTTGGGAGGTTGAGTCATGTTTTATCCTATGGAATAAAGGTCCAATAGTTGATATTACACCATGTTCTTAACATGTAGTCAAATGTAGTTTGTTTGAAATCTTTATAAATGGATGCTCATTTATCTTTGCAAGCCAAAACATTCTTTGATTGAATGACATGTTCACCTCCATTCATTGCATGTGCTATATTGTGTTATTTGCAATTTGTAGATTCAAATTGGTCTTTTAGGTCAACGACATCTAGCCTTTCTAGAAACTCGTCTTTCTTGGCTTGTATTAACACAAGAAAATATTTTGATTTCCAATTTGGTTGGTGGGGTTTAAACGTTGTGTTTTTTCATGTTTTAGTGAAGGTTGTTTTGCATGTGGTTGTGTCATCAAAAAAATCATATGTAGTCATTTCTAGAATTGGTTTTTTTCCTTATGATTTTTTGTTTATTTGACCCTTGCATACTATTTTACTTCTTGTCACTTTAAAACCTTTACTTCCATGATCAAGGAACAAATTCTCTGCATCTTTGAGACACAAGGAAAAATTCATCATAAGAACCTTCGATTCACAACATTGTTCATATATTCTTAAATGATTGAATTTGAAAGGAAAGAATTTTAACTTACACGAGATTTCACTATTTGTAGCATGTTGATTTAAGTCACAAAAATGACAATTGTATTTAGCTATTTCTTACTTGAAGTTTGGTGATGTCTATGATCTTCTTACATAGTTTGAAACTAGGCAATGTGTTGTGATTCTATTGTTGGAGATGGGGACAAGTGTGATGGCAAAGTTTTTTGATGGGCACAACAATGAACATGATCACTTAGAAGTTACCATTCAATTATTTGCCCAAATTTTGGGTGAGCAAATTAACATTAAAGTTATTTTGTATTTTTAAAGTTTCATTGCGATATCTTAACATTTGATGTTAATTTAACCTTCAATTTAACATTCATGTGACACATCAGCTACCATGACACCTTTAGTGTTACACTTAACACCAAGTTAACATTGTTTTAGCATGTAGTTTTCACCTAATTACCACTAAGGGAGGACAATGAATGAGGGAAAATGTCCTCCCAATCCTAAAAGCGTTGTCACTTTAGACAAGTTCTTTTGGATTGTTAGACATTAAGTGGGTTGGTTTTCGAAGTCTTGGTAGCAACTATGTCACACAATTCGTGCCCATGCCATTAGCTTAGTCCAAAAATGGCAAAGAACAAATGTAGGCATATAAATTCTTGGCAACCAATGAGGTGAGCTAGCAAGCACCCAAGGGAACCAAACTTTTCTTTTGGGGAGGGGTGTGGGGTGGGGGAGGGGTGTTGGATTTTTTTGTGGGATTGTTCTCAATGTGTTCCCAAATATGTTCCCAATAAAACCTCATTTTGTCCCATATGCTTTGCCAAATGTTGTTTTCTTGTAACCCATATAGGTGAGCCAATATTGGGACTCCTATGGACAAAATACTTTTATATTGTACAAACTCCAAAGTTTCAAAAAGGATCAAAAAGGCACATGGCCAACCAAAATAAAAATAAAAATGATAAACAAACTAGGGGTCCTAATTTCCCACAACTAATAATATGAATCACACTAGGTATTATATCACATTCATATTTGTCAAAGATCACTAGAGATTTGCATTCCTTTTAAACACATTGGATGTCATTTTGAAAATCCTATCTAACTTGACATGAAGGGATGGTGAAACTTTACATTTGTAATGGAACAATGTCCAAGTCTTTATTTCATCAAGGAACAATTCCGATCCCTTTTTATTCTAGTTTGAAACTAGAGTTGGCAATGCAAGCTAGGTAGATAGGACAATCACCAAGTATGGCAAAGATTGACAATTATTTTCATTCAATGTTGTTTGTTAGAACTGATGCTGGGTAGGTTTTGTATTTTAGAGAGATTTATCCATAAGGGACTTGTTAGCGATTGGGTCTTGGTAGTTCAAGAAATCTTTAGAATTAAATTCATGCTAGTTTAACTACTTTGATTATTGATGTAACACATGTTAGAAACAATAGTTATGATTTTTGAAATTTGATACCAAACAATAACAATGGTGGTTCTATAATTTCACAATGACATTTTACCTTCATTGAAATGGGAAATCACATTTAAATATTTCCTTTGGAGTTACAGGAGGAAGAATTCAAATTATTTATGAATGCAGCCATCTCTTGAATGAAATAACAAAGCAACATCTTGAGAAAAATTGAAAAAATTATTAATCCTTTTATTTAAGATGGAGAAATGTTTGCAATGACTCCAATCCCATTGTTTGGGTTCAATTCAGTAAAAATAATTTAGTAGGAATTTGTGTAATTAATTTAGCAAGAAAACATATAGGGTAGACCGGTCAGTGTTTGAACAGTTAATGTAGGGTTTTGTAGGAGGCCCCTTGTTTATGGTGTCCAAAGAGTAGATGGAGACCTCCTTGTGGTGCAATTGTTGCAATACAAATCAATGAAAATGGATTGGGGGTAAGAAAGTTATGACCCCTTGAGGTAAGGAGGATTGTCTTTACAAAAGATTCTTGATCGAACATCTCATAACCTATTTTCGAACCCTCAATTTTTTTAGAAATATTACTTTGTTATCTTTAGAGTTAAATAATGATTTGTAAAGCTTAAGATGGTTATTATTTCAGAGCAATTTAAATTGCTCAATTTGAAAAAAATAAATGAGAAAGTTATGCACTGATGAAGTATGAGGGGTCAACATGAAGAAAAATGATAAGAAAAATTAGTTTTGCAATTTGAAAAAACATAATTTCATTATTGCTCTTTTGGCTTTGCATTTCAAAGATGTTTTGTAGAGCTTGAGAAGGCGCTCCTATAAAATTTTAAATCACTCACAATCCAGAAGAATTGAGAAAAATATGCCAAAGTGTTGGGTGATAGACTAATGGTCAGTGGGGAAAGTGAGTTTCTAAAACTCTAAGTTTCTATTGATATTTACCTACCACATGTTGATGACAAGAGATAATATTGTTTCAATTTGGACATTGAAAATAATATGTATCAATTTATCAACCATATTGAGTATCAATCCAACAAACATTACATAGAGCTTTGATTTAAATGCAAGCTTAGTCTCCAATGCAAAGGTATTTGTGTGCACCCACGCTGCCCAACATGAAATTGATTTGTAGAATAAAATGTCCCCCCAAGTACAATGACTTTGATAACTATGGCTGGCACACTAACATTATGGAAAGGAATTGTGTGATTTAGTGGTTGAAACCTCTCCCATTACTTTGGAGATCCCAAACTTGAATCTTTTGACCATTTCAATGTTTCTTCTAAATGACTTTCATTTGGAGGAACTTGGTTGTGTTCTTAGGAAAATGCAACATCCTCGAGTAAATGTTTGTGTTTCGTAGGAAATGTTTTCTCTTATGACAAATCTGTTCAACGACCCCCATGGAACATGGTTGTGCTCCTTAGGAAATATTTGTGTTCCTTGAAAAACCATGTCCCCCCCCCCCAAGGAGGTTGAAACTAAAATTGCATTTGAATAATTGTTATTCTTTAGTGTTTACTTCATTGGACCATGTGATATGGGCTAACAAAATTATCATGGGAATACTGCAACAAGGGTATATTGATATAGTTGGTTTCTTGATACCAAAATCAATATCAAGTGATACATTAAAGTTCTATCAACATTCCCAGTCAACGACTTATTAAAAACCCAAATGTTGGCATTTCAAAATGTGTGAATTAATCAAAGTTTCAAAATTGAATAGCATGTAGAAAGCTTTTGGATGTCCTAATTAATTTTCTTTTATTGACATCATCTTTCATTAAATGTTATTTGCTTGAAAATATTTTTCTTGCCAATAATTGTTCCTCAAAATCATGAATATTTTATATCCAAGTAAGTTTTGGGATCTTTAAACTATTCTTTTGTGAAATGTCCATCTTGCTTTGTTGGGCCCTCCTCCCCCCAAACACAAGAACATGGACTATCACAATGGATCCAACTTCTAGAAGTTTTACCTTATTAAAATTGGTTTCACATTAGGTGAACTGGTTTCTTTGGTGAAAGTGTTTAGACTGTTTAGATTATAACAGATTTTTTTGGTGTTCAGAGTGTGGACACAATAGGTAGATGGACAACATCTTATCTATTGGCAGAGCCATCGTGTTTGTGATGCCTTGTTTGATGCCCCCCATCCCCCATGATGTCCACTTCTTTCAAAATTAAAGTATTTAAGAAGTAGACTTTTTTTTTTGACTTGTTTCAATTTCAATTTTTGGGTTGCAATGGACTCTAAGTAGTTAATATGAGGCCTTGATTCAAGGTGTAAGCATGATAATGCATCCATGATCCTCCATAAATATACAAAACATAGATGCAAAATAGATTTACTAATGAATGTACCCAAAAAACTCAAACTTTTTTCTTCAATAAATTGACTTTTGGTGCATATTAATTAGAGACCCCAACTTTTGCATTGGTACACTACATTTTCCATGTATTTTAACATGCTTTCAATTTATGTATATTCCCATTTCTTCTTACTTCCTTTTACTTTATACACTTCTTTGGACATTAAAAGGTTTTGTGTAATGAATCATCTTCTCCCAAGCAACATGCACCACAATGAAACATCAATGTGGCTTGAATGTTTCACACACAAAATAATACATTATATAGCACTGAACAATTTCTTACGAACAACAAGGTTTGACTTTTTCACAAATGACAAATGAAGGAATTATATTACAAAAAAAAACTTTTTTCAATAACATGTGATAACAGTCTTTCAATCTTTTGAATTAAATAAGGCTAATAGCAAATCTTTCAAACAATTCTTAACAAGTTTCCTTAATAATTATAAGTGGGTTGAAAATTATGAATTAGTAGACAAATATATTCCATATGTGTGTGTGACCACCATGATTGGGCAAGTGTCGTGCATATTTAAGGAACTTCATTATATCTTCCTAGAGACCAACCAAGATTGGGTGCTAATCACCCAAATTTGAAATCAATGCAATCAAAAGAAGAACATGGCTAAGTTAGCATTCAAATCTTGGATTGAGTTGGTCAAATCTTGAATTGAGTTGGTGTGATTTTGGTTAAGGGTTAAATTGGTTTTAGATCTTGGTGGTTTTTTAAGATGATTGTAAAGGAAATAAATAGCTTTCACGACCTTTTTCAGATTCATCTTGTGTTTGATCTCATGATCATTTAACAAGTGCAAAACACCATTTGTGACAAGATATTGTCATGCTTGTACAAGATAAGGGCAACTTTTGAGAGCCACCATATAAGAATCCACAAACTCAAATCCATCTAGCATTCACCTCCCCAGTTTATGTGTGCAATTCTTATTCAAAGGAGTCATTTCATGAAATAAAACTAAATTTCAAGAGTAGCCAAGAAATCCAAATCATCAACTCAGGTTCCACGATTGATTCCAAAATTTGTTATTCAAGAAAGAAAATTTCTTTGTGTGAAATTATTAATGATCACATTTGTTGAAGTGCAAATTCTACCTCTAGAGAAGCCCATGTCAAACTCATCAATGAAAAGGCAAAATTATGAATGAAATGAATGCACATATTTTCCTTGTCTATGGATGTATGCATGATTTCTTTATGTGTGATTGATATTCTTCATTTTGGAAAAACTTTGGAATTTAAACAATTGCCCAAAATTTGACAAATTTTAAAGAAAAAAGGAAAATCATGGTTTTTAAATTTTAAGTTCATCGTGCAATAAAAATTGTAGAAGGATGTCTAATTTTTTTGATTGTCATATCCAATTTGCATGCAAGTTTGGCTTAGTATTCTTACGGATAATCAACATTTTCACTACAACAGAAAAATGAAAAATAATAATTGTTATACATGTTATTACATCATGCTTCCTAATCATGATTTTAAAAAAGAATTCTTTAAGTTTTTCTTATATGGTGATTTGTTTTCCAGAGTTATAGCAAAATTAGTTTAATTTACACTAGTAAAACAAAAATCCAAAACATTTCACAAGTTTTTTGTCAAAAACAAATTCACTAATCCAAATATATACATGCATTATTGAGAAGCTAATGCATATTTAGATGGGCAATTAAAACATTTGCAAAAGATGAAGAGTACTTGATAACTTCAACACATTTGTAATGAATAATTAATTATTTTGGAATTTTTCATTGCAACAAATAGACTAACATTCTTGAAGATTCAATATTTCCCTTCACCATTTATTTCTATTCGGAAAAAGAAAAACCAAGTTTGATAATTTCAACATTTAGTGAAATAATATAATTAGTGTGGAAGCTGCGAAAGTAATAGACTCTAAGATATATTAAAGCCTAGTGGTCAAAGAAAAAGGTTTGGATTAATCCAAGGTTATATAATGTCAATTCAAAAGTAACATAATTAAATATAATTCATATACTTTCTTCAGAATGTAATACTCCTTAGTTTGGGCTTCACATTGCAAGCATCCATTAACATAAGGTCAAAATATTAATATATTAAAAAACTAATTAGTTACTAAAGATTGATAATTCAAAAGTTATATAATTAAAACAAAATATAATACAATTTAATCCTATATATAAAAGCAAACATGGTGGTGTTTGTTTGTCTATGGTGACAAACAGGGTAGCAACCGTCTGAGTGGTGTCTGTCTGTGTGGGCAGTGCCTAGAATTTTTTTCCAGTCACTGCTCGTTCCCTGTCTGTGGTGACAAACATGACAGGGGCAAGGCAGGGCGACCAGGGTAGGGCATGATGTGAGATTTCAGTTTTGGAACATACATGGTCTGGGTTTCCAAGACCCAAACCTGAAAATTTTTTGGACATGATTTTCAGGACGTGGGATCCTCAATTTTTGGAGACCTAGAGTTTGCACTCAGGGGTTTCTAAGACCCAAAAAAACCTAGTAAATTTTAGGATATGGTTTTCAAGACATGGTTTTCAGGACTTGGGATCTCAACTTTGGGGCCTTGGAAATTTTAAGATATGGTTTTCAGGACATGGGTTTCAAGACTTGGGATCTCAACTTTGGGGCTTGGGAAATTTTAAGACATGGTTTTCAGGACATGGTTTTCAAGACTTGGGATCTCAACTTTGGGGCCTGGATTTTCACACTCGCCGTTTCTAAAACCGAAACTTGAAAACTTTTAGGACGTGATTTTCAGGATGTGAAATCTCAATTTTGGGACCTGGATTTCACACAGGGGGCTTCACATGATCCAAGACTTGGAATTTTTTTGGCACATGATTTTCAGGACATGGATGGGTAACCAAGCGACTTTACAGTGTTCGAAGGTCACGGGCACCCACTAGTGTAAATAAATTAAAGCAAACATGGTGGTGTCTGTTTGTTTGTCTGTCTGTTTATGGTGACAAACAGGGCAGGGCAGGGTAGGGCAAGGCAGGGCGGCCAAGGCAGACACCCGCCCATTGGACCTGCTGGCGGCCCGCACCAACAGCCCGTTGAATTGTGGCTCCATTTGGACCAATCAGATGGTTCTGTCTGTCTGTGGTGATAAACAGGGCAGGTAGGGCGGCCAGGGTAGCTGCTGCGAGGGGTTGGGCGAGGTGCCATTTCTATCAAAGAAATCCTTGGGGAAAACCGGGGGACCTGCATTTAATCAAACAAAAATAAAAATTAAAAAAAATAAAATCATTATAGAACATATTACAAAAACTAGAATCTTTTTGAAAAAGAAAAGAAAAACAAAATAAATAAATAAATAAATACATAAAAATAGAAAAAAATGAAGATAGACAAAATAAGAATAAAAAAAATGAAAACATGAAACAAACATAAACCAAAATAAAAGTAAAAACGCAAAAACTATATAAAAGGAATGGAAACAAATGAAACAAGGAAAGGGAAATATAATAAAATAATTTTAAAAGAATTTTTTTTTCTAAAAATAAAGAAAAATAAAATAAAAATAAAACTTATAAATATTGAAAAAAAACCCTACTTGAAAAAGAATTAGGTGTGCCTTCTTTCTCCAAACTTGCATCCAAATAAACACTTTATTTTTATTATACAAAATAGTAATAAAATAAAAAACACATAAAAATAAAAAAATAGAAAAGTTAAAAGTTTCAAAAAAAAACTAAAACATGAACCAAGTTTAAAGAAACCGTGGGACTTCACAGTGGCCGAAGGTCAGGGGCACCCACTAGTTTAATGTAAAAGCTGCCAAGGTAATAGTAGTAGGCTATTAAAAGAAAGGCAGGCTAGCATGTGAGCAATAGGTACCTACTCCAAAGGGAAAAATATTAAATATGCCTAATATTGTAAATGCGTTAGGTACAGAAGAAGTATTCCCTTTGTATATGGGGTAACTTAAGTTACATTGAAATTTCACTTTTCATCTAACCGGGGTTAAAAGTATATCCGTACCGTTCCGCGTGTCGCTGCGAACACACGCCACGTGAACAGAGAATTGCAGAGCGCAAACTCTGCACACAGTTCTAGAGTGGCCCACTCATGATTGCCTCGCCATCGCCATCGCCAATTTGGAAGACCAAAAGCTTGGCAGGTTTAACTGACATCAGCAAATACAGCTTACAGAAGAATCGGTGCGCTTGCTTGCTGCTTGCTGGAGTTTTTTTTTTAACTTGGAGTCTCGCTCGCTAACTCGAGAGTCACCAGGAACTTGCACATTAGGTAGTGGCCCAACGCAGATCGGTAGCCCTAATGAATGCGCACGGCGTCTCCGCTTTACCCTCACAGCAGGAACAGCAGCTGCAGCAGTGGGCATTGGCGGAGAGCATCATCGTTTGCCGCCTCCTACAGATTGGTTTTCTCTGTTCAGTGGCATAACTTAGTTATGAGCCGTGGATGCTCAAGCCATAAGTGCTCAATTGCAGTTTCTTGAGCTTGTATCAGGGTTTCTATTTTGAGGGTTTTGGTGGTATTTTTAATCTCCGCAGTTTCGTTTGTCCGCCCTTGTCTGCCTGTGTCTAGCGGGCACAGACACAGAGAGAGAGAGAGAGAGAGAGAGAGAGAGAGAGTGTGTGTGTGTGTGTGTGTGAGTGTGTGTTTGTTTAGGTCAGTGATTTGAATGGAGCGCAATGAGGATTCCTTCACTCTAAACACGGGGGCGAGGATTCCGGCAGTAGGTCTAGGGACATGGCAAGCGGATGGAGCGTCATGCCAGGCTGCTGTGGCTACGGCGCTGGAAGTCGGGTACAGGCACCTGGACTGTGCGCATCTTTACGGTAACGAGAATGACGTCGGCCAAGCTCTGTCGGAAGCTCTCAATGGTGGCGTGCCGGGGTTGAAACGCGAGGATCTTTTCGTCACGTCCAAGCTGTGGTGCACGACAAATACTCCCAAGCGCATCGGGCGGGCGGTCGAAATCTCGCTTAAGAATTTAGGGTTGCAGTACCTGGACCTGTACCTCATGCACTGGCCTGTGTTTTCGCCTCTCGGCGATGCCACAGATCCTCCCTCGCACCGCAGTGATGAGCTGTTGAAACCGCCGACGCGACGGATGGAAGCCACATGGCGGGCGATGGAGGAACTAGTGTCGAAGGGGCTCGTGCGCGCCATAGGACTCAGCAATTTTAACATCACGCAGATGGAAGAAATTCTGAGTTATGCCAAGATTGTGCCTGCTGTGAATCAGGTAGATCTCCACTATTAAGAAAATCAATCACTCTCTGTTTCAGCTGAAGGGGATTGGTACAAGGTGTGGCAAGCAAGAGTTAATGTGCACAATTCTCTTGTTGATTCCCTCTGCTTCCATTGCATCCATGCGTTCTCTTGACCATCATAATCCTTTGCATGACTCACCTGAAAACTGTGTCTTGCACATCAACAAATCTAGTTGAGAATGATCTCTGTATTTTTAAAGCTTTCGAGAACCCTAAACTCGTTTTGTTCTCCACACAGAACCAGAGTATTTTGTTGTCTTGCAAAGAGTGTGAAGACCTCTGTATTTCTGATCGACTCATGCATTAGTTTGAGAAGAGAGCAATTGGGAACTTGTTTAAGCATTCCAATTGTCTTCTATTACAATGTGGTTATTTATGACTGGCATTTTTGTTCATACAGGTGTGTGTTTTTCGTTTTTTGTTTGTTTTTTATCTCCCCTTGTTTGGTTCTTTCTGTGGCTTCCTGAGGAAGTGTTAGCCTTGCTGTTTCTTCTTCATTGTGAGAATGGAGATTTCTCTATTCTTATGAAAGGTTTATTACAATGTGGTTATATATGCTTTACTCTCACTGAAGATTGGTATATCCTCTCTCAATACTTAAGCAAAAAGTTGGAAGTCTCAGCTGGTGTCACATTTTTTACATGAGTGTCCTATGGGAGATGCAATCTGGGGAAGAATAGAGGAATTTGATCTGGTGAGCATTCTGTAACAGGTTGAACTTCACCCTTTCTGGAGGCAAGACAAGCTCGTGCAGTATTGCCACTCAAAAGGGGTTCACCTGTCCGCACACACACCACTTGGCATTCCAGGAGGAAGGGCTTCTGGGCCTGCTTCTTCATCTGAAGATGCAGTGGAGTCCCCTGCTGCATCCATTGTCTATTCAAGGTCCCGATCTGTGCATGCCCCGATGCTGAAGAGCCATGTTGTTGCTGAGATTGCTGAGCACCTTGGTCGCACTCCTGCTCAGGTGCACATACTTCTCCAGGGATCTGTTTGTCTGTTCAGGTCAAATCCATTGAAATGTGTGGGCAGTGATGGCAGCTTGTTCCTGGTATGCAAGGTGAATGTAAAGGTCTGCTACTTTCTGGGTTACAGTTTCAAAGTTGAACTTACACTCTGTCCTGTTGTCTTTGGAGTGGGTTCTAAGGACATACATGAATGCAACAGTTGGTTACCTTACAGATTTGTGTGGGGTATGTCCATTGTTTCTAGGCGCTTTTTTTTCCCCCTGTTTTTTTTTTCTGGTGCTTTTGGTGGATTTATTTGTCCAAGTAGTTGCAAGGGTGTGCTTTCAGCTTGCTTCAGGTGCTAGAGGCCTTCTTTCCAGACTTCCATCAGCTCTTTTGCTCAAATGTTTGCTTGTTGAATGAGGAAGCTAGGGTGAAGTAAAGTTTGATCTCTGTGGATTGTGGAAATTGAAGTAAGGATAAATTGGAAAATCATATTATTCGTTTATTTTGGGTGGTGGTCAATATCATGGCTCAGTTTTCCCACTAAATGTGGAAATCTGACAGGATCCAGTACACATTTAAAATGATGTTATAAGTCTAAGTGGTAGAGTACTTCATTGTGTATACATCTCTACACCCACTGTCAGGACTGCTGGAGATGGCAGGAAGGGACAGCAGCTTGTCCCTGATGTATGTGATGAAGGTGAAGGTCTGATATTTAGTGAGAGAGTCATATAGTTAAGACTGTATATTGTGTTATGTTTGATTTACAATCAGTACTTTTTTGGTTTAGATGGAATAGTTAGGAGTTCTTTTTTTTTCCCCCAATTTTGTAGTGGCTAAGCAGTGGCAAGCATCCCCAGACAGATTTTCAACTTAACTGGTGACACTTTTTTACAGGAGTTATTAAAACAGTAGCCAGTTGACAGACCTGTGGTGACCATCTTAAAAAAAAGCAAAAAAATTGGAATAAAAAGGAATTTTCACCAAAAAAGTAAAGCAGTGTTGCCTTTTGATGATTTTTCGCCAACAGAAAATGATTGATAGTTAGGCATCCAAGTCAACATCTGAGGTGTTTTTAAAGTTTTTCCTCACGGTGCAGGAAGCCCTGCCCAGGACTGTCTTTACAGATTTCTGCGGGTCGCATGTTTGATCCTTTCTTTTCAGCATTTGGAAGAGGGCAGACTTGATTTTTTTCAGTTTTTTCTCTGAAGTGCTAGGCAATAACATGGCTATGTTTTCCTCCTACTTCCAGAAATGTTCCAGATACTTGGGTTCAGTATTTTGTGAGTGAAGATGCTGAGAGACTGCCTTCTGTTGTGTCTTTGTATTTGATCTATTGTCAGTGGTTTGTTTGTTGGATCCAAAAGTTACGTGGTTGCATTGGGTGCATATGTTAGTTCCATGTATGTAACATCTTTGCTACAACTTACATGTGGACAGAGTATACTTAGGTATTTACAGTCTTTTTTCAGGATGCAAGAAATCTGTGACTGGATGTAAAACCTTCAGGTGATGTTGTGGTAATTGGAGGCATATGGGGTTTGTGCAGGTTATACTTCGATGGGGAGTGCAACGGGGCACAAGTGTGTTGCCTTGTAGTCTGCGATCAGACCACATCAAGAATAACTTGGATATTCTGAACTGGTCTCTATCAGAAACTGATTGGAACAAAATCAACACCCTGGAGCCACAGCTTCGCCTGGTAGATGGAAACCACTCATATTTGGCTGAGATTGGGCCCTTGCAAGCAGTTGCAGAGACAGATGCAGAGTCAATTTCTGGGACAGATGTTGACTCAATTCCAGAGACAGATATTGAAGTAGTTTCCGAGCCAGAAATGGAGCCAATCCCAGAGACAGAGCCTGATGCAGTCCATGAATCAGATATTGAAGCAGGTGCAGAACATGACACAAATATTAGGGTGTTTCAATCTGTACCTTGAAAAGTGGAACAAGTATTGGGGTCTTTCATTCAGGCAAGTAAAGTGATGCAAGGCTCCATATTGTTGTAGGATTGGAGTTCTACCACAGCTTTGAGCTTTTTTCATTGGGAAAGGGTAATTGTTTTCTCCAAACATTTGTGCACCAATATTTTTAAGTCGCTCAAAAGTCCCACAAGAATTTTTCCAATACTGCATGCACCCAAGTGTCTCTCTTGCAGGATTTCAATATGCTTATGTTGAGCTTCTTGGATCATGGAGTGTGCTGTTGTGGACTTGCATAGTCTCTCTCTCATAGTGCTCTGAGTTCCCAGCTAGTTTGTCCAGAGTCGGCTGCACTTTTTGGATGCTGTTCTAGTTATGAACAGAAGAATAGTGGTGGGGCTGAGTGCTGATATTGATCATATGTAATATAGTTTTCATCAAACATGAACTGTTCCTCAAAGCTGTTTCAATCAACCTCCTGCAGGCAGCTTCATATTTTCTATGAAGCATGCATGGGTGCTGATGTTGGCAAAACGAATGCTCATCTGGATGATGGTTTGAACGTTCAACTACACTCTTCAGGTGGCCACGAATCCCAACCAACAGTATGATGCTCAAAGAGATCTGCTTAGAATCTGTGGATGTATGATGCAATTTTTTTGACCTCTTCACATGAATTGATCAACTTATAACTCTTGCCTCAAATTGTGTTGCTGGTAACCCTATATTGTTTTTTAATTTGGAACTGTTTCAGTCCGCTGCACTGAAGAAAATCAACTGCAAATATATAGGATCAAGGAAGCAGGAATAAGTACCCCCCAGTTTATAATGGGGGTACTAGTATATGGGTATATATCTACACATGTACAATAAAGTAAATGGTGACTCGAGACAATTGACACTCAATTAAAAGCTTCACTACTGTCCTCTGTAGAGGACTGCAAAACATATGGTAACAAGAACCAAGATGCCACGCCTGAGTGCAGGACAATTCATGCAGGAAACTGCTTCGTGAATCGTGACACACCCAATTGCATGTTTCCAAGTACAGCAAATGTTTTCTTCATTATGGATTCCTTTCAATTTGTCTCTCTGTTTTGGCAGGTGTACTCGTACTTACAAATACATGCAAAGATCCTTGCTCTCAGGGATGCCACCTGTCGTAGCGCTCAAGGCTCAGCCTCCATACTCTGCTGCTTCATGACATGCCACATTTGAATATGTCATAGAGGCTACCAACAATTGGCAACAGAGAAATCCATCGTAACAGCTCCAGAATTGTACCGAGGTCATTTTTTAAGCCGTTCAACTTGAAGCTTTTGTTCTTTTCTACAAACATGATTATGGTATTGGACCTAGGCTTCTATTAGTTAGTGAGTGGAGGTTCACCCCCAGTTTTAATTTAAAATTAAAAAAAATAAAATTTATGAATTTATTAGAAGGAGCCATTTGATTGGCCCATCAGCAACATTTTTGGAACATGCATGCACTCCCCAACATAGAAGCCTAAATATCCTCTCCAAAATAGAAGCTTGTTTGGTCATGCTTCCATTTGGCTCCCGGCTCTTCACAAGTTGTATAGTATACACATGGAAGCTGAACCATGGCCAAACAATATGAGCTAAAAAATGTGGTGCTATGGGGAACGTCTTGGGGGAACAGATTGGGAACTTGATGGGAACAAATTGGGAACTTACCCAAAAAGAGATCCCCACTTCCCTCCACCGTCCCCAAAACCCCAAAAGGAAAAAATAAAGCCCCCTGAGCCTTCTCATTGGCAGCATGAAATTTTTATTTCCAAACTAGTTTGTCACATTTTTCAACCCCCCCATCAGTGGTTGGGGGGGGGGAGAGGGGGCGAGGAGGGGTGGGTGGAATTTCGCCAAATTTTGAGATGAAAAATGCGATTTCAACCCATACAACGGATTTTCCATCGAAAAATGGCCCAAATTCACCAGATTTTGAGGAATTTTCTTTTTTTCCAAATCGCCAGATTTTATGATAAGTTCTGGTAGGTAGCCAAGAATAGAGAAGGATTCTGGTTTTTTTTTACTTTCATATATAGTATGTAGCCAAATCTGGCTAAATCATCTTCTGGATGAATGCCACTCCAGCTACATCACAAAACTGGGGGTACTTATTGGGAATGCCTTCAAACTATAGAAGTACCTCCTTAGTCCTGACGGCAGGCTATTACACCAATATGCAGCCCAGTGGCACCTTAAGGATCATAGGCAGGTATTCCGCAGGTTTTCCGGGTGTCTCGAGTGCAGAATCCACAGTGGCGGCTGATTATGTAATTTCATTTCGATGCCAATGTCAATTCTTACATTTCCTATCTACTTGCACTTTTATTTCATAGCTACATACGATATTTTACGGAATATGTCCCTGGGACGCATTCTATCACCTAGTTCATCCCTAGGACTCTCTGCCTACTGGCCTGCCCGAGTGGCTCCCTGTGAGGCGAAATCTGCCTTAAGGACTTATTCTCTAAAAGAAATTTTTTGATTCGCATGCAACCCCATGTTGGGATTTGTCAGCACTGGATTATGGTGCATTGTGTGGGGTTGAAATAGAAATGTTGTGTGTGCTTAGGATGGGTGAATGCTCCACAATGTTTGTGTTGTATCTGCACAATAAATTTTTTGGGAACTTTGCATTGATCAAGCTGTCCTTTCTATTATCCTCGTATATTGATTGTATCTCTTTTTACTTCTTTTCTTGAAGCTTTTGCTTTCTGTGGATTTTTAGCTGTAAAGAAAGCAGTATTACCTACACACAAATGTATGGTCTAAATGTTGTACTGTGATGCACAAAATCTAGGAGGACTTCTTTGTCTGAATACCTTATCATCAGCACATAATGAACTAGAAGACTGACATTTAAGACTCAAAATGTTGTTCATTATGACAGATTGTATGCACTTAGCTCATGGCTGCAGATAAGAGTTGAAATTCATGGTGGTAGAGATAGTTTCTTTCTATCTGATGCAAGCTTGTAATTGGCCCACTTTGTGGAGTGCTCACAATTAGGATCTCTGAGTCTCCCCTCAGTCATGGTATGGTCAATATGCCCCTTCCATTCCATCAGAAAAACAGACGCCACCAACCTGTAAGAAGAAGACCTATATGGAGCTGAGCCCCATTTAAGTGTTTTTAGATTCAGTTACAATTGGTGACAGTTGTGGTTGGGCACTCTTTGAGAAAATAATGCTAATTCACTACCATTTGCAGGAGACTGGTAAGCTGATCAAGGGGACCAAAAATCTGGCATGGTGATAGATAACATGCAGTGTTGTTCCTTTGTGATTCATACATGAATCAGTCTGGTTTTGCTATTCCTTGAGTGGTCCTATCAACATTTCATAATTGTAAGTCTTGACACCCAATTACACCCAAATTCTTCTATTCAAATATGTTCCAAACTAGAGTATCATGCTTCAACAATAAGTTGATTAGATTACATTACGATGGCACACCAACAATCCTTTTGCAATCTCATCCATGTAATTGTCACCCAAAAGAGATTCCTCGCTTCAACCTAAGCTGGTTAGGGTCAACTGCTCTTTTGAATGCATGAGACAGGTACACACATCTTGAAGTCTAGCAAATAGTCTGCAAAGTACCAAATAAGGTGTCAGGATCTCTCCACTCATTGCTTAGGTTGTCCTTCTTGAGGT
The DNA here is from genome assembly GCA_963921925.1 of Sphagnum tenellum. Lineage (NCBI taxonomy): Eukaryota > Viridiplantae > Streptophyta > Sphagnopsida > Sphagnales > Sphagnaceae > Sphagnum > Sphagnum tenellum. Next base: position 19,970,419 of record OY998144.1, read on the forward strand.
CAAAATTGCATTGGACCCTTGTCTGGTATGGCCTAGCTTCTTCTATTTGCTTTATACAGGAACGCAACTTTAGTAGTGGGCCAACAGCTGGAATTGGATGAATTGTATAACAAACTGAATCACATGTGAACTCATATGAATCCCACTACTGGCAGAAACTTGCAATGGTTTCCATCTGGGTCCAAAACATCAGCATTCATCTACAGCATGTTAGTAAAGTATATTATACATCCTTATCATGAGATCAACTAATGTACTTTGCACCCCACACACCTAAGACCAGAAATATTTATTTCTTTAAAGAGAGTATATAAGAGATTCAATAAGCTATGTGGCCTTGTAGGGTACAAGAGCATTGGGTTGCCAAGAAAGGTCTCTGACTGTATTTGTACACAAAGGCTATCACTGCAAGATGGAATCGGAAGAGAAACAATTCATTTGGTAGACAAAACATTCACTGACATTGACTGCATAAACTACCTCTAAATGTTACAGGTGCTGCTAGTTGTTCGACTGCACAGTAACCATGTAAGTTGTAGTTGCTCCAGTGTCCTATATGTTAAGAGAGATTGCTACATGTTTGTCAAATTACAAAAAGTTAAACAATAGCTGGAAGTTAGAATTTCAATGTACATACCTGGCTATTACCAACTCTGATGGCAGGGTTATTGAGAAGAGCACCAGTTATGGTCACAATCTCTACTCCTGAACAACTCCACATGTTAAGGGAAGTGCTGGACTGAAACATCACATGAAGGTAGAGGACCACATACTCGCTATCAAGTTGTGTGATGATAAGTACCAGAGGCATCAAAGAAGGGAAAAAAAGTGTCTACTATGTTTATTCATTCTGTGGAAAAGGTTTGTTAGTTACAGTAGAACAAATTACAAGACATAAGTGAAGTTCAGCCTCTGATGTCTTAAACAATCAACATCTGGAACATCGTAGGTTCATGGAATACATCCACTAAATGCTGGCTGAACTCTGAATTTGGGGTGTTCCATATTCATCTCTGCAAAAGAAATGGTGTGCAAGATTAATCACAGACAGCAAAAGCATATCAAAAGATAAGTTTTTCTGCAGATGCTGTCAATTCCATGTTTTCTACTTGCCAACTGTCAATCCATGATTGAAGTGTTGCACTGAACAATCTCAAGAATCAGTTTGTCCACTTATGCTTCACATACACCATCTTCTTAACTATACCCATCCAAGATTTCCAGGTCTGTTCAATGTAATGGTACAATCAATCATATGTGATATGTTTGTCTTGACGTGACTGGCAATTAACTATTTGTGTTAGATTGCAAATCTGTAATCCATCCTTCACACAAGAGTTATAATGCAATCACCTGTCATAGTAATTCCTCAATGGGGTGACTCCCTTGACTTCTCCACTGGCCACATATGTGAAAGCTCCCTTCCAGAGTGGCAGTCATTGACAACCTTGAGTGCTGCTCCCCTTATAATGGATTCTAGTGTATCAATTGATTGAGTTGCATCAATGTTCTGCAGTGTTAGAAAAAAAATCATGAATGAGATTGGAAAACTTGCTGGTAGATCTAGAACTCCAACAGATTCCAGTTTCAATCTGATGAGCCTGATTGCTAAATTCCACTAATCTATCCAGGCATAGACATTCCAATTTATGAAGTGAATATACAAAATCAAAAATAGCATACCAACCAAAGCTCATGAGAAGGTACTAAGTGGTAGTTAGAACAGAAGGTGTCCACATACTGCAACTGTACCAACCTGCCAGGTTGAGTCCTGCAGAGATTTGAAGTTTTGCTCAACTTTCTTCTGAAACTCAACTTTTTCATAGCGCTCACCACCATAGCCTCCTCTCTCTGCAGCAGCCTGCAAATTGAGAATGCCCATAGCTCACATGTTCACCCACATGAACATCTACACCCATTCCTCTCATGCTTGATTCATTTCTTTCAGAAACCCTTATGCTTAAGGCATGTGGATACCCTTATGCCAGGCATACAGATACTTTCATAAACCCTGACAAGAAGGCAGAAGTCCAGGCCAGTCTATTGAACCAGGAGCAGCTGATCAGGGTTAGGAAAACATGCACATATGTTTGCTAACCATTACCTCAGCAGAAATATCAAGGTAAAGCACAAGATCAGGTGCTGGGAGGCCTGCCTCTGGTGCCTGCACCAACTTGCACACTCCCATTAAACTTTGTACATTCTATGTGCTACACAATCACAGCTGATTCTCAAACACAGTGATAAGAAATCCTATCAAATAGGATGTATGCTGATTCAGATTCTCCACAAGTTTCTGAAGAAGGATGTGATTTTTCCTGCTCCAGGTTTGCTTGTTACATGATCACATTCCCAACCTCTTTTCATAGATTTCCCCCTTAAATAGACCGAGAATCATTCAGGATTCAGAGTGAACAGCAACTCATTTCAGGATGCTCAGGGTTGCTACAGAATGCAGCTTTGAGCATGGAGAGGTCAAATGCTTACTTTACACCAATCTAGATCAAGGCCTTTTGCAGCTGAAAATGCAACTCCTGAGTATGAATATCGATCCACCACCAAGGTTGTGCCTGCTCTTAGCTTTGCCTCCATCAAAGCCCTGCCATCTTTCCAACGTTCTCAGTCCTCACCCTGTCATTTTCTTCGCCAATTCTAATATCCTGAACCCTAAACCTCATTCAGTGACCTCCTACTCTTTCAAGCAGATGTTTCTCCTCTCTAGCAGGTGCCATCAACAGTTCTAAAATCGTTGCAATCAATTCCCAAACTCGTTGAATTTCTAATTGGACAAAGATTCTACATTCCGTTTTCCCATAATAGACCAACCTTTTTTCCCAGCGATTGGCGGAGAAGAGAAGGTGGATTGAAGCATCGTCAAGATCCATCTGGCTGGACAAGTAGGAGGAGATCATCTTCCCCATGGGTGTGCTGCGATCGGGGAAGCGCCAAGCCTCCACCGATAGGCCTTGCGTATGCAGGAAGGAAGTGAGGCGGCTGCATTGTGAGCTTTTACCACTACGGTCCAGGCCTTCAAGTACTATGAGCGCACCCCTGCGAACGTCTGCCGCAATCGCTCCCATCACTGCTGCTTGTAACGACAACATCAACGAGCTCTGCAGCGCTGCATTATTGTCACCACAACCTAGTTCATCAATATCACACAGTTTCAGCCATCGTTGCAAATCGCACAGTCAAAGTCAAAATGCATTCCACAACATCATCAGGCATGCTTTGTTGTGTCGTCATCTTCACCTCAAAACACACAGAAATGAACCACGGCGTGTTGTCTCTTGCTCTTGTATCGGCAATTCCCGAACTCCGACGAATCTGTTGACTAGAAACTCTCTACTCGGAGAACAAAAAAGATTTTGCTCGGTAAACTTGACCCAAAATTGGGAGTGTACACGACGACCTCAAACCTCGTGCTGGTTTCTTAACAAATCCAAAGCATCAGCACCGGCGGAGGGAAACTTGATTAGACATTCCTCGTTCTTTCCAAGCTTTCTCCAAAACAGCAACCCCAATAACAATCGGTGCTACTAAACCCTAAACCTGCTGTTCTTCCGGTGTCACTACGGTTGCAGCCACGAGACACTCGTACTGTCTACTCCATTCCATGTTTTGTTGCATCATAGATCACCCAAATTGCTTCCAAATGTAGGTAAATCGGTAGTTCTCTGGGAGCTTTTGAAATTTTCTGCACAGCGCAGAGACCTTTATCGTCAACGAAGGCACGAGGTATGGACATGATTCAACAACAAAAATACCTTGAGAGGTAACGTTGATTGCAGGTTGTGTTGAATGCTTCTTCGTAGTAAGGATTTGTTGCAATTAGGTGTGCGATCTGTTGATCGTCCGAGATCTTTCAAGACGCAAAGTACAAGATTTGTGCAAGAAATCATGTGGTGTTTGGAACCAGATTCTTTTGTTTTTCCTTCATGTAAATTTTGATACAGAAACAACAGTAGATTCTCGTCATGCTGAGCTCGCTTCAAAACCTGAAATGCTCAAATTTGTATGAACTGTGCAAGACTTCACACACCAGTGTCTGGGTGATTGTCTGAGGGAATCAGGAGATTTCATTGCTGTGAACTTGGACTTCATACACCCTACCAGAAAATACCTTCTATTATTCAGGATTATAAATGTATGTGAGAAATTGTGAATATATTTATATAAAAACCCATTCAATTGGGTGAGCACTGAGTACTAGACATGTGAAATGAATCAATTTTTGTTCATATCTAGTCGATGCAAGGATATTATCTCAAGTCACTGATGAATAGAGAAAGCAAACAAGAAATGTTATGTGACTTTTCCATGTATTTTGTACATCTCTTCAAGATCCTATTCCAATATTTCTGCACTCCCCCTCCCCAACCCTTTTTCTTGTGTGTGTGTGTGTGTGAACTTGTCTTGCCCTGAATTTAGACTACCGCATTCTCCACCTTGGATCATTTTGCACACATGCACTACTTGCTGATTTTTGTGTCCAGCTGCCAATTACCAGCTAAATTCCAAGTTATAGACTCCACAAAAAGACAAATTGGGCATCTCTAGAGTCTTGCTCGTGAGGGTAGTTTCCAATTACCAAAGCTTGTCATCCTCATCCTCATCACTAGTACCATTAGGAGTTTTTTTGAGAAGAACAGGACATCCTAGATTTTTTGATCCTAAAGACCAGCAAATATTATAAAATCTACATTGGAATTTAGGTTATGGTCCTTGGGTGGTATTAGGACCCAATTTGCACCAAAGATCTCAATGACAGTCTTCAGAAAATCTCATGACTAAGAATGACATTGATAGGAGAAAAAAGGATTTCAAAATATCTAAATTAATCACATCCAAGATAATTTAGATAAAGCCTTGATAAACAAGTTCTAGAGTTAAAAGGTGTCCAAATATGTGTATGTGAGCATGTGTATAGGTTTATAAATTAAAAAAACCCTCTGGCAAATTTGGTAACAAAGATACTCCACCCAACCAAATTTGTGATTGTGATATTCCAGTACTGGCTTACTTTTGATTCAGGGGTTCCTGTCATGCAAACCTGCCTTGTTTTTGCCTAAGTTTGAAATGTTTGGCTTGTTAGTCTAGAAGATTGCACCAAAAACATCATCAGGTTTCATTTTTTGGGAGCTTTGTTAGGTGTAATTCTCACCTACAAACAGACCTTTGAAATACAACCTTTTGGTTGTCCCTACCCACCAGTTTCTGTTGCAATCCCTTCTTTCGTTTGCATTCCATCTTTTGGTTTCCACTCATATTTGGAGCCTTTCTGTTTGTTGTTGCTGAATATCATGCAACAATCATATTTTCCGAAGTAGCCTTACTTCAGGAATGCTGGTTTGGAGTTTGTATGTGTCACCTGATTCAAAGTTTAAACATACAAAAAAGTTGGCAACATCAGTAATTTGCTAGAGCTAGTAACATTCTCCCAATTGGGTTTTGGGTGGAACATGAGTGCAATAAAGATGTCGAGATTTGATCAGTGACAAAGGAGTTACTAGCTAGGTAGTTTTCTGACACACAGAATAGTGAGAGAAAAAACTGATGGCAGAAGAAGTTGCAAGCCAAGATGTGGAGGTTCAAGAAGTACTGGTGCAAGAAGGGGAGGAAGATGGAGGAAAGCAGAAACATACTTATTATGGCGCCTTGTTGTGCTGGAGCACAGTGGGGTTGAGATGCATTGTGTTGCTTGTGACACTTATTGCAGTTTTATTGCTGGAATATGCAACACAAGAAGTCAGTATTCCCGTTGGGATGCTACCCCATGGGCAGGTGGTGTATTTCACTGGGAGTGCCAGCATTTGGAGTGGGGATACTTCTCAAATGTAAGTATCTTTACTCTTTGTTTCTGTTGCTGCTTCAATCTCCTCATTGACCCTTGTGTTCCACATTCAAACCCAAGACTTGATGTTAAACCATCTAGTTTTCTCGGAAACAGGAGTTGCTGTTGTTTTTGGGCCCTAATGCTCAGTTTTTCATCAAAAAATGTTATTACTTCACAGAATTAGCATATGTCTTGGGTATTCTTGAACTGATGTGTATCCTTCACTGGAGAGATTGAACCTGATAATTGGACAATTCTGAAAGATGAAGACCACCAGCAGAAGTTTGCCAATGTGCTGGTATCATGAGTCATGGCCTCACAAATCATACAATCTGGCAAACTGAAAAGATATTGGCATACTTTTTTGATTCTTAATGTAGAGCCACAACCAAAGAGGCTCTGAGAACATGTAGGTTCATGAAATGACTCTGCCCTTTGTTTGGCAGGTTCAAGAAAAATCAGGAGAGATGATGGATCTATGTAAAATTGTTTGATACTTTGAATGCAAAGTGAAATTGGTGAAAAAGCAATATAGTGAGTACTAGCTCTCTAGCCATGCACAAATTAGTTCCTAGTTCGAGCCAAAGTTGTATCCCAAATCATACACGGTTGAGAAGTCTCTTCCTTCTCAGCAGAACAAACAAGAATCCCAAGACTTCATCATAGTGTACAGGTGAGAACTGATAGTCACAGATCATGAACTTTCTTGTGTAACAATATGCTTGTCTGATTGGCATTGTCAGTGACATTTCCTATCTTTCTCCAGAGCTGCTAGTGACTTTCTGGTTGAGAGAAGCAATGTCTATGTTAGTTAACCCAGTCGAGGAGGTAGCAATTTGGAGTTTCCATTAAACATGTTTTTATCTAATACACATGAAATGCAGATTGCATTTATGGAGGTAATCTTATTTTTTTGATTCCAACTATTTTAGACATGGATGACTGCAGTGAAACATTTTGGATCATAAACGTGGTGTTCATGGTGATCACCATCATGCATATAGTTGGTGACAGCATCATTCTTTCAAGAACAACTATTCTTCCAGGGACCAAGCCATGGTGCATTATCACTTACGTTGTTGATTGGGTATGCCTTCCTCTCCACACTTCCTATTGTCCTCTGTGTTTACAACACCAGCTGTGTAGAGAAAGCCCATTGAAACTTGGAACTCATCTTGTAAGTGTGCTCTTAAAAAGGTTTGGACAATATCTGTGCAAGAGGGTCAGTTTGCCTTCCCCAGCAAATTGAGAAGAGAAATGGGTAAACGCTTTCTCTGTAAGGAAGAAGCTAGTAAACTTGCACAAGCTGCTGTGGTAGAAGTTTCAGCTAGGCTCCTTGCAATCTTGGAAATGGGTTTAGGAATTGCACACTGACTTTTATTCCCTGTGTATCTTCTTCTACGTATGATTCTATGTGTGTAGAAGATTCTCAGAGTCTAAAATGCCAGGTTGCTCCTTTCTGTTATTAAATTTCAGGGACTTACAGGCCTTCTGATCTATGCGGCAATTGTGGCTTGGAAGCAAGCACATCATGGAGAACAACCAACTGATGTGCATCATCAAACTGTGGCTGTCTGTACAATATTCAGAGAGTTTTGCTCTAAAGTTGCACTTGGACTTGTGATGGCTACACTTGGATGCACACTTCAGGCTTTGTTGAGCATTCTGGAGGTGTTTGGCTGGCTCATCACACCTGTCAAAGCAGCAGCTACATCATATGCTGATCCTGAAAAATCAGTTCAAACTGAGCCTGCCAAGGTAAAACTGTACATGTCAGGAATCTACAGTTTCTCAGATGAAGAGGATTCATATTCCAACCACTCTGTGGCTTCTTCTGAATGTTGACACTCAGACTAATAATTTGGGTCTACTATTAGTCCAACCCTTTGTCCTTTTGCAACAGACCCCTCTGGAGTCATGATAATCTGAAGCCTTCATCTTGCTATCCCTCTTAAGAGATGTGTTTTGCGGTATGCAAAGAAGAGTGCACTGTGCTATTAGATCACCCAAAGGGATGTAACATGCTCAGCTGCCACCAGATTGGCTGTGACATCTGGCAGCTCTGCATTTGCTGTCAGTCAAGTGGTTAGGAGCATTTGGCAGCAAATGCTCCTTAACATCAGGTGCACTAGATGAGAGACAAGTGGTCACTGACAATCTGGTGTAAGAAGACATAATGATATACCACAATAGATGAGCTTGGAATGAAATGGAATGACAATCTGGCGTAAGAAGACATAACCATATACCAATCAGATGTTCTTGGAGAGGGGATGGGGCAACCAAAAAACAGATTGCCAGAGTATGGTGCAAATGGAGCTGAAGTCCATAAGTGGTCAATAGAGCACTCTAAATACCTAAGTAGGACAAGAGCCCCTCTCTGATGGGCAAGAACCCATTCTGGTGTATGTGCAAGGTGAGACTGGAAAATTTTCATGTATACCATGGACTCAAGCAAGCTCCTGGCTTAGGACAATCAACTCGCAAGGGGATTCTCAAACTTGTCTTGCTCAGAAACAAAGTGGCACTGTCCTGTCTTTGTACAGAATCTGTTTCAATTGACATAAGATAGACGAACATAACTCTGTCAATTTCTTAAACCAACAGACATGGGCTTAACACTCTCTTGCACCACCATTATGCTGCTGAAGAAATCTGGAGTAGATGTATCAATACTCAAATCCTTGCTAGAATGCAACTCCAAATCACCATCACTCTCCTGAAAAAATCTGGTGTTGATGAGTCAATTTCAAATCCTTGCTAATGTAACTAGCTCCTAATCACCATCACTCCACTGAAGAAATCTAACGAGCATAGATGTATCAATTTGAAAACCTTTCTTATAGCAACTCCAAATCAATATCTACCTATTAAGTAAGGAAGTTTGTTTGTTTTGTTTGTCATGTTGAGATCTCCCAAATCACAGTGCCCCCTGCCATGCCCTTGGTACCGTTGGAAAGCCCTTGATGAGTATGGGTGCACCAAGGTGGTTTGGCAATGTTTAGACCTATGGTGCAAGAGGGTTGAACATTGAACAGCCAGGGTTTAGGGTTTACTAGGAGTATTGAATATTGAACAATTTTGTAAAAAAATTCAACAAAATCAAAACTAGAAATTTTAAGGAAATTGGTGTGAACTCTTTGATGCTCTTGGAAAGCCATGATGAGTGGGGATTTCTTGGATGTGATTTCCTAAAATTTTAGACCTAAGGCAAGGGAGATATTGAATATTGAGTAATTTTCGTCATTATTGAGCTCTATCTTCAAGGTCATGTCCACAATTGGGCCAGCGGCAAAAAAGCCAAACTAGTTACTTTGATCTACAAGGAATATGCTGCCAGCAGCCCCACCCACTAGTTTTTGACTCTTTCGGCAAAAATATTCAATTGGCTTCACTTAACAAATGACTAGTGTGTGCCCCATGCCTAAGGCACAGGTCCCTGTGTGTCAGGGAGGAGAAGCAATGATATTGGTGTCCCAGTTACTTTGTTTTGTAAAATTTCAATCCCAGTTAAGCATTTGATGCCCTATTATGCTGGAAGTGGGTGTTCTCACCCCTAATCACCTGACTTTATGGAGAACTTTAGTATCTTTTGCCTTTTGCATTGAAGGGATGTGTTATTTTCAGCCATTCATTTTTGGTGCGTGTATTTGACAAAGATTTTATAATATCAACTATCAAAACTTATTGAAGTAATGAACCTTTTTTAATTCCAATATTTTACATGAATACATTTTATTTAAATAAAAAATCTAGTATGAATCCATTTTTGCCTGTGCATTTGACGATGCATATTACAAAATTACACCTACCAACTACATTTCCAAAACCTCTTTATATACGACATTTCGCATGTATTTATCGGGACCCTGGCCGTTGAAAATCTTGATGTTTGCACTACTTGTGACCCGTGAAATAGCAACATAGAGCTGACCATGGGAATAGACTGGAGACGGCAAATATACCCCAACGTTGTTGAACGTCTGACCTTGATTTTTGTTGATTGTGATTGCAAATGCCACTCGAATTGGAAATTGACGACAATGCAAAACAAATGGCCAATCAGTCCTAGAGGGGGACATGATGATACGAGGTATGAACACACCTTTGTCGACATTGTTTCCTGTGATGATTTCCGCTTCAATGACACGCTGACCCAATCTTTTGACAATCAACCTCGTACCATTGCACAATCCTATTGATTGATTAAGATTACGCAACAAAAGGATTGGCACACCCACTTTGAGTTCCAGCTCATGATTTGCGATACCGTTAAATTGCACAGTGTCTAAAAATTCCACCGGATATAATGAATCCATTGAAACTCATGCATCAACACTTGCACCTTCTTCTGTTGGAGTCAAAGAATTTGCGCTCAGGTACGTGTGCGATTCTTCAGATAGCGATTCTAAAATTGCATTGTTGACTTCATCAACGTCAATATTTTTGGGGCTAGAATGCTACGTTGCATAAGATACATGGCATCTTAATAGTGGCACCGGTGATGCGGATAGATGGTTCGGATTAATCCTCTTAAGCTGCAATCTTCTACTGGAAGTCTCATATGGGATGGAATCTTGATCTAATCTGGATCGACACCTTCTTCTTCTGCAATGTCAGGAAGATTACCATCTCCAACATTCAACACCCATTTGGTAAACTCTCGCTGCTCTTCAAAATTGCTTGCCATGACTCGCATGTTGATATGAAGATGAAGAATTGTAACATGCTGCCAAAGATGCGATCGAGGCAAGGAAGCACTGACAATGTCTTCTCGTCCCCCCTTGGGAACAACAGGTAAGATCTGTCAAAAATCCCCACCAAGGACCACGATCTTCCCACCAAAGATTTTATCGGTTGCCTGTGCATCATCCAATTGCATCAAATCACGTAGGGTGCGATCAACAGCTTCAAATGCATCATCGTTACCTCATCCCAAATGATCAAATCAGCTTTACACACCAACTCGGCCACTTTCATCTGTTGTGTGATGTTGCAAGTGGACTCATCGTGGAGATTAATCGGAATCTTGAATCTTGAATGGGTCGTTCTGCCACCTGGAAGCAACAAAGATGCAATTCTTGATGAGGCAACTATAAACACGATTTTGCTTTGCCCGCGTAGACGGGACATAAGTGTTGTCCAAACAAATGTTTTGCTGGTCCCACCATTGCCATACACAAAGAATAATTTGCCCTCTTTGTTTCTCACGACATTCAAAATAGTTTCATATGCGTTGCGCTGATCACCATTGAGCTTATCTTCTACATTGTCTGCATGAGCGGTCAATGAATGTCTATCATAAGCCAACTCTTCTTCGACCAATCGATTTCCTCCATGGACAAAAGGGATGTAATTAGACTTTGGAAGTGTTGGAAAATCTTTCAGGCGGTGTCCATTGCGCATAAGAACCTGATCGACCTCATACAATGCACGATCTTTTAGCGCATCCTTAGAAAGGGTAACAAGTGGATCAGCATGCTCGATGTGTGTCATTGCTTCAATGTCATCGCTCAAAGACTCCCAATGTGCATCCCATAGCTGTCTAGGATTCGTGACCTCACAAAACATGTCGCAACCCCACTTTGGGCTAAGTGTGAGGATGAAACTCACACTCCCAAAGTTGGGGATTTGGAGTCCTCTGAGATTCCTGAATGTTTAGAGTTCAACAACAGAGGCCAAAACACCTCGCATTGGAATGTTCTTAGTGTCATTGGAAAGGTCTTGAAATGTAGATGTCCAAAATGGCCTGGCATTGGTCATTTGGACATCTATAGCTCAAGTTATGGGCAAAAGAAAGGTCGGGAGTCAAATTGCCAATTTGACTCCCGACCACTAAAAGTCGGGAATCAACCTCTTCCCGACATCCGATTCTAGAGTGCGACGTTGGAAAAGCTCTCAAAGAGAGCTACAACTTTGGTTTAGACCTCGTCTTGATCAGACTCTGTAGTCGGGAGATATGAGCTCCCAAAGTTTCGGGACTCCAACCTGGGACAGTTTCGGGACTCCTCCTTGAGAGTCCCGGGAAAATGTGCCATTCGGATGTGGCTCCCGCGGGGAGCTGTAGAGAATACCATATGGGGGAAGGTGGTGGCTTCCCCCGAGTCCGGGCTGTGATGAGTCAAGTGTGTCAAAATGCCCGTGGCTTGTCCCAACACCCAAGGGTGTCCCGAATGTGAACTAACCCTCGTGTGGATGGTTTCAAATGCATAGCTTGATAATCTAGTCCCTCTTCCTAGTCTAATCCCGGGACTTTTAGCACACCCCTCTACCCCCTTTTAGTGCTGGAAGTCGGGAGCGGCCCTCAAGTCCCAACTTTCCGCAACTCTACATAGTTGGACCTTCAAGTGGGTTCAACAAGGGACTTAGAAGCGTGTCAAAACATCAACATGGAGGCAAACATGTCACGCAACTGTCGTCCCAAAACCCAAACACCAGCTTCTTCCAAGGCTTGATGCCATTCGTTGTCGTCTGCAAGCAAACCCATTGCAATGCATGCATCTTTGAATGTGTCATGTTCTCTACCATCCATTGTCCGTAAATGCTCGTAGGATGTGGCACCTTTGATGCAGTTCAGCAGCATTCGCAAATAATAACGTTCGCCCGATGTTGAGTGTGCATAATACATGCGACCAATGGCAAAACATGTCTTGCGCATTGTCCATCGCTTCAACTTCTGATTCCACACCCATTGCTAAGGGAATTGATCGAACATAAGGCTTCATGCAACTTCTGATTCTTGGTTTGTTTTGAACCATTCTATGAACATTGTTCTGGAAATGGCTGATCGTGTTACCACTTCGTGCACATCATCGTCATCGTAAAACAACACCATTTGCTGATTGGGTAAATGGTATTGCAGACGCTCAACGGTAGGAAACCGCTCATGCATATAAAACTTGAAGATGCACCACGCTGCCTCCAATGTAAATACATAGCGACAGTCAAGATATTTCTTAATTTCATCAGTTTCGACTACATTCCCTTCGGTGGCATTGTCGCTCTGGCGTGAGATTTCAAGAGTTGCACGATCATGTCCTTTATATACGTACTTGAATAGATATTTGACTGCACGAATATTGTTGCAGACCTCAACGTTGATGTGCACATCGTATTTGGTCAATAAATAGACATTGTGCGGTACCACCCAACGATTGTCCAATTCAATGCCATGAACCAAAACTGTGTGTCCCATATCTCTACGCTGATAAATAGGGTATCCATTTACATTCGTCACCGTCTCGGATTGGAATTTGCGTGGATATTGTTTTTTGCATTTGCCTTCTTCCATGCACGGGGCATTTGGAAACGCAGCTCCACATGGACCATGCATCATGCATCTGGCAATTGTCTCGTGGGCCAACTTATTTGTTTATGAATTCGGAAGTTCAGCACTGATCATGCGGTCTACATCTTCGACCGTGTGTGGCTTGCAATCTTCGATAAAGGAGATGAGAATGTGTGCATGTGGTAGCCCATGCTTTTAAAATTCAACGACATAGATTCCCGGAATCGTGCGTCCCAGAATATTCTTCTTATGAATGTCATTGATTAACTCCTTTAGCTTGATTTTGAACACTCGGGTTACCAAATCCGGTCGATCCTGAGGTTGCTGTCCGAGTAGTAAAGCTCTTTTGATTTCAAGCCATTAGGGATTGCAAGTGAATGTAACAAACGCATCTGGGCAGCTGGCCCATCTGTAGATTGCCATGGCATCTTGATAATTTTGAACCATGTGACGTGGACCTACTGTGAAAGAAGATGGCCGAATGATCCTCTGTCCGATGGCAGCAGCGCCATTGTCGCCTGCAGTGATGGCGTCTTGAAGGCCTTGATAAAGATCCGTGCGAAATTTTTTTTGATTCAGGCGCAGATACTTCAAGGGACTTTGTTCGATAATCGCATAAGCATCCACAATGTATTGATGTCGTAATCGGTCACCCCAGAGCAACGCAATGCCATCGGTGTCTCGATGTTGAAGTCAATAACCATAAAATTCTGCCATTGTCACATTGCAATGTTTTCTTTGAAGCTCAGATTTTCTCGCATGGTCTTCATCCAAGTCTGCGACAACAATAACATCATTGAGCGGAATATTCGGATGCCATCCATCCTCACCGTAAGGAAATAACAACGAATAATGTAGAGCGATGTATCCCGCATGTAGTTCGGAAATGCGCTGAAACGAGCCAACTTGCTAAGTAAGGACGACATCACGTTTGTCTACAGCCTCAGAACCATCTCCTACCATCAACGTAGTGACTTCATCAGCCGTCGGCACATTGTATCGATGGGCATCCTTTGTTCGAGAGGCAATGAGACGCAATTTTAGATCTATGGGAGCACCTTCTGTTGCCTTCATATCCCTTGCCATTTTGAACACTTCGACATAGGGATTGATATTGTACATCATGGTCAACAACCGATCCAACGTTGTTGGATCAAGCGAGGGCATAACAACATGCCGGTTTTGATGTTCGTGTTTCGTATCATGAATATACAACTGTGCAAATTGTGGCCGTTGTCCTTCAGCAGGACATAGGGATCCGATTTTGTGACAAAGTTCACATTGAATGCGAAAGCAGTACGATCCAGGGCCTCCTGTTACCAACTCATCAACTTTGGCACTGAGCGAAGTGAATGCCAACACCGAATTATACATGCAAATTTAATCTTGAAAATTGACAACATTGCTCTATTTGCTGGTTAAAAGAACTTCCAACTCTTGCGGTGTTGCAGGAAGATTCGGCAATAGAATTTTGCCATTCTCGCAACACAGAGAAAATTGTGGGTTATTGTTTGTCGACTTTGCCGATCGTTCTTTGATCCACATTTTCGCGTTGCAGAATCCACATATTGTGTCCAATTCTCCACAATCCCATCGTCCTGGGGTTGATGCATCTGCGTCTCCAAACAATTGCAATGCATCATTGCGAAAAGAAGGTTGTTTACGTTGCTTAGCACGCCGTTCTCTTTGTAGGCGATTGCGACGTTCATGTGCAAATTCTGACATGCCTTGAGCTGATGCATCTGCATCTCCAAACAATTGTAATGCATCATTGCAAAGAGAAGGTTGTTCACGTTGCTTAGCACGCTGTTCTCTCTGTAGGCGATTGTGACGTTCATGTGCAGATTCTGACTTGCTTTGAGCTGACACATTCTCGTCTCCAAATAATTCAAGCATCTTGGGGCGGGGGGTTTCTCCTACACTTTTCGAGGAAGGTCAAGGTTACAAAGAAATTAATTTGTAAATCCCCATCAAATCCAGATAATTTAAGATTAATGGAAAATCTTGTGAAAAAAAAATAATCATTTTTCAAAATCCTAATCTATGGTGACTCCTCATTCTTCTTTTTAAAGTTCTTTGGGGTTAAAAAGTTTTAGAAATAATAAATTAAAAAAAATAAAAACAACCCCAATTTTATAAACTTATAATATTCTGGCAAAAGAAGAATTACGGAAACTCAAATATTTCACCAAATGACTAATTGGGTGATAAGCATATGGATAAACAAAACAAAGACAGAAGATTGAAAGATAAAGAATGGTTGCTTATTCTTTAAACACCCTTCCATATTTTTTTGGTTACCAACTGTAACAATGTATACAAATCTGGTTTTTTTTAATTAAATTTTTTCCAAATTATGGCTATTGAAAATCTGAAAAAGCACTTGATTCTAATGGCAATATATATATATATATATATATATATATATATATAATCAGCAAGGAAAAAGGGCTGCTCTAATTTATCTAATTTATAGATTCTCAGTCTTCTCTTGCTTTTCCAAACATCCCACACTTTCCAAAACGTGCTACATTATTTTCCCCATAAAGGAACATGAAGGTTTGTTTAAATGCAATTACTGCGAGTCATCTAAGGTTTACCCACCTACTCTGGCTGATGCCTCCTCTATATTAAGTGTCTAAAAGTTTCAATTCCACACTCTCATTCTGTATCCACCAACAAAACACACTTACTGACCCAGCAAATTCAACTTGCAATCCATGCAGTTCACAACTAAACACATCTCAGCAAAATAAATTCTTTTGGAATTCTTTTGCCTTTTCTGACAATCTCTACTTCCTTCCACATTATGGGTGAGTTGTTGAGATTTATTGCTCTATGACAAACAACTCTCATTTCTTTCACACACAAAACATTCACCAAGTCGTATTCAGCAGTACAAACTACTATTTCTACTTCCTGCCACCCATCCAGGAGTGTGAAATTGCTACATACCACTCCACTGTTATTTCTTAAACCTCCAGGTCTCACTATTGTGTAGTCAAGGCTAGATCTTTGCAGAGACACCCCATTTTGATGACTGAGTTGAACATGCATGCAGTAACCGGATTAGAAGCTCTTTAATTACTTGCAACACGGCGTAAACATAACGCATCAGTTATAGATAGATACATAGCTAGCTACCTAGCTGCATTGGCAATGAAAGAAGGGCAGTTGTAATTGAAAGGTGTACAAATAAAGAGGGGCGCAATTGCTTCTGCACTTGTCTTCCGTTCTTCTTCCTTCCCTCTACCTCTTGCGCTTTCTCTCTCTTGCAAAAAGATGAGAACGGACTTATCAGGTTGGCGTGCGGACGTGCAGAAGCTGCTGTTGCTGTTGCTTGCAATACAGGACCTTGCAGGCCAAGATCTGTCGAAGGATCCACGCGGAGACAGTGATGGGTCCAGAGAGTCGATCGATAGTTGTCATGAATTTCGAAAATTACAACCACGAACTTGATTCTATAATCTGCAGGCGACGATGACGACAACAAAACAAAAAAAGGTGAAATAATTAAAAGCAGCCATGCATCACAACAAAGTTGTACCAAAAGCTCACACCAACGACATCATAGAGAAAGGTTGTAAAAGTACCGGAACACTAAGATCCAGACTTGCAAAAGCTTAACATCAATGTCTTCACTGCAGGCAAGAAGGCATGAAGAAACCGATCTCCATGTGCAAGTTCCTCTTTATATAGCTACCTAGCTAATTACAGCTCACTAATTACATCAGCAGGAAAGAAGACACTTTTGCTTCTACAAAGTGTAAGTGTAGGGTTGCATCATCAAGTGCACCATCCACCACACTTGCACACGTTGTGTGTCTTTGCCATCTCCTCTCTTGCCTGCGTGCACGTGTGTATGTTTTCTTTCAGAATAGAATAGAAAATTACAACCATTATACATGCAATATGCAAGAAACTTGGAAAAGCATGTTATAGCCGGAATTGGCATCCTTACTATCTCGCTCGCCGTTTTCCTTCCATGCGCGCCTGCATGTGTGTCTGTTACAGTAGGAACTGTCCGTCCGGCTTCACGGGCGGCTTCATTCTTGCTTTAATATATGTAACTAGTGTGTGCCACCTAGGATGCCACCTAGGTGCTTCAGTTACCCACTTACCTTAGGGTTACACCCCTCTGTGGAGTGCAGCAAAATCTGGCATGGGGCCTTCTGCTTCACAGAATGGACCATTTTGAAGGAGTGAATGTATTGGTCAAGGTTTGGCTCTCGCAATGTCTGACGCAAAAGTTCTCCATCTATCATGTAATGTGTGTCATGCAATTGAGTTTTCCATCAGCTTAGATTGTAAGACGACAAATTATTCTATGGACTATCACACAAATATCATATATAGCTTAGATGCAGATGAGACGAAAGCAACTGCCATGATTTTTTATCAGTGGAACAATGTTCTGTATAACCAAAAATCCAGCAGATGAATCTTACCTGACACAAAAGGGCCCTCATACTCATACAAAAGAAAGCAGATTTATGAAAAGGTTGCAGAGATAAACCGAATTGCTGAGAACACCAAAGAAGCACTCACCTTCCTTGAATCGTTGGGTTTCTCCAAGGGATGTTAACTTTTGTCCAAGGGATGTTAACTTTTGCTTAAGTAGAACATTCTCAGCAGTTCGGATTGCTCTCCGATGATCATATAAACCCACCTGCTGCGAGAGAGTGGTAACCTCTGCTTGCATTACAGTAAACAAATCTATCAGAATAATACAGCTTCAAGGCCGAACATGCAAGCATTGACAACTGATGCTTTATGACAGTTTAAATGATACCTCTATAACCAGTATGGTTCAAAGTCATAACAAAAATAGTGGTAAGGAAGTAACAAACTACATGTAAACCCACCTGCTGCAAGAGAGTGGTAACCTCTGCCTGCACTACAACAAACAAATATATCAGAATAATACAGCTTCAAGGCTGAACATGCAAGCATTGACAACTGATGCATTATGATAGTTTAAATGATATCTCTACAATCAGTATGGTTCAAAGTCATTACAAAAATGATGGTAAGGAAGTAACAAATTGCATGTAAACCCACTTGATGCGAGAGAGTGGTAACCTCTGCCTGCATTACAACAAACAAATCTATCAGATTCGCTGAAGCAGAGCCGCATCGTCTTGGACAATAATGAGTTGCGAAAGCCATGTGCAAGTTCCTCTTAATATAGCTTCTACAAAGTGTAAGTGCAAGGTTGCATCATCTGCTCTCTTGCGTGCGCGCCTGCACGTGTGTCTGTTCTCTTTGTGAATAGAATAGTATTTCTTGATCATCTGCTCTCTTGCGTGCGCATGTGTCTGCTCTCTTTGTGAATAGAATAGTATTTCTTGATCATCTACTCTCTTGCGTGCGCGTGTGTCTGCTCTCTTTGTGAATATAATAATATTTCTTGATCATCTACTCTCTTGCGTGCGCGTGTGTTTGCTCTCTTTGTGAATAGAATAATATTTCTTGATCATCTACTCTCTTGCGTGCGCGCTTGCACGTGTGTGTGTTCTCTTTGTCTTTGTGAATAGAACAGTAAGAAACATCAAAAAAGAGATTGTCAGACTGCCCGTCCGGCTTCACGGGCGGCTTCATTCTTGCTTTAATATATGTAATGTTAATAGTTAATACAGTAGGTTTTATACTTAATAATAATCACAACTCATTAATAAAATTCATCTTTGGAGGGGAGCTAGTTGGGGGGTTGGAAGATGCAGGTTTCTTTAACTAGTGGAATGGTTAAATGAGGTGGCTTGGGGCATGGCCTTGGGTCTAGGGCACATATCAGATGCAAGCTCATATGTGAGTGGCATTGTGAGAGGCATTACAATGTGAGTGACATTCTAACTTGTTGCACCTGTTTAGTGTTGCCTTAATGTTCTCTGATTATCTTCATGCAAAGGTTCATACTTATTTGCAGAAATTCAGGTTGCTATGGACGGCTGATTTGAACTAGGCGGACTGAATGTTTGGTGGCAAAATTTCATTGGTCTCCCTGTGCATGGGAGTGACATGCATGTGCTCTCATCTCGAGTCTAAAATGCAGAATTATCCATAAGTCTGCGGACACAAAACACCTGTACTACCTTGAAAACCAAACATTTTTTAACTTCATAAAACATGTGGAGAAACATGTGGAGAAATTTCCTAAGTAGATTTGGAGGGCACCTTATATCCATGAATATCCCTCTACAAACCAGGAGGAATTTCAAGCCTACTTATTAAGATTACCAATGATCTTATGCCTATATGTAGACATAAATAGGCATAAGATCCATCCCCTTTCTAGTTCTCATGATTTATGTGTTCAAGTTCACGATAATATTCACCTTGTGCTTTCCACTGGGTAAAAAGCCCATGGGTGGGGGACACTGGCAAATGTGGGGTTGAACTTGTCTACTGCCTCATCCTAACCCCACTCTTCATGGAATGGCCTCATGTAGGGACTTTCCAATTCACACAAGGCCATGGGAGAACTTTTCAAGACTAATTAGAGGACACTACCTTGAAAAGAGGTGGGACATTATGCTACTCCTGGAGAGTGGTTGGGAACACCTCAAGACTGGGATCCCTCCCACTCTTAAAGGAGTAGGCACAAGAAACCTGCCTTCCTCCTCGTGCTCTTCTAACAAACCTCTTCTGCAAATCATAGTGTACCTAGTTTGGGGACCTCCCCCAACCATAAATTCTCACTCTTGGATTTTTCTCATAATTTTCCCTGGAGGCAGTGGAGATCACATATAACATCCCTGGGGAGGGAAAGATTTGTATAGGGTAAGGCCATGCTATCAGGGCATTACTGTGTGAGCACCGAGGGTGGACGCAGTAATTCCCTGACAGCAGGGCCTTATCGAGCATAACAACCGAGATAATCAATGGTTCCAAAAAAAAAACTTCCCTTCCTAAGATCTCATTGGCTTACATCTTGCGTCGCCCTAGGGATCTTACAATTTCAAACCCTTCACCTTAGGGCTCTTTTTGTAAGTCTGATTACTAAAATGTAATCTGCCCTACAAATAGACTAAGAGTTCTCTCTGAGGTTGTTAAGTTGTAAGGTGAACCTTGATTCATTTGAATGCATATGGGCCGTCCTTATAACAATGCACCTCGATTTTATGAATAGCAATGCACTGCTGTCATTGCCTTCTACCCCCCTGAAACAACGCAAGAAGGCATCGACAGCAGTGCCTAAACATACACGTTTAGGTTTATGATGCCATCTTGTGCTTTACAATGGCTAAAGCACACATGTGAGAAACATTCTCAAAATATGAAACCCGACTAGCTTAGTGCCTGATCCTAGGCCCCTTGTTTTGGGATTGGGCCAGGCCCCCCACGTGGAGCTTTACACAAAACAAAATCAGCAAATATAATAAATATAGAGCGAAAGCAACAGTATATACTTATCCCCCCAAAAAAACATCCGAGAAAGGTACATTCCTACTAGAGAAAATTCCTAGTTTTTCAACTTCAAACGTACCTTACAATGCACTTTTGAAGTGGGCATTAGGCTATTCCCTTATCAACATAAGAGTTCCAACTATTGATAAGGATCCTGATTTGAACCCTTTAAGCCCTTGTTAAGGCCTCGAACCTTTACTAAAATGCAAAACAAAGTGCTAACACAAGAAACCTAACAATGACATTTGGCAACTTTCACCTCTAAACAGTTGCCTAGTTCCTTCAAAGGTTTTAAGGTTTTAGGATGCAAGTCAGATCAGATCAGAGGCCATCAAAATCGATACATTGTTGGGCAGATTTACGACTAAAATGATAAGAGTATATAGTAGGTAGATACCAAAGATGAGGAATGGAAGGAGAGTCTCTATCTCCACAATGACAACCCTTTGACGGATGATGACAAAGTGGTGGATGTATGTGTATAAAGCTATGTATCCTGCCTCTATTAGACAAGGCTTTCGAGGTACTTGCTCAGCTCCGCGTCACCGAAGTAAAGTGCAAGTCAGTGGGGTCTACGGTGAGCCGTCCCCCACTGGATAAGCAATCACATGGCCGGGCCCATCGCAATCGTGCATGTGGTACTAATTTTTAACAATGGTCCCAGCATCAGCTAAAATTCCATTTGCCATAACAAGCGACAAAGCACACATGCCCACACACACGAATAAAAAAATCGGTGTAGGAAGGGGAAGGATCTGTGCACGGTACAAAGCATATGTTTACTGGTCGTTTAGTGAAATGATCTCCGGTCTCTTGTTAGATGTTGTTACCCATCGTTGTGCCTGCCACTATTGCCCCCTCCCTGTGATGCGGCAGCACAAGCAAAAGATCTGGAACAGGTCGGGTAGGGCATTCGAGGACATACCGCGGTTCATCTGAACTCCGTTGTTGTCGATATTGTGGTCTCGAGAGAACGAACGACCAATTTACGAGCGTGCACCTGAAACCCGCGCCTTGTCGTCGCCTGCCCAAAAGAACGGGAGAATAATAAGAGGCAAAAGAAAATCCCTGGTTTCTGCAGAAAGATAAAGCTGCAAAACGTACCTGTGTTTGTTTCCACAAAGGAAACAGGGAGAAAACAAGCTCGAGAGAGCTCAGGAAGGGGGTGAACAAATGGCAGCAGGAAATGGCGACCTTGAGGTCGAGGGCCATGGTCATGGCGAAGGGAAGATGTGGAACATGGACCAAACTCTGGACCAGCCGCTCGGCTTGGAAGCCGAGCGCGTGAGCAGTATGCGTGTCCAGAAGGTCAGCTCATACGCATCATATGATGTGGAGTGTGATGTTTATCTTGGCTGTTGAATCCAATAGAAAATTCTTGTTGCCTTGTGCGAAGATTACAGGTTGTTTTCGTTTTCTGAGTCGTAAGCAGAAGTGGGGAGGTAAGCGGAAGAAGGAAGGTTTAGAACCCGATTGTTTTCAGCAAAAGTTCGTGTACATGGATGTACGGCGTTTCTTTCTCTTGCCGAGAATCTTTCTTCTTTTTGGTTCTCGACACGACAAACAAATTCTCTGTTCTTTTTGAGAAATTTTTCATGCCTGTGCTTTTTGGGGCAGAGTTATTCGCAAATTCTCACAGGTTGAAGATTGACAGCATAAAACTGGATCCTCCTGGTTTTTCCAATTGTTTCTCGCATAGAGATTATGCTCTGAGAGACCACATCTCATGATGAGATGTGGAGGTGTTCTGTACATAATAAACACATGGTGTTTCTAAAATTGTTGACTGGTTCAGCATGTTGACAACACTTTTTGCAACTTGCAGGTGTTACCAGCAGTCATGATATTGCGACTTGCATTCCAGAGTTTGGGGGTTGTGTATGGAGACCTGGGTACATCTCCACTCTATGTGTTTCGAAGCACATTTCCTCAAGGCATCACAAACCAGAAGGATGTGATTGGAGCACTCTCTCTCATCATCTACACAATCTCCTTGATTCCTCTCTTAAAGTACATGTTTATTGTCTTGAGAGCCAATGACAATGGTGAAGGTAAATTTTCAACTTATTGTCCTCTCATGTGTCTGGGTGACTGATATTGTGTTCATGGAGCTTCTTTCAGTGTGGTAGGCGATCTAGGGGATTGTTCTTGCCTTCCAGATGTTTGAGAACTGAGCTGGTAGGAGGGATCACTTTCTGCATAGGAGGATTTAGGCCTTCTTGTGCACACACTTCTTGTGATTCAGCCCAAGCACTAACAAGTTTGTCATGAAGCTGGCATTGAACTTTGATATGTAGGGTGGATGAACTTTTACACAAAAAATGTTGTGTGCTGCAGGGGGGACCTTTGCTCTGTACTCATTGCTCTGTCGCCATTGCAGTATAAGTTCTCTGCCAAATCGACATCCGACAGATGAGGAACTTTCCACGTTTGTTGTGAACCGTCACCATCTTAAAACTTACATGCAGAGGAAACTGGAGGGTAGCCCTGTTCTTCAGAGACTTCTCTTGGTACTTGTTCTTATTGGCACCTCCATGGTGATTGGTGATGGCATATTGACCCCTGCAATCTCAGGTGTTTCCAACCTTCCAAACTTGTTTTCATCTGCATCTTGTCTGTCTCTGCATTATTTTCTCTTCACATCCTCCTTCCATTTGATGCTCTGTTGCACTTGGTTACTTGTTGTTGCCTCAACAGCGTGGTGGCTTTTGTGCAGTTCTGTCAGCAGTCAGTGGAATCAAAGAGGCATCAAGTTCATTAAATGATAGTAAGTACTAGTTACTAAGCTTATCATTTCTGGATTTTCTCTGCTGACTATTTGGCTCTAGTATTGTGGAATTCTTGTGATCTGGATGTGACAGTCAACTGAATGGCTTTGCTTCTAACTGGGCAGATGTGGTGACAATCATATCATTGGTGATCATAATTGGTCTCTTCAGCATGCAGCGATTTGGCACAGCAAGGGTGGGGTTTGTCTTTGCTCCAATTTTTCTGCTGTGGTTTATTTCCATAGCACTTATTGGAATCTACAACATCATCCAGCATGACAAAGGCATATTTCAAGCTTTTTCTCCCCTTGAGATTGTATACTTTTTCAAGAGAAACAAGAGGGCAGGATGGGAACATCTTGGAGGTGTTGTGCTTTGCATAACAGGCAAGCAACATCTTATACTTCAAGCATTTGAGCAGTTACATTTGGGTCAGTGCAGGGGGTTCCATTTGTAAATAACTTTTCCAGGCATCTGGTTCCAGTGACCTTGTAGTATAGTGGTGCAGCTAGATATTCAGTACATAGTTCAGAGTCTTTTTGCTAGTTGCTAATGGCAGGAAGGACTTGGTGGAATGGGAAAAGAGCCTTTTCATTGGGTGGTCTTTGATTTGCTATTGCTGAAATGTAGTGCAGGGACTGAAGCATTGTTTGCTGATTTGGGCCACTTCACTTATGGGTCTATCCAGGTAAATAATATTTTTGTGCTCTTCTCGTGTGATTACCTCAGGGTCTGTTGGATCAGTATAAATCTGGAAGGTTTTTATTGATGGTGATGGTCTTGCTCTGGTTGCAGATTGCGTTCTCGGGACTTGTTTATCCCTCACTCTTGCTAGCTTATCTTGGTCAGGGTGCAGTTCTTCTGAATCATCCAGAGAATGCTGATGACCCATTTTACAAATCAATTCCAGGTGTGCAATCTCATCTCTACATCTCTCTAATCCTTCTCTGTATGTAGATTCATGGAGCAAGGTCATAAGCCTACTGCTAGCTGCCAATCCCTGATGTGTGTCGGAACCCCTTGACAAGGTAAGGCTGCAGGGAAGTTTGGGTCAATGGGACTATTGAAAGAGCATCTGGTACTTTGTTCCTTCTATCACGTTTCCGGTTCTGCTGTGAGGGAGCCTGAGGGATGTGGAATGAGGTAGTCATGGTGTCCAGTAATTTTATACAAGATGGATATGGGGGTTGACTGTGCAAAGATGGCGTTTAGGTTTATCTGTGGTGCTTTTGGTTGCAAAACTGCATGCAGTTACATTCACATCCTTGACATATCCTTGACATCCCTGCCCTATCCAATCCAGAAATAAATAAGTTGAATAGCTGGAACAGTGAACAACATTATGCTTTTTGGAACTGTCAGATGCCTGGACAAGGGAAAGAATTAGAGTGCAGTATGGGAGCATGGGGTTGAATGTGCTGGTCATTGAGTGAAGGGAGTTGATTTTCTTACCATTGCAATTGAAATGTCTAGTGCATAGTTGTTCTTTGATATCTATTTCAGTCATCTTCGAGCTGTCCCAAGTCTTGACAACTGTTGGTGGATGTACTTTGTTCAGTTAAACTTTACTGGCCCATGTTTGCCCTGGCAACGATAGCAGCTGTTATTGCAAGTCAGGCAATCATATCTGCCACATTCTCAATTGTGAAACAGTCAGTTGCTTTGGGCTGTTTCCCACGGGTAAAGATTGTGCACACCTCAGATCAGTTCCAGGGCCAGATTTATATTCCTGAAGTCAACTGGATTCTGATGATTCTCTGCCTTGTCATCACTGCGGGCTTCAGAGACACCAGACAAATTGGAAATGCCTATGGTATTTTATACTGTCTTCATGTAATCCTTGTGATTTCATTCTTGCTACCGTGTACATGTACAGCTCTCTGTGTAAGCATCAAATATTTGTTGATATTCTTCTTGACATAATGTCTTGGTGCAGACACATGTTGGTGCTTGCTAAGTCAACTGAACTACTTGCTACACTTTCTACAGGAATTGCAGTGGTTGCAGTGATGCTGGTGACAACGTATCTCATGACACTTGTAATCATTATGGTGTGGCACAAGCCTCTTGTGGTGGGCTTGATATTTCTGCTGGTTTTTGGATCAGTTGAATCTGTTTATGTCTCGTCAGTTCTATTCAAGGTGAAGCAAGGAGGATGGGTTCCACTTGTCATAGCAGGTGCACTTGGCAGCATCATGTATGTATGGAACTATGGCACTCTTAAACGCTACCAGTATGAGAATCAGAACAAGGTGTCTGTTGGATGGGTGTTGGGACTGGGTCCAAGCCTTGGCTTGGTACGTGTGCCTGGTGTTGGACTTGTGTACACAGATCTTGCCCATGGGGTTCCACCCCTCTTCTCTCATTTCATTACTCATCTTCCAGCCATTCATTCCACTGTTGTCTTTGTTTGTATCAAGTACTTGCCTGTCAACACAGTTCCACAGGAAGAGCGTTTCCTTGTTCGCCGAATTGGTACCAAGGCCTACTCTATGTATCGATGTGCTGCAAGGTACGGTTATAGAGATTTGCATAAGAGGGATGAGCATTTTGAGCAACTGCTGTTTCAATGTTTGATAAGATTTAACAAATTTGAAGCACTGCGAAATTCCACTGGTGACAATTCATTGGCTGCTAGTTGGACTCCAGAAGAGAGAAGCGTATCATCCGTACAAGCTTTGGAGATGGCTCCTCAGAACCCAATCATGGATGACTCAATGTCACAAGGTGATGGTTTGGAGATTAATTCAATTGCTGATTCTTCAATACAACTCCAGAGTGTGTCTGAAGATCCCTTCCAAGAAATTCCAGCAACTGAGCGTCAAGGTGTTCATTTTCCAACAAGCCCCATTGAAGAGGACACACAAGATGCACTGACATGTTTGATGAATGGTAGAGATGCAGGAGTGACTTACATTATTGGTGACACCATTGTCAAAGCAAGAAGGGATGCAGGGTTTTTGAAGAAGCTTGTGATCAACCATGTGTATACATTCCTTCGAAAAACTTGTCGAGAGAACACTGTGGCTTTGAACATCCCTCATGAAAGCCTGTTGCAGGTGGGCATGATTTACTATGTATAACTGCTATGGCCATATACACGTTTAGATTCACAGCTCATGATTGCAGGCTGCAACTAGAGTGATGGGCTGCAGGAATGATTCTCAAGTAACCTCTCATCAAATTCCAGGAGGAAGATTTTCCTCCCATGTCTAATTTGGGGATCTCGTCTGTTGCACTCTTTTAAGAGCTCCCTATGGTTAGTTTTAAGTGGTAAATTGGTCATCCAGTAGGGTCAACTAGGGGCTTCCAAGTTGTCGAGGGGAAGAATGCACTATAAATAGTGACCCCTCCACAATGCAGTGTGTACAGAAAGTGTCCACCTTTGAAAGGATGCAGGAGCGCTAAAAGATAGTCAGTCAAGGTTAGTTGGAACATGAGAGCATGGAATCATTCTTCTTGTGATGGATATTACTGAATGTAGATTGAGTAGCATTTTTTGCAGCTATGTGCACGTTGTGAACTCATGTTCATCAATGTGTGCCAACCATTCTAAATGCAGAGAGGATAGAGTTTGGTGCTTATGGTTTGGTCTTTTCATTGTGTTGATAGAATTGATAAAAGCTCACGCAACAAATTTGCGTGCTGGTATAGAGTTTTGAGCAACATTGTGCCCTTTTGGGTTTAGGGGTATCAGTCTTCCTCATCTTTGTTGAACATAGTAGAGACATGTCAAAAAGCACTAACAGAGCACAGCAAGGATGTGATGACAAGCACCAAGAGAACATAGCAAGGGGGCGCCAACGAACATCAACAAAGCAGAACAAGGAGACAATGCAAGCTATAAACACCAACATAGCATGACAAAAGAACAATGTAAGCTATGAGCACCAAAAGAGTGTAGCAAAGAAACAATGCAAATCACGAGCAAAGAAAGAGCACAAGATTACAATGATTAATCAAAGCTAAAATCGAAAACAAACACTTGAAAACACTAAGCATACCTAAAAATTGCTAAAGATTCTTCTTATTTATAAAGAAAGTGAGAGGAAAAGAAAAGAGCTCAAGGCCATCTCTGCCTCTATACAACCATTGGAAACCTAATTTTAAAAATATAAAATATAAACCCTACCCACCACTAGCAACTACCAAAGTAATTGACACTTATTGACTATTGACACCCTGACTGGTTCTTACCTCGTTTCGGATGCCCGCCCGGCGCCCACCACTGGTACCTACCTAAACCAAAGGGTTTCGTAAGAGTCAGCAGCGGTAGGCAGGGAAGGAGGGGCGTAGGAGGGTTAGAAGGCAGGACGGAGGGAATGGTTGATGCGTAGGTAGGTAATCATGGCTAGTGCATATCTCCGGGTAGACCCGGTTGAGAAGGGAGCTTGACGACAGAGTCCAATGAAGGGTCCCACTACAACGTACGAAAATCAATTCTGAGTTCTGCCGGTGCCAATTTGCTCTTTTTGAAAAAGCTCCAGAAGCTTCTCCGCCATAGCTGCACTGCCCTGCACTGCCCTGCACACCCCAACAACAACTACCGCGCGCAATTTCATTCCACTTCTGTTGCGGAGGACGACTCGGGAAGAGCCGGAAGAGCCTCACGTTCTAACAGCGTGATGGAGAGTAGGGAACATTACTATGTCGTAAGACCCCAACAGCCTGTACGGTATGTTGTTTGCCTGACTCCGATATTGAAGCTTTTTCTATCAGAGATGAAGAAAGAAGAAGGAATTGCATGTCATGGTCGATCGGAATTGCGGTAGCCTGTATATATGCCTGGCTTTTTTTTTAGGGAGTGTGCTTCCTTCGCTATGTGCAGAGACCGTTCTGGAGAATCTTGGAATGTGGTGTGGTGCTCTATAGTTGGGGTTTTTAGTAATTTTCATGGCTGAAGGTGATCAGAGCTTTGGTGTCTCTGTGGTTTGTGCAATCAAATGTTTTGTAGATATCGTTTCGTCGATGTAGAGGGAGGGTTGTGTAGAAGGCTTCGGTTTTTATACCCGTATGTTGCTACAGTTTGTTTTTAAAGCTTCTGTTTCGACTCTTTTTGTGATGAGAGCTAATGATGAATCTTTATGCCAAAGCGTTTTGTTTTCAATTCTTTGCTCTGTAGGGAGCAGCTTGAAGATGGTGGTATGGCAAGGATAGGCATGCCGAACGACCGCAACTTCTACTTCAGAGGCCTTAACGGGTGGCCCCAGAGGCCGCGCATTCGCGGAATGACGGAAGTTAGAGGGCCTTTCTCCTCTCTCATGGCACCTTCAAACTTGCAGGTAAAGAATTTCGCTTCTTTGGTACATTCTTTAGTTTCTTTCTGCATGTGAAAAGTACATGTGGGAAGTTTGGATGCAAATTAGGTGAATGAAGCATGTTCTCAATCTGTTAGCATCCAGTCTTTTTGGACTTGCCAGGAAGATCGAGTGTTGTAACAAGAATGGGCATCTGGACTTTTGGAAATTGCAAACAGGATGTATTGGAGACAATGGGGCAGTTTATGGATGGCCTCAGATTTTCAGGCGGTTCCTTTAGCCTCATGCCACATGACATTGTGAGGCAGTTGACAAGATTGGCACATAATCATGATGTGTATGTAAGCTCAGGCGGGTGGGCGGATCATGTTCTGGCCCAGGGCCCTTCTGTCTTCAGACAGTATGTGCAAGTAGGCTCATATCCCTCTCTCATCTTGCCTGCTTTGCAAAACATAACACCCATTGCCTGTAAAATCAGGCAGTCATATCTTAATATCGGTATGGTTCAAAGTGAGGTCCAGTTCATTAATTTTTTGATATCAAACTACAGGGGCAATGTATCTGAGACTTTTCATGATGGTGCAATCCACTATGGTAATGTGCTGAGTTTGGTAACTCAGGATGCATATGTTTGTAGAGTGGTTTGTGTGAAATTTTGTGTGGATTATTATGTACTCATCTACATCCACTGTTGAGAGCTCCTGAAGCCAGAGGGGAGTCACAGCAGTTGTCACTGCTATTCCTGATGAAGGTGAGGGTCTGACATGTTGTCAGTGAAACTCTTAAATGTTATGATCACACTCATGTTGCATTACCAAAAAGTGTGATTGTTGAGTTTTGTGTGCAAAATCATTTACAAGTTTTGGGTAGCTGGCTGCTGTTGACTCGGGATATGGATGAACTCTCGAGGATAGGTGGCCTCTTGGGGTTTACTTCTCTATAGCAGGTGCATGTTAATTTATTGTGAGGTGTTGAGATGAATCCTGTATTCAGCCTGGTTGAATGTTAGAAAGTTTGTTGCTCTGTTCAAGGATTCTGGAATCTTATCTGTTACAGTGAACTACTGAGATTCTGCAACTGTATAAGGAGATCATATCATTATCTATGTTGGGTACTAATTATGTTTATTTGGGTAATGTATATTGGGTGAGGAATGTTTGCAGGGGATAGTATTTATGGAAGCTTTGAGAAATGTATCGAACCTTGCTATATCATAATTGCTTTCTGATGTTTCATTGTCCTCTCTGTGCACAGGAGTGCAAGGACCTTGGTTTTGATGCAATAGAGGTGAACACTGACTTGATTTGTCTTCAAGAAGAGGACCTGTTGCGCCTGATTCGCACTATCAAGAGTGCAGGTCTCAAGGCCAGGCCTGAACTTGGCATCAAGTCTGCAGAAGATGGTATAATTCATCATTCTAATTATTTGGTTGATGGTGAAATGCTCTTGATCTACAAAATGGACTTTAGTTGACAGGCAAAGTAAGTTTGAATAGTTCCTTGGTTCTACAATTCCTGTATTTTGCCAGGAAATCAACCTACTGTCAGGAAGTAGATCATGTTGATCTTCCCACACCAACGAATCCCTGTAAGAGGAATTTTCCTTTTATTCTGGTGATGCAAATTGTTAAAATAACCTGCTGACTTTAGAGCTGCAATGGTTCCTGCAATGTCATGACATGTGCACATGTGATTGCAGTGGCTATACATTGTGAAGGGATTATGATTTATATGATGAGAAAGGCATTAATAGGGGGGCTTTGATGCAAGGGATCCAGAGTCAGAAGGTGTCAACTGGGTGATAAGGCGTGCCGAGCGCTTCCTTGAAGCAGGTGCAGATGCTGTACTGATTGATTCAGATGGCATTACAGAAAATGTTGGTAACTGGCGAACAGATGTGATTGCCAGAGTTATTGAGCGACTGGGGTTGGAGAAAATTATGTTTGAGGCAGCAGATCCCAGAGTTTTTGAATGGTTCATCCAGAACTATGGTTCCAAGGCGAGTGTCACTTTAATTCAAACACTGCTAACTCTTTGCTGAAGCAACAGACTGTAATGCAAGCCAGCCTGGAGATGAAGTCTAATTCTTCTTGCTGGAAATTCATTGTTTCTTGTGTTGCTTACTGATCCTAGAGCTTAAAGGCAAAGGAATTGTGCTATCTTGTAGAATTGTCATCCAGGTGTGCTCATTGGCAACAAGTGGAGGATTGCTTGTGAAGGAATGGGGATAATCTTGTGACCAGACCTTTCCAAATCTATCTAGTAATTATATGTTTTGATGAAGTGGTTTTTCTTACCTGGTGAGACACACATTCAAAAAGGTTGGACTTTGTCATAGGATTTTAATTGGCCTTTGGTTGGGATCCTTGGCAGGTAAATCTGTTTGTCGATCATTCACATCTATTGCAGCTGGAGGGTTTGCGTTCTGGTATCAGAGGTGGAAGGTCTGTTTGGGGTCACTTTCTCTTATGATTGGTGGCTCTGACTAGAACAACATTTTAAGATGCAAGCAATTTTATGAAAACATCCTGGGCATTGATAGTGTCCATTTGGATCAAGGAATAGATAGTAGATTGTACAAAGAAAGATCTGTATCAGTGAACAAGCAAGGCAGTTAAATCATGTGTTGAAGACAGGCTTGTAATGAGCATAATCAAAGGTGGTGTCCTACTTTGGTTGAATAGTAAAGTGTAATTCAACCTGTTTCTAGTGAAGTGTAATAGAACCTTGTAAACCAAGAGACATAATATATGACCACTACCATGCTTTGAGGACCTAGTGTATGCAGAGAAGTGGTATTTAGGGTTTAGGGTTTATATTGGAATACTTTTGTTGTAGACAATAACATGATCTTATGACCTAATAGGGGAGTTTTTCCTACTGGTTCTCTTGATTTCATGCATGCAGGAATCTTGATAGATTTTACTCCCCAGTTCCTGATCTCTGTTTTCATCATCTATCCTCTTCCATTTCTCTTGCATTTATAGTTTTTTGGCTGTCTTTTCCCATCCTTGGGTCCCTTTGTGTGTCCTGTTCACTAGTCAGCAGTGTGGCTGACTTCATACTGTTACGACCAGGTCAGGACAAACCTATTTGCATTGCATTTAGTTGTTGTGTAGAGCTGAGGAAGTTATGGTTGTCATGAATTACTATTCATGATATTGATTATTTCCAGACACTGAGAGACTTGAGATTTGCACAAACCTCTGACATTCCTCTTTTTGCTGCAAATTCCATCTGCTCCAAATTCCATCTGCTCCCAGGACTTCAAATGCAGGCTAGGGCTAGCATCTTTTAACTTTCTTGACAAAAGCAGCAAGAAAAGGTGCTGCCTTAGTTGGTTCTTGCAGAGATGATTAGTTATGTGGTGATAAGAGAGCACATTACAAAACAAGGACTTGTTATAGCATAAAGTACTGTTGCGTTTTTTGCAGTGTAATGGGAGGCACCCTTACAAAGTGGAATAGTTCCTCCACTTTTGGGTGGAACATTTCAGAATGTGTCAGCGGAATGTATACACATCTTCACATGGGCACATTGTAAGCTCTTTGTTTCTCTTGGGATCTTCATTACCAGCTTGCTTCTTCCTCTCCAAGAAATTATGCAGGACATTTTCAGTCCATTGTGCTAAGTGAGTTGCATTGAGTCCAACTTCAGAATCCTTGTGGAAGTAGAGGCATCTCAGAGTTTCAGTTGATGGGTAGGGGCAATCAGGTCCTTCTGAATCCCTCCACACACCTTCGTGCACAAGCTTTGCCCAGTCTGCTAGGAACTGGTATATGATCTGACCTACTCCCATGTACTCTAGCCAGCCCTTGGGATACATCTCCATCAGGCTAGCCCCTGCTGTCATGAACATGGCGTTTGTGATTTGAGCCCCATGCACTGTCACCAACACATCTGTGCTGGTCATCAGCTCCACCTGCACCAAGCTCATCATATGTTTATGTCAAATGTGGTGTCTGGGGAACTTATGTAGACTGTACTTCAAAGGATGATTGCTTTCTGACTGTATTCCAGCTTGAACTAAGATTACAGTTCTGACATCTCTATCTTCCTCTCAAGAAAGAATGCTGGTTCTTTCTCTCTTTGAAATTTGCTGCATTAACAGTGGCAAATCTTTTGACAATTGATTCAGTTGTAACGCTCCTGCTGGTGGCTGGCTCTTGTTTGCTGCTGGGAGAGATTTCAAATGATCTTTTGTTTACACAATCGTCAGTTCTCTCAAACTGCATCTCTTAATATGATTTGGGAGAGAAGAGATGATCAAATTAGCTCAAGAAGATGGATGCGCGTGTCTACAGACAAAGTGATCAAATACCTCTCCATTCATGAACTCCTATAGAGACTCTCCAAAGCTACAAATGCTGATCTCCTCTCCTCACAATTCTCTCAGGATCAGTTTGCAACTATTGCCTTTCAGAGAAGGTGAACAAGTTTGGTGCTCAATTCTTCAAGGATGTGGAATCTCCTCAGGTTCTCACAATTGTCAATAAAAGCTTCATACAATCTCGTCGCCCAAGAATTAGAATCGTACTCAGTTTTCAATGTGATATAGCACCAGAATGATGATGATACCTGTTCACAAAAGCTGAGACCCTCCATCGTGGCAACACGAAAATGGCATTCTGGAACCTTGGCGCACTCCCCTTTCACAACTGCAGCAACAGCTGAAGCGTTTCTGAACGCTCTTGCGCCTGTTCTTGTCAGCAGCGTTACCTTCACCTTCATGGTGCTTCCCGTGTTCCTTGCATTTTCTTCAGTGTCGATTGCACAAAACTTGAGCGCTTTGCATCTCACCATATCGAACAGGTCGCGTAAGTTGTCGGACGGGATTCCTCCCAGCCCCCGTCGTTGCACGATGGCTCTCTCAAAACAAACTGGAGCTCCATGAGCAGCAGGTTCATTGCCAGAGTTTCCTAGATTGTCGATCGTCAGTGATTTCCCCATTGTTGCATGCATAACATTCGCGATCCACGAACCCATTTTGTCTTGGAAATCCCCCAAGTGGTACATCACCACACGCTCTGGGATCATGCAGGCACCGAACTTGGCCCTCCAGAACACGAAACCTAGCATGGCAGACATGCTGTGCCAGGGATTATCGTAATCCCAGTAGTTTTCAACGACGAGAGTGATGCCTTCGCGGAACCTTGCTCCAAGCTTGACGAGGTCCTTCTTGTGCAGGAAGCCGTAGCTGTTCTTGGATCCCTCGTCGGCGGCGCTTCCCTGCAGGCACAAAAGTCTCCCCTCCGGATCGTCAGATGGGAAGTCGAGGATCTCTCCAAGGCCACTTCCAGGTTTCGCAACGACAGAGCTCATGAACCAGTTTCCCTCGTTCTCAGGGGTCACTGGCTGCTTGATGTCCTTGAGGGGAAGAAACGAGTCTATGATTTGATCCGGTTGCTGTGGCATTGTCGCCATAGCTGTTGTCTGTTGATCCCTCGTGGCTACCACGGCTAAATCTTTAGCAGTTCTGGGCACGACTACCGTTTTTGAATTACTTGCAAGAGTCCCACTGTCTGTGATCTCGGAGGATTCAAGAACATGGTAATCCTGTCGCGCTCCTGAAGTACTTGGGCGATCTGCTGGGTCCACGTCTGCAGTTTGTCTGCATTCTGCTCTAAGCTTTTCAACGTCGACTACGTTATCGGTGATGGCCAATAGCTTGGAGCCCAAGCATGCAGCAGAAGCTAGTTCCATCATACTCTTCCGCACAGCACCCATAGACTTCCTCACATCCTTTATACTTTTCGACTCGTAGAGACCTTCGCGCTCTGCGCATTCATGAAGCAAGCTTCCTTCACTCAGTCTATGGATCCAAGCCCATGGTTCAAACAGAACAAGATGCGAAGATCAGAAGGCTAACATTGCATACCTTTAATAGACGGATCAAGTCCAAGATTCCAATTGTTATACGCAGCAGCTGCAATTGCCAAGTCTCCATGGCTTCTGGTGCTTGTGCCCATGAGAGCTAAGCTAGTCGCCCAGCGCTTCTGGAAGACGAAGAACTGCAGAAAGATGAAAGAGAAAAAGCAGAAGAACACAACATAAATGATGCACTGAGACCGCTTCTGATCACTAGTGCTCTTGCGTCCTGGCATGGGCGCAGCTCTTCTTCTGCGAGAGGAGCTCCCTGCTGTCACCTCCTCGTGGGTAGTAACTCTCCTCATCCCCACAATTCCAGCTGCCATGCTCATTGTAATCTCTCTTCAGGAGAGCTTCTACAATCCTCAAGATTGCTCAACTTCCTGAGCTCAAATTCCCCTCTCAACCAGATTTTGGGTCAGATCAGAATCATGAAAAATCCTAATATCTGCATGGAGAACAAAAGGATTACAATCTGCATGATTGTGGATCCGAACAATCTAAAAAAGACTGAACTCTGTTCAAACGTTCATTCAGCAGAAATCGAACATTGTGCAACGTGAATAGCACATTGGTGCAATCCTCCTACTTCGGTAGAAATTGGAAATTCGAGATCTATGACTAACAAGCATGCCAAAAAGATAGAACGCTACGGTTGTTACATACTCCCTTCTAAGTCAATAGCAAACTTCATGAATCACGAATTGATCACGAAGCTTATATGCAGAAATTTCCAACACACCCACTTTGCAAATGAAGATAGCAGATAGTTGGACTATGAAAAGCATCCTTCTGACAGTAGGAATGGTGGTAGTGGGGATTGAGGAGAACATTTATGTACCGATACTCTTGTGAAGAAAACTCTCTGCTGAAATTTTTGACATGGGTGTCAGAGTGCTGCTGCGTGGACCTATATTGTTTGGCTTTTGGCGATCAGTCAACTGGCTAGCTAGGAAGCAAGGCAATGTTCGAAACGGTGTGTTAGATTGGAGGAGGCGGCCAAGAAGCTGCAATCTGGTGGAGAGTCGGCGACGACGACAAAGAGGCGGAGAAATATTATTATTATTATTTTTGTTTTGTCACGATGCACGTCACATTTTAATGGTTGTGCCAGGTACACCCATCTACATTCAAGTAGTAGAGTGTGTAACATAACTGTCTTTCTTGGACTGACTCTCCCTTTCCCTCTCTTTCTTGCTTTGTAGAACTGAAATCAGTCTCAGAATGTGGAGGGTACCTTATATATACGAGAAGGGCCTGAGTTCACGCCCTTCCACGATTTGAGATCTGTGTCCAAGGCCGGAAGGCTGAGGGAACAGGTCCAAAATCACGGAAGGGCTTGTACTCAGGTCTTTTCCCTACGTAAAGCGTTGCTGGGATTTTTTCATTTTGTAGAAAAAGTGATAGGCTGGCTAGTACCTTCCGCTGGACAGAAGATCCCAGTACAGCCCGGCTGGTACCTTCCACCGCAGAAGATCCCGCTTGCTGAAAACAGGTTTCTTCAGGTAGGTAAGGGAGCTGAAAATACAAAGGAAAAATCCTGGCACTGCTTTATGATTGTGAACAAAGGAGGCACACTCTGTGTAGGGTAAAGTGGGTTTTACTGGAATAAAGGCCCATGTCAGATGGCCTAGAGCACGACCTATTTTGGTAAAGCCTGTGGTTGAGGCCTTTGTTAAGTGTAAATTAGTTTTTGTTTATTATTTATTTTTATGAAAAAAACCAGAAATAATTAATATGTGAGGTGTTTCGAAAAATGGGATGCCTGCCAGAGTGAATTTTCCATTGTTTGAAATGCCAAAAATATATGACAGGTATGGTGCCCTCTAATTGGACTAAAAAATTTGGAGAAGGTCTGGACCAGTGTTGGCCGGGTCTCTAGTTTTGTGATAACCGCCGGGTCTGGGCATGAAACTGTTTAAAGACCAAGTTCTTTTTTTAATTTATTTTCATATTTTCAAGACCTGGGCAGGGTTTCAAAATTTGCAAAAAGTAATTTTACCTGGGTTTCAAAGCGCCAATTCTCAAAGCTGGTTAATAGAAATTTATATTATCTCCAAAATTAAAAAATTGCACAAAAAATGAAAATCATTTTTTAAAAATCAACATTTTGTATGTTCACTATTTCATCTCGTTCAAATGAACCTTCAAAATTTTCTAACTTCTCTCAAAACCTAAATCTATTTGAATTAGCTCTACTAAATTGGAAGGCGGTTTACATCCATCTCTAGGATCACTTGGCAAATTTTTGCTCACAAAAATCAAAATTTCCAAGTTTTTTTAATTGTAAACGACATCTCCTAAGATTTGTTAGTATGCCCACTAAAGAAAAAAATCTTTTTGTTTCAATTTGTGACCCTACAATGCTAAGACTTGACAAGCCAAAAAACCAACCATAAGAAACATGGCTTCATGCTTTGCCCACCATTGAAGAGGACATTTGATGTCTTTGGGATTCACTTGGTAGTTTGAAAATCAATAGTTCCCTAGTGATAAGTTTTTTTGATGGCTTAGTTGTGGATGCAATTTGTTGAATAATATCCAAACTAGAATCTTCATCACCTATTTGATCTACACATCCAATAGATTACGTCATTAGATGCAAATGATGATAACATTTCAAAGGCATAGGATATAAAGTTCTCCTATCATATTCATCCACAATATTTACACCTTCTTTTCGGCCAACAAAGGAAGATATTGGACGAAGGCTTTTGAATCTAGGGTCTAGCATCAAAAACAACATGTTGTGAGCTTTTCTTTTTTCAAATTTTCTTTAAAAAGAAAGAAAAGAATCCAAAACATCGTAGAGTTCTCTTTTGATGTTGGAAGCAAACAAAGATAACTCAAAAGCTATTCCATAATCATCATTAATCAAACTAACTTGAGTAGATGGTTTTATAATTTCTTCCTTGAATTATAATGGCAAATTGTAATGCATAAGAAAGTAACCAAGGTTGGTTTAAAACACAAGTAGTCACAACAATAGATAAAGAGTTCATAATTATTTTAGAGATGTGCCAAGAAAGAAAAGGAAGAACTTTTCCATTTATTCTGACAATATTTTGCCTACTATAACAAAAAATAATAACATCTTTGAATTGCAAGGCTTCTTGAAACATAGTGATTTTGCTGGTAGATTTATGAACAAATTTGAAATTCCAATGTTAGAATATCTAACTAAAACAAATCAATAAAAAATGAAAAAGACAATAATGCTGAAAAAAAATTGCAATAGATTAAATAATCACCTTGTCTTCATTAGAATATTTCATTTTCTTGGAGGCAAGTTAGAGTTTGAACAAGCCTTGTTCCATTCTTGTTTACCCTTTCCAAAAATTTTAAGCCAAGGTATACATTTTTGCAAATATGATTGGGTAGATTTGATTGAAACAAACTTGAAATTATTGGAATTTTTTTCATTGTAGTAGCATATTGGCATGCTTTGGAAAAAACATGGCCAAAACAAGCACACTGAAAATTTTCATCTAAACGAAGGATTTCACATTTTACAATTAATTTTAAAGCAATTGTTATAGTATTTAAATTTGAGCTTTCATCTTTAACATAGGTAATAATTTTGTTTCTTAGCCCATATTGATCAAGCAATTTTGTCAAATTGTTAGCTAATCTTACCTAGTAATTTATGTTGCCTCAAACAAACCAATAATTACTTGTTTGGGTTGCCAATCAGATCCCAAAAAAATTATAACAAGAACAAATATATTATGCGCACCCTTTGACATCCACAAGTTAAAGCTTGCTGTCATAGAAATACAATCTGTTAATTTTAGTAAAACATATACTTGTTTTGTGTTCTCCACCAAGTTAGGTATATTTTGAAAAAAAATTTGTTTTCTACAAGGGAACACAACTTTAGGAGACAAATGTAATATTAAATGCTTAAACCATACATTTTCAAACTGCAATGGTAAGTTATTTTTCATAATCAAAAGGCCAATGTCCTACAAAAAGTGTTTTTGTTGCACATCATCTTTTTTGAAAGGTTCTTTTACAACAAAAAAAACAAATATTGCACTTGTTGGAACATTTGGCCTTCTTTTCGCAAGATGTTTTTCAATAATTCCTATTGTTTCTTTGTTAATTTCGTCTTCGAATTTTTCACAATTATATGATGATCTACATCTACATGCTCTTAAAGAACAATTATACCATAAGTTTTTATAATAAATTATTAATCATTTTCTTTCTTTAGTTCTTGCATTAGGAGTATTTACTGCATTATCATAACATAAAATATATCTCATGATTTAATGGGATGCCACTTCAACTTCTTTCCCATCATTCACATAATAAAATGCCCAACATAAAGAATTTTTATTATGCCTTTTCCAAAAAATTCTTTGAACATGGAGTTTTTGCAAAAAAAATTTCATTATTTGTTTCCCATTTTTTTCAACTCTGTTATTTTTTGTTTACACATTGTCATTTTCTTTTCTTTCCACACCCTCTTCAATCTCCATTTCATTTTCATTTTTTTGAATTTTTTCAATGAAAATTAAAATTTCATTTTGACTTAATTCCCCCATTTTCTACTAGAATATTATTTTGCTTGAAGGAAAAATTAGAAATAAGTATGTTTCTTGCCAAATAATATTTTTCTAACTATATGAAAATCAACACAAACATTTACAAGCAATTGAAAAAACAATGCAACATGCTCAAAAAATACACAATGCAATTGTGTAAGTGAGATGCAATGTGTAAAAGTGAAATGTCCAAATAATTCTGATTCAAAAAAAATCACATTATTCACCACCATTTCCCATAAAAATGGATAATTAAAAAAATTCATCAACAAACAAAAATTGAACACAAAAATTCTCACCTTCCAAGTTTGGCCTAAAGAACTTGAAAGGTGGGTGGGGGGGAAGTACCAATCTAGAACAAAAGGAGTAGAGCATTAGGGTTGAGCAAGAGGAACAAGGAGTAGCAAAATCATGAGTGTAGAAGAGAGGTACCTGAGTAAGAAAAGTGGAACAACAAGTCAAATAAGAGGAGCAAAGTAGCATGTTGAGCAAGAAGAGCAATAGGTCGAGCAAAAGGAATGGAACAATAGTTGAACAAGAAAAGCAATAGGTCAAGCAAAAGGAATGGAGCAACATGTTGAACAAGAGGAGTGCAACCAGTTGAGCAAGAGGACTGAAACAATAGATTGAGCAAGAGGAGTAATAGGTTTGATAAGAGGAGCGGAGTAGTTTGAGCAAAAGGAACGGAGCAACATGTCGAGCAAGAAGAGTGGAATAGCTCGAGCAAAAAAAGAGGAGCAGCAAGTTGACCAAAAGGAGTGTAACAACTCGAATAAGAAGAGGGAATAATAAGTTGAGCAAGAGGAACAACAAGTTGAGCAAGAGGAACAGCAAGTCGAACAAAAAGAACAGTAGGTCAAACAAGAAGAGTGGAATAGCAAGTCGAACAAGAGGAGTGGAGCGGTAGGTCAAACAAAAGGAGCGGAACAACATGTCAAGTAGGAGGAATGGAACAGTTCAAGCAAAAGGAAAGGAACAATAGGTTGAACAAGAGGAGCGGAGTAGTAAAGAGGAGTGGAGTAAAAGGTCAAGTAAGAGGAACAAGAGCAACACTAAGAAAATTAACTAATCAAACACATTAAGCTAAGCAAGAAAGAAAATAAAATGCAAGAGAACGAAACAAACTCACACACAATGAGTAAGCAACTTTAAAATATTTGTTTTATAGCAAGTAACAAGCAACATCACTTGCTTGTTAAATCTTAAACTTAATTAAACCCTAAATTAACTATTAATTAAACATTGATTAAATGATTAAATGACTAAAGACTAAACCCTACTAACTACTAACCAATTGACACCTTAATTAATTCTAAACTTTGAAACCCTAACCTTGATTTTTTTTAATACCTTGCCAGGGTTTTAATAAAATTAAAATACTTATTTGATCAAGGTTTCAAAGGTCCAATTCTCACATTATATGAAACCTTATACTCGCGTTTCATAAAAGGCATCACTCAATGTGATACCTTGAGGGATCCAAATTGAAAATTGGCTTGAAACTATGTTTGGTTCTCACATTTTTTCTCATATTCACCCAACAATGTCTAGACATGTACAAAAGGACTCTTACAAAGTGTAGGAGGCCCCTTGTAGACACATGTAAAAAGCCCCTTAAACATGTAAGGTGCCTCCTATTCCTACCACCTCATGATATACAAATGTTTAAGCACATCATAATATTTGCCTCATATTTTACAATAAGTAAAGATCTTAAGAGATTCTTGAAATAAGAGGACAAGGTCATAATTGAGTTTGGCCTTCATTTTAGGGTTATGCCCCAGCCATGGCCTTTACCATATACATCAATTTTGTAGTGTATTTTGAAGGCATGTTACACATTAATATTGGTTCTTTGAATTTAAGGGTGTACCTTAGGTGAAACCTTTTACACCTACTCAATGGGTGTAAAAGGCCTATTGTAGGTGTACTGAACTTTTCTCTCCTATCACCTCATCATCAAAATAATTTTAGGCTTGTGATAAAGTTCACCTTGTGCTTTGTGATGGGTAAGCCCCATGAATAGGGGACGTTTCTAAATGTGGATGACATTAGACTATCACTTTGTCCTATGCCACTAATATTGGGTATGCCTCTATTTGGGGGCCTTACCTTACACAAAATGAACTATGTAATCATTAAAATTAACATAATTGGCTTTCCAAACTCAGTTTTGAATTGAATATGATTTCATATTTTGATTGGAAGTTTTAATGTCTAATCTACTTATGAAAATAAGATGTGGGGGAAGCGGTGGGGGAAAGTAGAGCAAGAGGCTAGGACATCGTTCATGGATGATTTCCTAGCTTGTACATCTAGTGCTAGTTTAGTGTTTTCATTGAAGAATGGG
Source organism: Sphagnum tenellum (assembly GCA_963921925.1). Lineage (NCBI taxonomy): Eukaryota > Viridiplantae > Streptophyta > Sphagnopsida > Sphagnales > Sphagnaceae > Sphagnum > Sphagnum tenellum. Next base: position 20,011,743 of record OY998144.1, read on the forward strand.
TTTGTGTTCTTCCAATTGCATTTTTTTCTTTGGTTGCATATTATTTTTTTGCTAGTGGCACATGTGGGTGCTAATGTGCATTGTGCATGGAAGTGTAATTTTCATATAAATAGTCATGTAAATGTAAATGATTTACATGTTGAAATTATTTATACTTCCACATATTTCAAGGCAACATTTTTTGTTTTAACCTTAAATTTACATTATTGAAATGTAAATCACTATTGAAATGTAAATGTAATTTCATGTTGTGTGTGAATGCTTTGTAGTTTGGTTTTATGTGTTTGAGTATTTTACTTGTGTGCTTGATTGCTCCATTGTGGAGGCAAGTTGCTCCAAACAAGAACGAAGAGAAAGGAGGAAGGCCCAACCCCCTTTTCCAATGATGAGTAATGAGGTCACCTAGATGAACATGTTGCTTAAGTGTTATGTAGGTTTTTGGGTTTTCAAGTGTTTTACTTTAGTGTTTCTTGAGTTTTCACCATGTTTTGTTTAAGTGTTGTGTTGTTCTTGAGCTATTATCATGGAAACTTATTCTTGGGTGTTTCATGGTTGGGTTTTGTAAGGGAGAATGAGGAGTGAAGAATGTAAAACTAGGTATAATGTTTTACATTTGAATAATTCTACATGGCATAAAATGGATTTGTATGGTTTTACAATTATAGTTACAAGTCTTGTGTTATACACTACACAAATGTAGGTGGGCCTTATATGTTCAAAACCTATTGGGTCTAATATTATAATATACATTTTCAAAATGTGATGAATTTAATTTTGGGTTTAATTTTTGGTGTTTGGGCTTAGGATTTTGATTTTCACAAAGCTAATTTATATAATATTATTTGAATTTTTTTGTCATTTAAATTCAAAAAATCAATGTGGTATATTTATGGTATACATCACAAGAACATATTTTGGGTTTTGGGTTTTGTGACTTTTTTTTATGACTGTGTATTAATTAGAAAGGACATTTGCAACTAGTGACTAAGTTTTTAAATCTATGTTATTTCACCTATTTAGTCACAAAGAATGTATAATTATAAAGCCTAATTGTCTTATCAATTGTGATTTTTTTCTTATAACATTAAAATTTTATGTCATCATTGACTTTGGTTTGATGTGTAAAGTGCATGGCATGTTAACCTAGTTGTTTTATTTCACTAAATGTTATGAAAACAACATTTGTCAAAAATCTATAAACACATGTTGAATTATGAATCATCACATATGACTAAACATCAACTTAGCTTAGCTTAGATAGCCTGAATAACCAACCTAACCAAAAGTCAACTTAGCCTAACTTAGGTAGCCTAGGTAGCTAACTTAACCAAAAATCAACCTTATTTAACTTAGGCTACATAACCTAAGTTTCTAAGTGGAGTATGTTAAAAACAAACCTTGGCCTTTTAGCAAAGGTAGCCTAGGTAGGTAGCTTAACCAAAAGTCAATTTAACCCAACCTAGGCTACCTAACTTAGGCTACTAAGTGGCCTAGGTTAAAAACAAACTTTGGCATCCTAACCTAAATAGCCTAGGTTGCTTAACCTAGTTTAAATGGCCTAGGTATCATAAATAACAAAAACAAGGACTTGAACCCCCCACCTCCACTTTGGGGTTCAACTCTTCATCCATTGCACATTCACCTTTTTTTAATATTAATTGTATTAAACACAAAATTATAAAGATAAAACAATTTAGCCTCAAATTGAATTAAGTTGTTTTAGATTGACATGGTTGACCTAGGTCAATCTACTACTACTTACCAACCTAGCCTAGGTTAACTAAGGCTTCCTTAAGTTGATTTAAGATGAATTAAATCAAGCTAGAATACCTACAAGCCTAGCCTAGAGTACAACTTAAGCTTTAGGCTAGATTTAGATTAAATTAAAATAGACCTATCTAGGTTAGACCTAATCTAGTATAAGGTAAAATTAAATTAAACTAGTTGAAAAATGGTTAAACATAATTATTTTGATTACACATAGCTAAATTAATATGTAAATTGGATTAAACATAACTATTTAAACTAAACATGTTTAAACTAACATAAATAAGGCTAAACACAATAATTACTGCAATTAAACATGCTCAAATATAATTATTTTAACTAAACATGGTTAAACCATTTTAAACACAATTACTTAAATTAAGCATGGTTAAACTAATATAAATGAAATTAAACATAATTAATTTCGTTGAACATGGTTGAAAATGATTAATGTATGGCTAAATTAATATAATTTAGATTTTAAATATTGATTTATACTAAATATGGCTAAATTAACATAAATGAAGTTAAAGATTGCTAAACAATGATAAATTAAGTTCAATTTCAATACCATTTTTGGTTAAATTTGGCAAAATTAAACTAAAGTTCACTATTGAAGTAATACATAGCAAAATTGGCTAAATTATGATAAAATTATAAACTACAATAAATTATTCTAATTAAACTTGGTTGATAAAATGATTGGTCCTATGTGATTGTAAATCATTATTTTTAAAAAGCATTTTCAGTTGTTTTTTTAATCATGTTAGACATTGTAGTTGGATATTACAAGTTGTAGAAAACATGTTTTGGCATTATGAATAGTTTTGACCAATCAATATATGCAATTTTATTCAAATTAATGTCATGAATCATGAGGTTGACTAGTAATTGCTAAAGACATTTTTAGTCATGTCCTTATCGTGTTGGACATTATAGTTACATAAGATAAGTTATAAAAGACATGTTTTGACATTATGAACATTTTTAACAAATCAATAAATGTAATTTTATTGAAATTAGTGTCATGAGTCATGAAATTGACTATTAGTTGTAACACCTTGTTGACATATGGTATGCCATATCATCATCATTAAAAAGTGAGTCGTTATTAATTGTAAAAGTAAATGGTATTTTTAGTAGTTAATTTAAAATCATTTGGTTATATTAATATGAATTCATAAATAATAATATATTTACCCAAAAATTGAACAAGTCATCATATTGACTATAGTCACAAAATAATGATGCCACATGGCATCTTGATGTCATTTACAACTACATAATAAGTTTTATGAAAAAATAATTATAAACATAGTCAGTTTTTAATTAATTGCAAAACCAAGATGTGTTGTTGTGCATAATATAATAAAACTTATCTTTTAGTTTAAATTGCATTAGGTATTTGGTTTCAATAGTCATCCAAATAACTATTTAAAATGGATTTTATTCATTGACCAAACTTATAGTGGTTGGTAATGCAAAAGCCCATACAATTAAAGCTTTGTTAAAATGTGGAATTTGGCAACTTAATTACCATCAAGGAAAAAGGTTGTTAAATAAAGAAAGGAATAAAATAAAAGATGAAAACACATGAAAGTAAGACTTTTTTATTATTTACCTACCATCCTATTAGTAGCTACCATCATGCAATAGTTACTATCTTCCACATATTGTCATTTGCAACTTGAAAGAAAACCCATAATCGCTTGCACATTTTGGAAAGTTGTTACCTATCATCTACAACATTTGTAGACCCATTGTGGTTGTCGCTTATTTTTTACAATGCTTGTAGACCCTTTGTGGTTGCTATTAATCATTTGGAGCAACATTACTTTCCTTAAAGACCTCAAATTTCATATCTACCTTTTTTGTTGCTGCCTTTCAGTGGTAACTACTATCTTGTGGTAGAATACATTTACTATTTTAAAATTAAAATAAAGAGTAAATAATATTCTAACTTTATAGAAGAAAAAAGAAATAATACATAAGAATAACAAAACTTTATATAAATTTGACATGAACTATTTTCACTTTTTTTTATGAAATTTTAAGTAGAACACAAACTAAGAAAAAAGACTAGAATCCATACAATTTCAACCATTCTTCATTACATAAAGACAAATATAACTTTCTTCCATACTTTTCATTTTTTTCGTACAAAAGTGTCACACACAAGCATCATATTAATTTTAATGATCTAATATTCTAATCTTTTAATGAAATCCTTCACTCCTTCAAAAAAATAAGGAAAAAACTCAAGAAGGATGTTCACCACATAAAGGTTGAATCCTTATCCTCCTAAATCTCCTTATTTTAATCCTTTGCACACATCCTAATTAAGGGAAATTCATCCATCCTTTAAACACTTGAACTAATTAACTTAGATAACTTCACCTTTTAATAAATAGAAGATGGTAATTTACCACTAATAACTATATAATTACTAGAATGCCTTTCTAAATGAACTAAAATAGGATTATTTTAATAATTTATATTACTTTTATTGGAATTCCTCTTAAAATTGATTTTTATTATTCTATCCCATGAATGTCATTGTATTAATGGTATTATTGTTAGAAATCACTTTCATTTTGAAATTCTTTTTTCATTTTACGATAACTACCATCTAATGACATACTATTGTCTCCTAACATCCATGGTGTTTAACCAAAATAGGACAATTTTCTACCTTTAATAAATTTTGTTCAGGAAACCAGAACTCAAGCTTCAAGGTTCAAAATACACTAAAACCCTAATTAAGAAGCAACTCAAGCCTTAATTCCAAATGCAAAAACCCATACACTTAGAGCTTCATTCTAAAAACCAAAGGTCAAGCCTTAAGGCTCAATATATACTAAAATCCTAATTCCAAAAGCAAAACTCAAACTTCAACAATAAATACTAAAACCTTAATTCCAAAAGCAAAGTTGAAAATATTATGTAACTCATCAAATTCATGAAGCTTGTTAAGAAGTTAGGACTCATGGTTATATTGTAAATTTAAAAATGTAATGTGCATCAAAGGTTTGGAGTAGACTTGACAATTTAGAATCCATATTTTAAAGTTTAGACAACAATGTTTCAACTTGTACCAATGTCCATAACTCCATAATGATTCAATGAATCACTAGCAACATCTGAAGTTCAAGCAACAATACCAAAATCCAATTGTTGGAATTTAGCAATTGCATCAACTTGAAAAGAACCAATCATGAATTAAACCCTAAAGGTTAACCTTTGAATTCATCAGCAGGGGCCACGATTTGGGATTTGAAAGGACTAACTTCTAAAGCTTGAGCCTTGCAAGTTGCAACCTTCTTGTAGCATGCTTGCAATATAACATTAAACTTTAACGATCATATTTGGATTCTATAGCAAATCCAAGCTTCAAAGGGGAAAAGGTTTAAACACTTATACCTTGTACAAATGTTGCATGAGGTAGTGTCACAATAGGTTACATCATTGTTAGTGAATGAACCTACATTATTGATAAGAACTTTGACGATTGAAAGTGCATCAATAAGCGATTGACAATGGTGTGTTCAAATGTGTAAGTAGCTTAAATTGATGAATCGAAGGAGAAGATTGTCAAAATTGAAGGTGACTATTCTCATAGCATAGTCATGAATGTGGCGAAAGGAACAGTAGAAATGAGAGAATGAAAAGGTGCCTCTTTCCTAATTAAGGTCGAAAATGACAAATCCTAACCCTAGGGTGGAGCCATTTGGCACATTCATATCAAAAGTGAAGGCCATATGATGATGACATGTGTTTGTTTTTGAAGGGCTCTCTTGCAAATAAGGTAAGGCCAAATGAAGATATTTGGAATTTTTTTGAAATATATATATATTTCAAGATTAGAGGTGGCCAGCCCCTAAGAAAAGGTAGGGATTTGGCTGAAATTCGTCAGTAAAACAAACGCTGGCTGCAAGCAAGAAGCAAGTCATTCTCAATGAACCTGCAATAAAATCTATATTTCAACAACAATATAGAGCGCAAATTGAATTGTAAGCGGGGGAGTAGCTCAGATGGTAGAGCGCCCGTTTCGCATACGGGAGGTAACGGGATCGATGCCCGTCTTCTCCAACAAACTTTGAAATCCCTTTTGAGGAAATTTCTACAAAAGCGAAGTCTACATGCAGCTACTAAATCCTCGACCTAATCATAAATTCTTGCAATTTTTCCTAAAGACCTTCCGCCTCGACGATCGTGGAACTGCAATCTCGCATAGTAAGTTGTGCGTGTGTGGAATTTGGACTGTATTCGTGCGGTGGGTATTTTTGCCAATTTTGTTTCGTACTATCTTTGTTGCCCTTATTTAAAAGTACTTCGCGGTATTCTTGATTTCTAGACGTGCTCGCTTTTGTGAATTAAACGAAAATCATAGCAGTTTCGTGTTTACAGCCATGAAGATTCCAGCTGCTTTTATAAATTCACGCATCAATAATTTGTAGAAGAAGAAGAATCTATAGAAATCAAGAATACGGCACGAGTTGCAACTTCATTGCAAGCCACATGAATACGGAGCCTACCTGTCTAGAAATGGTGCAACAAGAAACTTTTTAAGGTTTCCCTGTGGGACCATCGAGAAGAACTTGAATTTCCCCTATGCAAACATGAAATGGGTTGTTTGACGATGGGAAAATACAATGATTCCTCTGTTTAACAATGGGAGAATTAGAATAAGACATTGAAATATTGACTAGTCTCACAATTCCCTTGGAGAGCTTTCGCTGCTGTTTCGTTAATTCAACTTTAATTCATCAGGGGTTTCCACTCTTTTCCCTACAGGTAATGCCAAAAACGTTTCTTGTATGCAATATGTATACGCAATGATATGGTGGGAAGAGTCTGGTTCTGTATTGTGAAGAGGAAACTAGCACTTGGTTCTTTGAAACGAATGATGCGGCCTGCAGCTGTGCAGGCCTGTAGGCTCTTAATTGCCGTGGTTGGACTTGGGAATCCAGAACTGCACGATCGACCTTGTCTTGGTTGGTGCTACTGATGTGTGCTCTTCAACAAGACTGACTTCCGGGCTCAGTATTGTACTTGTGGAGGAACCTCTTCCGTTGTTGTAAGTCGAATCTATATTCGAATCACTTGACGCTGAAGCTTGTCGGTACACTGAAGATTCAGGTCGACTCGAGATACAGCAGCTACTTCCCGGACCCTCATGATGAGAATCGCTCAGTCTCCGATCAAGAGGCCGGATCAAAAGCGATCCACCGTTTTGAGCTGGTTTCATCCGCTCGGGATCATAACTTCCTTCACGCGGATCAGTCATGGTACCTGATAATAGCTCTTTTGCAGGTACCTGATTCTCTATGTAGTCACATTTGCTTCGCATCCTTCGGAGATAAACAGCCATGATGTCCGAGTTTCGTTTCTCCTGTTCCAACTGCAATTTTTGAATAGGTTCCATGAGAATAAAGTCATGCTTCTTTTCACTGGGACACGTCGGCATTACTATGTCAACAAGGGAAGGACCAATTGAGAGACGTAGAGCATCGTGATCGGCACATGAGACGTGATTCTGAAACTGAATTTTGGAGTGTTGTTGCTGATTTGAGCAAGGAGCTGCGGGGATCGTCATGGAGGTCTTGTAACTGGAGGTTCTGATGAGAGTAGGGTTTATGTTGACCAACGATCCCGCAGAATCTGTCCGAGATGGTGAAGTTACGAAATCCTCGTTATCATCAACGCTAACGGATCGCTGTGAATCGAGGAAACTTGGGTCGACCCACATCGACAACCACGAATTTGTACCAAGTGGTTCCGCGTTCTCCCAAGTAGCAATCGAGGATGGCATGAATGCGTGAATAATACCTTGACGACCTGACGATGGTGAACAATTTTGAACTCCTTGAACGTTACCCACATCTTCCTGAGACAGATTCCAACCCCTGTGATTTGCACGAATCTGGCCGTCCCAGTCTTGTGCTCTGTCGCCCATATTGTGTGCTATTATGGCGCCCCTCTCCTTTCGCACCGTCGCGTTGCACTCATCGTGGTGCTCGATGAAACTCTCCACCCTGTTGCAGAGAATACAACATCGCGTCATTTCAGAGACATCTTGGATCCCCCTTAGATCATCGCTCTTATATTATATAGTCGCAAGATATGATCCAGCTATATCATCGGAGGTTTTCCAGCCATTTTCTGTACTCACCTGGAGAAGACGCGACCGCAGTCGCAGGAATGACCACGGGCGCCGCAGCTCTTCACGTGTGCCTTATAGTCAGACTGGACAGCGTACCCTTTGGAACACTTTTCGCATCGCCATTGCTTTTCAGTGCTGTGCTTTCTGCGATAGTGCTTTCTGATGCCCACAAGGTCACCGAGCGCATGGCAGGCGTTGTGATGCAGACAGGACTCCACCGGGCACACGTAAACGCGCTTGACCACCTCAGAAGTCCCCCTCTTCGGCAGTGTCCACGGTACCTGTCATAACACATTCAACTCCAGCGACCATCTAAGACACAATGTTCAAACCGAAACACAAACCTGCACATGCTGCATATATTCTTGCTCAATCCAATCACCTAGTAATGGAGCTCGACCATTCGACATATGACTTGCGAAAGCCTCTTTTCACCGGACCATTAAATTAATATAGTGGGAAAGTGATCAACTCCTGCGAAGTGAGATGTAAAAGGTCGAAATAGGAGCTCAACGTCTGGAGCTCAACTGGAGTGGAGAGGCGTCATGAATATGAACCTTGTGTCGGCGTTTGTGCATCTGAAGGTTTTGGTCACGTTGGAAGCCCTTGCTACATATCTCGCAGACGTATCTGTCGGACTCCATTAGCCTCTTTGGAGTCAGTGCGACGACCTCTGCATCCGCATCTGCAGGGTTCACGACGCCACCCACAAAATATTATACATCTGAGTCGTCTGGATAAGTAGCTCACCCTCTCTATTTTGTTGTTCAGATTTGTCCACAGGTAGATTCTTAAGCTCGCTTTAAAAGTCAACAACATCCTAGCTTTAATGTCTCGAAGTTATGGTTGAGTTTTGAGCTTCTCGTACTACGATCTATCACGGCTTGATGCAGCGACTCATACCAAGGGTTAGGAACACCGACAATGCTTTAGCCCCTACGCTGTCTACGTTGTCTAGGAAATTATTGCAGACTATCTCAGGAGTCAGCAGTACCCTACACCATGTTAGGTTATGGAGTCTGCAAGTTGCCTCTTATGATCAAAAGAATACTCAAACTCTGTGAGGTTAAGCTGTAGTAGCTGTCGAGCAGAACTACTTACCAGGTTTTCCCGCCTGACGTCGCTTGCACTTCTTATTGATGCTGTTTGCGCTACCTGGAGGAGGAGGCGAGGACCTATCAAGGCTGGGAATGTCAGCGGCTGAAGGTGAAAGCTCAACGACGTGAACAATATTGCGATCAACGGCAGCGCCGCTCGAGCCAGTTCCAGATCCATTCTGCAGAGCGCCTCTACTGAACGTGTCCATCATCTCTCTTGGATTCTGTAGTCCAATTTGAAATCGCTGTAAAGAAGACATAATTAAATTCTCTCGCTCACGTAGTTCTGAAAGTTGCGGCTTTCCACCGTGTTTGATGAAAATAGTTCTATCTCGATCTGCATGTGAATACTAACCGTGTGCAAAAACTCTAGGGGGCATATATATGCGTAAGCGCAAGTTAATGATGCTCACGAATCATGATCAGGTGCGCACAGTTCACATGAGAGTTTGCGACCCAAAGCAAACGATTTCCGAGGTTACAAACCAACTGCGACTTGTTTGGATCCCTTTTGAAGAGATACATTCCCGGTCGCCTGCAGGCCTCCTTTGGTCGACATACATGTCCGTAACTCTTGTCCAATATCTTACGACCTCAAGGTCGTGTAGAAGCGCTATTACTACTGAAGCCCCTGGTGATAGTCAAAAGGTAACTTGTGACCTATTCGGTTCTTGAAGACTTCATTCACATATGGTCACAAATAGCTGAGCGTATAGACGCGCTGACCCAATACAGTATACGATCAGCTACTTTCTCCGAATGAACTGCCGGCCAGAATTCTGCGTAAGTTGTTTTCTGAAAAGTCGAGGGCCAGTTTATAAATTTCTGATGTCTGGTGTGCAGATATGCAGCTTCTCAGTTGTCATGTTCACGTCATTATCGTCCAGATTGTCATCATCAACTCTAATGTCATAATCTGATCCGTCGTCATTATCCTTGTCCGGAGGGCTGCAATATCTTCTCTTCAGATGCTGGTTTGACCCACACACGGTCACACCGACATGCACGGAGTTAATCAAGGACGAGCTAATGTAGAATGACATTTCCATTAAGCACCACGAATCGACTTTTCAGAACTTATTAGACATGTCCATAATATTCTTCAACAGCACACACATTACAATGCAAGAGCGACAGCAAAAAGTTATAGTATCATCTCATGACGTAATCACCATGAATCATCGTGGTTATAATCGCCAGAGTTCCTTGGACGCTCTACCAGCACCAGCTCCAGTTATATTGTTGTTTTGTGCCTAGTGATCACAGCTCAGTAAGGCTCTCAATTCCTCCCTTATAGAGAAGGCTGAAAAACTCCACGGCAGCTAGCTACTGGGTTGATTAATCCGATTCAATGTGGATTCATGATCACTGATTGCTGCAGGATAATCAAAGATCTCGGTTGACTTCTGTTCAAACGTGAGCGCTGTTGCTTGACTATAAGATGCCGTGCCAGCTACTTCCCCCTCGCCAGCTACTTGATCCGTAGTTTCATAACTTATACCACTGGCGTTTTTCTTAAAGATGGATCTATGTTGATGATCTGCAGTCCGCGGACTGCGATTTTACACAAGAAAACTGTTTGCGAGTAATTTGACACACGCGTGCAGCCAAAGACGTTGGGGTTGTGATCTGATTGCACATTTATGAAAGGCGTTGAATGCGTAAACAGATCCGGTACTTATTATGACACCGGTATGAATATGCCATGACATGAGTTATTCATGTCGTCTGATTAGCTGCAATAATTTAAGAAATAAATAGGCTTACGTCAGGTGATTTTTGTGCTCATCTAACAAGGCTTTCGAACATGGGTTTAGGGTTTACCTAAGATTTGAGGCTAAACCCATGAGCCTAAGATTGTTTTCTGCATTGGCAGTTCTATTCAAACCCGCCCCCTCTCCCCCTCCCCTCCCCTCCCCTCTCCCCCGCCAAAAGGCTTTCAACCCAAGTTTACGCCTGCACCTAAAACCTCCTTTGCAAATATTTAGAAGAGTTTTTGCTGGAGTTGCTCTGTACATTTCATCTATCTGAGCTCTGATCAAAAGCTTCACAACACACGGAATGTTTTTTCCCTGTGGGATCATCGAGGAGAACTTGAATTTTCCCTGTGCAAACATGAAATGGTCTGTTTGACAATGGGAAAATATAATAATCCCTATCTTTCACAATGCGAAAATTAGAATACAACATCGAAATATTGTTCCCACGATTCCTTTGAAGAGCTTTCCCTATGTTTTTTTAGTTCAACTTTAATTAGTGAGAGGTTTCCACTCTTTTCCCCTACACGGAATGCCAAAAAAGTTTCGTGTGGAAGAGTACTAGATCATTAATCTCATTGATTTGTCTTAATACGGACTCACTGTAATGATAAATTATTTCATAATGGGCCTCTCCTCTAATTTCAAACCGCTGTAAATACATTCAATTTCATCTATAGGATTAAGCTAGTTCAACTGAAAAGCAGATTAATTACAGTTGCAAAATCGTTAAACTAGCTGTTACAAAGATTAAAGGGTGCAGATCATGTGAACTGTACCGTTAAAGAATTAGCAGATCATTGTGTGATCACAGCTGAGGTCTTAGGAGCTCATAAATTTGCTGTGTTGCCAGAGTCCTGATTGGAAGCTCGCACTCAATCAGCTCATGTTTTGAAATCTAGCTAGATTCCTTTTTCCACCAGATGCCGTGTACTAGGAAAAAATGATTAAAATTAGAGCTGCTTCCCCTTTGAGTAACAACACAAGACAAGTTATAAGAACTCATGAGGTTATACCTATAGTACTTACCCTTTTTCTTATCAGACGTATGACTTACGGCCATACTGCTGCAGTAAAGTCTTGCACAGCTTCGTATCTAGAGACTACTAAAGAAGTTCTACTCAAAATGATATTGATCTTCTCTTGACAGTCCATACAAGTAACTTGTCCTGGTTCAAGACTAGGCTGAACACTTGAGATTTTTTGTAATGTGTGGGCACATTTGCAGCTTGATCTCTTTAGTCATCAGTTTCACCTTTTTGACTTTCCTTTATAGAACAGAAGCTGGCTAGACTGGCCAGTCTCTCAGATCATCAAATTGTTATCCATGGTAATAGTATATAAGGCAGCAACATTTTGTACTTCACAATTCAAACAGAAAAAATTGTTCAAACGCAGGTTGCAGCTAATTTTCTAAAGTGTCAGCCTAGTCCTGAATGGAGCAGAAACCTGAACAGCTGCAATTACAACAGCTTAATATAGTTCTTAATATGAGCTCAAGGACAGTCTTGGTAGCTTTATAAATAATTATGATGGAACACAGCCATGGGTTACCTCCAGTGTTGGACTTACCAGTATGAACTTTTTTGACATACTAGACTGGTCCCAACATAGGATATTCTCTTAGATGAAAGACCAGTTCAATACTGGTGTTTTTTTCATTTGGTCTTTGAAATGTTTCTCTGATTTTTATTTTCTTTCTTTAACTTGTCTGACAATTATCAATATCAGGTAACTGGAAAGGCATTACTACATAAACATCAACCCAGGTTTTGTATTAAAATAATTTTTCTCAAAAATTCATTTGAAGGTTGTTAAGTTTCTCTTTTTTAAGTCCCTACAGCATATTTAACAATAACAAAATGAAATTGGCAAACCCATCTTTGGCTGATATCACTGGGAATCACATCAAGAAGAAATAGGAAGGAACTAAAATTAATCAATTTTTTTTTAATTTAAAGAAAAGTTGTACATATATATAAATTTCATGTTTTTTAATTGCATGCCTTAGTAGATGGTTTTAAAATCTTATTGGGATGAAAAAAATGAAAATTGTTACAAGTTTGTATTCTTAATTATCAAGGTCTCTTTAGAAATCAGATTACTAATCATGGCAACTTATAACAAAATCATAATTATTTAATTAATTATATAGCAAGAAATCAAATAAAAATATTTTTTATATCAGTAAATTTATGCAACCTAACAAATGTAGTCACAAAATGTCTTTAATGAAATTTTTTATTTAAATGTTTCATATATTTTTCTAAAGTTGGATGAGACCCATTAAACAAAAGGATGATGTTCCCAATTATACCACCCAAGGATATGGATTTGTCAAGATTGAAACTTTGCATAAAATGTTCATAGCCATTACACCCATGCTAGTGCTCATGGGTGAAGCAGACAAAAGTTTCACAAAACACAAAACCTTAGTTCTCTGTATATAGAAAGGGAAAAGAAAAAGAAAAGCTGAAGTTTAAAAAAACATTGCTTGGTCAACCTTCTCCGATTCCATTTGGGATAAGTTTCACAAAAAAACATGAGCATGATTTTTGCACACCAGGTGCCAATTTTTCTTGGTCAGAAAACAAAAATTGGGGGAACCATTGCATGTCAATTGCAAGCAATGGTCAAATTGCTAAATTTCCAAATTGACCATGTTGCATAATTCCCAATTTGTGACTCCAATATTGTGAGCTACAGTTCTACACTTTTGTTCAACAAAAACATTGCTTGTAAATTGGATGCCATGATGCCCCAAATTTATTGCTTGCAAATTGGATGCTATGATGTACGTATGTCTTAAGAGTTCTGATGATAGCTGGAGCTGGCATGACTCGTTAGACTGGCTCCCTTTTGCCACAAGTACATTGTCTACAGCTTGAAATCTGCTGCTCTATTTGGTTGGTGTGCCATGAGGCTTTGTAAGTCGGTGTCACCAACAGGATGGGTTCCAGATGGCAACAGCAACTTTTCCCAGTCCATGTGGGGATGACGCTTCTGCTACTGTACTACTTCAGAGTTCTAACATCATCTTTTGTATGTCTCTATACATCAGAGTAGAAAGGGGACTAAAGTGTGCATTAGCCATTTAGTTTTAGAAAAGACATACACTAGATCTCTGTGTGACTGAAGCCGGGAGAGAGCAGCAGAGATGGTGCCCCTCAAAAGAATCCTCCATTACTATAGGTAGATGGCTGGATTTTTGTTCTCATATTTCTTGGGAGTGAAACTATTGGACCTTGGTAGAAGGTTTAGAAAATAGATTCTTTGCAGTTCAAATAGTGATCTATTAAGAAATCACCAGGTGATCTAATTACTTAAACCAGTCTGCAGAAATTTGGAGCACCATTTCCTTCCAACAGGAAATTCCCATGAAAAGTTTGCTCACACGGTTCAGCTCTTCTGCCCAAATATACAGAATTTAATGCAATTTGAATACTATCAACAGACAGACCATCAACAAGTAAACAAACAAACAATTTATGGATGACAGTTAGATGTCGCTTAGTAAACACAGTGAACAAAATGATAAAAACTTAAAAGCCCAACAAGAAATGACGGAAAATGAATTTATTTTTCCCAATTTTGTGAGGTAGGCAGCGCAATTATCCATAAGAGGAACGGACAAAATTTGGCCAGAGCTAAATTTTAGTATTCTGCTTTGTTTTGGCGACCACTAGGAAGGAACTGTCTAAATATGACCACTTCAAACTCTTTACCCTCAAAGTATGGCGATTTTGGCATTTTTTTTCCAAAAGTATCACGCTGGATTATTTTTTCCAGCTGCAGTGCGAAATTTCGGTACAAATAAAAATCACTGATGAGTAGTAGTATTACATGAACTAGTGTGGCCTCTGCTTAAGTGTTACCAGGTCCTCAAGTGATTTTTCCTCTCGAAACCTGGTTTTTTGGAATTTATTTGAATTTTCAGTGGCAGAAGGAGCAATATCTAGCACATTCTGAATCCAAATCTTACCAAATACATTCCATGAAATTTTGCTCGTCAAGATCTTTCCAACAACACCAAAGGCACATTCCAATTCCTCCAAAATTTCCAGTTACTATTTAATTTAATTTTCAGTGAAGAAATCATTCAATAATCAAGAACTTTTGCACCACAAGTCCAAACGTCATGGAACCAAGCCCCTGCACCCCTCCTAGGTGAGAGCTTTCCAAAGACACCAAGAACACGATCTGAAGCATCCCGGTTTCGTGGGTCTCATATCAACAAAACAAAACAAACTACCTTCCTTCATAGATATGTCTCTCTTGGGGATGGTTGTGCGATGGCTCTGCTCCTTTATGCCAGGTTCAAACAAAATCATGAGAAATAATGAAGCCACATGACATGGTCATATAAAAGATAAATTTGATCTAAATGATACAACTTAGTAACTACAGCTAGGTCTCCAGCTGTCACTCACACATTCGTTCCACGTTCAAGCCCAAATCTTACCTCAAAATCCTACACTGATGCAAAGTGCCATCTCTCAAGGCAAGAGCCAATAAATGACTAGTCCTAATGAATTAGGTGAGAACAAACAAATAATGATAAAGAGGACCAGCCAAGAAACTAAATTAATTTGTCAATGCAGGCAGCTCTGGATGTGTCCGCAATGCATTGAGCTCTTCAGCTCTGTAGTAAGTGAATTGGGGAGGTGAAGTAATTCCAGCTGCCTAGATGCACAGATGGGGAGGGCCTCACAGTAGTGCTGTCAGGAAAAATGAAGTACTAATAATCTGTTCCACTGTCATGCATGCATCACCCTCGTGTGGATCGAACCAACAGTGAGCAACACACAATGCAGGATGGATGGTATGTGGACAGGAAACATTTTTCATTGGATTCCTGTCCTATAGCTAACCATAGTGGTTACCTATGTACTATCCATCCAAATTTATCTACATACCGAAGTAGCCATCAATTGCCCTTATCTACCTACATAGCAACCACTTAATTTCTCAACCTACTTACCTACGATATTTTCCACTTACATAGGTAGCTACCCATGTAATGCAAGGTGAAAGTAGAAGGGTTACCAGATAGGTTTTCACCTTGGGGAATGAATTGTGAATGATCCACCACTGAGTCATGAAAGGTTTCCAATGGATAGTGCATTGATGGGTGTTGTGTCACATAATCCCTCATTTGGCCCAGAGTGAACCAATAATCACCTTCACACCCTCCATTGAAAGCCTATTACGACTCAGTTATGGATGAACCCAAACTACACTTACATTGGGTTTACTTACCTTGGTAAGCTATATTGTTCCAAAAGACAGTCCTATGAATAGGTAAGTAGGGAGGACAACATGTGTAACAAAGTGTAAGGGTTTAGGGTTAGGGTTTAGGGTCCCTTTTCATTAGGCAACTATGATTCACAAGCAACACACACTATGTTATGATCACAATAATCTAATTGAAAACAAGTGAAATAAGGGCTTGTTTCTTGTTGCATGGATAAGTGCTTTCCACTGTCCAGCTACAACTACGTTGAAAATTTGAAAGTAATCAATGTTAGGAATTGTGAGAACTTGAAAGTAATCAATGTTAGGAATTGTGAGAACATTTCATATGCAGGGAATTTCTAGAGTGTTTGTAAAAAAACACATGTTTTCTTGAAGAAAATGACAAATGTCATTGGATGGCAATTCTCAACTTGATTCTTAGCTCTCACATTTCTTGTATTTGTTCATCATTAAACCCCTAAGTTGTGAAGTCTTCTTTTTGGGGTGAAAATAGAAGAGGATATGGATTCAAGTTTAATTTAGATCCTTTAGTGAATATGAATTTTTCAGTTTTAAAATTCAAATGAACTACAAATACATATGGAGTTTATGCATACTTAAAATTTATATGATCACAATTTTTTCCAAGTAGCCTAAAACCACATTCTTAAAATTGGAATAACTCAGGGAGAATTAAACCCCGGTTTGCAAATGAACTATCCCCATTGCAATGCAAGTTGCCTGCCCCACCAACACCCCAAACCCCACCCCAATTATCCCATACAAAAACCAAATCAAGATACGGATCGTTGATAACTGGGGAGTTATGCATGTTGATAACTGGGACTCACAAGTATAAGGGGCCAACACTGGTCTTGAGTGGTTAACCAATCAATCACTTCTGTGATACTGCTATTCCATCAACTTCAGAGTGGCCCCTTCATTAAGTAACAAGGTATCTATTTCATTTCAACTCTAGTCTCTGTGAACCAGTAGCAAGCAACATGGTGACCACAAAAAACTAGGGATTTAAACTGAAATATGGCAGAAGAACACTTATTATGTCACTGGGTGGAAGTCAGTCATGCCAAGAGTTCGCACAGAACCATTAGAGAGAGCAAAAGTACATATGTTGTTAAGACTAGTATCCTGCATAAAGTTCTCCATGAATTACAGTTCTTCAATTACTGGTAAGGTCTAGAGCGTAATGAGGACTGTAGCTCCGACCTCTTTGGTGTCATTTAGAGGACGGAACTTTGTCTTAGAGCCTGCAAGCACTCAAGATTATGTAACATGCGTGGAAGAGAAACCAGACTCTGCATATGGGTTCCTAAAATTTCGTCTCTATTCTCACTACAAGTGATTGGAATAAGTCAACCAAGACTGGTATTCGTGTGTACTGTTTGTCTCATCAGATGCCTAAAACTTTTACTTCTCACTACCTACATGTGTGTGTTGAGCTGGGAGTATATTTTAGGGCTTTTAACAAGTCGTCTTACGGGTGACCTGCTGCCAAAATCACATGCCGGCACGCCTACATCAGGGCCTAAACACACAAAACAGTGTTAATTAAATTACTACGTATACAGTGTTAGTAAAAGAGGAGGCCAGTTTTGGAATTGCTTGAAGAAACCCGTTTTCAGCAATCAGGATCTTCTCCCATGGATGGTAGCAGCCAGCCTCTCACTCTTCCTAAAAAGTTAAAAAATCCCAAGTCTGCTTTACGTAGGAAAAGGACCCGAGTACAGGCCATGTCGTGATTTTCGACCTATTCCCTCGGCCTCGGGCACAGATCTCAAATCATGGAAGGGCTTGTACTCAGGCCCTTCTCCCGTACAAAATACTCTCTCAAAATCTTAGTGCAGTGGTAGCCAGACCCAAATCCAGGTCAAAATCCCTTTTTTTTAATCTATTTTTTGAAATGGTAAACAAAGGGAGCTGGTGATTCCCCAAGCAGATAATTTTCCTCCTGATTTGAGGAGTACTTTATGTAAACAGGTGATGTACCTTCTCTTTTTTTAGGCTTGTTTGTCATGTTTTGTTTGACTTGCATGTTGTGGAACTTTTTGTGATTAAAAGTGGTTTGGATCAATGTACCTGTTGTTTTGTCCACAGGGGGGAGGGACTTCTGAGGGACACATTGCATTTAGAAATAGACCTGACTCCTGAATTCACCCAACCAATTAAAACAATATCTCGGGGAAGCTCTTGGGCAATCTTAAGTGATTTGGCTGGAATTTGGAACATCCCGTGTTCAAGATACTCTGAAACCACCTTCCAGCACCAAAATAAGAATTTCTAACTCCCATCTAACCATACAAGCTGTTATTGCCTTTGAAGAACAACCTCTTCCCCTAAACCCCTACAGGTCAGACAGTCCCAATATGGGCTGTAATTCAGTCCATTGTCCTGACGTTTAGTGGTTAACGTTGGATTGAACAAAACCATTACTAGTATATGGAGGTTTGGAATGAGGGGCTATTCTTTTCCTGAGAAAAGAGTTCAGTCCCGCAAACCTTGGGACTACAGCGCTATTTTACACCTATCCCTTGTGTGCTTTTCCCCCATTGTGTGCAGAGATACTGAGTTAGGGTGAGGCTCAACATTTCATTTCCTACAACCACACAAGCACCGACAACCGTCATAGGTTAATTGCTCCTTTCACTGCCACTTCCACTGCACTGATTGTGCCACTTCATATGGGACCTAAAGTTTTGCAGGGTTCTCACCTAAACTCTCACAGCCAATTTTTTCTGCCTGACAAAAAGAGGATATTTATTGGCTCTGATGATAGGAAAGATTCAAGAGACTAGGCCACAAAATTTGGGCTCCAACTTGACCCAATCTGTGAATGACATTAGGACTATTATGTGTGCATGTGATGCATAGGCATGTGCCATAGAAGTGCATGCCTCTCAAAGATCTAAATCTTATATATAAATTCACTTAGTGCCTCTGTCATTTTAATCCGCCAGCAAAATCGGCCCAAACAGTCGAATTTGAAAAACGAGATTTGGCCCGGACAGTCGAATTCGGGCCGACTGCGATTGTCAGTCATGACTCACCAAAGGCCATTATCTCACGTAATTCTCACTCGACTTAGACCTTGAATAATGTGTATCAGTTACCGACCACAAGTGCCAGAGTCATTAATTCTCACCCGGCTCAGACCCGGAATAATGTGTATCAGTTACCGACCACAAGTGCCAGAGTCATTAATGTTAATCACCTGATTAGTGAGTGGAGTAGGTAAATAAAAAATAAGCTAAGAAAATAAAAGGAACAATAGAAGTTTATTTTTATTTTTAAAATCTATTTAAAAAAAACCGCATTCCAGTAAATAAAACAATTTAGATCCAAATTAACACATGCCTTTATTTTCTCTCTTTCTCTCTCTCTCACTCTCTCTTTCTCTCTGTTTCATCAACTCACTAATCCTGTTGTTAAAACTCACTAAACCCCGCCCTGCCACATCCGTACAGTGGTGGTGTCTGTCCGTCCATCCGTCTGTCTTGCAGGGCGGGGCAGGGCAGGGCGGCCAGACAGGGCAGGGGAGGGCAGGGCAGGGTGGCAGGGGCAGGGCAGGGCGGGCAGGGCAGTGGCCGAAGGTCTCGGGCACCCACGGGGGACTTCATAGTGGCCTTCGGCCACGGGCACCCACTAGTCCAAGTAATGGGAGCTATTGGATCAGCAGTACAAGATGAGCTGCTTGTTTGGTAATAAGCACTAAACTGGGCAACAAGTTGAACGCATATCAGTCTCCTAAATGCAAACAATACACATGATAGATTGCCCCCCTGGTTTCAGGCATTTCATAGGTTACTGGGCCATGTCTCCAAATATCCAACTTCAGCCAACACAGAAGACTAGAGCAAGGAGTGTGCCTATGAGGTTTGAGGTTGCGAAAGATGTGGAGCTGTCAGTTTCTTATCCTCTAAATGTGCTAGATTTGGAGGAGATGGTTTCGAGTTCACCAAAGGTTCCAAAGGTGAGTCTTTTCCTTGTTACTTTTGACTTTAATGGAGTTCTTTCTCATGGCTACTTGCTTCAAGACAATTCAAAACAGGGGCTTTTGACCCAACACTGAAGACTTCCCATTCCATTCTGTAACCTCGTTTTGAGGCCTGAATTAAAGGAATTCCTTGAATGGTGTATAATGTAATTCACTTTATAAATATGGTTTGCAACCCAAAATCACTACAATATCAATAATTATTTGGATCAAATTCAAAAGGAAACCCAAATTACTATTGATTTGTCTAAGATACTAGGTCAAAGTCTTGCATGAAAAATGTTCATTCCTTGTCTATTAATCCGGACAAGCCTATTTTTCACAAAAACATTAATGTTTTCTTTTCTAAGTACCATGACATTCATGTTGGCAATACATTACTTGTAGATGATACTCCTTACAAAAGTATGTTTAATGAACCATTTAATGCCATTTTCTTACAATCATTGCACAATTCTAATAAGGACGACAATTATTTGTTATGGGTTATTCTCCTTTATTTAAAACCTATCCATCGTTTGGAATTTGGACAATCCCTTTGGTAGTATTAAAAGTATTATCCATAATGACCTTTATTATTAAATGTTGTTTGAAGTTTCTAGTAGCAGGTGTGATGTGTCATATTATATAAATAAAAAAATGAAATTAAAAAAAAATGAAATCTCTTTTCAACTTTTATTATTACATGTTGTCATTTTTTTAAAAATTACTTTAAAAATCTATAGCATTTTAATTTGTGACTTTCATCATTTTGAAATGTTTTATTTATGCTCCTGACTAGGTGGTCATTAGGTGATGTTTTATTATGTTTTGAATCCTTAGGTGATTAAATCTAGTTGTTTAGTTAATGGATGTTCAAGACAAATATTGTAAAGTATCTCCCAATGTTTTGGATTAAACCATAATTTCTAATGAGATTATAGTATTATCTATAAGTTGTGTTATGCTACCATCTTTTAGTTTTGGTAGGTTGTTCTTTTGTGTTCATTTGCATCAACTACACGTCCACCCAAGTATTTTCATTCACATACTTTTACCACAAAAACTTGTTAATTTTCAACTTGAATGGTGTTATGTGTTATTTTCCACAAAGTTCTATTTTACAAGGGAATCATCATGTGAAGAAAAACAATATTGACATCAACACAATGGAAGCAAGAACTAGAATGCCACAACTTGTTTCAACCATTCAAAAATATTCATAGTGCAATTTGGTCTTATATGTTGCTAGAGGATGTCATGGAAATTCTTCCTATGCCGATGCCACAAATATTTGTTCATTAATTCCTTTTCATTTAGCGACATGAACAATGTTCCATGAAGTCAAGTCAACTCACCACAAAAACCTATTATTACCTTAAGGATTTGAAACATGTGAAATTTCTTTATTGAAGACTACCTTATGGGAAAGAAGGCTAAACATTGTTCATTGATAATGAGTCGAGCAAGGTCTTTCATAATTCCAATTGCAATGGTTTTCTCATTGAGTCCTTTAAAGGACATAAATTGCCAAAGAGTAAAGTCTAGTGATTGGACCTTGCAACTTGTTTATGGCTAACATTGATAAGATTTCCATTGGCAAATAACATTAACATCCAATATCAAATCATTATCAAATATTCTAAATTGTGTTTGAATTCATTTTCACCAAATTATTCCTAGATCATGCAATACATGAAAATTAATGATGGAGATGGTATAATTTCTCTACTTTGTTTAGGTATGCACTCTAAACCTTATCATTTTTAAGAAATTGATTTCATGTGTTTTTATGGTTCTTTTTTGAATTATGTATATTTATAGGATTCAATTATTGAGTTTTGTTTGTAACCAATTTGGATTATTGCTTGTAAACTGCACAAAGATTTGCAACTTTGAAAAATAAAAAGTGATGTTGTCCAATTAAATTCTTATTTCAAAAGGGTGTTCACGTAGTTGCATATTTAACTAATGGACAGTGATGAATGTCTTTAAAATATGTTAGTAATTAGTGAAATCCTTAGAGTTTGCAAACTTGCTCCCAATTTAAATTTTTTATACAAATGACACAAACACATGACAAAAATTAATGGGATGTGTATATGATTCAACTTTTGGCCTATTATTATTAATCCCTTTCAATGTTCCATATCAAGAAAAAATTAATTCATTCATTTTTGTATTGGTTATATTAGGTGACCAATAGGTTCTAATTCAACTCATTATCATTTCTTAAAAAGATTGTGAACCACCTTGTGGCCACTAGGTTTTAATTCAATCACTACTACAAAATACATCCTAATTCATTCTAGGTTCCATTAGATTTTGAATGAATTTGGACATTTTTACTTGGTGAAATTGTTTAACCCCCTATTGAATTAGGACCAGTTGTTATGAACAATGAAATATTTCGATAGTACCTTATGAAACAAGGTTACTCTCAAGTGAAATAAAAATTGTCACAACCCCACTTTTGGAAGAGTGTGAGGATAACACTCACACTCCTGAAATGGGAACTTGGGAGTCCTCTAGGACTCTCGAAACTTTAGAGATCGATTGTAGGGGACAAAACACCTTGCCTTAAGGCGTTTTTCATATCATTAGAAAACTATTAAAGTGTAGATGTCGAAAATAGCCTCGCATGAGCCATTTGGATATATGCAGCACAAGTTATGGCAAAAAGAAAGGCCAAAAATCAAATTGGCAATTTGACTCCCGACCACTAAAAGTCGGGAATCGACCCGACCCCGGTGTGTGCAGGTGGAGTGTGGCACACCGTTGGAAAACTCTCAAGGAAAGCTATAAGTTTGCTTTAAACCTCATCCTAATTGGAGGTCTTAGCAAAGAACTATGAACTCACAAAATCCCAGGAGTCCAAACCGAAACAGTTTTGGGACTCCTCCTTGGGAATCCTGGGACAAAAAGCCATTCAGATGTAGATGCCACAAAGCAACGCAGAGAATACTATATGGGGGAAGGTGGTGGCTTCCCCTAAATTCGGGCCGTGGTGAGTGTTGTGAGTCAAAAGTTGCCTGTGGCTTGTCCTAGCACCAAAGGTGCTCCAGAATGTGAACTAACCAACTTGTTGGTTGGTTTAATGCAGGTTCAAATGAATAACTAAAGCTTGTCCCTCTTCCTAATCCCATCCCAGAGCTTTAGCACGCCCCTCTACCCCTTTTAATGTTGAAAACTAGGAGCGTGCCCTCAAGTCCCCACAATTCCGCTATTTTAGAAACCAAGGCCCATCTTGGGTCTAACTTGGGACGTGGGAGTGCGTAAAAAATTTACTTAACCATTCACTTGCTTGTTAATTAATTAGCCATCATGGAAATCAACTAAAATTTAATTATTTAATATATAATATAATTAATAATTATATATTTTTAGCTTATAATTTATTAACATGTGTCACTACCTAGGCTACATTAAAAATCTAACCTATGTAGGTAGGCCACATAATCAACCTAAGCACCTATTCTAAGAATTTGATAAAAAAAATATTCGCTCAACATATTATTGTTGACCACACAACATCATTCACGAGGTTTGATCTTTTCACCTCTGGATTGGAGGCAAGTGCCCTTACCATTAGGCCACCCCACTTGTTCCAATAATATGTTACATTACATTATATTTATCAAATACTTCATTTTAAACATTACAAAAACATAAATTTTGAAAATACATTATTTACGGTTATTTATGGTTATTCTTAATTACTTTTGATTATTTGTGGTTATTTCACCTTCACCTATTTTTGGTTATTCTAAAATATTTTTGGTTATTTTCACTTATTTCACCTCAAGTTATTTTCGACTATTATAATTTTTTGGTTGTACTAAATTATTTCAGTTCATGCTACTTGCAGCTATTATAAGTTACGTTTGGTTATTCAAAATTATTTTATCTTAAGCTTTTTCGAATATGCGATGCTATTATTACTTACTTTTGACTATTGAAAGCTATTTCACCTTATGTTATTATTGCCAAATTTAGGTTATTATAACTTATTTCATTTTAAATTATTTTTGTTTATTATAAATTATTTCACCCTAGATTATTTTTGACAATTATAAGTAATTCTAATATATGGCCATTGCTTGTTTTTTTATTGGGAATATTGGTGGTTATTAATGGTTATTTTATTAGTGGCTATTAATGCCCATTAATGGTTATTCTGGGTTATTAGTGGTATTTTATTGGTGGCTATTAGTGGTTATTTTATAAATAGTTATTAGTGGTTATCGTATTATAAATATCGTTGGTTATTATATATTATATTGCAACTATTAATGATTACTGTATTATAAATTATTGTTGGATATTATATGTTATAATATCATAAGTTATTGGTAATTATTATATTATAAGGTATTTTAAATTATTTTGCATAGGTTATTATTTTATATTCAAAGTTATTTCACCTTAAATCATTATATTTATTTTTGATTACTTTACATTATTATATTCAAGATAAAATAATATATAATAACATAAAATAAAATGACCTTGAATAACTTAAAGTATAATTTGAACTAATGTATATTAATTTTAAATAAAATAACTTAAGGTATAACTTAAAGTTAGTTGAATATTAATTTAAAATAATTTAAAAGCTTATAATAAACTAGTTAAGATACCTTAAAGTAAAATAATGTATAATAGTTTAAGGTACAATAATTTATAATAATCTATAATAACATAAGATATAAAATAGAATAACTAAAGGTATATCATAAAATTATATATATATTATATTTTAAAACATTGAAATAAACCTATATACTATAATAAATTATGATAGTAAATTATGTTAATTAATAATGAAACATGATGTTTACATAATGATATTACAGTGAAATCAATAAAAAATGTAATGAAATTATTTTATTTTTAAGGTCCCATAGTGATTTAGGCTAATAAATTACACCCCACTTTTGTAATAATGAATTCATTTTCACTTCTTTAAAAACAAGTGAACCACTAAATGACCACCAAGGTGTGAAAGCACATAATGGGGGGGCCAAGATTGTTGTCACATTGTATTGTTTTTCACAGGTACCATGTTTGAATTTTGACCATGTCATTATTGTGAGAGATTTTCACAATGTTTTTTAATATAACAATAGGTCAAATTTTCATTTTTTATTTCATATGATGTGATATTAAAATATATTTGCACAAAATAAATGTACATCACATTTTATTAAAAATTGCAAATATACTCAAAATTTTATTGAAATGATTTTTAATATTTTTGAAATTTGTAATATTTATTAAACATTGTATTTCTATATGATTGGACTAAATTTGAATCATATGAAAATTTTAATAATTATCATATCACAAATGGAGATGTTTAAAGGCAATGACCATATGTATGTGGTAAATTAAATTTTGACACAATCGTTTTCAAATGGAAAATGATAAAAATGTGAAGTTTACCATTCTTTTAATTCAATTTCAAACATTTTTTGCTTGACTAATTCAATCCAAAACCTAATGTAGTTTAAAACAAAAAATGGGTTCTATTATACTACATGTATACCATATATATACCCACAATTTCTTGAATTTAATCTTTTTAAAAATTCAAATAATATGAAATAACATTAACTTTATGAAAATCAAAATATAAACCTTAAACATTAAAAATCAAAATCAAAATGAAATGCAACACATTTTGGAGGTGTATACTTTATGCACATGTCATGAAATTGCCCAAGTTGTCCTTAGACCATAATTTGCTTTCACCCCAAATTTTAATTCAATTCATTTTCAATATTTGTTTAAACAAACTCTAAAAATTTATAGTTCTTTCTTTGAACATTTGTAAGTGTAGTCATACTAATGCATACACAAGTAATTGTAACTAATGCATTGTTTTGTTGTATTTAACATTTTCGAAAAAATAAAGAACTCCAAATGGAATTGCTTTTTAAATAATGTTATATTCAATGTATTGGTATATATATTTTAAAATTTTGAAATCAATCTAATGAATGAAAAATACCCAAAATCACTTTGAAAACATTATAATTATATGTTTTTATAAACAATAAATGGACTTGTATTTTTTTGAAAATGGCATATTTTCAGCAATTTTTTTATGTTATAAACCAAAACATAATAGTGTGATCAAAATTTTCAAGATTTATTTAAAGACTTTTGTTTGAACTATTTCAAGAATATTATATAATAAACACCCAATAAACAATCACCCAAAAGGATGAATGTGGTTCATGATATCCCATTTGCACCCCTATAATGAATAATCTTATCAAATTGAGAATTTAAAATTGATTATACATTAAAAACTTGATTGTGAAAATACATGACAAGTAATTTTTTCAATTAAAGTCCATCCACTTAATTTTCACAATGGACTTTTGAAGTATAAAAATGTGGACTAGTTGGTAGATTGGAATGGTAGAAAAATAAAAATGTTCATATTGAATTTCACTTCAAATTATTTATAATGTCTCAATATATGGTGTAACATCAAATAATTTTTTTTTATGTGAAAATCTTCCTTCAAAACTCATAGTCAAATTCTAATTATGGACGTTTGAATGGTCAAAATTGAACCATATTTTCATAAGTCCCTAAAATAATTGTTTTTTTCTCAAATTTCACTTTTTTTCCCGAAAGGTGTATATATTTGGAATATGTAGGTGGGCTCCTATCAATATGGACTTTATTACTTTCATACATGAACTTTATTAACATTGAACCCATGATACCAAAGAAAATAAAAATTTTAACATTATAAAATGAACTTTTGTGGACTTTTGTTTTTTCAAAAAATAAATCACCTTAAAATACATACACCTTAAGTTGGTACATACTAGCACTAATGTGGCATGTGGCATTGGCCCAAGTGTGAAGTCATTATAATGTAGGATGGACTCAACATATGACATTATTTTGCAAGGTATACTTATATCCCAATTTTTAATAATCAAATCTGAAAGGAAAGCATTTACTTGAATCGAATAATAAACTTGCAAGTGCAAACCCATTACAAAATAACATGAACTCAACCTATCAACATTGTCCCACATCTTAAGTCCAAATCTCACAACATAAATTCCATTAAATTTGAATTGTGAAATTTATTCCAACAACACCAAAGGCACATCACAATTTCTTCTACTTCAATTGAATGGTAGGCATTCAAGTGTTACTAGGTCCTCAAGTTATTTTTCCTTCCAAAACCTAGTTTTTTGGAATTTATTTGAATTTTCAGCAAGTGAAATCATTTTTAAATCAATATCTCCCACATTCTAAATCCAAAATATTATCAAATAAATTCCATTAAATCCTACTCATCAAGATCTTTCCAACAATGCCAAACAAACATTCCAATTCCTCTAAATTTTTCAAGTATGATTTAATTTACTTTTCAGTGAAGAAATCATTCAATATTCAAGAACTTTTGCACCACAAGTCCAAACATCATGAAACCAAGCCCATGCACCCCTCCTCATTGAGAGCTTCCAAAGACACCAGGAATAGGATCTAAAGCATCCTAGTTTGGTGGATCTCATTCCTACAAAACAAAACAAAGTAAACTACCTTTTTTCTTTCATAGGTAGATGTTTTCACCAAACCCCCATGTTTCTAAACATTATGAAAAAAAGAGATGTTTTGCAATTGGCCTTGCAACTCACCATATTTCTACGCTATGAGTGTTATTAAACAAATTGCATGAGTTACAAAATTGCAATTCACCGTATATATGGTGCAACTCATTCCAACTCAATTGCAATTATGTTGAAATTAGTCATTTTCAACTACTATACAATTCCACTTCAACTATAGCCATTATGTCATGCTAACATTAGTAATTTTCATCCATCCATTAAAACTTGACATAAGGCACTATGAAGATTTTTATTTATTTTTTGAAATATTGATTTCCATCATCTATTATGATTATTGATGATCCAATATTATGACACCTGGCCTAATAAAAAATGGCCACATGGCATATTAATTAAAATTTGAAAAATAACATAAATAAATAATGCATTTTAATAATTATCTAGGTTGATAAATAACCATAGTTAGGTAGATTGGTAGGTCCTAAAACCAACATACTTACATTATATACCTACCTACTAAGTATAAAAAAATAGGACCTATTTATTTACATAGGTAGGCAAGTAGGTAGGAAAGTACAAGACTAAATGAATTAAAAAATAGTCTTGTAAATATATATATCTATATATATATACATTTATTTATTTATTTATTATTATTATTTATTTTTTTGCTTTTATGGTGAAACTTTTTTGAGCTCATCCCAAAATGGCATGTGTATTTTAGTGTGAAAACATAAGAGAGGACACCTTCTTTATATAGTTTGTGACATGGGATTCAAAGACAAGACATATGGTTAAATCCTTTAGTTTTTTTTTAGTTGCAATTTGAGTTGCAACAACATAGAGTAAACCAGCTAGTGATTAAACACTTAAACGTTCAAGGCAAGCAAGATCCAAGGGGAGGGTTTTGTTGTTTTTGGTGTCCAAAAAAAAACTTGAACCCTTTCTATTGGCGCATGTGGTGCACTAAAAATCATCAAAAATGGAATAGAATTGAGAAAATTATGTCCCCCAAAGTAAAAGGGTTCAAGAACTCAAAAAAACAAACCACCGAATGCTACAAAGGCCAGTTTTTGAACACCCAAAAACTTCATTATTGAATATTCTATTGTTACTTAAAATAAAAAATGATTAGTAAAATTTCAAATGTTGTTCATATAACATTTTAAATCGTTTAAAAAGAATAAGAAATTACAAAGTTATGAGGTTTGAAAATAAGAGGGGTCAAAATGAAAAAATGAAAAAAAACACATTTTACAATTTGAAAATATGTATTTTCTTTATAGTTATTTTTTGGCTAGTCCTTTAACTTTGCATTTCAAAAATGATTTGTATAACTTTAGGTGGCATTTTTATATCACTTTAAATCATTCAAAATGAATAAAAAATAAAAAAAGTTATGAGGTTTGAAAGTAGGAGGGGTCAAAATGAAAAAAAACACATTTTGCAATTTGTAAAAACATTTTTTTTTTACAACTTTTGTTTGGGTAGTCCCTTGTCTTTGCATTTCAAAAATGATTTATAAAGCTTGAAAAGACATTTCTATAACATTTTAAATCATTTAAAATGGAGAAGACAACTAGTTGCAACATAGTTATTGCGTTAGTTAAACATCTACAACAATTCTAAAATAGTTTCACATGCAACTATAGTGCAACTCCTTCAAAAGTCAAACATGGTTGACTACAAAAGTATATATGTTATGTACAAATTATCGTATAGAAAACCCATTTTCAACTCACTTACAACTATAAGACAACTAACTAATTTTCTAACATGGCAATCTATTTATTAATTCCCCATATTTCCAAAAGGATAGTTGCATACTAATAATACTTAAGGGGTAGTTGCACAATGTTTTTTAGCTCTAATTACAAAGTAATGTGGTTTCGACAAACACAATTTCTCATAGTGAAAGTTTGAAAGACATCATAAAAAATGCACCAATTTATCCAGTTGGATGTATAAATTATAATTCTGACCAAATAAATAATATATACATATATAATGTTCAAATCCATCAACCATTCCATTTCATTTAAAACAGAAGACAAATGACATTGATTTACTTTTTAAAAAGTAAATCATGCTTCCAAATGGCTTGTAAATGGAACTAGTTTATTTACTCACCTATTAATTGAATTACTTATTTGTACTACTTCACTTAATAACTTATTGATATTGAACCTATTAACAACTAATACTTCAAATTTTTAATACATATTATAGTCATTATCGCATTTTTTTTTCTTAATACTATTGTTAACCCATACCCTATATTAACTTGGGCTCCATGTTATGCACTACCATTGACAATCAATTGATGATTGATAAAAAAAAATTGATTTTGTCAAAATTAAGTTCCATTTGAATGAAAATAATGAATGACATTGCATGTGACTTAAATTAAATTAAAATACATTGAATG
Organism: Sphagnum tenellum; assembly: GCA_963921925.1. Lineage (NCBI taxonomy): Eukaryota > Viridiplantae > Streptophyta > Sphagnopsida > Sphagnales > Sphagnaceae > Sphagnum > Sphagnum tenellum. Next base: position 20,041,788 of record OY998144.1, read on the forward strand.
GAATCCAAATCAACTAAATTCAATTTTACTTCAATTGAATTTGGTTCAACAATTAGATTATGATCAAATTGAAAAACATTAATGCAAATTGGTGGAAAAGGTATTAAAAATATATTCATGAATATGTTTTTTGCAACTTGTTTTAGGTAATTAAAGGGGTCATATGCAATTGAAAAATAGTTGCATAAGACATGTTTAATTGTTTAAAACAAGTTGCAAAAGATAGTTTTTTCTTCTAATGCTTACATCTAACTTGATGTTACTAATTAGTGTGTGCCTGTTCAATGGCATGGGTAAGGGCAATGCCACCAAGTTCATGAACCCATGGATGAATATGTTAAATCTTCAATAAATATGTAAAATAACACAATGTACAACATAATGACCCACCTTAAAGTTCTTCCCAAGGCTCGAGATCAATTTTTCAAGGGTAACAATAGAACTTAGGAAAATAGAAAGGAAAATGGAAAAAAGAAAAACTTCACGCACATTCCCTAACTTCGTGCATCAAGGAAAAAAAGGTATGTGGGAGTTTTGGGATAAAGACTAAGATGATGTGACACGTTCCTTCACACATCACAAACAAGTCATTTGTACAATTCAAACAATGTGGATGATTAATGCAAATGGAACCAACTTTGCGGACCATGGACTTGCCTTGGGCTAACTACACCCACATGGCTTAGACTTGAAAGGAGTCTATCACCTTCCTCCTTATAATATATTGTGAACCTCACTATGGGGACTATATTGAAATGTTTTTTTATCTCGAGACTTTCAAATGAGAATATTAATATTCCCAAGTTGTGAATCTCATACCTTTGCAAGTTAAGAAGGTGAAAACATGGTCAGGTGAGTCAAATTTAATATTTGAAAGTTCAAATTTTACACTAGATAAAACTATAATAGTGGGATAACTAACAAAATATGTTATCCAATGTGCACTCCCCTATGCTTGTGGTTGAAATATTAGGTGGAAAATTCTTGAAGTAAGCCAATTTGTGATTTGTTTTTAGTGAAACTACTTATAATGTAAACCTTAGGATAAAAATTTAACTTTTAAATAGTTTTTAGTTTAATGATCAAAATGAGGTTTTTTTTAACTTTAATATAATAATATTATGTTTTATGTTTTTAATATGCATTTAAATGGATTTTGGAAAATGTTAATAAATGTGAATAAATGTTGTGAATTGGTTTCAAGTAGATGAAAGTAGGACTTTAATTAGATCTTTGGTAACATCAAGTGATTGCACATTAAAATGTAATAATCACTATAAACTTTTGCACTGTAAGAACCATATTTTGCCAAATAATATATATAACACATTTTACTTAGTTAGTTTAAAACCTACTTATTACATTTTTTAAATTAAAGTTTTTGAAACTTGGTATGCAAGTTTTTATAAATTTAATGCATGATGGTTTCATAATAATACTAAAAAAGGTTTTGAATTTACCTTTTTACATTTATATCAAAAATAAAATATTACAATGTCAATGGATACATTTTGGTTTATTTTTGCATGTTTAGTCCCTATTGGTAAACCACTTTACAAATACATGTAAACATGTAGTTGACCAAAAACTCTATGTCATAATTATGACATTCTTGGTGCGGGAATGTTATGGAAGCCCAAAGAAGCAAGAATTTTAACGAATTTTATAGATCAACTGGTGAACATTTGGTAAACATTCGCGTCGAAGAATGTTTTGACAAGGTGCTTTACCACGTAAATTCGCAAATTTTAAAGTGCAAAATGAAGAATGTCATTACTATGCTCTATGTGAAAGTTTTGAATTTTGAATGTGAAATGGATTTTGAATGAATAAAATCAAGCAATTCCTTGTAAATGATTTTTTAAAAAATCAAACTTAATGAACATCATTGTTTAATATTGTGTACTTAACATTTTTTTTAAATGTAAAACAAAAAAATATTTGTGTACAATCATTTTGTACCAATATATGTCCAAGTTCACTTTGTATTTCACTTAATTTTGAATGAACTTGAAAACATTTACCATGGTGAAATTAACTAACATTATAATGAACAAGGTCCAACTGTTATGGAGAAATGAATTCACTAATGATTAATCCATTAAGTTGGTTTCCTAATTCATAACTAGAATATGTTAAGGATCAAAAAACTTAATTTAGGCACCTAAAGACCTAAAGACCTAAACCTTAAACCTTAAACCCTTAGCCCACCAACTTAAAACACAAGTGTGAAACCATTTTAAACTATCCACCCCAAGCCATTCCCAAGGGGGACACTAAATTTTCTTAAAAATAAAAAATACATGAGAAAAACTATAAGGTGCAATACATTGGTTGTTGGGCTAAAAATATAAGTTAATTAGTTTTTAAATAGGGTATGTAATATCTAAAATAATATATTATAATTAATATAGGGTGTTTTTAATATATATTAAAAAATTAGATAATAATAGGGTGATAAAAAATAAATTGGACAATTATCTAATACCCCCCCTAAAAATGGTGGTTTAACACACATAATCCTAAACTTTACATTGAGTGTCCCCCCATAAGATGCCATTTTAAGCTATTCTACAATGGTTAATTTTGACCAATCCATCTTTAACTATTTAAAACTATTGTACCTTAAATTATTTTAAGCAATTTTAGGTTATTTTCCTTAAAGCTTTTGTTTTTAGAATTTATGTTATTCCATCATATATTATTTTAGATTATTTTATTTTATTTTTTACTTCATTTGGGGTTATTCCAACCTATGTAATTTTGGTTATTTTAAACTATATCACCCTAAGTTATTTAAGTTATTAGACTTTAGGTTATTTTTTGCTATTTTAAGTTATTTTGCCTTGGGTTTTTTCTTATTATATATATTAAGTTACTTTAGGTTAATTTGCCTTTGGTTATCTTGGTTATTATAAATTATTTCACCTTAAATTATTTATGTTTATTCAACTTGAAACCATTATTGGCTATTTAAAACTATTCCACCTTAAGATATTTTAGACTATTTGACCTTATGATATTTTATTTTTCTAAATTATTTCACCTTCAGTCATTTTTATTTATTCCTAATTATTTCACCCTATCATATTTTAAATTATTCTACCTTTTTTTCTTTTAAGTTATTACACCTTACGTTATATTAGGATATTATAAACTATTATTGGTTATTCCACCTTAGGTTTTTCTTTGTTATATTAATTTATTCCACCTTAAATTGTTCTAGATTATTTCAAATTATTTTAGGTTATCTTACGTAGGTTAAAAATTTAGGGTCTAAGTTTGTCCAGGCTATATAATTTAAAGTATATTAACTAAAGCTAAAATAATATAAAATAAATTAAGATGAAATAGTTTAGAATCACCAAGAATAATAAATAATAACCTTAAGGTGGAATAACTTTAAATTTAAAAAATAACTAAAAGGTAAAATAACCAAAACAAAATTTTAAAACCCTATTAATAACCTCAAGGTAAAATAACCTAGAATATTGAAAGGTGAAATCATTTAAAATAAATAAAAAAACCTAGTGTAAATAACATAAAATAAAATATTTAAAATAGTTTAAAGTAAAGTAGTTTAGAATTATAGATTAAAGTATAATAACCTAAAGTATTTAAAACAACAACATCAAAAGAAACATATATATTAGATTGAATTATTTTAATTATTAAGGAATTATGTCAACTAATAATCAAACATGATAATTACATAGTGACCGTAGGGCCCATAATGACATAACTTCACACAATGTAACTAGGGGTGAACTTATTTCATTTTTAAAATCTCAAAGTGATTTAAATTAATGAATTACACCTCACTTTTGGACTCTTGAATGTTGATATATATATAATGTAAAATTTTGAAAATTAAACAATAGAAGTGCCTAAAGGACTTTTTAAACAATTGTAACCATTGTTTACAATGTAAAAAGACCCATACCTCATTAGTTTTGACAAATTTTAATGCCTACCTAAAAAACATTAGTAATTTGCTCATATCAAATTTAACATAATAGTATAAAAACACTTAAAATATTTTAAAATATTTTTGCAAAGAGTTCTTCTAAAGAAATGAAGAATATTGTTGAAAACAAATAGTGGCTTGAAAAGGTGGGTGTGATTCATGATTGAATGTTTACACCCATAAAAAATATATATGTTCTTTTTAATTTAAAAAAAAATCGTTTTTTTTAAAAACAATTAACAGACATGATATGTATAACATTTTTTTTAATTTTAAGAAATCATTTAATTCAACATGGAACAAAGACATTTGACTTTTTGTTGTTCATTCGATTTTATGCTAAATAATGTTTTTATTGATTAAGACCATCAAATTTTTATTATTAATGATTGTGTGAAATTATTATAAAAAAATTGTTTCTATGTGTAATGAATAGATATTCAAATTCAAGACCCTTTTCTTTTTGCATTTTCAATATCATTCATTATTTTTATGCATAAGAATATTATGTTGTTAAATTATTAGTTTTTATGCAACCAAAATGAATTATTAATTATGAATTTCAACTATGCATGTCCCAAGGCAAACCTCTTAGCATTATATTTAGTAAATGAATATCAAATATGATTTGATAAAATAGTTTTGAACAATGTTAAAGATGTATATAAAGTACATACCATTGGAAAAATCATGGATCACCAAAAACTTTTCATATGAATATTACATTTTCCAACATTAAATATTAATACATATAATTATATTATTGCAATTTATGTAATGAATTTATGTAATGTGCTTTATGATGAAAATTTATTATTTCCAATTTCAGTAGGTGCAAAATTATAATAATTAATGGAGTCTTTTACACCTAACATCACTTGACAAACCTAAAGGTGTCACTTTGCACCCATTTTCTTATGAATTTAAATGCATAAAAAAGACTAAGGATTAAAAACAAGCCTGCCAAAATAATATCCAGATCTATTAAAATAACTTATTTTGTATATAGACCCCCCTTTCCTCTACCTAGGTAACCTATGTAATTGGGTATTATGTAGGTAGTTAAATAAATAAAACACTTGGTGGGTAAAGGTAGGTAGATAGATGTGGATGGTTAATGTACATAATTAAGTTTTATGATTGTTGACTATGAGAAATGATACATGAAAATTTGTTTATTGTCCATACACCATCCATCTTACATAGTGCACAAGTCCATGTTAGTTGACACTTTCCATGATCTTCATATCCTTCATACTTGCAACCTTTTTCAGCTTTAAAAACCTTTTCATTCCATTCCATAATCCATTTCATTCATTTTTCAATTTATTTAATTAACACTAAAATTCATGTAATTCAATTTACTCATTCATACATTCATTCTTTAACATTAATTTGACTTACTCAGTGATAATAATGAGCACAAAAACATTAATTAATTTTGAATATCTATTATATTTAAAACATCTACACTAATCAAACACACAACAATGTTAAAATGTTGAACCATGTCAAACCAACCATGAGAAGTGGCATTTGAGTAAAATAATCATTAGCAATTATGTGGCAATTGGCTCTATAGCTACAAATAGCATAATCACCACATTTTTTTACATGCTCCAAAATTTGCCATCACCATGAAATTTTGAAAGTTTTTTGTCATGCTTTTTTTCATGTATTTATTTGCATGTTCAAGGAGGAAAAAAAAGGTTAACAAATGGAAAGAGAGGTTGTTTATGCAACTTGAAAAGAATCTTGATGATAATGATGACAAGGAATGTTTGTACATGGACCTGTAAAAAAATTGGCTCAAACTTTGGAAGTCAAAAGGCACAATCATGGTGGCAATAGGGTGGGGTGTGTTAAGATTTTGCTAAGAGAGGAAGCTTGGGCATAAGTGTATGGTCTTAGACTAATGTATGATGAAAAAAAAAAGTTTTGATGTAAGATGAACCATTAACCATTAACTTTTTACGAAAATATTGCAAGATGTTTGTGATTATCAATTTTTTTCTTACAAAGATGAGGTTTCATATGGAAATTTGGGTTGTCTTTAATTCAAAAATGCGTAGTTGCACTTCGCATGTTTGCACACAAAAAAGTAGTTGATGTAATAGATGAATACTACCAACTTGTTAAAAATACACTAATGGTCTATGCATGATGTAGTTGCAATTCTTCAACCAAAGTACCTTCAAGAACCCACAAGAGTAAATGCATGAATGAATAGCTCACTTTTGTGACATTATTTTCGTTTTTACAATATCCATATTGTTTCAATGCCTATTAACAAGACACATGATTCATTTTACCAATGGGAACTTCATCATAAATTAACAATTTTGACTACAAGAATATATATATATATATATATATATGACAAAAATACACCCACTTTTTAATAGTGAACTTTGAAATAAAAAAACCCGGACTAATAGCCTAATTAGAATGGTAAAATATTGAGAGGTTCATATTGAATTTCATTCCGAATTATCTATAGTGATTCAATATTTCATGTGACATGAAATATTAAAACTTTCTGTGAAATCCTTCTTTTCAAAATTATAACCAAATGTTGACTAAGTACCTTTGAATGATTATAATTGAACCATAATTTCAAAAAAAATTTAAATTGTTGTTTTTCCTTGATTTTAAAAAATTCACAAATGTATATTTTTAAAATATCTACTTGGGTTCCTATTGATATGGACTTTATCATTTATTTTTGATACATGGATTTTTTTTATCAACTAATGATATTACATTATATTACCAAATTGACACTATAGAATTGAACTTTGTGTGGACTATTTTTTTTCAAAAGATGTAGCACACATTAGTGAATACACCCACAAAAGCAAACATAGAAAACCAACTGAAGATGAATGCAAATAAAGGTTTATCAAGCATGTCTACAAACCTTGGTTGTGTGCATTATAGATAGAAGAATTGTTTAATTGAATGACAAGGGCAATTTCATAACAAAATTGGAAAGAGGTTCATAATTCTAAAGTAATTGTGAACCAATCTTTTTGCATGTAGTTTTTGGGCTTTGAAATGGAAACAATGACATTAATGTGTTAAATCAATCATTAATTGTTACAAACATGATAAAGGGGGTTGATAATGATTTGAAGTTCGAAATGAATGATAAGTCCTACCTTTGATATCATCTTTTAGTGGATGGTGTCTATCCTCCATGGCCTTGCTTTATGCAAACCATACATGAACCTAAAAATGAGAAGAGCCAGCACTTCGCAAAAATACAAGAATGTGCAAGAAAAAATGTATAAAAAAAAATGTTTTGGGGTATTGCAATCTAGATTTGATGTGATTCAAAACCCATGTAGGTGGTGTGGCAAATGGATGTAATTTCGAATTTCATGATCGTTGATGTTCATTCATAACATGATTATTGAAATGATCAAAATCAAAATTTAGCTCCATTATTTAATGGAGCAAATGTAACAAACTTGAGAAAACATCGCACCTTTCAAGCATACATGGAAGGCACACAAGAATTAAGGAATTCCCAAGTTCATTATAATTTGAAAATGACTTTGGTGGAACATTTGTGGGTCTGAAATAAACATTGAATCAAATAAAATTACACATTGCTTCAATTTTTTTGTGCGTGATTGTTTTCAAAATTGTTGTGTTTTTATATGTTTCAATTTTTTCTTATGGCTTTTTTTTTTGTGTGGGAGCTTTAGTTGTTGCTAGTGTTTAGGGGTGCTTGTGTTTTTCTTTTCGTTGGGATTCAGCAATAAATTAAAAACCTTGCACAAAGGTTCTAGGTGTTTTTTTCTCAATCAGCCATGGCCAAAATGGAGGCTTCAAGTGAAAAGGCTAGGATTCAATGATGGCAAAAAGAAGAAAAGAAAGTTGCAAGCATTTCCTTGGATTTGGTTTAGGGTATCATACTCTTTTATATAAAGGACGTGGTGGTCATGAAGCTTTTTCCATCCATCCATCTGTCCCATCATACACCCAGTCCAACTGAAGGTATTTTGTGACTCCCCATCCTCCTCTTGCTGCAGCCACCCATTTTCCCCTTTCTTCATTTTCTCCAAGGTCAATGATGATTGGTTGGGCTATCCCCATTATAGTAGTCATATCCTAAACTTCTCAACCACAAAATTTCAATTAGATTTAAGATTTAATCATCCACATGACCTAACCACAATGTTTCATGAAATTGATGTGGCACAACTACATATTACTGCTACAACAATAAAGGAGGAAGAGGAGGAAGATCCAAGCTCGACTTGCGATGGATGCGAAAGAAGAAGAAGAAGAAGAAGAAGGAAAAGTGGAGTGGTTTCCAACTCCCGAGAGGAAGAGGAGGAGGATCCAAGCTCGACTTGTAGTGGATGCGGAAGAAAAAAAAGAAAAGGGGAAAGTGGAGTGGTCTCCAACTCCACTACAACAACAACGACAACAACAACCTAGGAATTTTAACAACAACAGCAATAGCAGGAAGAGTGAAAGCCGGAGCAAGAATAGGAGCAAAGTCAGGAGCAACATGAGCTAATGGAAGTGGGAGTCATGAGTTCAACCTCCAATGGTTGACCTCGTAGCAGCAGCAATGATAATGGAGCAATTGTTGCAGCCGGCGATGGAGCAACTATTGTTGCAACCAGCAATGGGGCTACTATTGCTACTATTGTGACCCAAGAGAAGAATGCCAACAACAAGACCACAAATGGAACTGCACTCTCAACAGCTACTGAGATCCAGAAGAAACCACAAAAGGGCAAAGTGGAGTCCAAAGGACAAGAGGATCCATGGTTCAAGCAAGTCGCCTCCAAGGGTGTCAAAGTTCCTCCTCTTCTTCTCACCCATCTTGGCAGAAGTGTATACATGCATCAAATTTATGTTTAACAACATGTTAGATTGGGCAAGGAAAAAACCTAAGTTATGGATGGAAAAATTGCTCATATGGGAGAGGTGTAGAGGAAAGGGGAGACAGGGGATTGATGATGTAAATTTTTTGTGTAGTTACATATAGTAAAGGACGTCGTGGTCGTTTTTCGTGAAGTTTTTTTCATCATGTGATTCATCCATCCATCCAACCATCCGTTCGTCCTGTCATCCATCCATGGATGACATCATACAAAGAAGAAAACCTTGACAAAAATAAATAATCCCACCCCTCTGCGCATGTGTCATTGTCTAAAAAAGGCATGCCCAGCCCGGGGGGGCACCCCCAATTGATATCAATATCAGCAACAAACCCAACATATATTCTCCACATCAAGATTTTCAGCGGCCACGGTCCCATGAATACATGCGGAATGTGGTATATAGAGAGGTTTTGGAAATGTAGTCTGTAGTTGTAATTTTGTAATATGTACCGTCAAATACACACACCTGTGCATTAGGCACGGGGTTCAAACTAGTACGTACGTACATGGCACATAGAAGCGCGCAACCCTAATTTGGTCCCGCCCTTGTGAAGGCTTGGCGCCTACGTCACTGCTACCCACATCAAGGCATTCCCTCTCCCTTTCGGTCTTTCAACGAAAAAATCAGTAATTAGGTGTTGTTTCGTGCGTGCGGAGAGTTTTCCAGTCTTCGGGAAAAAAAATCAGGTGTTGAGCATCCGCCGAAATCAGCTGCAAATTTGGTGCAGCATTCATTGAGATTTTCGATCCGTGTACTACGGTAATGCAAATGGAGTCGTGGATGGTAGCTAAACAAGATGACGCATTATGAAGAAGAAGAAGAAGAAGAAGAAGATTGATGCCACGGTCTCGGGATCCAGAAGAACTGAATGTTGCCTTCACTCATAGGGTGGAAAAGCTCCGTGACTGAGTGTCACGTTCACCCCTTGGAGCTGCAATTTCGGAGTCGGGTGACGCAGCATCGAGTATTAAAGGATGTAGAACTAATTGGAAATAGTAAGGAAAAAAGCAGCTCATGAGGGCAACAATTGGAATCGACAAACTGAGCGTCTGTAGGATTTTGGAGATGGTGGTGAGCATCGACAAGTCTGGAAGTTGTCAGATTGGGCCGCAGGAGATATCGGAGCTTTATCGCACAAGCAGCGAGTCTCTTGCTTGAAGAACCCACCTTTAGATTTGGGAGGTACGCATCCCTTGCCAATGTAATCCTTCTCTCTCCTTCCTCCTTGTTTCCGTTTGTCACTGTCTCTGCCGTATTGAGAATGAGATGTGAGGGGTGACCTAAGTCTTTCTCTTGTATGGTCTTTGGACGGTGATCACTCAAACCTTGATGCTGGAGCTCACTGAATGTTCGAGTTTCGGGGCTACTTGGGGTTTTAGTGTTGACAAAGTTGGAAGAATTTAGGGTTTACTGTTCTTCCCAAAGGTTCCTCAATTTTCTTCTTATTTTTGCAGTGGGCAACGCAGACCATGGCTGCTGAATGGTGTGTATTGAGTGGTGTTTGTTACCTGCAGTGATTGCTATTTTATTGATTCTCTTGACCATGGGAATTTGAGACTCTCTGCTTGACGCATATGCTGGAAGCAGATTACGATCAATTGGGACCTTTGTGCCATGTCAGTGTGGTACATGTTTGCTAAGAACAAACAGCATTTTTATGTATGTGGAGTGGAGAAGGTGAAGGAGAATAAACCATGTTGAGGGGCCATGAGACTCTCCTTCGTTTGGTGGGCAAGCGACGGAAGCTCCATCCTTCAACGCTCTCCCTGTCATCTGTAAATTCACTTCTGATTCACCTTTTGCTAGCAACAACTTAAGATTACCTCATGTTGACTAAGTAGCAGGGGAATATAGCTGCCACAACTTAAGAATCTGTTCTGTGCATCAGGTGGTCATTGGTTAAAATGAGTTTTTCAGACGTTCAATTGAGACTCATTGGTGCAAACATAGAGATGAAGTTATGGTTTCTGGTATATGCTAAATGATTATAGGTAGTTGTTTAACCACCAGATTACCATGAGATAATTAGGGGAACACAGGCATTAGGAAATATGTGGATAGGAGCAATTATTTGCAGTTAAAAGAGTGATGAGAAAAGCACATATTGTAGGAAGTACTTTTACACAACCATCTGGGAAGCAGCAATTTCAGAGAACCAGTTTTTGGTCCACCTCAGTATTCAGCACATTTTAGTTGTGTGGTGAGTGGTGTTGGCAAGGGTCTTATACCAAGGCTTTGTGGGTTGATGCAGGGGGCAGTAGCTGTTCAAGAGCATGAGTTGGTGTGTGTATCCACGGACATTGTGAAGACAAGCAGCTGTGCAGAAGTCAAGGTTAGTTTCACCAAAATTGATAGAGCAGATGAAGAAGCAGGTGCTTGGGATTGGGTGCAGTGCCCTATCTGCAGGAAAAGCATTCAAGGCACAGATTCAGCCATCAACAACCATGTTGGTGAGTTGACTGATTTCCCTCTTGGATTTAGCTGGCTTTGCATTCATTCTAAGCCTCTCTAATCATTCGTTCCCTCTCTTGCTCCCTCTGCTCACCTTCAAAGAATCTATATTTTCAGTGAGATGTGCAATATGCCAAGGTTCAGCGAGCTCTGGCTCACCTTGATTACATGTGTTTAAACTGTGACAGATATGTGCCTTCTATGGGGGACGAAACGCAAGAGCACCCAACTTACATTGTTCAGTTCCCTGGATCGAATCAAAGAGACATCTGGATCAGATGTGTCAAAGAAAGGAAAGAAGCAAAATGATACAGAGAAAATGACATCATCATATAAAATCAGATCAGATCCATTGCCTTCTAGCTCTTGTGAGGTTGAAATCCCTTGGGTTGTGGAGGAGTGTTTAGAATCTGCTGTGCCCTCTGGAGGGTCAGAATTGGTGAAGGGTTCCATGTCAGGAAGGGCAGAGGAGGATGCTCCTTGCACAAGCACAACAAGTTGCAATGGATTCTTGGTGCCACATCTCAGAAAAAGAAGCAACAAGGGAGAGGCTTTTACAATGGCAGATGGGGATAGGGGAACAATTTCTTTTCACAGGAATGGATACAAGGAGGCACTCCCTTTGGAATGTGTTATCAGCAGGGGACAGGAAGAAAGTGTAGGGCCAGGCATTCTGCCTACCACAACAGTAAAACCTAATTTGGAGGTTGAATGCTCAGCACATCTGGGCATTTGGGGTGTGGAAACTCAAGAGGCACCAGCGATGGTCTGCACTCATAATTGTCATTTTAGGACGGTCAGCTCCATGCCTGCAAATGGGGCTCAGATTGCTGTATCAGAGGATACGATAAAAGTTAAAGTTCCAGCAGCAGATGTGGAAAATCCAGAGCGCGAATTTGATGGACCACAAAGAATTGAAGAATACAAACACCTGGTGGGTGTAATGCAGACCCTCATTGTTGGGCGCAAGTACAACCAGGAAACTGTATGTGAGGGCATGGAGGTTGCTCTTCTAAGAGACCCAGAGAATCCAAAGGACCCAAGTGCAATCAAGGTATTCCTACTGGACATGGAATCTACTGTGTGCAGTGTAGTAGTAAGTTTGTACTCTTGTTGATGGACTGCTTGCAGCAAACACCCAAACATTTTGATCACAACTTGTGAACACTTTGAAGAATGAGGGTGGTTGGTGTGATTGGAGATGGATGTGTAAACATGTTTGTACTGCATCAGGTTATTTCATCCAACATGGAGTTGATGCTAGGGCATCTTCCCCGGCGGGTAGCCCACCATCTATCAGTCCTTCTGGACAAAAGTTTAGTCCAAATCAAGGTGAGAGATATCTGAGTTGCAACATGGCTTTTCTCTGAATGCTAGAGAGGTGGTTATTGTAGAGAGGATGCACTAAAACTAAATCTGGAAAACAATAAAGGGCTACTAGATCAACTCATTTGTTTTATCTCTCTCTATGTAGGGCTCCGTGATATCTGTTCCAGAGTCTATGTTTGAAGCAGTGCCAGTGAAACTGGACTGCAGGAGGAAAAAATTTGAGGCCATGTATGACAATTTACTTGCAAAGGATTGGCATCAAGCTGTGGAAGCCAGTCTTGTCCCATCCATATCTCAATCAAATTTGCGCAAGTATCAGACAAATTTTCTCTGCTTGCTACAAACTGTGTTGGACCGTGACAGTCACTTGTTCAGTGATGATGAGCAAGCATTTTTAAGTATGCATATCTGCCCAAATGAGTTATAGTGTGTCTTTGCTAAGGTGCAATGTACTTCCAGCTGTCATTTCTACTGTGAAAAGTCTAGACTTTATATAGTTCATTTCTTATGGTTATTGGGTGAGTGTGGATACAGGCTCCTTCAAAGACCTCTCTGATGAGGCACAGTGTTTGTTCATTCATTTGTACCAGCGTAAAGGTAATCCAGTTACTTCTGTTCACAGTGATGCTGTTATCAGTCTCAAGACATTGTATTCTGACTCTGTTGTTTGAATGTTGATTGAGGCATTAAACTCCACTCTTTTGATGATTTCTGAGGTTAGTTAGCTCTGACTGTTGTAACCCTTCAAATCAGACAAACTTGTGTTGCTGTGGGGGTTGTCAGGACCTTGGTTCCGAACCTCAAGTATCAACTATCGAGATGTTTTCAATGTGAAGTCTGCATCTAAGGAGTTGTGTGGTGAGTGCAATTGTTTGATTCTCTTATATCTTGACTAGGAAAATGCTGCAAACACCTTTTTTTGTGATGTTGATAGACTGGTCTCTACAAATAGACCTGTACAAATTAGATGCCACATTAGAGAAGGTGGGTAGAGGAATAGATGAAGACAAGAATAGTTTATTGCTTTTGGCAATAAGCCTAGGCAGCCCATTCAATAGACCAAGAGATACCAAAGAGGAACATGAAAGCCACCTCTGAGGAGCATGTGTTGATCCAGCTGCTAGGTACATGACTTTGACAGAGCTGACAGCAGGAGTTCCTGAGAAACTATTACGGGAAATAATGGAGGTTGTCAATGTGCTTGAGTTGCGTCAACTTATCAGCTCTGCAAAAGTGAAGGTGATCTGAAGTTGGACTGCTGATTATTCTCTGGACCTCTTGGTGTGGGAAGTTCAAGTGGTTTTTGCATCTGTTGGAAAAGGATCAACCTGACATTTGCTGAGACATTACTGTCTGCTCTGTACAGAAAAAGAGTGAAGCAGCAATTGCAAGGAGGGAGGAGCTTGTTGACTGGGTGATCTCAGCTGCTCTTCAGAAAGGCCAGGCCTTAGCTGATGGAGGTTGCAGGTGGAACAACATATAAATGTGTTTTTTCTTTAGTGCTGAATTTTCAGTCATGTTTTCGTCCAGAACTTTCCTACTATAATGCAGTATGCACTGATGCCTGATCATAACCATGTGTTTGCAGCAGTCTTGCAATACTGGACATGCTGTCAGAGATAGTGGGGACCTGTATATGTGTGTCTGACTACGCTGCCTTCTTGTTCTGGCGATTGCAAGTAGGTCACCTGACTGAGATGAAATCTTGATAGCAAACATTATTACTCCTTGCATTTCTGAGGGCGTTGTGTTTCTCAAGTGGTGTCTTTCTGCATTGCAGAGACTGTTTTTCTTGAATGGAGAGCAGGAATTGTCAGCATTTTTATTGGTGGACATGGGCATGGTCAAGTATCCCAAGTATGAGTGCAGGCGATCAAGACCTGTCTTTGCCACACGGGAAGATCTGCTTGCTTATGAAGAGGTCATACAGATGGCCCTCACTCAAGTTGCTTTTCTATCATTTATGGCACCTGTCAACTCTCAATTGAACACAAGTGTATTTGTCATCCTTCATTACTAGAGCTAGTGCTCTTGCTTTCTTCACTTTTTCCCCTATATGTCCTCTGGGCTTGCTGTGGACATAAGTAGATGCCCTGTTTCTTTTTTCTAGTCTCTTGGCTGGCCTTCAAACCCTAAACCCTCACAAACATGTTGGTGCTTGAATGAAGACACTCCTCACTTTTGTATTAGTTATGCCTCTTGAGAGCTAGTTCCATTGATTCTAGAAATGTGACAGAAACTTGGGATGCAATTTGTGTTATTGTTTGCCAAAGTTTTTGAAGAGATGAAACCTAACTTTTGGCTGAAAGAAATATATATTTATATCTATACCCACTGTCAGAACTGATGAGTCAGTGCAGCTAGTCACTGCCACTCATGAAGAAGGTGATGGCATGGTACCTTCTGAATGACACTCACAAGGTTATGCCTGCACTCATTCTTGTCATGTTTATTTTGGATTGTCTGGAACAAACATAGTACTTACCTTCAAACTGTTATTGTGAAGTTGTCTCTGCAATCTCACAGCTGTCTATTTCTTGGCTGGTGGGTTTTCTATTGAGCAGGCACTAGGAGTTGCTCAAGCAATGGACATGGCACTTGAGATTAATGATCTGACAAAGGCCATGGGGTTCCTGGAGAGGGCAAGGATTCACTTGCAGATGGATCAGGCTAGGCATTCATCACACAATGGCACTGCACCTTCATTTCTGTCCCACTTTTCAGCTGCTCAAGTCTACTCAACAGTTTGCACCTTGGGTGTTTCAATCCTTGAGCGGGAACACAAGTAGGGGATGTTCTTACCAGGCACATTCTTGCATTGACACATAAGATTCTGGGGAAATAGAACATTCAGTTGTTATCCCTTGATTAAACCAAATTGTGATTAGCTGAGTATGTGAAGGGAGTTCACCTCCTAAACTATTACCGTTGTAGGTTCTCCATCAACTTGTCAGTGTCTAAAACAGATATATGTTAAGACATGGTCCTTAAGTTACTTATTTTGAAATTGTTTGCAGCAGAGTGGCCTATCTCCATGGTTCAGTCAAGAAAGATGATCCGTTGTCTTTGTTGAGACAGCTGTTATCTTTTATAATGAGCAAGTAGCAGTTGTAATGATCTTTCTGACTATCAGGTACACTGAGGCAGTGGAGCTTTTAAAGGAACTGCTATGTATACGTTATAAATCAGGAAGGCGAGGCTACTGGACTGTACGCCTCTCAACTGATCTGGATCACCTGGGCCGGAAGGAGGAAAGCCTCCAAGTTGCAGAAGCTGGTGTCAATGACTCTTGTATCAGGGGTGGGGATCGGTTAGCCCTACAGCGTCGTGTTGTCCGTCTGAGTAAGCCACCTCGACGGTGGCGAAGACCATCATATGCAAAGTCTCTGGAGAGAAAGTGGGAAGAGGTGCATATTCCTTAATGTCTAAGCTGCCCCCTGGACACCTACATGTAAAATTTGATTTGGTTGAGAGTGACCTGTGCTCCCTGTGGCTGGCAGATACAAATCAGGGGCCGGCCCTTGAATTGCACAGCAGGATTGAAGAGCCGGTTTTATGGCTATGATGGCCAGCAATGTGGTGTGGAGGAACTAGCCCTGCAGTACTATGCAAGTGAGGAGGGAGGCAGGTGGCAAGGCATGCATTCTGAAGGGGGTGTTTGGATGACCCTCTTTGGTCTCCTCATGTGGGACATCCTATTTACAGATGTACCTGATGTCTTCCAGACTCCTTTCCAGGTATAGAATTTTGTGATAGGGATGAAATCACTTCCTCTTGTTTGCCAAAGTGAAGCTCAAGTCATTCCCCATTGCATATCTGACAAGATTTTTTCATGTTGGCTGTACTTTTGGTTCTAATAGTGCATGTTGATCATCTCTTGTACTACTTGATTTGGAAGGACGTGATGATTAACAAAGATTGAAATGGTCAGACTGCACCGCTGGACTTGGATACAGATGCCTTCTATGCTGCTCGACAGCCCATGATTGAAGCACGTCTTCAGGACATCTGCAAGGGGAAGGCATCAGAGATTCTAGCACAGTCATGGTCCAAGTTTTGTGGTACTCTTTGTCGTGGGGTGAACTGGGATAAATACTCACTTGAGGTACTTCAAACTATCGTGGCATGCATCAGGGGGCCAGGTCTGTCTGCTATCTGCAGGCTGTTGGCTGTGCAGCATGGTGGATGGACTGCAGGGATGCCAGACCTCCTTCTCTGGCAGACTTATTAGTAAGTGTGGTCCTCACAATCTGTTAGCCTTCAAAACCTAGATCACTTTTCCTGATCATGCATTTTCTTGTTTAAAGAGCAAAGTTGTATTGAAGAAAATGAGTTCATTTTCATTAATTGTGCATTTTTGTTGCAGTCCACAAGCACTGTCAACAAGCAACAAGTCAAGTTGTCCTGGATGTGGCTCTCACCAAGGCAGGATGGGGGAAGAGAATGAGATAGTTTCATTCTCCAGTAAGATTTCCAATCCTTTTGAGGGGGGTGTCGGAAAAGAAAATGGGCAAGTTTTAGAAAGGTTTCAGGTCGTGAAAGCAAAGACACAGCAATTTCAAGGTGAGGCAAAACTAGTAGAAGTGAAGGGTCCTCGAGATCGGCTCTCGGACCAGCAGCATGCCTGGATTGTGATTCTTTTAGATGCAGGTGTATCTGTCCAAGTGTGCAAAGTTCTAGAAGATGTAACTGATTAGGTAAGGAACAAGGGCAACATCATCATCACGAAGCCCCTTTAGGACATATCAGAGTTTGGGCCACGTGAACATGTCTAGACCCTAGTGCATGTATTTAGTTAACATTCAGATTCTTGGAAGCTTTTTCATCCTCTACAAATTGGAGTAGAATGAGAGAGTTCAATGCCAATGTACAAGGCCAATTGGTATTCTACTGGATGAGAGCATGATCTCCTCCACAAAACAGTGCAGGTTCAGTTTAATAGTCACTATGGTTGTGACTCAGCACAATACGGAGTAAACTGTGGATAACATGTCATTTATCCTTAGATCATTTCCAGGAGATTTACTTACAGTTCTTCAGAAATTTTATGTCATGTATGGTGATCTAATATTTGACTACTTGAGTATAGTGTTTGGATTGCCACTACTGCTTTGATTTGACTTTAGTTACAAAAGCTTTGATACTTGCATCTCATGCTTTGTTTAATCTGATCTTTTGCATAGGTGCCTGCATTGCTTGGAATAACCTTCACATTGTTCAATTATAGAAAGTACAACACAAACCTAGTCAGTGATGAAACAAGATGTCACTGTACTTGTTCCCCCAATTCCATAGGGAATAACTGAACAAGTGCTAATGTCCAAGGAGTGGGGCCTTCCCAAAATGAGGGTCCACTGCTTGAAGAAAGAGCCACGAGTGTACCCACATTTCAGGAAGGCCCAACAAATATGGACCTACCTTGAGTGAAGCTTGACCCTCAGACCTGAGGGAGCACTGATCGCTATGATCAAGGAAGCAGCATGGCAGGCTCTTAGTCCAGCAGGGAGGGCAACACCAAAACAGGAATGCCCTCCGTACGCAGTTACATTGGGAGTTATCCTATGTGTAAGAGCCTACCATACACAGGGAAAATTCTAGAAAACAAGCCACTTGCCCTTTACAGTAACAATTGTTTTTGGAGGGATTCCCAGAGAACAGACAGTATCTGAAACTCACTAGACTAAGTGTAGACAAGATGTCTGAAACTCTGCAAACTAAATTTTGAAATTGAGCTAACTTTCATTTTCATCAGTTAGAACAACTATCTCTACTCCAATCCATATAGTTTAATAGAAATCCACAGGATAAGGCAGAGCCTTGAGATCAAAAAGTTCTTAAAAAACTAGTAGCTTCCAGAGGGGTGAGCAAATTGGTGCATGAGTCAAGCCAGTTGGCAACCATGCCTATAAAGCACAAAAGAAGCCAAAATGTCTGAAAAGGTTGTAACCTGTGTAACTTCAATACCAACAGCCAGCTCCATATGATGTTTCAATAGACCCTGTAAGTTCTGTGGTAGGTACTCACAAGGTTCAAAACCTTGCTTGCTTTACCTTCTAAATACTCCAGTTTTACAGGTTTTGTTACTTGGTCAAAAACGACGCATGTCTTTTGGAGGTTTGAAGTGGATAGGGTGTGTCTCAGGTGTTGCTTTCTCATCCTCCTTCCAGAACTTTATAGTCTTGTCTGCCTCACATGTGATAAGGCGGCTACCTGTTATGTCATAGGAGAGGGCATATATACCTGCCTCACTATCCAGAGATCCTGCAGAATCCAACAGACATGAAAGATCAGGTCAATAGCATCCATGCTGAATGTCATAGCACATATGGCCAGACAATTCCTTCCTCCAGGTTCATCATATAGCATGAGCCAGGAAAGGACAAGTGCCGCTGGCAACCTCTTGAAAGAAACAACACCAAGCAGCTTATAAGCCAAATCATCACCCCCAAACACATAAAAGTGGACAAAAAGATATTGCATTATCCTATGTAAGAGCTGCTTAAAATTTTGGGGTCTGTTGATTGGAACGACCTTACACATCCAACAGAACACAGAAACTAGGCTTTAAAGTCTGTACTATCTGTGATTTGTGACAATCTTCACTCAAATAGGAAAACGAAACAAACCATACCAGGCTGGACAATTGTCTGTGCTTGCTGGTAGTTGTGGCCACTTTTGTAGTCCCAGAACCAGAGACTTCCATTGTCACCTGTCAGCATAGATTGAATTGAGACTTTAAAAATGTGGACTACGTGAGCAGGGTGAAAGAGTGGAAGCAGTAATTTATATTGGGCATGGAACTGATTGGTCATAGAAGAAAATTCTAAGATGTTGCACAATGAAAGCTACAGAAAGTATAGAGTTCTCAAGACAAACCTGCTGAAACAAGGACATTATCTTCATTTATAGACATGCAGTTCACAATTGTCCGTTGCTGTGAACTACAGAAATACACAACACACATTAGCAATCCCCAAACCAAATCTGTCTCATTAGTACAACAATAGAGTGAGCAATGCAAAAATGGTGGCACTATCCCATAGCTTAGTGTCCATGACCACTTCAATATTTCTGTTGTGAGTACAGTTGTGCAGTGTTAGTAGGAGTTTCACCAGAAAAGTTAGTTACTATCACTTCAATTGCAAAGGCAAAGTATGAGAAATGACTTGCAAATTATTTGCTCTGGAAGCAAAATAGAGGAACAGGTTACTTACAGCATGTTATGCAGGAAGTCACCCCTGGGCAATCTGAACTTCTTGATATTATCTGCTGAAGCCGATGTGAAAGTATGCCTGATGCACAACAAACACTGAGAAGTGAAAACCATGTCACAATAATGTGAACATAATTGGGAAACATCCTCCACTTGGTCCCAATACCAGTCCTTTTGTTTCAATCATAAAGATCAGTGACTAATGTCACAGGGAATGTCAAGATACATACTCAAAAGGATGCAATGCCAAAGCTCTGACCGACTTCTTATGAAATGTCAGTGTAGACATGGACTTGCCTGCACAAATTACCATGAAAGACAAGGGACATTACATAATCAGGTTCATTAACAGCATAAGTTACAATATGCAAAAGATCCAATATCAGATACATCCAACTGGCATAAAATTGATATTTCATGCTAAAGAAGAAACCCATCCAATTCCAAACTTCCAACAGGTAATACTTAGTAGGGATTGCCCACATAGGGATGAAAACAGAATAAAATTACTTCTGCATTTGACAGGACTCCTACCTGCAGCCAGATCCCAAAGTTTTATGGTAGTATCATGAGAGCCAGTCACCACTTGTGGGTCCTGAAATGATCAGAAGATACATCAGCAACACAGAAACTACATATACATGGCATGGCATAATCTCCAAAACCACAGGATTAAGAACACACCTACATGATTTCCATTTGACCAAGCGCACTCATCTGACTAGATCACTGAACTGGAAGGCAACATAAGAAGAAAGTTTAGGATATAACTGTGGCTTGAGTGATGACGGAGCAGACAGTGTTCTCATGCCCTGACAGTGCAAATATTTGTGCCTTTGTCCGCATATCCCACACCTACCCAAGGGAAGAAGATCAATTCATTCCTCATCAGATCTGAACTCATTTGATGGCCTTCAAGGTACATATGGTAAAGGTTGAAAATCTTCCCAGAATGGAATATCAGCAAAGAGGCATACTGGAAACTTCTGTTATCATGCTCCTTAGGAAAGGAGCAAAATCAGATGGGCACAATGACACAGGTTCAATATACAAAGGAGTGAGGAGGATGAGAAAAGTAATATACCCGACACACGGAGTCACGGCCACCAGTCATCAGTATATCTAGAGTGGGGTGAAGTGCAAGACAGTAGACTCCACTCAAATGACCATGATATGACCGGATGACCTGCTTGCATTCAATCTTCATATTAGAACTTATCTACCTCCTGCAAGGTACTGAAATTTTCTCTTCTTGCTCCATACAGGTCAATCCAGTGCAGAGAACCAAGAAACCAGAAAGTCTTAAGAAATCTGTGAAATGTGTAGCCCTTCAGAACAGATGCATGGAATAACTGCAGAAACAAAATTAACACAACACAGTGCTACATATCCACATGCTTGAAACTCCATGATTGAATGTTAGGATGATTTGGACCAATCATGAAAAACAAGCACCATGGTAAAATGTAGTTTATTGTCTCTTCAGGAGAGCTAGGTGAAGGTAAATATTTGTAGAGGGCACAGCACCTTGTTATACTCCAGGTCCCAGCATTTGACTTGCTTGTCATCACCTGCTGAGAACATGTAGGGATGCCTTGGGCTGACAGCAAGCCCTGTTCCATCCACAACCCACATTCTCTCAATGTCCATTCTAAAAATAAAGAGATAATTGTGGCATGCACCAAAAATTCAAAGAATTCAAAAGTACAGTCATCATGTCAACCCAAAAACCCACATCCAGGCAAACACCCAAATATATGATAGAGCAAACAAAATCAACTCCCTCAATAACAATCCCATGGACAAACCTCGAACTTGCTCAATATGTCCAGTCAAGGTGAGCTTCAGCTTTCCAGTGCCAGTTTCCCAAATCTGCAGTCAAAGAATTTAAAAAGAGTGACAAAACCATGAGAGAAGACAGTTATTCTAAAATTTAAGCCTTGAGCCTTGATATGTAAAGGGGCAACATTTGGACAAGTAACAAGCACCATATGTATCAAATCACTGGCTTGAAACCTCTAAGGCACCATCCACACCTGCTCATGAGGCAGCAAATGCCTTCCATGAGACTATATGGCCACGAGGAGTCAGTGTGAAAGTACTCTTATTCAAAGCAGGGTAATGTCTGACATTAGAGTGTTTGTGTTCACAACTTGGAGGTCAATTTTGTAACATGAGCATTTCCATGCAAACCTAAACTAGGTCAAAATGCTTTTTCTTGCCTTGCATCAACCCACCCACCAATTGAATCCCACAAATACACTGATTTTCTCATGCTAACCTAAAATATGAGTTTCAAAGACAGAACAATAGTAGTCAGGCTACTTCAAAGCGGGCCTACAACTCAACAGCAATGTAAGATCTATGCCTCTCGATCATAAACATAGCATGGAAGATGTGGACAACTTGCTTCTACGTAGCAGTTCATGCTATCACATGTTGGTAGAGCTTAATGAGAAGAAACAAATGTACCTTGATTGTTCGATCTGCAGAGCCTGTGCAAAACCACTCATTGCCAGGGTCAAATGCAATTGATCGCACCCACCCCAAATGCCCACTGATCACCTACAAACATCATCCACAACAACATGCCCAGATAAATTCTGTAATCTCAGCAAGGCAGAAAAAAGAAATTCACATCATGACTAGTATTTGTGGAGAAGATGCACTTTTGGCCACTTACTACACACACACAGTTAAGGTGTACTCATATGCATGTCCTCTCAAATAAACAAGATTTAGGAAAATGTGGATTCAATGCATACCCTATAGTTAACCCAGGGTGGATGCCAAGCAGGCTTCGGCCATTTACTAGGCAGCCGTTTCATTACAGCAGCACTTGGTTGGTTACTGCAAAAATCACCATGAAAAAGATCAGTAATGATTTGAAACCCTCAGTAATCATACACCCCTCAGCCAAAGGGTAGCCATAATGGCATAACAATAATGCCACAAATTTGTTGCTTTTCCCTATCCAGCACACAGAATATACCGTTCAGAAACTGTGACCGCCACAGGCTTATATTCCACCATGTTGTTTGCTACACCTGGAACTGCAGCCCCAGTCACTGGTGCTGCAGTTTGAGATCGGACTGGAACAACTGCCAACTGGTTCCCTCCCACCTGTCCAGCCTCAACAGCCTCCTTTGGCAAACCTGTATATAACACTCAACCCTACCTCTTAAAGAGAATGTAGAGCAGCATCATACCATCAAACTTTATCATAGCTGCCATAATTGGTTGACATGTTTGAAAAATGATAGAAGACAAATGGCCACATGTGTCCAAGAGAGAACGCCTAAACACCAGTGCTCTTCCTGACTGCAGACTGAGAATTCCAAACTCAAGATTGCAAACACATTGCATCGTCACACTACCCCCAAAGAAAAAGTCATGATAGCCTGCCTATTCAAAGGAAGGAGAAGTATAGAGACCTACATGCACAAACAAGAAACTGTGCAAATATCCAGTAGACTGTATGTGCTCACCTGAAGCAGAGCCCTGGTTTGGACCAGACAATCCCAAACGCTCAGTGCCATGGACTGCTGGTGTTGCACTGGCAATTTCCCTTGGGGTAGGAGCCAAATCCTTCACTACTGCATATTCATCTCTCACCTGGTCCATTGTCCCATTCCAACTCAATGAGAGAGAAGGTACTAAATAGAGAGATTACCTTCACCTTTCATACAGAAGATTAAAAACCATGCCTTGAAGACAAATGTGTCGATATTCCCTTTCTGAGTCCTGATTTAGGTCTCTTTGTGCTACTTGAAGGCTAGTAAAAACTTATCATCATAAGAGGGGCAACACAAAGAGAAAGAGAGTGAAGTCAAGAACCTTGCAATTAATCCGTATATTCCGACTGTTTCCAGCTCCAATCCAACAGCCAATAAGTTAGCTTCACTGCATTCTTAATGTCAAACCCTCGTTGAACTCCAAGAAAAGAAAACAGATATTGCGTTCACAACAAAGGTATTACGAGCCCTTATTTTCAAGACGGCCATGATGCTTTGCCCACAATTACAATTTCTCTACAAGATATATGTGGTCAGGTTGCTACTTGCGATGTGGTCGCACATGAAATACATGCGCATATCCTCCTACTAGATGTCGCTCCTAGCAATAATCTTCCTGGGCTGACATAGTTAAAATCTTGACATAAACCCTAATTCACAACGAGCATCGAAACCAAACCTCCTATGTCCCGAAAGCGTGCAGGAAAAGGAGAAATTTTGAAATGAAATTTTCAGATGAGAAAATATTGTTGTACGCCCCCTCGCAACTGCTTAAACAATAAAGGAGGGAAAAACGTAAGGCAGCACACAACTTACCTTTCCGAAAGGCTAACGAAACGGTCCACATGATTAGCAGCAAAGAGTTCATACGATCTCTTCAAGGACTTCAGAGTGAGTTTCTTCAAAGATTGTGGCTCGATGAGCTCGGCGGCAGCAACGGTGGCAGGCATTGCGCTCCCGTCCTCCTCGCTTGTTGTTGCGCTCGCGCTCACGCGCGGTGTATGTATGTGTATGTTTTTCGAGTCTCTTGGCCCCTACTCCAAGAAATCAAACCCTAGAAACTGAACGATGAACAAAAAAGACGAACATCCGACTACTTTCTTGGATGTGCTTCGTTGCGATTAGGTTAGATTTGGCAAATTGAGAGCAGCGTTTTATTTTTTGGCGAAATTTCGCCAAGTGGCGAGCCCACACAGGTCCATTCAACAGCTCCTTGTAAAATCTGGGGATTTGGGCCGTTCAACACCTCCTTGTAAAATTTGGGGATTTTTGACCATCCGATTCACCATCAAATACAAGGCTAGTCACCATTATAATCACGTGAAGGGAGGGAATTGCAAAGGGGTTCAACTTACCCCATTGAAACTTGTAGTCGAGGCTTTTGCTTTGTCATTCATCAATGGCTAGCCACCTCCATGGCCATCCCCTCTCCACTTTTTGAAACTAATTAGCCACCTTTCCTTACTTTATGTTAGCTTCTATTGTCATTCATGCGTGTTTCCCATCCTTTTTAATCGCTTTCATATTGTCTATGAAGTTGTTAGGAATCATCAATAGTTCATATCTTGTTATTGAGGATCATCAGTGCCTCATAATGCACCATAGTACAAGGGATCACCTCTTTTTTGCTTCTATTAAGTATGTTATTAAACTTGAGTTATGGTTTGTGCATGAAAGGGATCTCATTTTTTATGGTTTTTTTCACAAATCATTGACAAGGAATGACATGAAGATCTTGCTTTCATTGTGTCAACTTTCAAACAATTATAGATACGTGCAAGAACGCCTTGAAATCTCCTCTTGATATTGTTTGCACATGAAATAAAAAATCACATGTTTTATAAATATTCCTTTTGCCCTCCCACATTTCCAAACATTCTCTTTGTGTTTTAGGTGTTTGGTGTTTGTTTCCTATGTTTACATCTTTGTGTTGGAAACTCAAGAAAGCTCAAGAGGTTTTTTTTTTATAACAGAAGTTTAAGGTTTAGGGTTCTAGTTGTGAATTTAAGTTTACACTCAAGTCTTCACAACAAACCTATTGTAGTCACCAATGGGCTCCAAGTACAAACAAATACAAGTTGATTTTCAATGCTAAGGTTCCTACTTCCATAGATGGCATAGTTTACTCCTCATAGAGCTTGCCTTCTTTTTTATCATCATCCTCCTCTCCTAATGTTATTAATGTTGATTACCTTGATCTTGATCTTCCATTTCCAGCCCTAGAACTAAAAACAATGCTAGAACCATAGAAGAAACATAAGAAGAAGGAATGGGAATTAA
Organism: Sphagnum tenellum; assembly: GCA_963921925.1. Taxonomy (NCBI): domain Eukaryota; kingdom Viridiplantae; phylum Streptophyta; class Sphagnopsida; order Sphagnales; family Sphagnaceae; genus Sphagnum; species Sphagnum tenellum. The sequence continues at coordinate 20,067,451 of OY998144.1, forward strand.
ATCAAATTTTTCAAAAAAATGTGGGCTACAAAAGTTCCTTGGGTTGAAATAGTTATGGGGTGTGATGGGAAGCTCAACATGGTGTGATGCAAGATTTCTAGCGAGATTGATGGAGAGGAAAAGCTCCTAGTACCTAAGTTTGATAGTTTACATAAACATGCAAGACTACAAAAATGCAAGGTTGCACACCCTAGGTGGTTGTGGCCCAGTATTTCATGTCAACTCGCAACTAGTCTGTGAAGAAAATGAACATTTGTGGGCTAGAAAAGTCTAAAATTTTATTATTGAGATGGTGTGTTGGAGGTGTTATTATGGAAAATAAACAAAAGTTCTTTCAGTTCATGGCCTTTTTTGGCTTTTAAAATTGGATCAACCCCTCACAGATTTTGAAAGCATGGAATAGTTGTTTGCATTCTTAAAAGTCAAAAACACATCGCACAAACATTTGTGGAACTTGATTGGCTAGTAAATGACTAAAACCATGCATGGCATTGTCACTTAATCAACAAGAGTTCAAGTGCAAAATGCTAGGTACTTCACTTTTAGCTATGATGAGGTTATGACAATTGATAATTAGTTTTGGTGTAGCATACATGTGTATGTTGTTAATGGGTTTAAAAGGATGCCTTTGTTGCTAAATCTTGAAAAAATAGTTGGTGGAAATACTATTGATATTTCATTGCCTAATTTTTAGATCTTTGATGGAGTATGGGGGCTTGATAATGGATCAAATTAGTAGCAAGTTTATTTGTTGTGGTGCAAACAGGGTTGCGATGTTCACGTGCTTGCAAATTGGTGTTATCATTGAATTCAGGTCTAGATTTACCCCTTTCTTGATTCCAATGCATTGCATGGTAAATTTTTCTATGTTCAGCCCTTGGTTGTTAAACTTGAAAGGTTGTTACAAACAACCTGCATTTTTATTTCTCCTTTTCACTTAAACCACATTTGGAACATGGTGTTCTTGCAAAATTGCATGAAATCAAAGGGCTAAAACTATTCCACAATGTTAAAATTGGGTGGATCTCCATGTTATCCTTTGTTAAATGGGTTTTTGCATAGTGTAGTATTTTGGTAGTGAAGATGAATGATGACTTAAATAATGTGGCAATAATAAAAACAAACCTTGGGTACATTTGTGACATTGAGTGGTGATGGGACTAACCTCCATAATGCCAATATTGGAGGTAGTCCATGTGTTAATTAAGTTTACATAAGGTCAAGAAATGTATGTATGTGATTTTTTGACTTTTGTTAAAATGTGTTATGTTGAATTGTACATCATGTATTTAAACATGGAAAAAAATATCAAGAGGACCATTTCAAAGCATTCTTGGACCTTTATGCATGTTCCAATGATCACTTATTGAATGGTTGGTGGATTAATCCTTCAACCAACATCCAACATGTGATTTTTTATTTCAAGAAAACATTCAACCAAGGCATGTGGGTTGACTGGACATCTATATTTGAAGTTGTCAACACAATGCCAAAACATGTCTTTTATAACTTTAGCATTCAACATGTCTTAATCTAGTCATGTAGTCATTTGTCCTTAATCATATATTTTTACTCAAATTTGTGACTACATTGCAACTGCATTATGACTACATCACTAAATTAAGTTTATTTTATGACTACAAAATTAGCCTACATACATTAATAACTTACCTAATGTACATGTGTACCTACTTACTTACCTACATACCTACCTACTACTTACTAGTAGGTACCTACCACTAAACACCTACCTACCTTGTTAACTACCTATTAGGTAGGCAATACATACATACATACCTACCTACTCTCTACCTATTACTATCTTTAGGTATTACTTACTTATTACCTATCTAACTAGGTACCTACTAGGTTACTAGGTAGGTTATAAGTTGTTAGGTAAGTACCTTGGTACCTAACTAAGGTAGCTAGGTTAGGCTACTCATAAAATAGGTTAGAAAAAAATGTTTATAATAATATGGTGACATTTTTTGTCATGTAAAAATCATGTAGTGCAATGTTTAAATGGGGGTTAAAGTTTATTCCCTCAATGTGGAGGTGAGGGGTTCAAGTCTTCACACTTGCAACTTAGTGAACTAACCTAATTAGTTTAGCTTGTTAATTAAGTTAGCCTCATTCCTAAGTAGGATGGGGCCTACATTTTTCCTTATAGTCACATTATCCATCATTATTAAATGACATTCAAATTTGATATATGAATATTTGGACAACAAATGAAAATGGATACGAATTATTATTTATTTACTTATCTTCCAATCATGAATGAATTTGATATTGTAATTTATTTATTCTATCCAAATCATAATTGAAATTCATCCATGCAAAAATGACATTCATCCATATGAAATCATTCATTTATCAACACATTCATCCATGTAGGTGTATTAAAATCACATTAAATTTTAAAATACAAGCTTAGGTTTTACACTCATGCACAAGCCATCCTCCTTGCAGTTTCCATGTTTAGGATCACCATGTAGAGCAACTATGTTGTGGCTTTGGAACCACCACCAATGTGTAACCCTATCACTCAACTCTTGACTACATTGAGATTTGTTAGCTTCTTATAACACTGATTAATTAAGTACTTTGCTTTGGTGAAGCTATGATTTTGGGCAACATGCACTAGTAGAAAATGGCCATTTTGCAACTGGTTTCTGTGACTAATTTTTAGTTATAAACGACATTTGCAACTAAAATCTTAATAGTTGCGTTCGACAAGTCGCAAATGACACTAGTTGCAAACAACAACGAATTTTGGATAAAAGAAAAAGTCAACAAAATACGCCTTCATCCTTTGACTTATCATATATGTATTGTTGCTTGCAACTAGGATGCGACTTTTTTGGTGAATAAGCGAACAAATTATGTGTTGTCACGTGTCCCAACTCTTAATAATTAAAAATATATCTTTATTATTTTGAAATAATCCAAGACGTTTAAATTTTATATTTGGATGGTTTAGATTGTGACACATGGTGCAATAAAAATTTGTCATGTGGCATATTAATTGAATTTGTCCAAATTCAATTTAAATCATTATTTAGATTTCTAGGTTGAACTAGGTACCTACCTACCTATATACCTACCTACCTTTCTAGGCTAAACACCTATCTAGATAAACACCTATTTACCTACCTAGGCCAAATATATACTTAAGTAGGTAGGTAGGAAAATAGGTAGGTAAGTTAGGGAAGTATGTAGTTAGGGGTAAACACATGAATATTTTTATTTTATTTTGGGTTAAGTCGTTTTCAATGGCTCATCCCATATGTCCATGTTTTAAATATGAAAATATAAAGACAAAACACCTTGTTTATATACTTTTCAAGATGAGAATGAAAGCGAAAACATATGGGATAAACTTTTTAGTTGCAAGTCATTTGCGACTAAACATTCATTCTCATCTTGAAAAGTATATAATTAAATAAAAAAGTGACAACTAACTAGCTAACTAATTAACTAATAAAATTACTAATTATTTAATGAATAATTTTTTTAAATAAATTAATAAATTCATTAATTCATTAATTAAAATTAACTAATTCATTTTATAAATTATCCAACTAATTAATTATTTATAGTAATAATCATCAATGTATTATGACTACTGAATTAATTATATTATTAAGTATTATTAAATATTACTTAATTAATTAGCTAGATAAACATTATTAATATATGAATTATAATGATCTATCAACCAATTTCATTAACTAGTAATTGGCTAATATTCAAATAATTAGCTAATTATTCATAATTAATTAATTATAATATCATAACCAAATAAATTAACATAATCACTCAGAATATTCAGTAATTAATAATTAATGATTATAAAAATTGAGTAGTAGTTTTTTTTAATTTAATAATATAATTAAAACCTAATGTGGACTAACTATTTTGTTATAATTATTCCCATTATTATTTTCATTTTTACAATTCATAATAATATAAATGTAAATATTTAATAGTAACAATAACATTAATTCAATTATTATTGTAATTAGTTGGTAACAAATGTTTACTATTTTATTTTTATTATTCATATTATTACTTCACTCATTATAGCTATTTATGAATTATTACAATATAAAATATTTATTTTATTTGTATATTAATTTATTAGATTTCAATTCTAACTACTACAATAATTATAATAAAATAATAAAACTGAAAATAAAAATATACATCAGTAATTGATTATAATAATTGAATAATTCATAATTCATAAATATTAATTATAATTTTTAAATATAAAAATATAAAACTATATATTAATATTTTGGTAATTATTATAATATAGTGATAATTCATAATTGATTATTTATAATAATAATAATGAAATTTGTAGGTAGCCTAGGTTAATTATTTTTTTATTATATATTATTATGTCATTTGTTAGATCTATAATGATTTTTTTATTTTTTAATGAATAAAAATCAAATTTTAATAAATACATTGGTCATTTGAAAATAATTTAATAAAATATTATATTATATTATATTATATAATTATTTGAATGATTATATATTATTTTTCCTATCATTCTAATATCATCATCATTATGATCATTATGTAATATATTTTTTTTAAATGGAAAATAATATTGAATTTTTTATTACATGTAACTAATATAAACATATAATATTAATATTAATAAATATCATTTGTAATAATTTGAAGAAATATAATAAGATGGTTTGGATAAACTTGTAATATGGGCATAATATATTTAGTAAATATTTTTAATAAAATTTTAATATACTCAAAATGTACACCAATTAATGTAACCATTATATTGAGGCTATTTATGTTAATAATATTACTTGAATACACATGGAATATGGTTGTTCATATACATTCAAAATATATATTTATAAATATTAGTACACCTAATTATACTCCTTAGAATTCACAAAATACACCTTTGTAAATTCATAAGGTTGCAACTAAATTGGTGACATTTGCAACTAATGGGATATAAATTGTTCTGCTTGGATGAAAACCAAATTAAACGTTGTTCACATGGAAGGATGAACACCAAAATAGTTGCTATCTAATTACAATGTAGTTGCAAATATGACCAAAACAAGAAATAGTTGCAAAAATGTCCAAATGTAGTTGCAAATAATTAATAGTCGCATGTAATCGTAAATAGAGTGGTTACATTTTGGCCAATTTCTACTAGTGAATTTTCCGCTGCGCCTAGTACCTGGCCAAACGACTGCTGTAGAAGAATTAGAGAGAGAGAGAGAGAACAAAAACAGACAACACTGGAAAGCTGGTGTTTTCTAAGCATGTGATGGAAATCAAGCTTGTGCTTTCGGGCAATGTACATAGTTTGGAATGAAAAGAGTTTCTTTGGCTGGAAATTGTGTGAGTGGGCGGGGCAGGAGATGCATCTTGTGAATTTTGTTTTGTCGTTGTGTGGAAGCAAAGCAAAGACATTTCTGTTCTTACAATGTGCGTATGTGAATGTCAATAGGCAATCAATGTGTTGAGTGATGATCAAAGGTCTAACTGTGAGCAAGAAGATTAGGAAGACATGGAGGCCTGGGGTCATGCAGGCAGTTAGTGTGTTGTGTGATTTCGGACACTCTTTTTTTTGGTTACACTATATCAACTTACTTACTTATGGTTATGTACTAACCTACCTAGGTACATATATATATATTTGTTTCCAAAATTCAATTAATATGCCACATGGCAACTTTTGAGTGTGCCACGTGTCATAATCCAAGATGATCTAAAACAAATAATCATATTGGACGATGGATATCAATATTTCAAAAATATTTTTTAAAAATTCATTGTGCCACTTGTTAAATTTTGATGGATGGATGAAAATTGACGTCAATATGACATTATGATTATAGTCAAAAGGGATTTGCATAGTAGTTGAAAGTGAGTTGTTGCAATAAAGTTGTGATGAGTTGCATCATATATACGTTGAGTTACAACTCTTACAACTCGTCTGATAGCACTCACTATGTATAAATACAATGAATTACAAGTGTCAAATGCAACTCAAAAATTGAGTTACAAGGCTAGTTGCAAAACACCCTTTTTTTCATAGTGAACAAATAAATAACCCTCTCACTAATTGTCATTTGTCAACATAATTTAATTGTTGGGAAAAAAAACTTATTATTGAAATGTTAATCAAATTTCAGTAACTTTTAAAATTAAATTTTACCACGTGGCAAAACTTTATTTTTTTTAATAAATGATTTTGTTTAATATATAATGAGGAAAATCAACATGATGGTCCAATTTGAACATTTTACACCATGACATTTCGACAAAGGAAAATTTGACATGTGGCATTAGAAAAAAATTGGATGAAAATTAAAGTTTATTTCAAATATTAATCCCAACAATCCATTATGATTGTTCAATTTATATATAATTAGATTATGACACATGGTGCAATCAAAAGTCATGTGACATATTGATTGAATTTTGGAAAAATAAATACTTATTTACATACGTAGGTAGGTAAAACTAGGTGTGTAAAAAATACCTGTTTTTTTAGGATACATACCTACTAGGCTAGTTACTTACTTACCCACTTACCTATTTAAGTAGGAAGGTATGTAAGTAAGTAGAAAGTTAGAAAGGTAGGTGAGTTGAAAAGTAACCATGTAAATATTTTTATTTTATTTTATGTTTTGCCTTTATGATTAACTTCAAATCACAAATTTATAGGCTTCATGGGTTTGTTTCAAATCCATGCAATTTATTTTTTCATGAGTTTATATTATGTAAACATGAAAATTGTGTGCATGATTTTCATTTATAAATAACATGAATAAACATACAACATTTGTGTCTCAACAATATGAATAGACATATGACATTTGTGTTCAAACAATGCACATAACATTGATGTTCAAACAAGACAAGTAGATGAATAACATCCATGTTCATTCCACACAAACTTATGAAAAAATATTGATGCACGACTATTATTGTTCAATCATGACCCATTAAGTTTGAAGTTTTTAAAAGTTCATCCCAAATGGCACATGATTTTTAATATGAAATAAAAAATAATGCACCTTTTATATACATTGTAAGATGATATTAGAGCATAAAACATATGCATTAAATCTTTTAATTACACTTAATCGCAAATTCAATTGCAACAAAAATAAATTTTCTAGCAAGTTTTGTGTTTGGTTTTTAATTTTGTAAATTATACAACTAAATAGGTAAGAAAAAGGTTAATAACTAACAACCAAATAATTAATTAACAAGTAACTAATTACCTACCCACCCACCCATTTACAAAACTACCTATTGCATATTATTTTTAATTACTTCAACAATTTTAGAAGTGAGATTGATCATTATTATTTCACAGATTTTAATAACAAATCAATTGTTCTGTAATAATAATTCAAAAATAATGATTAATTATGTCAAGAAAAAAAATTTAAAAAAAATTCTAAAAAAAAATAATAAAAAAAATAAAATATATATATATATATATATATATATATATATATATATACAATCATTAAATTTTAATGTATTTAGTTATTTGGAAATTACTTACAAAATAACATAACATTTTAATATATTCATTTACTTAAAACTAATGTTTTTACCTTTGAAAATAAACCTTTTAAAATGATAGTGGAAATAAATAAATAAATAAATGATAAATAGGTATTAATTGATTATTTAGCAAAATAAAGTATTAATCGATTGATAATTCCTGAATATTAACTATAAATCATTAAATTTCTAACTTATTAAGTTAATTCGTTGATACTAAATTAGTTTGAAGTAATCATTTGGATTACCTAAGTAGTTTAAATTGTGCATCATTAATATTTTAAGAATTGTATAACTATTAACTAATTAATATTTATTAGTTACTGAGTATATTTTTTGAATAATAAATATTGACTATCACATTGTTCAATACATATCAATAAAATAATAATTAAAATAAAATTTTACATTTAAGAAATATTAAATGATTAAAAAAAAGTATTAGAAGAAATACTTTTATTCACTTATAAAATATTCAATCAGTTTTAAATTAATCATTAATAGTAACTTAAGAAAAATATTTGTGAAAATTTTATTACTCAAAATCTAGTTTTATTATACGGACAACTCCAATCTACTTTAATCAATCATATGGATATAAAAAGAGCTATTAATTTAGGATGTTAACTAATTGTAAAAATGATAAAACAAACTTGCAAATGACAAATAGTCACATGTACTCACAAATTGAAAATTACATAGATTTCTAGTAGTGCCAAAATCATTTTTTCAAATGATTTTTTTTTGATAGCCATTATTATTGTATTATTGAATAGATTTATAAAAAAATCACAAATATCATGTGGTCATAAACATTTTCATTGTGAAAGCTACCAATGAATCAATCCTTTCAAAACAAAAATAGTGGAAATGAGACATGTGAAATTTTTGTGGATGATGTAGTTATGGTAAAAATGGAAAAAAGGTTTGAAGATAATCCCAATGTGTAAATTGAAACAAGTAGGAATCCAAAAAATGAAAAGGAGATAATGAAGGTCCAAAACATGAGGAAAAAATAATGAAAGATCCAACTTAAAAAAGTTGCATGCCCAATTTTTTCTTGGAAACCACATAATTCAAATTTTTTATTTGGAACTTTTTATTGTGAAATTGATAACCAAATTGTTGATGTTGAATATGCTCATATTATGTTTTGTATCCTTTGTTATAATGGTTTAGTTAATGCATTTGATCCAAGAACACTGGTGAGAAGGGGTTAGTTTTGTATTATAAATAAAATGGACTAACATCATTGAAAAAACATGTGGATGCAAATCATGGTATTATTGCAAAGAGGTTTGAAAAGGAAATGAAGAGTCTAATTAAAACAATACAAGAAAATCAACCAACAAATGAAAAACCAAATGTGTTTGGGGAATCTATTTCAAAAGAAATTGTTGGTGAAATATTTTTCAAAAAGGATGATGTGTAGTAAAAAGAGTTCCTAAAAGACTTTAGTCTTTTTATTGTGAAGAATAATTTGCCAATTTTGTTTGTGGAGGATGTTTAATTTAAGTGTTTAGCTTTGCATTAATGTTCAAGAATAATTTTCCATTTTATAAGCCAATTTTGACAAGAAATATTACCTATGATGGTTGAGAAAACAAATAGCTTTATGTTCCTCCAACATTGGTAGGATATCATTTTACAACCATCAACTTTGATTTTTAGATATCCAAAGGGCCATATGATGTGTTTACTTTTGGTTATTATTTGTTATTAAATTATTAATAGCCAAAACATGTTAGTTTTGGTTTGTTTGAAACTACAAAAACCATAGGACAAGTCTTGGTTCAAAGTTTGATAGATTTGTTGAATTAAAATGGCATAAGGAAAAAAATCATTGCTTATGTTAAGGATGAAGGGTCAAACTTCAATTTAATGACTAATGCACTAGAATCAATTATGAATTATGAATATATTAATTTTTAGGAAAATTTTAAGGAATTTGGTTTGGTCACATTTTTTCAAAAGTATGTTAGTATGGCACATTAAATGAAAAAATGTGCAAAATTTGAAATATGCTTTTATTAAGTCTACACAATCATATTTTTGCAAAAGTGCCTTGGCCCAAAAAAATTAAGATGGCAAGCTAGGAATTGAATGAAGGTTGTGTTAAAATTACTATTCACCCAAACAAACTAAATACCCTGGTGAAAACAAGGTAAGGAATATTGAATTTTAAGGAAATGTGAAAAAAAATTCCCAACAACATGCTATCCTTGATTTTAAACTTTAAGTTAAAAAGTCTTTGTATAACATTTTCATTTGTTGAAAGGGAGCAAGGTGTTCTTATTGTTTAAGAGTATGATAGGAAATCTTTGTACCTATTGATGAAATGTCATGAACATTTGCATTCTTCAATAGAATTTGAAAAGAGTTTATTGACGACAATATTTTTTTATATCAAAATTGTAAGTTTAAAAGCAAATTGCAAGTACAAGTGAACAAGCAAAATAACTTGTAAGTAGGGAAATGTTGATTTTCAAATGATACTAAATAGATGTGAAAGATATCATATGTCTTCTTCAATGGTGCAAGAAATATGAATCAATATTTTTTATTGTTGGTTTCTTTGCCCACTAGATTTTAGGCATTGTTGAGTCATGGATAGAGATGAATTAATTATTTCCTTTAATAAAAATACTAATTAATCTTAGAAGACATTGTTTACAAATTGAAAATTTAAAGAAGTTGATATTTGGAACAAAACTTGACCTAATAATCATAAGGTAAGTTGTAAATTCTCACATAACTTAGTAGAGTTCATTGAGATAGATGGAGATCTAAAGAGAAGTTAGAGGAATTTCAAAATGTTGTTAAAAAAAATGAACTTGTTGAACTATGGAAATGTCAAAAATATGTTATTGACATATTGTCAATTTCATAAAAAAAAAAAGATTAAGGTTTTGATTATGATTTTATGATTTGAAAAAAAGAAAGTCATAATCGTTTTGTGAAAACTAACTAGGGATAACTGATTATTTTCAAATTTATGAGAATTGACCTAATAATTTTTTTGATACCTTGCCCTAGTATCTGAAAAAATTTAATTAAATGATTTAGAGAAAATTAAATCCTTTTTGAAATCCTTTTTGGAAATTGGATTTGATGATTATATACAAAGTGAAAATTGCTCAACATTATTGTAGTAGTCAAACATATTCGACAACAAAATGCCAAGTAATCAATTAAATCTCAAATCTCAACTTTGGGAGTTGGTTTTTTTAATTCTGAAAGTTTCGGTAGGTAATGTTTAGATGTAATAAACATAATTCTATTGCCTTGATGAGACAATCTAAGTGTGTCTAGATTGTCATAGTCTTAAATTCAAGAATTGATAGGTCTAATGTTCAAACAGTGTTCAAACTTCAGAATTTGATTTTATAATAATTATTAAAATTTCCACACAAGTACTAAATAAATTGTCAAAAAAATTGGCAAAATAAGGAATAATATAATTTGTGCTGAATGTTTGTGTGTTTATGGTAGTTAAAATGTCATGGACCCAAGTGAATCCAGAGTCAATGCCTGAAGGCCTTTGGTTGGCATGTTGGCCAATTGTATCACATTTTTCTTGTAGAAAAGGTCAGGTTGGCTTGCAATCTAGAATTGGAGTTTGCATGTGTTCAAGAAAACGGAAAGTTTCAAAGTTTCAGGTGCTCAGATACAGAGATAGAGCTAGAAATCGCTGAAGAACAACTAAAGTAGTACCCAATGTGCTTCTACTTTGTCAAAACAGACGTGCACCCCAACCAAGGATGCATGACGATGGCTTAGTCAGTCAACTCAGAAACAATAACATTCCAGAGAGCAAATTTCATTTGGGGCTTTTAGATATTTCAAAAGACAGAGTCAGGAAGCCTCTCAAAATGTCCATTCAGAAAGAAAGAAAATTGTATTCTGGAAGACAAAGTCAGGAATCTCAATCAATCCAAACATTTCAATTGTCAAATTGTATCACATGTGTGGACCCAGTTAAGATTATTAAAGACGTGCTGAAAATTTACTAGTGTATTTGGATGGCACATTCTCAAGCAGAATTTGACCTCGGAGAAATTCCAGGGTGAAGCGCTCTTCTGCCATAAGGAAGTATCTTCTGTGTTGTTTTGGTCAAAGGTATCTACACTTTCTCCAGAGTTATCTTGCGTTTTGTAGCCTTGTAGATGATGATCCACCTACCTTGTGAATTCTTGGATAATCTCATCTGTTGAAAATGTTCAGCAGGTCTTTACATTCGGTAATGCCCTCGATTGAGAGCATTATGAGAAATGAGCTCACCCTTTGCAAGGGCCCTTCATTGGGTTCTGCCTTCAACCTCGAGGCCTTAAACTACACAAAATTATATCACATGTGGAGATCACTAACAATGGGCATTGGGGTTGCACTCTTAATTAGATACCTGGCTGGAATACCAAAGCCTAGGGTTTCCACATTGACAAAACGAATAATTACTATTTTTCATAAAATTAATTTGCTTTGAATATTTGAAAATATTGAATTTTCCATTATCTATTATGATATCGTCATATGAATAGTGAATTTATTGAGAGTGTAGCCTATGATAATTATGATGACTTTCAACATGTCAACTTCATATTTTCACAAAATTTCATTTCACTATTTTGAGGATTATTTAATGACAAAACTGACCTTAGGGTAAGGTATATGATTATTTATGAGTTAAATTAGCTAACAATCTGCATCACCCATTTCAAGGATTTGTTGGCTGGGCCGAATTTTGGTATCCCTACCTTCTAGGGGTACACATGTGATGTGGAGTCCATTACAGAAACATTTCCTCATAACACAAGGATCCACTTGGGGTTTCACCATGCTAGCCTAACCACCATGTGTTTCCATTCTAGCCTGTTGAACTTTTATCATCCTTATGGATGGATGTCATTTAACTCATGCGACATGCGCCGCTTATTCATCCACCAGGGCATAAAGAAGAAGGTTCGGAACACCTGCACTGAAACCGCGTCCAGCCCAGCCACGCCCTCCCCCGCCCCGCTCTCCGGTCAGTGCGGCGGACGCTGGATGGTAATTTCCAATGGGGAGAGAGAAGAAGAAGAAGAAGAAGACAACGACGAGAGAGGACGAGTGTATGTATTCGCAGAATCTTCCAGATTTTTTTTTCCTGTTGCGTGAGTGTCGTTGTTGTTGTTGTTGTTGCATGGGGTTGTGACTTTTGCTTCTGCACTGCCGCTGTGTGTTGTGAACAACGAGGAGGGAGGAGGAAGACGTGACGACTTCCCCATGGTTTGAACATGAACACAAACTGGCTCTTCTTCTTTTTTTCTTCTTTTTCTCTCTCGACATCTTGAGCATCTTTGCTAGTGACGGAGTCTGAAGGTCGGAGTCTTGGAAGGCGGGGAGCGATGGCCGGGTTGAATAGGGGAGGAAATGGTGGTGGTGGACCGGGAAGGTCGACACTTCCATCCCAGGAGCTTCTGGAAGATCTTTGCAGGTATTTCATCATCCTCTTCCCTCTCTCTCCGTCTCTCTTTTTCCTCTTTCCCTTTCTTAACATTCCGTGCGAGTTTCGTCCCAAATGAGGTAAGTCTTTTTGCGAAGCAGTAAGACGGAATTGAGATTTTTCGAGGCCGGGCCGCACTCTGAAACCACACCCCAACAACCCTCCCCCCCCCAAAAAAAAGACTCTCTTTCTACATTCTTCATGGACACGCACTTTTATCCTGAGTTTCTCGACGTACTTTCTTCCGTTTCGGAGAGGGTTTCATGACTCAATTAGTTTTCGACTCTTTGACGAGTCATCTTTCTACCTGCTGCGATCATTGGAAAGTGGTCTTCATCTCATTTTCGCTTGTTTCTATGCAGCGGTTGGTTGATTGGGTTTCCTTGTTCATGAGAAACTCGCAAATTAGGGTTACAGAAGTGTTTTTATGCATTGGAGGAAATTGATGTTGTTTTGCTGAGGAAACAAAAAGGGGGGGGGGGCTGGGGGCACAGCCATACATCATCTTGCAGAATTCATAATGCTAATTCTGAATTTTGATATGTTATAATCTGCAAGAGAAACAGTGTAGGTTTACATGTAACTTCAGACTTTGTAATGCTGGACAACACTTTCACCTACCTGTTTTGTATTCCCTCAGACTGATTTTTTGGACAGATCCTCAGACAAACAGCCATTTTTTCTTTGGGTGAGGATTCAGAGATAGGTCTTTAACAGCTATGTCATGGGTGTGCAGCCGGTTTGTGTTGAATGCTCCAGAGGAGGAGCTGCAATCTTTCGAGAGAATTTTGTTTTATGTGGAGCAAGCTCATTGGTTTTATGAAGACTACACAATGGAGCAAAATCAACATTTAAAATCTTTGACTTTGCGTGAATTCACCTCTTTAAGTATCCTCTGAAGTAATGAATGTGTGTGCAATGCATGTGGTGTGCTTGAAGGATGTTCAGCCTGCAGGAGTCCCCCTAACAATACCCTTCACATTGGCCTTTCTATACCTTGGGCTTAGATGCTTGAATGTACAGCACAGGCTGAAATGAAGCTTACCCTCACCAGCTTGTTGCAGCTTCAATGAGGATACTTGATTCTTTTGGTCAGCTTATTCTCTTAATGGTGTCCAATATAGTATGATCAACTCTTCCTCTTGCTTCAAGAAATGCAACAGAAACTTAGATCCAGATTTTTGTAAAGTTTTTTTTCCCCAATATTTTCTGTATATTATTGTGTATTTATCTACATGGAGCTGATGGAGTCTGGGGAGTAATAGCAGCTAGTCACCATTCATTTTCAAGATGATGGTCTAGTACTTTGTGGGTGACACTCAGAAGGTTATGACCACATAAATTCTTTTTGTGTTCATTCTGGTTTTGCTGGTTCTGTCATAATTGTCACCTTCAAAGTCTTATTGTGGAGTTTATCTATAATCTCATGGATATGCATACTGCTGACCCAAAGTGTTTGTATCTTGCCATTCTCCTGTAGTGTTCAATTGAGCTTCTTTAAAGTGTAGGAGACACTCAAGAAGCCCCCCTGGAAGACTAATTATATGTTTGTCAGATATCTGTTTTGCTGATATGTTGTGAGGTCATCTCTCAATTCCATTCTGGTTGACTGGACTTGGAAGTATGGAGAAGTTCTCACTACTTATGAAGATATTTGTCAGATGTGCCATATATTTGCAGCCTAGTGCTTGAAGTATGAACTGTTTCTCTGTGGACAGTTCTGCATTGATGTTATGTACCTCAGTTTCAAAATGATGTGTCTTTTGTATTGGTACCCATACTTACAGCAGATGAGCCCTTCTTTTGTGAACATTTTCCAAACCTGTTGACTTTCACAGCAGAGAATAAGGCAAATGTTTATGTTTCTAAGTAAGAAGAGATTTCCTTAACTTGGTGTATTTCACAAGTGTTTCACAGCTGTTCAGCTCTGAGACCATATATAACACACATTGATGGCATTTACAAGGACTTTACAACATATAAGACCAGTGTGCCTGTTACAGGTGCTATTATTCTTGATGAATCATATGAACGGGTATGCCTTTTTGTTTTTAGCCCTTTCCTTTGCCCAGTTTTTGTTTCAAATTTCTGGAATGTCTTAATTTGACTTCTGAGTCATAGCACTGAGGCCATATTATAGTGGAAGCTAAAGAATTTGAGATAAAGGACCTGTTGTGGACAGAGGATTGTTTGCATTATTTGGAGTTGATTGTGGTATTGGGGCTGAGGTGTCTTCTGGTGCTACAGTGTCTGCTAGTGAAGGGGTGGAAAGCAGGTGCAAGCTGGAGCTTCCCGCGAGGAAAGAAAAATAAAGATGAAGAGGATTGTGATTGTGCTGTTCGTGAGGTGTGTTTTATGAAATGTGGTTGAGCACAAATCCTTTGTTTCTCACCTTCCCCTCTCTTTTCTCCATCTATTATAGATGATGCAAAAATCGGAATTGTTTTTTGTGAGATCTTATTATTTCAGCTTCAGAAAGATCCAAGTTGCACAGTATTGACCATTCAACTTGCAATAGTCTTCCAATAGTCTCATGCCTTATTGCTGTCTGTGTCCAGATGGGTTCATGTCTGAGACTTATAGCCAGGTTCAAGAAACACAAGTAGCTGATGTCTGATACCACAGGTTGTCCTTGACTTTGGCATTACCTCAACTTGGATGCTGTGAGTCTGTTTGGCTAGGAAAATGAGTGTATCACAGTGGTGCAGGTATGGGAGGAGACAGGATATGATGTATCAGCAAAATTGAAAATAGAGGACCATCTGGAAGTTGTAATGGGGATGCAGCGAATGCGTCTTTATATTATTGCAGGTGTCAATGAGAGCACACCTTTTGCTCCTCAGACGAAAAAGGAGATCAGTGTATGATTTCTACTCACCCATGCTGCACGGTTCTACCTCACTCTGAGCAAGCATGAATTTGCAATTGAAGATTGTACAAAATCAGTGAGTTTTCTTGTAATCTTGGTACTAAATTGCTTTTGGCAACTTTGCAGTCTGGATGTAGGAACTAGGAAACTTAGGAAGTGTGGGAACATAGAATAATACAAAGAATGTTGGTTTCTTGGCATTTTTGGAAATTATATTCCGCCATGCTTTGCTGTTGGTGTTCAGGAAATAGCTTGGCATCGGGTAGATGAGTTACCAGTGGCAAGCAATGAGCCCCAGTCTCATCAAAGGGGTCCAACAGGGCTTAAGTACTTCATGGTCTTTCCATTTGTGATGTATGTACACTTCACCTAGTGTAGCACATACTACTCTTGTGATCAAATGGATTGAAATGTTGTGTTGGTGGGTTATTCTTCAGTTTGAATTGTATGGTGACCTCATTTCACAGCCAATTGTGGCTCATATGTACAGGCCACTGATAAAGTGGATAGAGGAGCACCGTCCTCCTGGGCTTCAAAGGCCAGGAACACCTCTTCGAGGTAGCCTTCTTGTCCACTGCTAAACTTGCAAAAAGTGATGATACCTACTGTATGTCATTAAATTTGCAGGTATAGAGAAAACAGAGTTAACTTATGGTCCATGATATCTTGATAGTAGACTCGTATTGTTGCCATCATTACTTTTGGTCTCAAGTTTCTTCAGTTTGATATAGGAACTGGATGCTGTTGTTCCTTGTTTAGGTCATTGTAGGGGTGGCAAAGCTCCAGTTGAGAACAGTAGTACAATATTAGTGTCATTTAATACACTCAATAGACACTACAAAGGCATTATCACTAACAGCTTTTGTCACTTAAAGAAACCTGAGATGCTGTGCGCAAGACATGCTGCATCATTTTCATGACAAGAGTGCCATTGTACATGTAGATCATGATCCAAGGGTTGCTTCTTTAACCCTTGGATTACAATCTACATTTATAATGGCACTATTGTCATGGAAGTCAGGTGGTCTCATGTGCACAGAGAGACAATTGCTATTCCAACTTGATTCTGAATCTGGGTTTTTTTTGTAAACTAGGAGCGACGGTTTGGAAGGTGAAAAATATGACATCAGGTGCATCAGAAGTTAATGCACCAGCCAGCCAAGCTACACCTTTGTTACCAACACCTATCACAAGGCCTAGTACGCCTAGTACACCTATTTCCAGTTCAACTCCCCCAGAACGGGCACAAACTCCTGTCACAATTGTTCCAGAAGAGCCTCCAGGAAAGGCCTTCCGCAACTTCCGGTTTGATTTTGCTCTCATCCTGGAGCAGCTCTGAGGCGTTTTCATTATCAACTTTTGTACATGTTCATTATGAAAGCCAGATTCCTTCTTTTATGGATGCTTCTTTGATAACTTGTTTTATGTACATTTGCTGAGCTGTCATCAAATGAAGTGAGAAAATTTGAAGATCACAAGTTGTGTTTTTTCTTTTTCTGTGCATTTGGATGGATTGAAGTCAAAAGCTGAAAGACCACAGGGGACCTTCTCTTAGATCAGGCCCATCCCAACAGAAAGCAAATTAACTGTGACATCTCACAATTTGGGCTTCTGTTCTGTATGGTTTAAGACCTTAGGATCATGTGCAGGCTTGAACAAATGACTATCTGGAACTAGAGAAGGAAACAGGGTTCTGATTTAGGATGTCTCATAAGATCAAACCCATGAAGGAGTTGAGATCTAGAGTTCTTTCATCCAGGGTTTGATATGAGCATGCTACTCATAATGTAGTTTGAAATATAGTGTGCGGTTGAAGAAGCCAAAGTTTGGTGGTTGTCACCTCTGACCTTTGGCCACTGTGTATTTTCTCTGTTGAACTGAAAGAATAATGATTGATCAGTGGGTAGGCTTCAAAATATTCCAATTAATCTTTAGCTATACTAGAGGTCAATTGAATAAGAATGTATGATTAATGAATGTGTATACTACAGATCACTCCAGTTGATCTTTAAACAGTTGACATTGTGTTTTGGAATGTCAAATGGTTTATGTGGCAACCTTGAAACAAGTTCTTCTATCACTTCTCATGTTACTAACTCTACAGTTGGTTTTTGAATACCCATATACCTATATGACTGTGATTCTACAGGCTATTTTTGTGCAAATCTTGTGAGCCACCTGGAATTTACAAGTCAATTGTTGCTAGCTTGTCTACTTGTTTGTACACATAGTGGACCTTTCTAATTGCCTGGTTCAGTGTTACATGTGGGGTTTACGTGACAAGCACCAGGAAAGGTAAATAAAGATCCTCAAAGCTTTAATTAGCTGAAGAAGGAAGCAAGATGAAATAACAATTTGTGACCACAAACTGTTTTTTCAATTGTCCCAACTGTGTAAAAACCCACCCTCTGTATGGAAGTGTTACTATGGTGGGTAGTTTGTTGACTTAAATTTCAACACCTCAAAACAGAAAGATTGTAAATTTTCAAGGCAAAAACCATTACCTAAAACCAAGGGTATTAGAAAAAAGGGATGTCTACCCAACACTGGTCAAGACTAGGAAGCCAACTATTATTGATGTTCTCAACAATTGGCAGGCAGATTTGGAATGTTTAAGTTTCTAAGGGTACTTTTCATAGTTCATGGTAACTTCAATTCCTTTTGACCTTAATGTGTCTTTTTTTCAATTGCTCAAGAAGAGATAGTTCCCATTTATATACTATTGTAGCAATGTCAGACTTTAATAACACCAGATTATTAAATTATTACATTAAAGAACTGGATGCTTTCTGAAACGACATATTCCTGACGCAAGGTTGGAAAAATGTGGGTAAGCTTTGCAGTTGTATGCGTTACTTTCTTCAATTTGCCATTAAAATTGGGTCTGTGGCAGGTGTGCTATGTTGCAGTTGTATGCGTTCCTTTCTTCAATTTGCCATTAAAATTGGGTCTGTGCTATGTTGATGACACTGTATCTACTCTGCAAATTCTAACCATGAAAGATATTCTATGGACAACAACACTCTTGCTACATACTTCGCAATATTTGCACAGGTAGCAGCCATGTTTTGAGGGGAAAGTCCTATTTACCTCATCAGAAAAGTGCAGAGTAAAGCCTCAGGGTGGTAGCATTCATAAAATTAGAGGCCTAGGACAAGATGGTAGTGAAGTCCAGCCCAGCATTTTGGGATATGTTCCCAATCTCTGGATTTTACCTATCACAAGGTGAACATTATCATGAACTTTGGAAGATGGTTCTTATGCCTACTCTTTAAGAGTGAGGGGGATCTTAAACTTACAGGCACAATTTTCATCGCACTTTTAACAGAGCAGGCACAAGATCCCTTTCTCTTTTCTAGAAATAAGGTGCCCTCCACATACACTTAGGAAATTTCTCCACATGCTTTAGTTCTTCAGAAGAATGATATCCATTGGAGCAAATAGACATGGGGTGTGAGGCAAATCGATGGTTTCATGCAGAGATTGCAAGAATACTAAATTTGCATTTGCCTATGGATTTACAATGGAGTTATGATCACAGTTTAACAAAAGCTTTCATAGTACAAAATAGGCCTTCTTCAGTGTACTCACTGGAATTCACAATTTTATTGCTTCTTCTGGAATTTTATTATGGAGCAACGCATTCTAGTACTCTTTGCGCCAGAAATCCTTTAAAAACTCCTGTGTGTCCAAATTGTCAAGAGAGCATTTCTGAAGAAAAGACAACGGAGCTTGTCCAGGATTTAGAAGAAAATCTATGGTCAGCTATTTCACTCTGTATTCTCACCTAAAAGAGATCGGAGAGTGTTGGAAGCTTCAAACACCCCTTTTTATGGAGTGGAATGGTGAAGGAGCCAATAATTGGCAGATTCAGCTTCACTCCAACATCGAAGTCGTAGTCTATATCCCAATCAGCCCCGATATCTTTCATCAAGTTGAATAGGAAACTGGGTGACACATCTGATACAACTTCCATGACGGTGTTTGCATTGGCTGGCACCGATCCTGGGTCACCAACTGTGCCAGATGTGATCTCCCTGCATAATGGATCAGGGGGCTTGATTAGAGCAAAAGACGCGATATTCATTCTCAACCTTCCCTGAAGTTAACACCGTGAGAAAGAAGAAGAAATGATGGTCACAAAAAAGAACATCGAAAGGGACAGAAAACTACGGATCAGAGACTAGAGTTGAACAAACACAACGTCGGTACCTGTTGTTGCTTCTGAGACGGTACGAGATTTCAACAACAGGGAGGTCGTGGTCGTAAGGATTTGTAACAGTCACATCGCTCTTCAGTGTCACAGCTTTACGAGACACGTCCTTGATCTGTACCCACGTCAAGTCGGCGCTCGGCTTCTCCATGTGAGCGATCTTATCCGCCACGAAGTCCTTCGCCTGGTCCATAAACGTGGCCATTCCGGATCAAATTCTATGAAAATCCGGGGATTTCACGGAGCACCAGCACTGATCGAATCTCGATTCCGCAACCGTAATGAAACCACGCACAGACAGACAGTTACAAAGGAAACGAGAAGATTGAAAATGCAGAGCTAGTGTGTAAGCGTAGTATAGTTCGTGCATGTAGGACGAAGAGTCTAACGAAATGTAAAGGAGTGTTTCAGATAGGCAAGAACTGAAAATGTGTTTGGTTGCTTGCCGGGATGATGCTATAACGACGGATTAATAGAAGAATATATATATGCGAGTGGCGAGGTCGGTGTTGGTGGTAGGTAAAAACGCAGAGACACACACACAAGATCGCTGGCTGGCACAGCGCGTTACACACACATGCGATATCACAAACACACACACACACAGAGGGAGGCAGAGAGAGGAGCACAAATGTCTGTTACAGAGAGGCGTTCTCCCTTGTCCAATTCGTGTGGAGCACTTGTGGGCACACTGTTTTTTCTCAGCGTTTGTTATAGTACTGAGGTACGATTGACGTACAATTGAACTTACAAGAATTTATTATCGCCCCAAGCTAACCTGACGTGTATGTGTAGATTTTGGGTGCACCCATGCAATGCAATCCAATCCAATCCAATCCAATTGAGGGGTTGGTTGGTTTGAAGTCTACCCATCTTGTTGGGTTTCTTCTCAAAAATATGAATGTTGGGTAACTGATTTAATCGTGCCTTTATATCATTTTATTTTTTTTGGGTTATCACTCTTGCCTTTTTGTATGAAATGTAAAAAACAATTCATGTGCTTAATTTTTTAAATGATTTTTTTTTTTGGTAACCATATAAATAATTTGCTTCAATTCTGTTAATTTTTGTTAAAATGACATTCCTAAAAAATTATTTTGAAAGATTATGCAAGAATTGATTGAAATAAAACATGAAAAGTTTAAGATAAATTAACAATTTAATATAAAATTCGTTTTTGAGATATAAATGTTTTAAATTAATTTGATGTTATTGATAAAACTTCAATAAGGTTTTGATCTTTTGAACCTACATAACTACAAATAAAGAAAGAAAGAAGTTGTGGCTACATAGCCCTGAGTTTTTCCCTTTGTAGTTTTTTTTAAAAAAATTAAGGAAAGAAAAATATATATAACCCAAAAACATTTGGGATCTTGTCAACAAAGAAAGGAGATATTTTTGAAGTTTGGAAGGCTCATTGGAATATGGTGTACACTACAAAATAAAAGGCTAGGAATACTTGTTGCAACTACCATACATTTTTGTTTTAGATCTTGTTGCCAAGTTGAAGATCTAAAACAAAAAACCTTCATGTATGTTTCAATGTTGTGCACGTAAGTGTAAATAACCATATATATGGTAGGTAAATGATGTATAAATGTAAATAATTTATATTTATAAGTCGTATAAAACAATACTTATATTATATTTACACATGGTTGTCCAACAAGTAGATTATTTTTTATACATTTAAATGTTGTGTATATGGGATTAAGGTTTTTCCTCGATTTAGGGATAGGGTTTTAGATGTTTAGTGTTGAAGTGTTGAGGCATTTCATTTGTAATGGGTTAGGGGCCCAAATGTTTTGTAGATAAGAATCCAATCAACAACGGTGGCATTGTTAGTCATGACCTCTTCACCTTGCTCATATATTAGGAATTTAAATTTTCATGTTTTGTGTGGTTCATGCATTCACTCCCTCCCCCCTTTATTGCTTGTTCATCTTGTCATCTATTTGGAGAAGAAAGTTATTCAAAGAATGTCTGTTTCGTGTGTTTTGTCTCTTTGCTCCCCTTTTGTTCTTGTTTATTTATAAGGATGAGAGGTAGGAACTTATTGTTGAAGCATGACGAGTGCCATCACCTATCCATCTCAATGTAAACTTTATGTGAACAAAATTTTCATGAAGTCACCCCCTTGTTTTTTTGTCGATTTTGGATTTGGTTGATTGTCATCACTTTTATGTGTGCCTAATCGCAATTATTCAAGTCTATTTGGAGTTCGTTGTGCTTGAGGGGCCCTATATTTTGTGCTTTTTGTGTTTCATCTTTTTGCCACCCTTTTGTTTTTGTTTGTTTGTAAGGGTAGGAGTTCATTGTTGAACTAAAAGGAACACCATTGCTTGTTGAATTCAATGTCGACTTCAAGTGAACAAAATGTTCATGGAGTCACCCCCCCCTGCCTTTTCATCACTTATGTTTGGCTGATTGGTGTTGCTTTTATGTGTGCCTAATCACCATCACTCAAATCTAATTGGAGTTTTTTGTGCTTTAGGGGCCATGTCATGTTTTGTGTGCTTCATTTCGTTGCTCCATTTTTGTTCTTGTTTCTTTGCAAGGGCAAGAGGCAACTACTCATTGGTTGAATAAAAAAAACACCATTGCCAACACCTACAAGCTCAGCGCTTGCTTCAAGACAATAAAACACTCATGGGATATCCAAACCCCCCCCCCCCCCCCCTGCGGCCCACGCGCGCATGGTCACCTTGCTTGATTATTTGTTACTTATGTATGGTTGATCAACACCATTCATATGTTTGGAGTTTTGAGTGCATTCACTCCCAACCCCATCTTGGGGCTTAATTGTTTATTTTCAAATTGTAAATGCTTCTTCGACGTCATTATGTGTCTCATCTTCTTGTTCCCCTTTTGTTCTTGTTTGTTTATAGGGGTAGTAGGTGGGAATCAAAGTAGGAACACCATCACCCAAGCTAGCTTGTCTTCGATTTCAAATGAAGAAAATGTTCACATTTAGTCCCCCCTTGTTGCCTTGCACCCTTTCTCTTCTATTCTTATGCATGCGTTGTGTGTAAAATGTGCATTAAAATTGTCTTACTTCCTTTTTTCTTTCATTTGTGTAAGGGTTGGGAGCACTAGTAGTTATGCCCCCCATTAGTAGTAAAAAATTTATTAAAAAATCTCCAACAATAGTAGCTTTAGCACACAAACTCTTTAACAACAATAAAAATTTCGAGTTTTTATGAATAGAAAATAGAAGCTCTAGTACATTCAACATGCAAAAACATCATCAGACAAAAATTCTAACCAATCCAAATGAGTTCTCTTAATTTTTACCTTAAACTTGCACTGTCGCAACCCCACTTTTGGAAGAGTGTGAAGATGACACGCACACTCCTGAAATGGGGACTTGGAAGTCCTCTAGGACTCCCGAAACTTCAAAGTTCAATTGTAGAGGTCAAAACACCTCGCCTTGAAATGTTCTTCACAACATTGAAAATTTATCAAAGTGTAGACGTCGAAAATGACCTTGCGTGAACCATTTGGACATCTGTAGCACAAGTTATGGCAAAAAGAAGGGCTAGGAGTCAAAGTGGCAATTTGACTCCTGACCATTAAAAGTCGGGAATCAACCCGACCCTGGTGTGTGTAAGTGGAATGTGACACCCCGTTGGAAAGCTCTCAAGGAGAGCTACAAGCTTGCTTTAGACTTGATCCCAATTGGAGGTCTCAGCAAGGAGTTATGAGCTCACAAAGTTTTAGAAGTCCAAACCGGGACAGTTTTCGGACTCCTCCTTGGGAGTCCCGGGACAAAAAGTCATTCGGATGTAGGTGCCGCGAAGTAACACAGATAATAATATATGGGGGAAGGTGGTGGCTTCCCTCGAGTCCGGGCCGTGGTGAGTCTTGTGAGTCCAGGGTTGCATGTGGCTTGTCCTAGCACCAAGGGTGCTCCATAATGTGAACTAACCAACTTGTTGGTTGGTTTTGATGTAGGTTTAAGTAAGTAACTAAAGCTTGTCATTCTTCCTAGTCCCATCCCGGAGCTTTAGCATGCCCCTCTACCCCTTTTAGTGCTGAGAGCTAGGAACGTGCCCTCAAAACTCCACAATTTCGTTGTTTTAGAAACCAAGGTCCATTTTGGGTCTAACTTGGGACTTGGGAGTGCGTCATGCACATTTATATTTTCATTTAGGACAAAATTAAAATTAAAATTAAAATTCTAAATGTTTATTTTGCAATGTTTAAGTTTAAGTAATGGCAATAGAACAAGAACTTAACGTAAGATTGGATGCCTCAACCCCATTGCCAAATGATGCAATTTTTTTCAATGTGGTGCAAGTTAGCCTATGTAGTTTTCAATTTAGGGGAACAACATTTTCATCTATGGGTGTTAGTATGAATACCCAAAATTCTAGTAGTAGGGACCAATATTGAGTAACATATTTGTTAACTCTACATAAGCAACCTGAATTTTGGCTTGTTTATAGTCATAAATATATTCAATGGGTTTATTTTAATTTGTTTCAAATAATGGAAACATTGTAGATTGTGACCAAGATTGTGACCAAGTTCAAGAATTAAGATGCAATATTATTTCCCCTCATGTTGTCCTTCCTACTTTAATTGAAAAGATTACAAAAAGGGAAAAAAGGTAATTTCATATGACAAGTCTTCGGGACAAGTTTTATGAAACAACATGTTGAAGTTGAGCATTCCAAACCATATGTTGTTGAAATTTTTTCCATTGAAGACATGGGGGGTTCACAATCCATGAATGATGAAGGTCCTAGGTATATGTAGCCAACCAAAAAATTCCCAAAAATAGCACTAGGTATAATTTCATCTTTCTTTGGAAGCAAAACCCTTAAAAAAAAGCAAGATGAAGTACATAAATTGTTTATGGAGGACTTGGCGTTGTGCCATGCTAAAGGATATATTTCCTTGAACATTTGTGAAAATGTGGAAATGTGTAGATTGGTTTTGAGGCTTGATCCAAAGTTGGTGTTTCCTCTTCAAAAAACATTGTCAAAAGATATTCTTCTAGCCATGGTTAAATGTGTTTAGATTTTTGTGTGCAACCTTTCCTTGATGCAACACCTATGCCACAACTACATTTGATCTATGGATGAGTAGAGCAATAAAACATTTTTGTTCTTATCATCAACTTTTGTCTATTAATTGGAAGCTTTAGCATGTCACAATAGGACTTTTTGAAGCTAATGACACTATTGGTGCAAAATAACAAAACAATTGAAAGTTTTGTTGAAAGAATTTGGTTTCACATTGAAGATTTTGTGTTATGTTAAGGATGAAGGAACCAACTTGGGTGCCATGACCACATCTTTAAAATCCGTTATATCATGTGAGGTATTGAACTTGCCTATTCCATTTGACGAGGCATGCTTTGGGCATGTAATGAACAAAGTAACTCAATATGCAAGGTCACTAATGACAAGGTTTTTAAGGACTTGGGAATGATTAACATCAACTATGTGCAAACATCACTTCAAGCTTTCATGACATGACCCAAAAACTCTAGTACATTGAAAATCTTGATCTTAACATTGCTTACATTCATAACTCTAGTGAAGACACAATTTGCAACCAAAGTTGAGCAATGTCTAACTTATCGAACTATTATCATCGTGTGTTACAGTTGCCAAACAAAAGCTTTAGCCAATTGGATTCCTTCTAAACAAACTTGGATAATTGTTAAAGCAATTTGTGATGCATTGTTTCTTATTATGTTTGCATGTGTGCTTAAGCAACATTATGAATATTTGTTATTATTAAATGCTCTTGCCATAGCTATCAAGTTGTATATCTAACTTTCTAAAGATATGTTAAACTTGTTTTTTTTGGATTTCATGGATTTTTTCAAATTGTTTAAAGCACACAATATGCTTACTACTTTCATGTTAGATCCTTGGTTTAAAAACTTGAATTTCATGGGGAATTATGGTATCTTTTAACAATTGAATAACATTTGACACTTAATTTTTGCTCTTGACTTTCAAGACTTTGTACCAAAAATATATGGGTAGTTGAATGTATCTTCAACTGGTGTGCAAGACGTTGTGCAACATGTACTAATGTTGTTTTTAGAGGGGGAGTATTTAAGGAGGAAATTTGTTTGGAACAAGTAAGTGTTCTTTTGATAATTTGAAACCCATTATGATAACATTCACTATTACAAAAACAAGTTTTTTATGTTGTTTAAAATGACTAACTAATTCACATTGATTAAAAGGCACGTCCTTTTTTATTAGAGGCACATAACATGAATGGCATTTGTAACCTTTGATCAATCAACTTGACTAGAATGACCTATTTGACTATGTGCCAATTGGGACCACTACTACAAAAATGAGGTGTAGTTCGTTAGTCTAAATCAAAATGGGACTTTAAAAATGAAGTAAGTTCATTGTATTTTTGTGATTTCACCCTGGTTAAAGTTATTTAATTGTAATATCATTATGTAAACATTGTGTTTCATTACTAGTCGACATAATTCACTATTATAATTTGTTGTAATAAGTAGGTTTAATTTTATGTTATTTCAAATATTTTATATATGTTATTTTATGGTATACCTTATATTATTTTAGGCTACTTTAGTTATTTTAACTTATACCCTACATTATTTTAACATATTATAATTTTTCAAAATATTTTAAATTAAATTATTCAACTAACCTTAAGTTATACCTTAGGTTATTTTTATTTTAAATTAATATATGTTATTTAAAATTATACTTTAAGTTATTCAAAGTCATTCAATTTTATGTTATTACAAGTTATTTTATTTTAAGTATAACAACTTAAAATAATCTAAAATAAAATATAATGACCTAAGGTAAAATAACCTATAATAGTCAATAATAGTTTATGAAAAATAATTTAAAATAATTTACAATATAATAACTACTAATAGCCTATGATAATATAGCCTAAAATATCTAACAATAACTTACAATTAAATAGTCACCAATAGTCGTAATATAACAAAAAATAACCAACAATAAAACAACCACCAATAACCACTAATATAATAGCCATTAATAACCACTAATATCCACAATAAAATAACCATCAATAGCCATTAAGAAACTAGACACCAATAGCCACTAATATAATAGTCATTAATAACCACTAATATCCAAAATAAAATAACCATCAATAATCATTAATAAACTAACCACTAATAGCCACTAATATAATAGCCATCAATAACCACCAATATCCGTTAATATAATAGCCATTAATAACCTACGATAATTTAATTTAAAATAACCATAAATAGTCACCTATAGAATAACCACTTATATTCATTAATAGAATAACCACGAATAGAATAACTACTAATATTCATTAATAAAATAGCCAAATAACCAATAATAAATTAACCACTAATAGCCATTAATAACCATCAATAGATTAACTACCAATAGCCATAAATAACCACCAATGGCCATATATTACAATTGCTTAAAATTGCCAAAAATAATATAAGGTGAAATAATCTACAATAAACAAAAGTAACTTATGGTGAAATAACCTATAATAACTTAGAATTATCAATAATAGCATAAGGTGAAATAACATTCAATAACCCAATAAAATTTAATAATAACCTCACATAATTGAAAATAATTTAAGATGAAATAGTTTAGAACAACCAGAAATAACTTATAATAGCTACAAGTAGCCTAAAGTGAAATAATTTACAATAGCCAAAAATAATTTAAGTTGAAATAGGCTAAAATATCCAAAAGTAAGTTAGAATAATAAAAAATAGGCGAAGTTGAAATAACAAAAAATAACTATAAATAATGTAGGGTGAAATAATTTAAATTAAGTAGCCTTATAACAATTGGAAGTAGCCTAACATATGTAATATTATCATATTAACAAAAATCTTATCCAGTTATTAAACATTTTGTTTTCAAAATAATGGTCATTGAAATGTTATTAAATAATGATATTTTAAAAAAATTGTTCAAATGATTTGACATTTTCAAAAGGAAATAAATGTAATTATGTACATTATCAAATTTTTTAAAAAAAACCTCAAATCATTTCATTTGAACAAAATCTCAATAAAATGTGAATTTTCAAAGTTAATGTTTTTGTAATGTTTAAAACGAAATATTTAATAAATAAAATGCAATGTAACACATAATCACAATAAATGGGGTGGCTTGATGGTAAGGGTGTTTGCCTCCATTTTAAAGGTCAAGTGATCAAACCTGAAAAATGGTGTGTGCATGGTCAATAGTGGTAAGTTAATCAAATATTCTCCTATTTAGTTCCCTAAAGTAGTTGAATCAGTTAATTACGTGGCCTATGTATCTAGGTTAGGTTTTCAACCTAGTTTAGGTAGTGACACATGTCAATACACTACAACAACAGGGGGCTATTTTGCAAACCAAACATTGCAAACAATAAAGAAAGAAGTTTCCAAAAGCCCGCTGTTGCGAACCATAATTCCTTGCAAACTCTTAAGCTTTTGCGATACCATAACATTTGCACCCGTATAATCGCAAGTCCTTCACAACTCCCGAACTTGATACAATCGTAAAACTTTTCCGAATGTAACTACTTCTATACATTGTTTGCGATTAACATTGCATCGGAAACTATTTGTAACAAACCCATCACCGCAACGACTTAGCGAATCGACTCAAAAGTCTATCGGTTTCCGATGTAAGATTTAACGCAAACTTTTTGGGATTCTCAAAATGCCGCTAAAAGTTTGCGAAATCATAAATTTCATAAACCTATTCTGGAATGATTTTACCCGTAA
The DNA here is from genome assembly GCA_963921925.1 of Sphagnum tenellum. NCBI lineage: Eukaryota > Viridiplantae > Streptophyta > Sphagnopsida > Sphagnales > Sphagnaceae > Sphagnum > Sphagnum tenellum. Next base: position 20,096,366 of record OY998144.1, read on the forward strand.
GAGTGTAGCAATGTCTGTGACATGGTATATTTAATCTTTTGGCTTTTGTAGTGTTGTGAAGAATTATGACTCGCAAATGGTTTTGAGATCCACTGTGTATCGCAAGAGCATGGCACTGTATTCTTATTTTGGAAATAGGGGTTATATTCATTTGGAGTCACTTTGGGCTGCAAAAAAAAAATCTATATCAAAATTTCAATATTTACAATGTAACAGGGTTTGCAACCCTTGGGTATCTAACACACTAGCTATCTATCTAAAAGGGAAACTTCCTTCCCCTCTTAGATTTCTTCCTTGAATCTTTCTTCCTAGTGTTCTCTGGAGGAGGGGGGGGGTTGCTCATCCTCCTCCCTCTCTTCATCGTCCCCCTACCCCTCGTCCTCGTCCTCGTCCTCCTCCCTATTTTCTTTATTTCTACCCCCTGCAGAACCTGCATTTCGACTAGCAAATGAATTGGTCCACTGCTAGTGGTAGCATTGGGAGCAGTGCTAGCTTTCTCCTCCTCATCACTGTTGCCCTGGGAGCTCTCACTCTCACCCTTAGATGCCTGCATTTCAACATGCAAAGCTTAGTCAACACCATAAATGAAAATCTTGATTCAAATGAAAACAATCTCACCACAAATAGAAATTGAATCCCTACCAAACCCACTCACCAATAGTGCATCAACATGTTCAAAAAGATGTTCCTTGCCATGCTCCTGGCCCATTTTCATTTCTGCAGCTATGATCTTCCTCTTGTACCTCTTATATTGTCCCCATAATACAATAGGTCAATAAAAACGCATAAAAAATCTATTCAAGTCTCCGACCAATTTTGCGAAGCGCAGACCTTCGCATACTGAAACTTGCGAAGCAGTTTGCGAAACAAATCCCATCGTATTTGAAAGCGCCAAAGCACCATTTAAATCTTTGCGAAGCTGAAACTATCGCAACTCAAAACGCCAAAATGCCATTTGACCTATCTTTGCGATGCAATACGCATCGCAAAGGTATCGCAAACAGTCCTTTTTGACTCGACAGAAACTCAATAGTAACTTTATTCGAATATTTGCAGGAAAGAAATGGAGGAGAGGGAGGGTACTTACAAATGCTGCTTTGAGGCCAGGAATGCCACCTTGGCCTAGCCTGTGGGTGGTGTTTGGAACCAGTTTCACTCGCTCTGCTGCCTTGAGGAACTTCAATGGTGGATCACCAACCTCGTCCACCACTAATTGGCATTCAGCAAGCTTTAGCTCCAGTGTCTTCAGGTCATAGTCAGACCTCCTAAACTTTCTTGCCTTCTTGGCCTTGGCTAGCTGCTTTGTGATTTCCTTCAGCTGCCTTGCTGCTTTCAGCAGCACTTCAGACTGGTAGAAGGCATTCCAGATGTCTTTTGAAAACTGAAGTGGCCTCTGCAAGTTCTTGTACACATTCAAGTCTCTCAAGTGAGCACAAATCTTCATCCTATCATGGTATATTGCTTGAGACATTGAATTGGAGATCTTGTCTGCAATCCACTGTGAATCAAGCTCTCCTCCATTTTGAAATGCTCCCTTGACCTGATTTATCACTCTCTTCTACTCTACTTTTGAGAGAGTGCCCCACTCAACTCCTCGTGTAAAGTTGGTGGAGACAATGTGCCTAATGGTGCTCTTGGCCCCAGTGTATGCGAGCTCGGTTGGAATTCCCTCCTCTGCCAATGTTATCAGAGGGAGCTTCTTCCTCTCCTCCTCCTCCTTCTTCTTCAAGTCGAGCTTCTCCTTTCTGATGGCATCCCTCTCATCCTTCCTCCTTTTTTTCTTGAGAGTTCTAGGTGAGAGAGCTCCTATTGTTGCTCTCTCATCTCTCTTTCTCTTCTTCTCTGCTACTTTGGCTTCTGCAGCCTTCCTTGCGTCCTCATCTCTCTGTGCTTCCCCATCAGTCATCCCTGCTTGCAATGCTTGACTTAAGATGGTTGTTAAGGATGCCAACCCTTCAGGTGTCCTAGTATCGATTGCAGACAACTCTGAAGCTCTCAAGTGATCAACAACCAACTTTCTCAACCTTTCCTCATTGTTGTCACCTCCTCTAGACCCAGAACCCCCTCCACCAGTCCCAGCCATTGCAATCCGCAACCTCCTCTCTGCCCAAGCTTTCCTTCGACAATTCTCGAGCAAATTTGAGAATGAATTCAATTCACTTGCTGGTCCTTAAGGACTTCCGGCAATTCAGGGCTTGCGATGTAATCTGCATCGTAATTTGCGATACACTATTTCTCACGAAGGAGTCTGGGTTTCAAAAATGACTAACGAACGCATTTCCGAGGGCCGTGCAATGCTGTTAGTTTCGCAAAGTTAAAGGGTTGCAAAGTCGGAGGCTTCGCTAATGTAGGAGGAAGTTAAAGGGTTTAGCGCTTTGGTTTAAGTAACGTATGTAGATGTGAAGAGGGATGCGATGGTGGGGGGTTCGCAAGGGGTTCGCAAAATTTTAATTTATTCTGGCTTTAACATTTTGTTGTTTTTTTTGCATATGCCAAAGGGTTTTAGGGATTGGGGTTTTTGAAATTGTTCTGGGAAATTTTTTATTTAGTCTCATGTGTGTCATGGTTGGTAACAAGTATGTTTCATCATGAAGTTTTGGCAGGGAATAAGGGTTTATTTCAACTTTTGTTCAATTTAGGCATTGTTGGAGCCCGATCATGTATAAGGTAAGGTTTTTAATGTTTTATGAACAAATTTCTTTCAAGGTTTTCATTAATTCCTTGCTCAATTAAACACCCTATCATTTACTCCCTTTGTATTTTTTTGTTTTTACAATATTTCCCCTTACTTCAAAATTGGTGTTGGCATTATTTGAACAACCAGTCCTATAGGCATTGTTGAGCCCACATTGGATACAGGTATGCATTTCTTTTTGGTTTAGGTAGTTTCAATTTATGAGAAGTCAAAGGTTTATATTGTTGTATCACATGATTTTTGAAAGTCTAATCTCGTCTTTGCCTTACATGTGTGCCTTATTAATGTGACAAATGATATGTCTTCCTCCTCTATTATCTCCACTAGTGATTCATCCTCCTCAAATGAACGCACATCAGCTCATACGCAGGCAAAGGTGTCTCATTCTCCTTGTGGTCCACCTCGACAGCTTTGCTAATAAATCAAGTGTGTTGGTCAGATTTCACAAAAGTCATATGTTTGTGCTCAACACATTCAGCGATGTGGGTGTCATCGTGGTCTTACCCTAGGAGCTTCTTCATCTCATGTGGTAAGTGTCATTTTACCTTGTCATTTTTCATCTTTGATACATGTTATTTTTCATGAAATCCTCTTTGTAACTATTTTCACTTCCATGGTTTGTTGTGGTTTTTTTAATGTAATAGGGTTCATGTATGACACCACCACCCTATGTTCTATCACAAGGGGTTTTAGCTACCATAGGAAATGCACTTTCGCAGGCATTGCTGTAGGGATTGGTACCTCTCATGAGGCCAGTAAGCCACATCATGAGGCGAGGCCACGTGTGCCCTCCGTTAGATAATGATCCAAAGCACAACGTCCAAGTGAGGGTCATGCTAGGACTATTGTTGAGGGCAGATGGGGTATGTGTGAGTTCACTGGCAAATGTGCCAATATTATCCAGTCATGGAACCCTGCAGTTCTTGGGTTGCTTGATAGTTTGCCCTATGATGAAGAGGTTGTGGTTTGGGGTAGACGATGGATTGTTAAGACCTCTACACTTGGAGAGAGGCATGGCTATGGAGTATATGCTTGTGAGGACATCATTATAGAGGATTCAGCTAGTTATCGTAGAAAGGGTCCTACTTTGTTCCCTTATGGTGGGCCTATCTATAAGAGAAGACATTGGAACAAGATCCTCACACAACATCCTGAGTGGAAGACCTTTGCTCTTGAGATGGACACCTTTGCTGGTAGCACTAGGAGGCATAGTGATGGGAGGGTGATAGATGGAGACCCCATACGTTCTGGAAACATTGCTGGTTTCATCAACAGTACGGTGGGGACTCAGCATAAGCGTAGGGCTAATTATGAGTGGGTTTTTGTTGAGGGACCTCCTCCAGCACCATATGGCCAGACTTATCATGAAGACCATTGCCTGGTTATAGCTACTAGGACCATCAAATCAGGAGATGAGTTCTTCACACACTATGAATGGAATTAGGATTCCACCATTTCTAAACTATGTACTTTGTTTAAAACATAACATACCATATTTATATACATGCATTTTGGCATTTTTTATTTATAATGTAATATGCAACTATGCTTGGTATATAGTTAAGATCTTCTGGATTTAAATATGCATAGAATATTCGGCCTTCTAAAGACATGCTGCCACAGAGGTTGAGAGCAACATATCGGGCAATGGGCATGCCACACAAATCAGACTCTTCATCAACTCATTCTACATCAAATGACTTGTCTGCTCATGATGAAGGTGTCTCTCAACCAGTTCAGGAAGCACCATTGCCTGCAAACCAAGAACAAGCGATGGATGACTTCATGGTTGACTAGTTTGGACTTGACATAGTTGATGATATGTCTAGCAACCCACATGATGAAGGAGCCAATGCAGATGATCCACGTCATCAACATACTGCCCAAGGACAACGGCAGTGGCAAGAGGTGGAGGCACATGCTCAAACACCTATTTTTCAGGGTGCAAGGTTAAGCCGTTTAGCAGCCATACTAAGGTTGTTAAACATCCAAGCAAAACACAAGGCAAGCTATACTATGTTGTCAGACATTTTTTAGTATTGCCATAGCCTCTTGCTGCCTAAGGAAAATGTTTTGCCAGGATCTTAGAAGGAGGCTAGAAAGATCTTATCCTCCATAGGCATGGAATATCAAATTGTCCATGCATGTGTTAATGACTACATGCTATTTCATGGGAACAATGCCCATTTAACGGAGTGCAGTACATGTGAAGAGGCTCAATATGATCTTCACATGTTTACAGGGAAGGTGCCTAGGAAATCAGTAAGGTGGTTTCCCATTATTCCTCGCTTGCTGCACATGTATCGATGTACAAACTTGGTTGAGTTAATGGTTTGGCATAAGAAGCATCGATTAGAGCCTAGTGTTATGAGGTTACCGGTTGACTCTCCTGCTCACAAGCATGTGGAATCAACATGGCCAGAGTTTGAACATGACCCTAGGCATGTGAGGTTGGGGTTAGCATCAGATGGTGTTAGTCCACATTCAGTTGGACGAAAGGGACGACCTACCTCTGTTTGGCCAGTTGTTGTCATGAATTACAACCTTCCTCCGTGGTTGTCTATGAAAAAAGGATTTTTGTTGCTTTCTCTTATTATCCCAGGGCGAAGTAAGGTGAAAAACCTAGACACCTATTTAGCACTAGTGGTCGATGAGCTCAAAACGATGTGGGATGGAGTATGGGCATATGATAGGAGGAAGACCCACTGGAGGAATACCACATGTATTCAGGTTGAGGGCAATCTACATGTGGACAATGCATGATTATACTGGTAAGAAATCATGCACATGCCTCTATATTTTTTTATTATTATTCTGTTTTGTGATTATTTGTTGTTCTAATATTTAGTTCTTCTACAATCAAGGTTTGGTTTTGTAAGTGGGTTGCAAACTCAAGGTTACAAGGCTTGTTCTACATGTGGCCCAAGTTTAGAGGACATGGCTAAATACTCAAACCATTTTCGCAAAATTGTTTACCTTGGCCATACAAAGTTTCTTCCACTGGGACATGATATGAGATCATACCCACTTTTATTGTCATCTTTTGACATGCCTTGTGGTGATGAGCGTGATATTCCAGAAGCTACCACTTTTGCATATTGCAGGGATGTGGCCAATAAAGTTACTGACCCAAATGATTCTATGGTGTTTGAGGGTAGTGGATTGACAAGGTGGGGTATACTCAACAGCTTGCCCTACTGGGGTGAGCTGAAAATACATCATCTCTTGGACCCCATGCACATTGAGGGAAATGTGGGAAAGGCTATCATAAAACAGCTCTATGGACAGAAGGACAGTAACTTTAGGGAGGCTTGTGAGAATTTTGAGAGGCATCTCGATGTGTGGATTACTGTTGATCCTAACACAGGTCTTGAGCCGCGAGCATCAGCTCCATGGACACTTATTACATGGGAAAGAAAAGACTTTTGAAATCGCATAGGAGAGATGCGATTCCCTCAGGTTTGAACTTTGATGGCAAGGGTTGAATTTAGAAGTACTTTGTTGCTTTTATTTATATTTAAATATGTATGCCTTATACTGGAAAAAGAGTTTGAAGTATAAAATGCTATCTGTTGGATGTCTAAAATACTTTTGTATAATTTTATGGATCCTTGTTGCAGATTATGGAGCTAATCTTCAAAAAGCTTTTGGTAGGGACGATGACCACAAGTGGCCAAGGTATCTCAAGACACATGACTATCATCGTTTATTGCAGCACATATTGCTTGTGGCAATAATAGGCTTAGCTAGTGCAGAAGTACGCTCTTTGGTCATTGGGAAATATGTTGAGATGGGTATGCTCAAAGGAGTTATTTGTAGAGGAGATTCCAAGAATGAGGGTAATAGCAGCAGAGGTGGTATGCAAGTTGGAAAAGGCCTTCCCTCCATCATTTTTTGATTGTCAAGTGCATTTACTAGTTCACCTTGTGGATGAGATAGTCATTGCTGGTCCTGTGCATTGTCGGTGGATGTATTGGCTTGAAAGATATATAGCATTATTGAAGGGTTATGTCGGTAACCATGCACGAGTGGAGGGAAGCATGGTAACAGGAGACTTGGCAGCAGAGAGCATGTTTTATTGCACCAACATCTTGGCCACTATAGATCCATCATGTCCTCATGTCTGGATGGAGGAAAGAAAAAAGGAGGAAGACCGTTTGACTGGTGCCATCAAGGAAGACATTTCATGTATTTATTTTTTCTATTTCATTAGGCATATTAATCATCTTCACATTCCAGACAAGTTTTTAAGAATGTTCTAGGATGATTTTTATGGGCATGAAGTTTCTATTATCATATAAGTTGTTGACTCACAATGCCTAACACAATATTAATTTCAGGATTTCCACTTTGGATGAAAAGAGGGGCCGCACCTTTGATTGTGGAGTTCAAGGGCAATTCATTCAGGACTCTAGAAGCAGTCGGCATGACAGGAATATTGTTCGAGGTATTGTGCCACATTATGGAAAGCTGGAAGAGATCTTGGTGGTATCTTATGACGCACATTCAAAGTTTGAAGAGTATGTGTTTAAGTGCAAGTGGTTTAAAGTGAACCTTGCTGGTGCAAATCGCACTGTAGTTCAGGATGAGTGCAGACACACACAGTTAAAGACATCTGCCATGAGTTATTAGCCATCTCATTGGCAAACTTTAGAGTCATTTACTTTTCCCAATCATGTAGAGCAATGCTTTTATCTTCCTTATCCCCCAGACCTAAAGGAATGGTCATTTGTTGTCACATATGTGCCATGGTCCCGGTCTATTTTAGGTGAGAAACCAGAGGTTGTGTTTACAACCTCTGAGGTGGATGATGACCACGTATAATGTACTACTCGTTATTTTTATGCAAATTGCCATTGAGGTTTGTGGTTCTATATTACTACACAATGTTCATTGTGTCATTTTCTGCCTATTCTGCTCCATTGTGTAATTTTATTTTTAAGAATAGGAACAATGTTATGCATACTTTACTGATATTTTCACTCAATCTACCAAGGCAAAATAGATTATAATAATGGTTAAGTGGATTTATAGCTTCCATTTGGTCTTTTTTTTAATTTTTTAATGGCGTTTTGGCGCTTTGGCATTTTGGCGCTTTCAGACTTGACTTGAAACTTTTGGCCTTTCAATATTTAATATATATTCTTGGTACTGATAGGGCCCTGTTGGCCTTAAGCATTTTAATCAGATGTGTTTAGTCCCTCAGTAGCTTCAAGATTTCTTAAGATTCCCTTTTTAAACTTTAGAATCTTTATTTGTCTTGCCAAAAGTATATTCTTTATTAACTTGAAAAAACAGTGGCTTCCACATAACTTCCCACTCAACTAGAAGCTTCCTCAGCTGATTCATTTGGTTATGGGCCATCTCCATACATTATAGTCTAGGGCTCTCCCTCTAACCTTGCATTCTTGATCCTGCCCTCTGCTATAGATCTCTTCAGGTCTTCCTGAAGATTTGTATGCCAATGGATAATAGGCACACTCTAACTCTATCTATTGTACAAAAGAACTAGCAACTACTTCCGCTGTAGCAATTGGTTAACTTTATCTACCTCTCTATGAACGCTAAGAAAATCCAAATTGTTGCAAATCTAAGTTACTGTCCTATTCTTAAACCTCTTAATAAACTTGTCATTATTGATCATGGTATTATATATAGTCATAGTGGTAGAACTAACTCTACTCCAATGACTTCTATACTCATAAAATTGTTTATTAGTCATACTATTCCAGACCAACTGCTTAAGCTCCATATCATTAACTGAAGGTAAGATAGGCTGCTTAACATCTCTTGGATGATAATAGGCTGCCCTGGGCTCCTCATGATAAACCTGGTTGTAGAACTCAACCACCAACTCCAAGCAGTATGCTAGTAGGTTACCAAAATAGGCTATGGCAAGTTTCCCTGCCATCAACTGCAGATCTCCATGTAGAATCATAAGAGCTATAGTAGGTCAAAAATATAACGGCTGCCATATTGGCAGGATCTCATCCACTAGGTACATCATCCTGTTGGAAGGAAAATTGTAAATATGTTCCAACATGTAATTTACCTGTAGCTTCTTGTTGTAGTAAAATATCCAAAAACTCCTATAGGGTGGAGTATTAGCCTCCAAGGTCTTGTACATATGTGCAAAGAATTTAACCTACTCTGTTTGCCCCTTAACTTTAGGCAGCATTGTATGCTGAAGAGATGTCTAGACCTCTTTGTCCTTGACTTTTACCTGCGAAATTGGTCCTAAGTTGACTGCCACAAGCTTTTCTAGTTTTTGTTTCTGTCTCCCCTTGGCATGTAGGTTGACAGTGGATTCTACTTCATCTACTCTAGAACCATAAATTTCTAGCTTTCTTTCATCAGCATAGTCCCTCTCGTCTTCATCTGAAGGTGGATACCAGTTGGCTTTCCTTCTGATCTCATCTGCCCTCTCCTCAACTTTCCTGGCCTTATTTCTGAATTCTCTAGCCTCTGCCCGAGCTACTGCTTCCTCATCAGTCTCTGGTTCCTCTTTAGATTCTAGTGGCTCTTCCTGGTAATCCGCTAAGTAACTCCTGAAGTATTGCAATTGAACAACTGCCCTTGGTATATCTTCTGGATCGTTTAGCTCTAACATTCCAGCCACCTTTTGTATAATGCTGGCATTCCTGTTCCTTAAGTATGCCTCATACCTCTGTTCAAGAGTAGGCTATGGTGGTAAAAATTCTCTGGCCATTACCTCCATTGGTTCCTCCTCCATTAATGGCTCTGGATCTGGCTCTAGTTGAGGCTGTTGGACATAGTCCCCTTCCTCTTCTTCAACTTCTGCTACAACTAGCCTTTCCTCCTCCTCATCACCCAACTCTGGACTTGGATATAGTTGCTCCATTCTTGTATCCATATAGTCTATGGGAATCTGAGTTGTCCCCATTCCTCCTTGGATTTCACTCCCCTGGTCTGTTTAAATCTCCATATCCCTTGTCCTTATAACTAATTCGACCCTAGAGTCTGGTCTATGCTATCCTTGTCCCTCTTCTTGTCTTTCTCCTAGATTCAGCAAAGCACTAACCAGTCTTTTGGTGTCTGTCCCACTCTGCTGAGGTTTAGAAACCTGTGAGTCCACTACTGCTGCTGCCATCAAAGGTTCCATCATATTTGTACTCTGTGGTTGATTTGAGCTAATGTAAAAACTCTGGTCTCCTCCTTCAATCTCACCATAATCCTCCAATGGTACCTCAGTGCTCTCCTCTTCTGTCTCCTCATAAGTTGCCTCTTCCTCATCAGTGAGCTCATCCTCTGAAGTACCATATATTCCTTAATTACTCTTCTAACCAGAACTTTGTGATGCCTGTCTATTACTAGCTGGCAGTCCCCATAAGCATAGAATTGAGCCAAATAATTGGGTAAATAACACAGCTTCTTAGGCCCCAATGCTCTAACCTCATCCTGTATCACTTTGTGCATGATGAAAGCCCAATTGATCTCCCTCTCTCCTGACCACAAAGCTATGACAGTATTGGCCCACTTTACTGGTATATAACTAGGCTTTATGGGATGGAGAATTGGTATCAAAAAATGAAGAGCATCATCACCTCGGGATCCTTGCACTATGAGATCTTGTAACCATGTGAGACTACTCTATCCTGTGCAAAATACCTCTCAGACAAAGGATCCTTCTGTGACAAAAATCCATGCCCCTCCCAAGGTAATTGAAATGAATCTCCTACAAATTCCAAGTCCCATTCAGCTGGTTTACATCTCATTGTTGCAGAAAATCTTGGATCTACACTCCCGTTGTAAAAATCAAGGTAAGTGCCATCATGTATGTCCCAAGGAATCAAATACAGATGCTCTAGTCTCATCCTTCTCAAAATCTCTCTCAATCTGCTCTGTAATTCCCTAGTAGTCGGATATTGCACTAACAAGGATGAAGGTATGGCTTCCAAATCTTCGGCCATAGCTGAAATCTCCGAACGCAAAAAGGTTTCAAAACGTTAAACCCAAAAATCTCGTGAACTACTGTTAACCCTAACTGAATTCCTAGACCTCCTTCGTGTCTCTGCCAACCCTCTCGTTCCTCCTGAGCTCTATCCTGAAGAAATCGCGAATGCCAAAGGGATCTTGACATAATGGAACTGTTCATAAGAATTTCAGCCTTTATAGTTCTGCAAGTAGGCCCTCTAGGAACTTTGTACTACTGTCCTTTGCACTACCGCATGTACTACCTCAATGTCACCGAGATTTTTTGTAACTTAAAAAAGGCCGTGATAAATCAGATGACATTGCAAAACCTTTTGCGAAACTGCCTTCTCCAGTAACCCTTTCACTAATTTGCAAGCTAACGCACATCGCAACTTGCGATATGTCCACCACCAGAAAGTTTTGTAAAAATTTGTGATGAAGTTTGCGATACATATTCAAACGCAAAATGTGAGGCGCCGAATAACGCAAGCTTGCGATTTCTTGTGACTTTCAAAGTTTTTAGCGATACGTTTTGTATTGTAAAATGTGCGAGGTTTTGAGTATGATTAAACATTGCGAAGTGTGGAATATCGCTAGGGCGGACGGAGATTGAGCGGGTCACAAAGTTTTCTTTGTGGTATATGTCGCAAAAGTGTTGCGATGATTGTAAGGTACATTATAAATTAGTGATGGGTGGTGCACCACAAGGTGCGATGCGTGTCGCATCGCAAATATGGCAGGTTTTTTTTGCTTCGCAAACCCTTCAGGTTTTTTGTTTGGCCCTTCGTAAAAAGGCACAATATGTAGTAGTGATAATTCATAAGCTGAAAAATCATGAAATTATTAGTACTATTATATATCAAATAATTTTAATTTAATTGATTTCCATGCTACCTAGTTAATTAACTAACAAATGAATGGCTTGATAAATTTGTATTTCATTTTAAAGTAACCTTGTTTCATTGGGTACTAATGAACCAATTCATTGTCTGTAGCAGTTAGTCCCTCTCCACTAGGGGGTTAACTAGTTTCAACATGGTAAAAATATTCAAATTTATTCAAAATCTAATGAAACCCAAAGTGAATTACAACGCATTTTAGTGTGGTGGACATCTAGTCAAGTTGGACCACAAAATGATAGTGTTGGTCAAAAAGACTACACTAGAATAAAACTTTGTATTTTTTACTAGTGTTTGTAACTAAATTTTAGATGCAAGAGACATTTTGCAATTAAAATCCCTATAGTCACCTAAGACAAGTCGCATGTGATAAATTAGTCACAAATGACAAAAGGTACTGTATGAAAAAAAATTTCAACAAATACATTTCATCCTTTGACAACATTGTATACGTATTGTCACATGCGATTAAGTGCAACGATTTTGGTAACAATTAAAGGCAAATGATGTGTTGCCACGTGTTTTAATATTTGATTATTTAAAATATTATTAATATTATTTTGAAATAATCTAAGACGTTCAATTCTAATACTTGGATGATCTTATATTATGACATGTGGCCCAATGTAAGTATGCCATGTGGCATTAAAAGAAAAATACTAAAATATTAATATTAAGTTGGTAGGTACCTAGGTAAGACACAAATATGTGTCTATAAACCTAGGTTACATACCAACCTACCTCTTTAAGTTAAAAAAATAAATAGGTAGGTACTATTTTCCTAGGTTAAATACCTACTCATATAGGTAGGTACATAGGTCAACCTAGGTGGGTAGGTCAAATTAAGTACCTACCTAGCTAGGTAAATAAGTAGGTTGGGAAGGTATGCACTTTAAAAATGTGCATTATTTTATTTTATTTTTTGTTGACCTTTTTTATTAGTTCATCCCATGTGCACAAATTTCTTAATGTGAAATTGGATAAGCACACCCCCTTGTTTATATAGTGTTCAAAATAAGAATGAAGATTAAACATTATGGGATAAGTTTTGAAATTTCAACTTCCTCACAAACTAAGTTGTAATTCCAAAACTTTCTTCATGCCTTACTTTTTTAGTTTTTAAAATTTTAAACAATTCAAGTGCTAGATAATTAGATAATCATTTAATTAATAATGATTTAATTTACATGAATTTAAATTATAAATTACACACTACAAATATTTAATTAGTATCAATTACTTAAATAAGCAATAAGTTCTTAATAATTAACAAATTAACTAATTCACAAATAATTAAATATTCAAGATATTTAAAAACATTTTATTACTTTTTAGAATTTGTTCAAATTATATATAATACAATTAATGTAAAATTAATTTAATGATTATAATTTTTAAAATAACTATCATAAATATTCATGTTAAAATTATAAATAATGGATTAACAAATATTATTAAAAAGTAAATTTTTACACGATTTTTAAAAAAAATTCAATTAATTATATTATTTATTGTATAATTACATTTAGTTTGTAAAAAAATTATAGGTCAAATAATTTTTTTCTTTTGCTAATTATTAACTATAAATAAAATAATTTGCTAAACATAATGTTCATTTTCATAATTACTTAAAAATTACTGTAAAAATCATAGACGATTAATCACAGAATTTAAAAATTATATACATAATTCGTCAAATTAAAATCAATAAAATAATTTTTATAACTACACTATAGGTTTTCCAAATTTTTAATTCAGGTTTGAAATTATAAATTATAGAATGTGAATAATTATGGACATACTAATTAATTCTTATATGAAGTAATTGCAATGATTTTAAAGTAATGTCACATTAATTACATTAATTAATTTCTTCTAATATAAAATATAAATTTGGAAAATATACAAATTTATGTTACAAAAATTATTATTATGTGTAATTAAGGTTTAATAAAAATAATCATTTATAATTGTTTATAAAAGTGATATACTATGGATAACACTACTAGAAAAAATCCTTATAGCTCAATCAATAATTTCTGAATTACTATTTTTGAATTGAAATACTAATTTTTGGATTCGAAAATATTAATGTAAAATTCAAATATCAAATTTTAGATCAAATAAGCCTTTTTAAATTTAAATTGAAAATATCATGTTCAAATCCAAAATCTAAAATTCAAATAATGTTTTAAACAATTGAAATAACAATTTTGAGAATTTAATAAAAATTCAAAGGTCAAATATTAATTTTGAGATTCATTATATGAATAGTATACATACATATGCATATTATATATAATTTTAGTACATACATTAAAATACACCCCTATGTCATTGTAGAATACCTTTAGGATGTAATTAATTTAGTGACTATTGCGACTAATGGGACATATCAACCTATTAATGGATGGAAATGAATGTAAAATCAATCCAACCAATAGGATGAAAATTTTAATAGTGCATCATAGTTTTGAAAATGACCAAAATAGTTGAAATTTGATCTTGTAGTTGCAATATTCCCAAATCTAGTTACAAATGACTACAAGTCGCATATAGTCGTAAATGGACTGGTTACATTTTGCCTAATTTCTACTAGTGTTAATGGTTGAGTCAAGATGGACATGTTGTACCTAAGGTAACTAGGTACCCTCATAGCCCATTCATTTCCTATAGTTGAAATCCCCCCAATAATTTTATAATTTTAGCCCATCTTCCTATTTGCATTTTTCATCATTACAAATCCTTTAGTTTTTATTTTTTGGCCTTCATATTTCTTCGTTGTCATGGATGGTTTGGGGGTGTTTATGGTGTTATACCAAGGCAACATATTTTTATGGTGGTACACCAAGGCAACACACACGGCCAATTCACTACATGTTTTGTCACACCTAAATTTAAAATGCTACTATATGTGATGCAAGGTTGTGCACAAGTACCATTAAAAGCATGAATTCTCAGTAACTATTGCCACATTGTTTAGTATGTATATTAAAGTCCCATGACAAAGTATGCATCACATCCTAGCATGTAATGAAAAAAATTACAAATACACCAATTTCACATGAAATTCAAATACAATTCTAGAATGTGCACAAATGAAATTTTAAATAAAACTAATAATGTTTCCTAGAGAAGAGTATAAGAAATATGTAAGTGTGAGTATAGGATCTTGAAGCATATTTTATTCCACATTACATGTATCATTCTCTTGTGATAAACATAATGTTGGGGAGTCAAAATATGTCATTGCCCACATTTCATAATCTAGAAAATCTAAAGACCCTTTGTGTCACATAATACAATAGTTAGATGAAGACAACCTCCAAAGTGGTATGCACCAACAATTGGGCCTTGCTTGTGTGCACATACACAACCACCATACACATAGAAATTAACCATATTATATAACAAAACACTAATTGGAAATTATAATGCTTGTAATAAAGAAGCACGCACCTTTTACGCATAACATTCCAAAACTGAACACCTTTGAAATCCACAACTAGTGTCTAGATTGGGATCCCCCTAGAGTTCTAGTTGAATATGTTGGTGTGGAGTTGGATTGTTTTAAAATATTTTGAATACCTTTTCTACCAATTTGCAACCCATTTTTTTGAATTTGAATTGAATTGAATTGAATTTTAATCCAATTATTCAATTCAATTGGAAATCAATTCAAGTTGCATTGCAATGTTGTTCACATATTGATTTCATATAAAAATGAATTAGTGTCTCCCATTTCAAGAAAATTCAAATTTTTTTCTTATTCTACAAGAATAAATTTATCTTTTCCTTGTTTTTACAATACTTTTAATCTTGGTGCAAATTACACATTGCATCATATCATCATTACCCTTTGGTTGAAATTCAAGGTTATTTCGACATGTCATGTCATTGACATAATGAACATATGTTGTTTAATTAAGCTTCATGTCAATATGTTGACATTGCTCAAGAGATTGTCAACAAAGGAACAAAATTCAAATGTAAATGTAATAGGTGCAAATGGAATGTAAAAGGTGAAAATGCATGTGGAAACGACCATGATATAATTGTTTAAATACTATGCATGGTGCTCAATCTCCTTTCTATTTTTTTTCCCTTCATAAATCATACATTGTATAAATTTGTGTAATTATGTAAATATTATATGGGAGTTATATACATAAAGGGCAAGAGAAAGAAAATGTGAAAGCACATTATGAGTTTGATGATGATCCAATGAAAAAGTGTTTCAAACACAAAACAAGGTTGTCCATAGAATTAAAGATATCATAAATATTTTTTTATCATGTAAATTGTGATTTTTTATGGAACATTTTCTGTCATGAATTCTCTATGTTTGGGTATGCACATATTTTTTTCTCCTTCATTATGGTTTACACTCACTCAAGGTGTTACACAACAAGTGATGTTCACCTCGTTATGTGCATTATGTGAAAAATAAATGATTGAAAGAATTAATGGACCAAAATAAGAAAGATGTGTTATTCTTCTCAATGTTCCTCTATATTCTTTTTTTTTGGGCTAAAAATTAGTTTGATGTGTTTTGATAATCTAATTAAATGTTATGCATCACATCATTATTGTATAACAAAAACCATATGATATCAATCAATTTATTGCTAAAAAGACCTGTTTTGAATGACATGGGTATTCATCTTTTGAAATAAAGGGAGAAAATCAAAAGTTTTAAAACTTTTATATTTGTCAAATTACTTAACCAAGATAAAGCAAAAGCTTAAACGATTTAAAGATGCATAAATATAAAATAAATAAATCAAATTTAAAAATATGTAATTGTGGAAAATGGTATTTTTAAAATCCACATTTGACATTGTTTTGTCTTTTTAAATCAATATTTTACAAAATTGAAGAAGGATTTATGAATTTTATAAGACGTTATACATGCAAAATACCATTTGACCCATATTGGTACAAGATGGTGTACATAATATGAATAAATAGACAAAAATAACTTTGTGCATGTATTGTGACAAAATCAATGTGTTATTAACAATTTATGGGGATAACTACATGTTTGACAACAATCCAAATTTTCCTATCATAAATATGTAAAAATACATGTGCATGAATTTTCTATTCATTAAAAATGATCTTTCTAAGTATTCATGAATAATTAAATATGTGATCTTTTCATTAATGTTTTCAAAGGTTCAATAATTAAATACTGAATTTGAAACATCATTAATGATATGGGTAGATGACCAACATTGTCTTCATTACAAATGACATTGCTTGATGATAAATTTTAATTTAAACTTATAATATAAGAATTATTGATTCTCTATTATATGAATTTAAAATGTCTTTGCAACTTATGGAAACACTTAAATTTATTATTGACATTGAAAAATAGGATAAAAGATGAAAAATTTTCCATTAAATAATCACAACTTGATGAGATCAAATGTTTTGTATATAAAAATTTTAAAACTCATTTGGAGGATGAATGAATTGTTGTGATAGTAGTTTTACAACATGGAAAAAATAAATCAAAAAGGGCAACAAGAAAAGGGACGAAAAAAATTAAAATGAACCTTTTTATGTAACTGAACATGTTCAAATTTTGATATCAGATTCTACATTATTCAAAGATTTAATATTTTGGTTAAATGGATTGCATGTTAACCATAAAATCACATCTCTCAACCTATTATGATTATGTGTCACACCAAGGTTTTAATCACCTTGAGATTATTTTGTGCATTTTGTTATTTAAGAGTGAATGATTCACATTCAAATGCATTGTGTTTCACCTTTTCATTCAACAATTACATTTTGAAACATAATGACCTATTAATAAAGATATTATTTATGTTTTGAAAGATGAATTAAAAATTATAATTGGAGTTTTTGAGATCATGATTGCAAATTGTCTTAGATGTCTTAAATTTTAACATGTTTTATATGAAGGAAACATGTATTGATTTAAACCATTAAACCACACTCTACATCCATACATTTCTTGATGGATTTGATATTGATTAATTCTCATAATGTTCATAATTCCAACAAGTAGTGACATTCAATTTAACATGATAGTAACTTTTGGTTTGTATCAAAAATAAAACTTACAAATGAAATTTCATTAGGATAATAATTTAGACTAAATTATTGAATTTTATAATTATTAATATTAATATTTAAAATGTAACGATGATTTAAATCAAAATTAAGAGTATTATAATAAATCTACAATAATATTATTATTTATTCAAAAATATATAAACATAAAACTATTAAACTTCATTTTGAATATTTTTGTAATTTTTTAGTGAACATTTTTTTTATCATAATTTAAAATATATTCAAATCAACACTGAAAATGAAATATCCATTAAAACATTCTATCAAAGTTGGGCAAGTTTACAAATTATTTACATCAATTTTATGTTTATAAAATTAGTTAGATTAAATAAATTTATTCTAAAAATAAATTTATTAAAATTTAATGGGAATTGGCATCTAACAATCTTTTAATATCATTTCCATACATGACTTAAGGGTGGAAAATTTATCTTGTCCTTCCACCTTCTCCATGCGCTACAACAAAAGGTGTCCCTATACACCAACTAATTTCATTGGATTTTGAGTGAATTCACTAATTGTAGTGAACATAAACCAATGAAGAAACAATGAATTCATTGGTCTAGTGAATGAGGACTAGTGAACTGCACCCACATTTTGTAGTAATGATGGAATTGGAATCATGCCTAGTTCTAGCAACTTACAAGAACACAATATCTAAATCTGGTGATCTCTAAGTTTTTTTGGTCAAGATATGGCGAATGTTTTTTTTTAGTCTCAAAAATCCCTTTGTTGGATTTGCCAACCCATTTTTTTGTCATTAGGTTGCGAAAATTCGCCCAAAAAAAAAACCATTGGTTATTGGTAGTGTGAAGCAACATTAAGTCTAAATTTTGAAAAAAAGGTGAATGCAAAGTTTATTAGCCCATGAGCAACAAAAGCCACAATTGGTCAATTTTTTTGTACATACTGTTTTTCCTTCTTTGATCTAGGTGATCCTATTTGTTGAAATGAAGAAAATGAAAGAAGTAAAGAAAGAAGAAATGGAAGGAAAGTGACAAAGAAAAAGAGAGGATAAACTTACCCACTCAAAACTGGATGAGACAAACTATTACTTGGCTGGGGGCGACCTAAAGTTTTCTTTAAAAATTGCTTGGCTACTATGGGCCTCTTGGAGTGACCCATTGCAAGCCCCCAAAAAAAAAATGATCGAACTTTGGTCCTCTTGTGTGCAAGCTTGATATTAGAATTGAAGACGCCGATTTTCTTTCTTTTTAAAATGATTTTGATACCACACGTACCTAGTACCTCCACCACAAAATGACCCACAAAATAATGCGATATCAGAAAAATTGACATATGTACCTATTACCGATATAAGAGCATCTCCTGGGGTGCTGCTCAGTGTGTGATCCTGCACATTAAAATTGGATGAAGAAAAGTGAAAATATGCCGTTTGGCTGAAGAAAATGGTTTTGCTCAGCATAAAAATGCACAGTTTGCTGTGGCTGGTAAATAGCACAGCAACGCAGTGCACCTCCAAAAAAGAATGTAATAAATATGATATGGCTGTTCCTAAATAGCCCATCATTATGATTGGTCCAGGTCGTTTGCTATTAGTAGTTCCGCACTTATTTGCTATTCCAGTTTCAGTTTTATGGGTGGGGTTCCATAAAAGTGTTACAAATAAACTTGGATGCAAAAAATATTTTGCAGCGTCACATCCTGAGCACCGCTGTAGATGTAGTACCTAGCTCTCGAATCTACCTTTATCTGGTAATTCCAAAAGCACCTGAGTTTCCAGGACAACTTCCTTCTTTGTTGTTTGTTCTTTTTTTTTATGGAACGAGCTCCTGAGAAGACGAAGAGTGGTGCATGTGAAGCTTTTTTTTTCCCCCTTCTTACAATATAATCTTTTTTACTTTTGTCGGAGTCGGGATAATCGTGCTAGTTTCATACCCATTTCTTGTGTGCAGAGATTTCGGAGGTGAAGGGTGCAAACAGTTTGAGGTGCGGGAGGTAGAAAGAAAAAGCTATGCCGAGTCTCAATGTGCAGACCAATGTACCCCTTGACGGGGTTGCAACATCTGGCATTCTCAAAGAGGCCAGCAAAGCAGTTGCCAACATCATCGGCAAGCCTGAATCTGTATGTTTGATTTCATCTCTTTTCTTTGCTTTTTTTTTTGGGGGGGGGGGAGCCTCTTGTGTTTTTCTGCTGCATGGACAAAGTTTTGGAATTGGGTGGTTTCGATTTGGGTTTTTCCGAGTATGTATGTGTTCATAATCAAACTTTCGGATCCGATGAATGTTTGTGTGAAGCAATAGTAGTAGGAGCGCAAGCTGCCCTTTTGTGTTTACTGTGAGGTTGCAGATGAAATTGCAATTCCTTTTCCGAGCAGTGTGTTCCTTCATCTTGATCAGAGGGTTTTCAACTCTTTTTGCCTTCGAAAGCTCTTGCCATTGATCTGGATTTCGAGGGCCATTTCTATACGAAACCCTAAAACTGTGCACCACACGGCTCTTTGTAGTACCCTATGCGGTCAAGCCAGGTCTATTGGTCCTGGCAATACCTATCAATGTGATGCATGCTATTCTCACCTTGTTTGTTCGATTAACTGCAAGCTTATTGTGTAAAAGGCACTGTGTGTGGAGGGCAGTATGTGATGATATCACTGAGAGGAGGAGTGCCAATGTCTTTTGGAGGTAGTGAAGACCCAACAGCATATGGGGAGCTTGTCTCAATTGGTGGACTAGGGCCAGAGATAAACAAGCAACTGAGTGCAGCCATTGCAGAGATTCTGCAGACGAAGCTGTCAGTGCCTCCAGCACGATTTTACATCAAGTTTTATGATGTAAAGGTAAGCCCTCATTTTTATGATATTATTTGGAGGGGAAATGTGTGCTGGCAATTATACTCCTGAATGGTGATTTATGCTTGCATATGTACTGTTTGGGCAGGGTCATTCATGTACTCAGGATAAAGTGTGCATGCATGTACTTCACCACTGAGGCTTCAAACCCTGTAATGTTTTGTTCTTGAGAAGTCATCCATCAAACTGTACTCATGGCAAGTAAGTTATTGTCTAAGAATCAGGTGGTGGATGCTTTGCCCAATTTGTGTCCTACTTGTACATTCTCTGCATCGTGTGCTTAAATTTTATAGGATCTGACAGAGACGTTCCTGTCACAAAGCGAGAGCTTGTTTGGTCAAACATGATGATGAATGATGGATTGCTGAATGTAAATGAGACAGTCTTCTGTAGCTCACCAGTATGTGTTTTCCTGAACAATCTGGTAACTAATACCAGCCTTTCTGGTTTTAGAAAGGTAAATGCAACAGGACTTGTTAACTGGGACCTGGATGCTTAGGATCTGTTGAAATTTATGCAATTCATTAAGTGTTCACAGCAGCTTGCTGTGAGCATCTTGACCATGAGGCTTGCACCTAATGAAACTTAGTATATAAGAATTATTCTCTTGCCATATTGTTGAAAGCAACTTGACTGGATTTTGTGTGGGGCTTGCAGAGGACTGATCTTGGCTGGAATGGTGCGACATTCTAGTCCTGTTATTGGTACGATCAGAAACTTGAATTGCTGTCATAGCCTGTATGTGATTGCTCAGCATTCAGAGGGAGTGGCATTTGTTCCTCCACTATCCATGTGAATTGGCCAAATTTCATATTGATGTCAACATATTAACACTGATATTTTCAATGGTAAGGCTGTCTGAAGCTCACAAATTCTTCTCCTAAACCCTGAACTTTTAGTTCATCTCTCAAATGCAATTGGCCATGTAGACAACTTTCAGAAATTGGCATGGGGTCCCAAAAACTTGGTTTCCGTAGACTTTTTCTTTGCTAGTTTCACTGTGGAAGCTTGGGTGGAGGTGGTGCTACTTTGAGTAATGTCAGGGCTGCCAATTTTGTGAAATGTCTTTATTCATTGCAACCAATAGAATCTTTGGCCAAGGAGACATAGGTCTCTTAGTGAATCTTTGAAATTTTTCTGGAACATAGAGAATGACAGAATGTCTGAATCTGTAAACATGTTCTACTCTCTTTTTAGCGGATTTTACACCTAACAATGAATTGCAAGGTGATTTGTTCAAGTATGGTTTCAAGAATATGAAGATCATGATAACATACCTTTTCACATAATATGGGCGAGCTGGAGAGTTTCAAATCAGTGTCTACCTCTATCATCTGGTCCTGCCCAGCTTCTTGGCCAGCTAGGGAGAACCCTCCATTCAATTAGCCTCTGGATATAATTTGTTTCTTAGGCTTATGGAACAGATACCTGAAGTCACACTTCTATAATCACCCTGAAAGTTACACATTGTGACTTCGTCAAACTTGAAGGCCCCAAAGTTGCTTTGGTTATCACCATGATCATGCCTCCTTGTAGATTGTTAGTGTATCATTTGTTCAAAGTTTATGATACTCCAGAAGGTTGCCCCATGAACAAGGGTGTGATTAACATAGCAATGAAAGGGCTATTTTTGTTTTCTAATATGAGCTTGACAAAAAACTTCATATTCTACAGCTTTTTTGTCAACTATGTGGACACTGCAAATTTGGATTGTGCCCTGATGGTCTTTATGTGCATAGGTGGTTCACAAGAATAATACTCCACAGTATCAAACCAACACAACATTGTTTTTAAAAAATTAAATTTGTCATGTCATTCCATGCCTACTACATGGATATAGCGCCAACATGACATGTTTTGCTGCCATCAAACATGAATGTGGATCTCATGTTGTAAAGGCATGTTCGCTTCCAACTTTGAACAATGTGTTTGTGATCCTGGTGCACTTTCCTCTTATGTTATTTTGAGATGGTTTTTGTTGAGTGTCTCTTGGCTTTTTCTTCCATTCTAAGCCAGCATTTTGGTTCAGCAATTTGGGTTGGAACTATGAATTATATGAAATTAAAGCAATACACCTTGTTGTGATTTACCATGCATTGCTTCAAGTGTAATATCATGGGAATTTGAGGATTTGATGCTGTGATTTGCAATACATTGCTGCAAGTGTAGTATATCCATGGGAATTGAGGATTTGATGTTTGATTCTTATGATTTCATGATGCTTGAATTTTTCTCTTGTAAGTTTGGTATAATTTTTGAAAGAAAATGAACATGAAATTAGTTTTTGAATTTGGAAGCCAATACCACTTAATTCAAAGAGTTGATTCATAAACAAGCTCAAGTTTTAACGTTTATTGAATTTTTTTCTTACTTTCATATTACTAAAATGGTTTTTAATGGATTGCCAAATGTTAAAAGCCATCAATCACACTCATGATGCAAAATTACAACATCAATGTCTATACAATATCATTCATTGTTTGGAAATTGTTTATTCAGATTGTTTGTAATGATGTGTTCCATATCTTGTTTGGTATGAAGAATTCAATCCAGAAAAAGAGTGTTGCCATCCAACTTCATTTACATCATACACCTATTATTTCATCAATATCAATATTTCAATTTTATAGATAGTATAAGCATATTTTTCCAATTTATTTGCATTCTTTAAAATAAATTGTATACGTTTAAAACTTTAGTAGCATTTTTCGTTTTAATTATTCTGAAGTATTGAAATGTCCACTATATGGATGAACATTTCAATGTGGAGATGGTATATTCCAAGTTTTTATCACATGTTAAATGTGTTTTCAAGTGTCTCAATTTTTCATGATTTCATGTTAATTTGGACATTTGATCAAACTTGTGTCAAATATGAGCTCATTAACATATATATATTATTTGTCATGAGCCATTAATCACATTATTCACTTATGCAAGTTGTCTATATATTTTGAACCTATGGAAATTGTAATAGCCCTTCACTGAAAAACATTTTAGATTAGTTGGAACACACAAATAACTTGGTGACCAACCCAAAAGAATATGAGTTTTTCTTGGGTTATTGTGCCAATAGTAGCTTCCAAGTTTGAACATGTCAAAAAAATCAAGACTTTTGAACCATACTAATATTTATGGATGATATATTGTGCCATGGATCCCAAAAATTTGAAAAGAAAATCAAAGGTTCAACATGACATGTCTTAATTATGAAAGGCATTTCCCCATATTCAACAAATTCATCACTTTTAAGAACTCGTTAAACCCATGGAAATTTCATAATTACTTTTCAACCCAAGAAAATCACATTAATAAACATAATTTTAAAAATTAATTAAGTAAAAGAATTTGTTTATATTTGTAAATACCCAATTGGAAAAACTTATGTGGATCAAAAGGGGTGTTTAGGGGCTTTAGAAAACACCAAAGAAGCATGAGGACCATTTTTTTCATTTCTTAATTTCCAAGGAAAATATTAATTGGAATTGGTATATGATACAAATATAAAGTCAAATATGTGAATAATCCATGGATAGTTCCAAAAAAGAATCATAATAATAAATCTTGTTAGAATTATTCGCTTGTTTAGAGTCAGCTCCTTATTGAAAATTGTAAAGAACCTCCTTAAACTTCTAAAAAACAATTTGATGCTGGTTGGTAATAGCTTGAATTAAAATAGCAACCATAGTGGGGTTGACATGCTAGTGTTTAGGACCACAAGGACATGAATAAAGCTTTGTCTTCTTTTTCTTTATTGTTCTTATTAAAACTATTGTCAAGAAATTTGAAGTCTTGTATTAGGATAATGTTGTCATTCACAAATGCTCATGATATTCAATAGAGCTTGAATATGTTAGTAATTTATGATGTTTATTTGCTATGACAATTCTTGGGCAAGTGTTGCGTGTGTATGGAAAGCCTTGAACAAGAATTGGTGGTGTATAACTTAATGGCAATGGTGGCATTCCATAATGAACATGTTCCACTGGAGGTGGTGGCTCTTTAACACTTGATTACCTTTCAAAGCCAATGCACAATGTATGGCTTCCACAGTTTGGGAAAGGGGAGTTTGTTTATATGTTGCAACATCAAATGATTATGTTCAAACTTTCAAACAATTGACATTATATTTTCATTTCGAACAAGTTGGTTGACTAGGTCAAGGGCTTAATAAGAGTGAGTTGCTCTTGCATAAAAAAAACCAATCTGGAGATCTAAAACAACTTGTAGATGTAGTTCTAAAATATTCCCCAAGTTCGACTTACACAATTAGAATCACACATATGGAAGGTGAGGAAATATTTGGCTCTTGCAAACAAAAGGCAAACCTAACCCCTGGATTAAAAGGGGATTCACATAGGTGTGATCGTGCGAATTTCTCTCATCCTTGTGTAAGCCATACAATCATCAATTCAAGTTTGAACATTGAAAAAAATGTTGCTAATCAAATTGAAAAACATGTTGAGGTCCTTGAAAATCCATGTGGAGATGGAGTTTGGCATATAATGTTGCATGTTCAATGTTCCACTTTGCAAAAATTCACCAAGCATTCTTGTGTTACAAGGATAATTACCAAGTCAACCTCTATTGGTGTCCTTGCCCCGACTTACTTAGTGTGGTGGTCTTAGTTCCCTTATGCACCTTTAAAGTTGCATAAGTTTTAATCATGTGCAAATGAAATGAACCGTTGCGTTGGTGATATGAAGTGCAAGTATGTATTGGATAAATCGGTTGTCCTAGAATTAAAACTACAACTAATTTCACCCAAGATGAAATCAATTCTCTTTAGGAAACAATATTTGTTTTGAATAGATGGCAACCAATCTTTCCTTGAATCCCATTCAGAGGGGAAAATTCATGGATGAAATGTCATGGCCAACATCATGTAATGTAAAGTTGTTCGTCATATAATGTCATTCAAGATGTCAAATCTACATTACATTCTTTGAGAGGTTGGTCAACTTCTTGAAGCCATTATAAACCCACCATTAGAAGTTCCCCACCCTAGAAATGGATGAATATATCAGATTATGTTTAGTCAAAATCCAAACAAAATGTAGTATGAAATTACAATAGGGAACTTCTTAGTTTACATTTGTTTGGATTTTGTAGAGATGATTTCAAGTTTGTTAGGTTGGTGAGGGAAATGGGTGCCTTGTAAACACATGTACTATGTTTTTATAGCATGTCATGTTTTGTGGCAAATTCGAAAGTTTCATCCATTTTCCAACTTGGAGTTGTGATGAAATTTGTCGCTTGTTGAATTGTGATATAACTTTGGTGGAAGTAGGAGTACTATTATAAATTGTCAATTCTAGTGCTCATCTTGATGCTATGTGTTTGGCTCTTAAACTACAACTTGCAAAAAATGTTATCACTCTGGTTTTATAAAAAAATTCATAGTCGTTCATTCAACATTTTGTTTAACATGAATGACTAGACATTGTTAGATAGAAATTAATTATCAGACTAATTTAAATGTTCATTAATAATCAAAAACATTATTTTGAAAGATTCTGAGAAACAAATTACAAATTTCAATCGTAGACAATTGCAACAAAAGTTATGATATCCTTATCACCAATAACATAGTCAACTTGCTTCAATGACTATTTTGTATAACTAAAAGAATATATTTCCAGGTCAATATAATATTTTATCCATGTGGATGGAATATTTTTACATATCTAGAGAATATTTGGCTTATGTGGCAAAAATATTTTTCAAGGATTCTATGATGTTCATAAAAATTCAACTCATCATTCATTGTCACACGCTCACATGATAGTTGCATTGAATTCCACTCAAGATAATTAAAAAATTCAAATCCTCAAATCTAGGAATCCCATTGACATGAAAAAAATGAAAATTCATGTGTACAAACAACCTTATTCTACTAAACATTGAAAAGAATGGTCCTTTTCTACCATTTCCATTGATCCTATAAAGTTTTCACAAACCTACCAAACATTTTTACACATTTATCTATTAGTTGACATCTTGAAGATGATTAAGAAAAAAAATTAGACCACTAGATTTAACATTTTCAATAATCAAAACATTTTTTCTTCATACTTAGTTCAAGCTTATTCAACACCCTTTACATATTAGTAATAATATTATAACCATTGTATGTATATAGACATGACATTAATAAGAACCCACACCTAGTAATTACAAGTGAAAATAGTTTATTTAATTAAACATAAATTAAAATATTCCTACATTTGTAGTTAAAATTTTGGTAAGAGATGATGGACATTTGAATAAGGATTAAAGACCAACTTGTAGCCTTGAAGTTGGGCTTTACACTACACAAAAGGATGCATGAAAGATTTGGTATTTTGTAAAAGTTGTTCCATATTGTTTTATGCATAATTGTCATTAACTCAACATAAAAAAAAACTAACAAACAAATCTTGGACTTAAGGATAATTGGTAAATCCAAATTATGTGTAAAATAAAACCCTAGGATAATGGCATTCTCAAAATGTGGGGCCTATAGCCAAATGTAGTCTCACATTTTGGGAATCCCTATGAAAAAAAATTCTTTATTATAACTTGTCTAATGCACTTAAAAAATGTTCAATAGAACTAGATTACAACTAAAAAATGTCAAATAGAACTAGGTTACAACTAGGTAGACTAGTTGCAATAGACATGATTTTCTCATAATGAATGTCCCCCACCCATGGGCTTTACCTATCATGAAACATGAGGCAAATTTTATTATGAACCAAACCTACATAAATCACAAGGCGTGAGAATGAGGAGGATATTATGCCTGCTCTTCAATAGTGAGAAGGAAACTATGCCTACATATAGTTGTAAAAACCCTTCCACTATTGAAGAATAGGCATAATTTTCCTTCCATTTTCTAGGAGGGAAATTGACGGTTATAAGGTGCCCTCCAAATACACTGTAGATTGTTTCCAAGTGTTTTACATCCATTTTTACAATAAGAGAAGGAAAGGTTGCACCCAACATGGGATTATGTTGTTC
This sequence comes from Sphagnum tenellum, assembly GCA_963921925.1. Classification (NCBI taxonomy): domain Eukaryota; kingdom Viridiplantae; phylum Streptophyta; class Sphagnopsida; order Sphagnales; family Sphagnaceae; genus Sphagnum; species Sphagnum tenellum. Next base: position 20,123,821 of record OY998144.1, read on the forward strand.
ATGACATTTTCTTATGGACAAGCACCACATTAACATATGGTCAAAACAAGGAATTTTTTAATATGCTTTGAACCATCAGTTTTTAAACAGAACCCTTGAAGAAATTTGTGGGTGTCATTGTGGTACCCGACACCTACATATCCTATGCCAATATGGTGTTTAACATCCCTCTTGGGGTTGTTAGTCCCAATGCCAACATGATTTTACATTTAGGTTGTGTTAGTTCCAACTCTTACATGATTTTACACCTAAGTTGTGTTAGTTTCAACACCTACATGATACTACACCAAAATAGGTTTAACATATATAAAAACATCTATCAACAAACCCTTCTTCTACATAAAGCATCATCGTGATAGTAACACTAACTATCATTGTAGAAGGACAACCTTATAATGATAAGGACAATGAAGAAGGACAGATTGATAGGTAACTTCTACCTCATGAAAGTTACTCTAATAAGTTGAAGAATATTTTTCAAATTGTATAAATTACTATTCCTAAAACATTGTTATCACATCAACAAACATGATTTCTTAAACCCAATGATGGACCAAAATTTACATTTTTAAAAATGTGATAGTGCTTTATTGTAAGGTAAAGCCCTTGTCCACAAAACTTTACTAGAATAGTGTACTTGACAAATGGTTTGTCATGGAATCCACCTTTACCATAATAAGTGCCTATGCAATGGGGAGTCCAGTGTGGGGCTGATTCCAGTAAAGCCCACAACCCAAGGCCTTTACCAAGCATAAAGCACTAAGGGAATTTTTACTTTTGAATTTTTTTTCTCATGGATACTCGTGGGTACTCCACTATCACCAAAAAAAAGTAAAATGAAATGCATGTAGGATTCATAGTGTGATTCAGATTCATTAGTTCATGGGTGGGCTTCCACTTTTTTCTATTTTTTTTGGGGATGGGGCTATTATATTGATTCGCATGTCTCCAATTTTTTGGGACTTTGGGCTCTCTCCAAAATAGAAGCACCTCCTTGGACCCCAATTGTGAAATAAAAACAAATGTACTCTGCCATGGCCCACCTTTTCAGTTTAAGTATATATGAGAGTTCAACTTTAAGCAAACCATATGGGATAAATCAGAGGTGCTATTGGGTATGTCTTGATGAACAATTTTGGAACTTGAGGAACACATTGAGAGCACATTGGGAACAAGGATTTAAAAAAAAAATCACTCCCCTTCCTTCCCCCCCCCCTCCCCCTAAAAGAAAAAAATTTGACCTCTCATGAGTGCATGCGTGCCTTTTCATTGGCTACATGAAACTTTTATTTCCATAACCATGGGACATAGCAGGCATTACATTTCTCAAAATGTGCACCCTTTGCAAAAGAAAAATTCCATGCAGAAAGGCTCCCACCAACTATTTGTAGTCCCTAACCTGGATCTTGGATTCATATGAGAAATTGGGAATAGTGGGGTTTTTTTTTTTGGTCTGTTCCCAATTTGTTCCCATGATATTTCAAGGTGTTCCTCAAGTGTTCGCCCAAGATGTTCCCAATATCACCTGGGCCAAAGGGGGAGGCACACGATCTTTCCATAGAATTTTCTATTTTGGGGAACCTCCATAGTTTTCAACTTTTTTTTGTTGTTGCAATGGGCCAATCAAATTGGCTCATTGCCAAAATAGAAAGTCGAACTTGTGAGGCACCCCCAACTAATTAATTAGAAACAAAATAAGTACCCTAAATAGGTACTTAGCTCAGGCTTAACATGTCATACATGTTGAGGTTTTCACCCCACACAGTACGCTGAAATAATGCACATATTGTCAAGTAGTTGGCATCAACAAGGCATAACATTATGGGCAACACGTAATTAAGCTTAGATGTTTAGGTCAATCCCTTGCCATCCTATGGGGAATTGAAAGCAAATTCCTATTGAACAAATAATAATTCAATGTGCTATATTTATGCTTAACAATTCAACCTTTTGAGACGTTACATTATATGATGTTTAATTACTTTTAATTATGTGATATTAGTGCACAAGATTCATTTGTCTGACTTCATTCTCCAACTAAGAATAATAGTACATTAAAATTATATCCCTAATGTTAATATTCACATGAGATAAAAACCATTATTGTACATTATAAAGCAAGGTTGTCACTGAAAACAAATGTAACAAAACAATTTTTAAGTAGTTGTCAAACTAGGGACATGAAGGGCATGCACAAATTCTTGTGTTGCAAAAACCCAAAAAAAAAGTTTATTTTAACTCAAGTTGATCATTTTCAATTAATGGCTTGGACTACTCACCTAGGATATGTCTAAGAACCTTCAATTTTTTCCTTCTTTGTCACCTCTCTTCTAACCTTGGTCTAATCACACATTAGTTGTTTAGGATGCGTGTAAATTGTTGCTCCTTGCCTTGTCAATCCCTGAAAGTTCAACTAAGGATATTTATATCTTTAATTGAATTGTTCGATCTATTACACCGGTTGCCCTTTGAATCTCACACAAAGGGAGTTTAGAGTTGTGATTTTGCTTCAAGAGATCAGAGATTTCATATTTCCAATCAAATCCTAATGTTTACAACCATTTTGGTTGTACACACTATGAACAGATGTTATACATTAAGTCAAATGTGGATTGGGTGTGTGGCTCATGCATGTGGATGGCTCATTAAGAAGATTCAAAGATTTTTTATATAATGGTAGCTTCACATATTGTGTTGCAGCATACAAAATATCTATCTATAAAGGAAGGTAATTTTTTTTGTTTCATAGTTATGAGATCCACGAAACCAGATGCTTCTGTTAAGCAAAATATTACACCCTAACTAGATGCTTCTATTAGGCAAAATATCACACCCTAACTAGATGCTTCTATTAGGCAAAATATCCCACCCTAAGTTTTGAGGTATACGTATCTACTTAAGTCCTAGTGGGTTTGTTCTATCTTCCCTTAGCAATTCTACCAAGGTCTATTATATAAAATTTTCAGCAATGCTTATGAGTTCAAATTTAATTTGAACCCTTTATCTGTCACTACCAATTTCATTCTATGTCTACCCTACAACCTCATTCTCCTATCTACTTCGAATATGTAGTTCTTACTATCCACTTTTCTCTTCCTTTTTTGGCTCCTATCGAAGTGACCTAAAATTCAGCTAAAACGTGATAAGTTAAAGCAAACATACAACGACTCCTTCCTATTGTGCACAACATTCCCACAACCTCCTTCCCTAATGTTTTATTTACAAATCACCTTAGTACAAAGAAAAACATCCGATCCCCTTCCTCTGCAAGGACTTCCTCCTATATCCCCCTTTCCTCCTCTCTACCTATTTTTGTTGTCCCCCTCTTGCCCGCCACCATCCTGCCTCCTTTCCTCTCTTTCACAACAAGTTGTCCCAAGGCTTTTTCGTTCTTTGCCCTTCTTTCTTTTTGTCATTTTCCATTCAACAAGGACACCTAGAAACAACATCCCTTCTACATACAAGCCCACTTAAAGTTGAAAAAAGGTTTAAGGTTGCATTAACCCTAAAAGTGGTGAAATAGCATGTACTCCACAAAGGTTTTTGAGGCAGCCTTGGGGGCTCAACAAATATACCACCCTCTAATACTCCACCATGTGTCTGTTCCTGACCATTTCATTGGGCATTCCCACTACCGATGCAAATTTTGGAGCTGGAGTTTTGGAGCCATTTTGTTCTACCATTGGGTCTGTTATGTTGCATTGTTACAAACTCCATGATCTGTTGGGTGCACAGTTACAAATTCTATCCTGCTTATGATACTGCACTTAGTTTTCAATTCTCTCACAGGCAGATAATTTAGTTGTCATCATGAATTGGCATGGTTCTAACAACTAGATTTTCAGATTTATGGCTGCCTTGCTCACAACTGGCCACAAAGGTACAGATGAGAAGAGGAACAAGAAGTTACTGAGACCATGAAAACCTAGGAGCGTGGGCATGAGTCAATTTTAAACTACCCTACACTGCCACGAGTCATCCAAAGAACGTGTATGCAGGTTTCAACTACAGCAGGGCTCTCCTACACTTTTTCAATATCCAAACTCCTCAATTAACTCTCACAAGATTAGAATCCGACTCATCCAAACTAGTGAGACAATACTGACTAGGAACTGCAACTGTCAAACAACCATCACTACTTGAAAAATTTAACCCCCAATGCCTCCTCTTGTTCCAGTAACCAAGGTTTGTGCCTCTGCATAGTTTCAGCAATTAGTATTCCTGCGGCTCACTACTCTTTGATTTCCGTGGCTTCTTGGATACTCCAAGTGATGTGCTTTCTGTGAATGTTGTATGTTTCCTCTCCTTTGAACTCTTAACTTTGTGCAAAATTGAGTTGTCTAGATCATCTCTGCCATCATCAAAGGCACTCTTTTCCTGGGGCACAGTGGCATCTGCAACAATTTCCACCCCTAAGTAAAAATAAGCATTGCTGTAATGGTAAAAGCGACAAGTCTGAGTGCAACACCACTACACAAGCAGGGAGTACTACACCCCAAGGACTTACAAAAGAGGCCGGAAATTAAACAAGTAGTTGAAAGAGAACTAAACCATCCACGACATTATTTTCTTATGTCAATCCAATACTCGCTCACAACACACATGCAGTCTTTCATCAGAATACTTTATCCATAGAGTTGACACTTCACATGCATTTCAAACACCCCTTAGTTTCTTATGTCAATCCAGTACTGGCTCAGGGCAGACATGCAGTCTTTCATCAGAATACTTAGTCCATAGTGTTGATGCTTCACATGCATTTCAAACACACATGTTCCCTGGTCCTTATACCTGGCTTCTACAGATGAAACCTTAATTTTCCACCATATTTGTACGTATAACATGTCTTACAGTTGTCCCACACCAATGAATGAAAAGTCAGAACTTAACTCATACCCAACCAAAAGTAGAAACTATACTGGATGCATTGAATCTCCAAATTGAGACCAGCATGAGTAAAGCTTAGCAACAAACCTGTTTTCGCCGGTTCCTGAGGTAGTGCACTCATGTCAAATACCATGCTCACCAACTGCTGCTTCAGGAAGACCTGCCATGCATAATAGAAGTCCAATTTTTACTCAACGCTCTGAAGCAGAAAAAAGAGTTTGGCAAGATAGAACACAGGAATGATGGCCCCTGCATTCAAGCAATTTGACCAGAATGTGGTACAATAACATGACCTTTGAAGAAGAGGGTACAACTTACTGATGCAAGAAGCTGCCTTGTCTTAGAATGGTGTATCCTCAGGTATCGATCAAGTCCTGAAGAAGATCTGGAGTGATTAGCTGCAAACTAGCTTCACATGCTATATAATGGAAGGAGAAAGAAAGAGAGCAAGGCAGTACTGCTACACAACGTTATACAATCAGCTCACAATTGCAAACCCGCCACTCACTTTGACAAAGCTGAACAAAGGAGTAGCAGGAAACCACAGAGGAAGGGGAAGAGGTAGGGAGGCAATATCCATATCTTACCACATGATGCAATAATAGGAAGAGTTGGATGCCGAACCACAGATCGGATACTCCCAGCAACCTTGCCCTTGAAAGCCCCCAGATTTTGACCTGCATTATGGACAAAACAAAATATTTAACCAAACACCCACCCCACACTTACTCAAGACCAGCTTTTTGCAAGAAGATAGATTAACAGCTACTGCTGATGTTGCCACATGGCCTGATCTGATGAACAATGGAACAGGCTTGAACCTTGTCCCTGTATATTTCATTTGAAGGAGAAATACTCATAAACATGAGTCTTCATGTCATTTGTCAACCAGCTTCTTCCCCAATAAACAAGATTAACAAAATAACATCTGAAGGCTGTAACCCCGTGCCTTCAGACTAGCTGCTCATCAGAATTAAAGTCATTGTAACATTGCATGATTTGCTTCTACAGTCTGGTGACATATGCTGCAATCTAAGCAAAGGTTACCTGTTCGCATGTCAAAGCATGCCAAGTCCCCAGCTCCAGTTCCAACATAAACAGAGTACCCATCTGCATCTGCTGCAAGGGCCCTGATTGGTGACTCTCCAAAATTGAACGCCAACACTGGCCTTCGCTGTCCTCCCACATCATAGAGCCGGACCTACAGCAGAACAACCAGTGACCTTAATCATCCTAAAACTTAGTGAACTTCTTGAGTTTTTAATGACATTTTGCTCTTCTCATGATCCAACAGCCTTAGACCTACCCATGAAGATCATTTTACAGAAGGTAATGGTTGATGCAAACCTGGTGATGGCCAGTTCCAACAACAAGCTTGCGGTGATCCTCATTAGATAAGAATGTCAAGGAAGTAACATAAGGTGGTGCTATTAACCCCAGGTTATCACGTCTTGGCTGTACAATCAACATTGAATACATCAGAACTTCAATGCCACCACAAAGAGACCCAAGCAGAGAACACTTAATAAGCACCAAAAAACAGATGATACTCCAGCAGAAAGGAACTTACACTTTTGGCAGTCCACAATCGGGAGCACTTTTCAACATCCCAGAGATTCACATCTAAGCCTCTCCTGTAAACAAGGACAAAAATACTTGAAAGTCATTGCCAACTATGATGGTGTCAAAAGATGTGTGAGAAGCAGGAAAAGCTCCTTTTCACCAGAAAAACACATCCCATCTATCAGGCCCTAAACAGATAATAAATCTCAAATACAAATAAACTTAAAGTGTGTTGAAGAAATTGCAGGTCAAGGTCCAATTGCTCTATCTCGCCTCCCAAGTCACTATGTTTCACATGCACACAAAGTTTCACAAATAACCTCTAGAACAATTGCAATATTCATACCCTCCAAAAGCAGCATGCTGTTCAATGGTGTCCACCCGTAGGCACAGCACACATCCTGACTCACTTATGCTCCAGTTGGAAATCAAAAGCTCAGAGTCTGTAGCTTCTCCTTTGATCTGATCAGGAACCCTTTGAATAGCTGCCACCCCCTTCTCTGTGCAAGTCAAGACTGACTTACCTCTGTCCGACAGGCAATATCTTTCATAAGAATAGATAAATCTCCATTCTCACGATGAAGAAGAAACAGCAAGGTTAACACTTCCTCAGGAAGCCACAGAAAGAACCAAACAAGGGGAGACAAAAAACAAACGAAACACGAAAAACACACACCGGTATGAACAAAAAGTGCCAGTCTCACACCTGTTCAGGAACCATCAACAGTAGTATGTATGAAAGTGACTTAACTATCACAACTTCCCCACTGACTTCATCAGCTCCCTACAGTGGATAAAGGCTGGTGACAAGCACCATCCTATGAACTGAGTTTCTGCTGCAATTCCGGAAGCAACGGGAAGACTCAGCCATACTACTGGCTAGCAACAGACCCCACAACAAAGACCAGACAAAGAAACAAAGAAAGACAGAAAGGGAAAAGAACAGGGAAAGACTAAGAACCGGCAAGGCAACAAAAGAAAACAGGCACAAAAAAGTTGGTTAAATTAAACATTAGCACGGGGATTTTAGTGTATAGGTCAATGCATCAGCAGTTCAAAGATTAGAAAACAGAAACATGGTACTCTGCTGTAAATCTTGAGCAACAAAATACGTGGGTCAAGAGAAACAACACAATACCAAAGCCAAATGAATAAAGAGAACTCACAACACAACAGAAAAATTATAGCTAAAAAAATTAGCTTACCCAGAGCTGCTTTCCTTGAACAAATGCAGCCCACAGACTACATCACTTGCATCTTCTTGCCCTCTGCTTCTATCATTTGGTATATCAGTTTTAGTTGGCACTCCAAGTTCCATCTGGTGAGCTCCAGAGGCTGGATCAATAATTTCCACCTGTTCAGTCCCAACCACAATTACTGTGGACTCATGAACACCAGATCTCCAGGCTGAAATCAACACTTTTCTCACAAGGAAAGTGTTCATATCTCAGGAACTGAGGAGTTTGGATTGACATAGGCAGGTCCAGGACATAAACTGATGCCTAAAAAGGAAGCAAAAATCTTACCCTCCCATTTTTTCTTGCCAAAGCAAGGCTCTGCACATAGTTACAACACAAGGCCTGGGTGAGTACAGGGGTCAATGATATTGAAACCATTCCATTGGTCAAAATGAAATCAAACATGACTCTTAATGTTGATTGGAAAGCCAAAGATGCAGACCTAGTGGATAGAACCAGAGGTTCCTCACAGTCTCTGGAAAGTTATCAGCTTTTGGAAGGTGGATACACATACACATATCTTTGAAAGAGACTCCATGTCTTACTAATGATGGAATTACCGGATAAGTATCGCCTGAAAGGGAAGTGCAGACTGCAGCTTGTTGTGAGTCAGGGTCACCCCAGCGTGCAACAACTTGTGGAGCTCCTTTATCAGGCTGAGCTTCCACCACTGAGAGCATTCAATCCACAGCCAAAACAGTTTAGAATAGGGTTCACCTCCAGGAATATTAAGTGTGATAGGATCTGTCTGCAGAGGGAAGTCCCTGGAAAAGCAGTTGTTTAGACTCCACCTTAGTCCCTTCATGCAGGACACAAGAAGTAGATTCCTTCTACCCCCAACATATTCCAAATACTGCAATAGAATTCAGTCACATACAACAGGTTATCCCTTGCATGAAGACATGAGAGCATGAAAGGGTGCATCCATGTGCAACATTGTTGGTCTTACAACAAAGAAAGACAGACAGAAACAGCACCTTTAATCAGGCCCAGATTATCAAAGCAGAGAGCACGGAATGGAGGGCAGCCTGTCAGCTCCACGTGACTAGTTCGTGGCATGGCTCCTGCCTCAAGCAAAATTCAAACACCCACTGGAGCATGCACAACAGTACCTACTCTGCACAATGCAACCAGATAATAACCCACACTAGTAAAGGGACCTTCACACATGCAGGGGGGTTGCAAACCCCTAAAATCTCCCATGACAAGGATAAATTTTCACCTAGAACGAGCAAGTCCCTAGACTCCAGAAACCACAAAATCAAATAAGATTCTCTCTCCGGAAGTAAAAAGAATCTGCAATCCCTCCTAGATAGATATACCTTGTGTTGTTTCTCCAACCCTTCGAGGGTTTTGTCTCCTTTCAGACATGGAGACCTTCTGAGGCCGTGTTTCTTTACTGAGGTGATTTCGCTGCCCAATTGCGCCCCCCTTCCTTCCTCCTCCTATAAAGATTCATAAGCCCGCAGAAGCACAAGAAAGAGGTTATGGGCAGTGAACATCCGTGCTATTGAACCAAGCAGGGGGCAGTCCTTCAAAACATGCAACATTTGTGATACTACGACGATTACAACAACTGCCTCACGCAGCTTACAAATCAGGATTAAGTATCTCTTCTATAGAATGACAAAACATTCGAGGCCAATGCTGAAGAAAAATACCGAGCCCAAAAAAGTACGTCGAGGCATCGAGTCCACTACTCAATTACAGGGGAAAATGGGTTGCTGCTTCTCAATTGATGAGTTACCTTAGTTCCTGATGTCCCAGATGCACACGAGCCAGATTCCAGACAGGATTGAAACTCCTCGGAGCTTTGTTGTGTTTCAACCGCATCCCTCACCAGATTTTTCCACAATCCTATCACGCTACAAACTAGGTCGCTGGAGATGTCCACCACAGCTGGTGGTTGTTGTTTCTAGGGCTGTACGCTTAGGTTTAGGGTTTAGGGTTTAGAGGACAGTTCTTTGGCTCCGTATGTTCTTCTTGAGCGTGGTGATGCTCTAAGATGCAGACTAACGCCTCGAACACAGCGCATATTGCAGCGGAAAAGGAGTTGATGAGTTTCAAAGATTGAACTGCAGAAGAGATGGCGGCGGAATTAACGACTGTTGGTGTTGACGGAGAGGAGCATGCTAACAGAGATACTGAGAAGGAGCAGACGGAAGTTGTATTGAGGTATGTATGAAACTTCTTGTTTCAGACTTGCACACAGAGAGAGAGAGGCTGGCAGCCTGTAGCTGTAACAATCTGATTTTAGATGTCGTTGGACGTTAATACGTGAGTCCGTTTTCTGACAGTGATGGACCAGAGCTTTTGACATTGATCACGGAGATGCGGGATGGTCTAGACGACATCCGAAGCAAAATTCAACCTCTTGTGGACATGGTAGGGTCTTGTATAACGGTTGAGGATAATACTGAAACATGTGATTCCTTGTTCTTAAATACCTTGAACACTGTTTCCTTGTTGAATGTCTGCAATCTAAGCAATACAACAGGCTGTTTTCATATCAAACTGCAGGCCAGTTGTCAACATTAATGATTTGCCTATCTTCCTGAAAATATTTACTGTTGGTTGTCGTCATGGTTGTGAAGGTGAAAGAAGGCCAGTATGCAACTGGAAATGGAATCAGCTACTTGGAGGTCAAGCATCTGATGCTGCTAAGTTACTGTGAATGCATTGTATTTTATCTTTTACTCAAGGCAGAGGCTATATCTGTACGGGATCACCCTGTCATTTCCCGTCTGGTTGAAATCAAATTGTTCTTGGAAAAGGTGGGCATTCCATTCAGATATGACAGCAATCCTGTTGTTGCAAGTTTCACCAAAGATTCTGTCTCTAAAATTTTATCCACATGCTTCAGCTGGTCATAGTTCTATTACTATACTATTTGCACCTTCTGGATTGGCAGATTCGGCCAATTGACAAAAAGCTTCAGTATCAAATGGAGAAGCTGCTCAAGGCTGGTCAGAGGCAAGCCCCAGAGATTATGGGCAAGGATGGTGAGAAAGAAGATGCTTTGATGTATCGACCTAATCCCAATCTACTGGTCTCAAAGCTGGACCAAATGGCTGAGGTGTGATTTCATAAACTTGGGCCCCTCTGAGTTTCTTTTGGTAGTGAACTTGATGTGGTTAACTCTACCATGTGAGAGAACATGAAATGTAAAGGTAGTTTCTGCAAAATGACCTAATCCAGATTTTTTGTAGGGATTATTTATGGATTCTTGTACACTTGCAAATGTCTTCACATGGACAGGATGATGGGGGAGTGTATCGTCCACCTATGATAGCACCAACAGCCATGGAAGGAGAAGAAAGGTCACGAGACAGAAGATCCAAAGTTCGAGCAGAGAAGGAAATCCAGAGGCGAGCATCACGCAGTGCCTTTATTAAAGAACTTGCAAATGAAGTGGAAGGCCGACCTGAAGAGGTCAGTTTACCTCATCCTGATCTCATTGAGCTGTAGCCAGTTATCTTGGTGAACTGCACTTCTTTAGTGACTTTAGTGTCAACTTCATTCCTGTAGCAGCTGTATCTTAAGGCTCTTATCAAATCAATGCAAATTGTTTGGTATGCTATTGTGGATGATTCAGGTGCGTGAAGTAGTGGGGGCGACAGAGAGCAAGGCAATGCAGCGAGACCGTGCACGTTTAGAAGCTAGGGCACAAGAAGAGGAGGAGCTTTTTGCCCGTGTGCCTCTGTCAAGGGTTGATCGCAAAAAGGTCAAGCAGCTCAAGCAAGCACGGAATGGGTATAATTCTGATCCAGATATAGAAACTTTGAGTACCAACAATGCATGTTTTAGAATTATTCTCACCTATCTGAATTCTTACCTGCCAGGTTGATAGGAATGCTGGATGATTTTGAAGATGATGTTGGGGATCTAGTGGGTATGGATAATGCCCAACCTGAGAAGGTGAAGGGGAGTCTCATTAAGGATTTTTCAAAGCAACGGGCGCACTCTCAAATGGCTAAAGCAGGCCAATTTTCTAAAAAGCCCAGGGTATTGCTTTCTTTCTGTATCCCTCAATTGAGGAGTTGTCTGTGCCTCTATCTTGTTGTGTGGCAGCTTCTAGTATTTGTTCTTGCTTCCCTTATCAAGCTAATTTATTCCATCTACTCACATGACTGTTAGAATGAGCACAGATGTCCTTGCATTTTGTCAAATGGAATGCTCAACTCTAGGATGTTCCAAAAAGCATCAAAAGATTTCCCATCAAACACATGGAGATGAAGTTCATAAATGTATGTATTGTATTTGTCTTGGGAAGTAATCAGGTTGTTACACATGGGATCTTCTTCAATGATTGACTTGTCTGGCATTGCAGATTTTGTCAGATGATATAAACCATGCAGAAGAGCAAAATAGCAAGCAAAAGAAACACAAAAGAAAGAGGTTACAGGATTGACTCAAGTACTTCCTGCTTGACAGTAGTGTTTCTTTCAAAGAAAGATGTTCAGGTGTGTCATGTTCTTTGCCTTTTGCTTCTTCCTTTATATTCATCCAAGCAGGAAGGTGTAAGATGTTGCTCGTTACTCATGAACACCTCAGTGTATTTTTGAGTACTTGGTCCAAGTATCACCCACAAAGTTGCACTCAACTGCCACTACTATGTTTTGCATCTTTCCTGGCTGAGCCGATTGGGCCTTCTCTCAAGCTGGCATTCTGGTGTTGCAGGAACCTGAGAGTGCCACAACTGATGAAGCAACTTTCTCAGTGTAAGCACACAAATGGGAGATGGGAAAGAGAGAAACTCCATTTACTTCATTCTGTTCATGATACAACCATGGATGCCGAACATTTTGTGGTATGAATGTTAAGTCTTTTTTCATCATGCATACTCATAATTGTTGTTTTAGAGGTTGTATGCACATTCCCAAGTTGGGCAACATATGAAGAAGTCTGTCTGGACTGATGCGCAAGATCATTGGGCCCTCCACCACCCCCCTGGAAATTAGCTGCTCTAGCATCTAAGCCTATATGGTTGAAACACTAGTTTGGATACTCAGATGGATGCTGCAAAAAGGTTGAAGAATTGAAAAAATGTTTTTTGCAGAATGGACTGGGCTGTGAACATCATTTCCAATTGTTGCTCTGAATCTCCCCTCTAAACTTCTAAAACCTATCTGAGTGCATCTTATGTATGCAGTAGGGAAAGATGAATATTGTCAATTGCCCATGCATCTAAGGAATTATGGGGTGAACAAGACCATATATCCGGGTGCAAATATAGTGCAGGGGAGTATATCTGTTATCTCTAAGAAATATTATAAGATTCCAGTTACTTGTGATTATGTTTACTGTATGTGAAGGAGTGTAGGTAGTCTTTAAGTTTTGAACCACTTTGAGATTGGACTCATCATGGCTTGGACTCTTATGAGAGGCACCACTTTCACCATAGTACATTTTGCAGGTCTTCATGTGACCTACATCAAAGTGGCATTTTCCCAAAACTCCCAAAAGTGAAAGTGTTTAAATTCTTAAGTTTAAACTACCAAAACTTCAAGAGGTCTTAACTTTTAAGAATCTGTTTGATTGGTAAATATAAGATTTCATTTTGGAGCCCTCAAAAGAACTTTTTAGAATGGAATCAAACTCTTCCATCAAACATCAATTGATCCCTGAAATCACATTTTTATTGATTCTTAACTGCCATTGTCAGTTTTCTAAACCTATGAACTTACACTTATAAAATGGTCTCCACAAGGTCCAACGTAAAATTTGAATGCTTCTGATTGGTCAGCCATAATTATCAGCCCAGGTGGTGGCATTTAAATAGATAGACACTCACCTTAAGCAGTACAGTTCTTCATGTTTCTGTGTAAAGCTAGGGAAACAATTAATGCATAGGTTCAATCAGAAAAAAGCTTGAAGGTTAGAATTCAGTAATGAGCAAAAGAGTACTAAGGATTGCGTCTTGTAATGACAAATGGAGTATGCCAATTCAGAAAGAAAGAAGAGTTTATATGTAACAGAGTGACAATTTTTATCCATCACGTTTTAATGCATACATGAATCACGATGAACCAAGTACTTTGACATGATGAATAACACAAGTTCAAACTTAAAACAGACCAAATTCTTTGGGGTTTTATTTTGTTTTCACAAGGTCCATGGTATGATCTGGATTTTCAACCAAGTGGACCCCATATTGTTTTGGCTGTACCAGGAACCCTATTTGGAGAGAAGTACCTCTTTCTGGCGAGAAATGTGAAGGGCACCTAGAACTCAGGTCTAGGACTTCAGATCCATTCAAGAAGAATGGGCAACCTCATAGTAGGACAATCCTGTGACTACAGATTTTGTGGCTTTGAAACAAGGGAGCTGCAATTGCCTTCACTACATAAGCTTCACATGGAAAAGATTTGGTACCCTCAAAAGCACTAAGGAAAATCTGGCCATGGTATTGCTCACTCTGTCAGGACACCATACTGGTATTCTGTGGTGCCAATTGCAGCAATTTACTGAGGTTTGATATTCACAACTAAAAACCATAGAGTAAATCTCAACTGTATTTTTACCCTTCCCTACCAGTCATTTTATCTCAACTGCATGCAAAGCACTGAAACTAGAATATTTTGAAACAAATATTTGCACCATTTCCTATTGAAGCAAACTTCTGACATCCAAAGCTCTCAGCTTTGGCACCCCAGTGTCAATATCTGACAATGATGCCCCAGGCTACTTTGAAGGTACTCGGACCCAATTTATCAGTGATTGTACCCAGTGATTCCCAGGACTTAAGTAACCAACTGTACACAGCTCTTGACTATTATTACTATATGTTTTTGAATTAGTAACATGTTTGTGGAGGAGAATTAGGATTGTACTGAAATCAGATAGGACACTTGTCCATGACCAACGAGTGTACGCTACAGTCAAGGAGTTCCAGAGTGGGTAAAGACACATCTCTGAATAGATAACAGTGCATCACACATCCAGCTAATGCTTGTATTGATTATCAAAACAAGATGGTCATCCAAGACTGCATTCATTCATTGTGGATAACCATGGCAGAGGATGAATGGTTATTCAATGTGGTGGACCAAACAGGCACCTCAGAAATAGAGAGTTCAGAAAAATGGTAGAGTCTAACAAGCATCAAGGTCACGGCAAACCGGAGGCTTAGGTGTTGTCAGTAAGGTTGTGTTGCCACCTTCAGGACCACAATTGATCCTTTTTGGGTTCTGTGTGCCCCACTGCAACCACCAGACAACCAGTTGACATTTAGAGAATAGAAGTGTTTTTCCTCATCACACCTGAACACCACATGTTATCCAACAATATGCATTTCAAGAAATTTTGCATTGCTTGCACTAGACTGTGAGCTTCACAATCTGAAGTGAACAGTAGAGTCACTCCATGGTAGGAACTACTTACCTTAGGAGTTTTCCCTTGTCTCAGCTCCTGCACTAGCTCTACCACCCTCTTCGGGGTCAAGTCCTCCTGTGATGGATCCAGGGATAGAAACTTAGTCAATAAGTAGTTTAACAGAGAGCAAATCTTCATCATGCCATACATATCACCAAACTGTATGAGTAAATAAAAGATACATGAAAGGAAAAGATTACACGCTACTACAGACTTATGAGAAACACTCACAATAAAAAGATGGACAAATCAACAAAAGTAGGAATCAGAATAGAATTCAGATGAATTTTGTCCACCTTATAGCCCAACAGATAACAGTTTATCACCACCCATAAGCAGATAAAAGTTAGCAAGAAAGAGTGACAGTAGATGGACACATACATAGTAGTTGTAGGAGTATCCCTCTGAACCCTTGGAATAGTCAGCCACAACAATCATTGGTGCATTCACACAGCATCCCTGTTCTCTCCAGCCAACCGCAGCACCCAATTGAGTGAAAATGAGTCTTGGAAAATAGGATCCACATACTCATAGATGCAATTAACACCAAACACAAATATGGTGATGATGGATAGGACCCTAAGCAGTATAACAAAGAGAAAAACTGGAACAGACAGGAACCTCCATTGACATATGCATCTAACACACTCAGTGGCATACCATGCACTCCATCTCCCCAACTGAAAATAGGCCATCCTTAGTGACTTCTGCACTCAGGAAGTGGTAACACGATAAGCATGCTGATAGTTCCAGCAATAAACAAACTGAAAAGATTCTGGCATTCATGTAAATACTGCTGAGAAAAACCATTACAGACCCAAATCTTTGACTGAACAAGCCTGAAATCATGTCAAACTGTGAAGGGAAAAGGAAAGAGAGACATTACCACCACGAGTAACACCAAGGTGCTTCAAGAGAGCATCCTCAATTTCACGTGATCCACAGAGCATGCATGGTGTGGTTCCACAAACCATCAAATGATACTTTCCAACCTGCTCATCTCCACAAGTTTCACAACTTAATACAAGGAACATATTTATGCAGTTGCAGAGAAATCTCCACAAAATTTATCATTACTTCCAATCACTTTTTTAACTTTCTAACTTCCGTTTCCAAGCACAATAACACCCCCAAGTTCTTGCAGCATACAAAAACCTATACTATTGAATGCACCAGCAATTCATTTGTGCTGGAGTTTTCCCAGCTCTAAGGAGACTGCACAATTCAGAGACAATTACAGTTCCACTCCTACAGTTGTCACCTTATTGAATGCTATAGTATCTGAAACCATTTAATGAATTCAACAATGTGCTATGAACTTTACGCTTCAGATTGGGAGGGTTAAGAGTGTTCACCGGTTGCCGGTTAAACATTGAGTAAAATGTTGCTACTTCATACACCCGAATGGGTGCTACACCAATGATTTGTGCAATCTGCAGATAGATAATAGACACCCAATGGTCATGATTAACCCACCAATTACTGATGACCAAAAAAATAATCCTTGTGAACCCTCAGCACCAGAAAACTGCAATAGCAACCCTCTATCTGCAATTCTGTAAATCACTCATTCTCATGAAAAACTATGCCCATAGTCAAAAGAAGGTGTACCCTGTTCATGGCCTGTACAGGTATCCACCCACCATGCTGCTGCTGGGCAAGGTCCAGCAAAGGAATTGATGCAGATTGCTTGTAGTTCTTTGGATAGTTTGACAGAATCTCCTTCACCTGATATCCACAATTTTATGTTCTGAGTATCACCTTCTCATTGTATCTTACTGATGAGAAAAAAAGAGCTCGGGAGACAGAAACCTAAGTAAGCAGATAGAAACTGCTGGAGAATGTAAGCAAAATACCCGTTCCGTATTCTCTGGGGAGAAATCCCAATCGTCTTTAACGCTGTTGCCAGGTTTATCACGATGCTGCATCACAAAGCAAGATTAAGACTCAAAATTTCCATGAACAGTTAGTGAAAGTGCATTTCTTCCAATTTGCATCTCTAAAACACCTACAGACCTGCATCTGAACAACTAGGAAAGGTTTTAGAGTCTATGCACTAACCATAAGCAGAGCAGTAGACATAGGTCGGCACACCCCATCTTGGTTCTGAATCTGCCATACAACAAGCGCATCACATATTTTGAGCAGAATCACCATTTTATCATTTATCTTATCATTTCTAACTGACTTTCTTTAAACATTATGGACTTAGGTTAGATTCGCCACGGGTAAAGAATCGCGACGTGGTATCCTGTTCACTTACCACGACGTCCGAGACGGCTAGAGAAAAGCATTCTAGTGTTGAATCCAGTCACAGCATATCTCAGTACAGAGGAAGCAATACCACCAGATCCATGACCAAGCGCGGGTCAAACGCTGCTCGAGACTTAGAATTCCGTGGTGTGTGATGTGATGTGATGTGATTAAGCTCAAGCACGGCAGATATACACGAGAAAGCAAAACCTATGAACAATCAACAAAACAAAGACTCCAACTGCTGACCAGAAGAAAAACTTAAAACCGATTGGCGCCATGTGATCAAAAGAACAGTTGCCAGTTGCTGACAGACCTGAGAGGGGAGAACGGTTGAAGGGAGAGGCCGCAATGCCGATCCCGTTGTTTGTGTCGCTCTGTATACGGCAACAGCTCGACTTGCTAACCTCCATGACCTCATGTTGCACAGTCTTTCTTCTTCTCGCCGATGATCCCTATGCGTTTCTGCGGAGCAAGGGGACCTTCGTGAAGCTCTTTAGCAAACCTAGAGTTTGTGTGCGTTGCGCTCTCTTCTCTTGTGTTGTCGTTTCTCTCCTTCTGCCCGTCGCCTTTCTCTGGAACGACAAACGACGACGATGGACGGACGGACGACGAAAAATAAGTACGATTATTTTCACTTTTCTATTACTCGCAACCTTTTTTTACAGGCGAAATTTGGCGAAATTAAAAGAGAAAGAAAAAAATCAAAGTGAAGTGATTTTTTACATTTGGTATTCGGTGTGTAGGCTAACTAGATGTGGAAGGTTGATTCAAAATGGGTATTTCATATTTGGATAATTGCCAGATTTGGCTAAATCTTCTTAGGGATGATGGCTATTTTTTTTAACATCTTCCTATCGATGATCATCACCAATGGCTTTTTTGTTAGGATGTTTTTGAAGGTGTATCATTTTCACTTTTCAACCTACCTTGAATGAAATAGGTGGGTAAGCAAGTTTTATGAAATATGTTACAATTGGTTTGTGGACACTCAACTATGTGAGATGTGAGTTATAAATCATTTTGGAAGTGAAATTTGTTGGGTGACACATATGTTCACAATGTGACGATATTTGTGTGACCTAAATGGAGACTCAAGCAAGAAGAGTGCTATGAATCATAAATGTGTGAGGGAAATTGTGTGACATTCGTGAAAATCAATACTATATTAGTACAACTTATGCACAAGGTGTGATGAAAGTTATGTTACAAGATTGAATTTCAATCAATAATTCTCATCTATGTAGATGTGCATTGTTCCATCCACTTAATCAATCCTCACCTCAACCAAATGTACATACACTATCTTAGATAATAGTCTTATTGGGACATTTAAGTAGCAATATCAAATGTGAAAGTTGTCACCTCAAGACCATAGTCCCCAACCAAAAACAATGAACAACCCATCTTCATTCCCATTCCCTACCAAAATACCAAGTTATTTGAAGTACTTACACAAGGTTCATCAATTGCCAAAAAATTAAATGAGCCAAAAAAAATTGCAAAACATTTTTTTTTTACAATTGCACTTTCTCATGATGTTCAACAATTGGAGGTGATTGACATTTTATGGCACCAATCAAGTCAAAAGCTTTATATTAGGAATCAAGGTATGAGGATGATACATGATAAATCTTTACAATCTAACGTAGGGATCTTTTCCAACAAGATTGAAACCCGATTGATTTCATGATTCTATCCAACTAGAATGAATGGAAGATCTACACAAACAAACCACCTTAAAATATAAACAACT
This sequence comes from Sphagnum tenellum, assembly GCA_963921925.1. Taxonomy (NCBI): domain Eukaryota; kingdom Viridiplantae; phylum Streptophyta; class Sphagnopsida; order Sphagnales; family Sphagnaceae; genus Sphagnum; species Sphagnum tenellum. The sequence continues at coordinate 20,142,892 of OY998144.1, forward strand.
TGGAAATTATTAGTTATATTCTATTTGTTGGGCCAAACCTATTAGACCTTTGTTTTCCTTATATCCCAAAAGTAACAACATTCAAGAACCCAAACATTTTGCCCAACCCAATTAAAAAACACATGTAGAACATAATAAAGTGCATGAGAATGTGATGAATGCATAATCATAAAATTAAATCTAACACATGTCATTAGTTTCTACCAACCCAAACCACCTTAAAATCCAGCCATAGATATTCCAAATTATGATATAGAAAACCATAGCTTTGCACATGCAAATGCTAGTATAAAATGCACAATCCCATTGCATATTATAGGTGCCATATCTCTAACCAAGGCACTTCCACCAAAGGTGTTATTCACAAACTCAATCAAGATTCTTACAAAAAAATGCCAAAGGACATTCATAGAACTCTTATAACTATCACAATTGGAATTGGAGCTTAAGAAATAATTGGAGTAGTAAGTGATATTGTTAAGAAACTCAAGTTGCCCTTTCTCAATTATGATACATTTTGCATTGAGTATGTAGGTTGATAGAGAGTGTTTTTAAAACATAATATTGATAGAACAAATGTGACAAATTTAGGACGTCTTATATACATATGTTTTCAAAAATATTATAATTGGCAAAATTTATGTTTCAGACTTTAAATTATTCAAAACACGATTTTTTTAATTTAAAAATAAATATATGGGAAGCTCCATGGAGGAGGGCAACTTTCATAGTTCTTCAAAATGAATTACCCAATGCCATCAACCATCATATGATAAAATGAACTCAACAACATTGAAACTAATTTTAATTAGTAATATTTATAAAACAAATCCAATACATAATGGCATCCAATACATTATAATGCAAACAATGTTAATAAATAAAACTCACGATCTAACACCATTCATAAATATTTATATAGAATGACAATCATAATCAATAAAAACTTATATCCTAAAATAGGAATTGTTATGGAACATTTGGTTTATGTCCAAAATATTTCATTCTCAAAATCACATTGAATTCTTAATGATAACTTAATGCACCCACCCATTAATGTTCATATTAATTGTCATTTCAAACTAAAACACATAACATTACAAGACATAAACGTCAATGGTCTACCTAAGAATGTCATAACAATAGCACCTATAACTAAAAATTTCAAGTATCATCATTTCATACAGGAATCAAGCATTTCCAAAACTTTTAATATTAATTTTTATAAATTACCACTTAGAACTCCAACTTTTTATTTGATTGACTTTAAAGCTCAAGGAAAAACATTTGAACATTTGGTGATACACTTTCATCAACCACTTGACAATGTGCAACTTAATATGCACAACACATATGTGACATTATCATGTTTACATTTTTAAAACAAGCTTGTGATTTTACAAGATATTATCACAATCCAAGATATATGCAAAGCTCATTTCAAAAATGAATCATTAGAAATGACAACAATATCTGTAAGATTAGACGTTGAAAAAACCATTCTTCCCAAATGCCATAAAGGGAGGAACAAATGCAACATAAAATGTGTAAAATTAAAATGGCGACATTATTGAAATAAATGATGATTTAGACAATGCCACAAATAATGATGATGTCATGCAATATTGGCTTGAAAAATTTCAACAAAAGAAAATGAAAACATACTTTTAAATCCAATGGATGGTTGAATGCTTAACATTCAGGAATGCCTATGCAAATATTATATACAAACAAATTACAATCTCTAAGATATGAACAACACATTTCCACGATCATGGGAACAATAAACAAAATCATAAAAAAAACCCTTCAACATGGTTTCATCAACAATAATCATTGGATTTTAATCAAAATATACACTTCCACACCATATTCACATCGTACAATATATGATTAAAAAAACCATTAACAAAACCATTGTCTTATGATATCATACTATTTTATTTTATTTTAACAAGTGTTGAACAATTGTTATACAAATATGCAAATGTCATGCAACAAATAAATAGTTCATTGTGGTTTTTTTACAATAACATATGTAATAGATATATCGCTTGCAATTGATCCAAAAAAATCCCAAGTGTATTTTATCACAAATGCGACTTTATTTTCGAAAAAAGTATTAAAAGCATAGTAATTATTTTGGGTAATATTTGTAAATGCATAATATATTCACCAATTTCACCTATTCATTCAACCATTACAATTTTAGATTTAATGGCCTATTCAATTTATAATTATAGTTGAAATCCATTATTGCATTATGACAATCTTCAACAAATCATGGAAATAAATTATAAACAACAAAATTAAATGGTTAGCATTTTGCCCAAAACTAAGAAATGTAAAAAATATAAATGGAAAAAAATTGACATCTTATATATAATTACAAACTGTGTGTGCGTGCGTCCGTCCAACGACGTTCTGGGAGCGTTTTCTGTGGCGAAACTCGCCACAGAGATTTTCTATGGCGGAACCGGCCACATAGACCATGACCACCGGCTACCAGCGACCCAGGTCTTGAGACCTAGGTCCTGATGAATGATGCGCACTGGACCAAGAGGCGCGTTGCCTCTTGTCGCGTCGTTCCTGAAGACCAAGAGGCGCGTTGGGGAGGGCAGGGGCAGGGGCAAGGCAAGGGAAGGCAGGGCAGGGCAGGGGAGGGGAGGGGCAGGGCAGGGTAGGGCAAACAGTAGAGCTAAACAGAGCGTTCAGGGTGGCTGGAGTGACGTAGCCACGGGTTACCCACTACTCGTCTATTATATATTTACAACATGGTGTGTGTGTGTCTGTCTTTTACTTATCTTTTACTTATTTCTTTTTCTCTACCGTCATTTCGCTTTCATTACCTCTCTGGCGTAATCCCATTGGCTCCCGTTCCCTGTGGAATGTTTTGGGGGGTGGGGGAAGGGAGAGCCCGGTGAAGCACGGGGCGAGGGGGGCCAGGGGGGGGGGGGGGGCACAGGCGGGGAAGGACCGGGCGGGGCAGGGCAGGGCAGGGCAGGGGGGGACCTGTATCTAATCAAACAAAAATACAATTTAAAAAAAAAATTATTTTCATTATAGAATATATTTAAAAAACCATAATTTTTTTAAAAGAAAAAAGAAAATAAATACATAAAAACATAAAAACAAAAAAAATGAAGATAGACAAAATAAAAATAGAAAAAATAAAAACATGAAACAAATAAAAAACTATAAAAAAGGAATGGAAACAAATGAAACAAGGAAAGGGAAATACAATAAAAAAATTTAAAAGAAAAAAATTCTAAAATGAAAAAACCAAATAAAGAATAAAAAATAAGAAAAGCCCTACTTGAAAAAAAATGAGGTGTGTCTTCTTTCTCCAAACTTCAAACCTGCATCCAAATAAAAAATTATATAAAACAATAATAAAAATAAAAAATACATAAAAATAAAAATAAAAAAGTTAAAAGTTTCTAAAACATGAACCAAGGTGGCCAAAGGCCACGGGCACCCACTAGTATATAGTGAAATTCACACAATTTTATCTTTTGAAAAGACAAATTTGATTACAATAAAATTAATTGTCATCACAAGTAGTGCAGAGCCCAAGTATATATACAATAAACTTAGGTAAGTAGATAAAATATAGGTAGGTTAAATAAGTAATTGGTTTTGTCAAAAAAAAAATTGTTTAACATTTAGAGTCAAGCCATTGTGATTGGTTCACCCAAATGGCAATTGTATTTTTTGTGTTCTTTCAATGTTTTTAGTCCGCTATGTTAATAATTTACAAAATTGAAAGGGAGGACATAAAAAATGGGATATATTTTATAAACACAAATTAGTTTGTGACTAAAATATGATTATAAAATATATCCCATATATTTTAATTTCCTTTTCAATTTTGTAAACTAGATAACAATGTGTGCAATAAAAACATTAAAAAAATAAACATGCATGGATTACAACAACATCTCAATTTTCACAACCAATAATAGGTTTTAAAATGTTTGCACATCCAACTTATACATATGTGCCATGCAATGGATATTGGTTACAAATGGTGCATGTCTATCTATGAACCACATTATCATGCCATTATATTCGTATCCCAAAAAAAAATCATGCCATTTTCATTACAACTAACTAACTTGGATGCTCAATCCCCTCCAAACAATCCCCCCAAAGTAACTACAAAGTTCACTAATATGGTAGTTAAGTTGTTAGAGCCATCTCCCTCAATAACCCTTTATAAATGTAGAGGTGTGGGTATCCTCTACCAATTTTCAACCGCATAATAATGCATCAATATCCAACTATGGTTATCAATTGTTGTGACTTCATCACAACTCATATATTGAACAAGATGGTTGGTTGTAGCCAAAATCACATTGTGCATAATGTTTACCATTCCCCCACCCACAATTCCAATGTTAGAACATGTATGATAATGCTCCAAAGGATAATGACAATGCATAAATGTCGATAATGTAAAGTGAAATTGAATATGAACATGCTAATCCTTGCCCACTTGAATCACACTACTGCATATTGGGCAACTTTTCGACCTTAGGAAATTCAAAGAACCCTTATGCATTCATAATTTGTTAGAGGCATGCCTTGTTTTGGAAAAAGAAAAATAACAAACCATATGTTTTTTTTTTCCCAAGCCTTCTTTATATTTAACACTTGATCAATCCCATAATTAGGCCCTATAGTTCCATAAATATGACAATTTTTTGCATGTTGGCTATCATAACTAATGTAATGCTCACATACTTTCTATTCAAGTTTGGTGCACATGCACTTTCTTTTCCTATCGTGCTTATAACACCCATCCAACTTTGGCACCAACTTTTCCTTGTTTTTAACTTTAATGCAAAATCTTGCACCTCACATGGTGCATCTTGCCATTCTCCCCTATGACAAGTTTTGCCCATGGAAACTTGGTAGCCCATGTGCCTTGGAATTTTTTTATGACTTGCCACTCAACCTTCCTTTTTGTGGTTACATGCACAATAGGAATAAAATATATAGGTTCAGTCATGTCAATGCTACTTGTAATAATATGAATGGAAGATCCTAAATTATGGCATGTATTTCAACTAGGACTGGCCCAAAGGGAACATGCATTTAATTACCCACTTATATGTTTTGAATTCTTGATGGAGCTAAACATTGATGTCCAAATTGTCCATTGATAGAGTTGAACCTAAATTAGAAGTACAACCGCTTCAAAAAAGAAGAGGTGAAACTCAAATTTTGTAAGGTTTTTTTATGGGTGCTAGGGTTCGAACATAGATGTGTAAACAAACAACACTACCAGCGAATGAACGATGATAATGATAAGATTATTAAAAAAATATCAAAAACATCGTGCACTTGATCTTGCTACTACATTTTAATTTTTGATCTCACAACATAGGATTAACATACAATACCCACAATACGTATTACTTCGTTATTTCAACTTCTCTTGCTTCACAAAAACAACCAAAATATTTATTGTTGACATTTTTTGCAAATCCAATCATGTTGTAGTAAAGGAAATTCTTGCTTCTCAGGTCCTTGAGAAACCACAACATGATCATTATAACCCAAACTCCCCACCAATTGGTCTAAAAGAAGACCTTCATAAACCTTCAAAATTGCACAATTGCATTTTATGAATTTTCACAAAGCTTGCTAAACACGACCAAAAAACAAAATTTCAATGATGGAATCAAATATGACAAACCTTTTGATTTAGATATGTACATGTCCAAATATCAACAAGCACAACCTTATTCAAACAAAATTTGTATTATGAATTGAGTACATATATGCAAAGACCTTCCAATTTGCCATAAAAGAAGCAAATATTTTGTCAAGTTGTTAATATATTTCAAGGAAGTAGGTGGGAAAACTTTGCCTCCAAAACTGCACAATATTTTCATAGGCATCTTATACGTAATGTTGTGTTGCATGTGGGAAAATCCAAATCACCTTGATTTGTAGGATCTTGTACTTTAAATGTTTACCTTTTGTGTAGGTATATAGTGATAGTGATAGTTTTAGATCTATCTTTGCTTGAAATTTCGCCTTTTGCATAGGTCTATACTAACACTTTTCAAAATATGATAAGTATGAGTTGAGGCACTTAATAACATGCATAGAAATCAACATGATTGAAGGTTAAACATTTCAAATTAGATAACAAGACACCATGATAACACATTTTGAAAGGAAGAGTGAAATTGAAGTTGGAAATAATTGGAGTTGATTTCAAAGGTTTGCCATTGTGAAAAAAATTGAAAAAAACTTTAACAAATTATTTGAAGAAATACAAACTATTAATGACCTTGGGGTAAGTTTGTGATCAAATGACTCCTTACATGTGTTATTACTTTTGAATAATATATTTTGAAAAATCATTTCTATCAACATTTAAAGGTGAAAAAACGTTAATTTAAGATTTGTAATCACCACTTGAAGTTCAAAATAAGTAGTATAAAATTGATCCAAACTTTTTTGGGAAATTTTCGTATCAATGCAAATTAAATAATTATTACATTTTACATGCTTTAAGATCATCATTTGGATTGATGTAATTTTTTTATGAAATTCACAATCTCCATTTTTTGCTCCCATAATCCTTGGATAAATGTAAAAATAAGTTGTAACATTCAAAAATATATAAAATTTGTATATACATAATTTATTTCAAAATTGTAATTAAAACTTAAATTTTGTACAATGGTTGCACATCATATTCACTATTTATTCATGTGCTTTTGGAAAAAGAGTTGGATGTGAATCATTTTATCATGGACTTACCCTTGGAATATTAAGGTCATTGCATTAGTTGGCAAATTCATATAATGTTTGAACAATTGAAATTGTAATTTCATAGGTTCTAAAATACCAAAAAAATATTAATGTTCAAATTCTTTAAGGTATACCAAAAAAGTATTCTCAATCCATCACCCTTTTGTATTCCTATTTTGTACTATTTATTAGTCCTATTTCACCATAACATGGACACAAAATCATAGATGGTATTGATGTCTCTAGATAAATGCAAGTTCAAATTATCATAAGTTTCAAAATATGAATTTTAAAAATTCACTAATGTGTACAAAAATCAAAATATAGAATATAATTAAGGATTGCATAAATAATTGTTTAGTCTACTTCATCTTAGGTGGTACACTTAAATTTTTTTGGACCCATTGGAGATCATTTTAAAAGATCATTTTCCCTTTTTTTTTATGAAATCTATGTATTGGCCATGGAGCCTACATCCATTGGACCACATTTCATCAACCACATGAAAGTCACAAAAACAAAAACTCAATATCAAGCCCTTCCAAGATGATGGACATCACTATTGCCAAGGCTTGTCACTCTGTTTTGTGTACCAAAGTTGATATGCATTTGTTGTGTAGTATGGTTAACAACACTTGCACAAAAATTAGTTCACAATATTCAAGGAAGTGACAACATGCCATGGTCATTATCAACTAGAACTTGATTAAAGACATTTTGCAATAGGTAGTTTTGGTAATGGAGACCAATATTTGTGCAAAATGCAATTGTTCGCACTTCATTTGTTGAAACCATTAGAGCCCCACAAAGAAGATGTTGGTAGAGTAGGTTACAACACCTATTGAGGAGAGCACACAAAATTGGACATAATCAAACCTCCCGAAAGGCCCATCCAAAGGAGCAATGCATAAGAACAAGATGAAATGGTGGTTTGAATGACAAGATGAATGCATCAATGATAATCTATTGTGTGGTGCATTAGTTTATCATTGTTCAAGAGCAATCATTCATCATTGCTTACATTTTGTCTTTTCATATTTTGGTCAAGAAAATCATCCATCAGTGCAAATGAGAATTGAGAAGTGAGTGTGGAGTGACAAGCTGTTTTAAGAGACATCATGTCTTCTGAGTCGCTGAAGAGTTCCTCTGACTATGGAAGACAAAGTACCAACCTTCCCTGAGCTTTAAACCCTCCCAAAAATTTGTACCTATTCTATCACACAGCCTCTTAAAATTGCAGTTTTCCTAGGAAGATTTCCTACTTGTTTTCCGGTCACCGTTCCACATCAATCAATACACTATAAAGGCTGTTAAAAATCAGATATGACCTCCACAAAAACCCACTTGAAAATATGCCTAGTCTGCGGGGTAGGGATCAGCCCTCAAGACCATATCTTGGCAAGACTAACCTGCAACTCAGGACCAAGAAGCTCCTTGTAAGGAAAACCATGTGACATCTACATAGTGCTTACAGCACCAGCAGTGGGGCCCAAGACTTGCATTTGTAACACTCCACAAGAGAACCTTCAGACTCATTACAATAGTCAAGCAAAAGTAATTATCAGAACCAAATGAAAACAAGGAAATTCCCGAAACCCTCCATTCAATTATCTACCACTTTGAGATTCAGATGATGCTTCACGGTTTCTAGTCATAGACTGATTTTCATGATGTGGCAAGAAGCTTCTCGACTTCTTTGCTTTCTCACTTTCCATCAAAGTCTCAGCATCTCCTGTCTGATCCCTGCGTGCCCCTCTTCTTTGTTGCCTTCTACCTGACTTGGTGCGAACTAATGGACTCCAAAGCTGTCGGCGGCGCTCTCTTTGTGTGCGTCGCCATACTTTGAACTCCTGTGAAAGAACAGTCTTAGTGGCTTTCAAGTAACTTCTTGAATCATGGTCCCTTGAGATTGTCCCTTCACTGCCATATGCACTCGGATCACTTAGAATCTCCAGTGGATGTGGTGTATTCAGAAAGCTACGCTCTGCTGACCGTACTTGTTGCAGGATATTTGGATCCTTGTCAGCATTGCCTTCTGAGTGATGGATCAGATAAATGGCACTCCCTTCTGGAAGAAGTGGATGTGCAGGTGCCTGTTGTGCATCTGGTTGCAATACAATCATATGGCCAATTGGGGCATATAATATCTTCTGCAAAGCACCAAAAAAAGCTCCAACAGACTGTTAGATTTTTAAACCATGAAACTATAAACTTCTTCTAAATTCTTCTTCTGGACAAAATCTGAGCCTCTGGTACTCTCCACTGAGTTAAGACACGAGCAGAAACCATATCATTGATCCAATGTTAATCATCCTAGCTTGACAATAATCTGATTGATACTATTCCACACTAATGTGAGGGCTCAGTTTACCTAAAGCTTTACTTACAGCGTCAGTATAGAATTCCAAGGTTTTGGTGAGTTAGTACCTGATGATCAAGGTATGAATGGGCTCTAAAGGTCCCATTCACACGTCTAAGAATTTCAGCTATATGAGCAGGATAGTGGCATGAAAATGTTCGAGGCACAATATCGTAGTGCAACATCACTGAACGAACATGGCTGGGTGGGAATCCAAGTTTCTCCATGAGCCAATTGCCACCACACATAATACTGGGTGACCCAAATGTATATACAGGTAACATGGCAGATACTGGCAGGACCTTCCGATGACAAAGCATGAATGTCAGGAGAATTGCCAGACTCCCACCCAATGAATGACCTGTAAAGTAAAACCGAGCCTTCTCCCCATGAGCTTCAACATGCTCCAGTATTAAGGGCATCAGTTGCTCATAGAGGCCCTTTGCTGCCTCATACATTCCCCGGTGCACCATTATGCCCCACTCTGGATCCTGTCAACATATCAAGTAGAGTAAGAATTATATCCTCCCAATTCAAGTACTAATATTGCAGTCAAAATACTTGATATGCAGACTACAAGTCTTATATGGCATCAATCAAATGCTTGGTAAGCATGTCGATTGTTACCTCAAATTGAGTTGGTTCAAAGAGAAGATTGGCCTGCCATGAAGCTAAAGAATCGGAGCCTTGAATACTGAAATACCGTGTACTGGTGCCTTCCTCATCACACACAAACCATTCACTTGGACACCATGCTTGTGACTTCAAATCTGCTGCAACTGCATCTTTTGTCTCTTCCTCTGCTGCTACTAAATTGGTAGCTGATGATGCAGCTTCAACAGAAAGTACTTTGTCTACCTGATCAGCTAAATTTGATCCACCATCCAAATTTCCAGTGCACTCAACCAATGACTGATCATCAGCAGTCAGGTCTGGTTGAGGTCCAGATGGAGGTGTAGAGGGGGGTTGCCCTATCTCTATATCCTCTTTCAATTGTATGCCCTCTTTTGGGTTCTGAAGTGCTTTGGGATCTGTTGTCGATTGTGTGAATGGAAGAAGGGAAATTGTCTGTGATGCAAGAAATGATGCTGCAGTGGTGGCAAAAGTATAGGTTGCTGCTGCTGCACTTTGGGAGCTTGACTGAGATTTGGAATTGTTCAAGCTCTCAAGTGCTTTTGGTGCCAAATCCACAGCTGTGTCCTGTTTCAAGTTATCTGATCCAGCTTTCAGTTCTTTGAAGTCCGAAGTGGATTTGAATGGAAGGAGTAATTTTGTCTGTGAGGCTAGATAAGATGCTGCAGTGGCAGCAAATGCATATGTAGCTGCTGCTGGGTTTCTCAAGCTGCTTTGCTTCTCATCCTCTTCAGGAGATCTCTTTTCCCCTGTTTGAGTTAAGCTATTCTCACCAGTTAACACCTTCTCTTTTGCTGCAGCTACTGCTTTTCGTTCCAGTGAAGATGTAAGAAACCGAAGCTTATGATGCTTGTAGAGGTCACCCTTCTGCAAAAGGCATAATCCCCACATGAGCAAAAAGGAAGGTTAAGCAAAACTGAAGAAATCGTACTGCAATGAAACTGTATGTGGTACTTATAGCAATTTGTAGGTCCGAGCATAACAGCAAAGTTAGAACTTCAATCCAAAGAGATAATCTCAGTAGCTGTGAACTTTGATGTCATCCAAAATCTAGGCAGATACAAATAGTGAACCAAACATATAGAACTGTTGAAAACTGGAACTTCTGTATAAAAACCAGAAACACTATATCTCCTGGTGAAGGCAATGAGTGCAGTAAAGCCTTTGAATCAAACTTTAGGAATAATGGATCAACGAATTGGAAGAAATTATCCTTAAAAAAAGACTAAAACCAGACCCTTGCAGTGATTAACTTTTGCACAACACAAAGATACAGAATCTTTGGAAAACTGGACCAGCTATCTTTCTTGTGTTCTTCAAACCTGGTACAGACCCTAATGCAGACAATTATTGAAGAAGAGGAAGAAGAGGCTCTGAAGGAAGGAGACAAGGTATATTCTCAACCCACCTTGATCTGAGGAATGTAGTAAGCTTGGTTGGAGAGAAATGACATGCGTGCAATCAGTTTGAGCTCTGAAAGCTGAACTCGCTGTAGAAACTTGGCAAATGACTTCTTATCATGTGCAATACTGACATCGAAACCCATCACAGATCTAGTAATTTCTTGACCTGCTTTCGAGCTTGAATCACATCCCCCACATTGTGAGGGATGGGCTGTTGCTGAAGCTTTCTGGGTGCTGTCTGTGTCACTAGTTTCCTCAATATTTCCACTGGAGGTCTTTTGAAACTCAGAGCTTTGGCGCCTCCAGAGGTAAGTAAGGTTAATAATGTTGGGAACCCAGCTCTTAACAGATCTATCCTTAACTGATTTGGGAGGAGCCTGTTTTCCAGACCCGAATTCTCTCCCTGAGGTACTTAGACTTCTGTCTACATCAACTACTCCTGAAATTCTTTGCTCCAGACCAAAGTCAGAGGAGTTCAAAGAGCTTGAAAGATCAGAGGTGGTGCTAATCACTTCTTCACCGTTTGTTGTTTGAGTTTCAGATTTCTCTGGAGGACTTTCTCTGCTGAACCATAGGAACTTCAAAGGTGCTGGAAGCACTGACGTTGAAGTGGACAAAAGAAAATTCGCAGCTGGGGATAGAGTTTTATTAAGAACTGGAGAATGTGCCACTAGTGGTGAAACTGGTGCTGGTATTGGCAGTGACAAAGATTTGGGGTTAGCAACAGTATCTGGGCCTTTTGGTGGAACATCCTGAGAAACGGCTCTTGGTGCTGCAAGTATTGGTGTTGCCCTACAAAAGACGGCCTCCATCGTTTGCCTCTGGATGCGGTCCGGGCTCCACCCTTGGAGATTCTGCGCAAACAGCAAACTGTCTACAATTCTGTGTCTGTAGTAGCTCTCTTTTGCACAAAGTATGAGAAACAAAGAGGTACAAAACTGAAAACTCTGTGACACAAACTCAGAGCTCTGGAGATCCAAATTCCTGACAACCCTTTGAAATGAAGAAAGCTTGTGTCGCATGAACGAAACCCGTTCAAGGGAACAACCCGTACCAATATCTCGAAACCAGAAAAACAAGCAAAACCCTCCCCCAAGCAAACACCTAACTGACAAGGATGTTACTCAAACGGGTACCGGCGATTCAAACTGAAAACCCCTGATCTACAAGACTCAGAAAATATGAGCTCTGGCATCCAAAACTGCAGTTCCTGAATCTTTCAGATCAAATCTGCAACGTTAGAAGCTCTGGGATCGTCAAGACAGCGCAAGAACTGACAACAAACAAACATTGTGATTGCAGCAGCATCCCATACGTAGATCACGCTCCAAACTACAGAAGACCGTGGAGAAAACCAATAGAAGAAACGAGAAAGAAAACAAACAAACAAACAGAACAGAACAGAGAGGAGAAAGAGAAAAAGGAAAACAACACAGCAAACCCTTAAAAGAAAGAAGCTCCGAACCCCACTCCGGAATCAGATGAGTTTTTGTGTCTTTTGGCCGAAACCACAACTGCCATGAACAAATGGAGAGCTTTAGAAGACGTTTACGACTTGCATTGCAGAGAAATTTTTCCCTTGAATCGATGTGCAAATCTATAGAAGCTGCTAGAACCACCGGGCACGGCAAAGACGCAAACCGATGATTACAGCGCAAGGCTAAGGAAGAAGGCTGTACATTTACCACATCGCCAAAAATTGCCACAATTGCCAACAAATGAAAGGGTGCTTAACGTTTTCTAATTCCTGAATATCGCCAAAATTGGCTAAATATACTGACTTATGTATGATGCATCACAATTTTTTTAAAAAGAACACTTGTGCAGGGTAGTGGCACAAAGTTCTAAAATTTTATATGGCAATTCATTTAGCCTAAAAAAGCTTTTGTTTTCTTTCTTTTTTTGACTGGCCCGAAGTCACCCACATTTGTGAGGATTTATTTGAATTCGCCACCTGCATTTAAACCATAGGTTTTTTTTTTTTTTTTTTTTTTTGCATATTGCCAAAATATAACACGATTCCAAAACTTTTCTACTTTTCCTGTGTGAGCTGTAGCCAAATTTGGCTAAGTCCTCATGATTACCAGACCCACCTACCAGTCCTATAACGATTATTTTCCCCCAAAAGCGAGTAAAATTATAAAATTATATTCAACAAAAGTCACCTAGTGGTCGGCAAGAAAAGGTGTCCCAAATCAAATATTTTTTAAATGCATTTTCTCAGCAAAAAATTAATTATAATCAAATTATAATTATAATTTATTGCTTCGATTTTGCTCCACGTGCTTCATGGATCCACCAATCAAGTTTATTATTATTATTAAATAGTTATAGTTTTAGTTGTCACTTGTCACTCTCTCAGCCTCCCCTGCAATGCTCACTTTATACTTTACTAGTTGCTGATAGGCAGTGAGCTTAAAAGCAAGGGCCTTGAAAACTCTCTCTCTCTCTCTCTCTCTCTCTCGCTCTCGCTCTCTCTTTCTGGGGGGTGAAGACTGGTGCAGATTTTTAAGGAGAATTTATTTATTTTAAATATTAAACCGAATTTTTAATAAGTTTTATTTTTAAAAAATTGGGTTTCAATAGCCAGAAGTCAATCTTTAACATTAAAATAAATTTAAAAACATCTTCCTATGGATGATCGCCACTTAGGCTGCTGCACAAAAAATGAGCCTTCTTCTTACACCGACTCAGTGCGGTGACCCGTGGACCATTGAAAATTGAGCGGCTCCCACGACGTGTGTTGGGGGGGCATTGCGCCGACTCCAGTTACCAAGACGACGTGTAGTCTGCAGAGTAGTCTGGTGGTGCAGAACTCTCAACGCTGTGAGTCTGCCCACGTGGGGAAAAATGACGCTATCAGAAGATTTGACTCTAGTTAAGCCTAACTGCCTTAGTTGAACCAGCACCCACAACTAGTACCATGGTCAAAATTCCTGAATTTTTGTAAGGTCGTTTCTAATCATGGTAAAAAAACATCGCATTCTAATAAGGGCCACTTTAGATGAGGGTCCAACGAAATAGAGCAATCCTATTGGATGAGAGCCATAAATTGGACACATGGCCTTTAGATGAGCGTCTAAGACCAAAAAGCGGCAAATCTAGCCTAAAGGTTGTAGTCTACTCAGCATCCAGATGGCCGTGCTACATCAAAAGTCATATAAAGCAAGAACAAGTAAACTAGTGGCTAGTATCCATTCAATCGGACATTGATATGTTGATGCAGAATAGATAATTACTGCAACTAAATGCATTCCTGTTCACTCACCAAGTGCTTTCTCTTGAATTTGGAGTGAATTCACTGGTCTCACTGAACAAGACCTAGTGCAGATTCCAGTGGATTCACTAGTCCACTGAACATGGACTACATAATACAAAAGGCTATTTGAAATATACAAACTAAAGATATATAATAAAAGTTATCCGTAAAGCCACCATTTCTTTCACCCCCTATCATGCTACCCCCTCTCTCAGTGGTATCTGCAAATTAAGGAAATTTTATCAAATCTCGGTATGAAATGCCAAAACTTAGCATTTAATGCACAAGGTTCGAGAGTAATTATAGTAGTTCTATACAGGTAGGAGCAATGAAAATATATGTGGCAGCAGCGGAGGCGCTCAGGTAAAAGGAAAGGGGGGATGAAACTCAGTTTACCACCAAAATTAGTGGAAAAGCTAGTTTGGGTCTCAGGTATTTCCTTTTGTAAAAATTTCATTCCCAGTTATGCATTTGGTGGCCTATTATGCCGAAACTGCCCACCCCCTAATCGCATGACTTTACAAATAACTTTAATGCTATCCGTCACTTTCATAATCTCAACATTCTCAAATGAATCTTTCAAAGCTTGTTCATCATTTTCATAATCTCAACATTCTCAAATAAATCTTTCAAAGCTGGTTCATCCTCTGCACATGTGCCACATGTATTCATCCGGAGGGAGTAAGGGATAAATATTTTCAAACCCCATGCATTTAGTCTTGAGTTCCAACGTTTTATTATACCAAAATTTCATTACTTTGCAGATAACAATGTTTACAGATTGAAAGAAAGGTTTAAAATATTTTGTAAGATTTGTAGCCCATTTCATTTTATTTTATTGTTAGCAAGTGACAAAATTTCGCCCCAAAAAAACATTGAATGTAAGGTGTAATTTGCATACCTATTCATCAAACTGTTGAAATTTAGGAAAATTAAATTTCAAAGTGTCAAACCTCAATTTTCTTTAAAAATTAAACATTTGGCAAAGACATGCTGATTATCTCGAGTCTTAAGTATGCTATTTCCATATTACATTTTCAGGTTTGGTACTTAGGTGTCAAATAATAATTATTTTATTTTTCAAAATTCAATTCAACCTTTAAAAAATAATTAAAATTTTGTTTTGGCTTCATATTATGTTAAAAACATATTTGGCAATAATGATAGATTGTGTACACATGTACATATGATATCAATATCAGTGCTACATTTAAATGTAGGTGCTTATTCTACTACACTTAAGGTCTATATGCAAGTTCTGAATTTTGCAAATTTTGAATTTTGCTTCTTTAAAGTTTTCTGTGCAGTTTATAGTGAGGTTGGACCTTCTACTCCTTCAACATGTGTTTTCATATTGATTATTGTGAATATTTGTTAAGATGAACATTGTTTAGAGTTGTGGATGCAAACATAGACATAGGATGAATTGTCAATTGCAACAAAAGCTCATAGATGAGGTTGTTAGATTGATTAAAATGTCGACACTAACCAAGCTAAACAACTTAGCCTAGCATAAGTAATGGGTTAGTAGGCTACTTGTTACCTAACCTAACTAACTAATAGCCTAACCTAGGTGTACATGGTAAACTACCTATGTAATGTAGGCCTATTATGTAGTTTACTCGCGAGTGTAGGCCTACATTCTAATGGTTTAAGTAGGTATTCAAGGTGGTCTATCTTACTAGGTAAACCTACTAGATACGTAGGTAGTTTACTAGCCTAGGCCACCTAGGGCTACTAAGCATTTATGACAATTTAATGTTTATTCCCTTTTGTATTATAACATATTAAATTTGGAATTTTTTAATTTTATATTTTTTAAAATACATGTAAAAGTTTCTATGATAGAAATAAATGAATGGTTAGTTATATTAAAAATACATAATTGTTGCATAAATATCAATTTATGATATACAATATATCAAATAATGATATAATTAATTAGTTAATGTGTGGATTTATTTTTTTAATTAATTTCATTCTTATACATATAATATCTCAATAATTATTTTATGTTATAAATTTTAAATATAATTAAATATAATTGAAAGACATTTTTAAACTCATAAATCATAAGAATTGTTTAATGGACCAATGCAAATTGTTGATATATGTAAATGAGGGTATTGCAATATTGGCCACATTGATGGTATAAGGTTTTATCTCAACTAAGTTTTAAAGTGTAATTGCAATATTTTCATTTTAGTGATAATTTCATCACCTTTTACCATCAATGTGACCAACTTGATAATACCTTCATTTAGTTGAATCAATATGTATGGCATGATATATTGGGCATGGAATAATTTTTTTAAAAATTATTTTGTTTATAAGTTTGAAATTTTCTTTTAAGAATATGTAGTGGTTAAGTAAAATTTCTAACAATTTAATAATTATTAGGATATTAAATGTGTAGGAATGAAAAAATAATTATAATTTCATACATTCATTAATTAAATATATCATTATTTGATATATTGTAAACTAAAATTTATATAAAAATAATAAATTACATTGACTAAACGTACATAATATTAGATTGTTATATTTCAAAGTTCAACACAAAAAAAATTAAAAATTAAAAAAATCATTAATAATAATAATAATAATAAAATCTGAAATTGATATTATGCAACATTTATATTTTTTAGTATTAAATAACCATTCATTTATTTAAAGAAACATTACATGTATTTTTATTTGAACAAAATATTAAAATTCTGAATTCGAGTATATTTTAATACAGAAGGACATACACATTAAAATGTCGTAAATTTATTGATCATATATGGCATTATTTGATATGTTATAAACTAAATCAGCCTATATAAACCAAAATATATTTAAAGACCAATATTGTAACCAATGTTATACATCATAAAAAAATATTACATAAATACTTGTGTTAGATATTTATAAAACATAAATTATTTTAGGTGAGAAATTAGTTAGTACATGTTTAAAATTTTATAAAATAAAACTCAATCATACATGAGATTAATATATGGAAGAGGTATCAATTTATATTATTATGTGAACCATTAAATAAAGGTGACATCACGTGTTATAAAAACATTTTAACGACAATTAAATTTTTATTAAATAATAAAATTTAAGTTTTTTTTTCCTTGAAATGGGTTTGCAACTTTAAGAAGAGAAAAATGTAAATATGTACATCATTGGAGAAATGTTCAAAATGAACTTGCAATTTGTTGATTTATAGAAAATCTGAATTCTAACATTAAGTTATAAATTACACATCAAACCTTCAACCCTAAACCCCGTTACCATCAATGTGACCAATTTTTCATAACCTTTAAATGTTGTACATATTAAAAAGAATTTTGAAAACATTAATTTTGTATTATATTATAGGGGGATCAATGATTTTTTTAAAAATCTTATGTTTCATGTGAATGCAAATATTAGGTATTTACATTTAAACTCCATACCTTTGTTCAAGTAAACCTTCTACCATTAATGTGAACAACTTTGCAATACCTTCATTTAATTGAATCAATATGTCTAACATGATATAGTGACCATGGAATAACTATTTAAAAAACATTATTTTATTTCATGGTTGATGATATTATTACAAAATGATGTGGGTATTGTTTTTCTAGGTTTTGCTAGGGCTATGCAATACCCTTTTAAATTCTAAAAGATATGTTATGGAGCCTAAAGGATTTATGGGATACCCTAAAAAAGGTAATGCATGTGAATTGAATAGTTATGGACATGAGTAATACCCCTCCTATAGCCCAAACTAAAATAATTGAGCCCATGGTGTTTGCGGACTACCCCACACAAGGGTATTGATTTCCTTATAGGTTTTGGTATGGCTATGCAATGCCCCTCCAAGTTTCCATAGATATGTGATGGAACCCAAGGGAATTATGATATACCTTAAAATAAATAATAGCACATGCATTGAGTATTTATGGGCACATGCAATACTCCTCCAATAACCTAGACTAAAATGATTTAGTCCATGGTGTATATAGAATACCTTCATGAAGGTATTGTTTTCCTTCTAGGTTTTGGTATGGCTATGCAATACCCCTTTAAGATTCAATATATATGTTATGCAACCCAAAAGATTTCTAATATACCTTAATAGGAGTATTACACAAGCATTGAGTAGTAATTTTGGGCATGAACAATACCCTTTCAATACCATGTACCAAAAACATTTTGCCCATCGTGTTTACAAAATACCTTCATACGGTATTACTTTCCTTTTAGGTTTGAACTTCTAATTTTTAAGGGTAAAAAATGGTTTTTTTTGTTTAAGAGCAAGATTATAATCATTTTTTTGATAATTTCATCAAGCATACATATATGAATATGTGAGAATGTATTTTTAACCATTAAGATGAAATGATGTAAAATGAAAGTAAAATGTTTTAAATAAAATAAAAATGGGTAGCACATGTTATAAAAATATGCAAAAAATGTCCAAGTCCAAAGCAACCCCACTTTAGAATGGGGAACATGTCATAATGGTAAATATGTGGTTGCCTCTAGTGATGCTTCAAACCCTAAAATAAACAATTTATATAATAAGCAATAGATATGAAATCTAAAACTTGAAATTCAAATAAAATTGAGTATGTCATTATTAGAACTTACCGACCATGACTCATTTCTAATTCATGATATTGCATAAGAAGGTCAATCTCATTATGTCACATTGTTTTATTAGATGAAGACTTATAGTTTTGTTCATTTAAGCGTCTTTGAGTGCCTTTGTATACCCGGCTCGAATCATTCAAATCACAACTACAAGGTCCTCGCCGCACTCCACTTTGGCTTGCACATTGAAAAGGATGGACCCCGCACCACATGCAATCATGCCAAAAAGCTAAAAAATGTGGCTAGATGTTAACTTAACAAGTGTTGACTTAGGAACTTCAAATGTGTTTGGCAAAGTAACTTAAAGCCTTCCCACTCCAAGTTTGTGTGCTTTTTAGCCCTAGCAATTGCCTTATGTTCATTGCGACAAAACTAGGTTAGAGGGTTGTTCAAGACTTGCACATTCATGGCCATGTGATGTTGATGCCTTGGGCCTTTTTCCCCAAGTAGATGGGCATCTAGGTTTGCTCGGCTCCATGACCACATTATGGTACACTTACAAATGTTGTAACACGTCGTATTTGGCTATAGAGGATGCATTACAACTATCAACCTTACAAACAAATTTGGGCCCATCCTTTCCCCAATGGACATCTTTTAGGGCAACTAAGGGAGGGGCAACCACATCTAAAACCAATCATTACTATAATTTTTGGTTTTTCAAATGGTCTAAGTTTAATAATTAATTTTTCTTGATCAGTGAGCATGTACATTTAAACTAAATGTTATGGGCTTGAATGACATGTGTATATTTTGACTAGTCAACTTGGTTGAAATGACTTATTTGATTATTCGTTAACTTGGACATCTAGTCAAATTAAACAAAAACTTAACCACTTTGGTCAAAATGGCCAACAATGTTTAATCAATTGGAACATTTAGTCAAGTTGGACATAAACAATTGACACCTCTAGTCAAAATGGCCAATGGGGTTTTTAGTCAAGCATAACATTTTGTCAAGATGGCCAATGTTATTATAGTCAAATGGGGCATCTTACCTACCTATCTACCATATTCTACAACCTTTCTACCTACTTATCAACCTACTTACTTGCCTACTTACTTACCTATTTATTTACCTACTTTTGTATTTACCTACTTGTTACAACCTACCGACCTACTTACCTACCTACTATAACCTACCTACCCACCCACCTACTTATTTACTTACTGCAACTTACTCACCTACCCATCCACTCGCCTACCTACTTACCTACCTATTATAACGTACTCACCTACCCACCCACCCATCTACCTCCCTGCCTGTTTATTTACCTACCGGCCACCCGCCTATTGGCTTACCCATGCACCCACCCACCTACTTTTTACAACATACCTACTTATGTACCGCATAGTCTTGTAACGAAGTGTCGAAATAAACATGTGAAATAAAAAAGTTAACACCCTTTTAATGGTGTGGTCCATTGGTTAAAGATTTGGTTTATCATTGGGGAGGTCAAAGGGTCAATTCCTAATACTTGTAATCTATGTATATGCTTATGGGGTTAAGGTAAATAGCTAGGTTAAACTAAGTAAGTTAAGTAAATTATATTAGATTAGGTTAAAGTAGGTAAGTTAGGGTAGGGTAGGTTACCACTTACCTACCTACATTTTTACGACCTACCTACTTGCCTATAAATTAATTTTAAATAATATTATTTAAATAAATCATTTAAATTGTTTAACCAATCAAATGGTCAAATATTCATCAGTCAAAATGATCAGTCAAATGGTCTTTGTTTTGCTAGTAAAAAAGATCGCTCCAATCACATTGGACATGTTAAAATCAACTTGTCCAAAATGATAGGGGATATTTTTGGCTCCCCCACCCCAAATTTGGTTTTTTTGACCAAAATTCTTGGTTTGAAAAACCAATAATTTTTAAAGTGAAAATAATAAAAACAAAAAATCTAATTTGAAAATTAACATTATGGATTAAGGTTATACACTACACAATGAAGGTATTGCAGATAGGGATAAACAAACAAAAAATAAGATGAGGGTATTGCTAGAACCCAATGTTCAATTTTCTTAAAAATGAAGCTAACCCTAAAAGAAAATATCACCTACAAAGCTTTGAGGTATTGCCTAGATAATTAGACCCAAAAAAAATGTCCCACCCACCCTCTCACATGGAGAAGGAATGTGAGGCAAAGGTTTGAGGACCACAACTAATGAAGGCATTGCAACAAAAAAATTTGACAAAAAAAAACCCCACCCATCTTCTCTATTTGAGAAGATGGGTGCGGCAAATAATTATAAGAAGTAAAGTTCAATATGTCACCTTTGTTAATCTCAACATGAGGTTGAACATTTTTTTGCTTGTATTAGAAGTTACAATTTCATATTCTTCTATCATGTCAATCATTTTTTGTAACTCAATCTCAATTCTACTAACATTTCTCAGAGATGTTTCCCCAACATCAACACCAGTTTACACTTGCTACTCCATATTCCTACTCAAAGCCAATGTAGCCACATCTTCAACACCAATTTACATTTGTTAACCGAAGGTAATAGTCTTTCCTTTCTTTTGAATTTCCATCTACTAAAAATAAAAAGGGCACAAATAAAAAACAAGGACCATCAATAGTAGAAAACAAAAAAAGGACCACCACAATTGCACAATAGTAAAAGCCAATAAGAGGACCATGGCAAAAACACAAGACCAACACTTAGGAGGCAACAACTATGAGGCAGCAACTATGAGTTGTATTGTAGCAAAAAAAAAAAACAATAACATTTTTTTAAAATCTCGATCAAGGTCCTTTCTTCATGTAGTTCACACCCCTCAAGCTCTGCAAACTCAAACTCTAATCCAAACTAAACCCAACAACTAAAACTAGTTTTTAATCCCAAAAATTAGGTAGGTCCTATAACACCTTAGTCTTATAAGTAGGTGGGGGGGTAAGTAGGAGTAAAAAAAAAAGTTGGGGTCAAGTGTGGCAAGAAGAAAATAGATCGCCAAGAAGGGCTAGAAGAAAAAAATGTAAGCTAAGGAAAAACTAATAAGAACCCAAAAAAAAAACACATGAGGGAAAAAAATATTAACCAAATAAACTGACCCTTGGGGGTATAGTTTCATCCCATCCATGAAATCCTATAATGAGATTTTTTAGATGGTGCACTAGTGGGTGCTAGGTCATTCAAGGTCAATTTCTCTACTTGGATGTCACCCAACACCATATGCATCAATTGATGGCAACACTTCATTAATTATATTGAAGTTTGGGTTATCCCTCATATGAAATAAAGGTGCAATTAAGGGGCATGTTGTGAGTTGTGACCCCCATCCTTCAATATAACAACTAGGAATTCATCATAAAAAAGGAAAAGCCCTAACAATAGGCAATGGAAAAATAAAACTAATTTGGAGATGGCAAGGTCTATTCATTGAAGAAATGAATTAATCCTATAATTTCAAGAAAATTTGTTGTAGTCATGGTTTTTCTTCAAGTGAAGAAAGTGAGAGTTATTTTGAGCATCGGTAGAAGTTTCAATGGTATCAAGTTAATCTTCTCCCTCTAGCTTCATGGCAATGTGTCACATGAAACAAAGACTATGGGTTTTGTATGCCAACATGTATCTTAAGGCAAGATATATTGTCCTATTCTATAGTTACAATTATGGACGATTAACATTGGATTGTTTTAGGCCTTGCCTTGGTAGGCAAGGATATTATGTTCACATTCATTGTAAAGTATACGTAGCTTACAGGATTTTGGCCCCTAGGTAATAGGTCTATTCTTATATGAAGATGATATTTTGGCTTGTGTTGAAACTTGAGATTGGTTATAGAGTTATAATATCTTGAAGGATTTTGGCGTTTTTTAGAGGAATTTTTGAAGATTATATTTTTGGATGGAGAAAATTTTGACTTCATAATTTTCTTCTTTTGCTTTAAGATACCTTTAAATGTAAATGGCAAGGCCACAGTGTGACATTCCTTTTTCTTTGTTTTGCAACAAGATTGACCTACAAATGAAAGTCATGAATGTATCTTTCCAATCACTTAGTTAAATATTCTTGGATGATTACCTTGTTTTGTTGCGTACAAGTCTTTTATTGGATAATTGCTCAATTCATCACAATTGAAACCCATAAATCATGTAAAATATATTAGAAATGTTGTGCTTGAAGGTAATTTATTGTCAAGTGCATAAATATATTAACTAGACACATGACTATCACATAATTAGTGACCTACTTCATAGAGATATTTGGAATAATTGTTGTTGGTAGTAGTTACCAAGTAGTTAAATAAGACAATTAAAATCACTAGATAATAGCTACCATAATTTTAACACTCATGGCATGAATGTATGTGGGTGTCATGAATTTAATCTTGCACTCATAATCAAGGTTAAAGTAAGACAATAGAAATAAGCAAGGAAAGAGACCAAGGCATAACATGATACAAACACATTGTCAAGGTGAGTGATAATGTGTGGGAATATAAAGGAATAACTCCCATACCTTTCAAGAGCACTTTTATTTTAGGAGTTTGGACTTTCGTGAATTGAACTTCCCATCAAGTTTTTTAAAAAGTTAGGCAAGGTTTGGAGAACCAAATCTTGTGATCTTCTGACCATTGAAAAGCCTTACTGTCTAATACAATGTGATGTTTTCAAGTTGTCGAAATAGATTAAATTGTTAAAAGTTATATGGGCATATTTGAAAAGTCATGATGATGAGGACAAGGTTTGACATTCATTCAAATCAAAATATCATTTGTGAAACCATATGACGTGCGATTAAAGAACTTGATATGACATTAGAAAGCTCACTTTAACAACTATAAGATAAAGTCTTCAAACAACCCAATGATATACCTTTTGTACAATTTATGAGATCCCAAAATTGCAAGAGTTAAAATGTAAAAACATTGGGCATTCACTTTAACAAATGTGGGAAAAACTCGTTGGAATGCCATTCCCATGGTCTTTTGCATATTACATTTTAAAGGGAGTAAATGTCCTCTTTAAAAAAATGAGTCATGGGGTATTTTGTGACTTTATGTGCTACATGGAAATTGCTTGGTTTGAAATTGCGTTAACCACCTTTTGCTAAATTGTGACAATTGAGGTGATAAAAAACAACTTGATAAATACCAATTGGGTCAAAACACATTCAAAGGAGTTGTAATCAATATTTTATATTAAGATTACGTGTCCTTTTTCCCCAAAATGATTTTTTCATACGAATGGATTTTTGAATTTTTTTTTGTAACTTGAATTATGATTAATGATCATATTGCCCCAACAAGTCCAAAAAAATTCTTAATATTTTTTTCATAACTTTGAAACTATAAAAATGTACATATTTAGGTTGTAAAAGTTATGTTTCATCTTGAAAAATGATGATAATTTCAAATCTACCAAAAAGATGGTTTTTAAAGTAAAATTTAATATATTATAAACCATATCTTTGTTAAATATATCATGTACATTATACCCCATGTATCTAAAAGCATTTTTGAAGTTTTGAAAATTTTAATATTCAAATGTACATACAACCCAACATTCATATTTTGAAAAGAAACCCAACAAGTAGGTGGGTAGACTTCAAAACAACCTATCAATTGGATGGGTCCACCCAAAATCTACACATTCATTAGTTTGGGGCAACAACAAGGATAACAATTGGTAATCTTGACAAGTGGATGCGAAGAAAAACAATTCAACAACAATTGGAGCAATATGAGGAGTGGGGAACAGAAGAAATTAAGAACAAAAAAAGTCAAAACAACCATTAATAACAAGTCAAAAAATTGTAAATATTGCGAAGCACAAGGTCATTGAAAATGAGAGTGTGAAACTCAAAACATTGTAAGCAAGATTTGGGAATTTGACCCCAAACTTGAGCACATTTCGTAGAAGAATTAAATTAACTTCACAAAATCCACACCAATTTTTGAAGATGAAGGCAAAACAAAAGACAAGTTTGTTGAGGATTCATGAGGTAATGATAAAGCCTAACTTGAAAACTACCTTGCTAAAAATATTGAGAATTCTTCTTGATACTTTGATTTTGGTGCCATTAAACATGTAATAAAAAATAAAAAATTGTTAGTATATTTGAAGGGAAGAGGTAACACATCTATTACAACAATAGGTGGAGGTTCCCACCATGTAAAGAACTTACGTTGTCCAGTGGAACCACTGGAGATGTAGGCCATATAGTATAATTCTTTTCATTAGTTTCTCTAATTACGGACATGACTAATGCTATCATATCAAGAATTGAAGTGAAGGGCAAGGGTTTGTATAAACTTGAAACAAATTTTTGTGTTTAAATTAAAAGTCAATTTCAAATATAGTAGAAAATCGTTCAAACAAAAACCCCATCAAATTCAAAAGACAATTCGATAGCACAAAAGGTTAGGTCACTTAAAATTTGAATCCCTTTATCTCATGTTTTAAAATGTTGGTCTACCCAAACTACCTCAAATTCATCATGTTTATAATAATTGTCTCCAAGGAAAGCAAACTATAATGAAATTGTTAAAACAACTTGCACAAAACTAGCTCTAGACAATCCTAGAGATGATCCATAGTGATATCTACAATCCTTTTTGAGTCAAGTCAACATGATGTTCGAAAGATTTCAGTACATTTGTGGACAATTTCAACAAAAAGACATGGGTGTATTTCTTAAAAGCTAAAAGTTAACCTTTAGTTGTGTTCAAGAAGTTCAAGACTATAATGCATTTGTAAGAATCAAGAAGTTTAGTCGACCACACAACCCACAACAAAACATATTGGTTGAAGGGAAAATAGATCTTCGTTGGAAATTGCCAGAAGAATTGCATCAAAAGGAGAATTACCCAAGCATTTATTGGCAAAATTTTTACAAACTATAGACTATTTTCAAACATGAAACCTAACAAGATGCTACAACTAATAATTTCATAGAATGTCTATTTAGGCGGCAAAAACTAGATTTAACCAATTTGAGGGTTTTTGGAACAATAATACAACTCCCGTAAATAACTAGAAGACAAGAAAATTTGATTTTGAATCATTGGGAATTTTGATAGACATGGATCAATACTCAAAGGCCTGTAGGTTTTACATTCAAAAAATGTGACAAATCATTGTCTTTAGGGATGTAATGGTTGAAGAATTTTCAAATCCTTCAATCACAGAGGATAAAGTAGTTGAAGAAACAAATAATCACTTCCACATTCCTTTCTATTGCAACACAGATCAAGGGCATGACACTTCCAAAGGTGGCCCAACTTTACTTACCAATTATGAAGTCAATTCAATAGAGACTCAAAATGACAATCCACATCAACAATCTTGATCTCCCTTGCAAACAACTCCAGTGCAAGATAGTCCAACCCCTAGTCCTATAAGAAGCTCATCATCCAACCAAGTGGTTGTGTGAAGATAAACTGGGACAAGCATAAAATTAATGAGACTAAAAGATTACGTACATAACATCAGTCACAGTTTGGAAGAGGCAACCATGGAGCCAGGTCTAAAGGAACCAACAATAACAGAAGCACTCTCCAACTCAAAATGGTTGGGAGCAATGAACCAATAAATGGAAGCAATCCACAAGAAAAAAACTTGGACTTTGGTTGACCTTGCCTAAAAGAAAGCTCTTTCGTGTAGATGGGTTTTCAAACATGCCCAAAACCATGATGCAAAATTCAAGCCCAAGTTGGTTGCTAGAAGCTATGAACAAAAAAAGGCATTGATTTTCAAGATATCTTTCCTCCAGTGGCTACCATAAAAACCACAGTAGCTCTTGTTGGAAATGTTGGCAATGTTCCCTTGTAAGTAAACTTCCAACACATAGCCAGTATCAGATCTAGAGAATTAGCAAGACACTTAGGGGTTGAGTATATATTTGTTGAAATCTAATAACCTACCTATATACTTCCAATTTCATTCCACGTAGGTTTTTAATCCTTAAATCATTTTGTTGCACTTTGCAACTTTCACAACTTTCTATTCCACTTTACTCTTCAATTTGAGATCTCCTAAAACTTGAGTGACCATGTCCATCTCGACTTTGGCTTGATTGCCACAGATTTCTTGCAAATTGAAACACTACAATTTGAGATCTCCTAAAAATTGAGCGACCATGTTCATCTCGACTTTGGCTTGATTGCTACAGATTTCTTGGAATTTGAAACACTACAATAGATCACGGCCTAAACCATGACAACATTCCACTGAAATTCTTGTTAGAGTGGAATTGGTCTAGATAACTGTTCTTTCTTGGGTGACTTTCTACACCACGACACCACTACGGGCCCTGCTCAATGGGATCCACATAACTGTACTAGGCTTATTTTTATTGAACTCAAAACCGTTTAACTTTGTTTTCAAATGTTGCCTACTGGTGGAATGTTCCACATGCTAGGGCAACCCACAGGTCCACCTATTCAATAGAATTTGCTCCTCAATTATGCATTTTCATGGTGGTCTTGCATTCCACTGCTTTGCACAATACCACTGGAGGACATGTTGCATGCTTTGACATGGGTTCATGCTATGGAATCATCACATCCAAATTGTACACAAGCTCAACACATGAGGCGATGTCATGCACAATGTCATGAGTGAAGAACAGAGGACCCTCAGAGACACCAACTAAAAAGAGAAGAATGACAAAAAATGTAATTCAGCCAACCCCAAGAGTCATGCATGATGATCTAATTCAAAGAACAATATATAGTTTGGTGTGTCCAGATTGGCGGAAGAGATCCTGACCAAAAACTATTTTGGTTTGGAACAGGCCTAGTCCCCCTTCACAGGAGTGATGGTGCCTTAATTCCTGAGAAGCTAATAGAAATCAGGTCCATTGAAACTTGCAAATGCCTTCAGTTTATCAAGTGCACCTACCTGACAAGCCTCCCTAACAAAGCCTGTCACATTGATTGCAGGTGTCAGACTTGCTGTTAGCAGTATAGAAAACTGGGGGAGGGGGGAGGCATTGTAAGGAAAGACCCTCACATTCACTACAAATTCTCAGACTTGCTGTTTACACCATGGACAAGGGAGGAAATTGACAATCCTCACAAACAATACTTACACTAGATTTCAACCAGTCTCAAATGCATCAGTAGTTTTCTAATGTTAATACTGACAATACTGACAATGATAGCTTTCTTTGGAACACCTCCAAACATCATGTGGTCTAAAGTAATGAGAATCCACTAAGTTGAAAGTGAAGTTATATGGATTTTGGGGTATTTGGTCCTAGCAGACAATGTTGCTCCTCTGAGAGTTCTGACAATTTGCTATTCCTGCTGGCCACTGAGCAATAATCCTTGCCAGTATGATAAGAATGATATTTTCAGCCAATCAGAACCACTTTAGCAAGCACATAGCAACTTTCTTTTCACATATTTGCCTGTTGTGCAGATCCAGGTGAGAGGTGCCAATCGAATGGTAGGCCTGCTGTGGGTAACTGCATTCCATGCTCTTGTGGTCTACTTATGTTACTTGTCATGTGCGTCCCCCATGAGAACTGGACAAACCCCCAGACCACAATTGACACACCAACTATGCCAATGAAAAGGCCTGCAGTAATGGGCGACTGTGAAAACTTGATCCATCCTATTGGTATTAGGCTAACAAGAAATGACAAAACCCCCACTGCAAAAAGCTGGAAGGCTCGCCGCCAGTCTGTCTCACATCTGACACTCCAAAAGGTCTCAAATGTTAGTCGTGGAAATGGAGGCCTTCGAGCAATTCCCTCTTTGTAATTCACCACAAATGCCTTACATTTGAACATAAACTCCTCCTCAGCCTCCTCATTTACATATAGCTTTCCATTTTTAAGAATGCTGCCGAGAATCAATGTGCATGTCACCATGGCTATGGTCATCAGCCCAACTGCAATTGCTGTCAAAACACCATATGATACAATCCAAACTGCACCTGTTTGAGTTGGATCAACTGTGAATTGCGTAAGAGTGACAACAGCAAAGCCTGCAAATAGTGCAGCAAGATTTGAGACTGCCTTGAGTTGCTCTGATTTCTCCTCCACATCTCTTCGGTTCTTCTCCACAAACCTGCATTACTGCATATTAACTCAACAATTCTTCTTGAGTGCAAAGGTTAAGGTAGAAGAGCTCCTCCTGAATTGCTCTTTTTGACATTGATGTTGAAAATTTCTTGGAAGTCCAGGTTTGCTAATTAGACTGAACACATCACACTTAATACTCATCAGTCTTTATGTCTGGACAACCTTGTAATTATTTATGCAGGCATCTCCTCCCTTCTTGCATTGGTTCCATCCATACCAGAGGCCATCAGCATAAAGAAAGCCAGGTGTTGAAGAACTCAGACCAAGAAGTGACAAAAAATGAAAAGCAAATAAACACACCTGGTCCACAGATACCGGGCATTCTCCACATGTCGCTGTTCCATATCCTCTTCTCTCCATCTGCCCCCGACCCAACCTGTTGATGTCAATCTTGAAACAAGATCTAGTCAACCATGCAGCATCATTAGAATGGAGCCTTGATCTGAGTTGGAGAACTGCAGCTTTTCTTTTTTTTTTTAAGATAGAGAGTATACATGAAAAGGACCATAATCCGCATATGAACAAAACTCCTGTTAGAGATTTTGATTGGTGACTCTAGCCACACTAGTTGAGGATTACCTTAAACTGAATTTCAGAAACTGAGGACAAATCTTGCAACAAGGCACAGATCATCAGAGATATGAATATTGCAATGACAAAAAAAGAGTTTGGCAACTGTTTGTAGACCAATCAGGATTTGTTGAATAGTACAAGGAAAGGATATCTTAGCCCTAACATCCCTCTGCTGCATGGGGAAAGAAGAGAAACTACTCTGGAAAGCATGTGGCAGGTGCATTCCAAGTTAATGGAGATGGAAGAACAAGTAAGGGAGAAAGTGGTTGAGCCTCACAAATGATAGAAAGTGGGAAGAGTTGAACAAATGATGGTACCTCAGCTCATTGTTCCGCATTCCCCTCTCCTCCTCCCGCCATATGCGTTCTTCACCTCTGTAGTCAATGTCCTCTCCTCTCCACTGCCTATCTTCAGACCTCCATGAACGGTCCTCTTCACGCCACACACTTGATACACCAGTGTCAAATGCTGTAAAAAGCACTTGCATGGCATCCATAGTAGAAGACCCCATCTTCCTTATCTGTCCTTGCAACTCTACCACCTTTGTGCCTCTGACTATAAATAAACCTGTGGATTCATTACTTCATCCCTCCTGTATCTTGCTGTAAGCTCAACTGGAGACTAGCTACAGAGGCAGAATTGGGTCCTTTAATTGCCATCATAGTAAATACGCATCTGTATACTCTGGACTATGGAACTTGCTACCTGTTTTATCCCTCTTCTCAGAAAACCAGATTGAAGGGACCACTTCCGTCACCTCCATGTGGATGCAGTTTACATCACCCGCCATGGGAGTACGACACAAGAATAAAATGGCAGCTGGATCACACTGCAACCCTAGATTCCCAATTCCTCAATGTTGCTCCAGACAGACCCAGGACCCAACCTCGTCATCCCACTGAATCTCCATTTGCAAAAGCCACTGAACCCTGGGGTGGCAGATTGTTCATTCCTTCGTCATCATCAAATCAAGATGATGCTTTAGGAATT
This sequence comes from Sphagnum tenellum, assembly GCA_963921925.1. NCBI lineage: Eukaryota > Viridiplantae > Streptophyta > Sphagnopsida > Sphagnales > Sphagnaceae > Sphagnum > Sphagnum tenellum. The sequence goes on from OY998144.1 coordinate 20,173,571, forward strand.
GTTGATTGCTGTGTACTGTTTTTGAAGGCAGTCAGTCAGTCTTTCGCTAGCTCTCTGGTACAATTATCAGCCACATATGTACACACAAGTTCATCTTAACACTTCTCAAACCTCACCAGACTTGAATTACACACTTAGTAAAATCCCTTCACAAGACCATCACAGAATTCCCTCCTGGACTAAACTTTAGGCTTACCACTCCAGAACCCAACCTAATCATACTGGGCCTAGCTTACTGAAGCACTATCTCTCTAAAACCCCAAACGACAAGAACTCCCAACTTCCCTTCCCAATCAAAAACACACAGGGGATCGAGATGCTTGCTGCCTGGTGGTGCATCTTCTGCCTTGCTGATTCCAAACTGCATTCCGTGCCGAACTGTCGTTGGGAGGGGGATGAAGAATCAGAAGAACCTTTTCGCACCGAAGACTTTCGATTTCATGTTTTTAAAAGTTTTTTAGAGGTCGATTCTGCCAGAAGAAAATGATTTTTTATGACAGAATCAGACCTCTGAAAATGCCTTGGTGGTGTGTCCAGACAAGGTGTCTATCTAGATTAGGGCATTTATTTTGCCATTGTTAAGAAATTGGTAGCAGATTATTTTTCACAATGGTTTTATCTGGAGCATTATTGATAATCAGATGCAAGACAATTTCCAGAAAGTGGTGTAGAATATGTGTCAGCTATGGTGTAGAAATGGTCTCTTGGATGTGGATCTTGGTAGTTTTGTCCTTGCACTTGGGTTCCCCTTAAAATTGCAAAACCCATGTATAGAAATTGCTTGGAACAAAAGATATGCAGGAATGAGAGAAAGCATGAGTAAAAAGTGTTTAGAACAAAAAAATTGTTGCATTAGTGGAATAACAATGACGATGTTTCCTAAAGTGCGCACCGCATCTTTGGAGAGGACAATGTCAATATATCATTTAAATGTTTGTAATGTGGAAGAGGAAGATGCGTGCAATTGTTCCAAAGTCACATGCAAATCGATTTCCTTGATGATATATGCAAAGACTTTATGTATCCTGCCTTCCTATGTGATCATTATCACGGGGACATTGTAATAGATGGATACCCAATGGGTTGATGGGAAGATTACACACATAACAAGGAAACCTTATTATTGAAAAATGGGGTAGTCCAAGCTGGATTTGAAAGGCAATGGAGAAGCTTGAGAAAGATTGAGAAGACAAGCTAAGTTGTGATCCAAGCATTTAAGCCTAGGCCTCAACATGAAATGATGCCAATTGAATAGACATGGACATCGCATCCGAAAGAATGTAATAAAAGGTGTGATGGTATAGACATTTTTAAATGAAATTATAAAAACATTGAATGTCATGATTTTAGCCTTGAGTTCATGACCAAGGCTAAGCCATGAAAATGGAAGCAAGTTGGGGTTGTGTCCCAAGACCCAAACCCACGCCCACAAATGTGGTAAAAATGTAGAGAAATGAAGTCCTAACCAATGTTGGGTGGATATCTGGAATTTTTTTATATCCCTTTTAGATATCAGCCTGGATATCATTTGGGATATTTACAAATATCACTTATATCATATCTTGCTCTTTGATATCCAAAGGTTATGCTAGATATGAAGATCTTGATATTTGAAATGAATATCAGATTCAAGCTTAGATGGGGATATCATGTTAGGAATTAGGTATGTTAGTAATTAGGTTAGATTATTAAGCTAGTAAGTGATTAGGTTAAGGGGAAAAAAGGGTTCCAACTATCAGAACTTAACATACTTGTTGTGAAAGGATAAAGAAGTCACAATTGGCCTCTCTAATCCTCTTTCACTTTTTCTTTCTTTATCTTTTCCTTGCTCTATTCTCATTCTGCTCACCCCTATCTTGCCCTCTTACAAGCTGTTGTAATATTTTTAAGTTTTTTTTCTCTCTCTTTTGTTTCCTTTTTTATATGTGTGTATTCAACTTTTTCTTGCATAACTTTGGAACACAAACACTTCCAATGACCATTTATCCAAAAGGCTTAGTTTAATTGTCAAATTATTATTATTTACAAAAAAAATGATTTTCACTACAATCTATTTAAGAAATCTTTCAATAAATTTTTTATTATTTGAATTCATTTAAGGTAACATGTTGAAGGGTTTTGTTCATGTCACATGTTATCAATGGCGTTCCCAATTTGTTTACCAAAAAATACTTTTAAATATGTTTTGCCACTTGTTCATTATATTGTTGTCACAATTCCCATGTGCCACCCATATTTTTTCATTAATATATCCCATATCTTGTGTCATATGTTCCTTATGTTATATTTGAAAATTTGATACATCTTAATATTGTTTTTAATAATCCAACTTTTAATCTTATACTTTTTGCCTTAAATTGTATATATTGTTTTAGACTTTATATGTGGGACAAATGACAACTCAAGATGTTCAATATTTCTTTCACCTTTTAGAATGAGATTTTAAATGTCTATTTTTAATTTGAACATATGCACCTTGATTTTGCCTTAGACACAATTTTTACAATTTTTTAAAAGAAACATAATTGAAATTGGTAGGACATTGACATTTACAAAGCACATGTATTCACATAAATGTTTCTTATAGTTGCTCACAAAGAATAAAAAATTCATCAAATGAATGTTCACATTACACTTGTATAGGATTACATAAAGGAGGGAATTAATATAAATTAACTTCATTAATATATCCAAGGAGGACAAATAACTAAAGTTTGTAAATGATTTGCTTCATCTCATTTTAAACCTCAATTGACATTATATGAAAGAATGCATTGTTATGTCTTGAAATCTAGGTTTGCTAGAAATTAAACATCCTCAAAAATTTATGTTAAACATCATCAAGCTTTAGTGGTTTCCTTAATGTTGAATGTTGATGACGACATCATTGTTTGTAACAATTTGAAATTTTTGCAAACTACATCGATATAAGGACATCTTTCCATTAAGCTCTACAATCACAAATTCTACCCCCAAGAACTTTCCATTAGATTTGTTCTAATTAATTGTGATCACTATCATTTCACAACTTTAACCATCAAGCATTGAGCAAATGTAAAAGTTGTGAATCAAACCATGAATCATCACAAAATGACGTTTGTCATTTTCATTTTCATGAGAAGATGTGTCCTTCAAAGATTCTCTAGAAAGTTTTCCATATATGAAATGTTCCTAGAGTTCATGGGATTGGATTGATTAGGTATAGATTTTCCATGCAATTACAACTCTCCACTAGAAAATGCTTGTCCATGTAACAAAATACAAGGCCCGATTTCTAACTCATGATCATCCATCACTTTCATCCACTTTTGCCACTTTGAAAATCATCCATCCCTTTCATCCACTTTCGCCACTTTGAAAGAGAAGACAACAAGAAGAAGCCAAGACTGTTGCCAAGTAGGAGAAGAGCAGCAAAGTGTAGTGGCGAAAGTGGATGAAAGGGATGGATGATGATCATCGAGTTAGCAATTGTAATCAGTCGATGAACAGAATTGGTTGGTACGTACCAGGTATCACCGCATCTTCCACGATTGTGAAAACAGAGTACGCACGCCAGCTTCGTCCCATTTCCTTTCTCTCCTCGTATTTCTTTCCACTCGCTCCTTGCTCTCTGCGTGTGTGCTTTGCGATCCGGCAAAAATCGTGCTAAGGAGCTCGACTTGCATCCTTGCGTTTTGAGAAGGACAAAACGAAGTGGAACCGGCTTTGTCATGACGGTGAGTGCCCTGTTTCCCGCTCTTCCCTTAGTTATATCTTTATTTTTTTCTTTAAAAGAATCCCATCTTTGGAAGTTATTTCTGTTTTAGTGAATCCTATACACTAGACTTTGTTCGTCAGTCTGGAATATTTTTTCATAGGTCTGTTTTGCTGTGTCTCTGTTCTCCTTCGCTCATCGTTGGTCTCCCTTCTTGGTACGTGCTGTGATGGATTTAAATTTTTATTTTTTTGGGCTCACTGCGTTCTGTGGATGGATAACGGGGCTTGACGTTTGAACTTTGAACATGCTTCCGGTTGTTTTCTCTATGTATATACCTCTACGATTGATTCCCTTGTTGCGATGCAAGGGCGCTGTCCTATGCCACCGGGTTTCTTCTCGAAGACTTGGTGTGCTGTGCCCTCTTTCGTCCTAGGAATGCCCATGCTGATCTATTCTAGGGTTTTAACTGCAATCTTGGATTCGGAGCGAAAAAACTCTGTTATCTGTTGGTGAGAAGATAATTCAAATTCATGGTCTCCTCGCTACTTATTTGTTGCAATGTTTGATTTGCTAACAGAACTAGATAGTGACAGCTCTCGAGTTAACCTATGTGCTTTATCTTACTGTGGCATGCATCCCTTCAGCCTGGAAATAGTATCTATTTAATCTCTCACTTCATGGGGTCTCTCTAGCCTAACCTTTTACCTGAACTGTGGGATGCTTATGTGAAGTTTGTCGGGAAGGTTTAGCCTGTATTGACTACACGGGTCCTGATATTGCCCTTATCCATTGCTGCATATCAGTGAGCATCTTCAAGAACTTGGACATTTGTGAGGTCAAGTTTGCTATAAATGCAATCAGAAGAAGGAAGGACTTACAAATTTGAAGCTTGATGTTCTTTAGCACTGATGCTTTGGGATGTGTTGGCCAAAATACAGACTGTTCAAGTTACCAACGTCTCATCAAAAGCCACACAACATGACTTAAAGGAATTTTTTTCCTTCTCTGGGGAGATTCAGCATATTGAGCTTGAAAAGTCAGTCCTCCTTACCTAAAACCAAATATACCTTCACCTCTTAGTGATATGGTTGTGCACCTCTTGCCTCTGAAGATTATACTGGTGGTACCTGATCTAATTATCATTGTGTGGTATCACTTCCAGAGATGGAGGTGGTTCGCAGGTTGCATATGTGACCTTCAAAGATGCCCGGGCTCTAGATACTGCTCTTCTTCTTTCAGTGAGTTTGTATCACCACATGGGATCTATTTGCTCTATTGATTTCTTCCTCTGTCTTTATTCAAAAAGGTTCGCAATAGGTCAGTCAGACATGTCTGTGAACATTTAGAAAACATTGTAAAGCAATTTTGCAGTAGATATGCCCACAACCTTGTTGAATTGGAGCCCCCATAAGTGTTTTGCTAACCTAGTACCTGTCTCTTTGCACATAGTTCCATCTTAGTGAAGTACAGTTCAGTCTGGCTAAACAATTGTTGAACTTACCTTGCAGGGTGCTGTAATTGTGGATCAAGCAGTGAATATATTTCCCCTAGAAGATGAAGTGCGGACCACCAGTACCACTACTTCAATGCTGTCAGAGCACCATTATACAGAGTCCAGGGTCTCTCCTTCACTTCACACACTTTTTTTCACAATGAAGTTATTATGCAACAGTAGAGTAATTGGATTTAACTGAAGTGGACAGATGAAGTAGATGTGAGACTATGAAGAGATTTCAATTTTAGACTCTGTGTATCTCAATTCTTCTCAAGTCATAAATGGGCTGCACACAAATTGGTTAAAGGAGAAAAAATCAAAAAGTAGGGTTTGACTAACCTCCAGCAAAGAGAATTGAAAACTATAACACCATGGACCTAGCCATGAATATATGCCTATGAAGAAAGGAGTCATTGCCTTGAATTCATCTGACTTCCCATTGCTGAAAGATGGTTTGGTGATCAAAGCTAAGGTGTGCTGCTGTATTACATGATTGAGCATCAAGGCCCAAGGCTTTAATCCTCAGTTGCATAAATTTCTTGGCTTCCACTTGACACCTTTGGGATTATGACTGATATTGCCAGTGATTCACATTTTGTCATTTACAGGATTTTTCTTGGTTGCAGTAGTTTGCCCTTTTGTCAATTGAGTGGTTCATGTTAAACACTTACACTTGCTGTCTGTTTGAAATTGGTGCAGTCTGGGTACGCAGGTTCAAGCACTGGGCAGATTCAAGATAGTGCACAAGATGTGATCTCAACCATGCTTGCAAGAGGTTTCATTTTGGGGAAGGATGTAATGAGCAAGGCAAGAGCATTTGACGAAAAGCATCAGTTGACAGCCAGTGCAACAGCAACAGTATCTGACTTTGATAGAAAGACTGGTATTACTGAGAAGTTGAGTGCAGGTACACAAGTTTTGAATGAACAGCTGAAGGCTGTTGATCAGAAGTTCCAAGTTTCTGAAAAGACATGGATGGCCTTGGCAGCAGCAGAGCAGAAAGTGAGCACAGCAGGTTCTGTTCTCATGAAAAATAGGTATGTCTTAACAGGTGTAACCTGGGTTACAGGGGCTTTTGCAAAGGTTTCAAAGGCTGCTGTAGAAGTGGGCCAAAAAACAAAGGAGAAGGCAGCCATGCTCAGTGAGCAGGAAGACAGGAGAGGACAGAGTACACAGTTCATAGATGAGGATTATAATTCCCCTTTTGATGACAGTTATGGTCATCCACCTACATATCCTGTATCTGAACGGGCAGCTGATTCAAGATACCCTAACCTTGGCTATGACCACTATGCACCCCTTCCATCTACCTATGCACCAACATCAAAACCCTCCCCTGCTGAACGTGACTCATTTCTTTGATGTCTGGAAACTCGGTTAGGGATTGCTGGACCTTGCGAAAGAGCAAGGTCTTTGGGTTAAGGATAATTTGACTTAGTAGTTGGATAATTACTATCTGTTGTGCATATACACATGATTGCAACATATGTAAGTGAGGGACTGAAATACAGCTAGTACTGAGCTGCTACATTTGTCTTTGGAACTGTATGACAATTAGGCATCTATTGAGTTGCAAGTGGTTGTTGTATATATCAAGATTTGCATTGGTCTGTTAGGGTTCTTTCAAATTTGCTTTCACTTGGAACTCCTATTATGACTCTCCACCTTCTGTTATTTATGAGTAACCCCTGATTCAGATATGGGTGCAAAGCATGGCATTTTCTACCCCAGCAGAGCAGTGCTGAAAGACATGCTCTTTGACCAAGCTACCTCACCTCAACCTTCTGTTTTGGACATAATTAGATCTGGATGAGTTCACTTTCTGATTCTGCAGCATCAGCAAATGGCTGCTAATCAGCTTGCGACTACCAAATGACTTAGTTTTCATTGAACTTTTGTGTGTTACTTGGAAATGTAAAATATTATGTGGAGGTTATATTATGTAATTGCTTCATCTTTGGAACATTTTCATGACCAAGTATTGTGGCCCTTTTGCTATTCCATGTTCAGTGTATGATCATCCATGAACTTCTACCTAGGGGCTATTGCTCATCTTGCATATTGTATTTGTCTTTCAGATAGATACCCTATTATACTTCATCACTATCTAAGGTTTCTGGTCATGTATTTGCAAATATTTTCATGATTATGGGTTAAGGTGAGGGCTGTTGGAAGTATTCTCATTGCCACAAATAGGTTAAGGATCATGGCCAATAGCTTTTGGAAATATTTCCAAGGCTTCAAAGGACCTTCAAAATGTTCTTTTTGACACCTTGGAAATATTAGAATGATGAGCCACAATCTATGATCACAGGATAAAATTCCCAAAACCACAAAGTGGGATTGCTTGCCTCGGGCTATGCAAAATTTTGACCAATGAGGGTATGGTGCCTTTGTACAAAATTCTTGGCAAGGGGCTGAAAATTGGGTAAAGTTATAATAAGACTAGTTAATTGATGCAACCCTACAAAAATTTATTTATAAACACACTATAGATTTGGAAAATGTACAAAGGAATAAGAAAAAGGAAAAGGAAGAAATTATAGGACATCAAGCTAGCTCAAAATAGATGTAAAAATCTCTCTGTCTAAAATTGATGCTTGTAGTAGGTCGGCTATGGAGATGGGAGGTATGTCTTGAAGGGGCAAAAGTTGGGAAGTAGCTAGGCCTTTGGCTACCACCCAACTTAAGATGGAAGATGTTTGTATCTTTGCAATGTGATTGAAATTTTTTGATGAATAAAAGTAATCAAGATAAAAAAATGAATGCCCTTTGGCCTTTGCATGCTCTAAATGGCATTGGCCAAGTGTAAAAATATATCAACTTGTTTGTGTAGACAACCAAATACTTCAATTACTAAAGGGAGGAATTGATCAATGGGGTGTTGGTTGTAATAGGTCCTTTCTTTGGCCTAAATTGCATCAAAGACAACAAATCCTAGGGTTACACGAAATCGAGGAAATATATCCACTCACGTTGGGTCGACAATGATAACATTAATTAGGGTGTGAATGCCATCTTTGGTGAATATTATGTCAATTTGTTGATGAAAGGAAGTGAACATGACTAGAAGAAACACATGTAGTTGTTTTCATCCCACGTGGAACCCATCATCTTGCACAAGAGCAACAAAGGTGTCACGAATTGTATATGGGTCCCCATGTGTTTATTACCATGAACGCAACGTAAGAGATGGATATCCATAAGGTCAATGAGATGTGTGCACACATCGAAAGATACCTGCAATTGAAGGATGGGCTAATCCAAGTTGCTCAACCATAAACCTAATAGTTATGATTGAAACTACAAAGGCCCAATTCCTTAAATAGGTTGTTAGGGTGATGGTGGCTATTGGTATGAACCCAATGCCACCGAAAGATATGGGGAGAAACGTTTGTTTATGGGCTAGTTTAGGGGATCCTTTTGGGCTATCAATTTTAGACCCAAAAGGTGCCCAAAGATCTAAAAAAATGATGAGTCAAAAAACAAAGGATTCTATGAAGGTGAAGGAGAAGGAGGTGTGCATCATAAAATATACGATGGTTGCTACATGAAATAATGAATTAGAATTCCAAAAACTACTTGAACATCACCCATTCTATGGAAAGGTCCACATGTTAATCATTCTTTAAAATGGCATCTTTGATAAAGGATGATGTGAGTGATGAGAGGCCAATGGAACCCCCAAAACTCTAATTCCTTCCGATGGGGTGGTAAACTTAAATGGAGTGGTAAATTGTGATAGGTTCAAAAACTCAAACAACATGCCAAAAGGTGGCCATGCTACATATTTCTAAGGTTAGATAGAAAGACCTATTGCACAAAGTTTGGTTTATAAATATTCATATGCATATGATATAATTGAAAAGGGACCTATGATGTGAATGTCATTTGTAATGGATGGAAATAAACAAAAAAGTAAACAATTAACTATAGAACATAAAACCCTACAATGGGCTAAAATTAATAGTGCCCTTCCTAAAATATCACCTTGACATGTTGCCATGGTAGATGGGATGATTGTGACATCACTTTCACGATTATGGTGATTATAAAACAAGGAAGACTCAAATGCATATAATGCATAAGGGGGTGAATTGTATGATGTTTCCACCTACTACATGAAGTTCTTGAAATATGACCCCTTTTGACACCAAATTAAAAATGTTTACCACATCCAACTGGAGAACAACCTAGTCAAGGTGAAGGTCCAAGGTGCATTTGATGTTCTGGATTATTGTTTCACAATTTCCTTTCATTGCAACTCCAAATTGGTGTGGGGATAAATGTGTTGCAAAGGTGTTGCATAATTAAAACATAAAGTGTAACTTGTGAATTGATATAATGTTCCCCCCTCTACAATGGAATGAACTCCACCTAAAGGTTTGGTAACATCAAATAATCACCTTACATGTAATTATGCTATAAGTTCACTCCTTTGGTACTCAAGTTTATTTTCAATATTGTTCATTTCTACATAACATGGCAAAGTACACAAAGAGAATTCTTTTCATACCCTGGCTTCCATTAGTTCATAGTTTTGTTTTTATAACCCTTGAATTCATGAAAAGCTCCCCAACTTGCCAATATTACTTTGCAATAACACCAACAATAATTCCTTTGAATTTTTTCTTGAAAATTATGTATTGTTATGCATGCTACAAACTAAAATACACTTGAAGATTTAGGGATTTTGACTGCTTTAGCATCCACATGTCCGGTTGGACATTCAACTATATTTCCAGTTGCTAGTATGGAACTTGTATACTTACATTTGCAAAATAGAAAGACAATCATAACACTTCTTATCTTGGACACAACAAATGGTTGCTTGAATCTATGCTTATTAGTTTCTAGTGCACCCATTCAACTTGCTTTAGATTATTATAGTAACTAATTGTATTGATACATTGTAAGTTTTGATTTGGGATTATAAGACTTTATTCCAAGGAAAAATAGATGGGGGGAAGGGGGGTGGGTTAAACATGAAGGGAAACAAGAAGAAGCAAAATAATGACATGGTTCACTATTTAACATAAGATATGCCGTGGTTCATTATTAACACATGTGAATGGGAATTTCAATCTAAAAACAAACTTAGAAGACATTTGTCATCTTTTACCCATTGGAAACATATAAGATATTTGAAATGGTAATGAGTGAAGGGTGTTTGAATGATGGAAGTCAAGAGGTAGCCAACCCCATGGCTATTGCCCAATTTATAATTGTGCAAACTTGTAGCTTTTGGAACCCTTTGTTTAAAGTAAATGGTTACGACCAAGAGTAAGGGACCTTTAGGAACTTTCATTCCCTCACACATTATGGCACAAAGTTGTAAAAAATCATGAAGTTGTATATGTAAACAATTGAAAACTTCTATCATTAAGGTTGGAGGAAATGATGCCCCAAGTGATGATCTTGATAACCCTTTTCCTTTGTTTGGGCTATCTTTAATGTCATGTGTGGAAGATCATATGTGAGCCAAAATATTTGCATGGGAATGATTGCGATGACAATGTCCACAAGTGTTTGGAGCTGGTATTTAGAAAGGACAACGTTGACACATTGCTTGGATGTTTGAAGCATGGTAGAAGGAAGAATGTGTAATTGCTCTTGAACCCATGAAAAGCAACTTCCTTAAATGGATGCCAAGACATTGTGTTACGTGTCCTAGTGCATTCATACCATGTGAACATCACAGTAGATGGATACCTAAAAGATCAATGGGATGAGTGCAAACACAACCAAGGAGGCAATGTGATTGAAGGGTAGGGCAATTTAAGTTGAATCCATAAGTCAATGGAAAAATTGTTTTTGACAAACGAAACATCAATAAGACTCATTGAATTGTGAGCTATGCACATGAGCCTAGGCCTAAACATGAAAGGATGCACAAGTTTTATGGACATTGACATCCCATAAAAAAGAATGCTAGAAAAGGTGTGTTGGTGCACAATCAATATGAAATCAATAAGAAATGGACTCTTGAAAGGTGAAAACATGGTTGAGTGTCATTTTTTTAATGTACTTGCACTAAAAGGGGCCCAATACCAATGTGATTTTGCTTTCAAATTGAATGACTAGGATGTTGAAATCATGTGGTAAGGTTTAAGTTCATTATTACCATATTGAAATGGACTTACAATGAAATTTGCACTAATTTGCTTAAATGAATTGTCAATCTAGAACTTTTAACCAAGTTCATTAATTAAGAAGTTTGAAATTCCTAAATATTATATTACACCTTTTTTTTCCAATGAATCCAAAACTAAGTTTTTGCACACAATTCTTAATATCATAACCTAATGCATGCAAAATTTTGGGCTTATGTGGTGTGAATGTCAAAACACATGTAAATTTTGAAAAAATTAATCGATTACATTTCTAGATACTCATTTCAAATAATGGATTTGAAGTTCTCAAAAGATCAACAACATTATGCATTTGAGGAGAATTGTAGGAACATTTCATCTTCAAACATATAATTCAAATATATGTTTTTTTATGTACTCTTTTTAATTCACCTTTTTAAAAATTTGGAATTTTGATGAATTATCCCAAATGAATATGAAATTGCGCAACCATAATTTTTAGGTGCTTGGATATATATGGATGTTTTAAAAGTGACATTTTCTTTTTCCCCCCCAAAAGATTAAAGTTGGATATTACACTACAATAGATTGCACCCTCTTCCACTTTGCACTCCATTCATTTTTTGAGTGGAATGAAACAATTCCAATGGAATGTGCCAATGAAATTGATCATGTCACTAAGCTTTGGAATCTAGGTGATATGTGCCGAGTGGAATGTGCCACAAATTATTCCATAATTAATTTAGATTGTTCCATATTAAATAAATATTAAATTTTTGGGTTTTGGCAAGGACCCACTTTGGAGTGGATTTCAGTGATGTTTTGACTATAAATATTTGTGAATGGCATACAGAATCCCTTGTGGGTGGATATTTTTGAAGGTGGATATTTTTTTAGTGGAACTTTTTTTTGGTGGAAAATGAGTGAAAACTTCATTCTAAGTGGATTAGGCCATTTTGGACATAGAGGTTTGGGTAGACCAGAAAAAAAAATTCATGTTTTTATGTGTATCTTTGTAGTAGTGGAAGGCCATTTCCATTGGACCCATGAATCTTCATCCATTCCAGTTTGTTACACATAACATCAAATCCCACCAAGGTTAACATTTTGATGTAATAACTTGGTATATTTGCATTCCATAATTCAAGGACAATGCACACAATATTGAATGCCAAATGTGGTAAGAAAATCAACAAGTCCAAAATTGTCCCTGATTTGGTTAGATGCCTAACCACACCATGTTTTGGTGTAGATACATAAATTCCTAATGTATATAAATTCTATGTCCAAAAATATCATCTCCAATAATCCCATGTTTAATAGCTAGTTGCTACCACATGAATCTTCTAGTAACCACTTACTTGCCCACAAGACATAGGTGTTCTCATAATATGGGGGTTACGGGAAGGTTCTACCACCATGAGCTTCACGGCTAGCTTGAACACCTTAGTGACCATGACCATCTGCGATCCCTTGGCACACAATTGTGCAAGGTCCTTGCTCCCATATGTATTTGATGATCCGTTGACCCCTACAATCCCTTCTCCAACCACTTTCCCTTTGTGCCTAAGATGGAAAACACTACATTTTGTGCTAACCTTTAGTGGAACCTACCATCACACACTCAAACAATAGGTTTATATGCAACATGAATACAATTTGAATTACATATGTACATTAACATCAAGTGAGTCCACTAATTTACAAATCAAATGCTTTAAAAGATCATCAACATACTCACCTCATCTACTCGTGACATTAATTGGTGGGGCATGGGAACATTAATCTTAATTATTTTCGAATTGGGCACTATCACAAAAAATCCCAACTTGGCTTGAATGCCCCCTCGGTGGTTCCTTGGTGGGTTTGACCACGAGTGGAGGTTGATGCCCCACTATCTATATGTGAGCATGGGGGGGATGGTGCCTTCCCTTTTTTCTTTATCAACCATGAACATCAACAGTTTTTCCCTATGACTAAAGGGGACATGGTCAATGCAAACAAATTATTCCATCCTTAAACATATTAACATTAAAAGCTACAAATCGTAGATATTTGGTTATATGCATGGTGATATGTTAGTGGCATTCTTGGTGGTTGAGTTAAAATCTCACCACCATATTGATTTAATGTTGCCTTGTTTTTTGCTACCCTATCTTTTCAAGCTCGTACAATGGAGTGAGGTGGTTGACTATTGGGCACTATTAGCCCAACATTCAAATCAAGATCTTAACTATAAGATTTGCCAACATAGGTAGAGAGCACCTCCCCATCTAATGGGGTCTTGAAGTCACTCTTGCTCAATGATTGAGCCCGAGATTTGGAAAGGGACTTACTTGTGCTTGTGTTATTATCATGTCCCTTTTCACTATTATTATCTATGCCCTTCCCCTTCTTCACATCATAGCTTGGCATGAAGGGAAATTTTCCTATAAACATGATAATAACAAATTAACCCACGTGAGGCATTCTTGCCATGATTTTGAGTTTAGTTTATATTTAGGTTAAATAGAATAAGAAGCTATAATGTTAGTTTTGGAAACCCTTATAAGCTTGAATGAGTTTTGATGGCATTCCATGGAAATGCATAATAAATTACAACCTTGTAACACCTACAAGTAAGCAAGGGCTACCCTTCTTATTGACAACTACCCCACACATCTTTCAAATGGTAGTTCCATTGTCACCCCACATACATTCCACTTGAGCTCCATACACATTCCCATTTATATTTCACATTGGATCCACATGCAGATTACACTTTTCCCATCCACCTTTAGCCCACTAACACTATTTTATACAACCTTCATAAGCATTTCAACATGGTGTACAAGGCATTTCATATTGACCTTCATTTACACCCTACATACATTTTTTAGTGGTTTATCATCATGCACCATACTATACATCTACTCTAGCTCCACATACAATGTACATTAGTCTACATACATTCCACATGCAACTAACCTAGCTACATTCCAGTCACTTTACATGTGCATTACAATATTAATCCACTTTAACTCCACCTACATTCCATTTGGACCTCACTAGAATTCCAATCTTGACCTGTAAGAAACCTCAAAAATGCCCACTTAATAAAAAAACCCGTGTTAATAAAACATTTTACCCTACTCTCACCTTCCAAATAAACATATCAATATTTGACAACTAATGAACCAGTATAAAGGTCTTAAGGGGGTAGGATGATTACATGATTTGGATGAACAAGGCATTTAGGACATGGACTTTTCATGGAACATTGTAGTTTTGAATTTTGAATTCATGTTGGTTTTGAATCATGATGATGTGACTTGGGACTGCCCAAAGAGGAAAGATTTGGGGAAGAGGGGGATTATTAGACAGATTTTTTTGGAAAAAGGGAGGAGTTGTAAGTACTTTGTAGTATAAACCCCTATATTTTGTTTTGACATACCATTGACCTTAATTGTTGTTTTGATTTTTTCAACAAAAGATGGGATTCTGTTGAAATTTTGATTTATGTTTTTAGTAATACATATAAGCGTAGACTTTTAATTTGAGTTTTATGTTTATGTCATTGCCTAAAATTTTTATAGTATCAGAATATGAGGAAAATGAATGGTAATCTTGTTTTTGGAATTTTTTACAATGTATTTTGAAGTGTAGATTTTGGTTATATGAAATAACCATGAATATGGTGTTTTAATGAATGGTAGTGTTAAGTGTGTTGAGAATCAAGGCAGAAAGAATGAATGTATGCATGTGAAGTGCAATTTTGTTGTTATAGTAGTGTGGAATAATTTAGTAGGAATTAAATTTCTACCATTTGGTGACCATTTTGTGGGATTTTTTTTTGTTTTTTTTTATAGTAATGAAATTTTTGTTTACAAATTATATTGTTATACCATAGATGAGAATGTTTAGACAAGTAATGTTATTTTTTCAATTCTAAATTTAAAGGGGTACGGTATAAAGTATCAAAGGTTTAAGCGGTTGATGCCATAAGGATTGCAGAATGATCTATAGACTTTAAAGATGAAGAATTGTGAAACAAGATGATTCAAATGGTGGTTCAAAATTTACAGCAACAATTAGACTTAAAGGAAAATTGGCAAGTTATTGAAAGACAAATAGAAGATAATCTTGAAAATGGAAAGGATTATGCATGGTTTAATTATGAAAAAATATAGGGTTTTACAACTGGGCTTGCAAATAGGTTTTCCAATTGCAACAAACATTTGCAATTCATGGTATTTATATGGCCTTGAGTGCTAACGGACAAATTGCAATAGTTGTAACGGATACCTTATGTTGCATACAATATCATATATACAATGAAACTCACATGCAACTACATGCAACTTCTTTGCAACTAATCTCCACGTCAAATTTTCATGCACATTCCAACGTGGCGAACGAAATGCCAACGTGGTTTTTCATCCATTTGTTAATGGATGACGTATGTTAATAACTTTTGCAACTTATTTATAACTATTTTACAACTAGTTTGACGAATATAATCTTTAATTATTTCATTCATCCATTTGATGAATGAATTATATTCTTATATTTCATACTTTATCTACAACTATTTTACAAGTAATTCAAAATATATATTAGTTCATTATTTCATATATTCATTTAATGTGAATGGTTTTTATCCCAATCCTTTGTAAATTATTTACAATTATTCTACAACTAATATACAACTAGCTTGACGAATATATTCTTTCATATTTCATTCATCCATTTGACAAATGGATTCTAAGTATCCTTATCTTTTGTAACTTATTTACAATTATTTTATAACTAGTATAACAAATATATTCTTTAATTATTTCATTCATCCATTTGAGCAATGAATTAAGTTCCTATGCTTTGCAACTAATTAATTATAATATGTAATGTTGAATTGCATTGGACATCATTATTTATAAACTTGAAATGGAATTGAAACTTTAAATAGATTTACATTCCATGATGAAGAATACATTACAAAAAAGAATAGAAAATGATTCTATCAAAATACAATTTAACTATGAATTTAAATATAATGCCGAAGCTATTTATAACAAAAAAAAATTTCTATTTAAACAAAAGGTTAAATCATAAAAATGATGACCCACAACAATCAAATATTTCTTCTAAAACATTATGTTTCATAAATGAATGTTTTATTTATATTTTTGTTGAAATGGAGCTTGAACCATGTAATTTTTTGAATCCACCTTATTTGCTTGAAATTTGCCATGTCATGATATTTAGTGCCACATGTGAAACGAAATTAGTAGCATATTATAACATTGTAATGTCAAAAATATGTAAATAATCCCTTCAATTAGAATAAAACTAGTTTACAACTATACTACCACTAACATGCAACTTATTTATCACTAAAATGCAACATATGTAGAACATTGATACAAAGTAAACTGTAATTTGTACACTTGCAAATAAAATCAAATATAATCCTTACAATTAACTAAACTGAATTACAATTTTAAGTACTTTTGAAAGAATTTCACCTTGTATACATAATTTTGATGTTGATGGATTGAAACATAATGAAAGTTCGGCCTTACAACATGAAAACAATAAAAATCATCACAAATGTTCAAATGTAAAACAAGACATATGTAACACGAAAATCACCTTTCATAAATCTTTCATCATTATAAGTTAAATTAGATTCGTACAATCAACTTCTAAATAAAATGGAATATATTTTCATATCATTTTTCTTTAGTATATGAAAAAAACGACCAATAATCAAAAACCTTCAACATCCAAAAATAAAAGCAAAAACCTTCAACATCAAAAAACCTTCAATATCCAAGAGTAAGAGCAAGAACTTTCAAAACCTAAAACCAAAAATAAGAACTTTGAACATCCAATAATAATAGAATTAACCTTTAACATCAAAAAGTAAAAGTAAAAGTAATAACCTTCAACATCCAAAAGTATGAACAAAAACCTTTAACATTCAAAGAAATAATAAAAACCTTCAACCTCCAAGAGCAAAAACAAAAGCCTTCAACCTTTCTAAAAGCAAGAACAAAAAACAAAAATTCGTAAGCATAAACGAATGAAAGTTGTTGATGTATTGAGGTAGATCTGTTGATAAACAACCATTTGTCACTTGCTTAAGGGTTTCTCACCCAAATTTCAGATCTTTAAATTTCAAATTTTAAGTTGAATATAGTCACATATTAGTTGTAAACAAGTTGAAATGTCATATATATTGGGCGGTGGAAATGTATACACGTGGCATGATCCTATGTGTTATTTAAGGTCATACATTGCAAAGTAGTCGTTGATTAGTAATTAAATTTATCTTAGTTGTGATGTAGTTGTTACACGTGACTAAAGTGCAACTTTTCAACAAAGTCAAACATGGTTGACTACAACCGTATATATAGTGCGTACATTATATTATATAAATGTACATCTTGCAACTAATTTACAACTACAATATAAATCCTTGATTTTCTGACATAACATTTAATTTATTAATTTATCATATTTCCATAGGACATTTGTAATGCAATTTTTATATTAGTTGTTTTAGAGTTTTAGTTATAAGGTAGTCTAGTTGTTGCGAACACAATTTCTCATAGTGCTTACAAAAACCCCATATTGGAATATGATGTTGGACATACAAGTTTAAAAAACAAAAGAAAGACTTGCAAGGCATAGGTCGTTTCTACCACAAGAGGTGGTACGGCATGAAGTATGGACTGAGGGTCTTTAAAAATAACATAGTTATAAACAATGATCTCCATGGAGATAAATGTAATCAACTACTCACCCAAATGAGTGGGTATAGTATACTTAACCACAATATGTGGTTCAAAGTTGAAAAGATCAAGACAAAGCATGGATTTTTGCAGTGTTTGATCAATCGCACAAAATTTCAAGTCCAAAGTCGGTGACTAGTTGAGGAAAGGATGTTACAAGAGGTATATAACCCAAGTTTGTGTATCATTTTGCATCTCCAAAATACTATGAACCAATGGAAGACTGGGAGGTGGAAGAAAACACCAATATCAATGTGGTTGAAGAGATTGAAGAAAATTACCTATGATCATATGAGTATGCAGAGACATAAGTGAATGTGTTGGATTAAGTACCATGGTCATATTCACATCAAGGGAATTTAGAGTTGGATCAAACAAGGTACACAATCAAAACACGGGATCATGAATATGTGGATTCAAAGGTAGTCAAATTACTTTCAAGGATTTGTGCGTTTTGTGAGGAAGAAGGACATGCAATCATGGATTGTCCTATTGTGCCTTTTCACATCAGAGCATGTATTGTTATACATGTAGAGTTACAAAATGTGGTAGGAGCATTAATGGATCAACCATAGGAACATGAACCCAAAATTCCTATAGTATAGAATAAATTGAAAGGCATGGAGTTGGGAAGCCAATTGGGACCACAAAGTTGACAAATTTGTCCATTTATTCAAAGCAAGAGCAGAAAACCAAAAGTGTATTCACATCCATGTTGTGCACCATAGAGGATACCAACGGTAACCACAAAATGGAACATTGTTGACCTTGATATAAACAAGATATAAACAAGTTGTTAGCAGTTGGATTTATTTAATTTATAGAAGAGGCTACATGGTTGTCACCCATAATAGTAGTTCCCAATAAAAATGTCAAACTAAAAATCTATATAGATTTGAGAAAACTAAATGCAACCACAAAGAAGGATCCATATCCATTACCTTTTACATATGAAGTGTTGAATATAATAGCATGGTACGAGGCATATTCTTTCTTAGTTGGATATTTAAGATATCATAAAATATTTATAGCTCCAAAGGACAAGTACAAGATTGCATTTGTTAAAAACAGGGGGGTTTTTATATGGAAGGTGATGCTATTTGGAATGAAAAATGAACCTGTAACATATCAGAAAAATTGTTACCAAAACATTCAAAGAATATTTGGACAATTATATGAAAATATTTCAAGATGATTTTACAATGTAAAGTGACATGGAAAGTCATCTATAGAACCTTAGATAAGTGAAAAAAATATGGCATTAGTTTGAATCCAGATAAATGTGCATTTATGGTGTTTTCAAGGATGATCTTGAGTTTTATTGTTTCCAAAAAAGGGAAACTACCATATCCAAAGAAGATTTAAGCAAAAGTAAACATGTCACCTCCTAAAAATCCATAATAAATTCAAATATTTAATGGGATGACACAACTTTACAAATGTTTTACCAAAAAAATTGTGCTATTATGACACTTATCACTAAACTGACTAGAAAGACAAAAACTTTTCCTTGGACAAAAGAATGTAAAAAAATAGAAGTATATTGAAGCATTGATATTGATATCACCAAACTTGCATGTGGAGTTTCATGTTCATATATATATGCATCCTTATTAGTTGTGGGGGCCATGTTATCTCAGAATGTAACATGGAAAAATGATCAACTAATAGTGTATGTTTTTGGGCTTCTGAACATAGTAAAACAAAATCATAACACAACAAAAATAGAGGCTTTAACAATGGTTTTTTCTTTGCACAAGTTTAGACATTATTTGTTGGGCAATAAATTTGTTTTTTATGTAGTTCATATGGCATTGGTCTATTTGGTCAACATACCACAAGTTTAAGGGATAATAATTAGATGATTGATCTTGTTCCTAAAATATGATTTCACATTAGTGTAGAAGCCAAACAAAAGTCATGTAATTGCAAATGCATTGTCAAAACTACCAAATATTACAAAACCCACAAGTGTGCCTGATCAAACCATTAATGCAAGTTTGTTTTACACAAAGCCTGAATAGCTAAAGAATGTGAAAGAAAATTTGAAAACATGACAAATTGACGGCACACTTTTAGTACAACAAAAGCAAAGATTGGTCACGAAAGTATAACTTTTCACATTGAAGAATGGTGAATTGTACAAAATGGGCCAAAACAATAGATTGTGACAATGTTTGACAACTATGAAAGCACAAATGGTGATGAGAAATACATGAAGGACCATCAAAAGGGCATTTTGCAATTGAAATAACATAAAGAAATATATTGGATGCTAGATATTGGTGGTCAATTAATTATGTACAAAGATGTGCATGACTATTATAAATCTTGTGATGCATGTCAAAGAACACGAGGATTGGTAACTCAAAGTCTTGCAAAACTAGTCATAAGTCTTCTAGAGGAACCATTTATGAAATGGGGATTTTATTGGGCCAATAAGCCAATAGGAAGATATATAGGAAACAAATATATTTTCGTAACCACAAATTATGCTACCAAGTGGGTGGAAGCAAGAACATTGAAATATGATATTGCAACAATTGTAGCAAAAAATTTATATGAATGCATATTAACCAAGTTTGGATGTCCTTTGATTATAGTCATAGATCATGGACTTCATTTCATTAATGATGCCATCAAATATTTGACAAATCATTTTCTATTGAAACATGTTAATTCTACAACCTATTATCATTAGGGGAATGGGTAGGTTAAGTCTAATACCAAGGTATTTGGGACAATGTTGACCAAGTTAGTTAGTGAGAATAAAACAAATTGGGATGAACATTTGTCTATAGTGTTATTTTCATACAAAATTGTATATAAAATAGCACCATGGTATACACCATATCAATTAATGTATGGTTTACATCCATTGATGCCCACAAAGTACATAGTGCCAATTGCTAGTGGAAATGAGAAAGATAGTACTTTAGTGAAAGTTTTAACTAGTAGATTTACAAAGTTGGAAAAGTTGTCGGATGCTAGAATGCAAGTTACAAAAACTACATGAATTTAGTAGCAGAATAGAACATTATGGAATCAACAAAAGAATCCAAAAAAATACTTTAGTTTTGGTGATTGTGTTTTGTGGTTTCCAAGGGCAATAAGTCACACCTAGGGAAGTTTACTAAGAAATGGTTTGGATTGTACAAAGTATAATATGTGTTGCCAAATAACATTGTGTTATTGGTGACCATTGAGAAGTTTGAAACTAACCCTATGCTAATCAATGTGAATGAACTCAAAGCTTACAAGTACATGGAATCTAAAATTCAAAAAAATAAGAACAACAAATGTCAATATATTGGGAACAAAATGTAGGTGGAATTCATGCAGAGAATTCTAATATGAAGGAGGAAGATGAAGATTATGAAATACAAAAACCACATATGCAAAATAAAAAAGATGATGAACAGATAGAAGATCCTACGATCAACACAACATTGATTTTTGATCTACAAATGACTAACAAGTCTGTGATTAATAACTACATACTTGAAGGATTTGGGATGCATAGATCTTAAGATGATCCATCATGGGTATCGACTAAATTAGTAGAAGTATTTGTTAAGTCATTAAGCATATTCTCACAATCATCATATTTGTTGGCATAGTCAGTAGAAAAATCAATATATTTAACAATTGTATTGTTATAATCAACAGATGAATTGTCACAATCAATAGATAAATGGGCGCAATTAGTAGAAGGTATATAAGGCAAACAAGGTGGAGTCAATACAACTAATGTAGGGAGATTATAGATGTGGAGTAATCAAAAGATGAAATTTGTGACATTCATTCATAATGATGATGTGAAGTGCTTCCACGTGGATGTACAAGGGACACATAAACTTGTAGTGACGAGTTGTATTAATTTCAAGGATCATGTGTTAATTAAAAAACAATGGGTAAGTAAAAAAAAATGCATGCGATGGGTGGGAAGTTCAAGGACAAAAAAAAAGGGGTAATCATCGAAAGTAGTTTGCATTTGTTGCTAGAAGTTGTACACATTTTTGAAGTTATAGAATTCAAGGCAACATGTGTGTAGAGAGTGCAATAAAAAAACTACATACAATAACAAAGGAATAGCAAGCATAGAGGAGTGAGTACAATGAAGGCAAGAAAAGGGATCATAATTGTTGAAAAAAATAGAAATATAATAACAATTGAAAAGAAAAGAAGGCATGTTGAATATTCAACCATTGGCTATGAGGTTGTCCCCGCATTCATCATCATTTTCGGAATGTGCAAAATGAAAAATGTACGATGAAAAGATGTAATTTGCACAAACGATAATTCGCGATATATATAGAACTAGAATATCTTCAATTGAGTTTTTGTGCAAAAGTAGAAAAAATTGGCATGCAAAAAAACAGATAGGGTTAAGAGCTACATATGTAGATTCAATGTTTATTGAAGAATTGGAAGAAAACAAAGTTATGGAGCAACATTTTGTGGAAGCACATGTAGCATTTGAATTAAATAGTCATAATAAAAACATAATTTGGAATATGAATGTGATCAACTTTAACAAGAGTATGATTCCATGACATGCCCCCAAAGGCTTGCCACAAGGTATTGGGATAAACTTTTTTATGTAATGCATTGTTGAAGATTTCAAAGCCTTGGGGATACTTTCCCAACCGGCCACAACCGCATGATTAAGTGTAAGCTATGTTTATTTTACATGAGTAAAATCATATTTAATTTCATTGTCTCATGAATGTTTAATACATTTATACTCAATGTTTCTTGTATGTTGATGTAACATATGGGTAAATTTGAAAATAATATAGTAAGTATTAAATACCCAAAAAAATAAATAAATTGTAACCAATGTTTAATTTTATTTTTGAACATTATTTAAGTATTATTTAAAGAATTTTTGGCCAATTTTTCCCTATCACATCAACTTATTAGTACAAATTCAAGATTCCTTGTCAGTATTTTCATGGAGCACTTTTAACTTT
This sequence comes from Sphagnum tenellum, assembly GCA_963921925.1. Taxonomy (NCBI): domain Eukaryota; kingdom Viridiplantae; phylum Streptophyta; class Sphagnopsida; order Sphagnales; family Sphagnaceae; genus Sphagnum; species Sphagnum tenellum. The sequence continues at coordinate 20,196,607 of OY998144.1, forward strand.
TGAAACTTGGGCATGTTCTTTAACTTCATGTATTAGGAAAATGGGGGTGTGTAGGGGTTCCTAGATGACATTATGACAAATTCCTCAAATTCAAATTGAGCTAATGAAGATGTGAAAATGTGCAACTTACTTGAGAAAAAAACAATTAGTGCAGTTGTAATCAAATTGGGTTGGGGACGTATTTTGGAATCATACTAAATTCACATGTTATGGGCAACATGACCCTCCTCCCTATCATATATTTTCAAGTTTTTCTTGGGTTGGTCCTTATTGAAATGTCAATTTTTTGAGAAATACAAAATTGACTCCAAAAACTAGGACACATAGAGTCCTTAATCTTTGAAACATCATAATTCCTTCAAAATATGTTTGTATTGAACATGGAACCTCTCATTCTTGTAATTTTTATTGTGATCTTTCCAATGTGTAAAAAACCATTCAATTTGGAAGTGATTTAATATGAGAAATTGTCTTTTGAACATTATGAACTTTTGTGAAATCCCAATTCCAAAAGTGGGAGTTCATTGTAGGAATCCTAGGAAGTCCTCTCCTTGACCATGTTATGGGGGTTTTAACATTAATTCCAAGTCTTCAAGAAAGGGGATTTTTCCACAATGTTGATATAGTTAGTTAATTAGTATCTCTAAATGACATTCAAATAATGATTTTTTAAAATCTATGTAACAAGCATGTTTTTTTGGAACAAATAGGTTCTCCAATTAATTATAGGTTCGGCTCTAGGGTACCTAGACCAAAGGTTCACAATTTTGCCAAAATTGGAATGGGATTTAAATTGTGTAACTCCTTTTCGTGCTAAAAAGATGAGGCTCTTGTCCCGTTTTTAACATGTCAATGTTTTTAATTAAAGAAATACAAGTTTTTTGAAACGGAAAAAATTGATTCATACTTGATGCACCGTTAAGTTAGTCAAGTGGTATTCAGATAAAAAAACCTTATTAATTCCCAAATTTGCAATGGAATGCAAATGTAAGGCATGCCTTTAACTCCTACAAAGAAAGAGGGTTTGAAAGTTTTCGGACGGAGATTTGTATGAGTCCATGAAGTTGAATTCAAAGTGACATCAATTTACACCAACCAAGAAAGCGGTGGTTAGTGCAAATTTGAATCAAAATGGTGCATGAATGAAGTCACGGGAGACATTTTCACATGATTCACTCAAGGTTTTTTAAATTTTTTTAAAGAGGTCCTAATTGGGACATTTTCTTTCCACTGAACCAAACTTTGTTTCAAATATTTGAAACATTGTAGGACTCTAACTCCCAAAGTTGAAATTAATTTGGGAGTGTTGGGATTCACTTTCCCACAATTTTGCAAGTATGTTTGAATTTCTATACATTCTCTCCTTTCGTCATGCCTTAATTTTGATCATGAGCCTAAAGCTAGGGTTGTAACAACGTGTGTTTTTTACAATATTATTGTGTTTATGGTTTGTGATGAAAATAGATGTAAAAGCCTTGATGTGGATAATGCATGTCATTCCCAAAGTGAAAGTTCAACTTGAAAGTGCTAAGAATGCTTCCCTTGGAAGCCCACACACTTCCATTTCATGTCAAAATGTGTTTGCACTATGTCCCATTTATTTCAAGTTTAGTTCCGTGTTTGGTTGGCTCCGAACTTGAAAGTGTCTAACTTCCTTTCAACCCAAGATGAACACTTACCAAGTTATCATTAGTAGTTGGTCATGCACTTAAGTGAGCGTTGCAACAAATGAATGTTTTGCCCAAGGAAAATGTAGCCAAGCTTCCCATGGAATGGATGACACCATCCTTGGGGAATTGGGTTCAACTTATTCTTGTCCCTTCAATAACTCGACTAAGGAAGCGGGCCCAAGTTGCACAAGAAAAGGATTGTAACAACCATCTTCTTCCCAAGATCAAGATGACTTCCCTAGATCATTTTGATTTGAGGAAGTTGTGCAAGTAAGTAGGGTTTAGGGTCTAGATGGCTATCAAAATATATATTTCAATCCAAAATCTTCAACTTATTCTTAACTATTGCATCACACCTCTATATTAAAAAAATGTGAGATATCATTGAGAGTCTAAAATTTTATCATTAATTAGGTATTGTCAAGAAAATTGAAGAAATATTTTCTGCAACAACCCTGAAATTGGTGCTGCGATAATTTGTTGCTCATGTTTGATGCTTTGACCTCGTTTCCCCCAAACATGTGGTTGGTCTTTATAAAATCACTTGACTAGTTGCATTTGTAAGGCTTCTTCAGGATCTCAGCTTGTCTGGCCTTCTTCTCAAGATGGACAAGATTGAAGCTGAAAACACAAAAACTCTCCCCAATGCCACAATTGGTATCTTAGCTCCCTCAGTACTTACTTCCCTTTGGCTCTTCCTTTAATCTCTTGACAAGTTGCTTCTTTGTATCTTGTCAATGCACAGCCACCACTCAAGATCCTCACTATTTTGTGGCAGCCCAGGGCTCCCTGTCATTGTTGTTGCATGGGGCCAAGTCCTGTGAAAAAAAAACCTGGCATGTTTCTGTTGTTTTCACTCATGTTTCTTCACGAAACTCTAATTTCCAGAGCAGTTTCCATGATTGCGGGATGTTGCCAGTCCTGTAAGTTGAGTACTTGTTTTTGCTGAGTAAATTGGTGCAAGGTCCTATTCTTTCAAATAGAGAAAAGGAAAGATGTACTTTTACCATGATCCACGACAAGACAAGCCGCCCTCAAAGTTGGGAAGGTGGCAGGCAAATTGGTTTGGGAACCTTCAGAATTTCAAGGTTAAGATGACATGGTTGTTGGGAAGGTGGCAGGCAAAACTGGTGGAAACTTCAGAATTTCAAGCTTAAGGTGATATGGTTGAGAAGATGGCAGGCAAAACTGGTGGAATTTTCAGAATTTCAAGCTTAAGGTGATATGGTTGAGAAGGTGGCAGGTAAACTGGCTGAAACATCAAAATGTCACAAAATTCTGACTATGAATGAATGTCATGGGCATTCGCAGCTATATTCTGAGTAGAAACAAAAGCAATGACAAACTCTGTGATGCTGTTGTCAAAACCATAGCTGCTCTGCCAAGAGTCACATGAGCTGTAAGAAGAAGAAATATGATGTGGGTCGTCACAGTTTCTGTTGGTCATCACAGTACAGTCTGTGCTGATCAAATGGATCTTATGACTCAGTACAGGACTCTCACATCGTGTACTCACAGTGCTTCTCTGAGACCGTGTGATGGCGGCCAGAGTGAACCAGCACCCACCAATGCACCATCCACTGGATGCCTATTGTGAGAGCATCTCCAATGGTGCTCGATATGTGATCCTACACAGTAAAATTGGACAAAGAAAATCCAACTTATGCTGGTTTTGGCTCCGCATAATTGCCATGTTGTACACCTGCAGAAAAGAGTGTAATAAATATGATCTAACTGCTACTCATTGTTTCTGATTGACCCATCGTAATGATTCGTCCAAGTGGTTTGCTATTAGTCATCCCCCACCTATTTGCTGTCCCACTTTCAGTGTTATGGGTGGGGTTGCAAAAGAGTACCTAACAAAACTTGGATGTGAAAAATATCTTCGCAGGGTCACATACTGAGCGCCGCTGGAGATGCTCTGACTCAGTTGTGGATGAATGTCAATTGGGTTAATAATATTTTGTTTCACCTCAGAAACTCACTCTGCACAAAGTAGGTCCTACATAGAGGTAGATAGGTAGGCAAATAGGTGGCTACTAAGTAAGTAGATGGTTCATACTTCATACATAAGTAAGGACTTGTTTTTACTACTTACCTATTAACAACAAACTTGCATGTGGGTTGTTGGTAAGGTATGTAATGAAACAAAATGTAACTGAGCTATCCACCATGGTTAGCTAGGGAAATGAAACCCGACAAAAAAAACTGTTTCTGACCACTTACCATCCACACATACTTCATGGTACACTGGTGGGTGCTGGTTCACTCTGGCGCAGTGTTCTGTGTAACTCACATCCTCGATAGCACTCGGTGGCAGCTCTACTCTGTGGCAGCTCTCCTCAAGCCTCCACACCTCCATCTTCATCAAACCTCCACAAATTTCAAAATCCCACTCCACAACATATCCCATGATGTGCAGCCCTGCCCATATACACAACAAATAAAAAAGAAAAGAAAAGAAAAGGACGTTGAAACAAGTGCAGGCGCACATGGTGAGCTGCCAGTGTGATATGGGGCGGGGAACCAAGCGGCCTCTGTATCATTACCCCGGGGACAATTTCCAGTGTCTTCAGCCAGATGATCTGATAGAAGTCCACACTAAACAAAAGTGGAAGAAGCTATACAGAAGGCTGTCTATGTATGTTCAAAGCAATCTCTGTATGGGAAGACACAACATGGAAGGTGTTTAAAATACAAAGAAGTTGAAGAAGCACGGCCAAACTTGATATAAAACAACAAACACTCACACCCCCAAGGGGAAAAGGAAAGAACAACGATGTAACTGGCAAGAGGCTGCTGGTTACTGAGGCTATTTCCAGTAACCAGTGGCCTCAAGCTGAATACAGGACATAACCAGCATCCTTTACATCCAGCTAGAATGTAGCCACAGGTACATAAGTAATAGAAATCTTGGGGATCAACTCACAATTATTCCAAGCAAAAGCTTGGAATTTTGAAAAACCCACACACTAAAATTTTGAACTCTAGTGATGGGGTTTTTCTGCCTCTAAACTATGGTGTCCACCTATTTCATTCCAACACATTTCTCCTGTAACAACACGATGCATTACTAGGGGTAAAAGTTGGAAATAATAATAATAATATGGTTTAGGAGTAGAAGGATAAGTAAGTATGGGAATAAATAATTCAACTTATGAGTTTTATCTTGAGAATCTTTGATTGGGGATGTAAACTTGGACTCATGAATAATTTAATTAATTATTCTGTACTAGACATATTTGAAAATGAATTATGTGAACTTGGACTAAATTTTAAAGAAGATTTCAAACAATTTAATGGCTTGCTCATGAGAAGTATGATAGTTGTAAAAAAATAATATGTGACATAATATCATTGGTTTGTAGTTGATGAACAAAAATGTTTTTTAAAATGTGGACAAACAGTGTCAATAATCTGTCAATTCATTTTTTCAAGCTGTGGGTGGAGCTTCAGGCTCATATTCTCCATTTCATTTGTTTTTTACAAACCCAATCTGACAAGCTATTGGTAGCCTTCAAGTCAAGCTCATTGTAGAGGTCATAGGAGTTTCACTTACACACCATTAGGTTTGAACTCAAGACTTTCTTGAGGTCCGGAGGTCCCAAAATGGTCTATGTCAATGAAGCAGGAGCCTTAGGGTTCCTTCTCATAGTTTTGTGTTAAATGTTGGGATAAGTTTTTAGTGTAACAAATTTATGCCACAATAAACTTATGTGTCCCTTTGATTATGAATATATTTACAAGTGCAAACATACATGGTTTTGGTTAATGAACTTTATGGAACAAAGTTTTTAGGCATGTTTGGTGAGTTCTCCATGGGGTGTAGCCCACGTAAAGATCGAATTTTAAGTTTGTGGGTGATTCTAATGCAAAATCATGTAAGTTTTATCTCTTTGATTGTTTAAGTGTTTTGTTTGGTTTGTGGGTGTTGTGTGGGGCATTTAGATGTGTAACCCACCTATGACAATGGAGATTTAATTCAAAATTAACCCTTACAAACCTAGATCCTTTCAAGGCTACATACCTTTTGATGCCACTAACTTTAAACATGATGAACATTTTGTAAAAAATCTTAGAAAAGGAAATTCACAAGAAACATAATATTTAACATTGGTGTTTGGGTCACATAGTTACTTTGAAACTTGGAAATTTTGTATCTATTTTAAAAAACCTTGTGGGGATTTTTATAGCTCCAACAATTCCAACAAAATGTAGTCTACACCAAATTTTAGATGAAACCAATGTCAAAGGATGTGAAAATGGCCTCAACATTTTTGAATTCACAAATTGTGGTTGTAAAAAGACCTTGGAAAAGAAAATGATTATTTTGGTTAGTTAGTTACAATGATTGATTGATCATTGACTGTTATTCTTGGTTAGTTGTAGTGATTGGCCCATGTGTGACATTTGCAGACACTTTCAATATATATTATCCCAAATTTATTGTTTATTAATTGGGGAGAAGCAAACATTTAAAACTAAACTTAAATGCGAAAATTAATGATATTGCCCAAATACAATGTATCCTTGGAGCTCCTCTAAGGAAGAAAATATGAGTGGATATGGGAACATGCTTATTACAATAATGTGCAAATATAACTTTGTTGGCTCTAAACTTTACCAAAGAATAAGAATATAAAATCAAAGAGATATGGTGTGGAGTAAGGAAACGAAAGGAAAATCAAATAATTTGAGTTAACACTGACTTAGGTAGGAATGGAAAGAAAAATGCTAATTACCATTTAAGTTAAGTTTACTTGACATAGATTATTTTTTTTGTTTTATGATGTTATCTGGATCTTAGGCTATTTGACACTATAGGCTTTAACATTAGGTGTGATTATAATTAAAGTATTGGGAAAGAGCCAAGAGAAATGTAGCCATGATGTCAAAGTTAGTGTTGTGCCTCCGATAATGTGTTGTGAATAATCATGACCTAATGGTAGTATCTTTTGGAGCATCTCCATCTTAGAACACTAAAGATCCCTTTTTATTAAATGTTGTAGTAGGATAGACCAAAACCTATCATTCATCAATAAAATTGGCACGAAATGCCATGGTAATTTTAACACCTCTAAACATATTTTCTTGTTATGAATACGATTAGTGACAATTATTGGTCGAAATGTAAAGGTGAATGTATTTCATTATTTGAAGTGATTATTTTTATGTTTGTGGGTGGGAACATTGAACATTAAATATCAATTAACTTTAATGTGCAATTGTAATTACCATTATAGGGTGGAAATGTTTTAAGGATAATCATAGTCTACCACCTCCAATATATCATTACCCTTGTCAATGCTCACTTGATTTTTAGGCCCTATTAAATAATTGGAATGTACAATTCGAAATCAATTCTAAAGTGTAAAAATATTTCATAATTAATTCCTTGGTTAGTCTCAATCCACTTCAAATTTATATTGAAATAGGATGAATGTATGGAAAGTTTTAAATGATTTGTGAAAAAGTTAACATTCACTTCCATGCGTTTTTTTCTCCTTCCAATTTTGTGATGTAGTATAAATGGCAATTGTCCATTTACCAAATTTGCCAAATTTTTCTATTAAAAAATTGAAAGGAAAAATAAAATCTCTTTATGTATATTTGGTTACCTACTTGAACCATCATCCATGTATCAAAATATTTTTGAAGGTTTTCTTGAAAAAAATTTTCAAGTTTTTGTTATTAAATAACATTTTGGGACAAAAAGATTTCACAACATGATGAAATTTCACACAAAAAATGGCTAACCCAAATGGAATAGCTTTTATGATAATGGGGGCATTATTCAGGCTTCTATTAATTAGTGAGGGGATGCACCATCATTATTTATTCTAATATTATTACTATTATTATTTTAGAAGTCGTCATTTGATCGGCCCATCACCAATACTTTTGGAACATGGGGCATTCCCCAACATAGAAACATGCTTTGCCATGCTTCCCCCCCCACCCCAAAAGTTCAAGAAGAAAAATTAAACACCATGAACATTCTCATTCATTCCCATTAGCTACATGGATTTTTATTTTCAAAACAGTTCATTGCCATTTTCAACTCGGACTAAAAACCTTGTTATAAACTAGGGGTATTTATTGCACATTTAAATTATTCAAATACCTTAGGATTGAAACACACAAATTTTTCTTTCACCATTTATATCTAGACTTATTTTATTTTGTGGCTAAAATTAATGAATAAAAAGGGTCCTCACAATGTTCATACAAAGGTTCTTGATTATTAAGTTGTTTGGATTGAAGGTTTTTGTTTGTCAGGCCTCCAAAAAACAAATATTTCAATGTTTGGATAACATGCCATTTAAACAAGAATTGACTTGCATCACAAGCAAGCAAAATAACAACATTCCATTGTATTGAACCATAAATGGAAAGTAGGCCTTGAAGATGGAAACGTTATGTAAATGCTACCATACACAACATATTTGTTTTAATGCAAGTCAAACTACAAGAGAAATATGAATCTAGGCAACCACATAAATGATAAAGCAAACCCCACAAAAGGCAATGAAATGCTTGGAATAGTATTATAAGAGAGGAATGGGAAAAATTGTTCTTCAAGATTGTCAAATCCAAAACACTAATGATTGAACATTATACATTTTCTTATGAATGATCTTTCCAAGGAGGATGCACACCAACATTTTTTTTATGGTGATATGTCACCAATTTGTTATACTAATAAGGGCCTAACAATATGCCTTTTATTTATTTATATGTTTAATTTAAAAAATTGCTCCAAAACCCCCTAAATGTGACATGAAGTAGGCAAACTATGGGACAATGTTTTGTCACATTGCTTGTAGCAAGTGTGTGTCATTTATACCATTTCCATTGTTGCCTTATGAAAGATGAAGTTCACATCCATTGTGACACCCATCAATGTTGGATTTATCAAACTAATGATGCCCATCAACATTAAATTAGTCAAACTTGTCCCATTGGATGGGGCTATTTGCTTCCAAATTATTCTTCCAAGTTCCCTTCATCTTCAAAGTTATCTAATGGTGATAGGGGTTTAAAAATTAGCATGCAACGATGGTTTTTTTCTTGGGAAGTTGAAATGACATTGCATTTTATTTTTGTTTAATATGCATTCTACATCATTTGTTTGATGAGTTGTTGGCAATGGCAAGGGTCTTATGTGAGTAGTTTTAATTTGGTGGATTTCAATTCCAATGGAATGAACATTACAAGTTATGGAAAAAACACAACGGGCAGCAATGGCATAAGTATCTAGTGTTGACAAACCTCCAACATTATGTGATGGGAACTTGGGGTATGTAAAATGAGATGGAGACTATAGTGCACAAGATAAAATACATGTTTGAAGGGCATTCCATAATCAAACTTTCATATTTCATGAATCGTTCATTTGTTTGTGGGCTTTTCTTGCATTTTTTTCATAGGTGTTTTCAATTGTAAGGGTTGGTTGATTTGTGCATGCCTTGCATTGTGTTTGATTTTTAATTGTTATGCATCATTGCATTTTTTGAAGCCTCCATCACTTGAGAGATTTCTTTTTTTTGGTCGTGCATTTTGTGTTTTATCATCGTTAACAATTACAAGGATTATTCAATTTGTATGTGTCTTACATCTCATTTAATTTGCACTTGTCGCACATGAATGCATTTTTTTGACATTCCATCAATTTAAGCCTAGGGGGGAAACTTAATGTAAAGTTTGGAATCTATGTTCATCAAACCACCATATTTTGGGAGGATATTAGATAATTGTCCAACTTATTTCTTATCACCCAATTATTACCTTTTTTTTTAATATACACATATTGAAACTACCCTATGTTAATTATAATCCATTATTTCAAATTACTACATACCTTATAGTATAATTAAGTTTATTATTTGAATAAAATGTACCCTATTTTAAACTAATTAACTTATAATTTCTACCCAACAACCAATATATTGCACCTTATCCCCCCCCCCACAGATTTAGGGTTTAAGTCTTTTGTCTTGCATCATGTTTTTCACCATTATTTTTATTGTAAGGACTAGTTAATTTTTGCGCACCTTGCATCACATTCAAATTGTGATTGTTGCATGTTGTTACATTTTAAAAAACCTCTGTTGCTTTAAGGTTTTCATTTTTATTTGTTTTTCCTTGCTTTGTTTGTGATATTTTTACCAACATGATGGCTCTAAACTACTTGCTTGAAAACTTGAACTTCAAGTTGTTTTCAATGGATCATCCAACATGATATTTACATTGCCCACTAGTTTTAACCCTTGCACCAAATGAACAAGTTAGTTTTCTCCATATTACATTCCTTCAAGCAACTCTACAAAGGAACCTTTTTAGAAGAAATAAAAAAAATCATTTAAGAAAATGAAGGTTTTCAAGACACACATGTTGCTCAATTCCCACGGGTAGAATCAATTCTAGGGGATGATGGCTTAGAGTGTCAAATGTGATGTAAAATTTGAAGTTGCATCAATGGGAAAGGAAAAATGTTAGTCTTAAAACTTGATACACCTTATAATCATGTTTTTTGCCAAAAGAAAATAATTTTGGCACTTTTAAAACTAGTGGTTGGGGAGCATTTATACAACAAACATGCTATGCAATGCTAAAATGAAAAAGATTATGATGGAAGGAATGCAAAATCAAATTTAATCTCAATGCAATGTAGGTTCATATGGGGGCAAAGAAAAAATTGACCTAATTTGCTACTATTTTGCATATCCTTATGCATGGAAGGCCAATTTCAGGGTATGAATCATTGAAGGAGTTGTTCATGTTGCTTAAAGTCAAGAATAACATGTTTAAACATTGGTTAGACAGAAGTGGTCAGGGGATTATTGAGGCCATGCATAATGTGGTATTTTTAAAAACTAAATATGTTATTATAAAAATTGATTTCCTTTTTATAAGTGTAGATGAGGTGAACACCATCGACAACCAATAGTGGATTAATATTCATGTTTATGCGATGAAAAATTGAAGGTTCATTCTAGTTTTGCTCACTTTTGAAAAAGTTGAAGTGAGTGCAACTTCAAACAATATTATTACTATGAGTTTCGAGGCCATGGATAGCTATGGAGGCCTTACCAACGAGGATATGGAATCGAAGTGGATTTCCTTGAATGTGATGGAGATATACTGTTTTAGAGCCATCATAGTAGGATGATTACACAAGTAAAGGAGAAATATTCCCTTACTTAATGCACATTGTATGCCAACACATTGAACCAACCTATTAGTTTTTGTTTTGAGCAAGATGGATTTGGTAGTGTGGATTGAAAGTATGTATATACATTAATTTCACTACCCTTTATGAACATCATAATGCACAATTGTCCTTTACTTGGGTTTCAAATCCAAAATGTGAATGGTAGCCATATTTGGCATAGTAGGTGGGTGGCAAAAGTTATATTTTTTATCACCTTGGAAGTCCTAAAATGCCTTTGTTCTTATGCATACTATAGATTAGGAAACCATGGTCAAAATAGGGAAGGATGCATGTTTAGATGTTGCCTTCACCTTGAATTGACTTATAAAATTTTTAATTAAAAATTTATGTCAACCCTTAGCATGATATACCTATAATATGTGGCATGTGAAGATACTACTATCAAGTTTTTCTTTCCCCATTTAATTTTAATCAAAGCAATATTTTGTGCTGGAAAAAATATAAAAGGTGGTGTTGTGGTTCCACCACATTTAGATTCAAGGTGGTTCAAGTTGCAAGCATCTTTTTTCAAATTCAACATGAGTTGTAATGTTAAAGGGGTCATGTGGGAAACAAAAGATGTGGACTCATTTATTCAAATGTGGCTAAAGATTATATCAAATCATTTCAGCCCATAAGATCAGTGAATATCTTAAGGTTGCTGAAATAATCATGGTGCAAGTGTTGGGTTTAATGGAAGATGAAAGAACTTTTAACAACTTATTTTCCATAAAAAATAAACTACATAATTGACTAACCACACATATAGACTTGTGTGTTTGCATGTTCACCCATAACTTTTACACCTTTATTGATTTTCCTCATCACAAAGCCAAAGCTCTACATTAAATACCGAGCTAATTCCTAATTTCATTTTGTAGTTGTTGTTTTATGCCTACTCTTTTATGAAGGTTGAATTGTATTTTTATGTTTCTTAAAAGTGGATGTTGCAATTCTCAATTTTTTTTTGTTATGTGAATGTGCATTGTGGGTGACATTATGCATGGTAGATTGCATTCCAAGTTGTGGGTCTTTTGAATTACTTTTTTTTCGAGGGCGTTTATGTGGGTGTAAGACTCCTCTATTACATTGGCCAAGACCTTTTTAGGTTGGGATTCAATTCCCCTAAAGGAGATTCAAGTTTAGTTATTGAATCGAGTTTAGATTTTGACATTAAAAAATATTCTATCATTAAAACTTGTAATCACTTCAAAGTACCATTGCTAATGACAAGATAATGGAATTTTTTAAATCATTATTAATTCAAAAACAAAAACCCACATTGCAAATAATAAAATACATGTGAGCATCAAGTGGACAAACATGGTTTACAAGAAAAAAATAGGTTACCCAAGTGATTAAGATTTTGAAAAAGTAACTTGCAAATTTCTTGATGAAATTGATATTTTCACAAAATAGTCCTACCATTGGGACAAATAATAACCTTTTTGGCATCTTGGGTTTTTTCAAGAAATAAACCTTGATGCACACACTACATGCAAAATACAACAAAACCAACTTTGACCAAATTCTCTATGGATGATTTGGATTGCAAACATTGATGTAGTGGAACAATAACATAGTAACATATATATTTTTGACAAAAAATTTCACTTGTCTTTTGACAAATAATATTTTGTCTACCAACTTGATTCTATTTCAACTTGGCTTTTGATGGGTTAGATTCCATGGTAAATGACAATTCATTGATTTTGAACCCTAAAAAAGAAGAAGATTGAATTTGAAGATTTAAAAACAAAATCAAAGCACATCTTGTAAATGACAAAATTATTTTACAATTTTGAACATCACCAATTCCTCATTTCATCCCTTGAATCCTAAACATGTTTTCAAAAAATATTAATGAGAATTACAAATTTACAATCAAAGTGAATAAAAAAACAATATAAAAAATCATTGCCTCTTATGTAAATGGAATGAGTCAATCCAAAGTTGGGATACATTTATCCCACATATACTTTCATTCTTGGAAAAAAGGTAACCAATTAATATTTAATGCATTGATCTCACACAATAATACATATTACACATATCAATGCAATTAAAATATTTAGACATATTATTATCCATCAATGACAAATATCAGTAGATTAATAGATTATCATAAGGTATTGTTGTGCTTGATAGGTGGACTATGTTTGTTTTGCAACTTTGCAAATATGAAGGTTGTTTAATTCTAACAATTAAAAAAAGGGGGAATGAATTAGAGCAATTTCCATTACATTTCATTCAATAATAGATGTAATTTTTACATATTGTAATCTGCTTCCTTGTTCTTGGATATTTTTGAACATTTTCAAAGTTGTATTTACTTACATTTGATTAATCACACTTGTTAGAATGGTTTGTAACAATAAGCAATACATGCAACGATGTCAATATTACGTGTTTATATCATTTGTGATTTGATTTTCTCAATGTGGTAAAAAACATGATAAATTTCAAATAGTTGTGTACCAATTGTTGTTATATATTTCAATAAAATGCTTAACATTTTGAAAACACATCCCCTTACATTTTTACACATCCCAAAATCAAAGTTTTTCCAAACTTGCATATCCTACGAACTTGGTATTTTTTTGTGGGCATTCGTAAAAAAACCGAAGTAAATGCTTGTGTAAAACAACACTAATTGGGACAATACCCCAATACATGAACAAATTTAGCATAAATTGAATTATTTTTTGTTTTGTCAAAAAATTTTAAATGATTTATCACTTGTGCTGAAATTTTTATAGTTATTATATAAAAAAAGAATCTTGAAGTTTTCAATTGTCATGTTTGAATTTCAGACCTTAAAGTTCAAAAAACTTTAGACTTGAGATAGTCTAGACACATTAGACTACCTTACTTAAGGTCAGTTTTGTCATTAAATAATGCTCAAAATAGTGAAACGAATGTTTTGTGTAGATATGAAGTTTACATGTTGAGAATCATCATAGTTATGATAGGTTGTTACACTCTAAATAATTTCATTATTCATATGAAAATATAATGATAGATCATGGAAAATATAATAAATTTAAAAATTAAAAAACGAATTAATTTTTTGAAAATTTTGAAAATTCATTTTGTTAGTGTGAAACTGACCTTAGGCTACAGTATCTTATATATCAATTCACGTAGTCCGTGCGTTCGTGCGTCTATCTGACGTGACGGTTCCGCGTTTTAATCCGCCGGCGAAACCGTGCCCAGACATCGGATTCCGAAAACGGGATTCGGCCCGTACAGTCGGATTCCGAGAACGGGATTTTGAAAACGAAAAACAGGATTCGAAAAATGGACTGCCAGCGATGGAAAATGGGATTTCGATTCCGCGTTTTAATTCGTTGGCAGAACCGCCAACGGAAAACAGGATTCGGAAAACGGACTTCCGGTGACGGCAAATGGGATTCCAGAAACGGAAAACAGGATTCCAATTTCGCGTTTTAATTCGCCAGCAGAACCGGAAACGAAAAACGAGATTCTGAAAATGGACTTCCGACGACGGAAAACGGGATTTCGATTCCGCGTTTTAATTTGCCGGCAGAATCGCCAACGGAAAACGGGATTCCGATTCCACGTTTTAATTTGCCGATAGAGCCGTCAATGGGAAACGGACTTCCGGCGACAAAAAACGGAATTCCAATTCCGCGTTTTAATTCGCCGGGCAGAACCGCCAACGAAAAACGAGCATGTTCTAGAAATCTGTGTATGCCCCTGGCAGCTTCTATGGTAAAGTACTCCATGAGTTCACACTAGTCCCATTAAACATAGCAAAAGTGTGCTAAGCCTGGGCCTGGAACCTCATGGTCATTTTCAATCCTAACTGGAAAGAAGTCCCACCACCCACCCAAAAGCTGCTTTGGACAGCCCCAGTTAACTAGCATCACCAGTGCAACAACATCCACTGGATGTCTCCATTATTACTCAGTTGTGGATGAAGAACCTCAACTGAGTTAATATCTGATTTCACCTTGGTAACCAAGATTGTAACAAATAGGTCTCATATAGGGGTAGATAAGTAGGAAAATAGGTAACTAGTAGGTCAGTAGATGGTTTGTTTATACACAGAAAAGGGTTGTTTTTTATTACCTACCTAGTAACAACCTGCTTGTGGGTTGTTAGTAAATAGGTCGTTTAAGGTGCGTTCACACTTGGTGTTAGGGACTCTAGTGTTGAGTCCATGAACACTATACTAGTCATTTAAAGACTTCAACTTCCGTATCGTGAAGATTTTATGTTAAACTAACATTCACTTAACATTATGCTATCCCCACATTTAACATTGGGTGCCACCTAGGATGTCACCTAAATTTTCATTTAACATCAGGTGTGAATGCACCAGTAGGAAGAAGGCAAATCAATCAAGCTGACGGCTATGTCTCATAACCAGCCCTCTTCACACACAGACAGAAAGGGCTCTTCATGGATGAAAAGTAAATTATTTCATACTAGTGGGTACCCGTTAATTGTTTCAACCAATCAATAAAAATTAAAAAAATGAAAAAAATCTTCAAAAAAATCCTCTCAAAGAAACAAAAAGATAAAAAAGAATCAAATACGTAGCCTTAGATTTTTCTGCCGATTTCTAATTTCTAATTTTTATTTTGTTTCTTCATTTTTGTTAATTCAAGAGAAGGGGAGAAAAATCCGAAAAAACAAATCCAAAAAAAAAAAAGATAAAAAAGAAGCAAATACGTCCGGACAGACGGACGGACAGACGAACGGATGGACGAAACCGGTTCTGCCATAGAAAATGCAGAGGCCGACAAAAGGCGATTCTGCAGGTGAATTAAAACGCAGAACTGTCGCATCAGACGGACATACGCACAGACTAAGTGAATTAATATATAAGACTAGTGGGTGCTCGTGGCCGAAGGCCACTGTGAAGCAAAGTGCTCATGTAGCTCTGCTCTGCTCGGGGAGCGATGGCGGGAGAAGAGTTAGGGTTAGGGCACATATTCCGTGCGCGGAGAAAGGGAGCAGATCCTGGCATTTCTGAGAGTTTCATCCACACGTGTCGATCACCTGCATGTTTCATCTATTCCTTTCATCCACATTCATCTGCGGGTGCCAATTTCCAGTGCTGGCCGGTTCTTAGTTCTCCCTATTCAAGAGAACCTCCGGTCCAGGTTCTAACCTTTTTTTTCCAGTCTGAAAAAACCTCCGGTTCCGGTTCAATGCTTACAAAAGTTTATAGACCCTCGGGTCCAGTTCCAGACCCTGTTCGTCACATTTTCAGGACCCCCCAATTGTAGGTTCTTTTATACATACCGGACTGGACTGTCCGGGCCGGTTCCCGTTTTCAAAATCCGACTGTCCGGGTTGGTTCTCGTTCTCGGAATCCAACTGTCCGGGCCGGTTCTGCCGGTCCATTAAAACGCGAAACCGTCGTCGGACAGACGAACAGACAAACACACTGTTGTAATTATATAAGAGATATGTTCCAGAATAACGTAGATGAAGTGTCATATCAATTCGTTTGTTGCCATGTTGGCGCCTTGGTTTTGAGATATCATCCACTAGGGCGGGGGTAGATTTTCAAATTTCCTATTCGTCATCCAAGAGCAAGAGGGTTTTCAGATATCATCCATGAGAATGGGGTTCTGGAGTTTGGTAGGTAGGAAATGACTAGAAGGTTGCATATTTTGGGTTCTGACCTGCGTCCTCTCAGCCAATCAGGTGAGCGAGATGATCGTGTCAGTTGTTTATGAAAAAATACCCCTGATTTCATTTCAAGGATGAATCAGAAGACGACAGATCAGCAAGATTTTCCCACAAATAAAACCGAACTGATTCTTCTGCATACTTTAGAAGATTTCTTAAGTAGCACCCCAAAACAAAAAAAACAAAAAACAAAAAAAAGGAGAAAGGACATTTTAGGGGCACCCATAAATCTGTGTTTTCTGGGCAAAATTTCGCCAAATTCCAACCTGAAAAATATGACTACACAAAGGATTTTTCCCTGGGAAAAAAAAGACTCGAAGGTGCCAGATTTTGGGAATTTTTTTCCTAATCGCCATATTTTTATGAGAAATTCTGGTAGTTAGCCAAGAAATATAGAAGGATTCTTTTTCTTTTTTCTACTTTTATATCTAGTATTAGCCAAATCTGGCTACAGCAGAAGAATCCACCGACCAACCTTGGACCGACAGAATGAGAGCCACAGAGAGAGAGGGTGGGGGGGGCGGGGAGGGCGGATAGAGTCCCGCGCCGTCGGCAGCAAACAGGCCGTTGCGGCGGTCGTTGCATCGTGTTGGGACACGGGGATGAGCTCTACTAGCAGCTGCCGTGAACGGCAAGGGAGCCAGGTGCCTTAATTCGGTAGAGTGAGAGCTGCGTACGCCATCACCCACCCAGCCCCCTTTCCTTCCCCCCTTCGCTCGCGCCATAGCTTTACAAGGTGCGCCTTATTGTTGCACCAAGCAAGGAACGTAGCCCAACCCTAAACCCCAAATACCTGTCGTGTGGGCTTCACATCCCCCCCCCCCCCCCAAATGCCTCGCTCTGCAACACAGACTCTTCTGTGTATTTTATGGTATGATCACTGGGGCCCCGCTCGCCACAGACCAGCAGTGACTTAGCAGGCGTCCAGACCAGTGGAGGTGCCCTAAGAGATCTCAGTCAAGAAGGTGTAGGTACCACTACTGTGGGTGCTGCGTACCCCACCCCAACCCCCAATGAACCTCGCAACATCGCAAAACCCTTCTTTAAAACCTCTGGCTCTACCCCCACCCCTTTTGCCTCCCACGCCCTACACAGAGCTTCCAACCAGTCCTTCGTTGCCTTCTGTAAAACCCGCAAATCACTTTACTCTGTCCCAACTCTCCTGTACTCTGCTTAAGTAGCCGATTTCCAAGCTCGCAGATCAATCACGTTGGGCTGGGTTCGTTTTTTTTTTCCTGGCTGGTTTCGGTTGGGTTGGGTTTTTGTTTTGGTAGCTTTCATAGAGTATGACTGTTGTCAACAACTTTGTCACAAGAAGCCATTTCGATCGCCTCCCTTAATGTATTGGAGTTCTTTCGGACCTTTGTATTTTGGGTATTTGAGTTTGTCAGCTCCAAGTTGCTTTCAATTGTTCCACAAAAAGCCCTCCCATGAGGTTTTTATGTTGACAAAATGTTTTCTAAGCTCTGGGTCTTGGAATAATGTCATGTAGTGGGAATTCCCGCACTTGTGTTACTGACCCCCATTGTTTTCGGTTACACAAGTTCGCGTGATCTGTAAAGCTTACAGAGACTGGATACGAGAATTTCTTTTCTGTTTCTGCGCGTCCCTCGTTACCTTTCCCTGGTCTCGCAATTGAAAATCGGCGTTCCGATCTGAATTTTTATTTCGCTTTCGTGTGTCTGCGAGTGAAGTCATCTGATCGCGTTAGAAGAGATCGGAGCCTGCGGTTCGCCGTCTGGCAATCTTTACACTGCATGTAACATTGGGGGCAGATGCTACGTGTGAGTTGTTGAGTTCGCGGGCTTTTCACATTCCCGCTGATAACGGCACCAGGGGATAGAGGTTCTTGTTTGGGGGTGGGAAGGATTGGGGGATTTGGTCCGAGTGATGGCTTGAAAGACGTGTAAACGGTGTCCGGATAGGAACAGCCAGCCACTCGAGGATTCACGTCCAGGGCGCCCTCAACTTGCTCTACTTCGTCTTTGTCATTCGGGGTCTCTCCGTCGCTCTGTTGTTGCGGGCGTAGTATTAGTAGCGGTGCATCTCCTTTCTCAGTTGAGGAGAAGAGAACAATATGGGCTTGGCTTGGCTTGGATTGCCTTGGGGAGTCGATCGCGATGACAAGCTAATGAGCGACACTGACGCACGGCATGCCTACGGCTCGATGCAGATAATGCAGTCTGGGTCACATGTCGAGATCGACTCCTTCATTCGGTCCACTATTCAGGTAATAAAGAAATCGGACACAGAAGTCTTCAAACTCTCCATTCAGAGTTATGATTCTCAGGACTGCAGCCCTGATTTTCTTTCTCTCGAATCAGTCGGATAACATGTTTTACTCCCTCCCCCCCCCGTGAGGCTGCATCTGCTGGCGACTCTTTCATGTTGACACAATTGATGTATCTTGTTTCTTTGGACAACTGCGCAGCTCTTGAGGTTGTGCCATATATCTAATTCTGAAAGCGCATTGCGATGAGGCTCTCAAAAGTAATATTTTCTTTAGCTGCTACGTGCAGAAAAACGGAATGCAGGATGCGTTTTACGTTCTAGACTTGGGGTTACTCGTTCGACTGTTCCAAGAGTGGGTGCAAGCGATGCCAAGAGTGAAGCCATTCTACGCCGTGAAGTGCAGCCCGGACCCGGCGCTGCTCACCACACTTGCGGCATTGGGTGCGGGCTTTGATTGTGCAAGCAAGGCAGAGATAGCGCAAGTCCTCGACCTCGGAGTCTCGACCGAGCGTATTGTATTCGCGAATCCCTGCAAAATTCAATCGCATGTCGCCTATGCCGCTTCCGTGGGCGTCAACATCATGACGTTCGATTCCGAAAGCGAGGTACCCCTTCCTGAAGAATTCTCTCAAGCCCCGACATGTTTGTGAAGCAAGAATGACACAGGAGGCCTGAGGTACTGTTTCTTTGCAGGTCCGGAAGGTGAAGGCGAATCACCCCCGGGGGAGTCTGTTGCTGCGAATCAGAACTGACGACAGAGGGGCTCGCTGTCCACTGGGAGTGAAATATGGTGCTCTCATGAACGAAGTGGAGAACCTACTGCTTGTTGCTGACCACCTGGGTGTTCCTGTTGCAGGTATTTATGATCTGTTGCAAAAAATTCCCTCCTTTTCTTTGTCCATCAGTTCAATCTTTTGTAGATAAAGATGAATGAATTTTAGGAGCAATGATTGGAACTGTTCTTGATTTTGCAAAAACTGTTTTTCTTAGATCATTGGTAGACTGGCCACTGCTGGCACAGTTCCAGTTTAGAATTTGTAATTTGCAAGTGAATATGTGATACACTTCCACAACAATGATGTGGAAGATATACATTCAAAGTGACAAAGTTGTTAAATCAGAAGTTTGCATTGATCTGGTGAGTAGTGCTTACAATTATGATCTGTGTTACAACTTGTATGTTATCTGTGGCAGGTGTCTCATTTCACATTGGAAGTGGAGCAAGAGATGCCTTTTCATTTGCAGATGCAGTAGCTGCAGCTCGCGAAGTATTTGACATATCTGCAAGGATGAAACTGCACTCCTCAATGCATATTCTAGATATAGGCGGTGGCTTTACTTCTGGATCAAGCCTGAAATTCTTGGATGCAGCTGCGGCAGTAAATTCTGCATTAGATAGATATTTCCCACCTGAGATGGGTGTGACTGTTATTGCAGAACCTGGACGTTATTTTGCAGAGACACCCTCCACGCTTGCAACAACTGTTATCGGCAAGCGAGTACGGGGAGATGTGAAGGAGTACTGGATCAATGATGGAATCTATGGATCCATGAACTGCTTGCTATATGATCATGCAATTCTCAAGTATCGTCCTCTGGTTTGTTCGCCAGCAGAGGAGTCCAGGAACAATAATTTCCATGGTGATTGTGGGAGTCTTCACACTCATAACTCAACAGTCTTTGGGCCAACTTGTGATGGGTTAGACACTGTCTTACAGGGTGCTTCACTACCTGATTTATCGATTGGGGATTGGATCATTTTTCCCAACATGGGAGCATACACAGTGGCTGCTGGATCTGGTTTCAATGGTTTCTCAATGTCCACAATGCGCACCTTCTATGTCTTCTCTGTCAATCTTCAAGGTTGTTCAGCATCCCTTGGCTTTCTAAAATGCCTTGCACCTGACCTTATGAAGGGGTGTCTTCCCGAGCTGAATATGGATGGCAATATCATAGAGAGTTGGGGGATTAATTCTCCAGCAATAGTGGTAGGAAAATTTCAGTGAGAGTGGTGGGTGCTCCTTGCATCCCATCACTATCTTTAGTTTTGCAGTGAAAGCTTGATGTGGTTATCCATATTGATCATCTTGCCATTTTTGAGATCAAGTTGTGTACAGAGTATTTGGGACCTTGATTTTTTGCCAGAAACTGACATTAACAGGAGATTAGCTGATGCTCTAAAGATTAGTTTTTACGCATGACCCCATTCCCCATCCACAATTCAACTTGTCTTTAATGCTGGAAGCAAGCGGATTTATGTTTTCATGCTCTATTAAGAATTCCTGTTTGCATTCCAACTGTTTTATCCTTCCCTTAATGCGTGCAATTGATTTCCACACAATGTAAACTTCCTCTTGCGCAATAATAAGCCTTGAGTTCTGAGACAAATCTCCTGCTTATTATTTCTTAATTTCTCAACTAAATGAAAACAAATTCTTCATTAATGAAAACCCACTGGTCAGGCAATAGTGGTAGGTCTAGCTGCTTCCCCACTCAGCTTTGTGTAGTGGTGGTCTTAGGTTCTCATTCCATTAGGCTGTTGTATTGCATCACTCTCTGTGTAACTCTGATCACAGCAGCCTGGTGGAAAGTCACTATCATAGGGCCTTGTTTCTTGCTTCATTAGATGCTTCTCATTATAGAGCTGCAATTGTGGTGAAAATATGCAAATAATCATGTTAAGAACTTTGGGAACACATGATCTCATGAGGAAAACACAGATATCATTGTATGGTGAGTCCTAGTTTGACTCACAACTCTTGCAATTGATCAAAGCTTGACCTCTAGAGCTGTGAGATGACTCTAAACATAGCTCATTGAAAAGGCAATAAAAAACTGTTGTCATCAGAGCAGCCTAATGGAAAGACCTCCTTGGAATGCCCAAAACAACAATTTTGACTTTGCAATTGTGAAGGTAGGGTGGAAGCAAAACTTAACTCATAGTCAGTTTTGTGGTCTACAGAAGACTTATCTGTTACCTCATATTCAATTTTGTGTTTGTCAAAAATTGAGCACCTTAATTAAGATATCTTAGGTAATGTAAATAGTCAAACTTGCAAATTTTCACCTAAGTTGGAGCTATTTCTTTAAGGTGGGGCCACTTTGTAGTGTACTTAGGGATTGTCTAGAAGCAATTTTCTTTTTTGTCCAAAGGTAGATTGGAACAATGTTGATGTTCTCCTAACTATTGGTTTACAATAAGATTCAGTTGATCAGGCAAAACTACAATGAATTCTAATGCACTGTTGTCGCAAATCAAATGTTTCTAACATACAAACTACAAAACTTTGTATGCACATTAGAGTACCCCAAATCAAGGTGACTTGGCCCCAATTCCATTGAAACTAGGGATGAATCTTCACTCAAATTGGGGATGAAACCAGGTATTAGAGTGCGTCAAACCAGGGCCCAAAGATAGGGTAAGTTCCTGGATAACTCTATTATAGTTACAAAATTCTACTTGTGGTCCTCATGGGAGCTTGCCAAAAACCTCAAAACACAACCATCCCCCTTTGCTACAATTTTCCAATTGGAATTAAAAACCTCGAAGTGGACAAACAAAAGAAGACAACTCTCTCCATGTTTTGCAAAAAAAAAAGGTTTCTTGCAAAATTTTAGTGAGAGCTTGCCAAAAATCTCAAAACAGGTAAATTCTAATCCTTCGACAAAAAGAGAGAAAGACACAAACTCTTAGCACTTGCCAAAAAAACAGAGACTCTTTGAAAGGAGTGAGAAGAGAGAGTGAGAGAGCTCTTGTACAAAGCTCCTTGCCAAAAAACATGCAAAGAAAGAGACTTTGTGTTCCCTGCTGAAAAAACCCACAAAAGGGGAAGAGCTCATGCAAAGCTCCTTGTCAAAAAAACATGAAAAGAGAGAAGTAGAGCTCCTCCTCCTTGGAGAGAGATACTGCAACCTCTTTGCATGAGCTGGAAACTACTCCGAGCTCTTGCAAAGCTCAAGAATTGCATGCATTATGCACAAATGGGTCGAACTGAAGACCAAACTTGTTTGAGCCCAATTTGTGCAAGTTTGGAAATGTGTGTAAAATTTCCATGTTGATTTGGGCATTCGGGCTAGTGTTTCCACAAAACATGGGGTTCCAATGCCCAGTCCAAAGGTGTTTTATAGATGAGTTTAATATAGTGGGTTTTGGTGTTGAGTTTGGGTGCCAAGAGACTTATTATATACCCAAAAAAATGTCACAGATCCCTACTTAGATTTACAGCCTTTCTTCAACTCTATTCTCTGTGTTGGGATCAGGGATTTTGAAAAAAAATTGTGAGGCAAAGCCAAATTGGAAAATTTGGCCCCCTGCCCCCCTCCCCACCCCCAAAAAGAAGAATTTAATCAAGATTACATTGACAGAACAAATTGTTACAAAATGTTTCTTGTTAGGTTTTGAGAATTTGCCCCTAGAAACAATAGTTGGGAATTTGGGTCATATATTGAAACTATTCTTAAAATAACCCTCTCTTTGCCCCTCTTTCGTTTTGAAATAATTTTTCACCTCTAAATGTCAATTATCCACGTTTTTCTCATAAAGGAGGGTTAATAATAACAATTTTACCATGAAAGGGGGATTTATTACACAAGATTCAAAATAGTAATAACAATTTAAATAAAATCAAAATAAAAACTCAAGTTGAAATTTGTTTTCACACTGAAAATTTAATTTTAGGCATGTTAATTAACAAAAACAATAATTTGTTGTTAGCCCTTGATCTCAACTTGAATGCATCCTCTTAATGAGAAAAACTTGTGCTCATCATCTTGAGTACTCTTAGTTTTGCAAATATCTTTACTTGCTCCACTTTTTCAAGATAAATTAACTCAGATAACCTAAATTCTAATGCTGCATTTTGAGCTAAGGCCAAAGCCATGGAAGGTAAATCGATAACACAATAAATTATCATAATCAAAGGTCTCCAATTCAACTAGCATGTACCCCTTGCGTTCACTGCCGGGATAGGCATTGATGTGGGTACCCATGACCTTCGGCCAGTGGGAAGTCTCTCGCCTTTCCCCCCCTCGCCCGATCCTTTCCCCTGTTGGCCCCCGCCCATGCCCCCCCTCTGCCCCCAGTAGAAAGTAACTTAGGTGAAAGAAGGTACCTTCAAACACATGGTAGATAAAAGAAGGTAAGTGGGAAGTCCCCCGCCCGTGCCCCCCCCCCTCTTGGGACGAATTCCCAAAATAGTTCTAAACGGAATTAGGGGTTGCTTCATTTCTCATCCCAAAAAAATAGTTCAAAACGCTTCATTTCTCATCCCCAAAAAAACAGTTCAAAATGCTTCATTTCTCATCCCAAAAAAATATCAAAACAGTTCATTCAAAACAAAATTAAGGGTTGCTTCATTTCTCATCCCCAAAAGTTTTCATATATAAGACTAGTGTGTACCCATTGCATTCATTGCCGGGATAGGCATGGATGTGGGTACCCATGACCTTCGACCATTGGGAAGTCCCCCGCCCGTCCCCCCCTCGCCCGCTCCTTTCCCCTGCTGGCCCCCCTCCTCATGCCTCCCCCCCCCCTCTGTCCCAAGTAGAAAGTAACTTAGGTGAAAAAAGATAACTTCAGACAAATACTAGATAAAAAAAAAAGGTAAGTGAGAAGTCCCCCGCCCGTGCCCCCCCCCCTCCCCCCTTGCACAAAAGGAAGTGGAAATGGAGGAAGGAAAGACATGCAAATTCTTTGACTTCCCTACCGAAACACCACTTGCACTTTTCCAAGTCTTGTAGCAAAGTCTGTTCTACATCTACAAGTGAAGAGTGCATTCACCGACCAAGGTTTTTATTTTAATTTTTAAAATTTTAAAATTTGTTATTTTATTTCTTTTAGGTGGGGAGAGCATTCAATTTTGTGATTTCTACGGTTTGGCGATTTCTTCTTCTTCTTCTTCTTCTTTTTGGAATTTCAGTTTTCTAAATCCAAAATTTTCTAAATGTTTTTGTCACCCAAATCCCAAAATTAGCCAAAATGTTTTCTGGTACGGAAAGTGTAGCATATTTTTCCAAATTCTTCAAATTTATACTCCCACCCCACCCCTCCCCTCTCCCCCCCCAAAAGAAAAAGAAAAAAAAACACAAACCAGTTCTGCTTATTTTTCCATTTTTTTTTGCTCCAATATTTATCAGATAGGCTATCACCGAAGAGACCCCCAAAAAAAATTGTCACCACATTGCAAAAATTCGCCCCCAAAAAAAAAAAAAACCGCCACCGGTCGACATCTGTTCGTTCACTTCAGCTTTCTGCAAGAATCCAGGCGTAAAGGAAAAACATCCAAGTGGAGTTCACACAAATAGTTCAGAAGAAGACAATATGGCAATCATATTGGATGAATTTCATCCTACCTAAGGCCCACTCAAATTCGCGTACTAGATATGTGTCGTGGAGAGATCGGGAGGGGACAGCAATTTTTGACCTTTAACACGTGGCAAGCATCCAAGTGCCAGGTGGCATTTTTAATAATAATATTATTATTTTCTTTTTTTGTCGTCGTTTCCGGTGGTAGTGTGACGGTGATCTTCGACTCAAGCAAGAATCTCGTCAATTTCTTCCTTCAAGAATCTCGTCAAATTTTTTCCTTTTGTTACCAAAATCCCAACAAGCATCCGAACATGTTTGTTGTTTCTCTTCTATCGATCCCTTGAAGAAGCGAAACGTGTCTTCAATCCTTTCATTTGTTTTTCGAATTGAAACCAGGTTTGAGTGTGCAGCAGCAGCAGCTGTCGTATGTATTTCTTGCTCAAAATTTGCACTATTTGCACCATTTTTCTTCCATAAATCTTCATACTGCAACAGTAGCACAAATAGCTGAGACTGCCTCCAAAAGGGTTTACGAGTACTTCTGGAAGTCCAGCATCTCTGAGCTTCTTCACATACATCATGTTTTTTTGAAACCTCAACTGACGTATATAGTTTCTGTAGGTCGAAGAATTCGTAGTTAGTATTTTCTTGCCCTAGCTACTAGCATTAGTATCTTCGGGGTTTATATCTGTGGATCAACAACAACAGCCGTACTCCTCGATATTTGTGACGAAGAAATGTCAGGAGCGACTTTGGCAGCTGGGCCAAGAGTTCCCAAGGCCGGGCATGAAAGCCATGGGGAGAAGTTCACCAAAAAAGCCGGGGATACGGCTGGATTAGGAGGGGTGATGGGCTCGCTCCGAGTGGTGGAGCTCCAACTGGTGGCTTTTATAGTCGTGTTCTCGGCTAGTGGCTTGGTTCCAGTGGTAGATCTTCTCTTCCCAGTTTTCATTTCGATTTACGCGTTTTTGCTGAACAGCACGGTGTTCCGCAGCTATGGCAAGCCAGAGTCACTCCAGGTCTTCAAAGGCAACAGACTATTTCAGCTGTACGTTGTATTCGGAACCGTAATAGGCTTGTTTTTGCCGCTGGCCTATGTACTGGGAGGGTTCGCGAGAGGTGACCAGATGGCTGTGAGAGCTGCAACACCCCATCTCTTTCTTCTCTCTTTCCAGGTGCTGAGCGAGAATCTGATCAGTGGACTTAGTATATTTTCGCTGCCTGTGCGTGCTCTGCTGCCTATTCTGTACAGCATGAGAAGGTTGTTCTCTCTTACTGGATGGGTCACCTCCACTTTCTTCCTCACAAAACTGCCTCCTGATCCCAGTTTCCAGGTATGAATTCTTAAATGCCTCTCATGTTTATTCCCTACAAATTGAACCCAATTTGAAATTTATAAATAGAATTGGAAGGAATCTCTGAGGAGCAGTTGTTGTTTTGACCAGGATGAGGCATGGATATGGTTTGGCCGGGTATTGTCAGCAACCAATGCAGTCTATTACACCATAAATCTGTTTGCATTTTTGATCCCAATGTTCTTGCCACGGGCATTCGAGCGCTACTTCCAAGAGAGAGATCACTACAAGGCTGAGCATCCTCCCAAAGAGAAGAAACCCAATCAACCTCTTCCTACCCCATCTGCGCCGCAGGACAAGAAAGAACACTGAGAATTGAATTAACTCTAACCCTAACTGGCTAGAGGCACAACAGAGGAGATTTGTGTGCAGTGGTTTTAGATGTAAGAGAAGCTGTAAATTGTTGTGCTTGGAAGACAAGGAAAGGGAGATCTAGCACTTCTACTTGTCATTGCTTGCTTCTGGAGTTTCCACAACATATGGAGTCTCTTAAATCAACAATATTAGCAGATAGAAATGTTGCATATGGCATTGAAATTGGAAAAATTCTGTGGAGTGAAAACCCACCACCTCTGATTCACAAGCTGAAGAGATTCAATAATGGCAGGTGTAATAATCTCAAAGTACAGATCACAGATATATGCTAGTTATTTCACTGCAATTTACATTTCAGAATTTGATTCAATGGATATAGTTTTGTGCAATTTACATTTCAGAAGTGATTCAATGGATTTAGTGTTTGTATCCATTTTATGCAAGGTACTGATGTAAGGAACATTTTCATAAGCTTTCTTGATTTGATTCTCACTATGAATAATTGAAAGTTATTTCTCTTAAATTCTGGAAAATTTTGCTAAGTCCCCCAGTGCCATCTCCATTATTTTTCTCCAGGAATAATGAAGGGGAACAATAGTTGTAGTAGTGGTTTGGGGAGAAAAATTAGGAGAAAATAATGGATTTGACCTTTTGGGTAGTTGTCATTTATTATAATAGTGGTTGGCTACCCAATGGTGGTGGTGTGACTTGGATAAGCTATTTTTTCATTAGGCTTAATAGGCTAGGTAGGTACTTGCCCTATATAGGTTAAGCTACTTAGGTTATGATAAACACTTATTATGTACCTACTTGTTATTTTATTTAAGTAGGTAGGTGATTAAGCTAGGCTAAGTAGTTAGGGCATTTGCCATCATCCACCTATCCATAAGGTAGTCACATATGCAATCACAAATATACAGTAGAACCTCTCAAATTTTATAAGGTTGGGACCGGGTTCAAGCTATAAATTTTGGGAGGTTATTAATTATAGGAGAAGCATCAATGACATAGCTCAGTCATGGATACCAATGATAGTATTGCCCATTACTGTATCATTGCCCTTTTAGCTCTAACCTTCAACTCACTCTCTCTCAACCAACTCTTTCAACACTTTCAACTTCCTTCTCTTATCACACCATGGGCAAATACAATAGCACCCCGACACACCTCACGGAAGGGATGCGCATCGCCCTGTGCCAGCAGAGGCGTCATCGTCCAACCCTCACGCAGGAAGAGCTGAAGGAATGGTTGTGGCCTACGCATGGCGTATGCGTCACACAAGCCACCATCAGCTTCACGTTGAAACGCAGTGATGAGTTGCTAGCGATGACAGCAGACATCAGTGTCTTGCCCCCGCGACTTGCACTGCGTACCCGTCAAGCTGTGCAGTACCCGCAGATGGAACTTACGCTCAAACGTTGGTTCCTTGAGCAGCAGGACAAGGTCAACTTGAACGGAGACATGCTGCGCGTGAAGGTGGCACGCTTCCTGCAAGAACTTCATCCTGATGCTCCAAAGATGGCGTTCTCATAAGGCTAGCTGGAGAAGTTCAAAAACCGGCATAGGATCAAGTCATTTCGCCGTTTTAGGGAAAGCGGCGCGTTGGACATGGAAGCAGTTGCCGCGGTGCTACCAAACATCTGCGCTGTTGTTGATGCGTATGCAAAGAAGGACGTGTTCAACATGGATGAAACTGGCCTTTGTTGGCGTTTCCAAGCCGACAATTCATTAGCAACCCATCAGCTGGAAAGCTGGAAGATCAACAAGGAGCGCATCACTCTTGTCATTTGCGCAAACTCAGACAGCAACAAGAAGATTCTATTGACGATCATCGGTAAGCACTTGAATCCACGTTGTTTCAAGGGTATCAACCGCGATACGCTGGGTGCCCGTTATCACGCCAATGCAAAGGCGTGGATGACCCAGAACGTTTTTCGACTCTGGCTGCTAGACTTTGATCGCCGGATGCAAGGTCGCCAAGTCCTCCTTTTGCTGGACAACTGCCCGAGCCACATCCCCTTAGAGAAGTTTGCGGAAATGAACGTGGTCCTTTGCAACACTCGCGTTTTCTACCTGCCGCCAAACATGACCTCAGCAGTCCAACCTTGCGATGCTAGGATCATACGCACATTCAAAGCGTATTACAGAAAGCGATTCAATAACCTACTTCTGGATGGCTATGAGAACAACATCAACAATCTGGAAAAGATCAGCATTCTAGATGCGTTCCACCTAGCAGTCCCAGCCTAGGTGGAGGATGTTTCGCCTACCACAATCGCCAACTGCTTCCGCCATTGCAAAATCCGGACCAGTGACATCATTCACACACAACAAGGGGAAGTTGGTCCTCCCACCGCCTTTATCCAAGAGCTGCAGCATCAAGTGCCTCAGCTTCCATACAAGAATCCCATGGACATTTGCAATCTTCTCAACTATCCGGAGGAGAACAACTACATGGTGGTGTCAAATGATGAGGACATCACCAACTGCATCATTGAGGAGCTCCGCCCACATCAGGATGAAGACGCGGCAAACG
Source organism: Sphagnum tenellum (assembly GCA_963921925.1). NCBI lineage: Eukaryota > Viridiplantae > Streptophyta > Sphagnopsida > Sphagnales > Sphagnaceae > Sphagnum > Sphagnum tenellum. The sequence continues at coordinate 20,225,906 of OY998144.1, forward strand.
ACAACGACGATAGTGTGGAACTGCTAAAAATCAGCACCCGTCAAGCTCAAGAATATCTGGAGGGTCTGACCTTATTATGGATGCAGCAAAAGGAAAGCTATCACAAGTTTAGTGAGAGCTTGAAGAAACAGAAGGAGGCTGTGAAAAAAATCAGCATGACAGGCCTCAAGCAAAAGTCTATTCTTAATTATTTCAGCTCCGCTTAAATAAGTAATTTAGTTAATATATTAGTTAAATTAAACCAATTTAGTTAATATATCATCGCATTATAAAATTTGAAAATGTCTGGGCCAACCAGATCTTATAAAAAATAAATTTATAGAAATTTAGCTGGGCCCAATTTGGGCTAGCGATTTTTTATAAATTTTGAAAGGTTATCAATATTGAGAGGTATAAATTTTGGGAGGTTCTACTGTAATAAGAAGTCAAAATTCCACATGGAGTCTATGTCATACTCATGTTCATCCATTGTAATGGATAATAAAATGGATTATAGTTGCAAAGGTTTGCAATTGCTAGTGTAATTTTCATGCCATGTGGTGTCTTTTGTGACTAGTTGTTCAATGCCACTTATTTTAGTTAATTACATCATTTCATAATCACAAATAACCATTATGATTAAAGTGAAATTCTAAATTGGATCATTAATTTTCAAATATAAAAGTAAATAAATGAAAATATTATCAAAACAAAAGATTGGAATAAGTTATTATTATTATTATTTTGACCAATGTTCATGTGGCCACCATAGGAGATGAATATTAGGTGCCCTCCCAACATTTTTTGCAAAAACCATACATCTTTCCCAAGGATTGTCATTATATGATTTGATTTTTGATCTTACTAATGTTAAGAAATATTGCCTAACATATACAACTTTATTCTACATTTCAAAAAATATAAAATAAAATTATTCACATGAAAATTTGTATCATTCTCATGTAAATATACAACCTCTGAAAACAACTTTTCTCTAACAAAATTATGAAGACATAATTATGACCATTACTTTCAGATGTGTCACATTTCATATTTTATAGAAACAAGAATACATTGTGCATCAATTGATGTGCACAAATTTATAAATTCATCCATATGTTTAATTCATGATGATCATGGGTTAATGACGATGTATAAGAATCACTTGCACTTCAATTCTTTCAATGCAACTACTAATAATGATTTGGAAACATAATAACTTTTAATATTAATACACAAAAAACAACACAAATTTTATGTGTGTACAAAACTTAGCATTTGTATTTGATTTTGCATTGTGTACAATGCATGAATCCTTTAAGAAAATCACCTACACCCACAAAAAGAAAAGCTTGAATTTTTTTACACAATATGATTTCTTTACATGGTAATTTTTTTATTTTGCAAGGTTGTTAGAAGGGGGGTGAGCCTACAACCTTCAAATAGTGTGAAACTAAGTTTAAATTCATAAATCTGCACAATGATCTCTAAGAATCCAAGATGACCAATTAAAAAATGATTTTCAAGACCCCTAATCATAAAGCCAATGAAGTCTTAGCCCATTTATAACTTGAGTTGATAATAATAAAAACATTTACATTGCATTGCTCTAATATGACCTAAGAGAATTCCATGCTTGCCAATAAGGGCTGGGTCTCACCACTTTTCAACCATTTTCCCCAGGTCAAAAGTGGAAACATAAGAGAAAGACATGGCTTCATTTCCACCTCTTGACCTCAAAATGAATTATAAAATTTGGTTCCTAGGTGTGTTCAAACTTCAGTATCTATAAAGTGGCCTTTCTTTTATTGGTGAAATTTCGCCCAAAAGTAAACATAAAAAATAATAAAATTGAAAATGAAGTGATTCTGGGAAGTTTTAATTGTCAGAAGCCAGAGGGGAAAATCAAGTTAAAATTGTCCAATGTATATGTTTAATTTTCAGTGTGTAGCAAAAATCTATAAAAGGACAGTTTTAACCTATTTTGTTTATACCACAGTAGAGTGGCAGCTTCAACACATGTTTGTCAAATAATTAATTAATTTTGAATATTTCATCTTGAGGTTTTAAATATTCTTGAAGACTCAATATTCTTCTTCAGAAATTTGTTTTATTCTTTTTGGGGGTAAAAATAAGAATATCTAAAAATATATAATTAGTGTCTAAGCTGCCAAGTTAGCAAGCTAGTATGATTTAGCTAAGTGTTTATAGGGATGATCATCACTTTTTTTACATCTTCCTATGGATCATTGCCACTTTGTGTAAAAGCAAAAATTCTTTAAAAAAAAACGCTGGTATACACATATATAGTAGATACCTTTGGCTCTCTCCCAGAAAGATTGTGAGTTACAGCAGGAATTAAAACTTCCCATATGACCAAGTCGTCAGAAAAGAGTACTAAATATGATTTGACTGCGCCTTCTTATTTCTGATTGGCCAATCATAATGATTGCTCTAGGTGGTTTGCTATTAATAGTCTCTCACCTATTTGCACTCCCCGTTTTAGTTTTAACGGGGGAGGGTTTAAAATTTTTAAATAACTAAACTTGGATGCGAGAAATTGTCGTCACCCTCTTTTCTTTTCTTTTTTTTTGGAGTATGGAGCCAAAAATATCAAAAGATGATTAAAGTTTTGTGAACTTCACATATGACTTATAGCCAGATTTGGCTAAATCTTCTTAGAGATGATCATCACATTTTCTACAACTTCCTATGGACGATTATCACTTTGGCTTTAGAAGAAAATCATAATAAAGACACTAATTGACACCTTGTTCAGCAGCAATTTTTTCAGAATTATCTATTCAGAGCTTCTCCACCCCCACAATGGCAAACGACCCCTTTATTTAGAATAGAGTACTGTTTAATGATCACTGTCCCCACCCATAAATGTGGTAAAAGTTCCTTTAAAACACTCAAAGACCATTTATATCTCAGTTACATCTGGACGAGTAATAGTCATTCTCCGAATCCGTAGTAGAAAAAACAGCTTTTAAAGGTGTTCGAAATGACCACTGCAAAATGTCCATCAATACTAGAGAGCAGCAGGATTTGCACCATTCTGCTGCAAGGTTTAATGAAAAGGGGTGTTTGTGGGGTGTGGGGTGGAGATGCTCTCAGGTGTTTGAAACGAGGAATAAGAGGGGGGCCCTTGATTGTTCTAAAAGTTTGAGAACTTTCAGATTGATGGAACCCTGGCAAACTCCATTAAACAAAGCACCCAGCCAAAGGGGAAAAGAAGGAGCAAACAGAGAACTTAAACTAGCCAAAACTAGGTCTAAAACAAGTACCTGAAAAAAATGTTGTGTAGGCAGGCAGCATAAGGATAGAAAGGTAATGCCAGACGTCTATTGCCTCTTTTATTGCGCCCCGGTCCTCCAGGCAACGCAGTTGGACCCCGCTACAAAACGGCCTGAAAAAGTTGGTACCTTATATTAAGAAGATGAGACAGCTGCCGCTGATGAAAGAGATCCGTGCATTCTGGGTCACATGTATACGTGTTGTTGAGCCGACGACGGTGGAGTAAATGGCGATCCTCGCTTATGGCCTTGCAAGACGCGGCTTCATGCCCTTTCTCTAGATCTGATCTTTAATGGATTTCCTCGCTAATCATAGCCTCTAATTGCAAAAGCACTGAAGTTTTTTCTCGTTTTTTCAACAAGAACAAAGGAAGTGCGCAGCAGCAGTTACCATTGCCGTAGCTCAGGGCGGATGGAGGATTCGGTCCGAAGCCTAGCCACTAATGTGTCGTACAATTCATGTGAATATTGACTGCTTATTGCTCAAGATCAGTACCTCTTCACCTCTGCTATTAATTAGATGAGGTGCATTCCAAGTTCAATTTTCTTTTTGTTTTTTGCAATGAGCCAATTTGATTCGCCCATCACTCAAAAACAAATTAGAAACTATGGAGGTTACCCAACATAGAAGGTAAAATTCCTTCCCTTTGGCCTAGCTATATAGGTGAAAGGAGGACAACATTTGCCAAAGCATATGGGATTCAAGTGAGGTGCTATTGAGAACATTTTGGGGAATACATTGAGAACTTGAAACACATATTGAAAATCTGATGGGAACCCATTGGGAACTTAAGTGGAACGTAATGAGAACACATTGGGAACCAGGGTAAAATGGAAAAAAAAACCTTTCCTCCCCAGCCTCCCCACCCCCCCCCGGCCCGGTGCCCCCCCCCCCCAAAACTTAAAAGGAGAAAAGGCAAGCCACCATGAGTGCATGCTGGGGCCTTCCCATTGGCTGCATGAAATTTCTCTTCCCATAAGAGTTGATCACTATTTTTGGCCTGGGCTAATGCCCCTTGCAAAGAACACCCTACCTTTTGGGCGTGTAGGTGTGTTTTTCTCTGTTTGTGTGCACAAGCCCTTCCACCTTTGGTGAACCCGCACTTACACTGGTACCAAGGCTTTCTATTTGCACCCGTGACAAGCAATTTGAAAGGGAAAAAAAAGGTTTTGAAAACGTTATGCCTGTCAAAAGAAATGCAGTGAGAAAAAAAAAGTGTTTGAGTCACATGGAAAAGCAAGATAGAAAATAGCTCATTACATTTTTTTAGAGAAATGGTAGACTTGTCATTAGATGAGAGGTTAAAATGAACAAGGGCTATGCCACACTATGCCCTTGTGATTTACGTTAAAAAGTATCTTAATGCAAAAGAAGAATTATGGAAATTCAAATATTTCACCATGCAAAAATATAATCTTCAAAAATCTCCTCTAAAAGAAACCAAAATCCTTCAAGATATCATAACTCTATAATTAATCAAGTGTCAACACAAGCCAACATATCATCTTTTAAAAATCCTCAAATGAAAATAGACCTACTACCTAGGAGCCAAAATCCGTTAAGCTACTATACTCTCTAGTGAATCTAAACACAATATCCTTACCTTGGTAGGCAAAGCCCAACAAACAGTTACATTGGTAATTGGTACCTCAACTTTCTTTAGTAGTGAGATCTTTTAAAAACTAAAGCATACATCAACTTGGGAAATGTTAGAATTGGACTTTGATTTAGTTTAATGATTGAACATTTATAATGTTTAGAAACAACCCAAGTAAAGATTTTTGTTTGTTTTTATCATGCTATCAATTTATGTGTTGCCAATTGATTCACCCAATGCCTAAATGAGGTGAAGAAAACATTTTTGTACTAAGTTATTAATAAGTTATGAATTAGAAAAAATCAAAATTTCTTATTCATTAAACCTCAGCCTTTGATTCTCTTTTCTTGCATAGGTTTGTGGGAGCTTTTGAGCAAGTTGAACCAACACTTACACTAATATAAAAACCTTTGTACATGAGGACTCCTAATTAGAGCCTATGTTTAACTTAGGAAATTTGAACTCCAAAACTTTGATTTAGTTTAAGGATGGGATGGATATTGATGATGGTTAGAAATAACCCAAATGTTCTTGAGGTTTTTTAAGAGTTTAAATCAATTGTAAAAAGTTCAAACTTTTCTTTGTTTTGATGTGTTTCATGTGCTTTGATAGTCACTTTTTTGTGTGAAAGACTAAAGTTTTGTCAACCAGTCATGTGAAATGCAAAATAAAAATTACCTTGCCCAACCAAAAAAAAAGGTACACACATAAGAATACTCGACTGACTGGTACCATGATAAAAACCTTTAATGTTTTAAACTCGCTTCTAACCATAGTAAAATTCATGTCAACAACAACACCAAAGACTCAATTACTTATTCAATTGAAAAAGAAATTGCTTCAAAAGGCAATGACACTTAAATTACATGTAAACGATGCATGAGATGAACACCATGGCAAACCTTGAGCAAAGATAATTGACAATGAAATAATGTAAAAAGTCTTTTAACCATAGAAAAAAAACTCAAAGAATCTTAGATGAAAAGGGGGGAAAAAATAAATCAAAAACATTGAGCAGGCGAACAAATAGTCAACAACATGTGCAACCAAAGAAAAGAAGAAAATGAAAAAGAGCATATCATAACCAGAGCAACAAAGCCTGAAAGGTAAACTCGACAAAAAAAATTGATGATCACACGGTTGCAATGGATATTCAACAAAAAAAAATCTGGGGATCATAAGGTTGCAATGAGAAGTCAACCAAAAATAAATAAATAATTGGTGATCACACTGTTGCAATGAGAAGCTCCCCCAATAAATTTTACATCAAAATGCCCTTGACAAAGCTAGGCTGATAGGGTAGTGAGGGTGGAGATGCTCTAAAAAGCCCTTGGGGCCAGAGGTTTCAACCTGGCCCACACCATTGGCGTGCTTGCTTTCTTTCTTTCTCTTGTTGGTGTTGCTAATATCGCAGCAAGAGGAAGAAGAAGACCAAGAAAGAAAGTTTCAACTGCAATTGGGTCGGTGGGATAGAATCCGTGCTGTGAGAAATTACAACAATACTATTCTTTTTCTTCCGTGTTTTGTGTGGGTGTGTGTGTGTGTGTGTGTGTGTGTGTTTTTGTGGGGACATGACCATCTCATGTACTGAGTTATAGTTTTTCCTTCGCTTTCCATGAGCAGAGCACGCACATCTATGAAGTGGGATGCCTATCATGTGAAGACAACAATTTTGCGTTGCATTTTTGCTTTTGATATCGAAATTTGCTTTCTCGATTCGCCTACAGTTTGCCGCTGTTATGTGTTTTTGTGGGGTTTGAAGGCAATACTTAAGTTCAAGAGGAGGACAATACAGCAGGAAGAAGCTAGCTTCTCCTACTACTACTACGGTAATGGTAATGGTCGAGAGAGAGAGAGAGAGAGAGATGTTTTTTTCCCGTTGTTTCTTTGTCTGATTTTTGTTTCTGTTTGTGCTAAGTGAAAATTGCGATGAAGGACAAGGACCCCCGCAGGAGTAGCAGCAGCCACTTGGAGATGGCACGGAAAGGGCAGGCGAGTAACCGTCGGGAGATTGTCTGCAGTGCTTCATCGATCATCATCGCCGCTGTCGAGCTTTCCTTCGCGTGGCTGGTGCTGCTTTGTTTGATGATCAGTTTTTTTACTTCTAGATTCATTCCTATCTCAGGATTTCATGATTCCTGTTCCTGGTTGGTTTATCATCTCAAAGGAGGAGGGTCCCAAACGGAAGAGGACGGACTGCTTCCCTTTCGGACTTGCGCAGAAGATCGTCTGAAAGTGAATTCTTTGGAAGAGAGTGGTAAGACCGGAGCTCACCAAGACCCAAGGGAACTCGCCAATGCGGCTGAAGGTGAAGCTGCTGACGGAGATGGTGACGAATGGCGAGCGAAGCAGACTTTCGACAAGAGCAGGGAAGCTGTCAACCTAGAGGAATCGCTCCAAGCCGAGCGGGGGGAGGCTCTCGCCGCGATTTATCTGGAGCTGGAAAAAGAGAGAAACGCATCAGCAACGGCTGCAAACGAAGCCATGGGAATGATTGCTCGTCTCCAAGAGGAGAAGGCCGCAGTGGTGATGGAAGCTCGGCAGTTCCGGCGGCTGGTTGATGAGAAATCGATGCACGATCAAGAAGCGATTGAGTATCTGCAAAAGGTTCTTGCAAATAGTGAGGAGGAGAAGAGTGAGTTGGAAGAAGAAATATTTTTTTACAGAATGAAGCTACTCCGTGAGCAGATGGAGGAGAAGAGCATAGGTGCTCGAAGAAATGGAAATAGTTTTCTCTTGCTCAGCGGAACCTTGCCTGAAGAGAGAAGAGGCCGTGAGAAATCGAAAGAAAAAGCAGCTGCTGCTAGTGCGAGAGCTGCCAATGATAGGGGTGCTGATGAAGATCAGTCAATGTCCAAGGTAAGAACAAACGAGGCGAAGTACCAGATCCGGAGTCCGTTGCTGGGCTTACGACCAACCAAAACAGCTAGGGCAACAACCAGGTCGCTTAGCGCAATGGGTACTACCAAGAAGCAACTTGTCAATACCCTGGTTGTGAAGCCAGAGAATGGCAATGAGGCAGAGTTCATGAGCTTGAGAACAAGATTGAGCTCTGCTTGTCCTTCAGATGCAGCAACTGAGAGTCTGGGCAAAGGTCAGGAGGCCTCAGATAGAGCATTGGAGGAGGAAAGGAGGTCGTCTGTGTTGGAATATGTGTGGAAATTAGAAGAGGAGTTCCATGAGAAGGCAAGAAGAAAACAACCTGCCCAGATTGGGAGATCAAAAAATGCGCAAGTACTGAGGTCCAAAACACAAAGTCCTGTTGAGAGGGCAGTGACCTCAGAGATGGCCACAAAGGCAGAGACATCAATGTCTGTCATGACTGAGGACAATCCCTTGTGGCAAAGATGCCATGAAAGGAAACCCAGTGAAAGAAACTTGGGTGTGTCATCTTTTGTGCAGGGATATGGCAGTGTCAATCCTGACCAACATAGTGAGGCAGATCAAGATGAAAACAGAGACAGGCCAGAAGAGGCTGGCATGTCTATGGTCAGTGGTGATGAAACAGCAGGGCAATGTAGTGATGAGGTATTGTTTGAGCATGATGTTTATGAGGTACAGGAATCATCTGATGAGCTACAGAGACTTGCAGGAGAGTTGTGCAGGCTGAGGAGTCATCAGCCTGATTCACACGGACTAAGCAAAGCAAACCTTCTGTACTCTGATGATGATCTCAGAAACAACAACAGGAATGGCATGGAGTATGTGAGAGATGACTTCACAGTGCCTCTGTCTGAAGCAGTGAACTCTGGAACTGACACACCGTGGGAAGAGTTGAATTGGAGAGCATGGAAGGGGGATGTTAGCATGCACTCAAAGACGAGGAGGCACCACTATTGGACTTCAGTTGAAGATGAGGTACAGCAGCTGACTCTTAGGTTGAATGCTCTGGAGGCTGACAGGCACCAACTGAAAGAGACAGTTGATTCTCTTAGAGAGAATGGGGAATTAAAGCTTCTTCAGGAGATTGCCAAACAACTGAGAGAGTTGCATGGTATGGAATGGAAGGGTTTGCAAGGGCAAGACTCTTTGTCAAATGCTATATCATAATTCATTCCAGGTAAATGTATTATGGTTTCTGAGCACAAAATGTGCTATGGTCCTCTAAGAAACATGTGTGTCCTGCATGCTCAAATATATATTTTGAGATGCAGTTGGTCAAAAGCTAAAACACCCCAGCTCTGCATTTTTAACAACCAGAAAAGGGACAAGTTTGTAAATCTGCAAGCAGACCTCAAGGTTGGTTCCAATGTGAAACTTATTTTATGTGCATATTACAGAGAGTGTTGATATAGCCGGAACTACACAGAAGCATCCTGCAGTAAATTGTAATGTGAGGTAGTTGATGCTAGGAATGTGCCAAGGGAATTCCTTCAGAAGATTTTTAGGATGTTTAGGCTTGCTCAGAGTTTTTTTCTGAGATGTACAATGATGCCATGCAACTGAGGAGCTCATCCAGTCGTGACTTTCTTTCCACCAGCAGACAAAAGGCACTTCTTATTGTCAAGATCATGGCCGTATTCTTCACATATGCCTTGAGAAGATTACTGCTTAACTGAGGCTGCTCAGAATACAAATTGGGTATATGAGCAGATGAAATAAAAGCTTGTAAAAAACCCTGATTCCCCAATTCCAGATTTTGTAGGAGAAAGGAATCACACTGCAACTAAAAGGCAATTGAGACATAATTAAAATTTGTCCAAATTTAGGATTATAACTCCCTTCTTGAATATCAAGATATCTTATGAAACAACTATAATAAAAAATAATAATAATGGGGAATATATAAAAAAATAATGGACAGAGATAGAAAAAACCAGTTTCAAAATATTTGAAAACCCCATGTGCCAGACCCCAAAACCTCCAAGTGTCAAAATGACCTCAAAGCATAAAATTAATTGATTTCAGCACTTGCCCAGCAAAACCGACCATCCCATAGGTAGAGGTTCAGGTAGCATACCATTTACAAGCAACCCTGCAGCTGCTTATCCCAGTTTTGTCTAGGAACTGCATAACTCTACCCCAGTTCCAAGGTGGGCTCAAAATATGATCCAAACAAAGTCTTCTTTTAGAAAAAACGAACAGTCATGTTCATTGCTAGCACTTGGGAGACAGCGGATTGCATGCTGAGTGCAAATAGTGCACAGCTTGAATTCTTCACCATCTCTGCTCTTTAAAGCTTTCACAGAGCACAGAGTTTGTCCAATCAAACACCTAAGGCAATTAGAACTTTTTCCAGCCTCAGACAGCTGTTTGCAGTTGCATTCCACATTCTCTATCACATACAGTTTTCTTCAAGCAAACTCTTGAAAAATGACTGACTTGGCCCCCTCACTAGTAAGAGAAGTTTACTGAAAATTAGTATGGCTGTGCGTGACAAGCTCACAGGGAACTTCTCTGACATCACCTTTAAACCCTAATTTCTGACAGGAGCATCCATCAAGCATGAATGTTTATCAAAACTTTCATGTGTTACTAGACTGTAATGATGATGACTATGGTACATGTATGAACAGCATTGTGCTTTCAGTGGCAGCCACAATCTAAACACGTGGGACTCTGGGCAACCCTGGTGATGCCATGGGAGACACCAACAAACCTGCAGCCATAGAAGAGAGTGCTACTTTGTTGGGGGTAGACACTGTACTTGAAGGATTTGTTGCTAGGACTGCAGCTCCTGCACTCACCCCTTTGCTTTCTGTGCCAGGCTGCCCAGCTGCCACTGACTTCCTTACCTGCAATCCACAGACAGTCTTCTTGTCAATTATGTTACTAATTCACCAAAACAGAGAAAAAATGCATTCAAGATATCTCTGCCACTTCAGCAATTCTACTGATTGTAAAATATTTTGTTCTACACATTCTTTGGTTGTCTGTCCTGACAGATAAAAATTTCCATGCTAATAGAAATAAGAGTTGCGTTAATGTAATTTTCCTGTAAGAAGCTGGATGGCCTAAGCAAACTTATTTGCTTGCACTGCAGAAAGCACAGACTGCTCATGACAAGAGTCTAAAACTATGGGAAATTCACAGCACACCTCAGACATTAAATATAACATACAGGTGCCAGAATGAAAATTCTAATACCTATCCTTCCACATAATCTGACAGGTCTCTAACATGATGAGTGACATTGAATCTAAACCATTCTGCGTCAAAACTACAACAATATCTCCAACCCTGATATCACAAACACCATGGAGTATTTCCAGTCAGATTAAAGATTATTACACCACTGCAGAAAATAAAAAATGAAGCTTGAAAATGTCTACCAAGGCAAGGCGCTGCTTGTGAGTCTCACTAACTGTCTGTCCAGTCCATTCACCCCACCACTTGCAAGTCAGTAGAAAATATCATCCTTTTGCTTAATGGCAATGCAATTGCTGAAATGCAATAAAAAGGGTGGGGAACTATCAGAAGTGTGGAGATAAAATTATTTGAACATAAATAAGCCACCTTTTTCATCAAAGGGTTGCCTTAATGTACTGCCCATACTACTTAACTATCCGGTGAAAAAACCTGGGACAACAGTGCATGAGGTATAACTACCACCTACCCACCACACCTGTATCCTCAAATCGACTCCTGATATGAAGGATTTAAATACAAATTCCTGGGAAAAGAAACCTCACCGGCCGCTTATAAGCACGATATTCTTCACTCCCAAATCCAGGAACTGTAATGTGCCAGTTGCGCTCTACACCAGCCATAGCTTCAAATGTCAACAAAAAATACATCTGTATGTCTAAATGGTGCTCTCCACCTGACCACGTTGAACTCGAACCCAAATTCTGACATTAAGAAGGACCTCATACAATTGCTTGAGAAACCACAAAGTTTTCAAGTTTCAACAAGCCACAACAAAGCAATGGGCCCATACATGGAGATTAAGACAGAGGATTACTGACCTAAATGCAATAGCACATCTTTGGCTTCCAGCATGGAAGATTTACGATGTTTTGCTAGAGTACAAGCAAATGAAGTCACCTGCATTATCCAAGCAGATGCCAAGTCATGAGTTTCTTTCTGCTTCCTCAGGAGCCTACAACTGAAACCATGTGTCATATGTGTGGGCCTCAACATAAGGCATGGAAAACATACGCTGTCAATGAAGTCATCAGCAATTTCAAGTAGAACATCCTCCAGATCAGGATCCAGTTGCTCTTTTGGGTCCACCTGCAAAAATATGCTTGTAAGTTTCTAAATTCTAACCTCTACCTTGCCCAAAGCCTCTCTTTCTATACAACCTCAAGAATTAACCTGCTTATAAGGTCTCTGGTTCCATAAATAATGAAAAATGATATAGGGTTTACTTGTGCAACAAGCTCTTGAATGCTACGCTTGCCAAGAATGTGACCAGTGGAATCAGGGGGGAGGGTGTTAGAAGCAGGAATGTTGGAGGTTGGTTGTTGTGCAATAGGGCCAGGTTGAGTTGCTATGGTTGTAAGAGTAGCAGGCCTTTGTTGGTTGCTGCCAATAACTTGTGCCCGCTGTTGTGGTGGTTGTGTTTGGTGTTGTTGCTGATAGCCCGTGGGCTTTGCCTGCCATGTTTGCTGTGGCTGCTGGCCTCCAGGCACCAGCCCTTGCATCTGCGCTCCCACTGATGGCACCCTTGACAGCTGCAGATTAAAAAACCTACCTTAATCAGCAGACCTAATGGAGAAGAAAAAAGTTGCCATTGCTGTTACTTCACCAGGAGAATCCAAAAGCAGATGAACACAATATGATAGAGCTGCAGATATATGAAACCAATACATTAGATGGTGCCATCTGCTGGGGCTGTGATGATCTAGAGGGGTTTTGCTGCTGTAATTGCTGTGTAAGACGCTGCTGGTTCTGTTGTTGCTGCTGCTGTGGTGAGGCCAGTCCTCCGCCTGTCCTGGCGATGGCCATGGCCTGCTGTACAGGTGTTGCAGTTGTCTGGAAATGTGTAGGCAGTGCTGCCCCTTGAACCTGCTTTTGCCTTGCCTGCATAACCTGTGCAATGTTCAGCCCAAATTGACATTGTTTGTGTACAATAAGGGTTTTCATGCATTGGGTGAAGATGAGAGCATGTGCGGGGAGGAGACAGGGGGGTCACAAACACTCCTGGTTGGTTAACTCTCTGTGGAAATACTGGGGCAACAAGAACAAAAGAACACACCTGCATTGCATGCTGCTGAGGCAAAGAAAGCTGAGATTGCACCCCGTATTGTGGTGTCCCTTGCACTGCTGGTCTTGCAACAACACCCCCTGCCGACTGGATAGGATTCAGGTGGTGAGCATAGGAGCCAGATGCTAGCTGTTGCGGAGGCTGCTGCAGGCCATATATGCCAGGACGACTTTGATTTGCTTGAACTATTGAGCTTGGCCGTTGTTGTTGTTGCTGCTGCTGTCCCTGACCTGCTGCTCTCTGTTGAGCCATAAGCATCGTTGGGCTAGAAGCTCCCGGGGAAGGGACAGAACTTGAAGACAAGAAGGGCGTATTGTAATGCGTGGTCCCTATTCCCGCTGCAGAAGGTCGAGAAGCCCCAACCATGGCTACACCCTGCTGCTGTATATGCGAGAGTCGTTGTCCCGATCCAGAGCGTGACAAAGGATTTCCTACAGCTTGTGTTGGCGTCATTAGCTGCTGCGAACCAGGAACCTGCAGCTGCGTGCTTTGTGCGTATTGCACACGCGCTGCTGCCTGCTGCGTTTTGGCTTGGTTTTGACTGAATTGCTGCATCTGATAGCTCAGCTGCTGTTGTTGCTGCAATTGCGATGCGGCTGTGGCAGCCGCACTTGTCCCCGCACTCGCTGCAGACATAGGCCCCAACGTAGCCGGCAATCCAGAAGCAGACGAATGTGTCATACTCGGAGCTTGCTGCTGCTGCTGCTGTCCTCCCGCTGCAGCCGATACCACGGCTGGCACCTGCGCTCCTTCTCCTGCCATGGGCTCCTCCGCCCACTCTCTCTCCCAAGAGCCTCCCAGACTACACCACTCACAAAACAACAACAACAACAACAAAGCAACACAATTCCACCGAACCCTAATCCCCGCAAGGTCACCAAACCCGAGCCATGCAAATCCCAACAGTGTTTTGTCGCCGAATCCAAACAACGTCAATACATTCCTTTGCGATCCACAGCACTCCAGCTTTGGCAGTCAGCGTTCCGCTTGCAATTTACTCGAAACAATGTGTTTTAAGCGGGCGGAAGACTGAATTTGAAGCCGAAGCTCCAAGTCCCCTCTTCTCTCTTCTGTCACGCCTTGTCACCCTCCTCCTTCCCTCGGAGGCAACCAGGATTTGCTATAAACAAGTTCTTTGATTGTCGGTATGATTATCAACGTCCAATCACGCCTTCAAGGATGGTATTCATCCACAGAGCTAATCTCTCATCTTCATAATGTGATGTCCTGAGGCCTCCTTCTCCGAGTTTGCTGTTCCCGAAGGATTTTGTGGACGGGAGTTGTGTTTGCTGCGCTCCAGGGTTTGAGGCAGGTTGCTCTTCTCTAGGAACGAAGCCTACGCCGGTGATGCGAGACATTTTTGCGAGATATTTTTGTTTTTCAGTAACAAAGATATAAACCAGGTTCGTTGTTTCCCCGGGGGCTCCGACTCAATTTCTCTCGTTAGCCATCTTTAGTGTCGGTAGTGTGTTGTCCAAATAGGGTTTGTGAATGAAGGAGCGTCAGTCAGCAAATTGATGTGTTCAAGGGGGTTCAAATAGGGTTATCCGAGGAGATGGCATCGTTTTTGCGTGACTGGACTGGTGGTTTCTTTGGAGGAGAAGCAACTCCTAGCTTGCAGTCTTCTGGCATGCTCTCCAAACAACAGCTTCTCCAGCTCTTTCAGGACTGCTCCGCGGCTTTTGAAAATCAGGGTTAGAAGACGTCGTCCTTTGCACACAGTGTATATTACATTTGCAATTTCGTTTCATATTTGTTGGTTGTCACGACTATTTTGACATGGAGTTTGGATTCATTCATACCAGCAAGGGCATCTTTCCATTGTGTAGCTGCACCTTCAACTTTGGAAGGTCCAGTTGCTTTCCATTGGTATGGAATTCCAAAACTGAAGGTGCAGCTACAGGTGCAGCATGCTGGTCTTGCAAAACTGAAAGGCAAATCTGGAACATCGGAAGTCAACAGCTGGAGGTCAAACATCCTAAGCCAAAGGAGCAGCCTTTCAATGGAAAGATGCCCTAAGGCGACCAGAGACAGGACGGACCAAAGTATCTGTCATTGTTGTGCACTTTGGATTTTTTGTTTACCTGAAAGCTTTTTGTGCTTGAGAAAATTGATGGGATATATTATTGAGCAGAATTCTGCTGTTCTTTGTTTTCTTCTCAATATGCAGAGACAAAGAATCGCATTGCAGATGCTGTCAGAGAGAAACGAGTAAGTTTTTTCTTTGCTTCTTGGTCTCTATTTGCATAGTCAGTCAGAGGATTTATTTTTTTGTTCCATTTGTGCTCCTTTGGTTGTCCTTCCTCCTCTAGTTTTTTGTGTGCCATGTGCTTCTTTTCTCTCTTTTGTTTGCAGTTCAAGATAGTGACATAGTCTGATCAATATGGAGGGTAGCACAGGAAGCCGTGACAGTGACCACAGAGGTTCAGGAGGAACTGTTTATCAAGATGGGTATAGGTGAACCTCATGTCACACTTTCTGCTATGAACATATTCTATGCAAGTTGCCTTTCTGCAGTGTGGTTGTCCCTGAGATGTGCACTGGTGATGAATGAGCACAATTCTTAAGTTCTTTATTCTTGGTACAACATGCTGAAGTAACATAGGAAAACTGTTTGTGGTGAACACATCTGCCAAGGAAAATGTTAGGCAGGTCAATCTTGGGGGAAGTAGAGCATGCTGCAGAGTCTCATCTTAGGTCAATAGATCTACTGTGGACCTAGAGTGTACAGTAGATCCATCCTAAACTCTTGGGATCGAATTATGCCTTTTGACAGTTCCTTGCCTGCATGCAATGTGTGATGCAGACCCTAAGTTTGGCATTGATTGCTTGGGGAAAGTGAACAGCATATATGCTGATGACCGGGAATTGATGATTAAGTTTTATGACTTTGTTTCAAGGTGTGCCTTGGCATTCTGCCCTCCACATTGCAATTTTGTTCATCTCTGAATGGACACCCCATGATATCACCTTAGATCATTCCTGTGATGTTGTTCTGATTCTCTATGTTGACCTTCAGATTTTCATTCTTTGTGTATTTGTTAGCTTCCAAGAATGGAGTTGATGTGTGGAGTGCTTAGCACAGAGAGGAGATGGCATGTGAAGAAGCAGAGTTGGGACCAGAAGCATTTAAGCAAAAGATGGAGCATGTCAAGAAGATTCAGCAGCAGGTGAGCATGCATAAAACAGTATATTGTGCTCAGAGCTTGGACAAAACTCTAGAACAAAGGTTGATCTAGTCTTAACGATTATCACTTTGTCACAAGTCCCCAATAACTTGCCAGTATTCTTGATGTTGTGAACACAATGGTTGGGTACAGCAACTGGGAATGCTTCAGCAACTACGAAGCCTTCCAGTGGACCAACAACGTAATTTCCTTCAGGGGGTAATATACCTACATTCAAACCCAGTGTGTAACTTTTGCTTGTATGAACTTGGTGTCTAGATCTGTCTCACTAAGACTTCTTGTTAACAGAAGTTTCCTGAAAACTCCTCATCTGTTTGTCTCCTTGTATCTCTTGATCCATAAGTTGTTATCTTATCTGAGATGGCACCTTACATTTGCAAGTGATGGGTGAACATGAGTTAGTGCTTGAGTCATCCTGGATGTAGAGCATACTGTCATTCTCTGCTCTTAACCCCTTCTGTTATAACCCTCTTTTGTAAGTTCATGATGGGGGTTCTACTGCAAGTAGTCTTGGTCCATGCATTCTCTCTGAAGCTGCCTATTTTTGTGTGTGCAGATGCAATCTGACATGCGGCATTTGCAGCCAACTCCAGGTAATGCTGCCATGAGTCCTCAAGAAATCCACGATTTTTTCCAACGCCAACAGCAAACCATCCAACAGAAGGCAAGTCAAGCACCCCAAATTTCACAGCAGGATGTTGTTAGCTCCTCTAGTCATCCTCCACCACAGTCTAGCGTACATCAACGACATTCGTAGCTTAATCATGCAACATGACTTCCATGGTGTTCTGGCTCCTCAAAGGAGAGCATGGTGACTCATCCCTCCTTTCTGTTTTGAACAGTATGCATTTGTGCTTGTAGTACATTTCAGCTGGTTTTGTCAAAGAGAGGTTCATTTCTTCACAGGTGGAAGAGTGTACTGTAAACGTCCCACTAAACTCGGATTGCAATCTCTTCGTCAATGCCATTTAGGTTGTGGACTCATGAATTCTCTTACGAGCTGCTCTTCATAGGATATATCACCAGCAACATCATGTAAATCAGTTCCTGTAAGATGGTTGTGAGAAGAAGTTGGAGAAAGTGCTGCAAACCAATAAAAGTTGACCAGCTTTTTCTGTTTTTGCCCTCCAATGTAATGCGATTTTATTGGCCATAGAAGTGGGAAGTTACGGTTTTTGCTCTTGCACAAGGACAATAGACAACACATGTAGTGTTTAATATGCACCTTTCTATGTAAGTGATTGTATGATTACTTCACCAGGAGGATTTGTTGCAAGTCTTCCATTGTAGGTTTGTCTTCAGTTGATAGAGTCATTTAAGTGATTTTTTGGGGGCCAAGGCGTGCCAGTGGGTTAAAACAGCTATAACCTACAGACATGAACCCACTATCAAGACACGTTCAGAATGATTAGTAGTTAGCACCCAAAGATAGAATCAGTAGATTTTGTGAGATGATTGTTTTTGGGTTTATGACAAGCTCGGATGCATGTCTGCTTCTGATGTGTGGTAATTATGATAATTGGATGAAGGGACAAAAGGTTGGTGATTTTTATCTTCTTCCACATGGCAACATTCACAATAGAGTATGCAACAACTACCATGAGAGATGCTAACAATCATTATGTCCTTTGCACTGGTTATCCATGTCCATATTTTTTTGGAGAAAAGGGCGAAAACTGTGTACCTTTTGCAGTCATGGTTGCTAACTTGTTAGCAACTTGGCAGAGATGTAAATTGGTCTATTTCCAATCCTTTCTGTGTTTCCATGACACAAAGGATTGGAGATAGAGCCTTGCAACATCAAACTTGTGTATATAGATGCAGGTGAGATTTCTGCATCTTGAAGGTTCAAAAGTGAAAAATGATGGAAAACTTAACTGGGAGGAAGGACATTGTGCATTCATCAAAAACTTTGATTGGGAGCAAAGACAATATGCCTCCCTGAGAGTCTCAGAAAAAGTCATCTTCTAAACCTGCACCCCTTCAAACCTAACAACTCTTGCAGCTTCTTTGTGAGTCATAGCTACTTCTGAAAATTGTGACTAAAATAGGTGGAACATGATTAGTTTTAGGAATACTAAGTGGCTTTACATGAGAACCCCATTACAACAAGTTAGAAGTTAAATGGTGAATAGATATTAAGGAGCTTCCAGTGCAACTTCCTTTTCTGTCTGGTTCATCGCTTCTCTGTCTGCATGTAAGTGGGGACTTGTGGCCCAAAAGCACCTTAGGTGCACAAGCATTATACCACCTCTGGCCCTTGCTCTGGTGTGAGAGGGAGGCAATTGCACTTGGCAGTAGAAGTTTTCAGACCATGGTCTTTGTACAATTTGCACACTCTCTACTGTGATTTTTTAAGTGATGTTGGTTTGTATGTGCAACTTTTACCATGTCTTTCTTCAACTCATTTGAAGGCCTCTGATTCAAGCACTGCCTCAAGCTGTGGAACTTGAAATGTCTCTCTTTGAGGATCTGCTCGCCTCCCTTGCAAGAATTGCTTAGATGAAGGTGAGAATCGAGCTTGACAAAAAGTTAATCTCATGCAACAAAGGAGCAAAGTCATTTTTCAAACTGCTGTCGATGAAACTAAGGGAATGGGGTGTAGTAACTATATTGATACTATTTGTCCCCAAATAAATATATTAAAGAGGGAAGTTCCATAAAACCCATCATTTGACAAATAAAAACTTAAATATGACTAATTTCATAATAGAAGGGAAAAGATGTATCCCCTAGAGCTTTGAAGATGATCACAATTGGGCCAATGGTTAGACTTTAGACCTACAATGCAAGAGTTATTGAATATTTAACAATTTCATCAAAGACAATTCAATAAAATCAAAACTAATGTATCAGGGAAATTGCGGTTCGTTCTTGATATTGTTTGATGAATTCACAATTGGGCCAACAACACAGGCTGTGTTATTAATTCATATAAAGTGCATAAGATCCCTTCCTTCCTCAGCATCTGCCAATAGTTCCCTCAGTGACCAAGTTGTCTGTAAACAATCTCAAATATCAGTCGGGTGAACTTCTCCTACTATAAACTACACAACCACAAACAATCAAGTCTCACTTCCAAAGTTCAACCAAGACTTGAAAATGAGAAGTTCACAGAGTGTTGGAATTGGTGAACTATGTGAAAATGTTGCACTGCAGAGTGTTTGGAAATTTTCAGAAGTCAAACATTATGGTCTCGGGTGGCAGATTATGTCATTTTCTTGATTGCATTATATGAAAATTTTCCAGTGGTGATCATACACTTGTAGCTCAGTGACCAAAATGTGTCTGTTCAACATGAATTTTTTTCCTTCTTCAAATAGTTGAATCTGCCACCCCAGACATCACTGTCATGGAATGGTTTTGTCCTTGACCATTAAGTTGGATGAATTGCCTACCTCTCTATAGCAGTCTTATTTGGCACCTTACCCAACATAATGGGCAGTGGCTTGATCAATCTGTTGTACATTAGGGTGCAGGCAGCTATGTGCCATGTAGACCAGAAACTGATATTATGTGCTTCAGCTTGTTGCAAATGGCAAGGAGCTCTTACTGAAGCTTCTGAATGAGTACTGACATGCACTTGGCTTGGATTTGTTGTGTCTTCAAATGCCAAACCAACATCAACAGACAAGAGCCCAAAATTCCATTGATTAAAATTGCACGAAAATGTTCCTGTTCGATATCCCTATTCCAACAGACCCATATCAATCAATGTAATTAATCCAATGGAAAAACCTTAGACACTCCATTGTCGTGGGTGTTGTATTGTGGACAGTTGTTCATAATACAAGAGCTCAATCCACAGAACTGAGCAGTAGATAGACACATGACCCAATTAGGCCCAGTGCAGTAGAAACCAAAACATGGCAGGCAGGTGAAAAAAAATTGTAGCACCCTGGGAACATTTCATATGCACCTGTGTATGTGGAAGCTACAGCAAAGAACATGGCAGGCACCTTCACCACCAAAGCACCTTGGTTGTTGTATCCAACAACACCATCCAATACTCTTGGATTTCCTTGCCTTTCGTCATGGCCAACTTCTGGACCCTTCAGGTCCCTTTTAATTACTAGGTGCTGGATATGTGAAGTTGCAAGTATTTTCAATTGAAGAAGATTGCTGCAATTCGGAGAAGCCAATTGTTTTGGCAGCACAGTTCCTCGTTCCTAAACCAATTTCATTTTTCATTCACATTAGAAATAATGCACAAGCTTGAGTTTAGTGCTTTGCATGAAAAACCAGAATTTTTGGGAAGTACTCTATTAAAAGATTGTTAAATGTCAGTTCCCACTAAATATAACTAGTGGGTGCCCGTGGGTGAAGTCCCCAATGGGTGCCTGTAACCTTCGGCCACTGTTTTTTATTTTTTCTTATTTTTTACTCTTTATTTTTTATTGCCCTGGACGTCCTGCCCTGCCCTGCCCCTACCCCTCCCCCTGCCCTGCCCTTGCCCTTGCCCTGCCCTGTTTTGAATTTTCCTTTTGTTGCCAGGGACAAGAGAAGGAAGTTACACAGGGAATGGGCAGTGTTTTTTTTTCCTTTTGCTGCCAGGGACAGGAGGAGGAAGTTACACAGGGAACTTTTTTTCCTTTTGCTGTCAGGGACAGGAGGAGGAAGTTACACAGGGAACGGGCAATGTTTTTTTTGGGATATGCGTTTCAGGACCTGGACGGACAGACAGATAGACGGGCAGACACCACTGTAGCTTTAATATATAAGATGAATGAAATGTTTAAAATGATTTTATTAAATTTAATTAACTTTGTAAACATAAAATTTATAAAAATAATATAAACTTGTCAACTTTCACCAATTGTTCTAATGAATATTTTATTTTGAATGTTGATTTAAATGTGTTTTTAATATTGATTAAAAGGTTTCCATTAAAATATTACCAAAAAAATATTTTGAAATTTAATAGTTTTATTTTTATTTATTTTATTAATAATATTTTACATTCTTATTTAAACCACTATTCAATTAAAAAAATAAGATAGTTATTCGAAAATGTCAATAATTTAGTTTTAAATTTTCAATTATGATGTTATTTTATTTTTGGAATTTGGAATTTGGAATTTGGATACAAACAAAAACTTACCATCACATGAACTTTACTATTACCACTTATTAGAATTATGAACATTATGAAAATTAATCAAGATGAAATCCATTAAAAATTTATGGATATAAAATTTGGCTTAATGGTTTTAAATATGTTTAAATATGTTTTTTTTCATCTGAAATGCATTTAAAAGATTTTGCAATCATGATTTGTAAATCAAAAAGATAAATTTTAATTTTAATTTTTCTTTCAAATATTAATTATATATTATGTAATAAGCCATTAAGCTTAAAAGTGTAATTATTGAATGAAAAGGTGAAACATATATGTACTTAAATGTGAATCGTGCAATCTTTAAAAACAACATGCACAAAAGAATATCAAGGTTTCCAATACCTTGGTGTGATATATAGTGATATGGTAGGTTGAATAATTAACCAAAATATTAAATCTTTGCATAATGTAGGATTTGAAATGAAAAAGTAGATATTGAACGTGTTTCAACTTCATAAAAAATGAAAAGATATATAACTAAAATAAATAAATTTGTTATCAACTTTGTGATTTTAAAAGTCTGGCCCATCTTAATTTACACCCAAGCATTGGTGTATTGCCCACAAACTATATCATTTTTATTTTTATTTTTATTTTAGTAACTTCTTTGCTTTCCTTTTTCCTTTTTGTGAATCTTCTATAACAAATCATTCATCCCCCCATGCATTTAATTCAATTAATGACACATTGAGGAAAAAAAATCCCATAACATATTCATGGGATTAGAAAAAACAAATGATTCAATATTTTCATCATGTTTTCAAGATTTTTTTAATATTTTTTATTAATGTAGTACAAAAGCAACTTCAACGCATGTTGAATAATTAACATTTTCTTGAAATATTTATGTCAAGAATAAAATATTTTTAAATATTCCAAAACATTCTAATTATTATAGTAATAAATAAAATGTAAATATAAATATCATGTTCATGTACAATAGATCATGCAATAAACAAGATGGATTTTTTTTTCTTTGAATAGTTAATCATATTTGCATAAGGAGCAAAGATCACCAAATGAATTTAAAACAACATACAAACCATTTGATTTCATCAAGTTATGTTTGTTTTATAGCATTTTCATCTTTTATTTTATTTTACAATGTGGATAATACTTTTAAAGGGTTTCATAAATTGCAAGGATCTTTTAAATTCATATAATAGGAAATCACTAATTATTTTATTGTAAGTTTATTAGGATTTATAATCAAGCAATGTCATCCACCCATATAATTGACGTCATTCCAAATTGAATATTTAATTAATGGATATATCCAAAAATAAGAAATTTTCACTAATTAATTCAATTATGAATATGTGAATATCAATTTTTTTCAATAGAAGATTTGTGGAAAGGGTTTTTTATATATTTATGATAACAAAATTTGAATTGTTAAACATATCATTATCCCAATAGATTATTGGTAACCATAGATTTTGCCACAAGATATGCACAAAGTTATTTTAGTTTATTTATTCATATGATGTATGCAATATATTTTGTAATGATGATCAAATGGCATTTTTCATGTGCAATGTTTTATAAACACCATAAATATTTATTCAATTTTGATGAAGATTGATTTTACAAGAAAACCAAATGTCAAATGTGAATTTCAAATATAGTATTATTCACAAATAAAAATAATTCGGCCATTCTTTGATCAATTTTTTTGTTGTATTATTGCATCTTCAAATTGTCTTATTTTTTGTTTCATCTTATTTAAGTAATTTGACAAATATATGTAAGCTTTAAACATTTAGCTTTTTTTCCTTTTTTTGAGAGATGAATGCCCTTGTCACTTGAAACATTATTGTAGAGGTATAAATTGTTTAATATCATATGGCTTGTGCTATATAGCAATGATGTGATATGTAAAACTTAATAAAATTATCAAAACACATTTTTCAAAAAACTTTTAAAAATACATAGGAAGAACATCAAATACATGTATTTTATTTATTTTTGGTCCATTTTTCTTTCAATTGTTTATTTCCATGCAATGCACACATCATGAAATGAACATCAATTGTTGTACAAGACCTTAAATGAGTGTAGACCTCAATGAAGGACAAAAGTTATGTGCATGCACAAACATAAAAAAACTCATGACAAAAAATGTTTCGTGATAATTTACTTGATAAAAACACTATTGTACACAACTTTAATCTCTTTAATTCTATGGTCAACCTTCATTCTTGTTTTGTGTTTGAACGCATTTTCATTGAATCATTACCAAACACATAATGTGCTTTCACATTTGCTCCCTCTTGCCCTTTGTGCATATAACTTACACATAATATTTACATAATTGCAAGAAAACACACAAATTTATACAATTTATGATCCATGAAACAAAAAATGAAATAAAAAAGAGATTGAATACCATGCATGATATTGAAACAACTCCATCATGTTTGTTTCCATATGTTAAATGCAAAATACATTTTTCCATTGTCACCTTTTGTATTGACATTTACTCATTGTTAACAATTACTCGAAAAATGTCAACATATCCCCATGAAGCCTAATTTAACAACACATTTCCATATGTCAATGGCATGACATGTTAAAATAACATTAATATAAATGTATTTCAACCAAAGGGTAATAGTGATATGATGCAATATGTAACATGTAATAAATCTTCTTTATTTGCACCAAGACTAGATGCACTGGAAAAACAAGGAAAAGACAAATATCCTTGAGGAGCAATACATTTTGTTGAGCATTCTTGAAGTGAGAGACACTAATTCATTCCTACATGAAATTGAGGCATGAAAAGCATTGCAATGCAACTTGAATTAAATTTGAATTGAATTTAGATTTAGTTTAATTGAATTCAAATACATTGAAATGGAATTTGGATTGAATTTAATTTAATTCCAATTCAATTGAAGATAAATGGGATGCCAATCAATGGAAAATGTATTCAAGATCTTCTTATGAATATAGTGTTGCAAAAAAACAAAATTAATACACATATTTGAAAAGGTAACTTTCTATGCCTCTTCACTTGGGAATGGGCTAAACAAAGTTCAATTTGGAATTGTCCAATTTACTTATGGAACCTAAAATTGTCTTACCAAAAATCATCATTAGAATTATGGCAAATTGCAATGTTCGTATTTCAAAAGATATGGGCACAAATATCATGGGCTATTTCCTATATTTTATTTGAAGGTTGGAAACTTGATGTGAACCTAGTTACAACACTTAACAAGTTATGGACATTCATGTATGTGTTACTATGGTGCAAGGTCACAACAACATAACATATGAAACAACATGGATGGGCTAAACATTTTTAGTGCCAAATAACAATATGAAATTTTGATAAGAATTTGAGAACTTTGATTTCTTATTTTCCTTTTTAGCACAAAAATCCTTTGAAAATGCCTTGCAATTCAAACATGATTGCAATTTCAATTTGTACTAGTCAATTAAGTTAATTTAAATCTATTAGCAAGGAATGTGGGATTAAGTTTATTAATCCAACTTATCATGAGCTTCGTGCTTGAACTATGGACATAGGACAAAAGGAGTTACACCAATGAATAATAATTGTTTAAATGCCATTAGCATGAACTTGGGAGGCCTAACAACATCTAGTTAACTTGATATACCTACATTTGATCTATAAATTCAAATTCATGAAATGGTTGATGAGGCCATTGCCAGGTTGAAAAAAGTATGCAAAGAATAAAACTCAATCGAAAGGTATGATAAATTTTGATATGTCACAAAGCCGAAGATGATATGAAACCTTGATAAAAATAATGATCACAAAAACTTCAACACCATTATATGAAAATATTTCTATAAGCATGTTGTTAGTTAAATTGTTTTTATTGAATTGGTTTGATTTTGCAAATGTGTTGGTTTGTAATGTGTTCATGGGTGAATTGTTTTCATTTTTATGAGATGAGTTGTTACCAGAGGACAACAAGATGCCATCACCCTCCTATGAGATCAACAATGGACAAACACATTTTGGGCTTAAATAAGTTAGTTGTTTGTGGGATTTTAAATAAATTGCACCATTTTGAACAATGGAACCATCTTATTGAAAGGGGAACAATAGGTGGCAACCTTTACTTTGTCAAAAAATACAACATAACCACCAATTGTAATTTGGTTAGTTATTAATTATCTCTAAAAAAGGTACTAATTTTTTAATCTCAAACTACTTAGTAAATGATCAACCATCATGAAATGTTTTCCTTTAGTAATATGATATTGATAAATGTCATCATGGAGTGGTTCAATCATGCATTCAATCACAAAAAAATCATGAAATTATAACCAATGATGTCCTAATACATGAGATGTCCTTGTGGGTCCAAGTGGGTTGTAAAAGACCGAAATGGTGGACAAGGGCAAACAGGACATTTGGGTGTTTTCTTATAATCATAAGCGTAAGTTGATTCTCCTTGAAACAAAATTTTAGTTGGCCAATTTTCCATAATCTTAAATGGTGGCTTCATTGGTGGTTGAACATAATGTTCATGGTATGTGGTGTCTTTACTATGTGCACGCCTGCATAGTACAAATGAAAATGTTGAATTTGTGACAACATGAACTTGTTCCATTTATTTCCAATAAAGTATTGATATGGGTTAAACACACTTTCAAGGTGACTACATGCAATTTGTCAAATTTGAATTAAATTTTAATATGTTCAATATACATTACATTGCACTAAATTATATAAATTCCTAATGGAAATTGAAGTTGTATCATAAAGCTAATTTAGTGCAACATACAATATTACATCTCTATAAGAAATAGTTCATTGAATTAAATGTCCAATAACCTGAAAGGCTTTGGATGGTCCGGTGGAGGATAATGTATAGGCTTGAATGTATATTCAGCCATGGCTTCAGATATTCCAATCTTAAATCCTTCATTAAATGGAATAATTTTGAGTGTGGGATTTCTTTTCGGCCAAATAGGCCAAGTTGGGCAATTATGAAGCCCACATGTGCACATTTTACACACACATAGTTTGGTATGACGCTGGTGTTATCATCAAGTTCGAATATTGTTAGATATCAAAGTCCATGCATGTCAAAATCATTCACGGAATGAAGTTCACAAGGACAAAATAATAGTGAAATTGGCCAACAAGCACATGTTAAATGTTAAACTATTTGGACATGCATCAATTATCAAATTCAATAAGGATTTAGATTATATGAAATTTCCATTGATCATATTACTCAAGAAATTTGAAGCCTCTTTGCGGAATATAAATATATATTGCAAAACCACTTAGATGGGGAAACAAGCAAATGTCTACAAGCATGAATTGATAAATTAATGCCATAGCTATTTGTTGTTTTCATAGGGAAAAAAGTGGGAATAAAGAACACTTGCCGAGTAGTATTTTTTTCCATCTCCAAGTGGTGACATTTTAAAAGAATTTGATGTCCTCCAAAATATTTCAACTTACCTCAATTTGATACCAATCAATACATACCTTAAAAACCAGATAAACACATACCTATTTTGAGTAAGAAATTGTGGTTGAAGATGTATTTAATCACCATTTCACAACCATTTATGGATTGCTTTGTTGATGGTGGGGTTGGAGGGGAAATTTTGAATTAAAAAAAAATTACATGTGTTTATTGATAATCATCAATGGTCAATGTAACCCTTCAATTCTTAAGTGCAAAATAGAGAGCTTGAACAAATATGAAAATAAACTAGTCACATGAAAGGGTGAGCTTTGGGAAGGGGAAAGGAAAATGGTGAACCAAGGGGACAAGACCAAGAATGGAAAAGGTGGGAGGAAGTCAAAGGGGAGTGAAAAGAAAGAACATTGAAAGCTAAAAAGGAAGACATAAAGGTTACAACTAATGAAACTTGACAACATTAATGAAACAAAACTTCAAATAATCATCATGCCCATGTGGTTCCTAAATGAAACTTTATGCATGGATGTATGTAAGCAAATGAATGAAATCAAATTCACGAACAAAAAATGACCATCATCCATATGGATGAAATTCATCACATGGCTAATAACATAATGGTGGTTGATCACCCATATTGAATACTTATGTGGTTGATGGAATCCATGTAATATGCACACACATGTTGCCTTGCAAACCAATGCTAAAATGTTCAAATTGAACTTCATAGTTCTTTCTCAAGTGTTAACCATTAGAATCTCACCTTATATGTGACCAATTAATGATGTTTGGTACCATGAAATTATAAAAGTCCACAAAGTTTAAACAAGGACACTTGACTTCAAGAACACCATGGTTATAACATTAAGGTGTCAATTCTGGGTATTTGATAATATTATGGTGACCATAATTTTTCTTCAAATAGATGGTATTTCATGACCAAGTTTTTTAATAAAAATAAATGTAAAATTTGGGCATTTAATCCAAATTGAATATAATATTGGAGAATTATGAAGTGATTTTCAAATGATAAATAAATATTCAAAGGAATGGAACATGAAATCTTGTGCCAAAAGTAAATGGAAATTATAAAATAATAAATATAAAACATTGATGTTAACAAGTGTTTTCCCCTTTCATTTCAGTTGTGTGAGAATTAATACGTAACCAAAACAAACATTGTCATCATCAAGTTATATTAAATTGACGTCTAATCATGATGAAATCACATTGAAAAAATCACTATACATTTCGTTTTCCAACATTCCACATTCTCTAAATTCTAAAATTTGTTTAAACCAAATGTGATTCCAACCTTTTAATATTGTCCTCTCACAAACTTTTTTTAAAAAATATCCACAATCACATGTTCAATTGGAGAGTATTGAAAACACCTCTCAATTTTCAATTATGTTCAATTGTAATAAAAAAAGTTCACCCAAATCAAAGAAAGTGTGGAGGAATCCTCAAAATGAAGAATTTCAAATAACTAAATTTATTTATGAGAATGCACAAGGAACTTCAACAAATAGGAACTCCTTGACAATGTTAATTGTTTTATGCATGAAAGACCTTAAGTTGTAGGACTTTGCTTGATTGCAAAAACAATTTGGTAATAGTAAAAATAGATATATTGAGTTGTGATAGTCAAAATTCTTTACCAAAGTGTGGTTGGATTTATGCCATATTCATGCTATGTTTGCATATGCCTAAAAAAATGTTTAAACTTGGTTTACCCATTAAGTCTTGCGAGGTATCCGCTACAATCATATTTTGATAGAAAAGGCTCCCATCATGGGGATGAGGCTCACCTTCACATGATATCCAAGTTATGATGTTAAGAAATAAAAAGTTTCAACAAATGATATGACATTGATAATGTCATTATTGTCAATTACATGAGAGCATGAAGGAATGTGCTATTCTTCCGTGTTCCTACAAAATTGTACATTTGTATAAAAAATTAAATGAGAGGCATGGTTATAGAGACATAAGGTAAAATAGTTTCCATGCCATGATGTGGGAAGGTTATGTTTTTCGATAAGTTTGGTTTAACTTTAAGCAAAATGACCTAATGAATGTTGCAAAGGATTTTTTTTAATTCTAAAGGAAGAGGGGAGGGAAGGAGGAAGGAGAAAACATTCTACAAGTGACCAAATCTTTAATAAGGACTTGGTTGTTTGTTTGTTTGTTTGTGGTAATGACATTTCCCAAAACATGGTGCCTTTTGGTATTGTTGGAAGGCCATTAGTGAGTAGGGGTGCACAAGATGGTTTCATAATATTTAGACTCATGGTGTAAAATTTATTGGATGTTGAGCAATTTTTCTTGAAAATTCAATAAATTCAAAACCAAAAAGTTTAGGATCTTGGTACTACTAAAAAGTGTTCAATGATCAATAGGATATATAAAAGTAAATTTGTAATTTCTAAACCTAAGATGTAAGAGTTATTGAATTTTGAGTACATTAAAATACATTAAAAAATACTAAAAAAAATTAAGATCACACTTGGGACATGAGATAGGCCACACTAGTAAAATATTGACTTGAAACGGAAATTGAAAATGAAAGATGAAAAGTTTAAAAAATGAAATGACACATTCATCCATTGTGCAACTTTTTAAAATTTCTAAATCAGTATAACTTCCTTGGATGCTTTCCCTACAAAAATGTTGTTTAGGTTCTTGGGGAAACCATAATCTTAGTTCCCCTTGTCATTTCGAAACTAGAATTGACTTATGGGTAAGAAACTGGGGAAGTATAAGAAAGCTTTTTAAAATAAACATGGGTCCAATTCTTGTTCTCCATAAGAAACTTGGTTGGGGAAGCTAGGCCAAATTGCACATCCAAGAGCCATCTTCTTCCTTGAATGGTTTTCTCATAGTTTTCGCCGATGGAAATTATTCAAAGAAATAATTGACTATTGGGAAAAATGTTTGAACTCAAGATCTCAAACCATAAGACCAATCCTTAAGCATTGAAATGTGTGTTTATATTTTTTTAATATGAAATACCAATGATATGTAAAACATTTAGAATATAATTTGAGTATAATTTTAAAATATTTTCTAATTAGGCAAATGTTTTACAAAAGTGTTAAGCTTAAAATCTTATATATTAAAGCAACAATGTCTGTCTGTCTGTCTGTTTGATTGATAAACAGGGCATGGCAGGGGCAGGGCAGGGCGGCCAAATGTTTTCAGTTACTGGCCGCTATCTTTTAGCAGCGCCAATTCGAAACAGGGAAGGGCAGGGCAAGGTAGGGCAATTATTTTCATTATAGAACATATTAAAAAAACTATAATCTTTTTGAAAAAAAAAAGAAAAAAAAAGACAAAAATGAAAATAGACAAAATAAGAATAGAAAAATAAAAACATGAAACAAACATAAACCAAAAAAAAAACGCAAAAACTATAAAAAAATGGAAACAAATGAAACAAGGAAAGGGAAATACAGTAAAAAAAATTTAAAAGAAAAAATTTTCCAAAAATGAAGAAACCATTATCTTCTACTAGCCTCAATTCGAAACATGGCAGGGCAGGGGCAGGCAAGGGCAGGGCAGGGTAGTTATTTCATTATAGAACATATTTAAAAAACTAGAATATTTTTGAAAAAAAGAGAAGAAAATAAATACATAAATACATAAATACATAAAAATAGAAAAAAAATGAAGATATACAAAATAAGAATACAAAAAATAA
The DNA here is from genome assembly GCA_963921925.1 of Sphagnum tenellum. NCBI lineage: Eukaryota > Viridiplantae > Streptophyta > Sphagnopsida > Sphagnales > Sphagnaceae > Sphagnum > Sphagnum tenellum. Next base: position 20,256,367 of record OY998144.1, read on the forward strand.
AAACATGAAACAAACATAAACCAAAAAAAAAGTAAAAATGCAAAAACTATAAAAAGGGAATGGAAACAAATGAAACAAGGAAAGGGAAATACAGTAAAAAAAATTTAAAAGAAAAAAAAATTCCAAAAATGAAGAAACCAAATAAAGAGTCAAAAATAAGAAAAAATAAAACTTATTAATATTGAAGAAAAACCCTACTTGAAAAAGAATGAGGTGTGTCTTCTTTCTCCAAACTTCAAACTTGCATTCAAATAAATAAATAAATATATAAACGAAAAAGAAACACTTTATTTTATTATACAAAATAATAATAAAAATAAAAAACACATAAAAATAAAAAAATAAAAAAGTTTTAAGTTTTAAAAAAAAACTAAAACATGAACCAAGTTAATCATGGACTAAACTTTGAATTCACAACTTTTCAAATTTGGTGGTTAGGATCAAGTTTTCTATTGAAGTTGAAACAAAACATTGGGAATATCTTTTTGTTGGATCATCTAATGAGGCAAAACATTATTAATATCTATTGTTGCATCATATGGTGGTCTCCAAATCTAAGTTTCTCTCCAAACTTTCAATTTCTAACAAGTCATTTATTGATCTTGAACTTTTCAAAAGTCTAGGATTAACTAAATACATGATTCAATGCCCATTTAATTAACTGGACTTGTTTAGTTATTAAAGGCACCTAATGAAATCCCAAGTTTTAGATGCTTAAAAGAAATAAGAACAAAACATTTCAATTTTGCAACATCAAGTGACAAATAGTCATAAAAAGTTTATGAAATCGGTAGTATAAATAGACCACAAATATACAATCATGCAAAAACAAAAACATACAAATTTAAACTCAAAACACAATGCAAAAAACAAGAGGAAAATATGACTTCAAGAATATTTTAAAAAAAAATTAGCATCAAAATCATAAAATAATAACAACTAATGATACATCTTGACTACCTAAGTTTTCCCATACAAAACTTTTAAAGTAGTTAGAAATGATGGAAATCCCCCAAAATTAGGGGAATGTCAAAAATATTTTTAAAATTCATAATAAATCATTTATAGAAGTCCTTATTTGAAGTCAATTTAATCAACTTAACTTTCCAGTTTACAAATATACATTTCTAAAATCAGTAATATATTTTTTCTATAATACTCATGAAAATATTCCTAAAAAGCTCATGAAACCTAACTCATGGCCATGGGAATATTTTCACAAGCCCCTAGGGCCCAACCATGAGAATACAAAGTAAATGTAAAGTAGTATGACATACATATATCACAGTACCTTAACAACTTTAAAACACATTTATCAAGTAATTAGTTCAATTTGGATTTCAATTCCAAAAAAACTTTCTTGAAGATTCAACATTTTTCTTCGTGTATTCTTTTAATAATTAAAAATAATATAATTAATGTCAAAGCTACCAAGGTAGCAAGGTAGTTTTGAATTTCAAATACAAATACAAAATGAACAATGACACTTGTTTAAAGATCTATGAACAATCATACGTTGGATATAAATACAATGCCTTGACCCTAGGCTACAAATTTTTTTAAAAATAACCTTGGATATGAAATATCTAAAGTTGTGGGTTATGGAGAAGGAAGATTATTTTTTGGAATAACAAAATTTGTCACCTTTGGCCATGTTTGAATAGTGTAGAAAATTGTTGATTAAGGCATTTTATCACGGGTGTTGATTTTATAAAATCCTTTTTTGTATTAGGGTATTCTAAAATTATCCACATACCCAAGGTCACAAATGACAATATTAAAACCAACTGTCATACCTTAGTGCCTTGGCCAATTCGACACTAATTATATTATTTTCAAAAATGTTGAAATTTTTTGATACTATTTCTTCCAAATCAAAAAATAATTGTGAAGGAGTATAATGGATATTTAAAAATATTACATTTGTTGAAATGAATTTTTCAAAATAATTAATTATTTGATGGACATCTGTTGAAATGGCCAAGTTACTGCGTGGTATTAGGATTAGTTATAAAATTTGAATAATTTTTATGATAATAATAATTGGTTAATTTGTCATTCATGGATGAAGTTTGCATCCCCATCCAACATCATAATCATCAGCATTGGCCAACAACATTATCCATGCATGATTTTCAGCCATCACATTTTTTTCCATTTATAATAGATTAAATTCATCCACCACTATCCATTTTTCATTAATAATAAATATTTAGGAAGGTCCTTATGAAATTTTCATGTTTGGGCCTTAAAGAAGCTTCCCAAGAATTTTCTTTGAACTATGTTGTTAAATAGTTATAAATAAAGATAGGCACATTTGTTATTTTTTATTTTTTCATGAACACCAATTTAAGGCATGATCCTATGTTTTAACCTTATTTATTATTTTCTACATTTTCAATCTATCTCTATTTTGAATAAATTTTATTTTGGATATTCTTATTGCATATTAACCTAGCACCCACCAACCCACTTGTTTTGGATCTTGTTAAACGTAAGGTAAACTTTAGGATGTGGGCATTTTCAAAATAAGGGGCCTAAGATGAGGCGATAGCTGAGTCCAACCTTATATTTTGGGAATGTCCCCCACCTATGGGCTTTAACTATACTAAAACATGAGGCAAAATTTATCATGAACCAAACTTATGTAGATCATGAGGCATAAGAGTGGGAAGGATATTATGCCTACTGCTCAAAAATGGGAGGAACTTATGCCTACTTATAGGTGTAAGAACCCTCCCATTTTGTAGGAAAGAAACTGATGGATCTAAGGTGCCTTCCAAATACACTACATATTTTCTTTGAATGCTTTATGTTCTAGGGTAGGTTTTGGTTTTAGTATTTTAAGCTTTCCTCTTTGTCCTCACTAAAGTTGTTGCTTTCCATCGATTGTGTGCTTTGTGTTTTCCAACCACCTTTCTTTGGCATTTTTCATTGTGAGATCCAAGTACCCAATTTGTGGTTTTCTTTTTCTTCTTTCTTGTTACATGTATTACACTTGTTCAAGTTTATGTAAATCTTGAGAACTTCAACAATTTCTAAATATTATGTCTCACTTCTTTTCTTTTCTTGTCAATGTTTTGATTTTTCTTTTCTTTGCACCTCCTTTTTTTATGTTCTTCCATTTTTTTCCTCTTGTTGATGTTTTGCAATGCATATTAATGTCATTGCTTGCATTACTTGCAAATGTTGTTGTTTTTCATGTTGATTATGAATCTCCATGGTCATCTTTAGCATTTTTCTTTGTGTGTTTTTGTTTTCAATCGATTGGGTGGTTTTTGGCCACCTTTCTTCAACATTTTTCCTTGCAAGATTCAAGCATCCTACTCATGGCATTCTTTATGTTTCTTATCAACTTTCTTGTTGCACTTGTTCATGTTTGTGGTAAATTTTTGATATTCATGGCATTTTTTTGATGATTTTTAAATAATTTTTTTCATCATTTCTCACCTATTACTCTTAGTGTTATTCTATTTTTGTAAATCAAAGTTATTGTTGTGTGCTCATTTTTTCTAAATTTTATTACTACATCATGTTCAAGTTTGCAATAACCTTATAGAGAATTGATTTCAACAACTAAACAACAACATCCATGTATTACATATTCCTTCACCGAACTACCACGTTTTGAAATGCCAATCATAACCTTATTTGGAGCTTTTTTTATAATTCAAAATTTTATCAAAACCTTATTAAGAAGTTCCATAATTCTTTAAAAATTAAAAATCAAAATTGAAAGGTTTTTCTAAAATATAAAAATGACCAACATTCGTTACAACCTAATCCTTCCCACTAAATTCCCAAAACTGTTGTTAAGATTTTGTGGTTTTTATGTAAATGGAAAAAATGCACCAATTACAATATGAATATTAATGATTAATTTATGATTATTCCAGTATTTAACTGAAAATCATTGCATATATATATTATATGTAATATTTCATGTTTATATCACAAAATCCCATTATAAGTTTTATTAAAAAAAGGTCAAAAGTTAAAGCTAAGATTTTTTACAAATACGGTAAGGGTCATGGCCAAGGTCTTCACAAATGCTTCCATAAATAGGAATCATTATTTTTTGTTAATAAAAAACATTGGAATTTGGCACAATCCTTATCAAAACCACTATGATTAAATAAGATTGTCAATATTTCATATCAGGAAAATGAACATGACTTCTAACCATTATAATTGTGTTCACAAAACCATTTGGCTTTGATACCTCATTATAAACATATACCCAACAAAACCCTAACTTTGATTTCTAGCTATGGGAAATTGGGAGAATAAATGAATAACCTTGTCAGATTAAGTAAAGAAAAAACATCCATCCAAAATGGGAAAAAGAGGTACAAAAAGAAAGGACCATCGTCTAATGCAAAATTGACACCCGTAAGCATAAACGCAGAAATGAAAGCCACAAAAGATAAACCTAGGTCCTAAACCTTTCATTAGTAATGTGAAGCAAATTTGATAAGTAGATGAATGAAAAATTTGAAAAATGCCAAGTTTGGAAGAGGTTTTTTCAACAACTTGCGTCATAATAAAATTATTTTGAATTAACAAAGGGCCACGGATACCCTTTGCCTATAAAATGAATGTAATATTGAAAGAAAATGACTTTTGAAAGCTTTTACTAATAAGGTTATGTTAGTGCATTGATGAATAAAGTTGTTGACTTGCTAATGTAATCACCTAAATACCTTTACAATGAAAAGGAGAAACACATTCTTGGGGTGCCAATTTTGATATAACTTGAACTTTAATTAGGCCACAATAGTAATGACCATTCTTTGAAGAATGTTAGTTTATGAAACTAAATATGTTCAAGTGGGAGGTGAGGACATTAGTTAAAATGTGGACACTATTTGAGGTGAGCACAATACCCACCCATCAATGCAAAAACTATAAAGAAGGTAACATGAAAACATGTGTTTGCTCTCACAAAACATGAAACTAACATTGACTTCCCTAACAATGGAAGCAAAAACATTTCAAACGATATTGTGGGTAATAATGCATTCACCCCTATGAGAACATGGGAAATGACATATCCCCATTGATTTTATAAGTTGCTTACAAATGCAACATGATAGGCCACAAACTATAGGATGAAGGAGACTAACATGGTACACAATGTTGAGGTGAAGGTGTTTGAGGTCATATGAAATGATGAAATGATCAGGCAAGTGAAGAACCACACTTGAATTGAACCTAGATAGAATTTCATATAAACACAATGAGAATTTTAAAAACATGTAAAATGATGTTGGAAAAAGAATGTTTGTGCAAACTTTTTGAAATGTTCTTTTGGATATGATATGTTCCCTTCTTTTAAAATTGCTTCAAGGGAAGGAAGCATGCCTACACTACCAAAGAAAGAAGGTACACACCAACCTTATGTAGGATTGGAATGGAAACGAACCTTAATTATTGGCCCATATAGATTCCAATAAAAATGGATGGCACTTTTACAAAAATTTGAAAGCATTGACTGTGGCCATAAGCTCTCAACTTGCCAAATAAGCCATTAGGCAACGATTTCAATGGAAATGAAACCTATGCCCCTCTAGAGATCAATAGAGAAGCATGCCAACAAACTAGAAGAAGAACCTCCAAATGTTATAAATAAACCCGGGCTTAAAAACCTCCTAAAAACATGCATGAAGGTCAAGTCAAAAGTTATTAGTTAATGTTGGAAGCATAGGAATGAGGGGGACACATTGAAAAATATGAGATGATCTATGTGCAAAACAACCAAAAGAGGAGCTCAAAAGTCATTTGAATGTCCCTTAACTTTGGGAAGGTCTTTACATGGCACACATTATTATCCAAAGCATCTTGGAGGAAAAAAAAAATGTAAGAAAAGAAATGTCAAATGGATTGTCTAGAACCCTAATGTCATTTGAAAGGATGAAAAACCAATGGGAAGGGAGAATCCAAGAGGTAAGTTAGAAGTGGATCAAAAGGTGCACTTATAGAAGTACAAGGCCAACCAAAACCAATTGGGAAGCAAAGATGGTCGAAAACATAAAGAACAACAAAGGCAAAGGCAAATGATATGGATGCCATTTACAATAAAAAGGAACAAATTAATTTTTTATTTATTTTTGTTGAACTAGACAAAAGTTGAAAATGAGCAAGAATGAAAACAAGCTCACCTAAATGGATCACCCTAACACACAGGCCAATGACAAATTCCATATACAAAGTAGATGATGATCTTTAGCTTAAGGTTTTTAGAATATGACACCTTGAATGTGGAATACTAAAAAGGTCATGACATTGTAATAAATTTGTTCAATGGAGACACACATTACATATTCCAAGGCGGAATGGGCCTTTGTTCCAAAAAGGTTTTATTTTGTAAAAGAAAATGCCAATTTGGATTTTTCTAGTTTCTGAATTATCTTGTATTGAGGACTTCCTTTTCCCCCCCTGAAATCACCCTAGTTGGACATTGGCTATATCACACGGGTTTTGATTTATTTAATTTTCCTGTAGCACAGGTTCAACCCATAAGAAGATGTAGCCAAATTTTGGCTATTTCAACATATGAAAGTTGTAAATTTCTAAAAATAATTATACTTATTTCAGCCTGAGATATAGAATTTTGGGGCTAAACAACAAGCTCAAAATTCTCAAAGTCTCCCCAGCGATGGTTTTTAACCATCGATCTTTTATTTGTGATGCTTATTTATATTTTCATCATATGTGTTTCATTTCAAATAATTTAAAATGTTATGTGAGTGAGTTTTATTTCAAGTTTTAAAAATTATTTTTGAATTGCAAATGAAAAGGAGTAATGAAAAAATAACAAGAAGAAAAAGATTTTCAAAATTACAAAATGATTTTCTTTTTTTTTCTCTTTGGACTCCTTTAATTTTCGAACTTCATCATAACTTTCTTGTTTCTTATTTATTTAAAATAATTTAAAATGCTATAGAAGCAACCACCTGAAGTTCTACAAATCATGTTAAATCTCTAATAATAATAATATAGCAAACATAGAAAGAATTTTTTTTGAATGTTCAAAAATCAGCTTTCATTGCATTTAGTGGTTTGTTTTTGAGTTCTTCATCCTCTTTACTTCGACAGGTCGTCATAACTTTCTCATTTCTAATCTATTTTTTCAGTATTGTTTGTGTGTCAGATGCATCAAGAGGAGGAGGACTTCAAGTCTTTGTTCTTTCAAGTTTTGTTTGCACCCCAGAAACAACGGAGCCCTCCTCAAGTGTTCAGTCACCGGCTGGTCTACCCTATCACATAATTGGAAGGGGAAAATAGACACTTTTCGTGCACAAGTCGGTGCAGATTACGCACTACTTGTGGTGGAGTTGTGTGTGCCCAGAGGATGCTGCCTGATCCATCATCCTCGCTATCAATCCCAGTGCTAACTTCTCCCTTCGCTGCACCCAACCAACGAGCCGAGGACTTGGACGTTGCCGTTCGGGTCAATGAAATTCATGTGGCACTCAACGACTTTGCGACTGATGTTCAGCAGGATTTGAGAGCCGGTTGAGCATGTAGTTGAGCGGAATTGAGAATCATTGCGAGACAGATATATTGAGAAATCGTAGGATTCAAGTGGGCATCGGAGTCGAGGAGGAGGAGGAGAAGAAGAAGAAGAAGAAGAAGAAGAAGATCGAGGACCAAGAGTGCAGTGCAGTGCAGTGCAGCAGGACTGACTGCTTGGGCTTTTTGGGGTTATTTTTCAAAACAGGGGCAATTCCTGGGTTATTTGTTGATGAATCTGGGCGCAATTTTGAGAGGTTTGCACAAGGGGGTGGCGAGCAGGAGCTGGGGAAGAGTGTGGCGGAGGAGTTGGTGGGAATATGAGGAACGGGGTTTTCATGGAACTTCTGAAGCATCGGACATCACGCTGGTGTCTCAAACACTCAAAATTGCGTCGCTGGTGGACGCCTTTCGGAGTCGAGGTCACTTCGTTGCTTCACTTGGTATGTGTTTTAGACCCAATTGTCCATCCACATTTTTCTGGGTAATTTTGTAAACAACGTGGAACTCTGTGGCACATATGATTGAGCATGAAAAGAACATTCAAGATGTGCCCCATTTCTTTTAGTACTTGGGGTGTAGCCACAGTAATAGGAGCCATAACAAGTGTAACCAATGCTTGGGTTTCATATTAATAGGAGTCATAACAAGTGTAATCAATGATTGGTTTTCATGTTAATAGGAGTCACAACAAGTGTAACCAATGCTTGGCTTTCTGTGAATTGGGTGTGTCCTCGTAGATCCTCTTGGAAGAACATTGGGACCTCTTGTGGAGGGAAATGATTCAGTTGAATATTCAGAGCCAGTGAACGCCAAAGACTTGTTTGAGCTTTTGAAAAACTATCCAGCTCTCAACTTGGAGGCAGTTGGTCTCAAGGGAGTTGACCCTGATAGAAGGTGATCCACATCTTCCTCCAACTTACACACAAAGCTCAAGCGTATGCTCATTTTTGTTGGCAGTTTGTTGTTTAGGGTTTAGGGTTTATGTGACACAATTTTTGTTGCTATGGTGACACACAGTATATACCTAGTAGGGTCCAGCAGCTGATGCCCCATTTGTTTGGAGAACCAGGTATTTTTTGGGGGACCATCTGCGGATATCACGAGCAACACAGCTGTTTTGGACTGTGAATGAGGTAGTGGCATTACTGCGAGGATCCTACTGTGGCACGACAACCGTTGAACATGAGCATGTTGTCTCACAGCCTGCCAAAGACTGGATTCGCCTCATGGTTGAGCGGCCACAGGCACAGTCCTTGTTTCCTCCACCGTATCAGCAGCGGATTCTTCATCATCTTCTCTACACTGGTATAAATATCTTGACCTAAGTTTTCTGTTCCCATTAGATTTCTAGGCTGCACTAGAAAGCTGTCATACATCATTTTAGGATTTGGGGTTTAGGATGTGTACTGGTTTTTAAGGTTGAACTTGCAAGTGCACTAGAATCTTGAGTTTTTGTGAGGTTGGCATGAAAAGATTTGCAGTATATGTAGAAATTGTTGACTGGGCAGCTGTTGCTTGAAACAGACTACTTTGAGCGATTCCTTGCCAAAAAATTTCAGGCCTCTAAGCGATTTGGAATTGAAGGATGCGAAAGCTTAATTCCTGGGCTTTTTGCCCTTATTGAGGTTGGCTTGAATGATCATGATATTTACTGTTAAACATATTGAAGATGGAAGTCATCTCAATTTGGTGCTGTGGTTTGAAAAGAGTCAAGAGCCTTGTGAGGGAGCAATGTGGTTTCATAAACTGCATTGAAAATCTAGGCTAATGCTGTGTAAGATGGGTGGTGCAGCGTGCTGCAGAAACTGGAGTAGAGGCAATTGAGTTGGGAATGTCGCACAGGTTGACCTCTCCCACAAAAACTCATGCTTATCCTGCTCCTTCATTCTCAACATCTGGCCATTAGCGAAAAGAGTAGCTACACTGCCCTGCAACAATCAGTACTCTTAAGCTGTTGCCCTAGGACAATAGTAGCTGAACAGTTCTTGCTATATGGTAGCTCCACATTTTCTAGAACTAGAAAAATGTGAAGTTATCAAAGCTCAGTTCCATGCCTGAAGGACAACTCTTGGGGTCTAAGTGCTGGGTTTGTAAACCCCTTCCATTAGGGGTAAAATGACGTCACTCTGTTGTCAGAAATACTTACTTTTGAAAATCAAAATGCTTGCATTGATGGAATGCAATGTTGTATTGGGTCCAAGTGAGGCTGTTGCAAGACTCTGAATGATCAAACTCCAAACTCATATGTCATGTGAGATGGTTTGCTGCATAGCATGCAATCTACATCCATCTTTTCACCTTTATTTGACTTAAGGTTCAATGCTTATGACTGACTTATTTGGCTGCTGAATCAGAGGGAGGTTAAATGTGCTCCATACTCTCCTGTCAAAGCCACTGGGAAGCATTGTGACTGAATTCAAGAGTGGAGGCGACCATCAATTTCTTCGAGTTGGAGATGTTAAATATCATCTTGGAACACGGGGCACATTGTTCTTTGGTGACAAATCGGTATTCATCATCACAGTCTAGGGTTTACAGTAGTCACATGGATTAACACTGGGGATCAGGTGATCTGGGGTTGCAAACTGTTCACTATTGTCAATAAAGTGTGAAATGCTGTGAAGTACTTAACTGAACTTTGTGTCTATTGCTGATGAGATGTGTCACAAAGGTGCAGGTTCAAATTTCACTCTCTCCGAATCCAAGCCATCTAGAGGCAGTAGATCCAGTGGTGTTGGGAAAGACTAGGGCAAAGCAATTCTTCAAACAAGATCACAGTCGACGGCAGAACATGGTAATCTCAGCTATTTGTTTATATTGCTGAGCTTGTACCAAACAATGTCAACATTTGGTTGTGCCTTATATGTACCTGGATCTTAGCCAAGAAACTCAATTAGGATTTCTTTAACTGGAGCAAGCTCCAGTAAGAGTTTGTTATGCTGTGATGAATAGGTGAAGTCTAAATTCTGTTGCTAATCACTAGGCTGCAGCAAAAGAGTTTGGGAGTGTGAATTGGAAAGGCCATATGGATGGACAGATGGTAGAATTGACACTTCTTTACATTCCTCTAGGCTATGAAGTGATGAACAGAAATACATCAAGATATGTGCAGAGGATACAAAGAGATCAACAGATTGTAAATACTACAGATTAATAACAACCATGGAGACAGTTTAGTATACCCAATCAAAGAAACTGATTGGGCAGGGACTAATGGATGCAGGGCCTTTTACTGCATGGGGACGCAGCATTTAGTGGTTTAGGTCTTGCTGCAGAAGTTATGCAGGTATATTTTGTATGAACGTCCTCTTTCAGGACCTCTAGTTTTCACAGCAACAGCATGCAGAGAATTTCATTTGCAATGAATCAGGGAATTTGAATCATCTAATTTGAGTAGAAATGTTTAATACAAACTTCCTCCTTCAGGACCTCTAGTTCCCACAGCAGCAGCAGGCATGCAAAGAATCTCATTTGCCCTGAATCTGGAATCGGAATCATCTAAGTTTTGTGGATGAAAAGTTTTGACTCTCCTCGGCGAATTGGTACTCTTTGTGGTGTTGAAGCTGTCAGATTTACCAGAGTACACAACAGGTGGGACCATTCATGTGATAATCAATAACCAGATTGGTTTTACAACCGATCCAAAACTTGCTCGCTCTTCACCACATCCTAGTGATGTTGCCAAGGTAGTCTGGTTTTCTTCTCTAATGGACTCTTGTGTTGTCTATCCATGGAAGCTGTCTGTGATTAGTAGTTGCTTGTTGTTACTGGAAGGCTGAAAGTTGTGTGGGATCCTTGGGGAATGCTCATGTGTTTCATGCCAAAGGGTGTGGGAGCTCCTATATTTCATTGCAATGGTGATGATCCAGAAGGAGTGGTACAGTGTTGCCGATTGGCTGTGGATTGGCGTCAGGTACTACACCCTTTTCTTGCTTGTGTGGGCATTTGCATGTGTCTATGTCAAATTGAATCTTTTTCAGTGTGTTGAATGGGTTAGACTAAGGTCTCAGATCTATGAAACAGTGCAAGGTGGCAATGTGATTTGTTGCATGAGAGGTCAGTGTCACAGGCATGATATTTTTATGACCTGCAGAGATTTCAAAGAGATGTGGTTGTGGATCTTGTATGTTATCGACGGCATGGGCACAATGAACAAGTATGAGCTCTCATCCAGGGTCTTGGGTAGGATTTAGGCCAGGACCAAATCGGTTATTTCCTTTCAGGCTTGCTCCTGGACATGGAAGAGTCCAAGCTTTTTGGCTTTCAGATTACTCTATTGCATCTTTCACTCACCTTCCCTTGTGACATTGAGTTTTGTGTGATCTATATAAGCTCTTATGGGCAAATTTGGGAGGATGTTAACAGGATGACCCAAGAGTGACACAACCTTTGACCTACCAGAAAATACTCAACCATCCCACTGCTCTGCAAATTTATTCCCAGAAGTTGTTGAATGAAGACATCATCTCACAGGATGTATGATCTGTGGTTTGTAAGCCAATAATTTCATTTCTTCTTTTGGGAGAAAACTTTATTGTTGTCCATCCAATTATTGAGTTTAGGAAGACTTGTTTTTGTTAAACCTAAGATGATTATTCATTGACTGCCAACTCAAGGATGGTTTCTGTCTGACATGACATTTTGCAGATTATTGATAGGTGGGCTAGTGAAGTGGAGACCAAATTTGAGACTGAGTATGTAGCAGCTGATTCCTGTGCTCCCACTTTACATGAATGGCTAGCCAGCAATTGGCAAGGTACACATAACATTTGGATGACAACTAGCTTTGTTGTAACATTGTTTTCTTAGTATTGATCTTAACCATAATGATGCAGCAGCCTGCATTAGTTTGTGAATGAGAAAGAAAGAACTAAGGTATTGTACAGTGGCAGGTGGTGGAGAGAGGCTGGGCTCATAAGACTTTGCCTCTGTAGCCTGTTGCCATAGACCACTCCTCCTAGTTGGGACTTTACCAGATAAGTTTGAGGAGGAATAATTTGGGGACTCCAGACAGGCACACGAGTCAATAGAATGTGAGGGAGGGGGAGAGTGAGAGAAAGAGATTTTTGGGGATGATTTGTTGATATCTTGGAGTTCAGGAGAAGCACTAGGGTCTTCAAGCTCAAAGCGATATCTCCAACCAACTGGAGTGGATTTAGAGACCCTGCAGAAAGTGGTATGCAGCCTCCTGGGACTTGCTTATGTACATGTTCTGTAAAGTAAGACTCTTGCAAAGGTTCTGTTTGTTATAATACCTGTTCTTAAGCCTACTATGTGGCAACTGGTCTCTTGGGTGGCAGGGCCGTGCAATTAGTACTCCACCACCAGGCTTCAATTTGCATCCAGATGTGAGTATCTGAAGTTGCTTCCATCTTTCTTTGATATCAGACACCATGTTCTAGATACTTGGTAGTGAACATCCATGCACTTCTCTAGGTTTGTGTAAAGTCTTCCTGCATTGAATGGTGTGCAAGTTGCAGGTTGCATCTCTTCTGAAGGCAAGATGGCAAATGATGGAAAGTGGAGTTGGTATTGATTGGGCCATGGCAGAAGCATTGGCATTTGGGTAAGATCTTCCTATGCAGCTTAGTTCTATATAAGTTTTTATTATTGTATCCTGACATAAAGGATTTGAGAGAAGCTGTCAATGCATGATTGTGTTGTGTTTAATGCCTAAGCATACGAGCCTCCTGCATACTATGTTTGTTGGGTCCTCCTGCATCATATATTAACTTCTGTGGGGTCCTTCAGTAACATATATTGTTTGTGTGGGAAGGTCACTGCTGCTGCATGCAGATCCAACAAAGGGTCAAACAGTGGAGCAAAATCGTCACTTTTCAGTGCGTCTCAGTGGGCAGGATTGTGAACGAGGAACTTTCAATCAGCGTCACTCTGTTCTGTATGACCAGACTACAGCAAGAAGGTCTGTTACTGTACCATAAACCTTTGCTTCCACAGCTTTATATGTACTGTGCTGTGCAGATTGTGAACTTCCTTGTAAATGTCATATTTATGTCACTGAAACTGAGCTCCATTTTGCTTCAAGGTATATACCGCTGAATAATGTATGGCTCGGACACCAAGCTCAGTTTCTTGTTTGCAACTCAAATCTATCTGAGGCTGCTGTTCTTGGCTTTGAATATGGGTTTAGCCTGGAAAATGAAAACTCACTTATCATATGGGAGGCTCAGGTATGATGAAAGCCAAAGCATAATGCATTCTATTCTTGTAAAGATGTCTGTACTAGTGCTATTTGTATTGTAATACGTATCTGTATGATCGGTGGGAAGTCTTGGGACCTGATTAAAGAGGTGGTTCTCTCTTCATCACAATACCCATGAGCTTGTGTCAACTCAACCCCTATTTTTGCAGTTTGGAGACTTCACAAACAATGCACAGTCAATAATTGACAACTTCATTGTATCTGGTGAAGAGAAGTGGATGACACCAACAGGGTTAGTTCTTCTTCTGCCCCATGGGTATGATGGTCAAGGACCAGAACACAGCTCAGGACGTCTGGAGCGCTTTTTGCAGGTGCTATTGTTTTTTTTCATGGTCCTCTCACTTGTGCCTTTTGTTTCTCCAGCTTTCAGATGGTTTTGTGAGGTGCTCATGGTTTATGGAAATTTGCAGCTTTGCAATGATGATCCTGACCACCTGCCTGGATTTGGCCCTCTTCACAAACACCAAATAGAGGCAGGCTTCACTGCTGCTGACAAAGGTGTGCTCTTTCTGGGTCATGGTCTTCCATCAGTGCAGTAAAGATGAAGAAGATGAATCCAAAGATCATGATGATCATGACTGTGGTTAAGATTATCTTTGAGGAGTGACATTAATCAGTGTGCATTCTACAAACCTGCTTTGAAATGTAGAACTTACAGATAAAGGTGGCTATGGTGATGCAGATGGAAAAGGCTACTTGACTAAGGCAGACTTGAAAGCAGTGATAGAACCAATGAAGGGAATAAATGCAGAACGAGCTGAGATTTTGATGCAGGAGCTCGATATAGGACAAGCAGACCAAATCCAACGGTGAGGTTGATATCTATAAGATATGTGCTAATGGGTTTTCTGTGCATCTTTTTAAGCTATTCTAGGAACCAAAGTTGCTGAAGATTATTGTAGTTTTGAAGTATTCTGTCAGCATTTCCAGTTCCATCTTTCAGATCTTTTATTCATCCTTAGATAACAGAGGCCATTCCCTTGATTGCTAATCAACATGCTCAATTCAAACTAGGAAGCTTCTCCAAAAATGGATTTGTGCTTTTCAATGGATCTTTTGTTTGTCATCATCTTCTTTTGCTTGGCTTCCCTTTTCCCTTCTGCTTTCTTTGAGAAGATTCCTGTGCAGACATTTTGAGGTGAACTTACATCTAAAAGGTGGTGTTCTGACATTTCTAAGCAGGCAAGACTGGGATATGTTCATGGCACAATGGATGCGTCGTAATGCTGAAAAAGACCACAATCTGTATGTTGCCATTTTTATCCTTATAAAACCTCCCTTTTCCAGCAGACTGGTATTATCTGAAATTATTCATCTATCTCTGGTTCCGGCTCTGACAGGTGTGTCGTCAACATTACTACTCCAGCCAACTTTTTCCATGTCTTGCGACGCCAAGTGAGCTTGCTACACTCACTTGCAACTGGAACTTCTTGAATTTATGAGATCTTAAATAACACGTGCTTTTGTCATGTCTAATTTGAAATGCTTGTGCTTTCCTTTTAGATGAATCGCCCATATTCCAAGCCTCTTGTCATCATGAGTCCAAAGGTAACTCATTGATTTACCTGAACTTTAGCTACTAGCCTTGTGGGAATTTTGACTTGAGGAGATCCTGAGGGTACTTTGCTCAGTTAGCAATATTTGCATACACAATTAAAAGTATGGATCATGTCAAGTTCCTAATTTTGCAACTACATTGTGATCTGGTTTGATGGCAGTATCTTCTCCACCATAAGCCATGTGTTTCCAAGCTTGCTGACATGGTAACTGGAACATATTTTAGGTGTGTTCATTCTCAAATGCAATTCCCTGTGTTCTTGCCATTTTTGTTCTAATTGTTTTGTCATGTGCATGTGCCTTTCTACTGCCCTGTCATGGCCTTGGGTTCTAGAAGTTTTAACAAAATTCCTTGAAGCCCACTCCTCAACTCCTTACCTGCCTTCTAGTTTCCTGTATAAAAAGATGTCAACCATTCAGGCGTGTAATAGCGGATGGAGACCCAGCAGACAATTTGCGCAACACTCATGACTTGCTTCCTCGGAAAGATGCACGCAGGCTCCTTATCTGTTCTGGAAAGGTCATCTCACACTCTCAATCACTGAGATGGATGCATTTGTTGTGAGAGAACACAGATTTGAGAAGAGGAAAATGGGGATTGAAGAACTAAGGGGCACAGAATTTCTGCATGACTTGAACAGATATTTTATTTGCTAAGCAATGGAAGGCGGAGTCGAAAAGTGCGGGACATTGCCATTGTGCGGTTGGAGCAAATTGCTCCATTTCCGTTTGACCGTCTGGCTATGGTGATCAACCGCTACCCAAAGGCCCAGCTTGTATGGGTCCAGGTATACATTTGAAACTTTAATGTTCAAGGTATCAATACAGGGAATGCTGAAAATTCAGGAATGTTTAGGCTGTCTAGGATGAATTTATTTCAATCGTTGGAGAACTGTTTAGTCATAGACCTTTTACACATGAAGTGGTTTTTCTTTGCAAGGCAATATCAAATGAGTTCTAAGGATATCATTATTTTTATGGAGAGCTCGTATGGTAAATTGAGCTCCAGAGGGAAAATGGTGGGCCAGGAGGAGCCGAAGAATATGGGGGCATGGACATATGTTCAACCACGACTAGCAACAGCAGTTCGTGAATTATGTAGCCATCGGGAGTTTACAGAGCTTCATTTCATTGGCCGTGCAACATCAGCTACCACAGCGACAGGAAGCTTTCAAGTCCATCAACAGGAGACTAGGGCGATTATTGATTCGGCTTTTTCTGTGTGAATTTTCATTCTAATGTACATCAATAGTTTTCAGCCACAGATCCAGCAAAAGTAGAGAGGCATGCTCTTGAGGGTTGTTGAAAGGCTGTGATTTTCTAGTGCAAAATTGCACATTGCTACAGTTACTTATCCACATCACTTGCTCCATCAATCTCAATCCAAATTTGAGTATCTACCACCAATAAGGCATGAAGATGATGGATGATACAGAAAGCGCATAAGTTACAAATTTGGAAGTGTTGATTTTGTTCTTTTCCCCAGTAAGTGTACACTTCGTCTGATGTGAAGTGTGACAATTGCTAGCCTAACATATTGACTATGCAATATGGGCTGCAAAGTTTGTGCAATATGCGGTTTTACAGTAATTTAGTGATGAATCAAGCTACTGCATAGGTATGACTTGTTATTAGTCAGTTAGAGTGCTGTGAAAGATGTCATTGTGGAATGTGTGTCATTTTCTTTTTTGTTGACACTTCTTAGCTTGGTCTTGAGGATTTAACATGGTTCTCTTTCTTGTTTCTGGATTGCAGTTGTAATAAACACAGGTAGAAAAGTTGCAGCAGGACCAACATACTGTAGCCTATGTACAAGAAATACAATAAGCGATTGCATGTATGCAACAATGCTTTCCACTTCTATTTTGACTTTCAAAATGAAACATCATTTTCTCCAAGTTCTCTTCTAACTATACCTTGGATCCTACTGTAATGCATATGCATGCAAGAGAATAAAATGTGTGAGTTGCACTGGTTTTATCAGAACACCTTGTGCCTTAAAAAAGTGCCATGAATTACTAACTCCTTGTGTCTTGCCTATGCAATCCAACATGGAAAACAGTTCACATTTCTGCACTGGAAATGAGTGTCTCAAGGCACCCAAGTAGCCAAAGCAGTAGTTTGGAAAAAAAAGCACCATAAGATGAATGGCATCTTCATGCACAGACTTGTGGCCATCCAATTCCCATCTGCATTATTTGGTTTGGACTTTTGGTAGTTGTGGTCAACTATGAAGTTACAATGCACAAGCACCAGATGGTTAGTGTCATTCTCATTCTATGAGTATTTGTAGTGTGCCACTTTCCATCATGATGGGCTTTCCATGAGCAGGAGCAGGTGTCACTGCATGCTAAACAAAAGGGCTGGCAAGTGCCCGAATGCGACAAGCTACTGCATCCCCTACTCTCCCATGTGGGCAGGATGGACTAACCTCTACCTATAGTCATTCTACACAAGAGGGGCTGCAATTGCCAAATTGTGATAAGCTAATGCATGCTCTACTCTCCTATATGGTCAGGATGGACTAACTTCTATCCATTGTCTAATCATCACACAGTAACTCCCACTTTGTTGACGTTGACAACTACTTCCTGTTCGATTAAGAATACTAGTTTCCATATTTCACTCTACCAAGTAGGGAAATCAATTTTGCTACAGAACAGTCCTTGTTTCAAAATTTTCAACTCTACTTCAGCATTTAAAAGCTGTACATCAGTATGCAATACTAGTAACTTAAAAGACAGCACCAATATACATTTGGTGGAGCACCCAAAGATATACCTTCTCCATTGCTTAAGTACACAAAGTGCACCTTCAACCTGTCTGCTGCCTGATTAGTATTCACTATTCTACTCCCAAAGGTTCCAACCCAAATTACAGCCTGCCACAACAAACACATACCTATCCCCTAAAGCATTCAGAATCCAACCCAAAAATACATGACCACGAGACTTACCCAACTCTCAAGCTGACTGCTGTTATAACTTATTCAGAATGAAAACCATCATCCAAACACCTTAAAAATAGTTGAACTCTCAACATACAAGATGGTAAGGAACTCTCACCAGAAGAGTGTTGGAGCTCTACATTGCCAACTACTATATAAAATCTTTCCCTTCCTCCACTCCTTGATAACAGTTCCATCCTTACAATGCACACAAAAAGCTTAACTACTAGAGCTGTGCTTCATTAAAAATCTAACCTGCGATGCACACGTAGTAGGCACACCCGGTTGCCACACCCCTCAATAGTGATTCCAATCCTCAAAATGCATACAGAACCGTGCTTACAGTCCCAAAAACATGACCAAGGCATGGTCAGATAGCAGTAACACAACATGAGTAGACAACCTGCAAGATCCATGACCCAGTGAGCAAGATAAGGACTACTTGTTCTTCACTCACCACATGGAGGCAACCACAGGATTACAAAATATTTGACATAATGGATGCTTTTTGACAGAGGGGAGCAAGATAGAAACAACCTGCAACTACCCACAACCAACCTTCCAATAGCAATTCCCATTCTCAAATGCACAAAGAAATAAGCAAACTCACTAAGACATAACAAGATCGAACAGCAAGCATGCTAAAACACCTTGCACCAGGGCAACCTATGATAGAACATGAATGTCAGGAAGCAAGATAAAATCTTGAACCTCATTTCACAGGTCAGAGACTCTGCACAAGACACCAGATTTACAATCTGCAAACCTTGTATTGCAGTACCCATAATCACCAGATGACTTCCAAATACATCCCTTAAATTAAATCAATCCACAAATACATCCTCTTTTCCACCCAAGCATTGCCTATCATCCTCGTTTATGAGATGTTCATCCACTAGACAAATTTAACATAACTCTGTATACCAAGACCCTATACACTGCAAGATGATTCAAGAGTACTTCACAACAAACCTGTGTCAATTCACATTTGTTGCAATGAGACACTACATTTTGTTGCAATGACAAGCTTGCAGATACTAAGCAACAGCCAAGGCAAAATCTGACCAGCAGACCTCTGAGCCTTTCACAAGTGCATAGCAATATTGAACCAGTCAGAAGATCATTATGCAGTGATCAATACTTGAGTTTCTGAAAACTCTGATCTAGATATACCCAATACATAAAACTTGAAAGTAAGTAATATTTCCAGACCACAAGATGAAACAATGATTAAATACATGAACAGACAGTGCATTTTGTGGAGAAAGGTATATTACAAAAGCCATCATAATCATGACATCATGATATATATGAATGTACAAATTGATCCTAGGCACTAGATTTAAACACATGATTTCAAAATAAATGTCAAGTTAGTCATGACAGACTCTGTTGTGGTTTGCTCTGCTGATCTTGGGGTCTCAGAATGTCCATCACCTGTGCCATATACACAAAGTCCACATGTGCACCCATCCTATGCTCTACTTTTGGTAGATCGACCAAAACCCATATGCACTTCATAAAACAATCACAAATTTGTAAGGCCTACATATCCAAAAAAGAATCTCCTGTTCTCTCCTACTACAGCCACTGTACTTTGTAAGGCGGCAGTATGTGCCTACTGCCATTTCGTTTCCTCTTCTACCTTTTACTCCTCACCGCACCAACCAATCACCTCACAATTCCATACATAAATCCTCTTTTGTTAAACCAAAATTAGAATAACCCTTGGCTATATCCAAATAAACAAGACAAATCCCTCCTTCCTATCCTTCCACAACCAACCCATAACACAAACCAAAAATCACTCCAGCGTTCAGTGATGCAAGCCGGCAAACTGATCTCCATCAGGTCCCTTCACCAGGTGGGAGTCTGCTCAGGCTCTTCTTTCACCAGTTCATTAACCCATCCAAGGTCTGGAGCATCTACATTCCCAGCTTCCATGGGATTTTCTTTACCCAGACGGCCATAGATCTTGGCACGCAGGTCTCGGCCAGACTCAACACGCTGCACAGTAAAATCTTCTTCATTCTCATCATACTCCCAGCGTTCCTTCTGTTCCCAGTGCACCTTGGTGGGTGTACCGGGTACACTAACAGAACAGTGGCGCAGGGGCGAGGGCCCTGAGGTGTAATGCTGCTGCAGCCACTGGGTGCTGGGTGAAGTTGAACTTCCAAGCTCCAGCTGCTGCAAAGTTGCAACGAGCTCCAGCATAGACTTGTTCTGATGGTGGCCTCCAGCGGGTGAAACAGGAGCAGATCCGCTCAAACCTACCGCCAGCTGCTGCAAGCTCCGCTCCGAAGGAATGGACAGTGTAGGCATGGAGTTAAGCCGATCCAAATGCCGGCGATGCGCTGGAGTAGATGGGGAGTGAGGACGAGTTCCCCCGACACCAACCATGCCTTGGTTGCTGCCCTGAGAGCGAGCTAGAGTCGCCTGCGCCTGCGTATACGCCACCCCCTCGGACAGTGAAGCCTGCAGCGACGCTTGTGTTAGCGCTTGAGACATGGCAGCTTGACCGGCAGAAGACAAAGAAGCAAAGCTCGGGGCCATGGAGCTGGGCCAGCCGCCATGAGGCGAGGGGGAGGAGGGAGAATGTGGAGGAGATCCGGAGGGAGAGAGAGGTGGGGACAAGGGTGGTGGAGACTGCGCATGTCCCACAAGTGTGGACGTAGGAGAAGAAATCTGCGACGGTAGGCAGCAGTGACCAGAAAGCGCAGGAGACATGAAACCGTTAAAATGGCTTAAAGCAGATGACCCAACATTCGTGGAGTGGGAGGAACCGTCAAAGGAAGAACTCCTCTCATACACAAAAGCTCCATCGTAAGCACCTCCACGTACCGGGCATCCATCGTATGTAGAGGCAGCACTCAGCGCCGATGCTTGCGATCCGACCAGTCCGCCACCGCCGCCGCTCCTGGCAGCAACCGTGGCCGCCTGCGCAGCGGCTGGCAGTAACCGCAACTGCTCTGGCGTGTGAGCAAAGAAACAGACGCGGCGACGACAGTTGCGCCCGTCCTTACACGGCTGTGTGCGATAGCGAGCTGGATGTAACCAGCACTCGAAAACCCCATGCGCGTACTCGCAAGCATCTCCCCGTCGGCAAGTCCCTTTTCTGAAATCCGGGCAAGCTGTCCCCGAGTAATGGAACCGCCGCGGATCACGTCGCCTCGCCTTCTCACCAGGATGTGCAAAGGGACACTCCGTCCAGTCATGGCTTCTTCCCCGCATGCACCGCCGCACCTTGAACTCGAACATACGAAACTGATCACACCCGTACATGTCCACGGCAGACCACGCCTCCTCATCCTCGTTGTTACAAGGCAAAAACTTGTTGAAGCTATGAACAACAGAATCGGGAAATGTCGGCGAGCCCACAACCGATCCACTCATCATCGCCGATCCGCCGAAGGATAACGAGCGCAAGTCGGAACATCCGTGACCAGAGCCTCCTTTACCTCCTCCTTCGAATAACCCTTTACCCGATCCTCCATCGCCGAAAGACTCTTCCACTCCATCAAGAAACGACAGACCCAAGTCCGATTTGGCCGGTGAGTCAGGAGGGCTGCCAAAAAAGTTGAAAGCGTGCAAGCTCCCTGTATTGTTGTTTCCGAAGCTGTGGCTCCTCTGGTACACATTAGGAACCGACTGAGACAGCCCTAGCGAAGACGGCTCCGAGTCTTTCATCCCCGCTGAAAAAGAACTCAAGCGACGCATCGTATGCCGCGCAGAGGACTGACTATGCGACGACAAAGGCGACGACGAAGAGTAGCCTACAAAGTCGTAAATCGAACCACCACCACCGCTGTTCAGGTTCTCCAAACCAAAAGGGTTCTCATCAACCAGCACTCCTGGCATCTTCGGTCTCTTAGTACCCAAGAAGAAAGAAGTGCACCCCACTCTTTCTAGTCTCTAGGACAGTTCGCCCTAAATTTCACCTCATCTCTTGTGCAGCAGCCTGTCTCGACCCACAACAACTTCACCAAAACTCTCCCATAAGACCCAAAAGATGCTAGCCTCCTTCCTTCAACTCAAAAAATAAACCGAACTAATGACCACCACAACCATATCACCTCCCAAAAACTCCAAAGAAACAAAAACACACGCACGCACACACCCCCACAAGGCGATCTATTACCACAAAACAATTGTCTCAACTTCTTCAAATGCCACACATAAATATACACAATGTTTACAGTTTCCACTACTGATGTTGCATGCTCCCGGGCTGCTGCTGCTTCATCTGCTGCTCCGGTTGGTGAGCAGACGAGAGAAAGAAGAAAGAAGAGAGGAAAAAGGAAAGTAGAGACAGATGGTGAGGAGCCAACGCCTTTAACCCCCCGTGCCACTGCCACTACTGCGATGGCTACCGTTCGTTGGCACGGCCAGTGGAAATAGAATGCTTGCCCTGCCTGCTATTCTTCTTCTTCTTCTTCTTCTTCTTCTCACTTCACCTGTCACCTTGGACTGGTGTAAGACTTGAACTGGTCACCTGAGCCCTTATCTATCACCTCACCTACGCAGGTATGGGCTTCTCCCACTCTTCTTGGTCGGTTGTTAAGCACCTGGCTGGCCGGTTATCACCCAAGGGGTCCCAAAGGATAGGTTATTCCTAACTCGTCTGTAAAGCTCTCCTCAAGTCACCCATCAGTCTTGAACTGAGGAGAGACCTTTGTATATGTGTACATACATATACCCACACATATCTATACCCGGATGCCCAGCAAGAACATATATATATATATATATCAGTGGACTGAAGTAACAGGATAGATACTCCTATCACCGAACACTAATCTGTCACCGAACAATTTGGCAGA
The DNA here is from genome assembly GCA_963921925.1 of Sphagnum tenellum. NCBI lineage: Eukaryota > Viridiplantae > Streptophyta > Sphagnopsida > Sphagnales > Sphagnaceae > Sphagnum > Sphagnum tenellum. The sequence goes on from OY998144.1 coordinate 20,279,432, forward strand.
CCTTTCTCAATTTCTTCTCCATTTTGAGTGATTTTAAATTGCTCTGAAAATCACTAGCTTAAGCTCTGCAAATCATCTTGTAACTCAAAGGTAGCAGAGTTAATATTTAAGGATTTTTTTTTGAGGGGTTTGAAAATAGGCTATGAATTGTTTCAATTGCGTATTTTGTGTAAAAATGACTCTCCTAAACTTTTTCCACTCTAGTCCATTTTGGCCGATTTTTAGTGCGACAGATGCACCAAGAGAAAGGCTCCATCTATTCTTTGGACACCATAAGCAATGGGCCCTCCTGCAAAAACGGCGAGTGAACCCTTGCTTAAGTGTTCGGACATTGGCCCACCTACCCTAACTGGTCCAAAAGTTCTCAACATTAGGGTAGGTGAGCCAATGCCCACACATTCTCAACTATACCTACAAATGTGTTTTCCTTTACCAATATTGCTAGCTAGTTGAATTTTTTTGCAAATTTTTTATTTCTTTGGTTGTTTATTTTTCTATTTATTTTGATATTTCAAGTATAAATCCAGGTGGCCATCATACATTATTCTCATTCCTTATTCTTCTGTTTTTGAATTTCTTGAAAAAAAAATTAATTATTCAAAAAAATGGAGGTTTTTTTCTTTCTTTTTAAGGATCCTATGCAACTTGATGATTGTTAGGTTATATTACAATAAAAGAAATCTCCCAAAATGCAACCAATGCATTTATAATTAGTACCCCTGAAGTTTTAATATAACCTCATGGAACGGTTGGGTGGTAATATAAACCAATGGCCTTTTTAGGGGGAAATATGCAACCCAACAACCATCATGTTTTAATACAATTTGATGGCCTCATTTTATTTTATTTTCAAGGGAGCATATTTAACCCAACAATCATATGAACAACCTGTGAATTTATAATACAACCTAATAAATGTTGAGTTCTAATATAACTTAGTGGCCCCATTTTATTTTTTCCGAGAACCATATTGAACCTATTGACTACTAGTTGTATTAACAGCCCCCCAAGTACAATACAACCCGATGGCTATTAGGATTTTTAATATAACCTAATGTTTTGCACAATGTATGTTGAGCCTTCTTATTGGTTACATGATATTTCTATTTCAAAAATTGTTCCTTGTCATTTTTAGCTTCAACTTAACTTGGGCTAATACCTCTTCCCAGGAGCCTAGGTATGTATCAAGAATATTAAAGTGTAGAAAATTTGCACCTCCTTACTTTGCCTCCAATAGAGAAAACTTCAAGTCCTCTTGGGTTTTTAAGGTTTGACACTTTGCTCTAAGTCACAAGGTCCATTGTTAAAACCCATGCCATTAGTTTGTCATGAAATCATGAATAGGTTATTTAGTGTCGCAAGGTCCATCCTTAAAACCCATGCCATTACTTTGTCATGAAATCATGAATAGGTTATTTAGTGCCTTTTGCTTCTGCACTAAAATGCTTGTTGTGAGGCCTTCACTTTCATTAGTCGTTTTTTTTCTACATATCCAATGGTGACACTCTTACCTTGTTAGACTTTATTACATTTCCTTGTGGGATTTTAGCTTGTTGTCCTCACATTCTGATGAATTCCTTGATGTGCATTTACATTGCTACTTAACTTGTTTGCTACCAAATTGATTGTGATAAGTTTTATTTGTTTTGATTTTCACAATGTCTACTATTATAGTCAAGGAAAATAGAATGGCAATTGTAGTGTATGATTTAAATTATGGATTGGATATGTCACATTTAAAACAAAAGTGTTCAATAGGCATGGCACCTTCAATCACATTGTTAACAAAAGTCTAGAAGATCCAATTTATATTATTTGCATTGCAATTTGCTAGATAATGCAATGTTAACCACAATCACATTGAAAATGAAATCACCTTGTATGGACATGCATGACCACTTGTTGCCAAAAAAAACATGTATGTGAAGGTAGGAAATTTTGATGTAAAATCAAATTTTTAAAAGGTTTTGAAAAAAATGACATGCCTATTGTCATAACAGTAGAATCCATGACAATTATGTTTTCAATTCCTCCCTTTGAACCAAAATTGGTTTTAATGTTATTCCACATAAATTTCATAAAGGAGTTCAAAACTTAAATACAAACTTAGTCTTTTTCCACCTTTGTTGTCATTGACATTTTTATTGAATAAAGAAGAAATAATAGGGTGAAAAACAATTATTGATTGCAAATGGAAAAGGAAAATTTTACAAGAATGTTATTACATCGAGCAACAATTTCATCATAAAATATGGGCAATTTCTCAAAACATACAATGGAAGTTAATGTGCAAAGGTGTTAATAAAGAATCTAATAGCAACCTCCAAAAGATATTTTTTTTCAAACACAAAATTACATAATCTTTAGTAGGGTGAAAGTATGATAAAGTAAACACTAAAAATAAATGTTTCCACACAAATCTTGTGTCATGCATACAACTATTAAAAATATCATGAAATTGGGTGAAAGTATGTGTTAAGTACTATCCATGCCATATATAAAATTCTAAGAATCTAGTTCTATTTTTTAATGAAAAGTAAATGAGGTCAAAAAATGTATAAAAATACATTTGAAACAAGTTGGTTCAAATATGTTTTTATGTTAAAAATTTTAAGATGTTTAATGAAATAGATATGTATTAAATTAGAACTAGTGGGTATCGGTGACCTTCGGACACTGCGAAGTCCCCCATTTTCTTTAAACCCGGTTCATGTTTTAGTTTTTTTAAAATTTTATCTTTTTTATTTTTTATTTTAATGTGTTTTTTTGTTTTTACTATTATTTTATATTTATATATTTTGTATATTTATTTATATACGATATAAGATTTTTCATTTTATTTCATTTTTAAGTGTTTTTAAAAAAATTCTAATTGTTAAAGTGTTATTTTGTTTTTTTTTCTAGTTTTTCCCTTTTTGAAACTTACTTATATATTACCGTTTTTTCTACTTTGCATTACAATGGGTTTTGTTGCTACTTTACATTTATTTGCGTGTAACTTCAACAAGGATCATCAAATGTTCACTTTATATTATTTACATCCAACAAGGTTGTGAATGAAGGGATTCAAGCTTGCCTTATTAAATTACACAAAAAATTCTCAAGTATTCAACTCATTTTGAAAGGAGTAAACAATTTTATTTTCTTTCCTTCCTTTTCTTTATTTCCTAGGACTAGTTGTTATAAAAGAAATAACTTACATTCTTTATATCTTCAATTTTTCTCATAGTTTGTTTTTTGAAGACCTAATGGTGCCAATAGCCACTACAATTTAGTACAACCCAACGATTGCCAAGTTTAAATGTTGACCTCCATTTTTTTACCCCTACAACCATATGCAACGTGGTGCTTGTTGAATAATATTAATGACCCCCAATTTTATTTTTTATGAGGACTATATGCAACCTAATGGCCTTAATGATTCTTAGCTTTGTTTCAAGGACCATATGCAACCAAATGGTTGTTTTAATACAACCTAGTAGCCCTTAGGTTTATAACAACTTGGTGGCCTTTACGACTTAATACAACCTAACAACCCCATGTTTATAACAACCTAGTACAACCAACTTCTAATCCAAATGTTAAAAAAAACTTAGTTGTCAATAGGTTATTTTTTGGCCAAGTATTGGGAGAAAGGAAACACATGCCAATTACCAAGTGTTTTTTTTAAAAATTGATGTCTTATTTATTTTTTAATGTAATTCTTTTATTCTTTAAGTAACCAAAATGTTGTGGATATCAATCCTTATTGCACTTCCATTTCCAAAAATTTGTGGAAATTATCATGGAGTAATTATCATTATTTCTCCAACTAGTGATGTTCATTATAATGTTTGTTGTTTAAAACAAAAGGTTGACAAATTAGGTTTTTTGTGTGCTTCTATTGTAATAAGCAATGAACTTGTATTGTTAACCATCAAGAGCAAATGGGTAGAAGTAATTGAACATATGCTAGGATTTACATTTCTTAATCCACCTTATCCAAAATAGGTGCAATTATTCATTTCAATATGCATTCGTGGTAAATTCCAAATTTTCCCCACATATTCCCTTATTGGTTTTTAGGAAAATGTCCAAATAGTTCACCTCGAAAGGAAAATGTAATTTACATTGTGAGGATTCGATTGTGGCTTTTTTGGAAGCTTTTGTTAATGATGATGTGCACTATAGTGTGAAATGCAAGGTTGACTTTGATAAGTTGAAATCGATTTCAAAGTGGAGAACCATTTGAGGACATGACATATTGATGTAAATTTTTAATTTTAATTTTATTTTAATTTCATCAATATGAATAGTTTGTTTATGTCTAAAAACCTTATACATCACAAGTTTGGTTTGGGTAGCCCATATCATATAGTCTTATTCCATTTTCCTTTTCAAAATAATGGAAAATAACTTATCTACCAACTTTCATTATTTCTATGGTGGTTTTGTGTGAAAAACAAATTTCCAATGAAATTATTACGTGTGAATCCATTTTTAATGTAAATTTAATTTTAAATGCAACAAGTTTTCCAACGGAAGATTTTAAACACAAACATTGTTTAATACCCCAAAAAAATCAAAACAAGAAATGTGTGTTTGTGTGAATGAAGATATTTTCCATGTGTGTGCATGTATGTGTGAAATTGGAAGCATGTTGATATACAAACATTCGTTTAATTTGTAATTTCATGTTAATGGAAACATTTACATCAAACTTAATCCATTCATCATTTGAACATTTACTACATTCATATGACTTGCATCTAGTTTCAAGGTACAAATGAAGTGGGCAATTTTTTTTCAATTTTATATCTTATTTATTACATAATATCATCCCTTCAACCAAAGCAAAACAATATGGCATATCTAAGTCAATGTTTATTATTAAATACAAAGAAAGCCCAACAATGTCACATTCAAGAATTACATCCTTTTTTTTTGTTTGATTTGCATCAAGTTATTGTTAGAATGAACATGAATATGTGACAAAAATGGCAAAAAACACTATAATGGAGGTTTGTAGCAAGATTTCATTGTAATTTGTTGGATATTAAAATATTTACAAATGTTAATTTATGTTTGGAATAAGATATGCAAATGTATAATGTCTCAATATGGAATAGATTTTCAATTTATCCCTATGCATATAACATACATAACTTCTATACACATAGCTTATGTTTAACATGTAACATAAAATATATAATTTATGTTTATGTGTGGCAATGTTATTAATGTCCTTGCAAATGTGAATTAACCTCAATATATATTATCACATTTATAATGATGAAGTAATAGTAAAATTGTTCTTGAAGCAACATCTTGAATATAAATCACCTTGTATGTTAGGAAATGTACATCCAAGTATGGTGATGTTCACTTTTAAAAATGTAATCCAAATGCCATTATTCAAATATTTGAATAGTACCATTCACCATCAATGGGATTTTATTTTTGTTTATTTTTCATATAAATTCAAAGTCTCAAACTTATACTTGTGAAAATTCATCATTAAATGAATTTGATTATGATAATGAAAAAATATATACACCAAAAAATTCAATTATACATAATTGTTTTGGATGTTCAAACATTAATGGATCATGAAAATACTCTCTATAGCCCCAATTTAAAAAAAACATCTGCCAAGTTTATTTAAAGAGAATCATTTTTAAAAACTAAATTTTCTAACATTATTTTATAGCCAACCTCGATAATTTTCTAAATTTTTTTCATATCAACAAAATATTTCAATGGGAATTGCTTTGTAAATCTCAATGTTTTTTAACCAATATTTGAAACCTTAATGATTCAAATATCCATCCAAAAAATCATAAATTGTAGTTTGGTGTGAAATATTAAAAACAAAATATGTGATAAAGTTTTCTAAGTTTTTCAACCCTAAGATAAACGAAACTTGGATAATATTTTCAACTTATACTTGGGTTACCATGATTTTGAGGGCTTGTGTAATTCACCTAATTATTTTGAAAGGTTAGAAAATATATATTTTTGCAATGATTCAACAACTTGGTCCTACACCATTTTTTTAATGATTTTAAAATATATTGAAAGATTGTGGGATCCTTTCTTTAAAATTTTACACGCACTACATGTTACAAGATTAAATTGCCTAAATAAAATGTAAGACCTACAATTCATTCACAATATAGTTGAATTGATATAAATTGGTTTTGGGAACTTCATGGAAGCTTTCCTATTTTAGCTATTGCTACTTTGAATGTGCCAAAAATGGACATAACCATTACACGAAACATTGTTTGTTTTTTATTATGTTGCAATATTACATAAGTATTCATACTGTTAAAGTTAATTAACAATAGCAACTTTTGGTATTAACATTTAACCTCTACATTAACCCCTAGGGGTTCTTTCTGCATTCATTTTACCTTCATTCAAAAGCAAAAATCTAGGTCAACAATAATCATAGATTTTGTGATTCATATTAATTAGTTTGGGGAGGTGAGGCTCAAAATACAATTTTATTATGTAATAAATTGACCGATTGGTTCAAGACAAAAAAAACCTTTCTAAAATCCAAAAGTCTAAACAATCCTTGAAAAGAAAATTTCCATTCCACTCTAAAGTGGGAGTGATATGAAACAAAAACTTTATTATCACTAAAATTATACACTTGCAACAATCCCCAAAGTATCAAAATGGGTGGTGTTCCTCCTTTTTGGCCCATCTATATAGGTGAAAGGAAGACAACATTTGCCAAAACATATGGGATAAAAAAAAGGTGTTTATATTGTGAAAATGTTGCAGAAAAAAAAGCGAACTTTATGGGAACCTAATGAAAACACATTGGGAACAATGGATTTTTTTTAAAAAAAACTCCCCCCCCCCCCCCCCCCCCAACCCTAAGGGAAAACAATTGGGCACCTTGAATGCATGTAGAGCTTCCCATTGGTTGCATACAATTTTTCTTCCCAAAATTGTTTGTCGCCAATTTTGGCCTCGGTTAATGGCAAGGAAAAAAATAATTTGGGGACATAATGATCCACTAATGGAACAACAAAATTACCCATTGAATTTTAAGTTTATACATTTAAAAATCTTTGATAAGAATTTTTGTCAAATCCAACAATGGATGATGAAATTACATATCTAAATTAGATTCTTGGATGACTAAATAAATGTTGCCCAAGGTGAATTTGAAACTTCATTGGTCAAAAAATTCAACACAAAATCATGTACATATCATAATATGGCATTCACAATGACCACATTTTAAATTCATGGAAAAAATTTAAATGAAAATGAACTTTTTAATTCTTTAATTGATAATGTGAGAAACATTGACAATGAACAAAAGGAAATCATGTTGATCCAAACTTGAAGTTTATAATGCTAGCCCTTTAAACCCCACCTGCAATCCCCCCATCCCCCCCCCCCCCCCCCACTCATCATTGTTGCATTATGGAATGTGGGCAATTTGGTTCAACAATTAAAGGTTGAATTCAAGCACTTAATCCCAAGAGGGACACTACTCATAAAAATTAGAAAATATGTTAGTAAAAATGTAGGGTGCAATATATTAGTTGTGGGATAGAAATTATAAGTTTTTTTGTTCAAATATAAGGTTCTTTATATTTTTAATCCAAATCATAATTAATAACATGCATGTGTAAATATTTGATATTTGATTTTTAAAAAATAAAACACTTGCATTAAAAATTTAGGGTATTAGATGTTAATCGATTCAATTAATTGTTAAATAACATTGACTAAGTAGGTTAATAAATTAAATAAAAATTGGTTTTATAACACTTAAGCAGGAAAAAAAAAACATTTATACATTTAATTTTCCAGCATGTAGCCATCAATTTAGGGTTTTAAAGTTAGTTTAGTATGTTTGGGTATAATTTTAGGGTTGTGGCGAAATCTTTTCATTGGGTGATCTTAATTTGGTTTTTTGGAAAGAAAGAACAAACTTTTTTGTTTTCTTTTTATGCCAAGTTGGTTAGATGTTGTTAATGTGGGTTTAGGATCTCAAGGAGCACGTTAGTTCAAGGATCAAACAAGCACGCACACAAATGAAGAACTAGAACCTATTTTACCACCCACTATTACGCATGTGGAATTGTTGATGAATTGGGTGATGTGGCCATCATATAATTGAAAACAAAATATGTAATTTCAAATATGTTGGACAAACTGAAAACTAGTTTCTAGTTGATGGTGGGTGTATTGAGAATGCAATCCACCTTATTGTGAAATATGAAGGCAAAAAGATTTAAACAAATCCACATTCGTGGGCCAACTTAATGCAAATCCTTTTTTTTCTAAAGACGGGCTAACACATGTGAATAAATTTATGTATTTCAATAATTCAAATGTTTATTTGACAACTACATTAGTTAGTAATACATGTTTATTAAACTTGGGTAGTGATTATGGGGTGTACTTTGTGTAGGGTGATACAACCAAGATGGTTCAAAGTGATGAGTCGGTAAGAATTCCAAGGTAGGAAAACCCATTTGTATCTATAATGCCACAAGTAGTGGAACATGGTGGTTAAGGAAAGTGCAAGAAATTAGGAAAATAGTTGGAAATAGATGGGGACTTTCAAGAAAACCCATTGATTTGATGAATAAACCTAATGTTGAAGCTAACAACATAATTGGGGGCCTAATTATAATGGTGTTATTAAATTGGTTAATAAATATCCTGAAAATCTTAAATTTAAAGATGAGTGATTGATATCAATTGGGTGGACATTGATTCCATTATATCTACCATCACCATGAATTATGAGAAAGAAAAAGAAAATTAATTAAATTGTTTTGATGCAGGAAATTTGGATGAATTCTTAACCAATAAATATTTATAATTTGACTTTTTATTTTTATATACATACATACATACACCATGCATACATGGTTTGTTATACATGTACATACATGCACTCCACGTACATTTTTCAACCACGAATGTTTTAACTCTAAATTTTTTAATTAATATAAGATATCAAAATTGATTGGAATATATATAATGTAGGGTGGCTAAAACATGTGCCTATTAAAAAATAGATAGTAATTGGGTGAGAAAAAATAAAATTTCAAAAGTTTTAAATGGTTAAATGATGCACGTGGTCCCCAAAATTGAGATACATAATTTGATTAGTATCTCAATGAAATCAACACAACAATGTTTTGTCAAAAAAAATTTAAGAACTATAGTCATGCACTTCATCATCAAAAGAAAAATTGTTTACAATTATGTGCAATTTGTTGTTTGTAACTATATTGGTTATTCATGTAATTGAAAAGTTAAAGTTGTATAATTTTTCAATATACATGGTTGTAAAACCATGAGATTTGAAAACCTAATTACTTTCAAGTAAAGAAGATTGCCAAACAAATAAAAAAATAAGAAGAAAATGAAAACACATGAAAGTAGGATTTGTCTTATGTTTACTTATAGCAATTATCATCATACATCAATTACCATCATTTACATCTTCAAAAGAATAGCTAGAATGCATGTACACCTATTGTAGTTATTACTTGCCATTTGCAACACCTACAAATTTCTTATAGATATTGCCTAATGTCTACAAGGCCTACAAACCTCTTGTAATTGTTACTTACCATTTAAAGGGCATGCAAACCTCTTATAGTTGTTGCAGAATGTCTAAAACATCAATATGTCTTCTCCAACCCTTAAATCTAGTGGCTACTTCCATGATGCTACCCTTTAATGGCAGCTATCTTCACGTAATAACCCAACCTTCATATTCTAATAGTAAGTACAAATAGTTTTTTCATTATATTAAAAAAAAACAACTACATTAAATAGACTAATATTCTACATCAACTAAAAAATAAATATTTTTCCTACCTTCCTAGAAGTCAATACAAACAAGAAAAAATAATGCATTTGATTCCACACAACTTTCAATCATTTTCGATTACATAATACCAAATACAATCTTCTTCCATTCTTCTCTTTCCACATCCTAACAAAGTTATACACAATAATCTAGAATATTAGTGTTAATGTTAATGTTATCCTTTTTTCCCTTCAAGAGATAAATAAAATATTAAACAAGGTTGCCCACATGTGGGTTTCCATATCTTCCTGTCAAGTTATCCAAATATTTTCCACACATCCCAATAATTGATTGGTTAACAAATATCAATCCTTATCCTCAAGGACTAACCACCCCATTAACTTCATCCTTTAGATAAATAAAAGATAAGTAAGTCTACCATTAGTAACTAATTGGTTACTAAAATGTTCATGGTGTTATGTTAACTAGCCTACCAAGATTTTCCACCCTTAACAATGGTCATTTATGCAATTAGTTTGTAACTAATAATGCCAAAAAACATGGATGATTTTTCATGATTTTTCATTCAAGTAGACTATTTTAAATACTTTTAATTGCATATGTCACCACCTCATGGTTATGTATGCAACTATATTAATATGTAGGCTAAGGTACCTAACTTATGCTAGGCTACATTCCATAAAGGTTACCTATGTTTGATTTAAATGCCATTTGGCCTAGACCTAAGTCAATCTAGGTCCCACATGACATGGCCTAGGTCTAGCCTAAATGCCATGTGTTATGTGGTCAAATGGCATAGGTGCCACATGCTTTAACCCTAGGTTTAACTTATGTGTCACATATGTTGCATTAATTAATAGGCTAAATTAATTAATAGGTAATAAGTTAGATTACAAGGGTTTAGGTTAAGTTAAGTAGTAGGTAGGTAAACCTACCTGATTAAGTAACATAGTATTTAGGTTACGTGTAATAAGTTAGGTTTATAGGCAATAATGTACACTAAGAAATAGTTAGCAGATAATAGCTTAAACTAAGTTAATCAGGTGGGTGGGTAGGTATGTAGGTAGGTAAAAACTAGGTAGCCAATTGGCTAAACAATTATTAATAAGTAACAAATAGTAGTTGTTACTAGGTTGTGAGTACAATGTTTATCCCATATGTTTCATCTTCCATTTCAATTATTTAAACTATATAGGGAAATGCACTAAAAACATTGAAAAAACACAAAAAACATCAAAGTGCCATTTGGGATGAACCAATACAAATTATTCAACCCTAAAGGCTAAAACCCAAAATGGAATAAGATTTTATGAAAATGAAATATGATTTTCCTAGCTAGGTGCCACATGGCCTAGGTCTAGGCTTAACCTAAGTGACTTAAGGTTAGGTACAACCTAGATGCCACATAGGTTATTAGGGCTTAGGCCTAGCCTAGGTGGCCTAGGTTTAGCTTAACTCAAATGCAACCACATGGCTTAAACCTAACCTAGATGCCATGTGGCATACCTCAACCTAGGTGTTACATGGACTACCTAGCTTTAGGGGATCGATGCATGGTTGGGTGGACCAATTTGCTATAGAACTAAAGTTTCAATTTATTCAAAAAAGTGGTCAAAATTTGGAAATTACAACTAGTTTATACTAGTTTACATTGATTTCCTCAATATTTTTCCCATGTCATTAATGGCAAATCTAGAATTTATATATATTTTTAGCATGCAAGAAAAAATTCATAAAATATTTCTTCCTCCAATATGATATCGACTTGTGAAAAAATGTTCCTAATTAACCTATTCAAAAGTCCAAAAGTATAGTTTTAAAATTAAACTCATTATTTATTTTGTTCTTACATTTCTTCTATATGATATTTTATTAATTCCAAGTTCCTAACACACACCCCATCAATCAATGGATCATAGCATAATCCACATATAAATGGAAGTCAAAGGTGAAGTCCATGAGTTTTGAGTTCAAAAGTCCATGGCTTTTTCGATTTAAAAAAAATTGTAAAATGATTTTGTGCATCATGTAGATATTCAAGTTAAGATCTTTAAACCAAATCCATTTTAATAAAATTAAAAACCTATAAAAATACACATGCATTGCAATGACAACCACAAAGCAAAATTGGTGAGAGTGACACCCAACCACTTATCAACCTTAGGTTTAGCCTATGTGCCCATAGGTTATATAGCCCTAGGTTAGTTTAGGTGCCACGTAAACTACCTAATTTTAGGCTAAGGTTAGATGCCACATGATAGGTTATACCCAAGTATGAAGCAAGCCTAGGTGCCATGTAGGCTTTAGGTAGGTAGATAAAATAAGCTAGGTATGTTAAAGTAAGTAGTTAAATATTCCAAATTTGTTGCCATATGTCCATTGTTGATCCAAAATAGTTGCAATAGCAACCATTGGATATTACACAATAATGTATGAACCTATATATTAGCATATGAAATACATAATGTCACCTACAATTCGTGTTAGTTAAGACTTATTGTTCATAATTACAAAGAATTTAGTTGCAAATACAATTGTTAATTTGAAATTTTCATATATGGTATGCAATAATTAGTAGAAAAGGCCATGGCAATTGTGGAAGTAAAAGAGAATTAAGTCACCAAGTTACCACTAGTCTCAAATTTCATGCAGTGAATAAAAGAAGCCCAAAAAATATACTTCCAAAATCCTTGATTATATCGTGATTGGTTTATGAAGGTTGAAAGGTAACTTCATCAAGATTTGTTTCAATAAAATTTCCATATTTTAACATTGATTGATGTAGCTAATGGAAAAGAATGATATGTCAACAAAATAAATCTCAAACCATCAAGACTATATAATGAGGCTAATATGTTGCAGGCCTATTTTTTGGTGGTGATTATTAATGATTTACTAATGACTTCAAAGAATATCATATTTCACATGGATCAAATTGCACTAAAGAGAGTTAACAATGTTATTAAATAAGAGGATTTTTAGCCATTTTATATTCATTTTGCCTTAAAAAAACATAAGTTTTTTAGAATGATTTTTTTAGTAACATATCATTAAGTACGTGTAATTTTTTGTGTAATACATCACATGTTTTGTTTTGATCATTGTTGAATATATACGAATTTTCAAGAATATGCAAATTTGCGTTTAATTTTGAAAAATGATCATAATTTCAAATCATATTAAATTACGGTAATTGTTTTATGGTTTAATTTATTATATTATAAGTTACAACTTTGTTGTCATATGTCATGTACATTACATCCCATTTACATGTGGTAAATGACTCTTGAAATTTTAAGATTCTAAAACATATTTTGATTTTTTTTTTAATTCCACGTTTTTTTAAAAATCCATCTTTTTAATTGTGAATTTTTTTTGGGGTCTGGGTAGTAAATTATTATCACACATCTCAAAAAAATTATTTAAAAAATTTATGTATTAAAAAAATCCTTAATTTAGTCCTTTGTTAAAATGTCTTTATTTAGTACAATGTTGAAAATTTTATATCCATTTAAATATTATTTATATGTGATTCAAGTCAAATAAATATTTTTATTTTTCATATTGTGTTGAATATATTTACACAATTATGTATGGGTTTTTATGAGAGGATCAAATGTCGCTTGTACTTGAAATATCCCTTAAATATGTGTTTTATTAATTTTTTCACAATTGTACAATGTGTTATAATTAAGTTGAACCAACAATCCACAAGAAGAAATCTTATCTTTTTCCACCCCCACACATTTCAATTATTGTCCAATTTGATTACATTTCAATTACATTTGGCCATTTTAAATTCACAAGTGGCTTGTAGCACTAATCAATGGTTAATATTATTCATAGTTATTACGTTCACTATGTTGTTCACTTATGAGTATAATTTGAACCTTATTCAATTATTTAATAATTTCAAATTGTTGATGTGAAAATTTAGGTAGCATTTAACTTTTATTTACATAATGCACTATAATGGGTTAGTATTTTTGTTTACATTTTTTAAACTATCAACATGGTACATAAGTTGAACTATCAACTTTTAATGTGTTAAACCATTACTTAGCAATTGCATTTTACACTTACCATAATTTGTTAAAACACACGGAACAATTTAAAACTTCACATTTATATTAAAGTGAATTAGTGTTTTTTTTCCACATATCTTCAATTATCAAAATTGAACCATTCACTTTTAATATATTAAACCATTATTCACAAATTACATTTTTCACTTGTTATAATATATTAAAACACAAGCAACTCAATATTTTGCAATTATACTTGAATGATTTAGGGAATTTTTCACATTACGGAATTATCAACATTTCTACATGAGTCGACTCATTCACTTTGAACTTATTGAAACCATTATTCAAATGTTGCGTATTGCATTTACTAATATATATTCAAACACATGTAACAACTTAATGCCTCACATTTATATTTGAATGGGTTAATGAATCTTTTCACATTTCTTGAACTATTAACATTTGCATATGAGTTAAATCATTCGCTTTGAATGTTAAATTCACTATTCATGAGTTGCATTTTGCATTCATCACAATTTTTTGAAATGGATGTATAAAAATTTGGGAAATTTCACATTTATATTTGAATGCGTTAGTGATTAGGTCAAAATATTCATGCATGCAAAAGTTTAAGATGCATGTAAACCTTTAAATTACAATTTGTTCATATATTAAGTTTTTGTACATTTATGTAATTTAAAATGTATGTTTTTACCATAGTTTGTTTTAGGCAACATGGACCAGTTTATTATTATGAATGTTCATGATGGCACAACAAAAAAACCCCAAAAATAATTCTTGATTTTTTGCTCAATACTTTTGGTGTATGAAAAAAATATCCATGTTAAAAAAAAGAGGATTAAAATGGATTATTTCTGTTATTATTAATATGAAATTTTATTAATAATTTATACTTATTATTATAATTTAAAACATGATTTATTAAAAATTTAAAGCTTGTTTTGTTACATGTTTATGTTTAAATATTTAAAGATGAATCGGAAACTTTCATTAAAAAATAAATCAAAGAATGAATTATAAATGGTGATAATAATAATGACATCAATAAAAATTTTAATATTTTCATTAAAGTTTTTGGTAATCTTCTTTATGATAATCCATAAAAAAAATAGCCATTGGCTATAAGCCACATATGGAGGTTCAAATTTGTTTAAATAATTTTATAATTTTGGATATAAGTCCTAGAATCCATTGTAAAATTATATCATTTCTTAATATGTATATATAAAAAAGAAATATAATAACTTTTTTTTTATGTTAATAACTTTTCAATGTTTGCAAAATGGTAGAAATTCATCACACAAAAAACTTTGTTACATCATTAATATTTATTTTAAATTTTCAATAAAATTGGATAAGGTTTATAATGTTCAATGATTAAACTTAAAAGTTTCCAAATAAATTTGATGTTAAATGTTTTTAATGTGTTTAATGTTGGAAGTATTATAATTCTTTTAAAAAAGTTATTCATTGAAAATAATGTTTTATCTTTGAAATTTCAGGTCTCAAATTTTTGGCAGTTTTTTTGGTTTAAAGTTTTTCTTGAATTTCTACTTTTTTTTTCATTTTTTCCCCCAACAAGAATTTCCAGGCTAGGAAAATTTGAAACTAAAAAAACATGCCGGTTGTTGGGGGGGGGGGGGGATAATCCAGCTATTTAAACCAAAAATTTCACCAAATTATAATTTTTAAATTTAAATGGAAAATAATGTAAAATAATTTATTACATCATTATATATATGTGTGTGTGTGTTGAATTGTTTTTCAAAGTAAGTAATTAATTATTTGTATTAATGTATGATTCATTTTGTTAAATAAAAATGGGCTTGATAACTAATTGGTTATATTAATTACTTAATCAATGTTTCTTCTTGTGGCCAATTTCTGCCAAATTAAAGGTGCAACAACATTAAGGAAAATATATTTGAAAGGAATCTTTTCGTCAAGGAAAAAATATTTTAAAAAAAAATTACAATAAAATATAGTATATAATCATAATATTGAAAGATTTAAACATCTTTCCAACTAAACCCTAAACTACACAAACTTGTCTATAACCAAATGTGACAATTTTCTTATGGATGATTATCATTTTAGCAACATCGCAAAAATAAATAAATAAATTTTACTTAATCATATTGGGGAAAATGAAAATTTGCAATTCTTTAAAAATTGGACATAATTTACGTATTGAAAATAAAATTGTAAAAGCCTTAATGAATGCATTTTAAATTTGATATTGAATTTACAAAGATTCTAAGTCAATTTAAACCCAAAAAAAATTGTAAATTTATTCATGACATGGAATTTAAAAAAATTTAAAAAATAATTTTACATTTTGTAACTTATAATATTTTGATAAATTATTGATATATATATATATATATATATAACAAATCCTATAACCCATTGTAAAATTATATCATTAAAAAATGAAAATATTTTGCTTTTAAAAATCCTTTGTTAATGTTGATGGCCCTTTTTATGTTTGCAAAATGGTGGAAACTCACCACAAAAAAAACCTTTGATTACATTGTTAATAATTATTTCAAAATTTCAAAAAAATTGGATAAGGTTTATAATGATCTCAAATATTCAACTTAATTTTTTTCAAATTTAAAACATAAACAATTCCAACATCAAATTTATTCAACATTATTAGAAATGGTTTTAAACAATTTACTCGCCATTTTTTTTTCAAATTTTTAATCTCAATTCTTTGGCAATTTTTTTGTTCGTTACATTTTTCCTTGAATTTTCACTATGATTTCCATTTTTTTCCAAATAATAATTGCCAAATTAAGAAAATCCTATGTTGGTGGGGGAGGGGAGGTTAATCCGACTATTTAAACCCAATATTTCACCAAATAAGTTGTGTTTTCTTTCACAAAGGAAAAAAATGTTAAACATATTCTTACATCATTTAATATATATATATGTTGTGATTTTATAAATGTGAAGGAAATTAAAGAATCTTTGAAAATATTTTGGAAATACTTGAGTTCTGGTCATTATTAATTAATTAATTGACAAACATGTCTTGAAATTGGCCTTGTACTATTGTATTAGCATGGTTAAACTCACTTGCAAACTCTTTGTGGATATGAAATTTTGTAATTATTTGTATGGAAAAAAAAAAGGGTTCATGGGATCATGAGGTTATATATTTGCATGCTTTATGTTTGTTTATATAAATGTTACCATAACCAATTATCTTTTGGAATTGAAATTTTTATTTATTTGATACAAAGCTTAATTTGATGTTTTTAATATGTCAATTTTTAGCTAATGAAGAGGTGTGCAAAATATGCTAAAAATACTCTTTTGTGTTAATTCCTTTTTTATGACAAACATACAAGTATTTACACTTGAAAAATCCTAAAATAAATTGATTAAAAAAATAAACTAGCCAAAACCCATCCTTCATTTGGTCATCACATGGTTGTCAACTTTCAAAACTTTCATTTGGTCGATAATATAATCATGTACTTCAATAATCCTTGCCATGTATTTGTTGCCCCAAGTTAATGGACACCCATGTGTAGATTTTGGGTGCATCCATGCAATTGATGGACTTTTCTGAATTTTAACCATCTAGATTTGTTGGGTTTTTTCCAAAACATGAATTTTGGGTAACTAATTTAATCATGCCTCTACATCATTTTATTATTTTTGGGTTGTCACTTGTTTTTTTTTATCATGAGGTTTCAAATCACTATGAAATGTAAAAAAATTCAAATGACGAATTTTTTTAATGAAATTTGTTTGATAAACATCCAAATAATTAGTTTCAATTCCTTTAGATTTTATTAAATTGATATTTTTAAAGAAATCATTGAAAGATTATGAAATACTTGATTAAAATAAAACACGTCGATTTTAAAATAAATCAAAATTCTAATATAAAATTAGTTTTTTAGATGTAAATGTCTTTATTTTATTTTATTTTATTTTTAAAAATTGAATAAGGTTTTGATGAAGATTTAATATTAAAAAAATTACAATGAGATTAAAATTTGATTGATTGTTTTTTTGAATATTTTTCCCTTTTATGTTATAAAAAATATTATTGCCCTAATAGACATGCATGTATGATTTTAGGTTTTATCAATCATGTATGGGGCAAACACAATTAGTTGGCTTTGTTGGGAATAGGTGATTGATGCATGCATTTGTCTATGTGAATCACATGGAGTGCCAAACCCTATTGATCTAGTGCCCTTTGAACAATTGGATATGTTTGCAAAACTAGCTTCAATGTCATGTGGACATGATAAGATTCATACCATTTGCCTTGTTGAAATTCCATATAATTTTTATTTGATATATCAATTTTGTTGATTAATCATGCAATTATGTGTCACAAACAATTATGGCTGGCAAAACTAAGCTTGGAGAATATTACATACTTTTGTTCAAAGTTGGGGCTTATCATTGCCTTCAAAAACTAAAGTTCAAATTTCCTTGGTTGGTCCAACAAAGCATCTTCCTTAAGGTTTCAATGAGTGAATTTGCTTTTGTAAGTGTTTATTATTAGGCAATTGTTTTGGATGAACTCTTGAACTTCTCTTATATGTGTTTAGGATGATGAATTGGTAGTGGTGATGTGTCATATGTTTAAAAGGATGACAAGTATGTGTTATCGTTGTAAAACATTTATAACCAACCAACCATATCAACAAAAATTTTGAACAACTATATTGATACCTAAATTCAATTTAATATGCAACTAGTGTCCAATATTGACTCAAAATTCAAAAAAATCGAAAATAATAACATAGAAGAAAAATAAACATGAACAAAAATAAATTAAACAAAACCTTAAAATTTACCTTACATTGGAATTATACTACTTAAATTTCAAAGTGGGTATTTGAAAAAATACCCTTTTGCATTACATGTGGTTATTGTTCAAAAAAAAAATTGGTCAAATTGATAACTGGGGGTATTATTTTGATGATTATATTGATACCAATAAACAAAATTAGGTGAAAATTTTGATATTGATTACTTGTGTGGTCTCCCCCCCTCAGAAACCCCACTTAACCAAGTTTTGAAAACATAAAATAATTGGTCAACATTGTTCATAACTAAAGTTGGTACAAGAAAAAAATGAAACATGTTAAGAATAAGCTAAAACAATGGAGGCACTTGAACATGTTCCCTTGTGAGAAGGAAATATGTGAGAAAGCAAGAAAGAGCCCCCAAAATTCCCAATCACATTCCCATTTTTCAAATTTTAGAGTCTCAAGGCATCTTGCAATTTTGAAGTCAAGTTTAAAGGATAAAAATTTATCCTAATTGGTCCTTTTTAGGCTATTGAAAATGTATTGAAGATTACATATTTAAAAATGAGATCACATTCCCAATATGGATACATGATACAAAAGTTATGGTTAGTCGATGGTTGAAAGTCAAATGGATAGTTCAACTCCTAACCATTCAAATATATAATAGAAAGGTCATTTAAATTATTTTGAATTTGGGAACTACATATATTTTGGAAATTTTTTCCAAGGATTATAGTGTTTCATTTGAAATTTCTTGAATCAAAGTCCACATGAAGGAGTTATTAGATTGCAAAATAACAAGATTCATAATTTGACAATTTCAAAATTCCCACTTGGGAATCCCAAAAAGTTGTAGCAGTTCAATGTAATCCTTGCTATCATTTATATAATGTACTATAGAGAGGAGAGTGACGTTTCTTTTCAAATCTAGGTCATTGTGTGTATTGAAAGTCTATGTAACTAGCCCATGGCTCATCCATGCACCAATTTGGTTTGAGGTTTCATTAATCACCTTTTTTCATGGTTTGTGCAAATTGATTTCACCTTGATTTTATTTTAATGAACTTATCATAGTCTCATACGAGTACTTCCATGCCTTCTTTCTTTGTGGGAGTCAAGGAATGTGCCATGGGTTTGCATTTTTTACAAAACTACAATTTGACAAGGTTTTTAACCCATGGTAGAAGGGCACATTTCAAAACCATCTCTATAAAATCCTCATCATTGAGTATTTTCCATCAATACAAAAAATGTGCCTTTGTCAATTTCCCTAGCGTGTTTAGTTTTGATTTATTGATTTATTGTTCAATATTCAATAGTTCATGCATTATATGTTTAAACATTATGAAACCACTCTAGGGCATCCCTACTCATAAAAGGCTTTCCAACAATATCAAGAATGCAATAGGAGGTGTTATTGGTCTAGGAGATTTCAACATGACAATCAAACTAAACAAACAAACAAACAAACAACTTTGATCTTTAATAGATAGCTTAACATGTGGTGTGTGCCATTATCCCTTTTGTGAACAAGACTATGTAATTGTTCCAAGTGTGAACATGAACTCAATTATAGAACTCGATTGTGAAAAATTGATTGTAAAATTTAAATCAATTTCAAGAGCTTGAACCCAATTTTCCTAAAATATATGGTTTTGATTTTGTTAAATTTTCTTGGAAAGTTTTGTTCAATATTCATATATGCTTGTTCCCATAGGTTTAAACATCACAAAACCACCTTGATGCACCACATTGAAGGTTTTTTACATATAAAAAATGTGATGGAAAACATTGTAGTGTGAGAGATCTTAGTGAGAAACAAAACAACCTAGCCTTTCTTAATATATAAATTAGTGTGCCTTGTATTTGCATTGACCCAAGTGTGAACAATACTTGCAATTTTTCCAAAACTGAATAAGACCCTAATTGTAATAGAACTATTTTAAGTTTTTAATTCATTTCCAACTACACAAAAAATTCAAAATTCAAATTTCTTTAACACATGAGGTCTAAAACTTACAAAATCACCTCCAAGCATCAAGGGCTTTCCAAAAATACCAAGAACTTCCTTAGGAAGTTAAGTGGGGTTGGGGCATTACATGGGTTGGGAGATCCCAACATGTCAAACAATCAAAACAAATAAACAACCTTCCTTAATAGATAGATAGTGTGGCATATGCCATTGGCCCAAGTGTGAACTCTTTAACCAAGTAAGTTCTCCTTCCAATATTAATTGTTGTAATTAATTGAATTTCAATTGATTTCAAATTTCAATATCTTCTACACCTTAAGTCTAGAAAAACAGAAAATCACCTCCATAAAATCCTACCCATTGATAGTTTTTAACAATACAAAGAGTGTGCCCCAATCTCCTTCAATTTTTAAAATTTTGGTTTTATTGAACTTTCAACCAAAAAAATAATTAAATATTCAATAGCTCATGCATGTTGTAAGTCTAAACATTACAAAACCACCTTGGTGCACCCTACTCATCAAGAGCTTTCTAACAATACCAAGTTGTGAGGGGGTGGGGAGGGAGAGTAGGACTGTGGTTTGGGAGCTCTAATTGCGACAAACAAACAACCTCGTTATATAGATTTTGCTGCTATTTTATGTGGAATTTGAAAAGGCACTTGTAATGCTTTCAGCAGGTCATGTTATGAATAACACAACATAATTTTATTGATTGATTTGCAACCTTCTAGCTTTGAACTTGTTGTATTTAGCATCCATTATATGTCTATCAACATCATTTAGACATGATTTAATCCAATTCAAGTAAATTGGCAGTTATTAGGTAGGTAGAAATATGTGAGTATTTAGTACAAACCTAACAATCATGGTTAACTATGCAACAAGAATACAACAAAGAAAAGTGTTTCCTGTCCATATACCATCCATCCTGCATAGTACACTGGTTGGTGTTGGTTCACCTTGGACCCTTCCAAAGTGAACCAACACCCACCAGCTCACAAACCACAACTTAGTTGTGGATGAATTGCAACCGAGTTGAGGTTCAGTTTCACTTTGGTAAACTATGCTATAAAGGATAGGGCAAGTAGATAGGTAAGTAAGATAATAAGTGGCTATTAGATTAAAAAATACAAGTAAATGGTTAGTTAATAACTTAGCGCTAATGGCTTCTTAGTAGGTAGTAAACCGGCAACTAAACTAACCACTGTGGTTAACTAGGGTACTAGAGCCTATTAGATAACTGTTTCCTGTCCACTAACCATCCAATAAATATGAAATCAAGTTATCATCCATTTAGGTTAGCAATATTCTGATATACATTCATTCATTTGCTTTGGTATTAGAAAGTGGACCTGTGGGGCCTATTCTGTGGGGGACCCCTGTCAAGGCAAGTAAGCTAGGGCGTTGTTGAAAGTTGTAGGGGAGATTCCCATATGAGTGTGTGCTCCTAAGGGAGGGTCACCAAAGGGCGTGAACCGGAGGGTGTTCCCAAACCTCAGAAGAATGCACGAGTACTGGAACCAGTACTCTCCTTAAGTAAACAACTCTTTTCTTTTTTTAATCTCCTCCCTTTTTTTCTTATTTGTGAAAAAGAAATATTTCCATGGGAACTTGGGAACATACAAAACTAGGGGAGCTCCCACAGCATAACACCCTAGGGTTTTTCTGCTGGGGGAGATTCCTCAAAATACACATAGAAATAAAAAGGGAGTTGTTTCCGTTAGTAGGTAGCAAAAGATCATCTAAAGTGGGTGACAGAATTGGCACCCCCTTGTAATGACATTTTCACACATTCCAATAATTCCAATTCATGGAAAAAGGATATTGTTGGAATTCAGGCAGACAAGAGGAAAGAAGAAGAAGAAGAAGAAAAAGAAGAAGAAGCAGCTCCTTCTTCTCCCTTTTTAAAAAACATTTGGTGAAGACAAAATTTTGGCACCATATTCCCCATCCCTTCTTCTTCTTCACCTTGAAGGTAAAAGAGGTAGTATCCTAAAGAGACCTATCATTGCAATTCTCCTCTTGTGGCAGACCAATTCCCCTATTATTCCCACACCTTTTTTTGGGTTCCCTACCCTACTAGCACACAAATACCCTTATTATTATTGTCCCACACTTGGGGGTTTCCTATCCTTGCACATGTAGTCATGTTGGGTAGAAGGTGTGCATGAGCTTCCAAAAAAAACCCTAATTAATTAGGGTTTTCTTTGGTGCATGCAGTGAGGTGTGCATGACCCCCCAAAAAAAACCCTAATTAATTAGGGTTTTCTTTGGTGCATACAGTGAGGTGTGCAAGGAAGTGTATGATCATGGGGTAAATGGAAATGGCCAAGAACTTTGATTATATTCATTGCGTCTAGGCCATACATTTTTAGTATCGGAATAATATTTGCACTTCCTGAAAATTGGGTTTCATGGCCAACATCAGTGATTTTTCACTTCGATTTTCTGGTGTTGCATCATCGGTTTGGATCCCAAGAGGGATTTTTAGCATTGAATGGTGACAACTTTTTAGAACTTGTCTAAATAAATTTTTATAAACTAGTTTTAAAATGTTACCAAACTAAAAAATATTGAGTCCAAATATGATGAATTTATTTTATTTTCTTATAATTTTAAAGAAATAACTGGTATATTGCAACAAATGTTCTCTTTTTAATTTTTAATTTTTTCGTTTTGGCTAAACTTCGCATTAAAAAAAACGTTGGCCAACGTAGGTGCCAATATACCAAATTTCTGCAGGAAATATTTTTGTATCAGAGGAATACTTTCAAACATGTTCTTAAATGTGCGATAATAGGGTCAACTATCCTACCAATAAGAGTTATGGTGTTGGACTGGACTAAATTACCAGGATGGATGGCAACTGGTTAGGAAACAGTTTTCTGTTGGGTTCCAGTTCCCTAGCTAACTAACTATGTTGGTTAGCTCAGTTTATAATGTAAAAAACTACTTACCTATTTACAACCCACTTACAGGTTGTTAGTAGGTTGGTAGTAAAAACAGCTCTTTCACACGTGTAAACCATCTACCTACCTACCACCTAGTAGTAATTACCTATTTTACCTAAATGACCTACTTCTTATAGAATGGGCTACCAAGGTGAAACCGTAGATTAACTCAGTTGAGGTTCATCCACAACCGAGTAATAAGGGGTATCCAGTGGATGATACACTGGTGGATGTGGGTTCATTCAACAACTTGGGTAACTTCTTGGTTAGCTGAGAACTCTAGAAAATTGGTGATCCCAGCAACTTTAATTAATTTCTATGGGGGAATGATAAGCCCATTGAATCAAGCACAAGTGCAAGGCATTTTGCCCATTGCCCCCACCTTCCCAATTTATGTTTATGTGGAACAGGATGGTGAGATGCACCATTACAAGGATGTGGCCAGTTTATTATTATTATTATTATTATTATTTTGATATAAATTTTTTGGCAATTTTCTTATAAATTTGAAAATTTAGTCGAATTTATACTAGGAAAAAAAAAATCACAAAATTTTCCCAAACCTTTGTTGAAAAGTGGCCAAATTCCACCCCCCAAAAAATATTGGATCCAGCACAAATGAGTGTCACGGATACATATTGTCAATGGTATTGATTAGTTTTGAGGAGGGGTGCATTCAAAGTGTTTTCTTTTTGTTGTCTGGTGGGCCCCTTTGATTGGCCTTAAACCAAAAAAGTTGCTCACACTATGAACCCTTCTGAAATAGAAAATTATGTAGCCTTTCCTTTGGTCTTGCTATATGATACACAAAGGTGAAAATTTGGGCAAAAAGATATGAATTAAGTGGGGGCAATTGGGAACACATGGAAACTTGAGGAACAATTGGGAGTGACATTGGGAGCTATCAGGGGAACCTTGTGGAAACATGGTGGGAACACCAAAATCCAAGACACAAAAAAAACTCAAAACCCTAAACCCTAAACCCCAAACAAAAACCTGGGCCCTCCTCAATGCATATTGAGCCTACTGGTGACATGAGAGGGGTTGTGGGTGAGATAGCTCTCTCCCTCTTTTTGGGCTGTGCCTCTTTTGGCCTTTCTTTCTTTTGGCCTTCCCTTTTTGTCTCCCTTGGGATGGTTTCAACCATTGATTTCTTAGTCTACTAGTGTTACTCGGCAAGGGAAGGTAATGAGTCATTAGAGTTGACATTACCAGTTAGGACCCATCAAGGCTTGGTTAACATAATTCTGTAAGAAATAGGTCTCATATATAGGTAGATAGGTAGAAAAATAGGTGACTACTAAGTAAGTAGACGGTTTATACATAGGTAAGGGCTGTTTTTTGCCACCTGCCTACTAACAACCTACCAACGGAGCTAACCACCTACCAATGGAGCTAACCACCATGGTTAGCTAGGGAACGGGAACCCAACAGAAAACTGTTTCCTCACCACTTACCATCTATCCATCATGGTGTGCTGGTGGGTGCTGGTTCACTGTGGCAGTGTCCAAGCCACCTAATGAATTTTGCAACGCCTAGTCCCCCTTGGAACTGGGACCCTTTCTACCAGCATTGTTCATTCATATAGTACACTGGCTTTCTCTTGAAGCAAGATTACTATTGAAAATCAAACTTACACCTACCATAATAGCATTGTCAATGCATGGGGCTTGTGTTGAAACTTTGGCAAGATCAAGGACAAGTTAACTCCAAACACCTGAGTTTCTTGCCATACAAAATGCTTTGTTCAACTTTCTTCCTTCTTTATATTTATTTGATTTTATCAACGCTATGGGAAAGTAGAAAGGTGGACCCTAGTTCGTGTTTGGTTGGACTCTTATAACCCATAATCTCTCCAAGGGCGGTTCCATTGAGTACTTGCACCTTCAACTTTTGAAGTTTGACTTATTGATTTGCAAGACTTTGTTTATCAAACCCTAGCTCCAATGTAAGTCATACTTTATTTGAAGTTTGATGTTAAGGCCACCTGATAAATAACCAAGTTTGTAGGTGAAATTGGAATTTAATAAATTCTTGTTCAAGGGGGGTGACGTTTAAAACCACCAAAACTCAACTACCGGTAGGACAAATAGATTATGGGAGTATTTCACTTTTCGAGAGGGAAAATACACTACCAGATTAGAAGTGGGGTGCAAACACTTACAACCACTTTAGATATCAAACCTAAAAATCATGTGATAGTAATAAGATAATCATGAAAAAAATTGAAAGGACACACTTGAAAACATAAAACTTGGGGAAGAAATACCAATCCAGCAAAAAACATTGATTACTTAAAAAAGAAGGTAAAAAGCTCAAAATGTTTGAACTTTTTCCACAATTTGCTTGAAACAACTTTGTGTGGTCTATTTTTTCAAGAAAGAAAAAATTAAAAATCCCCCTAAATATATATCTTCTAAACCTTATTTTTAAAAATCCTAGATACCAATTCAATTGATCATTTATAATTTTTCGGTGCTAAAAATAACCACCTCAAAATCTCACACCTATAAGACAAATCTGGTTTCGGTTACCTTGAAATAATTCCAGTTTCAGTTACAACAATCCGGTTTTGGTTACCCAAATCCGATTTTGATTACATCAAAACTTGTTTTGGTTACATTGCCTCAAATTAACTTCTACTATATTTGTTTAAAAAACCGGTTTTAGTTACAAAAATCTTTTTCACTTCAACATTATCCTCCTTTCAAAGTGGGATTATGTCCTTGGAATCACAAAGTAACAAAATGTTCTAATTTCCTAAAACTATCATTTATAATTATCTACCGAAACTAACTTTAAATTCAGTTACCTAGTATATTGGGTCATGGTCAAGTTCAATAACTAGTTTGATTACTCCACTAGGCGCGCCTTATGGTTGCGACCTTAGGGGTGAGTCCTTGACCCTCTCCATTGAAACCTCTCGAACTTCTATAATTTTTTCTTTTGCATTGAAATTTGTTTATCTTTTTTGGTAAAGGTCGACTACTTGATGCTTCTTCAACTTATGTCCCAACTTCACTCGTAGCTCCTCACAAGTTGATCTCCTTTTCTTTTTCTACCTATCGGGCTTCACTTGCTTGTGTGGCAAAGGTGGATCCGATTGGTAATGCCTCGGTTGCTAGTTGAAAATCTAACATTACCAAATGTGGCATCAAGTTTTAATAATGCTCCATTCGAAGGATATAAAGCTCTTCATCTTTTCAGCGACTTGTGAAAGTTTCCTTCAACATCTCGGCCATTTGGCCCTTAAATGATTCCCATAACCCGGCTTTGTTCTTTCAACCTTAACTTTGATGCATTAGCAATTCCGCTTTTGCAAAAACTGTTCCATTTGCAACATTTTGAACTCCACCATCCGGTGGTAATAGAAGTTTGGCCTTTTGGGTCAGCACCTGCATTTCTTCCACAAGGGCTTCAAGGTCGACACTATTCACAGGAGGGTCGGCTCACAATTCCTCCATTTCCATTTATAACTTCTTCTTTCCAATTACTTTCTTAAGTTCATGTTCCAACCCCTAAATTTGTTTATATACCCCAAGGTTGGTGTTTTCAATGTGAGCAAGATGGCCCTTAGTGGACTTTTGGTTTTTATCTACCTTGTCCAACTTTTTCTCCATCCTTTTTTGCTCCTCCAACTCCCTCCAACACTGAACCCTTAGTTGGTTCCAATCCTTTTACAATGTGTTGATAAAAATGCTAACTACCTGCATGTGTTCCTCCAACCATATAATAACATCTTGGTAGTCCTTGTTTTTAACCTCTAATTCGTTCAATTGCAGATGCATCATGTGAACTTCATGAAACCGTTGTTCCAAATCTTCTATGGTTTTAGAATCCTTTTCATTAGCTTCCTTGAGTTGGTTGATAAATGATTCCAAATTTTTCTTTTCACCAAAAATATTATGGTTCTTTTCCTACAAAGCATCACACTTTGTTGTCATATGTCAAAACTTCGTGTCAATGTTTGTCACTAACAAGATGTATGAATTGGACATGAAGAGGTAAGATTCCAAGTTGTTGAGGGAGGCATGGATTGTTAGAGCTACCAAACTCTAAGGTCCAATTACCTTTGGTGTCTTAAAAAACACCAATTGGAACTAAAAAAATGTCCACCAATGGTCAATGTGACAATTTTATGATTGTCGTACCAATGTTAGATTTAAACTCTAGTGGAATTTCGACATCCGGCAAAGTATTCACCAAAATTGTTTCAAATGAAAGCTTGTCATATAGATGTTGTGACAATGAGGCTCCTATATCTTGTTGCACCGAAGGGGTGTCCTTCGGAGATAAGATATCTAGTGTAGGTTTCGAATTTTTATCTCTAAAAGGATTTTCAGTTCAAGTTCTCTTATGGGGACTCGGTGTTAGTTCTAGTGTTTGATCCGTCAACACACGTTTGTTGAATGCAAAAGATGGAGGGCATAGCCTCAATTGGCCCAAGGTCTAGCTCTTTAACGTCAGTAGGATGGTTTCCAATTCCAGTTCATCAATTTGTGGGTGACTTATTACACCCATTAGATGTTTTGGATTTGAACTTTCTTCCTATCTAGAGGTATGCCTTGTGATTATGTGCCTAGCCCTGGCGGCAAATTCCTCCTTCTTGCCTCACTTGGCAAGTTCTCTTTCGATTCATCCTCCTCAAAATTCAATAGTCGAAAGTTTGGGTGCATCAAAAACCATTTCCAAAACAATATGTCCAAGATTTGTGTTCCTCCAAATTTTGCATCTCCGGTAGTGTTGATTTTGTGGGGGCCACCCAAGTCCCGCAACTTGCTATGAAGGTTGTTGAAAATGACACTAGCCCAATTGATTTGCATCCCAATTTTGGTGAGCGTTATTAAGATCATGAATTTTTTTACCACATAAGTGAAATGACTTCCCTTCAACCAAATGCCTTAGACTAAAATGGACATTCTAGTAGCATACATGCCTTTAAAAATGGACACTTTTTGACGCGCTCCCAAATTCTTTGATAGGCTCAAAGGTGAGCCTAAAATGAAAACGTTGGAAGAGTAAGGAGTTGAGGCATGATCCTTGGCTTGTAGCATTTTGGGGAGGGGGTGTGCTAGAGCTATGGGATGAGATTAGAAAGATTGACAAGCAATTTACTTACTCACACGGGCCTGCACAAACCAAACAATAAGTTGGTTATTGCATAGTCGAAACACTATGGTGCTAGGATGAGGCACGGGCAAACTCGGACTCACAAGACTCACCACGGCCCAGACTTGGGGGAAGCCATCACCTTCCCCCTTATAGTATACTTTGTGCCTCTCCATGAGGCCCACATTCAAATGGCATTTTGTCTCAGGACTTCCTAATGCGAGTCTTGAAATTCTCAAAATTGAAACTTCCGTGACTTTGGGCCCTCGTAACTTTGCATGCAGACCTCTGATTGAGACGAGGTCTCAAAAAAAGTTGTATTCCTCTTCAAGAGCTTTCCAATGGTATGTTGCACGCCATCTTCACACAAAGAAATCAAGGCAATTCCTAACTTTTAATGGTTGGGAGTTAAACTGCCAATTTGACTCTCGGCCTTTCTTTTGACCATAATTTGTGTTTCAAATGTCCAAATGGGTCATGCGAACACATTTTAGACATGTACATTCTATACATCCTTGCATTCTCCCACACTTCTAGGAGTGTGGTTGAATCTTAGGACAATGTTCCAACCCACTCCCATTCTCAAGCTTTAGCATTAATCATGAGCCCAAACTTAAGGTCATGATGACAACCATATTTCTCCAACATCCTAATGCTAGGTTTTTGTGTGCCTAACTTTGAAAGAGTTTTAAACTCAAATCTTAATTCAATGGATGATAAAGGAGCTTTACACAAATATGTAATGCACAATTAAAGATGCACAACAATTCAAATATAAAACAAATTGTGATATTTCCCGAAAGGAAGGTGGTTTTTAGTTTTTATTTTAACTTTTAACCCCTTTATTAATCTTTAGCCACCCCAAAGCTGGCTTCACATAATTGTTGCAAGATTATAATGACATAAATGATTGTAGAGGATATGTGTTTTTCAATTTTTTTTCAAAATGGAATAAATTTTTATTATTAAAAATCTATATATATGAAGAGAGGGAATATAAAATGGGGTTTTCATTTTTAAAGGGGGGGGGGGGGGGGGGAAGGGGGCAAACTAAATAGTCACAACAAATTAAATGTGACAATATGTTTAACCTTAAGTGCCCAATTAAAAAATATTTTTTCAAATCTTATTAGTATATCAAAGTTATGATAAACACTCCAACTATCATAAGTATATCGTTTTCAAAAATAAAATAAAAGTTCACAATGCAATGTGTTGAAGCGATTTTTTAAAAACAAAAGGGTAATTTTTGTTACATGAGGTGATTTTAAGCAAAAGGGTAGTAGATTATTGCAAGGAAGGTAGTTTGATTTACAAGAACAATACCATAAATGGTTTCTAATTGTAAAAAAAATAGGCATGTTTTAGAATTCAATGGATTTCAAAGACAAGCTACCCATATTTGCGGGGTGTTATTGTTTATATAAGATAATCGTTGCTTCCTAAAAGGTTCAAGAGTAAAAGGAATGATTAGGTATGGAGAGTAAGAACATAATTCAATAAGGAAAGTTGAATTAAAGGAAGTTAGAAATTTAAAATCGTAAAACTTTATTTGTGTGGTTGCATGTGGGTTTTGATCTTCTAGATAAAATAAAATAAAATTTTGGGGTGCCCCATTTATTGTGTGGATTTGTGATTATTTGTAAAATAAAAATTTATCCCATTTACTTCATTACCTTTTTCTTTAACCTTTAAACTTTTATATATCTAAGCTAAATATTGTTTCACCAAAAACTTCCAATTCATTAATACAAAAATGTGGTGCAATTCATTAACCTAAATCACTATGGGACTTTAAAAGTGAAATAGGTTCATGACCCTTTAATCATTTCACTTTGGTTAAAGTTATGTCATTATAGGGTCATTATGTAATCATCATGTTTCATTACTAGTTGACATAATTCAATATTAGTTGAAATGATTCACTATAAGAAATAAGTTTTGTTAATGTTATTGCTTAAATATTTTAAGTTATAGCGTAATTTATTATAGGTTATACATTACGTTATTTTAAGTTATTCCACTTATGTTATTTTTACTAGTTTATGTTATTTTAAACAATTTCACTTAGAGATATTGTACACTATTATTAATTATTATAGGTTATTCCACCTTATGTTATTTTTTGTTATTATACTTTATGTTGTTTTTGGTTATTTTACCTTAGGTTATTTTTTTGTTATTCCACCCTAAGCTATTTTTGGTATATTTTTATTCCATTGTAGTTATTTATATTCATTTATTATTTTAAAAATATATATTATAGGCTATTTTAAACCATTTTATGTTATTTTAGGTTATTTCACCTTAAAATGATTTAAGGTTATTCTTAAATATTTCACCTTTTTATTTTAAATTATTTCAAACTATTATAGGTAATTCTACCCTAGGTTATTATATTATATTTGAAATTATTTTAAGTTATTATATCGTTTTTAAAAAAAAATTATACCATAGGGTAAAATTACATATAATAATATAGACTAAAATAATTTTGAATAGATTCAAATAAGCTAATGTATAACCTAAATTCACATATAATAGCCTAGGGTATAATTTAAAACAACCTATAATTAAATAACATAGGATATAAATTAGGGTATAGCTTAATGTACAATAGTTTGCTTTATAATAACCTATGGTATAACTTAGAATAACTTGGGGTATAACTTATAATAACGTAAAATATAATAGAATAAAATAACCTAAAATAATTTACAATAGCTTAAGGTATAGCTTAAGGTGAAATATTTTATAATAGCCCAAGGTGGAATTTTTTAACTAATTGATAATAATTCAGGGTGAAATTGCTTATAATAACTTACAATAACGTAGGCTAGATTAGCCTAATATAATAATTGATGATAACATAGTGTATAATAGCCAAAAATAACATAGGGTAGAATAACTTTAAAGAACCTATAATAGTTAATAACACTTTAAGGTGGAGTTGCTTATAATAGCCAATAATAGCCTATGGTGGAATAACCTATAATAACCTAAGGTGGAATAATTTAAAATAGTAAACAAATAGTCTATATGGGTCCATTCATGGTTGGGGTACCAAAAAAAAAATTTGAAGACTTTCTTAGAATTAGTTTCTACAAAAAACATTTACATGAAACAAATTTTAGTGAAAAAAATTGAATAGTCCAATATAAGATAATTCATGTGGTGGTGGTGATTTTTCACAAACGTACATCATTATGCATGAATATTTTGGTTTGTAAACAGAAACACACAAAATACAAAAATAGGTTTTAAAAATCAACTAAACATGTTTTTCACATTATTATTTCTTACACATGCGACATGCATATGAAGCTATGAATTGTGAATCTAATGGATATTAAAAAAAACCAAATTATTTAATAAAAAAATCATTTCCCTTGCAACCCTTTATTTCAAAATTTGAAGGCTTTGAAATTTTCATGTGATTTTTTCCATCAAACTGACATAATGAACATGTAGTTGCATAAAGTGAAACATGTTTTTTCTTATATAATTTTTTTGAAATCAATTGCTCCATTTTATGCATTCCTTTACATTCCTTTAACAAAAAACTATAATATAGACATTTGATTCCTTTTGACTCAAAGGACTCCAAAAGGAATTCTATGCAACATCCACTAATTGTTGGATTTTTTTTATAGCTTGGTTTTTCAATACTTTGATTGTAGGAACACAAAAATACACCATAGTTGTAATATATTAAACATTAAAAAAATCAAAAATTGTTCATTAAAGTCCTTTTTTAATTAGACATTCACTTTTGGTACCCCAATTGTATATGGACCCATATTGGTGAAATAACCTATAATAACCTATGTATTGTAGCTTGGGAATAGTTTATGGTACCATAAACCTAATGTATGGTAACTTACATTAGCTTAAATATAACCTAAGACTAACCTACAAATTTAACCTAAAGTAATTTACACTAGTCTTGAAATAATATGAAATAACCTACACAAGTTTAAGAAAAGCCTATAAAGGATGCTTAAGAAAATTAGGAAAATATTGTGTGTAATAATATGTGGTGACAAAATATATCACTTAAGTTTAAATAATGGTTTAATGGTTAAAGATTCTTTTTTTGAACATGGATGTGAAGGGAGATGAGAGGTTTAAACTTTCATGCACATTTACACCCTAAGTTGATGGGTTAGGTTGGGTAGGTGGCTTTGGTTAGTTTATGTAGCGTAGCCTAAGTTCTTAGGTGCCCACTTAGGATCCTAATTAACTACTGATGAATTTGATTAACTATCAATGAACTAGATTATATGTTAGTGAATTCCATTATTTATTGGTGAATTCATTTGTATGTATCAATTAATCCTTGTTCATTAAGGGTGGTCCACTTTCACTATTGTAAATTTGTCCAAGTTCATCAAAATCTAATGAAACACAAAGTGAACTTGGACACATATTAGTGTAATGATTGTTGTGTTTTGATTTTAACATTAGTTGTCATAATTGTTTTAAAAATAAAAGTTGCATGATGAAATGGTGACTATTACCCTTTCATATTGTTTTGTTTTTCCACAACAAAGGTTATATTCCTTGATGTTTGTAACTAGATGTGTTACTAATTTAATATTAACATTTGAATTAGTAATAATAGTGCCAATTGTGAATACAAGGTTGAATTTTTTCACCAACATCCATCTTCTTGTGACAAATGATTTCCTTCATGAAACCTTATGTTTATGATCAAAGCTACGTAGAAATTGTTTGGGGAATAAAATGATTGTTGGGATGTTTTCCTTATGAAATTTGATCCCACTTCAATAATTAAATTGCTTAAAGGAAAAACATAAGTTCAAAAAAATTCCCCAAAAATAAAGGTAATTAGGGCCATGTTTCCCCAAAGAGCTTGGTTTAGTAAGAGGAAAAAACATTTTTTAATCAACAAGTTTTCATTTGAATGTTGTTTTCAACTATATATCAATTGATAATTGTATTTATTTACAAGCTTTCAACATGGATGGTTGTATTCACCAAATAATAACTTAAATGTTTATTAAGTTGGTAAATGTACTTTATTGATCACCAAAATATTTTTAATTTCAAAATTTTGAACATTGAAATATAGTTGTGATGTCGATTATGTGATGACATGGTTAAAACACAAGTTGTTCGTTTGACTATTTTAGTGGACCTTTTTTGCAAATGGATGAAATGTTGGGTAGATTTACAACTTTAATGTAATTTTGAAGTGTGATTTTCTTTTCCAACTTGATTGGATTTGTTTCAATTTTACCAAAAAACAAATGTAGGTTTAAGGTTGGTAAGAGTTGGGTAGTTAGGTAGGTAATATGTGAATAGGTTGTAGGTAGGAAGGAAGATAGAAAGTTAGGTAATAGGTATATAAGTAGCAAGGTACATGTAGGTTAAGTAGCATTACAACAAAAGGTGTCCTTATACACCAAGGGATTTCACTGGATTTTAAATGAATTCATTGATTGTAGTGAACATGACTTAGTGGAGATGCAATAAATTGATTGGTCTAGTGAATGGGGACTAATGAACTGCATCCACATTTTGTAGTAATGTAGGTAGATAAACAGACATGGAATATGTTAATAAGGTTTAGGATATAGTAGGTAGAAAAATAGGCAATAGACAGGTACAATTATTGTTACCTACACCCTACCTTGAACCTACCTACCTACCTTCTTACATATTTTTACTTACACCTTACATACTTAACCTAAAATAGAAGTCTATTTAACCCACGACTTATTACCTACTTATTTAGTTCCTACCACTTGCCTATCAAAACTAGCTAGGTAGTTGGATTAGATAATTAGTGAAACTATAGGTAAGTAAGTAACAATAAGTAATTAAATTATCAATTCCTACACCCTATGTACATATTACTTACCTAAGTATTACCTAAGTATTACCTACCTACCTTCCTATTAGTTATATTTTTACTTACCATTACGTACAACCTACATAATTAGCGTTACCTATTGCGTACTTGATTAGGTAACCTACAAGTTATTTTCTTGTGTCTTAATTTACAATTTATCGACTTAACTTATAAGCCATCCATATTGGATGAATGAAATATAATATTCTAGAAGCAATGTGTTAGCGAGAAATTCAAATTTTGAATTACATTCATTAATTAAAAGTAACTGAAGGCTTAAGGTTTAGTAACCTATGGTATTTCAAACAACAACATAAAAAGAAACCTGTTTAATATAATGAATTATTTCAATTAGTAGTTTATTATATCAACTAGTAATGATACATGATGACTACATAATTATCATATGGTGACATAACTTAAGTAAGGTGAAATGATTAAAGTGGGGTAAACCTATTTTACTTTAAGGTCCCATAATGATTTAAATTAATGAACCACACCCCACTTTTGTACTAGTGTTTGTTCCAAACATAATATCAATGGTAGTGGATGCAACTACATGTTTAACAATTTGTTTATCAATGTGTGGTGTGTGACCAAATATGGGTGTCATTTGATGCACCTTCGCTTCATTTATAATCATTGCCCATCATTGGGCTTGGGTATCAATGAAGTTTAGATTTTGTTGGCCCGTCAAATTTAATAGTCCAACTAAATTTATATTTTATAGTTATCATCACATTTTTTTAAGTGGTTAGATTTGGTGCCATTGTTGGATCACATCAATGAAGGTGTTGATTGTGTGTTTCTTGATATGGTCCTTAACGAGTTTGTTGTTCTAGCTTAAGTATTCACTGATTGATGTACAAAATTATGTGGGGAGCTCCAAAAGTTATGTGAAAAAACAATGATTGATCATTGCCTAGTTTCACAAGACCATCTTGAAGCAAATAGGTTAGTTGTACAAATGATGTAGATGGTGAAACAAAGTTCACAAAAGTATGGGGTTCAAAATGGGCATACTAGATGTTGGGACTTGCAATTACCATAATTAACCATGGGATATATGTTAAAATCAACAAACTTCTCTTGCATCCTTTTCACCATATTTTATATTATTTGGTCGTGAACTTAGGCCATTGGCCTCAATTTATGTTAAAATCAACAAACTTCTCTTGCATCCTTTTCACCATATTTTATATTATTTGGTCGTGAACTTAGGCCATTGGCCTCAATTTGATGCAATGTCATGGAAATAATTAATTTGGATGATCCAAATGTATGATTTCAATCATGTAAACAATGAACAATTTTGTTGCAACGTGTAATGCTAATGGTTTAAAGAAAAATGGCAATTATTTAACATTAGGATACATTACATTATGTCATTATTTGAAGAAGAGGTTATCAACTTCAAGATCGTAAATTCAAGCCAAGAAATTATGTATACATGTACCAAACAATAGTAACTACGTTGGATGTGATTACAAGACATTATTTTGTGTGTGTAAAAGGTACTAAACCTTTTGAAGTATTGTTGTTGGAGGGCCAAGATGGTTAGAGATGGAAGGATCACATGCAAAATTTTAAGTTGTGTCATTTTCCTCATGTGGATGGCCAAATTGACCCTTCTTTGGTTATTGTCCATGTTGACCTTTGATGTATGTTGTGTGGGCAATCTTTAAAAAAATAACTATGTTGTTGTGTGATCAATGTAGTTAAGATATGGGATGGTTAATACCACCCTTGAATGAAGTACTTGGTGAAAAATGGTTTTGCTTTCAATGCACAATAAAATTAGGAATTTTTGTAATTAAGTAATAGGGAATAACCTAAGGTTTTCTCCATAACAATGCACATTTGGTAAAGGATTTGGAAGGATTGTAGTAAGGTGATTAATGATGGGGCTCACATTTGCACCCAACCTATGAATCTTTTCGTCTTAGAACCAAGGTGTTTATTTTTGGTGGATTTGTGGATCCATTACATTACAATTTGGCTTAGGGAGATTTTAGCCTCATATAGGGGGTCTAATTTGAAAATGATGTGCCATTAAGGTTGTTTCTATCTTTTGTGACATGTGTATATGGACAACAATAGTTGTTGGTGCTAACATTGTAAACAAAACATTTGCCAAGATTGATAGTTTCATTACCCATTAAAGTCCTAATTATGTTAATGTTAAGTTAGGATAATGTAGTTAATTATTTTTTTAATTGGAATTAGTTCATGTGTGAATGGGGTTTGAGTTATTTAATAGGGACATAATCCCAAGTTGTGGGCTTTCAAATCCTTTTTGGTGATTTGAAATTCTAGAACACATG
This sequence comes from Sphagnum tenellum, assembly GCA_963921925.1. NCBI lineage: Eukaryota > Viridiplantae > Streptophyta > Sphagnopsida > Sphagnales > Sphagnaceae > Sphagnum > Sphagnum tenellum. The sequence goes on from OY998144.1 coordinate 20,316,312, forward strand.
TTTTTTTCCTTTGTAGTTTTTTGTGTTTTGTTTTCCATTTTGTGTTTTGGGTTTGGATCCTTACTTTTTTTGTTGTGAGTCATATTTTGGTTTGGAAATGATGCACCATTAATGTAGTTTTTTTCATTTGTGATGTGTTTTTGTAGAATTGATAGTTGTAGGCACTAACATTGTAATGCACAACATGTTTCATAATGCATAATATGGTGATTGAAGATGAAGGATCGACCAACTTGGAGGGTTTTTTTGTGCATGAGTTGGTAATAAAAATGTGCAATGGATTAACGCTACATTCATACATAGAACCCACAAAAGAACTAGAAAATCATAATATTCATTTTTCATTTTGAAATGATTTGACTAAACATCCATGGACATTCAAAGGTTTAAAAGTTTATTGAAAGAAATTATATAAGGTGGCATTGGGGGTGGAAACAAACTATTATGCATGGGAAGGGGGAAGGTGTCAATTCATGTGGCTAGAGGGATTATCCAATTAATGATGATGTTTGTATGTTTAGGTTGATAGTTTTAACACTAAGGGTGTCATCACAAACTTCATGGGTTACGATCTAGAAATAATAATCATATAAAATTTATTTTTTCGTAGGTTCATATCGTATAGACATGTATATCATGCATTTAAAACATATACTAAAGTAAGATGAAAACTTTTCATCCACATTACATTTTTTGCATTCTATTTATGTGTGTTTCAAACATGTTTTAGGTGCACAACATTTATGTTTAAATAATCAAACTTTGAAAGAATATATTTCACACAATTACTATCGCCAAATCATGGCCCATGGTGTGTGTGATGGTGGATTACAAGCATTCATCATTGAAGGTTGTCAAACTTTTCACTCCTCCAAAAACATTCATGTGTTTTGCCCATGATGATAAGATTTTCAAATGTGGTGAATAATTAGTAGGCTAAGTGATATTACAAGATTTCAATTTTCTAATTAAGTGTGGTAGTTGCATGTTTGTAGTAGCTTAAGCTTGAACATGTAAGGCACATTCTTTGAACTTTTTGCTTTATGATTATCCTTTACAACCTTTGAACATTATGGCCAACATGGCAACTTGTTCCCATTGCCCTAGTCAATGTGCTCCACCACCTCATAATCCATAAAATTCTCCACATTCATTGTTGCTAGAGCTTGGGAAAGGGAATATTAAGGTGTCCATTTTTTTGGTCACAAGGCAAAAAAATTATAGTCCCAAGTTAATGAACGTTTCCTAATTCCGATTAATAAGGAAATGTGTTAAAAATGATTAATATGATTATTTTTTTTAGGAACTTATTTCAATAAAATAAAAAAAAAACCATTTTAAGGTTTAAGGTGGACTTTCAAATATGTGAAACATTTGAGGTCACAATCCATTTATTCTAATCAAAAATTTGAAAATGATATTAAAATTTTGAAATATTTATCCATGTATGTTTAATGTATTTTCTTGTAAGTTGTGTGATTGAAATGGAAACAAATTTGTTTATTGAAAGTGTCATTACAAGAGTGAATATGCATGTTCACGTACTTTTGGGGGCTTAGAATTATTGGGATTTTGTAAAGTGTTTAGGGTTTAGAATGCGTACCTTCATTGGTCGTTGCTATAGATTAAATCTTGTAAAAATGCATGAAAGCTCAAAACAAGTTGTTCCATTGTTTTTGACACCTCATTTTTTGGTAAGCTATGTGTAGGTTGATTCACCCCTTTGTATTGACTTGTGTTTGTTACATTGTAAGCAATGTGCTCCCAAAATGTGCAATTTCATTGTGAATCATGAAAGGTTAAATCTTGTGGTATTGAAAGAAAGTTCAAGATGTTATCATTCCATCTTTTATGACATCCTTTTTTTAAATATATTAAACACCCCATTGAACTTCACTAGAGTCAAAGCAAAGCATTATTCAACACTCGTGTGGTTATGTTGCAAGGTTTGGCCAAATGTCAATGGAGGTTTTTGTTTTTCAAAAAAAAGATATTGCAATATGCGATTATTGGAAAATAGTTGTTGTGTCAACGTCGTACTAGGTTTGAATTTTTTTCTTGCAAAATAACATAAATATTGGTTTTTTTGGTTATGCAATAGAACATGAATGTGTGTTCTTTGTATAACACTTGCACAACTATGTAGAATTGTGCATAACGTTGTGTGGATTTTTGTGAAATTCAAAGGGCATAAGTACAACCATCGCATGTCATTCCCCTTTCCTATGGGCTTGTGTTTGCTATAGTTGTCAACATGTGCAACTTCATTATCCACAAGTGTAGCATGTGCCATTGGCCCAAGTGTGAATTGGTTACCCAACTAATTATTCTTTTCAAAACCATTTTGGTAATTTAATTAAATTGAAATGAAAAAATACTAAAAAATCAATATTTCTCAATCATGAAGTTTCATTTTGTTCGAATCATCTTTATTAAATACTACTAATTGAAGGCTTTCCAACGAGACCAAAAGTGTGCCCAAATTTTCTGATATTATTTAGTTTGGATTTAAATGAATTTTTAGTGACAAAACTGTTCAATATTCAATAATTTCTTGATTGCAAGTCAAAACAATATGAAACCAACTTTGTGCACCTATGCTCATCAAGGGCTTTCCAATGGTACCAAGAGTGCAACAATAGGCATCATGGTTTGGGAGATCTCATTGTGACAAACAACAAGAGACAAGCAAACAACCTTTCTTCATAGATAGATTGCCATAGACCGAATCTTGTGAAATTACGGAAAAAAAAGGCTCAAGACAAGTTTCACAAAAAGTCCATCTTTTGCACATCGTGTGGGGTTCAATCATTGCCACATTCTTGGCAACACTACTGGATGCAGAGCTAGATTTAGAGCCCAGAAAGACGAACGTGGTTGTTCTTAGTTTTTTCGAACTGGGGATTCAATTTTGCTGTCGCCAATCGGCAATGGGACGCATCCCAAACTTGTTGGGTATATAGGGTCCTTGAGAGACAAATTTGGGGCAAACCATAAATGGTTGGCACTCGGAATGCCCATGTTACTTACTATTAGAGCCCTTTTCATTGCGCACTGTTTGACTTTGCCATTAGCAGATAAACAGGAATGCCGGACCAAGTTGCAACTCCAGAATCCTGTAGCCATTATCCACATACCAGGAATTCAGAGAAAGGACCGAAAGCCAGATCTACTCTTACACCATCATGTACAAAGTAGATGAGAGTAGATCTGGCTTTCTATTTCAAGCCTTGAGAGAAAGCCAAATCAACTCTTATCTACTTTGTACATGATGGTATAACTTTTTGTTCCTGAGAATCAGTTTCCATCTCTATAGCCCCTATTAGATCTGAGTACTACATGACACCATCACCCTCAAGTAAATTCTGGCAAGTCTCTCATAGACTTAGGTAGTTTCATTTGCAGCAGAAATTCATTGTAAGCTGGCATTGGCATGACGTTGTTTGTATGTGTGCCTCATGATCACTTGGCCTTGTTGCCCCTATGGATGGACATTCAAGAAACACTCATTTCTTCTCTTCTCTTAGTTTATACATAACGACCACATCATTCTGAATTTCCAAATCCTAACCAATATGATAATTCCTCCCCTTGGTGCCCCTATGGACAGACATTTAAGAAACTCTCATTTCTTTCCTTTGTTTATACACAATGACCATATCATTCCGAATTTCCAAATCTTCACCAATATGCTAGGTCCTCCCGGTTGTTTGTAAAGAACCACCCAAATTCCTTTTTAAGTGTATTTTGGGGATGCTCACCCCCTGGAAGATGTCATAGGAACTTCTGAAATGCAGAAGGTCCCCACCAGGCTGTCAATTGGGCCTTCCCGGATTTGAGAATCTCTTTTTTAAAACAAAAAGAAGAAAACGAATCAGACATTAGACCCTTTCACACATTTGGAAGGTCTAGCTTTAGACCCTTCTGGATTTTCAGCCCCTCCATGATGTATAGAAACCACAGTTGGGCAGTTCTCTACTCTTATAAAAAAAAACCTCTGGTTTCAGTTTTGAAAAATAAATTGGAATTAAAAAATCATAGTCAACTGTAGTTAATTGCTGGTAAACCGCATGTAAACCCCGCAATTCCCATGCCCAGTTCTTTCAAAGAATGCATCCTTAGTTTTGGTTCTGGCTCCACACAAGAGTATATCTGGAAATCCAGTTCCAGGTTCATTCAGTTCTTTAAACCAAAAAAAACTAGTTTTTGGTTCAAGTCCTGAAAGGCAGACCTGCTTTGGCTGGGTTCTTACTAACCAGAACTGATGGTTCTTACCCACCAAAGCAAGTACCTACTTGCCCAAAACTGGTATAAACTAGAAACCTTGGCTGGAGTCCCAGTCAAGTCCATAGACTTATTCGGATACAAGAGAGACAGAACCAACAGTAGTGCGGAGGCAGTTACCAAGGTGCAAATAGGTAGGCCTGGGTTACAGCAATGGAGACCTGTTGTTAAAACCTGTGCCTTATTTTTATTTTTTAAAGCTTCGGGTTGGGGGGGGGGGAGGGGGGGAGGATTTTTTTCCTTTTCCCTTTGTTCCCAACATGTTCCCTTCAAGCTCCCAAAGGGTTCCTATCAGGTTTCCAATATGTTCCCAATAGCACCTCCCTTTCATTCCATATGTTTTGCCCAAAGTGGAGATGAAAGTGCACAGAGGAAAGAAAAAAAGAAGACTGTGTGTCTGACCTAAATTGGTTCTTGAGTGAGTTTCATCCCTAATTTTGGATTTGCCCTACCTGCGGGTGACTTTAAGGATAGCGTTTATTAGAGTTATCCGTAAAGCAAGGAAAACACAGCACCAGAACCCTGAGTTTGGTCAAACACAGTGTGAGATTAAAAACAAACCTTCCAAAAAGTACATTAGCATTCAACCCCGGCGGGGAAGGGGGGGGAGGCCCTCAGAAAAGCAGCCATTTTTGTGTAAACTGAGTTTCATCCTGTCTTTCGTTTTTCCTGAGCGCCTTTACATCTCCTACATATATTTTCATTGCTCCTACCTGTACAACTACTACAATTACTCTCGAACCTTGTGCATTAAATGCTGAGTTTCAGCATTTCATACTGAGATTTAATATAATTTTCTTACTTTACGGATACCACTGAAAGAGGGGGTAGGGAGTGAAAGGAGGTCCAAAGACAGGGTGAAGACAAGGTTACTTTACAGATAACTCTATTATGTAGGGAAAAATATCTTGAAAGCAATGATGGGTATTTTTAAATATATATATATCCTTTCATGGGTTATATTTGTTGTCTATCTTTAGCTGGTTTCAAGATTATTTGATCATGTCTTGTGAAGGGTTACCATCTTTTAAATGCAAATTTTGACATGTGTATGTGAGACAGACAAAGACAGGTGCAAAAAGTAAGGTGGGGGGCGGGGCGGGGCGATGTTGAACTCTAATGTGCAAGTGTTTAACTGACGTCTGACAATTGATTAATCTGAGGATTACAGTACGAGGAAAAACCACAAAATGATGTGAATTCCAACATTTCCAATTGACTGCAACTCGAAGATGCTGTCACTAATCAGGTCCTTATATCGAATAGCATGCTAGCTACATTACACTTGTGATCATCCGTAGCAAGCTCATGGCCTCTCACCTCAGGTCCTTTTCTACTCTAGCCACCAACATGTAATGATGATACCTGTAAGAATTCATTTAGTATAACATCACATTTGGCAACAGCAAAACTCACATGAGAAAATATCTAGGGAACACTTATATGCATGCCAGGTGAGATGCTCTGGATGGATAAGTTTTGGAAACTCACTATTTTCTTTCAGATTCCTATGTAGAAGGTGCTCACAAAGTTGTTGGATTGTACCTGCCCCAATATTCAAATGCCTGGGAGTGATTATGGACCTGGCAGGCTCCTGGACTGAAAGCAAATACCCCCTCCCCTCCCCCCAACAATGGTGGATCTTGAAGGCAAGGGAGGATTCTTCAAGAGATATTATTTGAGTCACTATTTGCCGGGTGTGCTTATGGATCAAGTATTGATCAAGAAGATGTGAACCTGCAAGACTTTATTCCAAGACAAAAAAGGGGGAGTGACAAAATATGAGGAATAAAATGTGGGGTGGGGAGGAAGGACATGGTCAAGAAGCCTCTCATCTTTGATGGATTTATTTATTTAAATTATTTATTTTCTTTACAAACACTATTCCCTTTTTTTTATAATCATGTGCACCCATTTGCTAATTCTATCAATTGGTTGGGGTGCATCCCAAAGTTCAATTTTTTTCTTTTGCAATGAGCCATTTCATTGACATATTAGGAAAAATATTGTTGAAGGTTTGACCACTCCCCCCAAATAAAAGTTTGTATTCCCAAGATATCATTAGTCAATTGCTTTCCTTTGGTGTCCATATTTTTAGGTATTTTGATTATTCTTTAGGAGTTAGATTTTGTCTATTTTAGTTATTTTAGTTGGCCCCTTGGTGTTTAGGGTTTACTTGAGGAGGTCGTTTAAATCATCAAAAGGTTTCTATTCACCTTAAGAGATTTATGGTGGGTGACTAATTTTTTTTGTAGGAGAATTCTTCTCATGCCTCATGTGCGCCTTGTTTTCACCACTCATGGGAAGATTCTTTGATAATTCGTTTTCATTGATGTTTAACCTTAAGGAGAGCCAATGAGTACAATTGTCTTGCTAGAGCTCTCTAACTCACAATGCCAACTATTCTTTCAAAGGACACCGTTGTTATCCTATGCTAGCTGCACCCCCTTCTTTTAGACCTTGTCCTTCCACTTATTTTTTACTATCAGCTTAAACACACTTTTGTTTTGAAATAAATTTTTATTTGCCCAAACCTTAGCCATTATTTTCCATTTGTTTTCGGGTGGGCTTTGTGGGATGATATATGAGCATATTTCGGGATGTTTCATACTAGAGGACCCATCTTCAAGGTTTTCCCATGTTGTTGTCATTGTTGTTCGCACGAATATCTTTAGGTTGGTGGCCATAATGCTAGGGGCTAACAAAATTGTTGGCAATGGCAAAGGATATTTGTGGTCATTGTCCTATTGCTATAAGCGAGGTGTTCTTTCAATTTATTAGTCATTCCATTGTTCTACAACTTTGGGGGCCATTTTAGGAGCACCCATCCCCCCATTAGTTTGGGGTATTTGACCCTTAGAGGATGTGAGGCCATCCCTTTTGGCATCCAACACCTCTTCAACATGCACCTTGATTGGGCCATGATGCAAGTCCACATTAAAAATGTTTTTAATAACATTTCTCGAGCTATTATTTTTAAAAAGTTGTGTGAAGTCGGGGGGGCTTTAACAAACATTGTCCCCTTTGCCATGTTGTTTTATGGTTCTCACTTTTTTTTTCTACCAACATGGGCGGCATGTGGAAGTGGTGACCATTATTGAGTCATCTTTAGGCATGAGGTAGGGTGACACTTTAGGAGGTTTTTTATTTGCTTTGGCCCATTATCGAGCTTTCTTAAAGACCATTGTGCGAACCCCCAACTATGTTTATCCATCCTTAGTGGACGATATCCACATCATGGGGCCTATGAATGAAATTACTCACGCCTTTGACCACCTTTGGACCCAATTAACCCTAGTTGGGCTTAAGGTCAAGGTGTTAAAGTGGAAACTTTGGAATCCATCAGGGATCTTTCCAAGCATAGAGATTCTTTAGGGCTGTATTTTGGCCATAAATGGCTTACACATTTTGAGCATGTTAATGGGTTTTGAAGACTTTGCCAGGCATTTTTGGATGAATCTTTATCTCAAGACATGACATATATCGAAAATTTTCCTTTCCTAAGAGAAACCAAGTTGCTTTGGCCATTTTGTTTTCATGTGTAACTTGTTTGCCTTCTTATTTCACACAAATAGTGCTTCCTTTTTCTTTCTTGTTTCTTTTGGTGGGTTTCAACAAGAGAGTTATGCAGGTATGTGGGGACCTCATGGGTTTAGGACCATGGGAGTCTTTTCAAGGCCCTTTAGTAAGGTGTCAAGTTTGACTACCGATATCCTTTAGTGATATATAGCTTCTATCTATGGAGGATTGTGCCTCATTTGTTTTTTTAGGGAATTGGGCTCCGATGGTTTTATATTTGTGATTTAGGTTTCTTATTTTCAACAAACTTGTCTCAGAGGAGTACATTTCTCAAGTTGAAATGGCCCACACCTATTTCAGTCATGTTTATGTGTAACGCGAGATGGCCTTCTTCTTGTAACTAGGGAGATGCACCTTTCTTTTGAAAGTTTAGTAATTACTAGCACCCAAGGTCTATAGGCATCTTTGATGGACCTCCACCATGACACATCCTTTAAGTCTATCTTGGAGGATGACTCATTTCCTTAGTTTCCAGAACTTGCATTCATTTTTGTTCAAAAAAAGGGGAAGGTTATGGTTGGTTGCGAGGCCATATATTTGTTCGTTTCACATCACACACTTTATTTTCACCTTACATTAAGAGTTTTATTATGAACCGATATTTATATGACCCAAGAAGACTAGGTTTTTGTTGCCAATGTGGTGATTATTGAGTCAACATGGGAGTTAGTGGTTTTGAATGTCATTAGTTGACTTGCAAGTGTAACTGTAAAACTTAGTGCCATTGCTAAGATTTGCAAGTATAGAATGTTTCATGAGGGGCACCACTTTATTTCAATGGCCATGGACGTGCATGATGCACTTGAACATGATATGGATCATTTCATTAGGGAACGCTCTCGTCTTTTCCATGATTGACAATTGGGAAGTCATTTATCTTTATTTCTTTGCATTCAATTTTTCAAGCATCATGTTAATATGATTTTTCAACGTATTTAAGCCTTTGTTATAAAGAAGAAGATTAAATTGGTAGGTGATGTTTGTTTTATAACTCTCATTATTATTAAATTTTGCGATTTGCATGTAGGTGACATTAAAGGGGCCATGGATGAAATAACTTTGTACCACGAAAGGTACTAACTTTCTTCCTTTTTTTGGTTCATGTAGGATGTGTATCTTTTGGCCTTTCTCTAGCTTCCCCTTTTTGTCTCCCCTATGATGGTTCCAGCCATCTTTCTTTTATTGGATTTAATGCCTTTTAGTTACAAGTTACAAATAGTTGGCAACTAAAACCCATGATTGTTTTTGTACCTTTAGGAATTAGCACTTATGATTTTTTATTGTTTTGATTTTTTTGTGTTGGATTGTATTTTTGGTTTGTGTTTTGTGAGCCCCACTTATGCTAGAGTTTTTCATAAGTGATATATGTGTGTTTTATAATGTTCCTAAATACATTTGGCAAAGTTGTGGATAAAGGGTGGCATGTTGTAGGTTGTGACTTTTAAATGCATTTGTGGAGTTTGAGAGTTGGTGAACAAAGAGAGAGATTTGCAAATTGCTTACATGTAATTCTTCATCTTTGTTAGCAACTTTGCATGTAATTGATAGTTTATGCTACAGAATTGTTATCAGATTTTGGCAACAAATATATATTTTAATACTATATAGTTCATATGCTTAATGGCAAGCTTGCTACAACACTTTCAAGTTTCAATCAACATGAAGCCAAATTCACTAAAAATTTAGAATTTTTACACACAAAACTATACAAAGAAAATATCAAAGCACAACATTCAATTTTCCCCCTTTAAATTAAAAAGAATAGAAAAAGAAAACAACAACAACTATGTCTGTAGAAAATGTAACAAAATAATGCTTCACATGTTAGTCACATTGCCAGCTACAGCTAAACTCTGCCATGCAGTGTGCATGTCTTGCATCATGAAACTCCTTGGCAGAGCTGAGAGATCATACGCTGCCAAAAGTTAAAATGAAAAATAAAACAAAATGACTGCATCCTATCAACTATGTTGTAAGATACTTGCAGTGGCAGATAATGGGATAAGAAGCTCTGTTGTGCAAATAAATCACAGGCAAGTTAGTAAACTGAGCAATGCAAATGCTAGTGCAGCTGTAGTAGTGGATGTATCGTCTAGAGTTCAGAGCCCTCTGTATGTTAATGTGTCTTCAACATTTTTTTTAAAGGAATTTTCTAACGTAGCCTAAGTGATGACCATCCATAGAAAGATGTAGGAAAAATGGCAATCATCCGTAAGAAGATTTAGCCAAATCTGGCTCTAAACTAGATATGAAGTACAAATCTTCAATCAACTTTCTATATTTATGGCTACACGGAGAAAAAGACCAATATATGATTATGCCAAAAGAAATTCTCACTTTTGACAATTGAAACCCTCCAAAATCATTTCATTTAAAAAAAATTAATTTATCTTTTTGGCGAAATTTCGGCAGTCAGAAAAAGGCTGATCCTCGAGAAAGAAAGAAAGCAAGAAAGGGTGCCATATGCTTTATGGCTCATCTTTTCTTGGCTCTTTAATTTTGTGTGTGCCCCCAAAAGAAAAAGAAAAGAAAAGCACCCCATTGTTCACTGGGCACACATTGTTACTAGAAGGCAGCTGGATCTGGTGACTGGTCTCATCTTCAAAGCAAGAAAAGGTGGGCACTGAGGCCTAGGGAAAACAAAATTGAAACAGATTTCACCAAGCTTCTAATTCTATTTAATATTTGATCCTCGTACTTAGTACATAGACATTGGGAAAAAAAACATTGTACTTAAAGATGGTCAATCTTCAAAGCTGACAAGGAGGACTAACATCAATCCGCTACGATCCTGGGTTTCAGTGATGTGTACGAAGATCTGACCACTTCACTTTGAACGGAATAATGGGTGTGGGTCTCTTGTCTCTCGTTGCCAGTCCTTAGATGTTTTCAAATAGTTGAGGAAGGAATGGATTCGATCCCACATTCATGACATATATTTTCACTAAGTAATTTAGCTATCAGCAACAGCCAAGACTAAAGTAGTTTGCATGTGATATGCCCAGATCATGAAGTTCCATTGGAAGACCTCAAGGCATGATGGCTTTTGAACTACGAGAAGGTATATATAATGCGATCTTCTAACGTTTTGCACTCTCATGTGTTCATTGGATTGTTGAACACTTTTGTTCAGATTTCATTGCCCATGCAGCTTTCTTTTATGTACCTCTTATTCATTGTTGCTAAGGTTGACACTCCAGTATTTCTTTTCACATTTTTTGTTAATTTGTGACCAATCCGTGACACGAGAGCAATATGCATGTTTTAAACACTTTTCCTTTCTTAAAGCAATTAGATTTTTCTTTTGGAAAAGATTGTATTGTACTTTGTAATTAGATAAAAACATGTAAGAGATGTCTACTCTATATTTGTAGGTTGGAGAGGACATCTTCGTTGTGTCATTACATCAACTAAGTCACATATTTCAATTGTAAACCTGTAGGTGAACAATATAAATCCCTAAACATCATCAGAAAGCCAAATATACATGCAAAAGTGACCAATTTGGTTTGCATGACATTTAGGGGTTAATGCATAAATGCTTGTCTTGTATTCTTCCCAATTAAATTAATGAATTGAATGCTTCCATTGTGAGGTAGAAAAGTTCCTGATTTTTTTTGAAGTTCTCGATTTTGTTGTCTTGCTCTCTCAAAATGTGTATCATCCCTTAGTTTCTTCAGCATTTTCATTCAAAAAGATATAATAGATATTCAAATAATTTTGGATTAAACTTTTAATTTTAAACTTTTTCTAACTTGGTGGTGGGGATCAAAAAATTTATTGAATTTGAAACAAAACATTAACAATATCTATTGTTGCATCATGTGACAACCTTTAAAATAAATTTTGCTTTTATAAATTTTCAACTTTCAAATGGTCAATTGTTAGTATGGATTTTCAAAAAGTTTAAAAGGTTTCATTATAAAGAATTGTGTTTGTTTCAACCTGTCTAATGCAACTAAAAAGTGTTCAATGCAATTAAGAATTAGTTGCATTGGACAAAAATTGCAAAAGACTTCGTTTCAAATAATATTTTTTATTGTTTCACGTGAAAAGTATCATAGTTTCAATATTCCTTTTATTTTGCAAGCTGCTCAAATTAGTATTTGTTGAATGTTATGGTGTTGAATTAAATAACAAAAAAATAAATTTTGACCTCTCAAAGTTGGAAAGTTCCTTATTGATTAAGAATCCTAGCAAAGTGATATGTTACTATAATCTTTTTTTTTCCCCATCCATTCCCTTGTAATTGGTTGACATGTATTTCTAAAACACAAAGTATTTTCAAACAAATTCATCATTTGACATCCATGTTCATGTCAAATGAACATCCACCATTCCAATCATATGTTTTTTGGATTCATCTAGAGTCTATGGCTTCAACCCATTCATAATATTATGACATTATCTTGTGCACCCAAGAAATGAATCTTTCAAGCCTAACTACCTCATTTTGTTCCCCGATCAATTTACACAAATACAAAAATGTGCATTAAACTTAACTTTACCATTGCCTTTACCCGTACAACTATTGCTCAAATACCCTTTTAAAACCTTCATTGTTTTATTATTATTTTTATCTTTTTCTCACATAGCCTTTGAAAATTTACATTTCAAAGTGAAACTAAATGACCATAAATTTTGATTTTGATTTAGCTATTAGAATAAATTCCATAATTTTTTTAAATTATAATTTTTTACTTATGGAAATTATCATTAAATTGATAAACCTCCACCTTCATTATTATTATTTTGTTTCTTTCTCATGTATGTTTAGAAAAATTCAACTTCCTTTCCAAAGTGAAGCTAAATATAACATGTCACATCTTTTCAAACTGATCATAAACATCATACTAGATTTTTTTCCTAAATTATAATGATCACAAAAGTAAAATTTTAAAGATTAATTTAACTTCACTTTTACTTTTACATTATTTTTTATTTTTTAAGAAAATGAATAACTATTAATTTACATTTCTTTTTTATTTCTAAATTTTAAATGATAAAAATTTCCCCTTTCTACAACTATTTCTCCTCAAACACAATAATACCACTATTAGTCAATATATAGAATTTTTTATTTGACATTTTTATAACCTTGGATTGATCTAAAGGCTTTTTTCCCTAGCCACAAGGTTTTAGTTTATTTGACAACATTCATTGTCCCACACATATGTCCATTTGCTAGTCATGTTGATGCTTAATGACAACCCATCATCCAATTTAACTAACCATTTGACACACACAATGTTGTTGAATCAACACTCATCATCCCATTTGCATATATTCAACATACAACTTGATGTCAAATGAACATAAAAAGTCAACTTGACATCCACATTGATGTCAAATGGACATCAAGAAGCCAAATCAACATCCACCTTGATGTTGAATGGATGTGATTAAGTCAATTGGACATCCATGATGTCAAATGGAACTTTCAAACCATGTTGATTAGTTAAAATTTCACCTATTCAAATGAAATGGTTGTGTACTAGGATATATGTTGTTTGAACAAATGTCTTTCTGATAAATGACATGTTGAAAGACATGGAATGTCAGAATAACATGACTTTATTGTTTAAAAACCCATGGCTTGTATGTCTTGAAGCCATAACTCCATTTTCTTTTGTCATTGCTATGTAGCAACATGTCACTTGAAGAGTGTGCAGAAAGGCATGTGTGTGGAATACACATGGAAGCCCCCATACTTGTCTCAGCCTCGGATGAAGCAGCACCTACACTGGCACCATGGTAAAAACTAAAAACTCAGAATGTTTTGAGGCCATGGTAAATATCCCATCCTAAGACTAAATTAGGGTCTTTCAGTCTAAATGTAACGTTTGTTGGGTTAAATATGAAGGCCTCACTCAAGAAGGTGATGGTACCAGTGTAGGTGCTGCTTCAACCTGGCCCTTGTCTCCCCCACCATCAGCCCTAACACCATCTCTCCCCCTCTCACCCCCTAAACATCACCCTGATAACCGTTGGATTAGCTCTGAATCAATCTAAAACGTCCATTTTAATTGTGGGCTTCTGTTCTTGCTCCAATATGTAGAAATCATTCCAATTAGAATAGTGTTGTTCAATTGTATGAAAAGCCACATTATGAATGAATCTGCCCTTTGTGGCAGGATAAAAAAAAAAGCTTCCCTTATGGGATCTAGACCTTCTCATCTAAACATATACACTTTGAAAGAACATGCCCATCCATCATATACACATATAATATTTCAAATGTCACTCACACATTGGGTCAAGTTTTATGACATAAATTTGCCAGATTTTGGGGGAAAATAAAAATAATTTCAAAATTTTCTGATTTTAATGGTAAGTTCCAACAGGTAACAAGAATGTAGAAGGATACTTTTTTTCTATTTTTTTTCTACCTTTATATCTGGTAAGATGCCAAATTTTGATAAATTATTTTCTGGAGAGTCACCACTTGGTACATTCATCACAAAATTCTTGTAAGAAAAACTGGTCCAGGCACCAAAGATGATGAGTGAGGTATTTTGAATGTATGCTTTTTGCTGGACCTTAATAAATGTGAAAAACAAGCAGCTCCATAGTGTTATGACTCTGCCCTTTTCAATCTGTACAAACTTCCTTTCCTGGATCCAGAATTTCTCATCTTGATGCATGTACTTTTATGGAACATGGCCCATCCATCATACGCACACATAGTACTCAAGATGTCACTCACACATTAGGTCAAGTTGTTGTAGCCAAAATTTAATGCCCTAATCTCACATCTCTTCCCTGTGAGCAGAGCCAAGAAAAAAAAATCGAATTCTGAAGGCATTTGAAACCTAGAATCTTCCCTGCTCAATATCCCAAAAACCTAGCTATGCTAGACATGTAAAGAACATAGTTCTTTTTTTCTGGTGAATTGTTTTTGCAATGTGACGGCAAATGTGTTTGGAAAATTTCAGAAAATTTCATTTTTTTGGGGTGTAAATTCGATTTTTTTTAAATGAAAAGAAAATCACAAAACTTTGGCAAAACTTTGACAATCACAAAATTTGAAAAATAAAAATCCAGGGTGAGAAGTCCAAAAGTAGGAGGCTTTTTTCAACCCCAAACCCTCCTCCCTCAAGCTGAGCAACTAAGAAATAGGACCTACCTACCTACCTACTACTATACCTACCTACCTACCTACCTACTAACCACCCGGTCAGTTTTGGTGATGCCACCAAGTATAGGAATGTCTTGAACCGAGTGTTTGTACCCACGTTGAATCGGTGAGGACACAAAGAGTTGGGACTACGGATACACTACCAGAAGTCAGATGACAGAGCGTGCTATGGGCATGGTTTGGCAGCATCTGGACGGGCCTACGCGTGCATAGACACGAGACACCATCCCGCCCCCACCCTCCTCAAACTGGTACCTAATTGAGTTAGCCTAGGGTGTAAGCAAGCCACGAAGTATGTAGTCCACGGAGGCTGACTCACCATAGATGGATAAGCTTGTGTGTGCTGTCAATCCCCCTCACTCTCTCCCCCCCCGGCCCACTCCTTCTCTCCTATTAATGGACTCCTGTGCCCTACATGGCTGACTTCCAGTACACCTCCGAATAAACTAGCCATATCTTTTTGTTTTCCATGTAGGCCACTTGGCACTCTCTTGAGTTGCTACAGGATCTCACTGGCTATTGTAATTGAAAGCCAGATATTCTAAGTCTCCCCTGACTGACTCACTACTATTTTTGTCCCTTTCCTTGAATTTGTTTGATGGTAGAATCCTCGTACAAAACTCTCCCCCACCCCCGCCTTCCCAAAACGAAAACAATGAGTTAAGTATTTTAGGGGTAAAGAAAGCCCAAGGATGGGGGCTCTTCTGCCAGAATAATCATGGACTGCAGTAGAGCCCATGGCTGCTCAGGGCTTTACGCAAGGTAAAAGGCCTTCCCCCCCCCCCCTCCGATATACCTCGAATGTACCCGGCGATTATTACAAGAGAAAAGCCCAGAAAAAAAATGATGAGTGATGAACCCTAACTACTTAGGTATAGGGGTTAACTTTCCAAAGTCTCTTCTTCACTTCGGGTTAATGCAAAAGGGTTGGGGCCTTCTAACTTAGTTTTGACGGAGAATGACAAAACTAGATCTTTTGGCTGGCCCCTCTTTTCTTTTAAAATCCTTGGAGTCTTGGACCATAGCTGCCTGAGTTATTTTCGTATTTTCCTCATTGAATGACAAAAAGATTCGCCCCATTATCATTGAACTTCAAGCAATTAACATCCTATCATCACATCTCGTCAGCACAATCTAGGAAAGATTTCCAAGCTTGTCAAGAAGAGAGTTGCCTTTATGGACCCAAGGGTCTCCCCCCCCCCCCCCCACATCTTTTGGCGTTTTGTCCTCCATAAAGGACCCAGAGACATTAAATTATATTTAGAAGCCACCTTATATCCATAAATATCCCTCTTACAAAAAGAGAGGGGGCATTACACCCACCCACTCCTTAAGAGTGAGAGGAATCTTATATAGGTGTAAGATCCATCCCATGAATAAAAGAGTAGGCCTGACAACCCTACCCCACCTATGCCTCCTGATCTACATATGTTTAGGTTCATGAAAACCTCCTAGAGCCCAAATGGGGCGAGGAATATTCCCCAAATGCAGCATACTTTGGGGCTGCACCAAACCCTACACTTCTTCTTAGGACCATATCAGTCATCACAGACCCCCAAGTGCCAAGTGCCAAACAGCTGCTCTGTTCAACTGCAGTACTGCATTCTCAGAAAGTAATTTAGCAAGTCACTGATGCAACTAACTATGGTAGGTAACAAAATAGGGGACTACTAGGTACATAGATAGTTTATACATTAGTAGGTAGGGGCTGTTTTTTTACTACCTACTTAGTTGGTAGGTAGTAAATAAATTAAGTGAGCTAACCAGCATGGTTTGCTAGGGAACTGGAACCCAATAGAAAACTGTTTCCTGATCACATATCATCCATCCTTGATAGTGCACTGGTGGGTGCGGGTTCACTGTGGCCATGAGAGAGGAGCAGTGGTCGTGTCAAGGGTGGCGCTTGGGTAGAGATTGTAGAAAGAGGTTCAAGACGTGATTCGTGGATAGACAAATTGAGTGCAAAGTGTTTAATTAAAATACTTATATGACTAGCCACAGGATGAATCTTGAGTTGTAAGTAGTTAGCTAGCGCATGGTGCGCAAGTGAGTTACAGCCACCTCACAGTTTGAACATGGGTTTCACGTTTCAATGGGGTTTTTTTTTAACCCTAGAACAGAACAGTCAGCTGCGCGACAATTGATGCATGGGCAAGGTTGCGAGGCCTACACGCATTTGGCAAAACTCAATTGAGCAATTATGAGGCACTTCCACATCCAGAGGAAATCAGAGTACGCCATTAGCCGGTGGCCACATCACCAAATACACAGCGATTGCTCTTGGGGCCGGGGCCGGGGCCGGGGGGGTGGTGTCTAGTCACGTCTTGGCACTTGGCGCAACGGTCGTCCTGTGCTATAATCAAGAGGTCAATTGCGACGACGAAGACCGCCATTTTTCCTTCATCCATCTAATAATTCCTAATGGATGTTTCATCCATGAAGGCACATTTATGAGCATTACATTTTATTAAAAAAACCTTATGTAGCTGAAAGCAAGACTTATAAGCTGCATTGACCATCTATGCCATCGATCCTACCACATTGACTATTTCATTCTTGAAAAGTACAATGGCATTTTGGTCCAAATAACAACACTACAAGACATAACATAACCATGTAAAAATGTCATACACCAAGACCCATGTGTATCAACTATTTATATCATTGTTCTTTATAAACATACATAATGTTCCCACCTACACATATGAATCCCACCTTCCCAAGGATGAAAGATCTAATTTTTCATCAACGCAACTTATTCATCCTTAAGGACTTTTATCCAACTTCCACACATGAAATTATATTTCTCCATCCATGCATGGCATTCATCCTTAAGGGTTTTCATTTTGTGTCCATGGATGAAACATAGTTTCCCATCCATACACAACATTCATCCCTAAGGGCTTTATCTTGTTTTAGGGGTTGACATGTAATCTTTACCCCCTATGGGACTAATCAAACAAATCAAAGACAAACCTATCATTAAAACTAAATGGAGATTTGGGGTCTACTTATGCAAACCATGTCACTTGACAACTTGCTAGCTCCAAACAAACATTATTCAAGTTAATGCATAAAGATTTTAGATCAATTAAGTTGAGTAGTAGTTATGAATCCAATTTCCTTGAAACTAACAAGGAAGGCTCCTACCATGACATAGCCTATGACATGGTTTAATAATAAGCCCATTGAATGTGTGTTGATTGACATTAGGTCAGTATACAGTATAGGTAATGGCATTGGAGATTATACCAACTAGATATTTGATTATGGAAGCGCTGGGGTCAATACTTGGACTCCGCATGCATGAAAGTTCAATATGTAGAATTCCAATTACTAGATTGACCAATAATGTGACGTGAAAAACTATCTTCAATATTCATTACCAATTGCCCTTTGTTGTTACATGACTACATAATGTGAGCTAGATGTTAAAGTATAATCTAAAATTTGGTTGGTGGGTATTGTGTGAATGTTGGGTATTAAAAAAGAAGGCAAAAGAGGATAATGGCATTGCTCCATAATAGTTTTAGATTTTGTTTAATTGTTATTATATTTATCTAGTTTGAAATTATTTAATGTTTTAGTCAAAATGACATTGAAATTGAATAAAATTTTAACTTAACTTTTTTCACACATTATATTGATATTCATGTTGACATAATAAAGTTGTTGAAATTAAATTGGTGAAAATAAATCTTCAAAGGGAATTTATCAATATGTATTGTTTGAAATACTATAACCACCACATGTTTATATGGATGAAACATTTCTCGAGACATTAGGTTATCATGAAATTATATGAATGTGACACAAAATTAAGTAGTTTTGTTATGATCAACATTCTAGTTATTTCATTCAACTTTATTAAGGTACCTACATGTTTATATCATTATTAATAACAATGATTTTTGTTGAATAAATCATCATAATAGGCCTCTAAAACACAATGACTTTCCAACTATCCATGTGCAATTCATGCCCCCACCATTAGGTTAGGTCAAAATAGATGATGAACAATATATTATTTTGGGGCTATCCAAAGGTTGAACTTGCATTGAAATATATTTTTACTTGGGAGTGATGAACATCTATGGTGGCTATGCATTAGTTGTTTTTAGTGTAATAAAGAGATTTGTGTTTGAATTTCTCCTTAGCATGTTATATTATTACTTCTAACAATGTTCATATTTTTGTAGATCAAGCTTTTGAAGTTTGATCATGTGTTGCAAGCACATGTGGTCCTATTTTGAAGGTGGTAGCTATTAAGGTTTAAGACTTTTGCTCCTAATATATCTAGAAAACTTAGTGTTTTAAGCTCTAGTAGTCTTGGGTGTGGTTTGTCACTTAATGAAAATGTCATTGAAAAATGTATTGCAAGCATTAACTCCTTTAAATCCTATGGGCAAGCTAAAAAAACCAATGCATACTCAAAGTGTATCAACTAAAGAAGATACATACATGGGTGAGGCAAAAAACTAGCACAAACCTATGTTCCAATCAAGTTCCTAATAGGTTCCCAACATATTCCTATGTGTTCCCCAACATCTTATCAACAACACCACATTATCCCATATGTTTTGCCCAATGTTATCCTCTTGGAACCTATATTGGTGGGCTAATATTGAGAATTAATATGCCTTTTTATGTTTGGAATCAAAAAATTTATATTGGGAAGTCTCCAAAGCTTTTGAATTTATTTTTCTATGATGGGACAATCAAATTAGAGGTTCATTAAAAAAAAATGAGCTTGAAAGGCACTCCCCAATTAATTAATATGGATCACAATAATATAACATATGTAATTAACCTATATTCATTGACAATTATGTGTTTCAATGGACAATTGTAGGATAAACAGCCATATAATTGTTATATTGTTTGGAAAATAACACTTAAACCCGTATGGTGAAAATGAAAGGACCTTCTTAACTACCTGCTTTGTGGCATTTTTTTATGCTACTTCTTGCCCATACTAATGATATTCAATATTACATGTGTTTTGAATTCCAATATCAATTCAACATATGTATAGGTTCATTGTTTGTCATTATTCATGATTTGCATATTAATTTGATCCATGTCATTGTTTCAAATTTGTTTTGGGCATGTTTGTTGTAGTCCTTGGCAATATATATAATTGACCCACATGAATGTTAAATGAACACCTACAAGATGTGTTTTATAAAAAAAATTGAAATCAAAAGCTATTCTCTTGTCTGATATCTACTTTTGAGAAGTTTTCACAATTTGTAGACCCTTTTGTGTGCAAAATTGGAAAATAATATACATTTACATTTCAAATTTTTGGACATGCATGGTAGTAAATATTGTCATTTCGATTAATTAGTTCATGGTATGCTTGCAATTTTGTTTTTGAATGAACCATATTGATTGGCCCATCACCAATTTTTTTGGAACTATTGTGGGCAATTACCAATATAGAAACACCCTTTTCCAAATTCCCACTCCTCAAAATAGAAGCCCAATGACTTTTCTTTGCCCCCCCCACCCCTTCACAAGTTATATACATGTTAATTGACATGTGCCCAAACAATAAAGGTGCTTGGGGAAAATAAGAACTCAAGAATGACTAGAAAAAACCTAGCAAAAAATGGCATAAATACAACTCAATCAATTGCCATTCACTTGAATGTGGTAGCAATGAGATGGTTGCCTTCACTAATCAACCACCGTTTACCTCACAAAGGTGGTAGTGAGGTGGTTACATGCTTCATCATCTATGTTAGCAATAATTTTAGTAATAGTTAAGTTCTACATCACCGTTGGGTTCTTGTCTACCATACTACATGCAGTACCACGTATTCGAGTAATAAAGAAAAATATGAAGCTTAAGTCTACGATCAACAAAACATAGTAAGAATGGAAGCATGCACATATAGACAACATCAGATAAACAATAATAATAATGTGTCTATTGATGAAGTTTGAATACAAGATTATGTATGGTTATGGTGCCCAAAAGAACACTCCTTGCCCCTTATATTTCCATTCTTTTACTTGCCTCTTCAAACCTTCAAATAACTAGAATCTATGTCATATCAATAGACCAACTTGTTTGGTAGGTCACTAGCAATGATAGCCAAATTTGGTAGGACTTTACTGAATATTTCCTTGCCAAATCAGTAGGGTGCCTACCTCAATTAGGTTGGGTGACTTCCTAGGTTTAGTAAATTGACTGCATGACTATGGTAAGACTGTACTCAAGATTTCTACAACTGTTCGATATTTTTTATTTCAGCAAAAACTGATTCTACATATTCATAACAATCTCTTGAGGGGAAGGGACCGAAAAAAAATCCTTGCAACCCATCCACAATCCCCCTTTCCCCAAAAAGAAGAAAAATATACTAGCCCTTTCAACTACATGTTTAATATTCACATTGTTTTGATTTAGGCTAATATGGTAGGGGCTTGGAGTATGGGTGGATATTTTTGTTTGAGTTTTTTTTGAAAAAATTCAATATTAGGCCTTTTGTCAACCATCTTGCCATTCTTAGAATTGTTTTGAGGACCATGCACCCACATGTTCCTCTAACGCTAATTTTATTTTCAAGGAAACTTGATCATTGAAATGAATATATGCAGGCCCAATGGATAAACATGTTAAAGCATAAAGATGCATGTCATGTGCCCATCACATGTTGTTTGCATATCATTTTCCTTTTATTGATAGCCAATGAACAACAATCACATGTAGTGACATAATACTCATAACATTAAATTAACATTGGGTCATTAATATTACAAACGATACATTTAAGTATTGCCTACTTTTTCTCCTTGCCTATCCTTGGAGGCTGATCCATCGTTTTCTCAAAAAAGATCCAGATGATGCAACCCATACACATTTCGAATCCTATCATGCACATCTTGGGCCTATAATGGAACCTAATGTCCATCATAGGCCCAAGATATGCATTTAACAAGGCCCAAAATGTACCCAAGATGTGTTTGCCTCTAGACACATCTTGTATGGGCAAACAAACAATCAAGGAAAAAATAAACATTGCTTTTATATTGCTTCAAATAAGGACCCAATGTTGATTTAATTTTTGTCTTCCCCCCAAATATCGTATTTTGTGTGATGTGTTATTTTTATGTACATATAACATCAACATAATTGTTTGTACATAACATGAGATTCCAAAACATGGATCTTCCACAAGGGTGCATTTTTTTTTATCTTTAATATATATATATATACCTCTTGAAATAATAAGATTCAATTGTATGAAAAGTGTAAAGCTATAGTAAACAAGGGGTAAACACCTTCAACATGTGATTAGTGCCCAACCAACAAAGGACTTGTGATATCCTACCAAACCAAACCACCACCCCACAAAGTAGTAGATAATGACATTACTTCTTTCATCAAAGTCCATTGGTTCAAAATTGCAAGAATTCCTATGAATATTACAAATTGAAGATGGTGATTATAGATGAAATTATAGTCTAATATAGGGTTTTGAATTATGATCACTTCAGGTAAAATTTCAAATATCTATCAAGCTAACCCTTCCAAACATATGTCGAGGCATTGTTAACAAAAATAAATGCATTTATAAACATATAATGAGCATGGATTTTCCATGGGCTTGGGCTAAAATCATGCACATACTAAAGGTTTTGATTTTTTTAGGTTAACATTTAACACCAAAAAAGGAAATTTGTCACTTCACCTTGTGAAATCATTCATCACATTCACAAAACTTCATTTTTTTAGTACTTGATTTGTTTAATTAATTATCTTGGATCTACTTTATTGCACACAAATGTACAATGAGCTTCGCTACAAAATTCATAATTTTGTTGACAAAAAACTTATGGCAATCAACACACAAAACACCTAGACATCATAAAAAACAAAGACTTTACATGACAAGATATAAGAATTGAACAAAACTACATAAAATAAAAGACATTGTAACATTGTGATGGCATTCAATCATATGAATGTGAATTTTATTGCATTGAAAATCAAATTTGAATAAATAAAAAGCTTAAATAATGTTTCAAACTATTGTTGATTGAACTAAAAATACATTGACTTGCACAACATTTATTTATACCTATCAAGAGCAACGCCATGAAAATTTGGTTACCTCCTACTAGAAAACCACCATCTTATGAACCTTTTTATAAACTATTATAATTTTCATTATGGATGAATATCAGTGTTGTTTATTTATTAATTTATAGACCTAATTGCATGTGGATATTGATAAAAGATTTTTAAAAATAAAGGAACTATAAGTATCCAAAAAAAATCAATTTTACTACAACAATTGATTACACATTCAATGAATAGGTTGGTTATCAATTTTTTGAAACATTACAAATATGCACAAATATTATGCCTACCAAATATCCAATTCTCTTTTTTTATAAAAAGTTTACAAGAGTACACCCTAGCCTCCCAAAAAAAAACCATATGAGGTCGAGTTCAAGAGTTGAAGCTCAAAAATAAAACACAAACAACACAAAACAAGGAGCTTGGAAAAATTGAGCTCAAGAGTCAAAGCTTCAAAATAAAACACAAATAACACCAAAAAAGGAGGTTAGAAAGTGTTAGAGCAAAAGTCAATGATAAAAACCAATGAACTTGAAAAATGCCAATATTTATTATGTTGTCATGGAAAAGGAGACAATGACACAAGGGTTCTAGGTTCTTCCTAAACCTAAAAGCAATTTCATATCCTAATTTTTGAAAACCCTAATGGTGGAGTATTTATTTTGAACCAACCCCATTTGGACATATATGGTTACACATCAAGATAGAACATAGGTTTACATTCGACAAATGCATATCATGACAT
This sequence comes from Sphagnum tenellum, assembly GCA_963921925.1. Lineage (NCBI taxonomy): Eukaryota > Viridiplantae > Streptophyta > Sphagnopsida > Sphagnales > Sphagnaceae > Sphagnum > Sphagnum tenellum. The sequence goes on from OY998144.1 coordinate 20,340,153, forward strand.
ATATGTTTTAAAAAACCCTTGTATCGATTGTATCCATATCAAAGAATTATGCATATTGATATTTGAATTTTTTTGGATATCTAGACAACACTTGTGAATGCTTGGATTGCATAATCATGTTCAAAGTGTGAATGATCACTTATGGAATGTAGAAACCACATTACATTTGATTGAGCATCAAATTTAGTTTGAAACTTAGGATTCAACTACTAGATGAAAATCCTTTAAGGCATATCACCAATGATGAAAAGGACTTAAGTCCTTAATGAATTTTTTTTTCCTCTATATTTTGATCCCCATCAAAATTAATGAATAAAAAAGTGTCAAATATTTCATAAGTACCATATGTTAAACCATTGCAATTTTAGAACCCATCATAATCATCCATAAATGTGTATTTACATGGTTAAAAACAACCACGTAAAATTATAGAAAATGGTGACGTTGTGTCATAATTTTGGTACACCTTGAAGAATTTGGACCCTAATACATGTGAAACCTAAAGTGATAAAAATGAAATTCAACTTGGAATTCACATAAGCTATGAAAATCTATGACATTCGAATGTATTGCCATTTCACCCATATTGTTCATCATCAATTTTTTGATTCTAGCAAGGCTCATTGATTTATGTGCATTTCTTCATTATACTATTTCAACACACATTTCAAAGAAGAGAAATGTGTACTTTTACACCATCAATGACATGCATGTCTATAAAAGGTTATTTTGCAATGCCAACTAAGCTAAAACATTATAGTACAAAATGGACAAGGTAAGATTGATACAGTGTAGGTATATGAAAAAAACATTAATTTGTTAGCAATTCGTCATTATTTATGACATCTACAGATAATGGCAATGTTAGGAAACAATATTACTAAAAGAAAAGTCTAGTTGAAACAATAGGCATATTACACAAAAGATGAGAGAACTAGGAATAACTAGAGATAGACTATTGAAGAAGGGATAATTAGCTAGTGGATCCTTATAGAACCAAAGCGATAGTTAGAGTAGTTACAATCATTTTGAGTTTCAAAGAGTATAAGGGGTGGAGTTGATGAAGGAAGGGCTTCTTTTTCAATGTTGTAATAGAGTCTTGGTCCTTTAGAGGTACCACAAAATATTGTCCATGCATGTCCATTGTCAAATTTTAATATAAACTTCCAAGTACATTTATATTTATTAAAAAAATAGAAATTTAAATAGGGGAATATGACAAGTTGGATGTATGAAAAAATTATATAAATTCATAAGTCTCATATTATTATTTTAGAAAATATTTTGTTCGTATTCAAATTTGAACAAACATCGACATGCCTTCAAAAACAAAACTTGTAAAAACTACCCAAAAACAAATACTGTAGGGCTACATTTATCTTTCTCCTACATTTAACCATGTCACTTTAAAGAACATATATTGCACCAACATTGTTTACAATACATGTACTTGTTAATGTATTAATGCTTTTATTATTAAAAAAATGTTTCAAATACATAAACTACTAAGTTTAGTTAGGCAGAATCTTTTCCAAATTAAAAAATGTTGAAGTAACCAAATTCCTCAAGTATGTAACCATTTTGGTCATCTTTAAAGGACCAAACCCAATATGGCGTCTAATTTGAATAATTGATTTCATGGAAGTGTATATATATGTGTGTTTGTGAATGTTCTAATTGCAATGAAGATGATATAGTGTTTTGTAAGTCATATATACAAAACATTAAAATGAACTAAAATGGTTATAATGGTAGTAGTAGTGACATGCTTGTGAGAGAAGGCATTGGTACTTAAAGTGAAATCTAGGTAGTTTACATGAATAGTTATAGTACATTGTAAAGGCACAAAAAACATTTCCAATACTAAAGATTGTTTATTATTATGGTACATAGTGTTTGGGGTAATGTAATGGACAAAAACTTAAATAATTATAAATTTTAATGAAATGTGTAAAACTTTATTGTTAAAAGGCAAGGGTTTCAAAGCCTTGGGTGTGGAATGTTGTATTTCATTGATTGGAGTTGTGCAAAAACCACTACCTTTTAACACTTTGGGAACACTTCAAGACTTTATGCTTCTTGATTCCAAGTTTGTTTAGCCTTATTTAACTTTGCCAAGACCTTGTTGTGATCTAGCTTTTTTACTTCTAACAACCTTTTAAATGCTTCCACTATGCTTATTTGGGAGTCAAATCTTCATTGAAAGGACTTCAATATCACAAAGGTGGTTCCAACACTTTCAAAATTTATTGTTATAAATAACAAGTTTCAATCAATTAATAATTTAAAGCTTTTGGGCATCAATTTTCTACTACTAATTGGTTCAATTCACTGGTATTATTATTATTTATTTTTGAAACACAATGACAAACTTGATTAACAAGTTGTTAGCACCCCCAAATCAAGGTCAATGATAAAAGGCCACATGGCTTTCACCTACACACTAATGGGTTTGAACCCATAACCTTTTTTGAAGTCCTAAGGTTTCAAACATGGAATGAACCATTGAGTTCTCGTTGTTGGGGTTGATCGATTCAACTTCAAAGCTATAATTTTGAAAAGTTGACCATAATTTTCAAGTTGTAGCCCTACTCTCATTAATTCATGTTTTTATTTATTTATTGGTGTGAAAACAAACAAAAAAGAAGCTCATGGTGAAAACATCAAAAAATAGACCAAAAGATACCTCCACCTAAAATCCAAGTTTTAAATATGACAATTTTCAACATAAACACAAAAATATAAATTCAAAACATTTAAAAACTATTAATTGTGAAAATTGTGTTTCCATTGAATTTATGATAAATTGAATACAATATTTGAAGAATTTTAGTATAATAAAATTAATTTGGGTCAAAACACACTCAAAGAATCCAAAATGGGTGTTGGATGTCAAAAATTTTATTTTATTTTATTTATTTATTTTTGTTTTTTTCATTTGAAACCTTGGTAATCATGGCAAGTTATTCATTTATACACATATGAATGTCAAAAATTAAAATTAAAAATCCATTTGATCCAATTTTAGGTATTGGTTTAGTTACAAACTTTTGAAAATAAAATTTTGTCTCATTTAAAAAATAAAATTACAAAGGACTATCAAAGAATTCATATAATAAAAGTAAGTTGATGGTAAAAGGGTATTAATGATAATAAACTTTTATACACATTTAAAAAATTGATATTTTTAAAAAATGGAATTTAATTTTTTTTGAAAATCAATATATGTTTTAAAATTTCAAAATGTCAAAAGTGTTTTATTAAATATATATGGGGTATAATGAATATGATGTGTTTTTGTTTTGTACTTTTACATAAAAAATTGATGTATTTTAATTATAATATGAAAAAAATAAAATTATGAACATATTTTATTCACCATTAATTTGAAAGTAGAATAATCAATATTTCATCTATTTGGAATTTATTTTGTAAGTTGTGAGCTTTGCTTGAATTTTGATGAATTTATTTAAACCTACTTTAAACATGTGGTTGTTAAATACAATTGTAATAAAGTCCAAAAATTGTTTTAGATTAAGTATTAAATTAAAATATTTGTACGTGCGATATATTAAGGGCATTTGATGGTTACCTTTCATTTATGTTGTAAGGTAACTTTTTGGTTCACTTAACCACTTTCACTTTCAAATGTTGACATTTTTTCTTTACAAATGAGTTGGAATAAGCTTTGATTTATGACTAAAACATGAACTCCCCTAGTATAACTTTTTCTTAACTTTCTTTATCCTCAAAGTCTAAATCCATGTTTGCATTAGGTTTATCACATTGAAAATATTCAAGTGTTTGAATTGATCTTGAAGTTAATCCAAGATCATTTTGCAAAAATGGCCCAATTCATTAGAAGACCTTTGTTCCCACAAACAAATTGTTAGTGTGAAATTCTAATATAGTAGACTATGTTAAAAGGTAGAATTTATCATAACATTTGTAGTTTGAATAGTTGTAGATATAAAGTTGTAATTTGGATTGTTGTATAGTCATTTAATTTATTTTCCAATCATGTTGACTATTGGTTAGTTTACTAGTTGAATTTACTTGCATTTATTTTTGAATTTAAACATTTATAAATAGTTTATGTAGAGCTTTGGATAGGAAAAATAATTCGAATTTCATATGCTTTAAGCTTTGAGATGAGCTCTATTTTGTTTTGAAAGGAAGTACATATTTGTTTTCAACTCTGAATTTTCACTTACACACTTGTGTTTGGTAGAATTGTAAAAGTTTTTCTTGAACTTGTTTATAAGTTTGATTATAAATCAGAGAAGTTGTTTGCATATTAGTTTGAGAACTTTCATTTTGTGTTTAAATTAAGATTTGAAGATTTAGATGAAAAGAATATTCCCTTTTCCACAAGCCTTTTAAACTTCTTAATCATATGATGAATAGGCACTTGTGTGCTTTGATGTGTTATTGTCCACACATCACATAATCTAAGCTATAAGCTTTTCATTACAAAAAAACTCTATCTATATCCCTTTTTTGTTGACATAAGCCCCAACAATGCCAATGCTTCTTCCAAACAATCTTTCCCTATTTTCAAATGCTTGGGCAATAGATCGACATCATTACACAACATATATTTCTAGATGGAACATCTTTCCAAGTAATGGGATTTTTCTTGCAAAAGATAATCTCTAACACCTTGGCCATATAAAGGGTTGTACATATGGTGACACAATGCCCTCCGTTTTAATTGTTCACATAATTATATCAACAACAATTGAATTACTAAGTATTAAAGACATTTTGCTTCATTCATGGCAAAACTTGACAAGTCATCTTCAAGTTTCATATGATATTGAATGCACAATATCATGCTAGGTGAACTACATTGCTTCATTGGAGTTGAAACATACAACACAAATATAATAATAAAGGTGAGAGTGAAAACATGGGAGATTTTAGAGGAGAAATTCTCATCAAAATTGAAAATATTTTGAAATGCAACATGGGTGATGAATTTGTAGTAGAGCATGTGGTGGATGTATTCATGCACAACTAGTTTCCCCAAGAGGACAAGGGAAAGCTTTTAGCACAACTCTAGATGAACAATGATGATAACAACGAATTTGAAGATAATTGTTTATATTTTTCAAAGTTGTTGTTAACTAAAATCTTAAAGTGTCACATTTGTTATTCATTCTCAAAATTTTGCAATTGCACTAATTGAAATATCATAATATTAGAGGTTCTTGTTCATTTTCAAAATTCACCTCCCTGCTATTCACATCCTCCTTGTTTCCACATAATACTATTAGCACATGACATTCACATTCCACAACCAAATATCCATAATCCATGTCACATTGTTCCATGAAGGCATTTCAATAGTGTGGACAAGAAAACATTAAGCAAATGGTTAAAGGAGAACTTGGAAACCATGAATCAAGCAAAGTTACCCATTTGTATCATGTAACATGATTTTATAACTATTACAAACCTTCAAACCATTAAGTAAATAGAAGATAACAAGGCAATTACCATTGGAGGGGGCTATGATCATTTTTCAACATTTGCAACATTTCATTAAATGACATGGTTGTTTGATGTATACAATATTCATTGTTACACTAATGGTGAGTGTTGTAAATCTAATAGATATGTTTACAAGGTGAAATTTGTGACCTTGTTTATTAGGTTTGGAACACACGCAAATAAATAACTTCAAGATGGTTTTAAATCTAAAGAAAAATGACACAATGACCTCTTTCTCAAGTTATAAGTTCTTCCAACAAGAGGTGCATGCAGTTTTGAAGTTCAATATTACATGGCAATCATATTTGTGACATGCATTGAATGTTTTTTATTGTAATTATTTTAAAGTTTGACCTTGGCCTCAAAGGTTTGTGATCACATCTAAAGTATAATACATGGAGTGGGCAAGGAAAGTGTTTTGAGACTCAAACACACTTCCAAAAGTGTGGGAGAGTTAGTTTTAATATTTTGAAGTGGTTTTCTTTGGGTGTCTTTAATATTTGGGACAAAACATGGATTATAAATGGTGTCCAAATTGGAAAATCTTTAGGCCATTGGAGATTTGAAGGTCAAATTATGCTCAAAAGAATCAAATAATTAGTTTGATTTGTGATTGTTAAAAGCCAAAAATATGGTCAAAACATGTTCAATTGAAACATGTAATATGCCATTGAAAATGCCTTTCTAAGGGCTACAATGTTGCAATTGAAATATCCTCCATCATAATTTATTATGAACTCACAAATTGTAAGTTTCAGAACATGGCAAAATTAAGAATTCTTAGAGAATCCCTCCTTGGGACTTTTTGTTGATTTGTCAATCACAAAATATACTATAAGGAGGAAAATGGTGAGCTCCTCTTGAATTTAGGTTGTGATGTGCCTTGTGAGTTGGGTTAGTCATGACTTGTCCATGCATCATATTGGTTCCAATTTGCACTAATTGCTTTTTTTCTTGGTTTGTGTAAATTGATCTCATTTTGAATTTTGAATTCCATCAAATGGCAATGTGCCAAACCTATAAAGTGCTTTGGTTTCTGCTCAAGAAAGGTTGATTCCCTTTTGTCATGAAGATAGGGAGGGATTCTTGAAATTGCAAAAAAATGGGATAATTGCTCACATCATGATCCCACTCATGAAGCTAATGTAGACTTGAGCTTAGAGATCATGATTTAGTTTGATGTATTCATAATATTTGGAAGCAACATCAAAGCTTATTATTTTTTTGGTGGTACCAGTGTAGGTTGTTGGTTGGCCAAAGGATATCATGGTACTCCATGGGTGAATATGGTAGATAATTTGCCAAATGGCCTAGTGTTGAATGAACTTGAGTCATGATGCATACTAAGGGGATGACTATAGTAGGCAACCTGCATGGCCTAGGGGTGAAATGAACCCATATAATTTGCAGGGGCCACAAATCAGGCTATTGACTTTATCAGAAAGTTCAAGACTTAAGACCGCCATCTGGCTGGATAACAATATGAATGGAGCAAAGCAACTTCAGTGTATCAAACTTTGCAAGATGGATGGGGAGCTCTGAGTGAAGTTCATTATGAGGTAATTAAAGTTTCAAGGATTGAAGTTTCAAACTACACTCATAGCCAAGCTTCAGGTTTCAAGGATCACCTTTGAACTTAAATCAAACCACCAAAGCTTTAGATATCCAGAATACCATAATTTTCATGATTTTCAAATAGTCAAAAAGGATCACACCATTGTCACACTTCAGCTCCATTTCATGGATCAGTTGTTTTGTGAAGACATTGCTGCCACTTTATACATAAGGTCACAGCACTTTTACTTAGAGTGACCAAAAAATCAAAACAGGTATCTCAATCTGCTCCATGCAGAAGTACATTACCAAGCCATGGATAGTCAAAATTGCAAGAACATCATCCCTTAGGTGTTGCAATACCATGAAAACTGACCATAATCAAGACACTTCCATTGTCAAAAGTTGCTCGCATTCCCTGTTTGAGCAAGCACCCAGAAAATATTTTCTGCAGAATTAACACAAAATTGGTAAGTTAGAGATCTTTTGTGCCAAGAATGACTTGTATAGACAAGAGTCCACCTTTGGTCAGACTCACCCCTTCAACAATCAAGATAGGCAGAAGAGATTGAGTTACAGACATCAACCATGTTTACCGTTCTAGTTTCACATGCCTCCATCAACCAGAAACTCCATCAGTTTTGCACTCCTTTTTCTTGCTACACCCATCCATTGCATGTCACACAAAAGCATTTTAGGTGAAGTTCTCAAGGTGCTAACAGGATGCATTGCATCAAACTGTGCTCAAACCATCTCCATTACAAATGAGCTTATAATTACTTTGGGCATATCCAACCACAGCTAAGTTTGTCTTTTGTGAAGATAACAGAACTCCCCAAATATAATCAGCATGTGTTCTATCATGTCAACTTTGTACCGTCATAGGGCTGTTAGGTGTTTACTTATCTTCACCCATGTGTCTGTCAGAAGTACAAACTATGGTTGAAAATCCCATGAAGCAATCCTAGCAAGCCAACATACTGGAAATGCAACAATAGTAAAACTTATCCACAGATAGTCTGAATGGCCAGCCAATACAAACCTTGGTTGACCCATTTTTGTAGGTTGCCATTGCTGTCTCATATTTTGCCTTCCTATCTGCAGCCTCTGAGATATAAGGAGCTTTTTCCTGCACATCAGGTAAAGCCAAAGTTATCAAATCCCTGTCTGCACAGCCACTTTTCATGATGACATCAGCAAGATCTCCAGCTTTCAATTTACTTACAGAACAGAGATACTAAGCCAACATCCAGTCCTTTAAATAATTCTTCCAACACGCATTTCTAGGACATCATAACTGACCTCATCAGACAGCTGGAGCCACTTCTCACCACCTGCCTTAGCACTCTGCATACCAACAGTTCACTCATTTAACAGCAAGGAGGCAAAGTCATTTACAGAGGAACAGAAACAAATATCAGGCTATCGCTTCCAAATGTTGGAATTAATTCTGGATCATTCAAAGTATGCTGTTTTATGAACATCAACAGGAAGGTAAAGGAACAAATTACAGGCTAGGATGGAACCCAAGCTGATAATAATCCTTATCTGCATCTACATGAATATTGACCTGTTGTTCCTTGGGATCCATGAGTTCTACACTTAGTTCATGTGTAGAGATGTGTCAAGCTAGCTTACTGCAGTTACTCCTTTCACATCAGGGTTCTCCTCCTTAAATGTCTTCCTGAATGTTTCCCTAGCCACACCAGATGTAGCACACAAAACAATTAGTGACATGTGTTGCAGAGTGCTACACAGAGCCCATTCTGCATAGAAATACCTACACATGTATTGGGAGCTTCTCAATACTTTCAACATAAGTCAACCTGAATGGAATGAGAAATAACCCAATAATAAAGTTATAGAAATTCCAGATCCAGCAACATACCAGAAAATTGAAAAAAGATCAGACACTAACTCTCAAAAACACAGAAAAGAAGAGTGGTTTACATAATGGTGAGAGCCACAAGCATGTTCAGTGAGGTTCAACAGCAATCTGTATGGTGCTGACTAGCTATCATGACACCCCTACTGACTTGCTCATCTCCATGCCATGGGTGGAGGTCAATGTCAGACATAAACTAAAATACTGAGTTTCTGTTAAAAGATCCACAGAAACAGTAAGACAGCCATTATGCTGGCTAGTAAAATAAAAAGACATGGAAATCACCCAGAAAACCTAGAAAGTGGAAATTAAAGAGAAGGAAGACCTCAAAACAACCCAACAAAGAAAGAGGAATAGAAGATTGAAATACAACAGAAAATTTTGAGGACATGATCATTTGAATATGAAGTGGGATTTAAAGAGATTCTCACTCAGGATTAAGAAGCCCTTGGGACCATCATTCAAAGATTCTAAATACAGAAAAACTGAACATAAACCATTATTTGTCAAGCAACCTTATTTCATTTGAGCTGAACTTTGAAGACTGATCTTTACTCTGCAGAACACTACTTAACTGGCCATTTGAGCTACAAATACCGTGCTTCAGCTACAAAGCCTTGAACCAATGAAACCAACAATTGACTATGGCCAATTTAGAATGCAAATGAGGCATATGAATCATGCTACTACCTGCATATCCTGACCGTGAATAATTGTAAATAATTACATATTTTAATCCTTTTGAAGGTTGGGTTGTTGCTGAACCCAAGAAATTGCATAAGCCACAATTAAGCTAAGAAAATGATTCAGTGCATAGGAAACCACAAATAGTCTTGTCTATATAAATGAAGTCAGAGAACTGAGGCATATGACAAACCAATGGATTCTCTACAAACCTTCTTAGTACAGACAACTTAGAGAAAAAAGACAGCAATTAGAGTTAATTTTGTACACATGAAGAGGTAGAATAGCAGTCACTGCAAAACTAGAACCCAAAGGGATACTAACTGATGCTACAATACAAGAGGAACAAGTTATCTTTCGAGAAATTGGCCAAGAAAATACTCTGAACCAAAAAAATAGTCACTAGAACCTTGATTCTAGCTTTCAGATCTGAAGGGTTAATCTTTGAAAAAAGTTTGATGAAAAAAGGAGCACAACAAAAATCCCCAAAGAAACAGTGAGGACCCTAGCCTGTGTTCACACAAGGAAAAAGTTTGCCCTGGAATGATAAGGCACTCACATGAAAACTAAGTAGGCAGATGGAGGTCGCTTAGGCATATCTGAATCTTTGGCAAGCTTTTTCTTATTTGCTTTCCCCACTCTGTTCATGGCGCAAAATAGCATATGCTGAGAATTACCTTGGATAACAATCTCATGGAGAAAGCCAGATGCCAACAGCAGCACCAAGAATCTTTGGATTTCTAGATAGGAGAACCACTAAATTGCTTTCCACTTCTCCCTTTTGGACCTTCCAACTAGATTTGAAACTCAAAATAGCTCTACAATGCAAGTTTAGTCAGTGTTTGGGAATCTTTAGCTTGGGCAGAACTAGCAAGTAACAACTACTAAAGCTTTCAAACAGAAGGAAAAGGAAGAATATACCTCTCTGTCCTTGTTATGCTTGCAGCCTCCCCATTGACATTTGCTGTTCACACCAAGGAAAGAACCAGAATTAGGTCACCAATGGACAAGCCCTGCCATCAAAAACCATTTGAAAGAAAGGGCAGCACTAGCTAGCTTACATCCAATGACCTTGGGTGTTCTAATAGGTGCTATCAATGCAAGTGTTTCTTCAATTGTAAGACATCCACACTAAACCAGCCAGGACAGTGCAAGTAAGAAAGGTGCTCCACAAGGACAGAAAATTTTCTTTTAATGCGGATAAAACAACAGAATGCATAGGTTCATATTCAGAAAGTCATGTAGTGTACGCACATGCTCTGGCCTTGGTCTGCACATTCTCCTTGGTGAACCACACCTCAGAACCAATCACACCAAGGTTGGGTTCCCACTTCCTACAGGTGCGATGTAACAACCACCGTCATCAAATTATTGTCTTTCCAAACAAAAATCTGTCATGCTGCACAACTGAACAGACTTGAGAAAAGAGTGCACACACTACTTGAGGAGGCTACTCATTGAGACTTCCCAAAACGAAGAATGAAAAGGAAACAGCAGCCAAAGTCAACACGAGCTACAGCTTAAGGGATGCATTACCCAGTTCTATCTGCGATAGCCGCTCTCCTCCGACTGGAAACATTGGCCCCGTCGTCCCGAACTCCAATCCATCCACAGCTTGCTGGAGGTTTCAACCCTAGACTTTCCCTCACGTTCACACCTCTTACAGCGGTCTGAGAACAACGACAATAACATCAAGCACACAAGCCAAGTTTCACAAACGCTGATGGTAGCCAAATTCTCGTGGCGCAATGTTCCAATTACTCCCCCGTATATACATCTTGAGAATTCTCATGTTCAACTATACATTCCTGCTCATGCACACGAGCGACACAGACAGCAATAATACCAGTTCTACATCAAAGGTATGACAGGAAAGCAAAAAAACAAGAAAGCATGTGAGCTTCATGCAAAAAAGCCAGAATACCACCACCACGACGTACTTCAGCGCTTGGCCGGAAAGGAACACCATGAGGAGCTTTTGCTTTCAGGTCACAGAACCGTCCCGCGCTCAACATTGCAGCCCCCTTTCTTTGGATTGTAGTTTTTGACACGCATAAAAACTTCAGCGAAGCGATGAGGGTAGTACTTATAATAGGGTAAAAGGATAAAGTGCGCGCACTCGAGCGGCGAGAACAGGTGAAACTGCAAAGACTCAAAACCCACAACTACCAACGCTAGGGTTTGAACTTTAAATTACATAATAACCAGTAGATCTCATTGCAGACCACACCATTACAGCATCTCCACCAACGCTCAGTATGTGATCCAGCCCTGGAAATCTTGGATGAGGTTCATCAGTGAATCAACTGTAAGCCTAGTGCGACCTTGAAAATAACCTCAGCTTCCAGAGCCCTTAGCTTCCAGAGCCCTGGATCAGTCTGATAAACACAGTCAAATCACTGTTTCTGATTGGCTAGATAGTCTGATTCGTCCAAGTGTGTTGCTATTAGTAGTCTGCCACTTACTTGCAGTCCCAATTTCAGTTTTATGGGTGGGGTTGGAAAAAAGTTAGTAACTAAAAGTTGGACGTGAGAAACATTTTTTTTGCAGGCTCATCTAAGCTTTGTCGGAGATACTCTTGAAGGCCTCGATCTTTTAAACTGTACACAGGCTGGGTTTTGGAAGTGTAGAGTATATTTGTTAGTTTCTTGGGTTCGGTGTTGAGGGCCTATGTTTGGGAGGACTTAATAAATTACCACTCCCTCTTTTTGCCAATAGGTAGTTCCTACCTACCACAAGGAGAATTGGCAGGGCTGATGGCAGTTTCTCTACCATCTAAAAAGTCCACGCTCAACCACTGTCTGAATTTAAGAGCCATAAATTTGATGTAATCAACTCAACCATCCATGCTTTGTAAGAAAGCTTTATAATCCTTTTTTTGTGTGTCTCTGACTCTCTGACCTGTTTCTCTCTGTTGCACACAACCAGCAGCTGTTTCTTCTACCTTGCACTCAATTGAAATTGGATGCCAAGGTATTATGGCTACCAAGCGGCAGCCAGCAACCATGGTCTCATTGCTAAGTCCTGTCTTGTAGTTGCAAAATCATGAGAAAACTCAGTTCTAAGAAAAGCACACCAGAGGTTTCATATGCTTTGACTTAGTGCTTTTCAACAATGCGTGCTCCTTCATTGTCTAGCTTGCTCACATATGCAGTTGCTCTCAGACCGCCATGAGAAGCAAAGGCATCCACCATTGCTGCCCCTATCAATTTTCCCTGTTCTTCACTGTTTGTGATGGCTACTGCTGTGGGACCTGCCCCACTTATGGTGCACCCATATGCTCCTGCATTCTTGGCTGCTGCTGTGACGGCACCCATACCAGGAATAAGAGGGGCCCTCTGTGGCTCAACAATTGTATCTGATGCTGAAGTAAACACAATAAGAAAACACATTCAGTGAAGGAAGACTCAACTTGAAACACTTGCACATCTGCATGTAGGCTTAGATTTCAGCTCCCAAAATGCATATCTAGGAGATCCCAGAGAAAACTCCACAACAGAAGTTTGAACACAACTGTTGTGTTAGTTTCAGCCAAATCAAAACACTCATGACAAGAATACGTGTGATCATAACCTTATGAGCGTCATTCACAAAGCATCAGACCACTACCTTCACCATGAATGATCAACTAACTGCCACAACTCCCCTCTGTTTTCATCAGCTCCTGAAAGTAGATATGCTCCCTAATGGATAACTCCCAAGATGCACCCTAAAGACCTATAATGGGTTCAACATAGTTGTTTCAGAATGTGTACACATTATTTTCAGGTAGAGTCAATGATCCTTACATAAAGCAGCACCCAGAAGATGAGAATCCCCTTGTAAAATGGCAGTAACCAATGCAGATGCTTGGCTACAATTTGCAATGTGCTTCTTCATGGTTATCTGATACACAACACAACAGAATCCCCACAGAATAAAACAACTGCTGTCCATAATCTTATGCCCACCAGAAATGGTATATAATGCTCAGAATCTGCTCACTTTAGACTTCAGCAGACAACTCTCAAATGATCATTTTTGAGGTCTGCCTGCAAATACTGCAATTCTCAGGATACAAATATTTTGACATTCTACAGTTTTGTGGATAGAAGAAGTTATGAGCCTATACATCAGCACACTCCAATAGGTTCTGACATTTGAAGAATTAGATGACATTTCTCCTGGCAAGCTACCAGAAACAATACCATTCTCTTGGTTATGGATCAGCATTACCTCTTTTGGCAAAACAGCCCGCATCTCCTTCGTTGGTGCCTCGAATTCAGGAATCACAAGCACAAAGACAAGTGGTTTGTCTTCTGGAAAGGCAAGGGGAATAAGATGGAGGGGTGTATAACTTCGAACTAGGATAAAGCCCCCCATGAGTGAAGGTGCCACGTTGTCTGCATGGTACCCACTAACAGTGGCCTCTGATTCTAGGCCTGCTTGCACGAGCTGAGCCTTGCTCAAAATGCTCCCAAATAAGCCATTCACCTGAGGAGGGCATGACTTCCAGGTTAAAACATAGACAAGGTAACAAAATTTAGGTTCCACTATTTCTAGGTAGATATGGCAGATCCCAATTATAACTAAGTCCCCAGCACATTATCAGTTGATCTGAAAGTTGCAAAGGGTCTGCATGAGTGAAACAGGAGAATGTTGAAAATGGGGAATGGGAGTAATACCGCAGCTGCAGCTGCAGCAGCACTTGCAGCACTGGAGCCAAGTCCACTTCCTAGTGGCAAGCCTTTGTGAAGAGTAAGGGAAATGCCCACCGATTGCACTCCCAGTAATTCCAGTGTTGCTTTCCCTGCAATGCCCGCGCAGTTCTCTCCTGAAACACAGCTGAGTCGCCCTTCATCTCCTGTTATGGACTCTATCATTATGTCCCCAGCAGGCACAGTTTCACACACCTGGAAAAATGCACATATCACTTAGATCATGTCTGTCAGATATTATTTCAGATGATTTCCAAAACAATTTCTTAGGAACTCTAGAAACTCTCAACAAAGGAGCTCCTTACCAGAAAAATGTTAGCTCTAGTCTGAAGCTTGACCACACCCTGTTGCCAATTATTAAACAAGAGAATGCAATGGCAGTCACAAAACATTGGCAAAGTATGGCTTTCATGTTTTGAGAGACTGCCAGCACTTTCATGCCCTAGATTGCAAGTGACACATATATCTGCTACTATGATCATGGCTACACAGCAGATGTCATAAACAAGAAAAAACAAAAATGGCAAGTCAACTTTCATCCATGTCCCATAAACCCCACCTACACATGCAATTCAAGACTATTTTCTTTTAAGAAATTAAATGAGGGAGTTTGCAGGAAAATAAGTGGAGCACAAATGTGGGAGGAAAGAAACCATACATGAGTGTACCTGAGCAGTGACAAGGTCCCCTAAGCCATTCACTGCACAGCCCAGAAAGTCAAAGCCTGGACCTAAATTTGCAACAGTTGCTGGAGCAAAGGCCTTCACACATTTGAACACTGGCTTTGGCTCCGACAATGTCAGCTGAGTTATTGGTGGTATCAACACAGTTGTTTTGTTCTCAGACCTCACCTGCACAACAAGCAAAATATACCTAAGCAGTCTCTAATGCTTGTAGCTCCTCTTCAACAACATAGGGGAATGAATAATATCAACTTTCAGGTTTCAAAATTCTTGGTCACAGTATGATTACCCCTTTGACCTAGAACAGTCAGCTTCCTAACTATGACCAAGATGTGAAGGCATCAACTAGATGATGACGTTAGTGATCACTGACTCAGACAGAAATACAAGGGAGATCATACATGTAAGTAATGTGGTTGCTGTCTCTGATGACAATGCTGGTGCCTACTGGACCTGCAGTTGAGGAGAACATCAAGAGAGAGATGCAATCAAATCATGTTGGGAATTGATTGCCCGTCTGTCCACAGAGAACACATACAATTGAAAGCATGAAAACAACAGCCAAAGTCAGCATGACCAGAGGCCTCTTCCCAGGGGTACTTGGGGCACTGCCCCTTTCTGGGATCTGCCATTCCTCAACTCCATGTGTTTTCTGTCAACATGGACAGAGAATCAGTGCAAAAGGACTCAGGTGCTCATGTTCAAAATGAAGAATAGACCTAAGGTTTGAGGGGGGCAATACCAATGAGTGTCTGTGATGTCTGCTGTGCTCACATTGGAAAGAAAAGAGCCACCCCAAACTCCAATCATGGTACTGCTTGCTTGTGGCTTTAACCCTACACTTCCCCTTGCATCCACATGTCTTGAGGTAGTCTGAAAATGGCAACAATAACATCAATACAGAGAAGACCAACACAAGCCAAGTTTTGAAACTGCACTTGAGCAACATTGCAAACCAGAAATGCTTACACCTAGCTCCATTGATGTCCAAAAAGTACCCTTCATGATCCAATCTTTACTAACAAGAACTGGAGCATGGCCTGGTGAAAGTTGCAAACATGGATGGAATTCAGAACAGATTAAGAGGTCAGTGCATGGATGCACACAGTGAGCTCAAATCTTCAAGACATACTCTATGAGATTGCAGAGAATAGTCCACAACAACAATTAGAAGGTAATTATGGTGTCAGTTCCAGCAAAAATAGAAAGAACACTATCAGAATGGCATTGATCATGCTTCAAAACAAGAGAAGGAACACGACATAAAACAGGCACAGTACATTCCCTCACATCTAGGGTTTAGGGTTTTATGTGCACAAAGGCTGAGAATCTGTTGTGTACATGATGATGATCCATTCCTTTCTCTACACAATCATGCAAAGAAAGACCTTAGACCTTGCTCTCAGCAGCATGTAATCACACAACTAACTGTGCAGATAGATGGAGGGGGTTTATTCCAAAAATTCAAAGACGAATTTCCTTGCAACAAGAGTCTTTCCACAGCAGAAGTTCGCATGCAAACATACATGCACAAACCAACCCACCACAGAAACCACATGTGCATTTTGCAACCACAGCAAGGATCCAGACTCAAGCTCTTTCAAAAAACCTAGAGAGCAAACTGCTTGTAGCATAAAACTTTTTCTTGAAAACAGGATCATATCTCTGGGGATAATGGAACTGGTGTGAACTTGTTTTCATCGTCATCTTCTCCCTCTCCTGCGTCGCTTGGTCTGCACAAAGAGCTGAGGAATACCTTCTGTATGAGCTCGGTGGAAATGGTGTTGCTCGCATAAGCTGCCATTTGCTGCTGCATCATCTCTCCCCTCCTTCTCACTCTCTGTCTCTGTCTCTCTGTCTGTTACAGGGATGGCATCAAGCAAGCAAGGAGAAGGTCGGAGAGATTTAGGGTTTGGTCAGAGCAAAGGACTCTCGCGAAAAGAGGTGCACTAAGAAAACCCTAGCAGGTGGCGTGCGCTGAAGGTACCTCCTACGCAAGTCTCGCAAGTGCACGAGGAAGGAGAAGGACGATCCTGGGAGCTCGTGCACGACAGACAGCAAAAGACTACTAAGTACTGAGTCCTGACCTTAGTTTCCATCTCCAGCAGGGACACATCCCACTCCACGCCGAGGGCCATACCCTACTCAAAAACCCACACCAATGCTTGATGAAAACCCCAAGATCCCTAGGACGACAAATTGTGGAGGAAGAAAAACCAGATGAAATCAGAATGAAGAGAATTAGTGTTCATCCAATGTCGTTAGTTTTCATCCAACGAGAATGTTCGAACCCCAAATGGGCTCCTCCTCAAGCTCTGCAGCAACTAACTCTGCGTAAGCCTCTACAAGATTACCTAGTTCTGACGTCGCAGTGTACCTATTCTGACAATTCTGAATGCGATAGTTGTCCGCTTGACCCTTGTGTCTTTCTCTGAGATGTGAGAGCTTTGAGGTCCTGCCAGGTTCACAATCAAGACCATCGCAGAGATTCCCTGAGTTCTGACACAGGACTCGTCAACGTTTTGGGTGGCGCTGGTGGCAGCAAACCTAACCCACATTGCATTACTGCCACTTTGTTGTGACCAAAACCCGCATTTTCAGGTGGGATACATTTCGTAACTCTGATCTAATATTCGCGATCTCTTATTTGAAGTAGCGGAAAGGACTTCACTTGGTCTCTATGGAACTCCAAACATGAGATTTATTTATGGGCGGGTATGCATGGCGTGATGATCAGCAGTGTAGTCTGCACCAAACCCTTGTTAGGTTAATAGCTTCATATCTGCGCTCAAACCTTGGATGATCAAGCTCCACATTTAACTAGATTCCTTGACGATGTAGTAGGAAAGGCACCTTCTCAATTGCGTCGGTTGTAAGATAATTGGCAAATTGGCTTTTTGTGTTGGTGCCTGCCTCTTTGGCTGGATATTGGCAACACAAAAAAAGTCATTTGCAGAGCTCTGGCATGCAGTAGCAGGTAACAGAATTCCTCATTCTCATAGTAGGGCTGCTGTGTGTAGATCTAATTATGAACTATTTACTATGGACTTTGCTGTAGTGCTGTGAGGGATAGACTTTGACATTCTTATATCAAGATTGCTCAACAATGGATCTGGCTAGGAGGGCATGTGTCAGGGAAGTCCACCTTATGATGGGGAAGTCACAGTTTAAAACTGTTATCAGTGGGACAAATCTAGGGTTCATGGTAAAGATGGGACTTGTCACCATCCATCCACAGGGATTTGTTCCAGATAAGAGTCTGGGGTGGATGGAGGACTACACCATGCACTTGCAGGGGATGAGATTTCTTGTGTCATATTTAGGGTTGCTCTGAGCTTTTGCTTATTGTAACTTTATGGTCTCTGTTTGCAGTTGTACTGTAAGGGATTCACCATGACTGAACTCCAGGTTTGACAGGTCTAGATACAATCACACAAGAACCATCTTTGCCAAGGGTGTTGGCTTTACATAAGGTGACAACACAATGATTGGGATCTGTGGGCTCTTTCTTGGGTTCAAGGTAGACTGAGGGCATCTGGGGTTTTGTTTTGCTGCTGATATGCAGGTTTTTTGAGCAAGTGAGCACATAAAGTGTGTTAGAGCCCAGGTTATGGAGAAGTTGGGCATGGCTTTGGCCTTTCTGGGGCCTGGTGGCAACAATGTTGTCATTTTGTGGGTTCTGGCAGCATCTTTCTGAAGAAGGTTGAATAGGAGAGATAAGACTGCTTCACAGACAGTGCGTCTCTGCTGAAGACCGAGCAGCATTTGACTTTCCAGGTGAGCTAAAGACTGGCTGCTCTGAGACTTGACATATAGTGAAGATTGAGTTAGTCTGGATTCAAAGTTAAGATCTTTGTGGGTCAGATAATTGAGAAAGGGCTTGTCCCACAGAGAGTAGAAGTTTTCTCCTCTCATCCACAGGATATAATTTAGATCTCCAAAGTCTAGACACTCCTCTAATGATTCTAAAAAACCTACAGCAGTGGCATGACCGAGGATGAGAGGGGGCAAAAGTGGTTATGGGAAGACTTTGTGTACAATATGCCAGAAGGTGCTGGCCATTGAAGCTCTGCAAAGTTTCTGCACCATATATAAATGAAAATGAGAGTTTCATTTTCATCTTCCAGTTATCACCTAGATGATTTGAAACCTACTTGTCCATGCAAGTGTTGGGACCATGAAGGTGTATTCCATTTTTGTAGGCAATTGATTTATCTCAAGGGGTGTGGCAGCATCCTCATTTGAAATCCAACCCTTTTTAAAGTATCTGTTTTCCAGAGTCTTGTAAGTAGACCAGTGAAACTTGTGCAATTCTGGAGAAACATTGAGGTCACAACCTTGTTTATGTAGTTTCTACCATGAACAGCACAATAAAATTTAGGAGCTTGGTGGATTTTCTGATCAAAGTGTTTTGCGGTCTCCTTCAGATGAGTCAACATTTGAAGGCCAGTGTGCTCAAATTTGGGAGCTTGGTGAAAGGTTTGGTGAAAGTGTTGAGGGGTCTTCCTCCAGATGAAGCTGTGCATGAACACACCATAGCCATTGAGGAACAGCTTGCACGGGTAAGAGGGTGTTCTTTTGGGTTTCTACTGCTGGTCTCAATTCCTTTTCTTTCTTTCAGTTGCCCAGAGCTGGGACGTTTCCAAACTCATTGATGGATAAATTGGTTCCTTTCTCCTCTAGATTCTCTCACAGTGAAATAACAAAACATAAAAGAAACAGTGGACAGTGCTTTCTTGTTTTGTCTAGAGTGCTTTTGCAATTTGATAGTAGTGAGGACCAACATGATCATGGTCTGTGAGTCTTGGTTTATGTTGCATGCCTCGTAGTTCATTACACTGGGGTTTCCCAGCTTTTTGAGGTTAGGATCCCCTTCTCTAGTCAGATCAAGGTCAAGAGTAGGCTATAACTGTCAAGGGGTTAAAGCTTCGGGAGCACAGATTAGCCCGTCAGAAAGAGCGTGAAGCAGCAGCCTTGAAAGATGTCAAATCACTGGTTGATGAAATGAAGCATCTCCAAACCAATCTCACTGCCGCTGTATGCTCCTTTCACTCTTGTACATTTGATGCCCCTTCTTTTCAAAAAATCATATCGAACCATGACTGTAAAAGCTGCAGAAAGGAAATAATAATGTAGACTGCAGTGGCATAAATTGACTTTGGATTTCAGTGGGGCCTAGTCTTCATATATGATGTTCTTGTTCTCAGAGAGGAAGCCCATTCCTGTTGTGGTTAGTTATGCTAACAGATGCATAGAAACTGGGCCTACTGTTTGGAGCTCGCAGGAAGATGCAGCTGTGGAGTATGTAAACCAAATTGGTGAACATGCTCAAGAGCAGTTGGGGGTTGACTTGAAAGAAACATTGATGACAGTGATGAAGCAAAGGCAACAAGTTGGTATAGATGTACCCAGTGCTGATCCGGTTGCTTTGACTGCTGCATCTCCCCCCTGTGAGTCCCCACATGAGTCATTCTTGACTTTAAAGAGAACAGAGACACTTATGTCAACAGCAGTTGATTTGCAGCATGCAGAAGGTAAATCTTCAATCTGAGCCTGTGGGAAATTATTACTGAAGAACCCTTGAATTTGGTACCTTTTGAAACTGGCGTCCGAAAACATGTGGCAAGCACAAGGTAGTGTGGTTCTTTTTTAGTGCAAGGACATGTAAATGCATAGCTAGAAATTAGAAGTGATTCACCAAAAGCTACCATTATTGCTGGTGCAAAACCAGGATTTGGGAAATAGTTTCCTGTAGAACATCAAACTGGCTGCTAATGTACTGTTGCCTCCCATCACACTTGCTACAAATTTCAAATGAACAGGTCTGCAAATCAAACTGAAAATGTCCCTGTTGTATCTCACCATAGTCAATATATTGTCTCCATCATAAGTTTGTCAGTTCCACATGGTTTCTCCATCCCCATAGCAATTGCCGGCCTTGTAGCATGCCAATCACAGGTTCATGCTTTTACTTCTAGAGATGACAGTGCAATCCATAGAGTTCCAAGTCCCTAAAACCAACGCATGGATCCTGTGGGGATAGGTTCATTAATTGCTGCAACTTTACATTACATTTTAGGCTTCAAGTGGTTCACATGGCCCGGATGTATGGGTACCTTGTGCTTGCGGACTCACTCTTACTCTTTCTGGAATATCAAATGCAACACTGAAGAAATGTGGTAAATTTTGTGAACAAGCTGAAGTAGTGAATATTTGCAACTTTCAAAGGGATCCAAAATTGTTTTAAATGAATAGCATTCACTCCATAGTTGTATCCCATATGCTTGTCAGGACCATCATATATTTCCTACAAGAAACAAGCTTCTCCTGAGCATTCATGGCAAATCAGGTTTGACCATTTTGGTGCCTGCAACCACAGAGCCAACCAACTGATTAGGATTGCTGCTGATGAGATGGGGAAACCTTTTGGTAGTAGGTTCCAGCTTCATGAAGGCATGCAGGGGGGGGTTGTCCTCCAGATGCATGCCTAGGTCAGGCATGTGCACTGACCTTCTCTGTCAACCTGCCAAGCACATCAATAGTGTTTATAATGCAATGTTAGATGCTCAGAGTACTCTCAGATTCCCCTGAAGTTTTGAGAAATTTATTCCATTCAGCATCAAGAAACTGCATTGAAAAGAAACAAACAAGTTTCATTCTTTCAGAAAGCAAAATGCTGCATATACCCAAATGGTTGAAAGATAATATCCAGATCTACAGATTACAAGAGGAAAGCAGGAGGCATGGGGCTTGTAGTATCTCCAAAAAGAAACAAGCTCTGCTCCATGTGTTCACCCCTCTAGATTACAACTCTATAATGAGAAGCTACCCATCAGTCGAATGTTGTGCCTCAGCCTACCCTCACACTCTGAGGATTCTAATGGGCTCTTGTCTAGTGCCCGTGCTTACTACCATTGGACTTTCTAACCATATTACCTTCTCTCCCACTCCCTCGGCTGTTACTCCTAACCTTCTTCTCACTTCGAGATTTCTTCCTCCCATGCTTCTGTAGTGTAGGCTCCCCATCACTCTCAGATTCTGATCTGGAAGAATTAGAAACAGAATCCGACTCTGCCGAGGAGGATGTAGACGAGGAGAGATCTGAATCAGAAGGAGATGAACTTGCATCTGAATCAGACGCAGAGTCAGATTGAGAGGAGCTACCGGAGGGTGACACACTTTTCCTGGATTTTGCATGCTTCCTCCGACGCGGCCTCTCTGGGGAGCTGTCAGAATCCGATGATACAGACACCCTGCGTTTGTGTCGAATCTTGCTCCCGCTCTTCCCCCTGTGCTTTTTCTTTCGATCTTCATCGCTGCTCTCAGTTTCGAGCTCGCTTCGCTCACTGCTAGAAGTGGAAGGAGAGTCTTTGTTGTTGCCGTTCTCTTCGGCCTGCATTGATCTTCTTCTTTTCCGTGATCTCATGTCAGATTTTCTGACTGCTGCATCTCTAAGAGCCTCCCGCTCCAGGGCCCTCTCATCCGGCAGAACCTCCTCCGCGTCCATGAGCTTCGGTCTGAGTTTAGGATTCATAAGCTGTTGAGTGCGTGATGGACGAGAGATGTAGACCCGGTCGTTCTTGCACTCGTACGTCCAGTGGCCCACCTGAAAGCACTTCTGACATTGTTGCGAGCCTCCGAGCGTCACTCCTCCTCCAGCTTTCAGCTCCTTTCTCACTCCCAGTTTAACCGCCTTCTCGGTACTCATGAGATACATCTGCCGCTTCGCCTCCTTCCGTTCCTGCCATCGACTCGGACCCTCTTCTTTCTGGCCGTATGCATTCACGTTTCTTGCTGCAGCCGCAGCAGCTCTCTCTGCCTGCGTCCTGCTCAAACCTTTCGCGGCGCTCAAGGCCGCTGCCTTGATTCTATCTGCCGCCGCCGCTGCAGCATCTGCGCTCTCCTTTTTGGACGCCATCACCACGTCGCTTGCAATCCGAGCAAAACGAAAATAACCAGACCACAAACTAAAACTTGCAAACTTCTTCCTACCCGAGAGAAGAAAAACCTATACACTAGCAAAAAAGACGCCCTCGACGATCAGACAAGCGGAGGGATAGAGAACGCAGATGCAGCAAAGCTCTTTCAAACTCAAAGAAAAAAATCAAACCCCTTCCGCCCACTAATTTTCACTCAGATGCGCGATGTGCATCATAGAAGCAAAGACATATTACAGCAGCTACACACTCAAATTACAATGGCAAACGCAACAATCCAACACAGAACACTCTGCAGGACAATCGAGTCCCTGCTACACAACAGAAACCACGGAAGAGCAAAATGGAACGGGAGGAAACAGCAAACCCTAACCCTCGCTTCGGGCTGCACAAGAGAGGACACGGAAGAGCAAAAGGAAACGGGAGGAAAGAGGAAACCCTAACCCTAACCTCCCGGCCGCTGGAAAAACTATATAAAACACTTGGAACCTTGAACTTCTTGGGAACTTAGTGGGAATGTAAAAGAAGAAAAAAATCTTAGTTTTCTTTAAGTTTACCAGGCGCCCAGGTTTGATTTTCTTTTTCCTTTTGTAAAACAAATTTTAGATGACCTGATTATCAATACCTGAAATACGAACTATGATACCCTGTTAGTACCCTGTAAGATTTTTTCTTAAACATAACCTAGTGATACCCACCACCCGGTCTAAGAATTTGTTGTCCACTATGGATATCACAATAAAATCGTAGGGTAAAGCCCAACCGCAAGGGCATTAGTAAAATAAAGGCGATGAGGCAAGAGTCAAGTGCAAGCACCAATTTGGTAATGCTATTGCCCATGGTGGCATAGAAATCGATGCAAGCTTCACACCTTATGCAGCAGCATGTGGAAAGAAGGGGGTAGAGGCTTTACATCTTTCTTAAAGCCGGCTGTGAAAACAGAGAACACTCACTGGGGGCATAGAGGAATAACTGGGCACCATAAAGTATCCTCCAGTTACACTACAAAAATTCTAAGAGGATTTTAGGGGAGATGAGAGAGTTGCTAAGCATGACAAACAGTCTCTTTAGCTACCAAGGTTGTTGCCTGCTTGCTTTCCACATGTGGACATTTGTTTCTGACTTTGGGAGTCCAACATGAGAGTCCTTCAAGTTTTGAGCCCTAGTTAACCCAAGGTTTTGGTGACTAGTTTAACTTTGTTGGGCAACCCCTACATTACCTGGGGTTGTTATAGTAAGCAGTCCTTTTTTTTGTTGACAAATTTTGTTGACAAAATTTCACCACTTGGTGAGGTATTTTCTTTAAAATGTTGAAAAACATGTGGTTTTGGGGTTTTCTATCACCATGTTTCGAAAAATATTCAGAAAAATAATCAAACTTTTATATCACATTTTAATAGGTAGCCAGCAATATAAAAGGATGTTTACATTTCTTATTTTCATAATTTACTTGGGCTCTACATAGATTATGCACTACCAATGAAAAAATGAACTAATGAAAAAAATGAACTGATTTTGTGCAAATTAAGTTCTATTTGGATGAAAATATTAAACAACATTGCATGTTAAATTGAATTGAAATACACTAAATAGAATTCAAATTTTAGTAAAATTGAATCCAGTTGCATCATATTTTATTTTATTTGAAGAGAAATGGGATACAAATTGTTGCATAAGATATTGAAAACATCCTTGTGATTATGGTGTTGAAAAAAACACTTTGGAAACACACAAATTCAAGAAAACACATTTTCATTCTTCTTTACTTAAGAATTGAATAAATATATTCCAATTTGGAACCATCCAAAGGACAACTTATAGAATCTAAAGTGTCCTACAGAAGCCAACTCCACCAAATCATTGTCACTAGAATTTATAAAAGAGTTTGGCTAGACCTTTTTATGGATGATCATCACCAGTGTTCTTTTACTAGCAAATTTCGTATTGTGGTGTAATAAATAATAAATAAAACAGAAATCTAATGTCACAAATTCTTTTCTTTTTACCATCAAATTTTGGAGACATGATTTTGGGAAGAATGTTACCAAAATTATGTGTATTGATTAATGTTTTGACAATTCTCTAGGAACATGGTGCCAATTTATGTGAAATCTGTTTTGGAATGCTTGCCACAGTCACATCACAAAATTCATAAAAAATTGTAGGGTGGGCTTCTCCTATTGCAACCCCATTAGAATTGCTTGTATTTTCTGGAAGTAAAACAAAACATTTCTTCAAATATTTGGATCATCAAACAATGTCCAAGGTTTCATCTTTGTAATGTGAGCCCCAACCATGGTGGCTTCAACCATGTGTAACTAGTAACTACTCAGCATAGCAAAATTTCCATTTCTTCATGCTAAAATGTATATGAGTTCCAATTATAGTGACAAGCTCTGGAATGGGCTCTCAAATGGCATACGGAGAGCCTCCCATACTTTTACAAAGAGGATAGAGTTCACAAATAGCCCAAAATAACCCTAAACCCAAATGCTAAGAGAATTGAGAAGAAATAACATTATGACAAGCCTCAAAGGTTGACACACATGGGAAATAATGGACAGAAATATTCATGCATATATATATATATATATATATATTTCAAAGATCGACAAAAACATAGAAAACATCATAAGTCATCTCAATAGCAAAGTTATATCTATATAGATCTCAATAACAAAGTTCATAAAAACAAGGAAAACTGTATGAAAACATTTTGACAACAAACATGTGTAGAAAATTTCAACAATTAAAGGTCTATGTACAAGATATGAAAGGGTGTTGACATATTTACAATGCCAAGTGATAATCAAACATCTTTTGAATAATGTTGTGCGTAACACTAAATAGAACCTCTCTTTCTGAAAAAATGCCATATGCACCACTAGAGTGCACCTCTTTGAACTATTGTACCTCAACACCAAAAACCATAAAAGCGTGGCAAAACCATTCTTTGAAGAAAATTGTCCACAAAACTGAAGACAAAGTGAGGACACTAGAATATCCCTTTTAAAGCCTGAAGTCCACAACACCAAAGACCACAATTGACTGCAGCTGGATCTCTAGACATCACCTCTTCAAAGAATGTTGTGCAACATCACAAGAGCAACCTCTACCACTAGAAACCACAAGAACATAAGAGTAACATCAAAGGACTCTTACCATCAAGAGTCCTTAAGATAACTGTGACCAAAACAATTAGAAAATGGCCAATCTGCACTCACACTAGAAGTGACCATCCTGTATTTTGTCCACAAGTTGCAATCTAAACTGTAAGTAGCAATTAGATTATCACCATCTGCATTCGTGAGGATTCCTAAAACAACTGTGCTCTCAACAGAAGAGATAAAATAAGTACCAAGACATATTGAGAATGGTGAACAGATGAAACCCACAAAGATGCACACAGCTTCTTGGGAATGCTTCATATGGGAGCAGCAGTAGATGTGTCTTGCAATGTACAATCAACAGGATGAGCTGATTCACCCCACACTCGAAATCAAGAGTATTAACAGTAGCAATTGCTTATATCTATCACCAACCAATGAGTCCTGTGTTGCCATCAAATACAAGGCCACATGCAAGACTGTAACAGTGCTCCCTCCCTCAATACAAGCAGTCTAAATCAGCCTTGGATTTTCATTCTCACTTCTTCCTCTGAGAAAAAGGTGACGAAAAAACCCTGCAGAGTGCCTGGATTGCACTTGCATTCACCATCAGAGTTAGGAGGAACTCAAAACATTGGCATAAAACATGGCTGCATCAGGTCAGTGCTTAAGAGAGGGAGAAGAAGAAAGAAGAAAAACAACTTCAGAAACAAATTTTAGTTTTGCAGCAGCCTTGATTGAACCTCCTTTTGTTCATGCATGTCTCGATGCCAATATGTGAGCTTTCTGTTCCAGTGTTTCAGCCTGTGGGTTCGGAAGGCAACAATAGATCCATGCTTGCGCTGCACTGTTTGCAGAACATCTAATAACCGGAAGAGACGGATTAGGGCTGGTGGTCTGTACCGAGTATCCAACCATGCTTCCCGGTGCATGTGCTTAAGGTCAGCTTCACAGAGATGATAAATCTGTTCTACTTCAGCCAAAGTAAGCTGTTCTTCTCGGAGATGGTCAAAGACATGAAGCTCCTCTTTCCTCAATTGGTTGAGAAACCTTAGATCTGAATCCATCAAGCCAAATCTCCTGTTTGCCTCTGCAACAGTGAATTCATCATTCTTCACCCTTAGGTGAATTGCAAGGAGTTCTTCTCTTCGGAGTTCGTCAAGGGCAGTCAGATTCTGGTTATTCAGCTCCTGATTCTTCGATTCAATAATAGCTAGCTCTTCTCTGGCAAAGCTGTACCATTGCTTGAACATGGCAGCTGCCCTTTTACTTGTGGAGAAGTTCTCGCCAAAGTGCAATTGCACAGATGCCTTCCAACCTTCAGAATCCATAATTGCATCATGAAGACTCCTGCAATTGCACACATGATAGTCTGGCAAGAGAGACGGCTGGATCAATCACATCCTGTGACCATGCAACTTTTTGGACAATCATCTCAACACAATGCTGAGGTAGATGGTCCATTCTGTATGAAACCAAACTATGTAGCCGGCGAGCCTTTCTGTGGCAGAAGGGAAACTCTTTTCTTCTTCTTCGTTCGACTGGCCTCCCATACATCCTTTCGCAAGCTGTGACTGTGTCGATCCATTTCCCTGGATTGATGCCTGACATGATGACCACCTCAGAAAAAAAATGCAAACCCTGGATTTTCTCGCGCCACCGCAACCGTAGAATCCACACGTTCTCTGAGTTATGCCGAGCAATATCACTGCACCACCGTCTGTCGAATGTTTGTAGCAGCCAAGGGAATGAATAAAAACGGCTGGAATACTACACATCAGGAGTCTTTCTCCAGTTGCCGGATTGCACTTAACTATGATCCCATGATCAGAACCTTACATTTTCTTTCCTGGTGAATGCCTTCATCTTCTTCTTCTGTGACTGGGAATGTCTTCCTCTGAGAAATGCCTTCATCTTCCACATTTCTCGACTCCATCACCTCTTTGAATTTCCTCCAAAATCGAACCACATATTTTCAAAAACCCACCACTTACTAGTTTCCGAGGAGACAAAATTTGTCTGTTTTCCTCACAGAACATCATTTATCCATATCCAATTCCTCCGTCCCGATCCGGCCCCCAACCCCCAACATTAAAAAGTATCTTAAGGCAAAAGAAGAATTATGTAAATTCAAATTTTTCACCATGCAAAAATATAATCTTCAAAAAAGTTTCTAAAAGAAACTAAAATCCTTCAAGCTATCATAACTCTATAACTAATCTCAAGTTTCAACACAAGCCAAAAATATCATCTTTCAAAAATCCTCAATTAAAAATAGACGTACTACCAAGGGGCCAAAATCCCTTAAGCTACTGTACTCGATGATGAATCTAAACACAATATCCTTGCCTCCTCAAGGCAAGGCCAATGAAGGACCTCAAGGAGGAGAGAGCCACCAGTGTGTCCTGAATTTTGGTGGGCTGTGATCGACTCAAAGATCTGATGCACAATGTAGACAGTGATGCAAAATGCAAAATGTAACTTGTAACATGCGGCTCAGAAATGAAAAATCTCGCCCAAAAAATGGAATTCCCTCCCAATTTTTTGGAGGGAAATTTCATGCTGTAAAACTTGTCAGTTTAACACTATGGATCCCCTGGGCAGATCTTTACGCTTTACATTGGGTTCCACTGGCTTCCCTGGTTAACCATAGTCGTACCTCAGTTGCTTTTTTTCATTGCCTACCTACCGACAACTTGCAATACTGTCAGCCTGTTAGTGGAGTTAGGTATTAAAAACAGCCATCGCCTATGTGCAAACCATCTACATACCTAGTATTCACCTATTTTCCTACCTATCTAACTGTATATATGACCTAGTATCTGTTGTCAAGATGAATGAAATATTAACTCAGTTGAGGTTCATCTACAAGTGAGTCTTAACAGGCATCCAGTGGATTGTGTGCTGGTGGGTGCTGGTGGGTGCTGATTCACTGTGGTCTCTCTCTCCCTTTTAATTGACTAAATCTCAGGTTGAATTGGCCATTCGTGGGTCGCGCCCTTCGCTTCCGCCTCCCTGCTCCTTGAAGTTGGCTGGGAGAAAGGGAAGCGGGCAGACAAAATGCGCACATGCACACATAGTCTGCCCACCTTTTTAGCTGCTCCATTTAATTTTCTCTCCCTGCCCTCTACGCAATTTCTTAAAAACATTTTTTTGTGGAGGCTTACCGTCCACCCCTGGCTTCTTGCAAGTTGCTGACCTCGGTGTGGGTGGAGTCTTACTGCCTTGAGAAGATGTGCCTGCAAATGGAGGAACCTGTATGTTTGGAGAAGGAGGAGCATCATGTTCTTCAGTATCCTCCAAGTTGACAGGCTCCTGTGCAGATCCATCCACCGAATCAATTGGAACACCATTGTCTATGCCTCCAGCAGTGCCACAAGCCTTGGCAGTCTTGCCCCAAATCATTAAACATCGCTCAAACCATGGCCATTTGCATTGACCTGCATCAGATTCTCCATGCTCCTGTTTCAACTGATTAAATTTCATCCACATTTTGTGTACTTTGGACTGAACTTGAGCCCCTTGAGCCCAAGTGTGTGGAGGGGTCAATGGAAATGTCTCCTCAATCTTCAATAAAATTTCTTGCCTCTGCTGCTTTGTTAATCGGTTCATGCTATAGGCAAGAAACTTCTCCTCAAACAAATCCATCAACAATGCTGTAGAATCATTTTCCCAATCTCTCTTTGATTTGGGTGGAGCTGGAGGTGCTGTGTGAGGGCACAATGAACAAGGGAAATGAAGAGCTTGAACCCATCATCATCAGAGACAGGAAACTTGGCTCCTCAGACGGTTCCATGGTGAGAAAGACAGAAGAAAATGTGATTCAAAGAAAAAATTTGAGAAACACAGTGCCTGTATTGTGTGCATTGAGAAAGACAGAAGAAAATGTGGTTCAAAGAATTTTTTTTGAGAAACAGTGTCTGTACTGTGTGCAGTGAGAAAATGGCTATGGAATGGAGGCAGGTGAGCACGGGTGAGCACAAAGGTGAACGATGAAACTCATGAGAAACTCGGGCAGAGTGCTAAACAGAGCGCGGCAGTTCGTGGGCAGGCCGGAAGGGGAGCTACAGTGGCAGCCAGACGTCTGCCGGGTGCGGCCGAGCAGAATGTCGAGATTTTCTGCCTGCCAGGTTTTGTGGCTGATCGCGGGCAGATCTGCTTCTCCCGCTTCTTCCTTCATGTGCGCAACCCATCAGCAAAAGCTCTGACTCCCTCCCTTTAGAGGTTGATGAGTATAATTTGGTGTACCACCTTATGTCCCCAGGCCTTACCCGCAGCGTTTTTTCAGCAAGAACGCCAAAGTGGACTTTATGTGGTAAACTGATTTTGCCATTGGTTATGGAAGGTGGTCTTAGGTGAACCAGCACCCACACTGGTACCCTGGTAAAAACTAAAACTTCATAGACTAAATTCAACATCTCGAGTTTAGGGTTGATAGTTAGTTGACATTTCTTGGGTTCAAGTTATTTTGCATCCAAATATTATAAATATCACATGCTTAGACTAAATCAGGGTCTATGAGTCCAAATCTAACTCTAAAATTGCTTAGGTTTAATTATTCTACTAAGAGGCCTCACTCAAGAAGGTGAAAGTACCAGTGTGGGTGTGGTGCCGGTTCACCCTAGCCTGGGATAGTGAAGGTTTTCACCAAGTTGCAATGTTGTAAAAGGAGAAAAAGTTTGGAGCTTGTAAATCCTGTTATTGATTGCTTTTGGTGCCTTGCAAATCTGAAAGTTTCATGGGAGTATGGACATTGGTGTTAGGGGTCAAGTATTGAAGGCTCTTTGTGAGCTTTTTTCTCCTTTCAAGGAGGTTTAGTGTTTAGTCATTAACATTTTCTTTGTACCTTTGCTTTCTTGGAATAAGTCATATTATCTTGAGTCAAGAGCTTGAAGGTGGGTTGGGTGAGCAGCATCAATAAGCCTGATTGCATGGTCAGGCAACCTACCACCCTACATGAGTGTCACAGGTTACGGGAGTGCACATCAAGAGTTGTGTATATGGGAGACTATATGACATGCAATCATTTTTTCCTGAAAAGCACCACCATAGCCAATAACATCTATGCAACTCATCAAGCCTTGCATGAATTGATGCCTTTGTGCACTTCACCTTGATCCCACTGACGGCCAGTATTGTGTGGGTTAGAGAACATAAGTACTCCATTTTATCCTCGCAATCCAAGGGCTACACATTTGCCTATTTCAAGCAAAAAATTCTTGTGCAGAACACTTTCTCATCTAGGAGAAAGTCTGGGCAATTATTGTCAGTCTCATACATCCTTCAAACAACCACCTTCTCCACCAGCTGAATTAGCACTTCTCCTTATAGCAAGAGAGAGATATCACATTTTGATATTGGAAGCTTTCAATTCTTGCTTTTTAGCAGGTCCCCCAGCAGCAATATAAGTGCTTTTAAACAATAACTTGGATGAATTTTAGGCTTTAATTAGTGTGAAACTAAGTTTGCACCAATGTGGGCTGATCTTATAGATTGCACCAAACCCCCTCATTGGTTAGCCGGGCACTTGTTATAGTTCATAACTGTGGTTTTCAAAAATCAAGTAACCAAGCTTTAGGAAGGTGCATGTTAAGCTTCCTTTTGTTTAGTATTTGGAAACATGATTAAACTTGTGTAAACATTATAAAATGTGTACCTAGAATTGAAGCATGGTGATTAACATTGAGTTTCATAATTTTTTAAAAAATCATCTTGATATTTGATGGGATGTTGGGAGTTAGCAAGCATAGATTGTTACAGCTTAATGTACAAACTTTATTACTGTTAACTTACACATGTTATTGTGTTTGGTATGATAATGAACCATTAATTGTCTTGTTGTTGGAGAACATAAAGTTTCATGACTACATAGCAAACTACTTAATCTTTGTCCAATAGTCTCACTTTAATCTTATAGTGTCGACTTCAACAACAAGAGATAACAACACATGACCAATTCTTGAATTCAACCTTGTACAACAATTTTTTACCAATTTGTTTTGGGGGGAAAAAAATAAGCAAATCATAACACCTTCAAGCCAATAAATCCCAAAAACAGTGTTGTCAAAGAGTTGCCCCCCCCCCCCCCCCCAAGAAAATATAAACTAACCTTGAAACATTTTATTACAATTTCATACATCATAAATTTTTCATCCAACAATTTGATTATAGAAATTGTGTGTAACATATGGATTTGATGTTCCTAAACACGAATATAAATAAGATGAAAGATTTTTCTCAATTATGCATCACCAAACCACATTTAGTTTTTTTTAACAAGGTATTTATTGACCAAGTTGTTCACATCCTTTCATGGTCAAGCCAAAGGGCAAAGGATTGGCTAGCAACACAATCAACCCTCCCCACATTTCGTTTATCAATCATTATCTTTTCAAAGTAGCCCTTCCAATTAAATTAATTTTTACTTAATCCATCAATAATTGAACTTTCTTATAATGTCTTCAATCGCCCCATCAAGCATTCAATATCCATATTCTCCAATGTGTTATGGCAATAAGCACATTAAAATACACAATGCAAATTTTCTTCTACAACAATAAGATTGAAAATAGCCAAAAGGAATAATTGAGAATGTGAGCACCTTGGAATGATGACATACACTTTTAAAAGGTTATTTTCATATTCTAAATGTTGTATTTAGGTTTTGTGAATATACATTATTGATGTTCATCATATAATGATAGATTTGAAAATCTAAATTATGGATGTGTGAACTATTCATGAAGTAAAATATCATATTACTTCATCCAATCCTTGATGAACAAGAATAAAAATTAATGAACATGTGGGTTATTCTGAAATATATGTTAATTAATTATTTTGTTTAATTACCATAGTGTGGCTTGTGTTGTTGACCCAAATGTGAACTCTAAAGTCTTTACTTTTGACTTTGTTGAATTGTTATTAGATTTTCAATTACAAAAATTACTTAAAATTCAATATCTTTTGAACCTTAGGTTAAAAATTTACAAATCACTTGCATAAAATCTTGTTCATTGGAAAAATTTCAAGAATTTTCAAAAGTGCACCCCTATTTGTCTTTTTTTAAATAAATTTATTGAATTTGCAATGACAAAATTGTGCAATGCTCAATAACTCTTGCACAATAGGTCTAAACATTATTAAACCACTTATGTGCACCTTTAGTCATTGAAGGTTTTGCCTTCAGATGGAGCTTTCAAGGAGGCTATTAATGTATCAACAATTTTCATGGAGATTTCTTGTGTTTAAAGGTAGAATTATGAAACATTTTGTTTTGGTGAACCAAATTTTAATGTTAATTGTTGCTTTGAGGTTTTTTATTGCAAGATTTTGAAATGTTTTTTAGTTTTTGATTTGGTGATGTCAAAGATCTTGTGAGCAATTAACAACCTATATTTTTATAACATTGCATTTCATTTTTTCACCTTTTTTCTTTGGCTTATTGTTGTTTTTCTTCGTCCTTTTAATTAAGTAGCTTTTTTTATTTTTCACATGGGGCCCAAATTGTTCGGTTATTGTTTTAAGAAAAGTGGTCATAGAAGTTCATACTTGAGAATGGCAATACCATTTTTTGTGAAATCAAACCAAACCCACCTCCTTTGATTTCACTCTTTTCCATTTCTTATTTCACTTAGATTTTTTTATGTTATCATTGTAAATGATCTTGTTTGATGGATTTTCCAATCCATGGAGCTCATGAGATTTGCATTTGAGTTGTGATTTTTCAAAGTTATTATTGTGGTGGAACCATCCATTCAAATATTTTCTCGTGATGTTTTTTGATTTGAGGAACAAAGGTTTTTTCTATTTCTATTTTTGGAAGTGAAAGAAAATGCGGACTCCATCCCCTTTCCCTTTATTTTTGATTCAATTCATGTTTAAGAAATGATAGAACTTGAAGTGAATCCCCAAGCCTTTGCCTTCTTTCTTGAATGTTCTTTAAAAATTAAAGGCTTTTAAGAACTTCTTCCATTCATGTGGTGAGTGTCACAAATGCCAATACCATGGAACTCATTCAATTGAATGTTCATCCATGTACCTAACTTTAAGTGTAGTTTCAGTTCACTCTTAGTTAATTTTCAAATCAATTTCAATTCATTTCCACTTAATTCATAATTCACTTCCAATTGACTCTAAGATCATTCTAGTTAAATTTTACTTGAGCCCAAATTAACTTCCAATTAACTCCAATCAACTTCGAGTTAAGTACTAATTAAGTCCTAATTAACTTGAAATTAACTTCCAATTAAGTCCTAATTAACTCTTAGTTAATTATTAATTAAGTCCTAGTTTATTATAGTTAATTTCTAACTAACTCCTAATAAAGTTTCATTTCACTGTCAATTAAATTTTAATTAACTCATAGTTGATTTTCAGTGAAGAAGATTTTCAAGAAACTTTTTTAGTTGATGCACACATAAAAACCTCCTTAAAAGCTTATTTGAACTAAGTTCCCAAAGGGGTATAAATATGAATAAGACCTTTCATTTTCTTCAGTTTGTTCAACATTAGTCTTAAGCATGATCTTGCACAATAACCTTGTTCTTTTTTTCATGTTCATGTTTACATATGTTAACATAATAAAAAATAAAATTACAATTTTTTTACACATCTCATGCTTTTGTTTTTAATTATTGTGTTTTTCTTTTTGAATCGCATAATCTTGTTTTGTTATTTGGATGCTAGACTTAAACCTTTCCTTTAATTTTTTTTCTTCTAAGTTTTCCTGTCCTTGACAATGGGTGGGTTCTTAAATTATTTGAAAATGTTCCATTTTTACAATTTTGTTGCACCCTTCAATGTTCAAATTCACCTTGGTTTTAAGAAATTGTTAAACTTTTCAATTTTGAAAGGTTCATTGCCTCTAAGGTTTTCGATTTCGGACATGGAGCTTCTTCAAATGATTTGTCAAAAGGAAATAAACAACATTGTGTCACCTCGCATAGGCCATCAATTTTTTTCTACAATAGATGACGAAATGGATGTTTCATCCATACGGATGAAATTTTGTCATGTCTTCAACCTTAATTCAAAGCTAACTAATCATCTATGGACCATATGGAAACCATGTTGGATGAAACATAACAAAGTTTGAACAACATCTAATTTTAGTTAAAAAACCAAATAAGAACTAATTCCTCCAGCACTAAGAATTGAGAATGCACTAATTATCGTGTGGATATTCCCATCATGAACACCTTCAACATTCACAAGGTTCACTCTGATTAAAATCCCTTTAAGGGATTTATTTTACAACTCAACTACATCAGTGGCAACCTTGAATTTATGCATGTGGACAAGCAAGATTGGTCACCATCTAAGGTCTAAGTTTCAATTGTGGAGAGGATCAACATAATCAATTACAACCTTTCCTCCCCACCAACCACCACTATTCTTTCATCATGTTGCAGTGACCCATTTAATTATTGGATAAAGAAACCCATTGCCTTCAATTTCTTTGGGTCTAACCCATGGGTGTCTTAAATCTTAATCTACCTTCTTATGTGGTTTTTGTCTTCTTAATTTGCCCTTCTTGTATGGTTTATGCTTTTTGTATCCCCTATTGTGTGTTTTCAATCTTCAATCTTATGTTTTCAATGTTTTTTGTCTTAAATCTTCATCTACATTCTTTTGTGTTTTCAATCTTCTATCCTTAATGTCATTTGTTTTCTATATTTTGTTTCCTCTCTTTTGTGGTTTCAATCTTTTAATCCACCCCTCTTCTATGGTTTCAATCTTCCACTTTTATGTTTCATGTGTCATGGTTAAAGCCTTTGTGTTTCTTGGAATTTTATTGTATTTGGTCTATGCTTTAATTATCTTTTGACAGTCTTTGAGGTATGTGACTTTAAGGCTAGAAGATGGAACAAAGGATTAATCTCCTAAAATCTAGACCCCTAAAACATGGTAGATATCAATATGATTCACCACTTAATAATCATTTTCGACAAACTTTTCCTTGGTTGGTACCATTAGGAACCACCTTACCAAAATCACAAGAAAGTTGGACCCAATTTAAGAAATGAAATTTCATCTATTTATACATTGGTTTATTTGATTGGAGTAGGTGGGCTATATGTCCCCCACCTATGCACACATTCTTGAAAATTAATGAACACCCAAAAACATATTATATACATTAACATTTTGATTCACGAATCGTTCCTAACTTTCTTTTTTTTGTGTCCTTACACTTGCACATTAGATTTTTTTCTTATTTAGTACGTGCATAAGGGAATGATCCAAACTAGTTATTAAAACAACAAAAGATGAAAATAATTATCATTTGTGTTCTTGACATCAATGGCCCTTTGGGGCTTCATAATCTTGATTTTTAAAATTCATAATTAAATCAAAATTGATACAATCAATTATCTGTAAAAGACATCATCAAGTAGGTTAGCATTTGAAATATTCTCAAAAATTAACATCCAAGAAAAATTCCCAAAAAATAGATTCTTTTTGTGTTCCTAATAAAAGAAATCCTTTGTGTGACATTCTTAAAACTTTTTCCTTATTCATTCATTTTCCACATCAAAACACATTTTTAAAAAAATTAACTAAAGTTTTGAATTTTACATGACATGAGTAACCTTTTGATAAATAATTTGGAATGAAAAGGTTTTTTTATGTGAGTTCTATGTTGTCTTAAAGTTGGATGGGTCACAAAAATCCCCTAGTGGTACCACCCAAGGACAAGTTTGTCGTTGTAAGGGTGTTAAGTTGTTTAATTGTAATCATTATTTGTTTAGTTGATTAGTTGTAAGTAATATTGGAAGAATTTCCAGATGGCAAATCCATGAACCTCGTAAATGCATTATTTAACACAAAAAAGGGATGATTTTATTTGTTTATTTGTCCAAGGCTTGGGCGCATTGTAAATGTGTGTTTGTGTATTGTGTATTCTTTGCCTAAAAATTACATATGCCCAAGGCTTCATATTTGTTAAAGACCCAGACTTGGTTTTCAAAAGGGGATTTGTCAAAGAACATGGTCAAGTAATAGGAATATACTTGGTCAGGTTTTTACAAGAGACTCAGGCTAAAAACCCGGGTAATTCATACAACCAAACACCCACCCCCACCTCTTACCTGCCCACCAAGGGGTTCCTAAAACCCAAACCTATGATTCCTTAAAACTTGGAAATGTCAATACTTTCACAAAAGTCCTTGATGCATGGACCTGGTTAGGGTTTTAAAATCAAATACCCACCCAACACTGGTTACTACCATACATTGTCTACTATCTAGATTGCTTATGTAGGTATTCAACTTTTTATATTTGCACAAATCTACTTTGTTTAGGATATGGTTTTGAAAAAATCAACTTTCTAACATCCCTGTTGTTCAAGAACAACACACACACATTCTTATTATTGTTTTTCTTTTTTTCCCCTTATTTTCATGCTTTCGTGCATGTCTTGCAAACAATGGAGAATTAAGAGCCACTTCCCTTTTTGGTGTTCTTCTTTTTTTGGTTTATTAGAGTTTTGATTATTTTGGCTAAATATGTGACTTGTTTTCTTTTGGTTGTAGGATTATGCTAGTCCTCTTGTAGCCCTTCACAAGCAAAAACTTGCTTTGATAAAGCTCAACCACACATAAATGCCTCCAAATAGAGTATAAAAACTAAGGATGTAAATTTTATATAATGATTTAAATGTTTTTTTGTTATGCATGGTTATGAGATAAAACAAGCATAGATTGACAACTTTTCACATTCAATAACCACCACACTTCCCATGTTGAAGCATTTGTCATCACAGTACCACATTGCTCAAAATCCACTACCTGGTCAAACTTAAATATTGGGGAAAAAAAAATAGTCGGTTGAACATATAACACTTTGAAAAAAACTTGTCACTAGCAATTTGTGAACCAATTGAATACACTTGCCCCAAAAACACAATCGCCTTGACATACAAACATTTACAATCTGTAACCAACTAGCCTGCCTCACATTGATTGCTTATAAACATCATAAATATGTGACAATTATACAAAATCATGGTCCAATTTTAACAATTTCCAAGTTGATGTCTTCTACGAAGACGCATTCAAGAAGATGAAGGTACCAAATGTAGGTGTTAGTTCATTTTAACCTCTTATAGTGACAAGTGTATTCCCATGTGACAGCCACCTTCTTCTTGATGCATTTCTTTTGACAGAATTTTTTTTTTGGCTTTCAAATTGCTTGTGAGGGATGCAAAAATGAAGCCTTGAATTGGACATTACCCCCAATCTGTCTACTTGATTTGATACTGCGGACCCAAATTTTCGACCCAGGATTGGATCTGACAGTGTGCCCCCACATGGACACTGCCCATACGACAGCACAACTGCCGATATCCGCCTCGGGTAGAGCCGTACCTGCTGCCGAGATCTGCAGAGCTTTATCTTCACAGTCTCTTGCTCGCAGTTGCCCGCTGATGGACTTGCAACTGGCTCCACGGCTCTGCGTAAAGTAAAGAAGGTCGTCAGTCCTTACCCTTCCAACCGGCAAAATCCTCAGTCCCAGCTCCAACCTCCAACCTCCATTGGACTCCGCCTGATTTGCCTACCGATTTCTGCCAGTCTCTGCGCCTTATCCCTCGTTTGAACTTTGCATAGCTTGGTTCCACCAATCTCCGCAACAAAGGCCATTGGTGGACCTGAGCTTTTGTGCACGGGTCCAAGTACCAAGTACCAACCCCCAGTTTGTGGAAACAGCTTGTGATCTCGCTTTGTACGCATGTGAGCAAACCATAAGAACAAGTTGCTCCTAGATTTGACCTAGGAATCGAATCCGAGAGACGTGAAAGCCATCATACTGATCAGTGTTTTTCTTTTCAAATTCAGGAGGTGGGTGGGTTGGCCATCATCCACAACAGGACTTTGCCAAATTTGACTATGCCTCACAAAGGATAGTAAAAAAAAATTTGGTTTCATGCTATAGTTTGGTGACATGCTACAACCTAGTATTGTCTAAATATGGCAACTTCAAAATCAAAATCCGCATAACGGGAGGATAGAGAGCCATTTCTTCACACTTTACCTTGGGGAAGGCCTCCCTCCTGTGGGCCTATGCCATTCAGGCTATGTCCCAAAAGAAGGGGAGGCCTTGGGAAGCACACTTGCCTCGCTGTTTGGCCCACTTAATGACGCTAAATTATAAGTAAGTAAAAAAAAAAGAAGTAAAAAGTTCAAAATTTGACCTCTATTTAAGCACTCAACATCTTTGGGGAGGAATTCTTGATCTTGTTCTATGAAATTTGGTGTGGAACATATTCTAACAAAGTAGCAAGTTTTGTGCATCAACGAAAAAACATTTCTCACTTTGACTGATGAGCCATATTTATTAATTTTGTTAAGCAAACAAAAGTTCACCATTCCAAGAGATGTAAATTTTGGACTCTAGCTTCTTGAGCTTTTTATTTTCATCCATAATGACCAAAATTGGCACACCTATAAATAAAACGTATTTTAGAGTATTGTAAAACTCTAATGCTTTTATGTCTTTCTATAATAGAGATTGTATACTTTTTGTCATGCATTTCAAAAATATTTACAAGGAACTTTTAACCACATTTTAAAAAATCAATCACATTTTGTCAATTCAATCCATGAATTGTTCATTTGATTTGAGAAACTTCAATGTCCTAATATATGAATTCACTATTTTAAAAAATATTCTGAAAATATGGAACCCTGGATATCATTAAACACCAAACTTTAAGGATGATCTAATAAAACTTGGGGTATGGTTTTTTGAGGTCAAAGTTTTTGCAAAAACTAAAGTAATTTTTTCAAAAATGCACTGAAGTTCATATATACGGGAGTGGAATTGTCATGATTAGTGGACAATGTGTTATTGAGGGTTTTTTAATTTAAAAAACATGTTCACCTACTTAATGGGAACCATATTATTCTCTCCTTCTAGGTTCTTGATTATTTTTTGCTGATTTTATCCTTTTGTAAAGTGCATTGATCCACTTTTTGAACCATGCTGGAAGGCTAGGTGCATGAGAATTCTTTGGTCCTCTTTCTTATTACTCCCATAAGACTGTCATTTTGTATTTTTTCGGTTTCAAAATTTCCATTATTAATATTGAAACCTTGTATCTGAATGTAGCTTGAGTTTCTTTTGAATGTAATAATAATTATAGAATGAAAATTTTCCCTAAAACATATGCAGAAACTTCTATGAAAATAAAATACTTTCATATCTAATCAAGAAAATACACTATAAATGATTTAATAAACAAAGACATTGGGTTGTATGATACTTTCCACTAAAATGAAATAGATTTGGATTGGGTAAGTATCATGTATGGGGATGTTATGTATAGGGTGAAGCCTTAGGGTGGGGGTGTTCTCAAAATACAGGACCCACATTTTGGGAATGTCCCC
Organism: Sphagnum tenellum; assembly: GCA_963921925.1. Classification (NCBI taxonomy): domain Eukaryota; kingdom Viridiplantae; phylum Streptophyta; class Sphagnopsida; order Sphagnales; family Sphagnaceae; genus Sphagnum; species Sphagnum tenellum. The sequence goes on from OY998144.1 coordinate 20,380,586, forward strand.
CACCCATGGGCTTTACCTATCGTAAAGCAAGAGGCAATTTTTATCATGAACCAAACCTATGTAGATCACAAGGTGGATGAATGGGAGGGTTCTTGTGCATACTCCTCAATAGTGGGAGGGTTTTTACACCTATAAGTAGCATAATTTTCCTCCCACTTTTGATGAGTAGGCATAATATCCCTCCCAATTTCTAAGAGGGAAATTCATGGATATAAGGTGCCCTCCACATACACTACAAATTTCCTCTGAGTGCTTAATTTTCTGTATATTTTGCCTTTCATGTTGACCATTGGTAAGTGCCATTTGACTTTGAACAACAACTTTGCCCATGTAATTGAAATGAAATTCGAAGAGTTTTTTTGGTTTTTTATTGCTAAGAATCATTACCAAAGATCTAATTAATGAGATATTTACAACGGTGGTGGTGATTAGTCAATAGTTGGAATTTAGTCATCAAAAATGAAAGGCATGTTCATAATAGTCCTCATGTTTTCTTGAACTTATGGTTGGGATTATTCCCTAATTCACTACAACAAAACCACAGTTTTTATGCTAGTAACATTGTGAATAATTTGATTGTTGATTTAAGGTTACTAATATGAAATGATTAATTATGTTCATTTTGACTAATGTGCAAACTACGTATGTATGTTATGATTAATAGAATTGTTCATCTAATCATATAGAACATAATGTATAAATGCAATGGATTTCTACAATTTGACTGAGTGAAATGAACCATTCAAATTGTGACATGGATTGGACCACATTTCATGTATATGATTCCAAATTTTTTTTTTATGTTACTTATTCAAGTGCATTAAAATGTAAGAAAATTATCATGTAAATTATTATTTTTAAATGAATTATTTAAAAAATGATATTAGCATGGTCATCATATTCTCAAATTTATATATATTTGTAATTGTAAAATCAATTTTTAATTGCATTGTTACATGTGAATTTATTTTTTAAAAAACAATCACAGTATTTTGATAAAAATATATCACACTAAATTGTTGGAAGTTTTTTTTTGAACCAATGTAATGCCTTTAAAATTTAAATTTAAATTGTGAGGATAAAGACATGTGAATTTTAATTACATAATTTCACAAGTTAAATTCATTTATTTTATGAAGCTTTAAGAATATTAATATAATATAATTATTATTACTGAATTTATCATGAAATCCAAAATATTAAAATTAGTGTGTTTAAAAAATTTTGAACTAATAAATTATGAAATTGTATCAAATGAAGAATATAGTTAAATATATCAAATTAAAATGATGCATTTGGGTTTTTGAAATGATTATTTAGACTTAATGTAGTACATTTTATATTTTGAACTTTAAAAATGATTAAATTCAATGAAATAATGAAATAAAAAATTGAACTTTAATCAAATAATGGAAGTAAATACATGTGCAGTCAATTTCAATATATTGAAACAACATAATTACATAATTTGCCACCCTGTGAAAATGCTAGTATGATGGTTAACCTTTGGATTGTGGTTAATGAAGTTGTAGAACCATAGACCTAACAATCCTATTACTATCAAGGCAAGAAGTTGTTAGGTTAAAAAAAACTATCAAAGTGTAGACACAAAATAGGAAGAGGATGATCACTTTTAGGAAGCCAATCTTGCTTTCAATCCAAAATCAATACAAATTTCAAATACATCAATTTATGTGAAATTTAAAATGAAGAAAAGGAAGGGGGTTGGAAAATACCTCCTCCAACCAAAAATATCATGGCAACTGCTTAAATGTTATATTATAATTAATTCCTTCCATCAACTACTTACAATCTACTCTTAGCACCTTGTTGTAACTACCTTCCAACAAGTTATTACTTTCTAGGGAAAAAGGTTTAAAGGAGAAAAAGAAAGAAATTAAACTTAACTAAGACCTACAATATTCTACGTCAAATTCAAATGAACTATAACTACAACAAAGGTGTCCCTATATGCCAAGTGATTTCACTAGATTTTGAGTGAATTCATTGGTTCCAATGAACAAGATCTAATGGGGATGCAATGAATCCATTGGTTTAGTGAATAGGGACTTCTGAACTGCACCCACATTTTGTAGGAGTATATTATCATTTTAAAAGGAAAATGAAGACAAAATAGAAATAATAGATTTGAAAAAAAACACACCAAGTTCCACAACTTTCACACTCCATTATATATATTTTTTCAACATACAATCCCTATTTCATTCCTCCAAAATTTTCTCCTACAAGAATGATAGGAATCCTCTTTTTGATCCCCTCTTCCATAAATCACATAAGATTCACATTCCACCCAAAAAAATAGGTCATTATCCTATTTTTTTCATAAATCCTTCCTAATTATTAGTAAACAAATACCAATCATTCCTTCACCGAGGCTAACTAACCAAATGGCTTCACTTTTTAGATAAACTAAAAAACACTATGTATGTATATTGTTAATAATTACCTAATTACTAAAAGGGCCATAAGGCTAACTAGTTTAGAAAGATTTTTTACCTTAAACATTATCTCCCTTCCACCCTAGATTACATCTTCATAATTTGGCGTGTGTGGTCTTAAAGTTAGATGAGGCATTATCACTTACCATCCTAGATCTTGGAAAGACAATAATCCTTTTGTTTAGAGTTATAAACTCAATCACTAATCTTAAAGGTGATGGGACTCTTCATGTGGTTGGAATTGTGGCAAGGCCTAATGGTAGGTCGCTAAATGTTCAACAATGCTACCATGTAAGTGTGTGAGTGTGAGTGGTGAGTAGCAAACATGTGAGTTTAACTTTTGTGAATTGCACATAATATTTTACAAATGTACTTGCCACATAAGCCAAATATTCTTTTCACATAAATAAGAATATTCCATACACGTGGAATTTTTATTATTTATTTGGATCATTCCCTTGTGCATGTATTATATATATTAAAATTTTAATATATGAAAATAGTTATCATTTGTGTTTTTGACATCAATTGCCTTTTAGGACTTGATATTGACTTTAAAAATTCATAACTAAATGAAAATTGATTCAATCAATTACCTATTAAAAACATCAAGCATGTTTGGCATTCAAAATATTCTTTAAAATTAACATCTAAGAAAAATTCCCAAAAAATAGATTCCTAATGTGTTTTTGATTTTAAAAATCCCTCAAGTTACATTCCTAAATTTTTTTCCTTATGCATTCATTTTCCACATCAAATTTTTTTAAAATATAAATTTAATTAAAATTTTGAATTCTACATGACTTGGGTAACCTTTCGATATATAATTTGAAATGAACAACTCTCTTTATGTGAGTCCTATGTTGTTTTGAAGTTGGATGGGTTTCAAAAATTTGGGGTGTGACATTCCTAGTGGTACCACCCAAGGATAAGTTTGCCCAAATATTTAGGTTGGATACCCCCAATGTATGGGATGGGAACACCAATGTATCCAAAAAATGGTGGGAATGCACGTTCAAGTACCTCATGCCACAAAACTACCATCAAAGGATTGATGTGGAAGCTATAGTAATGCAAGAATCAAAGTTTATCAAAGTTGAAAACATTGGAAGGCAATGAAAGGAACCAAGAAGGCCTTCATCTTTGGCAACCAACCATACAATGTCCTTAAAAAATAGCATGCTAGTTGTCAACATGCTAGTTGCCAAAAAGGAAGTCCACTTAGCAACCCATTGGATTCCTTTTTTTATACAGATGATGAAGGGGATCCAAGTGAAATCCACCGTCCCCACCACCACTAAAGGGGTTAGGAGTACCCTTGGGTTGGAACCCTTACTTTCCCTAATATCTAGTGATGCCACCCATAACAATAACTACCAATAATTTGGATGGCATTAAAAAAATTATGAACTACATAAAATACATCACAAATTAGACCCAAAATGTCCATGATTGTGTATTTCAATGAATCATTAAGCTCAATGGTTTCATTAATAGGGCTTCAAAGATTGCATGTTTTAAATGGACATTGTGGGATTGAGCTTTGGCTTGGGGAGAAAAATTTGTCATAATTATCCAAATTTTACTTTCAAGGAATTTCCCCAAACATTTTGTAAACATTACTATAAGGTCTAGATGGATGAACAAGTGTACATGAATTTGAAGAATATCAAATATAATGTGAATGAACGAGTTGAAGAGTACTATGAGCAAATCCTAACACTAGTGAATTCACTCTAATATCCAATGGACAACCATCAATTAACTACATTTTTTACACTAAAAGAAATTATTAAATTTGTGACCCCATGTATGATTAATTTTGTAGTAATATCGGACATTATATGACTAAGGGGCCTTTAATCGTGACAAATGAATTGTTTAAGACAAGAAATCATTTAATGTTCAACATGGCAATGTAGGTAAACAAGATAGTTGTAGGAGGTAGGTAGGTGGGTGAGTGGGTAGGCAAGTAAGTGGGTGGGTTGGTAAGTAGGTAGGTGTATTACATATAATGTGTATGTGTAAAGACGCTTAAAATTTAAAAATTACAGATTGGGTGAAGAATGGTTTAGGAATCAAATTGTTAATGCATATTATAGGTTTTTAGGTGCCCATTATTTTTCATTAGTGTGTGCATAGGTGGGGAAAATAGAACCCACTTTCTTGTGATTATAGTAAGGTAAAATTTTAATGATACGAGTCAAGGATATTTTCACCCATTTCATTGTTGAAAACAATGTTCCCCAATTTGCATTAGAAAAGTTTTTTTTGGGGAGGGGGGTTTTACTTTTTGCGATCTTGTCTTAGGTTTGCGCTATTTAATGGTTTCTTCCAACACGTAGTCTCACAACCCTAGCCTTGGGCTAATGACCAAATCAAAAAGCTTGCGAAGGTGCGGGACAAGAGTAAAGCCCAAGAGTCACATCTCATGCTACCAAGAATGTGGAAGAATGTGAGAGAATGAACCTCCGCACTCTCAAGTGAACTCCCATTTTGGGAATTGGAGTCCAATGGACTCATGAATTTTCAAAGAGCAATTACAAGGGTCAAAACCCATTAGATTGAATAGTTATTTATATCATTGAAAAGCTCTTGGAACGTAGATGTTTAGAATGGGCTCACATAACCAATTGGGTAGTTAAAACACAAATTATGGCCAAAAGAAGGGTTGGGAGACAAATTGTTAATTTGACTTCCGACCATTGAAAGTCAAGAATTGCCTCAATTTTCTTGTGTGTAGGTGGTGTGCCATATATCGTTGAAAAGCTTTCAACAAGGGCTACAACTTTGCTATAGAACTCACCTCAATTAAAGGTTTGCAAACAAAGTTATGATCCTCCAAAGTCGTGGAGTCCAAATTTTGAGAATTTCAAAACTCCCATTTGGGAATCCCGCAACAAAATGACATTTGGGTGCTGGCTTGATGGCTAGGCACAGAAAATACTATAAAGGGGAAGGTGGTGGCTTCCCTCAAGTCCGGGCCGTGGTGAATTTTGTGAGTTCGTGTTTGCCCGTGGTTTGTTTGTGCACCAAAAATGGTTCAGCTACGCACTAACCAACTAGTTGTTTGGTGTGTGCAAGTTCATGTGAGTAATTGACTTGCTTATCATTCTATTTAGTCCCAAACCCGAAACTCTAACACACCCCTCTACCCCCGAAGTGTTGCAAGCCAAAGGGCGTGCCCCAACTCCTTTTCCTTCCATTGTTGTCACCTTTGGATTCATAGTTTAATCTATCAAAGAGCTTGGGGGTGCGTCACATAGTCCTATCATCCTTTGTATCTTTATATTTTTCACCCCAAGGTGGCTCATCTCCCTATCTTCACTTGAGTCATCATTTTGTTATGTGTGTGGTGGTAACCTTTTATCATCCAAAATTGAAAGGTGGGAATGATTTCCTATCATTTGGTGCCCTACCTCACCACACAACTTACACCTTGATGATGGAGTTTGCCCATTGTATTAACTTTTTATAGAATAAGTTTTTTTGATCTTGAACCCTTTTTCATTCAAAAAACTCATTGTTCCTTGGGAAAGAAGGATTGATTTTGATGTACATGATTTATCCTGATGAATGTAAGCAATAGTCATGCCCATGGATGTCCATGCGTCCAAGGGGTGGTAAATCTACCACCTTTGAACACTTCACCCAAAAAGGTTGTCTTAACCTTTCAAGCCTTTTTAGAACTTGCCTCCTTTCATACTATGAATTTGGGTCTATTGCCTTCACTTTGAAGTTAATCATTGATGGGTCCTTTAGGTAGTCACCACATTGGATGTGCAAATGAATTGCAAATTACAGGTTGTCTTTTGCAATTTGCCTTGGATCACCTCATAACTACCTTCCTAAATATCAACCACCTTTCCATTAGAATCCTCCTCATGTATTCTTGTTATTTTGGGGGGTTTTTGCCATTATTGTCTACAACAATTGCCCTTGAAAGTAGCTTGGTAGCAAACCTTCATTAAAAACTAACACATGTTGCCCTCTTGTTGTTTTAATGATTTTTTATTTTTTTCCAACACAAGAGATATGAACTTCATTCTCCTTTTCATTAAAACATTTCACTTGGGATCCATTTTTCTTGCCATCGAGAATGATATTAATAGGCGATATTTAACCCCTAGTTGTCCAAGGATCCTGCCATATTACCATTAGGGTTAAAAGCACCCATGATTACCATCATCATAGGTAACAATTCTTCTATTGTCCCCTCCAAATAACTTACACTTACACTCAATGTTCCCAAATCTTCTTCCAAAATCCAATTTAGTTATTTTATGTACCCCTCGAGTTATTATACAACTCATGTTTTGTTTTTTAAATAGTAATGTTGAATGTTTTATCCCTTTGTGCTAATTGGTATTGAATATCGTTCCCTACCTCTAGTCTATTATGGTGGAGTTGAAAGATATGTATATATACATATATATCGAATCTTAAAGTCTTGAGTTGGGCTTTAAAGTCTCGGGTTCTTTGTTGCCTCTCATTGGACAGTCCTACCTTCCATCCCTTACTCCAAATCTTGAATCTTGTGGATTCTACCATCTTTCCACATTCACAATTCTACCACATTTACCTTTTCTTGAGGATTGTATTCTACCTTCAACAATAGGGACAATATATCTATTGCTTACCATCTACAAATATTTGGAATTTTTTTAGTGATTTTCCACATTCTTTAAAATAGAACTTTCACATTAACTCACAATTCTCAAATGTAAAATGAACTCAACATCTAACCTTCATAAAAATAAAAAAATGGTTTTGGAATAAGATCCCATAGGATGGTCACCAAATGTATAATTGCGAACCTAATAGTCTTACTACTACCAAAACATGAGGCTATAGGGTAGAAAGTAAATTTAACAAAGTAAAAACACAAAAGAAGAAGAAAAATACCTTCCTAAAAGCAATCCCACTTTTAATTCATAATTGGTAAGAAAAATGTAGAGATGTTGATTTTTGTGAAATCCAATATGAAAAAAAGCAAGGGGGTTGGAAGGTAAACAATAACACTAGCGATTGAGTGGGTGAGCAAGCGAGCTTACTCAAGTGAACGAGAAGGAATCTTAGAAAATATTCCATGCCATGTCATAAAATATTCTTAGTATATTCGTCTACCATGTGAAAATTATTTCATGACATGGTAGAATATTCTTTGACAAGCCATGGAATATTTTGCCATGTCACATCCATGGTTTGTTTTGAGATCAACAATGGCTTATTGATTATGAACATGGGTTTGGCCAAGAAAGTTGTCAATGTTAACAAATAGGATATCTACTCAAGTGCAAACATAAATCTTTATTGAAAGGAAACTACAATATAATGGTCACAACACAAAACACAACATCAAGAGCTCTCCAAGGTTCTTATCACAAGAAATACACAAACTTGTGTAATGAAGAAAAGAGAGGCAAACCATCAACACCAAGGTATTTAACTAAAAGACCAAACCACAAATAACCAAACTAAAATAAGTAACGAAAGTAATTCAACCTTGTGAAAGTAACCTAGTTACTTTCCTACTCCAGTAACTAATGAAACCTAACTAGTTGAGCTTGAATTCTCAACACTCCCCCTCAAGCTCAAATCCACTTTTAGGACACCAAGCATTTTTCTAAACTTCTTTAGCTTGTCTGTACCTAAAGCCTTTGTGAAAATGTCAGCAACTTGATCTTCAGTACTGACATGAATGAGGTCAATTTCTTTTGTTAGAATTTTTTTCTCTAATAAAGTGGTAGTGCACCTCAATGTGCTTTGTCCTAGCATGATAGACCGGGTTGTTAGCAAGTAGTATGCTACTAATGTTATCACAATAGATGACAACAGGAGCATCCACTAACTGTCCCAAATTTGAGAGTAGTTTTTGTAACCAAACTATTTCACATGCAACAATTGCTGCACATCTATATTCTGCTTCCGTGCTTGATAATGCAACTGTTGGTTGTTTTTTACTGCTCCAACTAACAGCACCACTTCCAAAATAAAACATGAAACCACTGGTTGATCTTCTATCTGAACCATTGCCAGCCCAATCAGCATCCGTGTATCCATGTATTTGTAATTGGCTCTTGGCTTCATAAAAAATTCCACATTGCAAGGTATGTTTTATGTACCTCAGTATGCGCCTCACTGCATCCAAATGTGACTTTCGTGGTGTTTGCATGAATTGACTCACCACTCCAACTACATAACTCAAATTTGGCCTTGTGATGGTCATGTAAATCAAACTCCCCACTATGCGTCTGTACATAGTGGTATCCTCCACGAGGTCTCCTTCATCTACACTCAACTTCACATTTTGCTCCAATGGAATTGAAATGGGTTTACAACCCATCATCCCATATTCGGACAATTTGTTCAAAGCATATTGCCTTTGTAGTAACCATATCCCTTTCGAGGAATGGATTACCTCAATGCTGAAGAAATAACGCAACTCTCCCAAATCCTTCATCTCAAACTTTTGCTTCAAAAGCTTCTTCAAATCAGAGATGTCTGCATCACTATCTCCTGTGATAATCAAGTCATCAACATAGATGACTATGACTACAATCCCATGATCTGTCTTTTTCACATATAATGAAAAATCTGCATTGGATGTTTGAAGTCCACTTGTGACAAGATATTGACCTATCTTGTCTGACCAAGCTCTAGGTGCTTGCTTCAAGCCATACAAAGCTTTCTTCAACCTACAAACCAAATAGGATGTGTTTGGTCCACATAACATGGTGGTTGTTCCATGTACACTTCTTCCTGTAAATCTCCATGAAGAAAAGCATTCTTTACATCCATTTGATGTAAAGACCATGCTTTTGCTGCTGCCATAGCAATGATTGCTCTTACAGTTGTCATTTTGGCAACTGGACTGTAGGTCTCCTCATAGTCTATGCCATACGTTTGGGCATAACCTTTGGCAACCAATCTTGCTTTGTATCTGTTCACAGATCCATCTGCATTATGTTTGACTTTGTACACCCATTTGCACCCAATTGCTTTTTTATCTTTTGGTAAAGCTACCAATTCCCAAGTAGCATTCGCATCCAAAGCTGCCATCTCTTCATCCATGGCATTGTCCCACTTAGGATTTCCAACCGCTTGTTCAAAACAAATGGGTTCAACCTCTTGTATAACTTTCACCATGTATGCGTAATGATGAGCTACAAAGCCATCATATGTGAGTCTTTGTACAGGGTACTTGACTCGTGTGGATCTTCATACTCCACTGTTGTTGTTAGGTGTTTTCAAAGCTTTCTTGACCATCCGAGCTCCAGGAGTAGTAACTGAGGTGATTCTTGATTTTTCACCCTCACTCTTCTCTGATTCACTTGATTCACCATCTACATGAGAATTTCTAAATGATGTTTGAGAACTACCATGTACAATGTTTAAAGATCTTAATCTTCCTTTCCATGGAGTGCTATTGGACCCACTAATTGAAAACTCTTATGGTCCACTAATTAATTGTGATTCTTGTTCCACATTTGATGAAACATCACCATTTCTAGCTTCTCCATCTTCTGCTACCTTCAATGGTGAGTACCAACTAGCCATCTCATCAAACACAACATCTTTACTCACTTGCAACTTCCGAGTGGAAGGGCTGAAACATCTATATCCCTTTTATTCTGAGGAGTATCTAATGAAGATACATTTATCAGCTTTTGGGTCTAGTTTTGATCTCCTCTCATCAGGAACATGCACGTATGCAATGCAACCAAACACTCTAAGGTGTGAAACATTGAGTTTCTTGCCTGTGAATTTTTCTTCAGGTGTCATGCCATGAATTGCCGCTTTGGGTGTTCGATTCATGATGTAGACTGCAGTTGCTACCGCTTCAGCCCAAAAGTAATTTGGCAAATTCTTCTCATTCAACATGGCACGTGCTATTTTTGCAATGTGCCTGATTTTTTTTCCAGCAACTCCATTCTGCTGTGGGGAATAACTACATGAGTACTTCCTTTGAATTCCATGCTCCTTCAAGTACTCACTGAATTCATTTGGAAAATACTCCCCCCCTCCATTGGACCTTAGGCACTTGATGCTCACACCATTCTCCTTCTCCACCATTGCTTTGAAATTCAAAAAATGTTGAAACACTTCACCTTTGTGTTTCATGAAGTAGACCCACACCTTCCTTGTGTGGTCATCAATGAAACTCACGTAGTACTTGCATCCTCCAATGGATTCTGTCTTCGTGGTCCACACATCTAAGTGGATCATTTCCAAAGGTTTGAAACTTACATGAGTTGTTTGAGCTGGGAATGGATGCCTAGATTGCTTCCCCAATTGGCATGCTTCACAAACCTCTGACATCACCTCTTCTGCTCCAAATTTGGGAAGACCTCCAACAAGTTTTTGTTTCTCCATGAGCTTAAGACGTTGGAGATTAACATGGCCAACTCGCTTGTGCCAAATTCCGATGTCTCCAGCTCCTTTTCCATGTGTGAATAACATGGAATTCACCTCAGGCATGTTCACATCCAAGGTGAACATTCGTCCATTCCTTTCCCCTTTTGCAATCAATTTGCCTTGGTTCTTCATGTCTTCCACAAAACATCCATTTGGGTTGAATGTCACCTGTAAACCTTGTTCTACCATCTGGCCTACAAAGACCAATTTTTTTGTTATGGTTGGAACATGAAGTACATCTTTCAGGTACTTTGTTTATCCATCTTCCATGGACAATGGCACCTTGCCAATTTGTGTGATGGGATGTATAGTGTCATCACCAGTTTCCACAAACCCTGGTGTCTTCAAATCCTTTGCATCTCTAAACCATTCTCCATGGCTAGTCATGTGGTTTGAAGTTCCAGAATCCACATACCAGACATTGTTGTCTGATACACCTCTTATCATTGAATTTGCCATGTGCTGCATCACAAACAATTGCTCATCACCTTGATTGCTAGTTGATGCATAATTCCCTTGTTGCAGCTTTCCATTTCGTGCATCATGCTCCTTTTGATAACAATTCTTTACCATGTGCCCAGGTTTCCCGCAGTAGTAGCAATTTGAATCGTTATTTGGTTATTGACCTCGATGACTTCCACCACGACCTCCACGACTTCCTCCACTTCCTCTTCTTCCAAAGTTTCCTCGTCCACCTCCATGAGCTTGACCTTCATGTTGTTGATGTCCACCATGCGAGCTTCCAGGTCGACCTCGAAATGAGGTTTTACCACCTCTGCCTCTACCTCTATTGGTATTTGAGTAGAAAGCACTTTCTTGCGATCCTCCATTGGATGAAGTACCAATAATTCTCATCTCTTCACTTATAAGTAGTGTTATTAAGTCTTGGAAGTTGGGAAATGTTTCTCAAACTGCAATTGAAGTACAGAACTGACTATAGTCTTTTCCAAGTCCATTTAAGGTCATGGCCATTAAATCTTCATCATCTACAGGGGCTCCTATAGATGCAAGAGCATCTGCAAGGTTTTTCACCTTTGTAGAATAGTCATTGATGTTCATCTTGTTTTTCTATAGATTATGCAACTCTTGCTTGAGCTGCATTTTGCAGGCTTGTGTATTAGTGATGTACATTTTCACTCATGTATCCCAAGCTTGCTTGGGTGATTTTGCATCTTGAATATGCACAATCATGGAATCGGATACACTCACAGAAAGCCAATACAAAACTTTCCTTGCTTTTTCATGCCAAGTTTTATTGGCTTAAATTTGTTGTTGTGTGGGGTTTTCTGGGAGAGGAGGTTCTTTCTCATCACCAATTATGAATTCCCAGTAGCCTTTCCCCATCAAGAAATTCATAATCCTAAATTTCCACACTTGGAAATTGTTCTTGTCTAGTTTCTCAATTGCAATTTGAGAAAGACCGTCCGCCATCTCTCAAGGCACCACTCAATGTCTTCTTGGGGTTTCAAAATGATTTTAATTCCTTCCTTGGGTTTCTAGGGTTAGGGTTAGGGTTTTCCTTCCTTAGGTTTCTAGGATTAGGGTTAGGGTTAGGGCTGAACAAAATAGACCTTGCATATGTATGTATGTCTTGAGTATTATACGAAATTCTATACTATACATAGGTTTTACGTATAGGTATGTATAATATTTCATATGGTATTAAGTACATGATTACATACCACACTTTTGTACGAAGGTCTTGATAATGTATTTGCGCTTCCCAATCTTCAAACTCCTTCCTTCAAGTTCTCCCAAGTTGTATTTGCTCCACTTCAAAACTTTATTTTGATGTCTTCTCAAAACAAACTTCTGTCACAGCAACTTTGCAAAGTTATTCCACACACATATGACCTTGGATCGATCTAAAATTTTGATGAAATAGAGAACACTATGTCTACTACCTTCTCTCAAAATTTCAGCTCATTTAACTTCATAAATTGAGAGATCTTGCTACTTCCTTGAAGTCATTTCAAACTGGGACCTGAACACAAAATGACTTACAACTCGCTCTCAGCAACTCCAAAATCCTTGAGATTCTGGGAGACACATAAAATATATGTCTTCTATATTTGCTCAAAATTTCAGCTCTATTGATGATGACTACAAAGAGATATCACTTTCAAAAGAAACTGACTTCAAAATTGAGACTAAAACTTCAGATGCTTGGATCTCTCTCAATACAAATCCAAATGACATGAAATTTTTCTCACACATATATTCCTATATGATCTACAAGATCTCAAAGCTGCATATCCAAAAAAGCTCAAAAAAAGGAGATATGACCAAAAACCAGATATGGCACAGAGTTTTCAAAAGCTCATAACTCTCACAAAACATGTCTTTTTCTTTTGAAAATTTGAGAATAGAAGCGTCCTATAGTTTTCTGCAACATCTTCAAGTTTTACTATAAGCTCTTTTCACAGTAGCTCTAGATCTAGCTTTAAAGATCTGACTTCCACAACTTTGATATGTTGATTTCCTCTCACATCTTTTCTTTTATTTTCTTTCTTTTCACATTCTTTCATTTCCCTGTTTCTCTTTCGCACTTGACAAACTCCTATGATATTACTAGAGACTCTCAAGCTCTAGTTCTAGAGACTTTCAAGTTCTAGATCTCTTTCAACTTTCTCACCAAACAACCTAAGCTCTGATACCATGTTAACAAATAGGATATCTACTCAAGTGCAAACATAAATCTTTATTGAAAGGAAACTACAATATAATGGTCACAACACAAAACACAACATCAAGAGCTCTCCAAGGTTCTTGTCACAAGAAATACACAAACTTGTGTAATGAAAAAAATAGAGGCAAACCATCAACACCAAGGTATTTAACTAAAAGACCAAACCACAAACAACCAAACTAAAATAAGTAACGAAAGTAATTCAACCTTGTGAAAGTAACCTAGTTACTTTCCTACTCCAGTAACTAATGAAACCTAACTAATTGAGCTTGAATTCTCAACAGTCAAGAACAACATCCTATGAATGTTTGAAATCAAACAAAAATCAAAGGATGCATTTTATCATCCTTTGTGCAACCAATGATCCAAGTGTTTAGTGCTCTTGGACAATAATTACAATATTTTCAAAAATGTTGAAATGAATGGGAATTGCATACTTGAAAAATATTTTATGAATATTAACTTCTCAAAATATATTAATTATTTGAGAAACATGTGTTGAAATGGCCAAGGTATCAAGATATTATACATAAATATACATCACTTTAATGATTAAGAAGTTACAAAATGGAAAAAAAAATCATTAGGCCGAAACCAGAATTTAAATTTCCTTCATAGTCCAACCAGCTATAAAAGGTTTATGAATGAGATTGTGATATACTATCACAATCGTTCAAAGGCTTAGAGCACTTCAACAAATGTTGAACTTCATCCCAACTCCATGTACAATGATAAATGAATTCTTCTATAAACTCATAAAACATAATCATCTATAAGACATGATACACATGTTTACAATGCACATACACCCTGCAACTGCCCAAATAACCTACCAACATTGTGAGAAAATAGACACATGAACATCCAATGAAATTTCCAATAGTCACATCATATCCTTTGTCATTCGAAAGAATACTGTAAATTTGTCCATGCCCATGTGGGGGAACATCAACAACAGGGAAAACAATGCATTGGGTAAGTAAAATACTAGCCTCTCAACTGTTGGTGTGCTAGTGTGTTATTTTTAAGACAAAAGGCCATCTCACCTTCTTGTCACCATGAGTTATAAGCCAACAATTTGCATCAGTTGGTTGCACAATGTTGTATAGGTGCCTCTAACTTTCGCCATTGAAAGTTGGAGGTTGAGTAAAAAAATTGCCTTGAACTTTCCTAAAAACAAAAGAACTTTTGTAAAAGGAGAAAGATTTTTCCTTCTATCTCCAACTTTTGGGTGCCAAAAGTTGGAGTTGAAAATATATATATGTTCTTGACCTCTATTTGAACCCCTAAGCATGATCTTGGGAGCTTTAAAAGAAACCAAACTTTTCTGAACTTACACTCGACCTCCAAGTTTCAACATTGAAAGTTAAAAGCCTAACACACAAGAATTGTTTAGCCTTTCTTGGAGCTCCCAAGCTTAGAACTTTCAAAGGTCTAACATATCTTCAAATCTATTTCCTTAATGTAATTTTTTATTCTTATTTAGCCTTATTTGCTTCATTTCTTTATTTTGCATAACTTTGTCGAAATAGGGAATCAATCCAAAAAGGCATTTTTGACTATTACATTTTCACATTTTGTTATCAAATTATGCATCTTTTTTTTTTTTCATTTCATTATTTCCTGCAAGTTTTTCCATTTTTTTATTGAACAAAAGTTGTTGGAAGATAATATGAGGAAATATTTTCATTATTCACAACTTTTCATGATATTGTTGTTTTCCAAATTTTCTATATTCTTCAAGTTGATTTTGTCCCCACTTGTTTGCAGGTTTAGAGCTTTCACTCACAACAAGATGAATATATGGATGTCCATGAATCTCAATATGTGTTGGAAACCACCTCTTCGCTAGTACATTCTATCAATTTTTATTTGAAAAAATAATATACATTTGGTTCCTCTCTTCTTTATTCTTGTGAATTGTTCCCAATTTAACCAAACTCCATCATGATCTTGTTTACTTAAAAGGTAGCTTGACTTCTAGGCCTTCTATGCAATCGGAGGCAGTCAATACAACTAGAGACAAAGGTTTCTTTTAGCTCCAAATGGAGCATAAGGTCAAAATAGTTGAGTTGTTGGAAAAGCGTAAGATTCATCCCAAAACCAAGGCTTGGATGGACATACCACTATGCTACATGATATCCACGCTAGTTATAAGGCCAACCCTTAATATTGATGTGCTCAAGATGGAACATGCATTTTAAATGCGCTATCAAAAAGGTGACAAAGCGTTCTATGTCTTTCCCACGAATTAGAAGGGGAGGAGGAATTTGTTGCAAATCACATCCATGAATGGGACGTTCTTTGGAAGGCTGTGAATGCATCATTTGAGAAAACGTTCAATGCAGTTGAAGATCTACAAAGGTTCAATGGGAGAATTACTTTGTGTGGGATGGCAACCATCCACTATAAGCATGGATGCCATATATTTCAAGAGTTAACCCGGATGACCTCTCTTGGCACATTATAGTGGATTCCATCATGCTAGATACAAGATAGGGCCTCATCCACCTCTTCATTACAATGATAGACATGAACAAGTAAGATTCATACTAAACATTGTAGATTTCAAAGTTCCAATCTTTTCTTGCTTTCAATCAACTTCCTTTCAGTTTTTTATTTTGTGCATTGAAGTTGAAATTCACTTTCAATTTTGCTTCAACCCCCAGGTCTATGAAATTTTATCACATTAAGCCAAGTCTAGTGCATGACTTTTTCCACACCCAGAGCACCGGGATGATTTCATTGGTCTAGTTCAAGGATGTCATCACTTTTGATGTTTACAAGAGATGTGAGAACAATTCCCAAAAAACATGGTATTCTATGACGCAAGAAAGTTTTTTTGACTATATGTACAAGGTTTGATTGTTGCCTAATCTTTCCATTTGAATCTGTTAATTTTTAATATTAAGACATGTGACTTACAAAAATCATTTCTTTTTTGTGTAGTGTGAGCTTTTGGTTGCAATGGATGTTGTCGTAAATTTTTATTGTGAAGAAGTTTTGGATGATAAATTCAGGTCAACATCCAGATTTTAGGCACTCATGGACAAGGTAATGGATCAGGTATGAAAGGATCATACCTCCACCTTCATGAAACATTTGCCAATTTGTGAACTTACTCTTGGTCTGGAGTTCTTGAAGCAAATTCAAGTCCATTACAAGATGAACTTGGACTTGGAAATGTTTATTGAGAAGTTATAAATGTTAGTTTCTGCATAGGTCACAAATGAGCGAAAGGTATCTTGGTTGAAACTGGAACCAATCCGGCGTGTTGAAGGAAGCAACAAAATTTCTAAAACATAGATTTTTAGATGGAACTTTTGATAAGTGGCTTCACAAAACAACTTTTTGGTCTGAAGTAAATGCTTATGCATTTGAGGCTTTGAATTTATTGTCCTTAAAGCAATTCCAAGTTGACATTCAGCATATTACAATTTGAAGAAGAGGTGGAAAATTTATTTTTTGCCACAGTCATTGATCTTTCCATTTAGCTTATTGGCTTTGAAGATCTGTCATCATTATTATACTACATTTTGGCTTTTGGATCCAAACTCGAGTATGGCCACCTAAAGATTCAGGCATTACAAATTTCACGGAGGTATTTCCTATCCCAAATAAAAGTTTATATTTTGGATTAAATTTTATTAAACAACTTGTGTTCAAACTATATTTTCTTTTTGGAGTAGATGTCACAAATTTCTGGCATCAAAAGATGGAATCCAATCTTGCATTGGTTTTATTGTTTAATGTTGAAAGTTTCTAGCTATTGCAAAAACCTTTTTGTTTTAAACTTTTGACACCAAAAGTTGAAGACCAAGAGCACCCGACTTTTAGTCTCCAACTTTTAGCATCAAAAGTTGATGACCAAAAGCCCAATACATTGGGCCTTCAACTTTCAACACCAAAAGTTGAATGCCAAAAACTTAGTTCAACTTTTAGTACAACTTTTGCATGTCCATCCTTTTTTTGTCTTTTTTATGTTAATTGGATTCATCCTAAATGTTTTTTTCATTCATTTGGCCTAATCCTTATAAATATTTGTATTTTTAAGGTGTCTTCTTAGAACAAGCTTAGCTTTGTTCTAGCATACATACCATCTAATCTCTTGATTCCACAGGTCTTTGAGCTGCTTTCCTTGATTCATCAATGGAATTAACACATGGATAATTCATGGAGTTTGTTGTGATTTTTGCTGAGAGACTTCTATTTGACCTAGAAGGGCCATCAATATAATGCATATAGATGATTTGCATGTGTTGAAAGAAATTCGTTTCTTCCTTGAAAACTACCAATTGAATATTCACATGAACTGGATTGTTGTGAACTCTAATCCACAAATGCATAACAAGGATCCATCTAGCAAAGATGGACTTTAATTGTGGGACAAGCACTTGCGTTCCTCCCCTTCTAATCATTTCCAATTATGACTTTATTCTGTAATTTTATCTATCTCTAATTTCTGTATTTGTTGGTTCATATAGGGAATAATATTTGTGTTTGCTAGGTGCTCAGGAGCCCATCCTTACATTTTAAGTTGATTCAAAGATATTTGATAAAGTGTTGAAATTGCTTTTGGATGCAAATTCATGCGAGACTATTGCTTGGCATGTCTTTAATCTTGATGACAATTCTCCCATCAAGAAAAGAACCAAAATTAACCTTGATCATGAATAAGTATAGTCACAACCTTTTACTTATGCATCTTAATTATTTGAATGTCTTTAATTCTTTTTAATGTTTTGGTTTTTGTCTACAAGAGGCCATCATATTAAGAAGATGGAATGTGTTATTCTTCACTCATCCTATTTCCTTCAGAATCCCCATTAAAGTTTTATTTCGCTTTCATATGCTGAGGTTTTTGCACTTGCATTGGTAGACCTATGCTCCATCCCCCCATCTCTAGAGCTTAAGACTTGTTACCATGCTAGTGTTGAGACATTCACTCATGATGAAGCAATAAAAGTTAATGTTTAGGATTCTTTTGGATTCTTGTTGCCTTTGATTGTATTTTGCTTATATTGAATGGAGTAACTAGTTTTCTTTCTCTTTTTCTTGTTATAATGACATTGATTTGAGTTATTTCGCTTAAGTTCTTGAGAATTTCCTTTCTCTTGTGCATTTTATGTTTATGGCCTTGTTTTTTAAGAATTATATACTTGTAAATAATTTTAAAAGGTTTTTGATATGTTTTAATTTCTTGATCAAACAATTGTTTTATTAGTATACATCTTCAAGCTATACAATTTGGAGACAAATCATTAAGGCATGAGGAAGAATATATTTCAAGCAATCTAAAAAGTTTTGCTTAGGACAATGAGAATTTGAAAAAACTTCAAATATATGTTTTTTTGCAATAGGTTTAGAGGTTTACTATGAAGCTATCTCTAATAATGGATAAATATCTGTTGTTAAAGGATTACCAAAAGAGTCTAATGTTGACTGCATTTCATATTTTCATTTCTATTCCACTTCACAACTTCAATACATTATTAGTTTGTTCATGAATTCTATAATATTGTTCTATGTAATTATTAGCGTTCAATCTTTGAAGAAAGCACTATGGGTTAGAACATTTGATTCCTCACTGATTTCAAGGAGTTTATCAATTTTATTTTATGTCCAGTTGTAACAATTTATCTCTTACATTCTTTGTTGGGATTAGATAAATGTTTTCAATCAATTGTTCCTCTAAGACCCCTATGATATTCGATTTCCCATTTTGCAAAATCTTCAAATGTGAATTATGATCCTCCCTATTACTTTTTAATCTACCATCTTCATTGCAATCTAGGTTCTAAAGTAGAGTGAAGTACTCTTTTGATTCCTCCTCATCTAGTGTTTGAACCAACAAGATCATTCTATCAACAAGCCACATTTTTATTTTCCAAATTCTTGAATTCTTTAATATGCTCCATGAACTCATTTTCAATTTTTGCACAAATATTCACACATGGATATCAATCGATATAAAATTAATATTGAAATTATTTTTTTTGTTAAGAAAGTCAAGATAATAGTTTTGATTGATGGTATTTATATGCATTGGCTACCTCTACCTACGTTTTAAATCCCAAATATAGAATCTCTAATAAATCAATGATAACACCTAGACATTCATCCTGGTTTCCACTAGTAAAAACAAGTTCTTCCTCTTTCTATGTAATATTTTACTACTTAATACACATCTTAAAAGTGTGCTGTAGTTTTTGTTATTTCATCCTTCTTATTTTAACTCTTCAAATTTATTGTTTAGAGGCTCCCATAATAGGATTGCAATTCTCTGCCAATAGTTTCCGTAGTTCTTTTGATTAAACTTGTGAAATGTTTCTTGACACTCTAACGGTGTTCTTCTAGCTTTTCAATGGTCTAAGTTGCTACAAAATGCATATTTGATTTTCACCCAATATTACCTCTCTTTCAATGGAGTTTTATCTCGATTTAAAGTGGGTTTCCCATTCATTTTGATTGTCTTCCACGACAATTGAGTGCAAAAGGTAGCTTGAAGTCAAATGCTCCAAATTCAATGTAGGAATTTGTAAGGATTTTTCATGATTCTTTTAACTTATTTGTGAAATTTGGATGCATGTATATGAATATAAATTATGTTTCCATTTGTTGTCATTTAAAAGTTGGTGCATCCTCCCAAGCTCTTTTGTTATTTTTTGTTTTTCATCCAATGCCTCATTGTTCCTTGTACATGACATTTAATCATTTCAAATCCTTTTTTATTATAGAAGAAATGAAATTTAAAATTTGGGATATCACTTTTGTTAAATACCTTAAAATGTGACATTTGATTTGAAACCAATAGTATCTTCTATTGCAATTAACCTATGCATTTTCACAATAATTGTTTTTTTTGCAAATGGTCAATTCAAAGATAGTAAACATATTATTGTTAACTATAAAATGCATATAAATTGAAAAAACATTTTCATCATACAAAATATGTCTCTTCGTGCATCATAGCCTTAAAGTTCCTTGTTTAAAAAAATTGTTAACTACTACACAAAGTTATTTGAAACTCTTTTTCTATTAAGCTTTGCAATTGTTACCAATTTTAAAGGCATTGCTAAACTCTATTTCAAACATATTGAACTAAGTTAGGTGCCATTGTTGGGTCATTCAATTTGTTGGAACCCATTGTGGACTATGGTGTAGTTGCCGAGGCGATGTCCTCCGAATTCATTGTCTTTTCTTTTGAGTTTGTCATTGCGTCTTTTGGGGATGGTGGGAGCTTTCCTCTTCCACATCACTTTTAGTAATATTATTGGCCAATACTAGAAAATCCAATTTTCTGTTGTAAGCAAGTATTGGTGTTTCGTATGCATCATTTTCAACATTTTCAACATTCTTTCACCATTTTCAAAGCAAGATTTATTTGCTAATTATTTTCCTATCATCTTGAAATCCAAATAGGTAGTCACATTGCCTATGAAACCATGTTCCATAATTTTGATTTGTCGAATGTGTTGGCAATGCATTATTTCTAGGAGGTTGTCATAAGCTATTCAAAAACTTCATGCAATTTTTTTTTTAATCATTGTCTCACATATCTTGTAATCCTGCAAGTGGTTAGAAAATGTTGTAACCCTAGCCTTACGCTCGCGACTCAGGCAAAGGCTTACAAAGGTGTAGGCCAAATGTGAAGCCCAGGAGTCACACTTCATGCTCTTAGGAGTGTAGGAAAGTGTGAAGGAATGAACCCCCACATTCCCAAGTGAGCTTTCACTTTGGGAGTTGGAGTTTTAATGGAGTCCCGAATTTTTAGAGGGCGATTGCAGGGCTCAAAACACATTGGATTAAAAAATTCATTATACCATTGGAAAGCTTTTAAATGTAGATGTCTAAATGGGCTTACATGACTCATTTGGGCACTTAAAACATAAATTTTGGCAAAAAAAAAAGGTCAAAAGTCAAATTGTCAAATTGATTCCCGACAACTAAAAGTCAATAATCGCCTTAATTTTCTTACATGTAAATGGCGTGCCACATACTATTGAAAAGATCTTGATGATGGCTACAACTTTACTTTATACCTCATCTCAATTGAAGATCTGAACTAAAAGTTATGGGCCTTTAAAGTTGCAAGAGTCTTAATTTAGGGAATTTCGGGACTTTAACTTTGGAATCTTGGGACAAAATGACATTTGGGTGTTGGATGTGTGGTCAAGCACAAAGAATACTATAAGGGGGAAGGTGGTGGCTTCCCCCAAGTCCGGGCCGTGGTTAGTTTTGTGAGTCTTTGTTTGCTTGTGGTTCATCGATGCACCAAAAGCATTGCAACTACACACTAATTTTTTGTTTTTTGGTTTGTGTAGGTATGTGTGAGTAATTGACTTGCTTGTCACTTTTATTAATCCCAATCATAGAGTTCCAGCACACTGCTTTACCCCCGAAGTGTTGCGTACTCAACTCCTTATCCTTTCATTGTTTTCACCCTTTGGACTCAAAGTTGAATCCATCAAGGAGTCTGGGGGTGCGTCAAAAAATGCCCAATACTCAACTTGAACCTAAAACTTTGCATCTATATTATTCAAGTTTTTTCTTTTTATTAATGGGTAAAAATTTTCAAATCTTACAGTGTTCGACAAAAGTGCCTTAGATATGGATATCGTGACATTGTGCAAATGAATAATTCAACTCCTAATTTTTTTTCTTAAAATTTCACCAAAAGATACTAAATTTTATTTGTGCAATGTTACAAAGTTGTAAACATTATAGGGTCACTATTTAATTATTACATCCGATGGCCTTTTTGAAACTGTCTAACTTCTTCAAACCATTTGAATGGGATTGACTACACTAAAAACTTTTATAATTAGCAAAACAATTATGTTTCCTATTCGTGTCATGCATGGTATGTGTAACAAGTAATTATGATCATTTCATTGCCCCTTGGGCTTGATGTGGCTTCATGCCATTTTTGTTTGCATTTTTGTTTACATGCCATGTGTCTAGTTCATGCCTTTTAGCAACTAGTATTCATAAACTTCATTGCACTCCTACATAGACCTTCATATCAAGTGTGAAACATTCAATACATTTTCCAAGCTTCAATTGATATTTGGATGCATAAGAGGTCTTTAATTATGCAGTGAGAGTATTTAAATAATCATGTGAATTGTGTGATTAATCTAAACATGTTTATATTTTAACTGATGTGTTTTATAAATCTTGGAACTCAAAATCACACATATTGGAGGTATTAAATTTGGTGTATATTTCACCTTGTGAATTCCACGTGGCTAGGTTGATGGCCTGGTCCATTTTTGCTAATATTGTTTCTTCATCTAGATTTTCATTTATCGGAACTGTTTCATGGCCAATTTTTTACTAGGATTAATTGCTTATTTATTTGAATATTTGCATGTATTTGTATTGTTGATGAAATCATGTTTTGAAATTAAAATTTATTCAAGGTTATCTTCGTGAATTGTCCAATGTTTTCATGGCAGGTTGATAAAAAAACTTTGTAATAAACATTTTCATCACCGTCCCATATATCTTGTAATTTTAAAAGCGATTAAAAGTTCTTTGATGCACCCCCAAACTCCTTGATAAATTCAATTGCAAATCTTAACATGAAAATAATGGAAGGATAAGGAATTGAGTATGTTCCTTAACTTATAGCATTTTGGGGGTAGAAGGGCATGCTAGAGCTCCCAATGGTCATGGGGCTTACACTCAAATATCATTTTATCTCGGGACTCCCAAGTTAGAGTCCCAAAATTAGGACTCCCGCGACTTTGAAGGCCCATAACATTTAGTGCAAACCTCTAATTGAGGTGTGGTAATAAGAAATGTTGTAGCCTTTGTCGAGAGCTTTTCAACAATATGTGGCATGCCACCTGCACATAAGGAAATCAGGGTGATTTTTGACTTTTAGTGGTCAAGAGTAAAATTGGTGCTTTAATTCATGGCCCTTCTTTTTGCCATAAGTTGTGTTTTAAGTACTCAAATGGGACGTGCAAACACATTTTAGATATCTACGTTTTGAGAGGTTTCCAATGGTATAATGAAAATTTTGAATGCAATGAGTTTTGACTCTTCTCATTGTTCTTTGAAGATTTAAAAATCCATTGGGACTCCAACTCCCAAAGTGGAGGGCCCACTTGGGAATGTGTGGGTTCATTCACTCGCACCTTCCTACACTGCTAGGAGCATGAAATGTGACTCCGAGGCTTTGCTTTCAACACACACCTTTACAAGCCCTTGCCTTATGTGAAACAATTTTTTGTCCCTTTATTCCCGGTTTTATGAGGTGACTATACTTGAAAGTACATATGCTACCGGTGAAAAAAAATGCAAGTGTATTTCTAGATGTCAAATTGAATTTGTAGTTGAAACCAAATAGTTTGCCTCCTATGCATCAATCATGACTTAAAACTGGTGGATACATTTTCCAAGCTCAACATCCTAAATCCAAGAATTTTATGTTAAATTGTTATTCATTTACACCAACTTTTAAGGGTTTAACACCATGTTCAACTTGATTACAGACCATTAGTCACTTAACATTATTTCTAAAGCATATGTTACCCAAATCTAGCTTACGTTAGCTCTTTAGAAAGTTAATTATGAGGCGCACATTTCTATGAAATCTTAAGCTCTGCAACTAAACCAATAATAAGTTATGCTACCAAATCCAAAAAGGTTTTGCGAAGGTAAGAAGTTTAATTTGGCTACAGACCACTGGTCACTTAAAACATTATTTCTAACGCATAGGTTATTCAAATCTAACTTGCCTTAGTTCTTTGGAAAGCTAACTATGAAGCACACCTTTTTACTGAATCTTAAGTTTTAGAGCTAAACCAATAATGAGTTATGTTCCCAAACCTGAGAGGGTTTGTAAAGTTTTCTTACAATTTCAAGTTCCCAACATTATCTTTACCTACTTCCATTCTTTCCAAACTACTACAACCCTCTAATCTACTCTCCTTCTTTCTACTATCTACTAAGGACTATTCATTTTTCTCCTACCTAAGAAGGTTGTGGGAATAAGTCTTCTCAAGATTTGAGTTGAAAATAATGTTTGGAAAAAAGAGAACCAAAATGATCTGACTTCGCCCCTTTAAAGAGAAGGAAGGAGGTGAAGGAAGATCCCCATTTAGTGGCCAATGGAAGGAAAAGGAGAAGGTTCTCATGCTTGGTGGCCAATGGAAGGAGAAGGAGAGGGATCTCATGCTTGGAGGCCAATGGAAGGAGAAGGAGAAGGTTCCAATGCTTGGAGGCTAATGGAAGGAGAAGGAAAAGGTTCCTTTTCACCTTTTCCCATTTTCCCCCTAAGCAACTTTACTTAGACCTTTGTCTTTTTCCTTTGATATTAAGGTTTTGCTTTACCATGGTTCTAGGCTGTTATTTACGCATCTCTTCCTTTTTCCTTGGTCTATAAATTACGATCGTGCATTTTGATGTCACAAATCTCCCACACATTCATCGTTGATTCGATTTGGTTGAAGATTTCTTTTTTTTTCTTTGAAATTATGGCATTGCATATGGTCACATCTTATGAGCCTCAATTTGCACAAATGAATGAAAAGTTGGCCCCAAAATCACCTTTAGATTTGACATTGATGTAACATCCTTGTGATCAAGACCCTGAACCGCAAAAGGTGTGCGCTCATTGTGAAGTAAATCCCCCTCGAGCTTGGTACTACTGCATTTTCCCAAACTTTCACACCCTAGTGATTTTGTTGCAAGTCGACCCCACTTCTGGTGATGAACATGAAACCGTTTGTGAAGGTTGTTACGAAGCTAAAGACACCTCCATCTTCACATGGTTTTCAATTTTTGGTGTTGGACACTATCGTTGGTTGCGTGGTTTAGTTCGCTAACTACCTCCTAGTACCAAGGCAAACTATTTAGTTCACACCATTCGACACATCCTAGATTTCATGTAGTTATGACTTATCATTGCAACATAAACTAGGATTCTGCATGTAATTGTGGCTCCTTGTTGAGTTTAACTATAATATAAATAAATGTTATATTCATCATGAAACTCATGTTGCCAGTACCACCCTATCCCCCTTGGTTATTTAATTGTTGAGTTGTTTTGAATTAATTGTATGCTTATAAGGCTTAAAGATTGTTCAATCTCTATTAGACCTTTCATTGACCCCCTTTCACCTTTCATAAATCCCCAACATCCTTGCTATGCACTAAATACCATAACAAGATCGATGTTTTGTTACACACCATGAATTTGGTGTCTATTTCTACCCCCAACCCTCTAGAGATTTCTCACCCCTAATTACACCACTAAGGTTCTAAAACTATGGTTTATTAGCTTTTGTTGAAAAACAAAACAAACCTAACCAATACCATATTTTAGAAAAAAAAACACCCCCCCCCCCAATCATGCACATTCATCATCCCCCATTATAATACAAAGTTATTAAAAACCCCTAATAACCTCACCACATTCGAATATCCCTAACGCAACTCTTAAAATTTGAAACTATTGGCCATGGCTATGTCAATATGGCTCACTCTTTAGTCGTGAGCCCAAGGTTAGGGTCGTGACAATCCCCATCATTCAACAACCACCTACATCTCTGCAGCTATAATCTTGAAATTTCTTATTTCTACCATTGGAAAAAAATCCAAATCTAGTGGTGCTCATGAGTGTTTTTGGTGATTATTTGTCATTTTTTTATGATTTTTTGTTTCAAGATTAACATTCAATTTTTTCAACTAGCAATTTTAATGCTAAATTTCAGCCACTATTCATGTTAGCACTTGTATTGTTCCACAATTTGTTGCAAACATTGCTATTTTTTTTTCTCTTTTAGTTTTTGATTTGTCATTTCTTTCAATTACCATAGATTTTTTTGGTTTTGAGGTTGGCCTTGTCATATGACAATTCATTAAATGTTTTAAAACTTTGTTATTTAAATCTCACTAGAAGAAAATTGTGTATTTTCGACTAGTGTTTGTAACTAAATTTTAGTCGCAAGAGACATTTTGTAACTAAAATCCTTGTAGTCGCCTAAGATAAGTCGCATGTGATAAATTAGTCGTAAATGACAAATGGTATTACATGAAAAATAAAATCAACAAATACATTTCATTCTTTGACTACATTGTATACGTATTGTCACATGCGACTAAGATGCAACTATTTTGGTAACAATTAAAGGCAAATGATGTGTTGCCACATGTTTTAATATTTTATTATTTAAAATATTATTAATATTATTTTGAAATAATCTAGGACGTTCAATTTTAATACTTGGATGATCTTATATTATGACATGTGGCCCAATGTAAGTATGCCACGTGGCATTAAGAATAAAAATATTAATATATTAATATTAAGTTCGTAGGTACCTAAGTAGGTACTCAAATATGTGCTTACAAACTTAGGTTACATACCAACCTACCTATTTAGGTTAAAAAAATAAATAGGTAAATTCTACTTTCCTAGGTTAGATACCTACTCATATAAGTAGGTACTTAGGTAGGTAGGTACATAGGTTAACCTAGGTGGGTAGGTCAAACCAAATAAGTAGGTTGGAAAGGTACACATTTTAAAAATGTGCATAATTTTTATTTTATTTTTGGGTTGACCTTTTTTATTGGTTCATCCCATGTGCAGAAATTTCTTAATGTGAAATTGGATGACCGCACCCCCTTGTTTATATAGTGTTCAAAATAGGATTGAAGAACAAACAATATGGTATAAATTTTGAAGGTACAACTTCTTCACAAACTAAATTATAATTCCAAAACTTCTTCATGCCTTACTTTATTAGTTTTTAGATTTTTAAACAATTCAAGTGTTATATAATTAGATAATCATTTAATTATTAATGATTAAATTTACATGAATTTAAATTATAAATTACATTACAAATATTTAGTATTTAGTATCAATTAAAAAACAAACAATAAATTTTTAATATTTAACAAACTAACCATCTAATAACTCATAAATTATAAATACATAACTCACAAATAATTAAATAATTAAGATATTTAAAAATATTTTATTACTTTTTGAAATCTGTTCGAATTATATATAATACAATTAATGTAAAACTAATTTAATGATTATAATTTTAAAAGTAACTATTTAAAATATTTATGTTAAAATTATAAGTAATGGATTAATAATTACTATTTTTAAAAAATAAATTCTTACACGAAATCTTTTTTAAAATTGTTCAATTAATTACATTACTTATTGTATAATTACATTTAGTTTGTAAAAAAAATTATAGGTCAAATAAATTTTTTTTGCTAATTATTAATTATAAATAAAATAATTTCCCTAGACAAAATGTTAATTTTCATAATTACTTTATTGTAAAATATTTATCATAGATCATTAATCACATAATTAAAAAATTATATATATAATTCGTGAAATTAAAATCAGTAAAATAATTATTTTAACTACACTATAGGTTTTCCAAATTTCTAATTCAGGTTTAAAGTTATAAATTACAAAATCTGAATAATTATGTTCAATTAAAAAATAATTATGCACATACTAATTAATTCTTATATGAAATAATTGTAATGATTTTAAAGTAATGTCACATTAATTACATTATAATTAATTTCTTCTAATATAAAAATATAAATTTAAAAAATATACAAATCTATGTTGCAACAATTATTATTATGTGTAACTAAGGTTTAATAAAAATAACCATTTATAATTATTTATAAAAGTGATATACTATGGATAACACTATTAGAAAAATTCCTTAAAGCTCAATCAACAATTTCTTGAATTCAAATATTAATTTAAGATTCCAAAATAGTAATTCAAAATTCAAATATCAAATTCTAGATCAAATAAGTGTTTTGAAGTTAAATAATAAATTTCAGAATTGAAATGTCAATTTTCAAATTAAAATAATAATATTCAAAATTAAAATGTTCATCTTGAGACTCAATTAATAATTTTCTGAATTGAATATTAATTTCAATAATCCAAAATAATAATTTGGAATTCAATTTTCAATTTTTCAAGTCAAATAATTTCTTAAAATTTAAATTTAGAACTTCAGAATTCAAATATCAAATTTCAAGTTCAAATAAAAATATTTAAAATCAAAATGTCGATTTTTAGACTCAATATTGTTTTCTGAATTGAAATATTGATTTTTAGATTTGAAAATAATAATGTAGAAATCAAATATTAATTTTTAAATCAAATATATTTTTTGAATTTAAATACAAATTTCCAGAATTGAACTGTCAATTTTCAGCATCAAATAAAAATATTCAAAATTGAAATGTCCATTTTAGACTCAATTAATAATTTTCAGACTAGAAATATCAATTCCGAAAATCCAAAATAATAATTTGGAACTAAAATTTCAGGTTCAAATTAAATGATAGTTTTAAAATTTAAATGAAAAAAATTTCAGAGTTGAAATATAAATTTTAATATTTATATTAAAATATTCAAAATTAAAATGTCCATTCTTTCAGACAATTATAATTTTCTGAATTGAAATACTAATTTTTGGATTCGAAAATATTAATGTAGAATTCAAATATCAAATTTAGATCAAATAAGCCTTTTCAAATTTAAATTGAAAATATCATGTTCAAATCCAAAATCTAAAATTCAAATAATGTTTTAAACAATTAAAATAATAATTTTCAGATTGGAATAAAAAATTCAAGGTCAAATATTAATTTTGAGATTCATTATATGAATAGTACACATACATATGCATATTATATATAATTTTAGTACATACATTAAAATACACCCTTATGTCATTATAGAATACCTTTAGGATGTAACTAATTTGGTGACTATTGCGATTAATGGGACATATCAACCTATTAATGGATGAAAATAAATGTAAAATCAATCCAACCAACATGACGAAATTTTTTAATAATTGCATCATAGTTGTGAGAATGACCAAAATAGTTGAAATTTGATCTTGTAATTGCAATATTCTCAAATCTAATCACAAATGACTACAAGTCGCATGTAGTCGTAAATGGACTGGTTACATTTTGGCTGATTTCCACTAGTGTCTTGTGGCAACCAAGCTCACCTGCTTGAAGTTGTATAGAGTTGTTTTCAAGGTTTCAATAATTATGTTGATAGCAAAATCTTAAGGGTTACTAAATCCTTTGTTGACAAATTATTGAATAAGCTTGTGAAAAAGTGTTTTAGAATCAGCTTTTTCAAACTTGCGCGTTCTCTAAAAAATCCATGGCACGAGTAAACATTGCCCAATGGTACTCTTCCATATCCTCCCTCATAATGTTTACAATTTGTTTTAGTAATGCAAGATTTTCTTTGTCTATCTTTACATTTGCCCATTACCACATTGCCCATTCATTTATTTTGTTAATTATTTTTTCCATTATATTCCCCATGTTCTGATTTCGAACAAATGTTAGAGGGGGAATAATTGAATGTCATCTCTTGGATATTCCCAAGGTTTTGTTGTAATTTCACATATTCTATCTAGTATGCTTGAGATTAATGTATATTCAATTATTGATTCCAATGTGTTTGGTGTGAAAATTGGTGGCAATTTTCCTTTTGCCATTATAAAATAGAGATTTGTTATATAGATTAGGCAAACTAGTAATAGAGGAAGAAAAATGCAATTTGATTATACAAGTAGCAAGAATGGTGGTAGATGTAAGAGGTTGACAAAGCGAATGAAAACAAAAAAATAACTTGAACTAATGTAGGCAATGTAATGTTATGGGTTGTCTCATATTGTCTACATTCTTAATGGGCACATGCCTATTGGTGGTGAATAGGTAGTGTTTGGATTGACACATACTTCATGGTGGGTCATGGGATTTAAATTAACATTATGTATGGTTTACATGTTGCAAAACTTGAATATATTTCATATTAAGGAAATATGAAATTATGACTTTGAGGTGCAACTTGAACATTCCATGTGTTGAATTGTTTTGAAAGAAACCAACATAAATTGTTTCCACCATGTTTCTTTCGTTCAATTTTTTGCAAAAATAGTGATAGTTGCCAATGTTCATAATAAAGTTCATCCTTTTTCATCCATACTTTCATCCATAAAGATCATTCATCCATGGACACATGGTAGAATATTCTTCCATATCAACAAATATTCTCTTAATATTTTATCAACATGGACAGAATATTTTAAATAAGATTCGATCGTGGTCATGGGCTCATGCTCACATGTTCATGTTCATGCTCGAAGGCTCATGGACTAGTATCCATGGAAGGTAAGTACCTTCAAGCCCCTAAAAAATACCTCCTCCAACCAAAAATACCATCATAACTATTTGCCCATTTTGTTATAGTTGTTGTTTTCCTCCAATTGCTTGTCAACTATTCCTATTGTCTTGTTGTGGCTACTTTCCAACAAATGATTTATTTATAGAGAAAAAGTTCTAAAAGAATTTAAAAAGAAACTAAACTAAAATGAAAACTCAAATATTATACATCAAACTCAAACTAACTATTATCATTCTAAGGTAAAGTGAAGACAAAGAAGAAAAAAAAAACACAAAAAAACAAAAGATGTGCCAAGTTTCATAACCTTCACACATTCCTTTGTATTGTTCTTTTTTCAACATACAATCTTTCCATAAATTCCTCCTACAAAAATGATACGAATCATTTTCTTAATCCCCCTATTCCATAAACCACACAAGGTACACATTCACTATTAGAAATTGTGTCTATAGAAACTAGACTAACATGCAACTAGATCATCATGGAAACTATTGTGCAACTAGGGTACAACTACAATATGGAAATACGATGAGTTAATAATTAAAATGCCATGTCAAAATATTTCATAGTTGTAATTTAGTTACACATTAATTGCAATTTGGACTCTATAGGGTGTATACACGCAAAATATATATGGTGGTAATCAACTGTAGTTTGAGCATGATCACAAGTTGTAACGAAGTGGTTAATTTCAATTGTGTAACAACTAGTGTAGTTTTAACGATGAGTGAATAACTATTTTACAATTGGCATACAACCTTGATGCATATGATTATGCCACATGTAAACTTAAGTAAAGGTGCATAACATTTAGAACTTGCAACTTGTTTGTAACTAAAAATCAACTAGATTGGCTAGTTTTACAACCAAGTTACAACTAAATGTGCCATTATGGTTTCACTACATAACTACTATTTGTCCATTATTTTGGAACTAGAGTGTTCAACTAATCTATAATTAGTTATCAACCATGTGGCAACTCATACTATTAAAAAATTTACAAATTGTGCAATTCATTGAAAGTGTAAATGTAGGCCTTTAGTTGGATTGGAATGGTGTATTAAATTGTTTACGAGTATGTACATATAGATATCATTGCTTATACATTTCAAACTTTTTTTAGATTAGATTATTAAATGTTTCATTGAACGAGTAATAAAATAACCCCAAAAAGCAAAACAAATATTTGTTTTTTTCGAAAATGGTAGCTATGCCCTGCGCTCTTCATTTTTCAAAGGTTGCATGGCCTGCAAAACGGCCGGCATGAAGGCTGCACT
The DNA here is from genome assembly GCA_963921925.1 of Sphagnum tenellum. Classification (NCBI taxonomy): domain Eukaryota; kingdom Viridiplantae; phylum Streptophyta; class Sphagnopsida; order Sphagnales; family Sphagnaceae; genus Sphagnum; species Sphagnum tenellum. Next base: position 20,412,662 of record OY998144.1, read on the forward strand.
ATTAGCCTTTAAAGGCTTGCTGGCCTGTGGCAAGTGGAGCTGGTGCGCCTAGTATTTTACGTCTCTCTAATTATGCTTATAAATGTCATTATTTACCTAATAGTAACAGTCGATTCTTTTGTTAAATTAATTAACTAAAATAATTTATTTCATAATAATCTAAACAACTAAAATTTAAATAATGTAGTAAATATAATAGTCCTATTTTTTGTGATTAATGTTCAATTGTTGTGTTAGTAATATTTCACTACATTGGACTTCACAATATTATGTTGGTATGCATACATATCAAACCATAAAATTTCATGAAAGGTGAAAGTTTATTTTTGAATTGAAATTAAAAGCAATGTGTATATTTTATTAAACATTCAATAAGGGTGTACATATGAATATGTCTTTATATACCTCAATGTCTTCTACTCAAATTCATGTTTATTGTCTAATATTTCAAAATGAATTATTTCTTTTTAATTTTTAGATTATTAATTAATATGTAATATACTTAATTAGCATGAATTAGTATAAATATAAATAATAATAAATTATTCATATGATTTTAATAATCAAACTTGATTAAATAGTAATTAATTAATTAATTCAAACAATTCTAGATAACAAACTTTGTTAATTTAGGTGAGTAATTATTTAAATTTATTAGAATAATTAAAATATAAATGTTTTTTAAAATGATTAATTTTAAAATTGAAATTAATTTAAAATTTAAAATCAAACAAAAAAATGTGACAATTTTATTTTTCTAGTTACAATTCAATTACAACTAGGGTGCTACTAAAAGATTTAACCAATATCCTTTGTCTTCAATATCTCATTTCATAAACTTTATAAATGAGGTGTTTCCTCTTGCATTTTCACATTAAAATACATGTGCCATGTTGGGATGAATTCATAAAAGTTTAACCCTAAAAGCAAAACACATAACAAATTAAAAAAATTATGTGGCTATTCTTTAATTCACCTACTCTTCTAGTATTCTACCTTCCTATCTACCTATTTGCCTACCTAAATAAGTAGGTCCTACTTTTTTACGTACCTATATAGTAAGTAAGTAGTTAGGTAAGTAGGTAGGTTGAAGTTATATCAACTTATCTACCTATGGCTATGTATCAACCTACCTAAGAATATATATATTTGTTTCAAAAATTCAATTAATATGCCATGTGGCAATTTTTGATTGTGCCATGTGTCATAATCCAAGACCATCTAAAACGAATAATCGTAATGGACAATGGATATCAATATTTCAAAAAAATCACGAAAAATCCTCATAATGCCACGTGTTGATTTTGTTGGATGGATGAAAAATGACATCAGCATGACATTATGATTGTAGTCATAGGGGCGTTGCATAGTAGTTGAAAAGGAGTTGTTGTGACAAATTGTAATTGAGTTGTAATGAATTGCATCGTATATATAGTAAATTGCAAGTGTCTGATGTAACTCAAAAATTGAATTGCAAGGCCAATTGCAAAACATCCCATTTTTTCCTACTAATTCCATTTACAAAAGTAATTTTTATCCTAATTTTTCCACAAGTCGCTCCTAGTTGATTAGTAAACAATACCAATCATTCATTCCCATGTGTTAATTAATTTAATGGTTTCACCTTCTAGATAAATTAGAAGATGATAAATATGTTTACCACTAGCAACTATGTAGTTACCAAAAGGCCCATAGCACTAATTAATCTAAATAGATTTTCTACCCTTAATGGAAGTGAAAGTTTAATTGTCTTTTTGGGTATCTTATAATTATGATTTAAATGGAAAAAATAGTCATGATGATGTAGCAATAAATGAATAAATTTTTACATGAGTTAGTTTGTAAATTTTCATCAATTCATTTATAGTTTGATCAATATATATATGCACTTGTTGGTGCTTGGGGGAGGGGCATGGGAGCCATGGGTCTAACAAAGAATGATGACAATTTGACCAAAAATTATGATAATAATAAGTATTTATATAACACAATATAATTTAGTTTCTTGAAAAATATCAATTGGTTATCTAACATTTCAATCATCTCAATCATTTTGGGCTTAATCAAATTTCTATCATAAATAATCGCTTTGTTTTAATAGGAGCGCAAAGTTTATAGTGTTATGAAATGATTAACCTTTCACTATTTACAATAACCCCAATGTAATGAGCATGATATGTACTAGTGGTTGTGTTCATATAAAGTCGTTGAAAAGCTTCAAGAACAATACAACTAACATCTAGAATCCATTTTATGTCTTATGTCTCTTTTAGGAACTTGCTAAAACAAGGTGCAAATGTGGTTAAAACATTTCCATATCACAATGTCTATAACCTACCATGTTTACAAAGTATTATTTGAAGGCTCAATTTCATGATAGAAAAAGTGACCAAATGTTTGACCTTATGACTTATAGTTTAAACTTTTGAACACTCAATAATCTTACAATGGCATGGATATGGAACATTGGAGTTGATGATTAGAACAAATCCAAACATCATGTGAGGATGAAAATTGTGAAGTTTTTTGCAAACATTTTTGTGATTTAGGTAGGGTGTGATATTGAAGAAGGATGCATGTTTATAGCCATGGTGCCATCCAATTATTATTTTTAAATGTTAAAAGGTTTGGAGAAATTATATCATTGCATCATTTATGTACAACACCAAATTTTGTTTTTAGGAAAACCAACATATTGATTTGTTTGAACAAAGTTTTAAATTTTTTTATACACATGATTTTTATTTTGTGCAAAAAGGAAATGTTGGTATATTGGTTTAGTTAAACTTATTGTTACTAACATGGATGTTGTTGGATATAAAAAATCATAACCATGGAAGTCATATCTTGATGCAATATGTGCCAAACTTAATGTCAAATTTTAATTCTAGTGATGAGAAACTAGTATATGGGTGATTTTTTGGAATCTATTGTATGGTTGTCCTTTTCCAAAGACAATTATAGAGACAACTACCTCATTTCTTTTTTTTACTCATCAACATGGATATGAAAAGACATATTGACATTTTTTTTTGTTCATTATATTTATATTAATTCAAAATCAACTTGATATTGACATAAATAATGAAATATGATTGGAAACCATATGAAAACATAAAAGGGAAAAAAACCTTGATTGTCACTAGTAATGCATAGTAGTACATAGCCCAAATTTTAATGCAATATATGCCACAATAAACATCACGTATTGTACATTATAATGGTTGAGACCAAAAGTGTACCTCACATATGTGTGAAGAGCCATGACCTTGTTGTGTGAAAAAAACCACATTCTCTTATGGAACATTTCCACGTGGGCAATACATGAACACCAGGGTGAAAAACAACCTTGGTTTTCAAAAATGCAAGAGGTCAAGAGGCAAGCTATATTTGTAATCATTAAAAACCCCATGTATGCAATGGGATGTGGCCCCAATAAAAAAACTTCATACAAGTCAAATGTGATTATGCATAACAAGATCATACCAGATGAATTGTATTCAGACCTAGATTTTTTATTTCATTTATATAATAAAAATATTGATGTGTTGTATGGAATTTGTTTGTCATTTATACCTGCCTCTTCCAAGCCTAGACACCTCACTACTTTCTCTTACCCCTTTACATGGATATGAAGATATAAATTAACATAGGTGTTTTCATGTCCATGTTATGTATATTAAAATAATTTAATAATCAGCCTTTTTCTAACCTATTTATTTACCCTGCACATTTACATGGACATGCAAGATTTGACATGAATAACGATGAACTATTGGGGACCATATGAGACATACAAGAAAAAAAAACAATGATTTTGTTCAATTTGGAACCTTGCCCAAAGGGCAAGGCCATTATATGTTTGGTAATACTAGTAGTTCACATCAAAAAGTGTGTTGTCATTTGAAGCCTACTATTAAAGAATCAAAGAAAGTGAGAACCTAGACACTCAATATAATTTTAAGATTGACATGATAAAACACTTATGGGTTCTTAAAGGCAATAATCATTTTGAAAGAAAGAAACGTTCATTTTTGGTCAATTATCTCTTTGTCTTCTTGAGGTGCTGTCATTTGTAAGGATTGTGTTGTGAATTATGCTTGTGGTTGTGATGTCCATGATATGGGTGGGTGGCTTTGAAATGAGGGGGCAACAAGTCTTGGGCAACAAGTTGTTTACAAAGCTTGCATGGAGTTCTTCACAACTTGAAATATTCTTTTGCCTCTTTAGACACCAATTGGTCATTTGATATTTTGAAAAATTACATACTGCCATGATCACAACCTTTTTAAAGGTTGTAGCTACAATGTATGGTGTGGCCTTGGCTCAAGCCTACATTATAGATTCCTTGAAGTATGAACCTTTCTAGTCCTCTTTGGCTTCCCTTGATCCATGTGGCCTCTTTGAACTACAATTTGCTTAAAAAATCAGTAGGTTTTATAATAATTCACCTAGTAGATCTATGTCCAATATGCGCAATTAGTTTGATGGGCATGACTTTTATTTTGTCTCAAAGATCAATACATCAAGGAACATATTTCAGGATCACTTTGAAACATATTGACATGAAGCTATGATATTTTGTGCACTTGAGTTTATATACTCCAAAGTTTTTTGAAATGTCAAATTCCTAATCTGTGAGAGTGCAAGTACAATGATGCATTTACCACAAACTTGGCCACATCAAGTTTGCTTGTTACCCCATTTCATTTCTCTAGAAGGCAGTTGATGATGGTTATAATGTTCGTGCACTTTTTCCTAGCATGCTATCGATCACAACTCCGTTCTTGTTGGACCTTGGGAAATGTGAAAACTTTGTTGTATTATTTCAAGTTGCTCTTGCAAGCTACAAATCTTGGCTCACTACACGAAAGCATGTTGGTGAGCACAAGATAGTCTCTAAATTCTGTTATGGTACAACAAAGTAGTGGGAGAGTGAGCTTTGTGTGAGGGTCCTGGTGGTCCTTTCTTATACTAGGTGGTGTGTGTTTTTAATTTTGTGATGTAGCCAAAGTGACAATCATCCAAGGAAACTTCTGCCAAATTTAGCTAGAAACCAGATACAAAAGTAAGAAAAAGTACAATGGTTCTATATTCTTGGCTACCTGTTGGAACATATTATAAAAATCTGGCAAATTGGGGTCATTTATTTTTCATGAAAAAATCCATTGTATATGTCGAAATCAGATTTTTTCACATAAAAATTTGGCAAGAAGAAAAAAAATTAAATGAAAATAATTAAAAAATTAAAAGTGGCATGGATGGTCCATGTAGGGTTTCAAGCTGAGGCAAATGTGCGATTGAAGTGCAATTAGGGTGACTGGGGCGCTGTGGTGGAGATGCTCTTAATATAAGAAGCTTTGCTGTGATTCCTGAAGTATGGTGAGGCGAGGATACATTTTGTGTAGGGTAATGCCTTAGGGTAGGGGCGTTCCCAAAATAATGGCCCCCCCAAGCTAAGATGCCGAGGGCCTGTTACTTGGGGAATGCCCTGGCCTGAGGGCGTTGCCCAGCATAAAAATCGAAGCAAACTGCGATACCCAGTTGGTACCATCTCGATAACCACTGAGTATGAATGTAAAAACATTTAAAAAATAACATGAGCATTTCAAAAAGAAAATTGCCCATGTCTACTTTTTGAAATGCCCGGGAGTTTTTACAGGGTCTGTAAGAGCACCTCAACAATGGACCATGGTTGGTGTGTTGAATTGTTTTCTGAGCTGGTGGTAAGTGGGTAGGTAAGGACTGGCATTACCAGAATAAGGTGACCACCCAAAGAGGCAGAGCTGAGGGCATTGCCAAATTCTGGTAATGCACCCAGCTGAGGGCCTTACCATGAGTAATGACCACTTAACTGCTTATCCGACACACACACAAAGAATGGTGAGCACTTACGAAAATGTAAGAGCCCACCCAGAAATCCAAGATCTATGACCTTCTCTGTTAGGAAGGATATCTGACAGATTTAAAGCTCCCTCCTAATACACTTGCAAAATCCCAGCAATGTCATTACGCATACAAAAGCAGCAGTGATGCCTTGAACAGGTCTTTGCCTTGATTATCCAAGCATCACTGTGTAAACCTTAATATGTGGATTGCCTGAAAGCATCTTCACAGACAGCAGCTGCAAGTAAAACAATTCCATGTATTGCAATTTAAATGATGAACAATTAGCAAACAAAGCAACTTCTCCCACTCAAAATGATTCCTCACAGGGAAATGGTTGCTACTGTGTGGGCTTTGCATCTCAACACTCCAGGTGCTCAAATATGTAACAAGGAGGTGCAATTCAAGAATGCCTCTGGCAAAAATTCTCATTGTACTCTTCACAACCAGCAAGTCATAGATAGTAGTAACAGGATTGATATTGTCTGTGATGAAAACACATATGTTTGGAAAATGGCAATTTTACAGGGAAATTTTAGAGAGATGGCAGACAGACTCAGGCCCCAAAAAATAGAATCTGAAGAAGCAGATATTGATCAAACAGAATTCCAGTTGCATTCTGCAAGGAACAGACACTACTGGCCTGAGAAAGGAACAGCCAAACACTCACTGGCCTGGCTGATGGCTCCTCATCAATGGGCATGAACATAAGGTTTCCTTAACCTAGGGGTCTTCCAGATGCTGAGTAGAATGGGAGTGTTTACAGTGTGCTATTGTGACTTGCAGAGAACATTGAAGATCAGAGATCATGCTATGGCTGAGTGGCTGTAGTAGGACACCTGCACTGTCACCGGCATTCGATTTTCTTGGAGCAGCACCAATATAAGCTATTCTTGAGGTTTGTGACAAGAAGCTCAAGCTTCCGGACAAGGTTTTTTGAGCTGATACTGACAGCTTTTTCTGATCTGCTGCTGGCTTAATGCAAGGCAAACTGCCTGCTGCTCTTCTGGAAAGAAGAATGGTGCCATGAGGAGCTGTTGCTGCCGCTGCTGATATACTAACATTGTTATTGTCCATCTTTACCACATCATTTAGGCGAGGAGGCATCTTCCCATATAATGGCTTCAGCATCTTGATGTACTTCATCCACCGATCCCTTGCTTTTGACCTCTCTCCCGCACCTGCTCCTACATTGGACATGAAGCGCTCTTCTGCTGTTCCAGAGACAGCCATAGAGTGTACCTTCTCGGATTCTCCTGGAGCTGTTGAATCGTTATTCTCTGGCCCACTCTCGTTGTCACTAGATTCTGACGCGGTCAGTACAGCACCATTTGCTCCGTTCTTGGTTGGCAGATGGGATGGGTCACTTCTTCTTTCTCGTCTTTCACGATCTGAAGTGGCTTTGAGTACTGGTGGGTCTTCTTCTGCTGTGGCAGACGACATTAGAGAAGAAGCTGTTTCTTCACTGCAGCTTGAACCATGTTCAATGCTAGGTGTGTAGGGTGGAGGAACTACAGTGAAATGCGGCGGAGCTTGCGGAAACGAAAAGGAGGATTCTGAAAACCGATTGATCTGCTGCTGCGTCTGACGGGCCTCTGGTTTCGGCTCTTGAATTGAAGGCTTTGAAGAAGCCTTCTTCAGTGCCCCGAACAAGACATTCCACTTGAAGGGTCTTAACCAGGAAGAGAAAGTACTAGACTGATCTTGCTGCTTCTTACTGTGAGTGCTGAAAACTTCTCTATTGTGAAGAAATGGCGGCTCCTTGGAAGATTTGAGCAGCACGGGTTTATTATAAGGCGGCGTGTTTTTTTTTGAGTTATCAAAACTCTCGTTGCAGCAGCTGGCAGCAAAATACGCATCCTGTGAACTGCCATTGGAGTCCCGCGAGGAGCCACCGTTATCAGCCGCACTACCTGACTCCCAACTACTATAGCTGCCGACATGTGATTGAAAACTTGAGCTCCGAGAATCAGTAGCCGCAGTAGTTTCGATACTGGGAACAACATCTTCTGCTGAGGAGTAAGACACACAAACGTCCTTCCGATACGCTGGCTGGAACAAACGAGAAAGATTGGTGGGAGGCTGTAGCAGCAGGTTGCTATAGGGTTCAGCGACTGTCGTCCCTGCAGCTTGGAAAACACAAGAAGAAGAATCGTGCTGCTGATCGTCATGATCAGCTTTCTCTTGTTGATTCTCGTACAACAATTTCTCAACCATCTGCAGGCGGGGTCGGAGATGGAGTGGCAGCAGCTGCCCTTTGTAAAAAAGCTCATCCGCATGTGTAAAGCGGGCGTCATCGATCCCAACGCCCTGATCAGCTGCTTCAGCTCCTGGAACTACCATGCCGAACTCGAAGTCACGAGCTGAGCTTGACGAATGCGCCCTGCAGCTGTTCACCAACGACTCCCAATGCAAAGGCAAAGTAGCATTCTCGTCAAAATACAACTGCTCCCTTTCGATCCCCGGCTCCCCGTCGTCCGTAACTGGACTTCTGAACGAGAAAGCACCATCCCCGGCCTCATGCTGCTGCAACCTTCCAGCTGATCTAGTCTGCGTTTTTCTAATGAACACTTTGTAGTCCTTCCCGTCTCCGTTCCTGTCTCTGGCCATTTCTGCAGAAGCAGCTAAAGACTGCAGTCTAACTCTACGTTGATCTAGATGCTGCTCCATTCCTTAAACCCCTCTGTTAAAAATCCTGCCGTGCACCGGCTGAGTTAGAGGAAGCTATCTATCTCTATCTATTCACTGGCGCCTAAACATCTATCTAAACCCTCTTTGATTTTCTTTGGGTCTGCTTGCTTCCTATTCCTTCTTCTTTGCCATGACTATTCCTAAGACACCAAGAACTATTGAACCTGAAAAAAGATTCACCGTCCCTTTCTCCGCTTGTTCTCTCTACCCCATCATGATCCACAGACGGCATCACGAAGACCTCATGAAAGAAAGGGCGATGGTGACGTTGATTCTGCAAAAACCTACGTCAAGGACGGTGAGTCCTTAGCCGTCCATTCTGCAAAAACTTATGTTGACGATAGTGAGGCCTTGAGTCCTTAATCGTCGATTTTGCAAAAACCTATGTTGATGATGGTGGGTCCTTGAGTCTTTAGCCGTCGATTCTTCAAAAACCTATGTTGATGATGGGGAGTCTTGAGTCCTTAGCTATGGATTCTGTAAAAACCTATGTTGATGATGGGGGGGTCTTGAGTCCTTAGCTGTTGATTCTGCAAAAACCTATGTCGACAATCATGACTCCCTTAAGAAACCCAGAAAAAGAAAAAAAAACTCATCCACTCAAACGTTCCTGGCTGCACGAAATGTCCAACCCACCTCACTCACGAGGTTGTTATGCACTCCTCCTCCAAAAGAAGAAACGAAACCAGAAAAGAGGACACCGAGACTGGTACATTGAAGATGAAACTAAGAAAGGAAAGAGGGGGGAAAAAGACCATAAACGATTTTGCCTTGGGCGGGGAGGGGAGGGAGAAAGGCAGAGGAACTCGAGATGATTGTATCTAAAGGAACACGGAGAGATGGAAAAAAAGAAGAACAAAAACTCTACTTAGCCTACCAAGGAGCCAGAAATGCCACATTCAAAAAACTGGAGTTTTCCACTGACTTCCGGCAATGGACAGAGATTGTCCTTCACAGCAGAAGCAACTCAATTTATGACACTGAAACTGTAAAAAGTGTGGAACAGATATGGAAGTACATTATCTGATTCGACACCCAAGTGCTGAATAATTAGTTTCTTTTTTGGCCTAGGCAAGGATATTGTGTTAAGATTCAATATAGAGTATATTAGCTTAAATGGTTTTGGCCCCTAGATAATAGGTCTAGTTGTATATGAGGATTTTTGAAAGATGATATTTTGGCTTGTGTTGAAACTTGAGATTAGTTATAGGGTTATAGTATCTTGAAGGAATTTGGTTTCCTTTAGAGGATTTTTTGAAGATTATATTTTTGCATGGTGAAATAATTAAGTTTCCATATTTCTTCCTTTGCCTTAAGATACTTTTTAACGTAATTGGCAAGGCCACAGTGTGACACACCCCTTGTTAATAGAAAATTTGAGTATGAAAATATAATTTATGATAATTTCGGCTTGATAATATTATGCTGGGAAAACAAAAACAAAAAAAACTCAACAATGGTGACTCATTATTGCACTTAATCTGCAGGAAATGTATGATCTCTTCCTGGTTGCAAGCAACCAAGTCTTTTAACTTTATCTAACAACTTAAGTGAGTTGTAGTGGTACACATTGGAGTGAGTCTTATGAGTTAAAGTGATTGATAAAATTGCCTACTTGTTAGATATTGATTGGTGAAAACAAAGAAAATGATAGATTCCAAATATACCTTATACACAATTGTCAACAGTTCCAAAACTTTTGACATCAATGAATTAGCAGGTAATTTCCTTGAGATTTTGCCATTTCAAGCGGATAATTTTTTTTAATATTTGTATTTTATTGAAGTTGAAAAGGTACTAGGTTTGTGAGAATGTGAGAATCTTCAAATTTCCCCCAGGCCCACAAACCAGATAGCCTGAGATTTTTTACATCAAGGTTTGGGGCAGGGTTTTTTTTTTCCCGCCTCCATTTTGTGTTGTAGCCACATTGATGATCATCCACAATAGGAATTATCCAAATTTGGCTACAGATAAAAGAGGAAAGTAGAAAACTTTTGAGACTCCTGCCATATTTTGGCAACATACTGGAACCTATTGTCTAAATATGGCAATTTCACAAATATGGAAAACTTAATTTCTGGGCACTAAATATGAGAACTACTCTGATGTGGCTTTTGGTCATTAGTCAACAAGGGGTGTGTCACAGTGTGGCCTTGCCATTTACATTAAAAAGTGTCTTAAGGCAAAAGAGGAATTATGGAAACTCAAATATTTCACCATGCAAAAGTATAATCTTCTAAAAAATCTTCTAAAAGGAACCAAAATCCTTCAAGATATCATAACTCTATAACTAATCTGAAGTTTCAACACAAGACAAAATATCATCTTTCAATATTCCTCATATAAAAATAGACCTACTACCTAGGGCCAAAATCGCTTAAGCTACTACCGTATCCTCTATAATGAATCTAAACACAATGTCCTTGCCTTGGTAGGCAACGCCAATAAATTTACATTGATCATAAGTCATAAAATTCTTTCAGAGTCGTCATCTGGTCGTAGCATACGAATTGGCCACTGTGAAGTGGCTACAATGGGGTTGTGGAAAGAGGTTAAATGTGAATCAACATTTTCATGTTGCAATGAGGTGGTGTTTACACACACCCTGGATATCCAGAGCTCCATACACCTATTTGAAGGGATTAGCAGTGCACTGAAGCAACCTCATTCTAAAATTGCAGTAAAAAGAGTGAGATACACTTTGGTTTGTTGCAATGATTTCACCATTTCAACCCACTCAACCCACCCAATTCAAGTATTTCCATCCCACATACAACTTCACAAGTCAATGGACCTTATTTATTTGGTGCTTTCACAAATTTGTCTGTCTGGATCTAACAGATGGGGGCTTGCTGTGAAGTGAGAGTGGAACAACAGAAGGCTCTAAACTCTAAACCCTAAACCTTCTGGCTTCAATAAAACTTTGACATGCAATGGTTGATAGTCTCTATCCTTCCACATGTACAGAAAAAATTAAACATCAAAAGAAAGTAAAGAACATACAACTAGCAAAAGTACAGAGAGATTTCTACAGTTTATAGCACACATCAGAAAGTTTTTTCATTGGAAAGAATTCTATCAAAGCAATGTCTCCTGAAAAAGTGAACTGACTATACCTGGGGCCATTGTTTATTGCTGATATGAAGAAAAGTCACAATTACATTAGGGGCTAATCTTATCTCTTGTCATAATCCCTTTTCAATAATACAATGGAGATCATTCAGGTTATCAAGTGACACACCACATGACACAACAGCCAACAATGGATGCCAACCTCAGGCCATCAAAGCAAGAACAAGAGAGGTTGGAGATCAATGTTGTTTTGGCTTAGTGTTAAACCTTATGCCAAAAGAGAACATATCTTGTCTTAAGCATTTTGGCCAACAGTTGAACTCTTTCTTGACATCTTAGCCTAGGGTTAGCTATTTTGGTCTGGTCCTAGAGTCATTTTTTGTTTGGCTATTCCATACACTAGGTACCATGAAATTTGAAATATCCCCAATGAGCTCTACCAACACATTTTCTGGCTTGTCTTTTTGCACCCACTTGTTTTATATGTTTTGCAAAAAGTTTTTTTTTTGTTTTGTTTTGCACATTGATTTTGAATCCAATGCTTCCCAAGAGAGACTAAGCAATACCAAATAGCAACATAGATTTTTAATCCAATGCTTTTCAAGAGAGAATAAGCAATATCAACTAGTAGCATAATTTTGACTTTGAAAAACAACGATAGTATTTTTTATTTAACATAAAAGTAGGGTCAAAACAATCAAACTTTGCAACAAAACTAGACGGCTTTGCATGTTGAACACTATTAGTCATTCATTTTTGTGTTAAACATAGTTCATTAGAGGTTGTTTAGTGTCTTCCATGAGTACTTGTTTTCTGAGTTGAAAATAAATGCTTTTATTGTACATTTGAATGAGTGCTTTTAAGTGTGTTACTTTAATGCCATGTAAATCTTTATAACATCTATGTAGCACCCAATGTTTGTATAATACATTACTAATTTTGACATATGTATGCACCTTGAGACTTAGTGAGTGTGCAAAAAACAACTTTGATGAAAAATAGTCATTTATAATTCCTTTTTACCAAGTACACCTAAACTTTTTTTAAATAACCCCAATGAGAAAAAACCAAACCTCATACAATTGTTTTTGAAGTTAACATTTAATTCCAAATTATTTGACCACCAAATGTACCATCCACTATTCATGAGTCCATGGTGGATGAACCATATGGTCCATTTGAACCAGCACCCACCAAGGCAGCAATTGAGGATGAGGTCATTATGGTTGTTAGTGGATGACCTATAATCATAACCCTAGATCACCCCAACCCCATTAGTTCCTATGTAATTTCACCCAATTCCTTCCTTCTCTCTAACTACTTTTTTCTCTTTTTGTCACCACCACCATCACCACTTTTTCTTTGCCTCTCTGTCATTGCTACCATTGCCATGGGGTTTCAAGCTTGAGAAGGAACATGTGAAAGAAGAACCTTGTTGAGACTTGTGAAGGACAATCTAAGAAAGAAATGATTTGCAACTTAAAGTGAAGAAAGCAAGTCAAGTTTTTTTCCTCCTTCCTTTTTCTACCCTTTTCAAACCTCTTTCCTCTCTTTCTTCTATTTCCTCCTTTCTTTTCCCCTTTCTCTCCTCTCCTTGCTTCTTTCCTTCCCTTTCTTTTAACTTTTTATTTTTTGTTTTTTTATTGTCACACTTCTCGTTGTCTTTTCATTGATTTTTGTTGTTGTATATTTTTCATTTTGGGGTGCATTATTATTATGTCATATTATTTGGCAAGTAATGTAATAAATATTTGTTGTTGCATTGTTCATAAAATAACATGACAACTTTTTTGGTCAAACTTGTGATACTCACATGTGAGTCACAAAATATATAATGTTTATTTGGGCCTATCCTACAATACATGCATCCATTTTTATTTATGCATTTAGTTGTCTTATATTGAATCTAATGAAAGAAAACAAAATTAATGGAGAAAAAAAGAAAATAAATGGAGATAAGAAAATAATTTTTAAAAAAGAAAAAAATAAATGAAAGAGAAGCAAAAAGAAGAAGATATAGAAGAAGAAGCCAAAAAAAGGAAAAAAAAAAAAAAACGCCCCAAAAATAGTATAAACGCCCCAAAAATGATTTAACAATGAAATATTGCAATGCCTTTAAAACATTTACCCATCGTCAATTTAAGTTTTTAGTATCACATTAAGCTTTTACAATCATTTAAACTTTGTCTTATCTATGATTATGGTTTTTAACAACATGAGGGTATTTCATTTTGCTACCCACCATTTATGTAAACCCTTCCTTAAATGGTGGTTGTTAATTTGTAATGCATCCCATATAGAAATATTGTAATATAACATTATGCAATACCTACATTCTATAAAGTCCATTGTATATTACAATAGAACATTAAAATTTGTTCAAAACAAAGGTGTTGAGGTTTTTGCAATATATGCATGTGGCAATTAATGATAACATCTTGTCTTTTTGCATTGGTAGGATTAGGTAGATACGTAGATAGTATGTAATAGGTTGGTAAGTGGTTACTATTGTAAATAAGGTAATGTATTCAATGGTTATTAGATGGATGGTTTGTATATAACTAACCACAATGGTTTACTATGGGACTTGAATATAATGAAAAAAGGTTTCATCTCCATGCCCATCTTGTATGGTGAGTGGGTTGGTGTTGGTTATTATATCTTCTATTGACTCACTATAAAAAAATTGTCAATTTACAATTGTAGTTTTCAATCATAAATAAGTTGCAATGAAAATCAATAACTAAAAATCTAGTAGTTAGATATATAAGTGAAATTACATACATATCTAGTTGCAAATGATGATTAAGCACAATAACACATTTCACATGGATGATGTATACATTCAACATACATGTTCTCATCCATTGATTATCCATATGCAACTTGCAACTAGTTCCCTTTTTTGTAACTCATTCATTAAATGCCACTTGATAAAATAATAGGTTTTTTAATAATCTCTTTTGAAAATATAAATTGAATCATCGTCATCTATTTTAAATGTCTTACAATGTCATCGCATTTATCAATGGAATGTGCCATGTAGCATAATTTGTTATAATGGGAATATGCCATGTAGCATAATTTGTTATAATGGGATTATGCCATGTAGTATATTTTTTAAATGGGATTTTGCCACGTGACATAATTTAGGTGAAATTCATGGAAATTAAATTAAATTTCAGCCAAAATAAATTTAATCAAATATTTAAGTACGTAGGTAAACAAGACTAAGTACATAAATAAATAGGGGGCAAGAACCTAGATTAATTTTTTCTTTTGGGTTTAGGGTTAAATCTTTTTTATGGTTCATCCTAAATGACACGTGTTTTTAATATAAAATATGAAACAAAATGCCCTCCTCATATAATTTACAAAATGGAAACGAAAGACAAAGCATATGGGATAAACTTTTTAGTTATAATTTAGTTTGCAACTGAGCATTAAGTTGCAAATTAAAAAGTTCATCCATATCCTTTATTTTCCTCCTTAGTTTTGTAAATCTTATAATTAAACGAGTAAATAATTAAATAACTAATTAACTAATTTACTAGCCATTAATTAAATACCTACCCACTTGCCCACCAACCAACCTACCTACTACCTAGTACTCCCTATTAATTAATAACAATCATATTTTTCAACAACTATTGATTATTTTACTTAATAATAATTTAATAATTACTATATAACTAATTAATGACTTAATTAATGATAAGCTATTAATTAAACTTTAATAAAATTATAAATAATTCATTCATTAATCACTATTGATTAAATATTGCTATTAACTAACTAATTGACTCGTGAATTCCAACCCATCATTTTAGGGATTATTTGTCGTTAAACCATGGTGGCAATTATGGTATTTAAAATGTTAAATTTGGAAATATTTCATAATAGTTTAAGGTATTTTTATAATCCAAAAAATGATTTGGCTTTTAGTCAAATTTGTTTCCCCATCTCTTTAAAGGCTAGTATCATTCCTATCGTTGCATTTATAAGGAGTTGGGCACTTGTTGCTTCATGTTTGGCCTTTCATTTCTTGATTAACCGACATCTTTTCTTGTTGAAGGCTTTGATTTACATCAATTCAAGCAACCTCCCCTTTCAATAATGATTAAAAATAACTTATGACCTCCAACCACCCATGATGAATATGTCTTCCTCCTTTTGAACAATGTATTAAGAAATAGTTCACACCCATAGGATTCTAACCTAAAACATTTGCATCATCACACCATTTCCAACATTTGTTTGAATGGGGCATTCAACATCCATTGAATTTGCATCATTTCATGGTTAAGCTTTAGTTCAAACACATGGTTCACAACTTGATCTATCTTTTCAAGGTTTTGATTACAATTTCCAATCTCTTCCAATGCCTTATGAATTTGATTTGGACTACCCCATCTTGCAATAATAGGCCTTCCTCATTGGGTGTTTAACCAACCCATTGTCCCATTGGGTATACATCTATAACGTGCCAATAGTAATGAACATGAACATACAAGATGCCATACATCATGTCTTTGCATCTATTGCAAATTAGAAAGGTATTTTTATGTGGTTTGGTAATTATTACATGTTTTTTTCGTCTTCCACCTTTCAAATATTGAAATGACATATCAACATTGTCCTCTCCAAAGGTGAGGTTTGTACCTTTGCAAATGTCATCATTATTGGTACCATTTGTGCATTATTTTTTGTTTTGAGCAATTTGTACATGTTATTTTGCAACTCCAAAGGAGGCAAAAACATTAAAAAATAAAACATTAAGACCAACATCCAAAATATTACTTCCTCCCCTTGGCTATAAGGTGTAGACATGGTCAAGTAGACCAAAAAACTAGTCTACATACCCATAATTCAATTAAAAAATGAGACATGTTTTGACATAAACACATTAAAAAATATTTTAAAAAATTATAAGTAGAAAAATGAAATTGGTAATTCTTACATTGAGTTTATGGTGGGTTGAATATAAAATTTGAAAAACTTTAATATAATAAAAACAAGTTACAAGAAGATTTGAAACTAACTAATCAATATAGTGTTCATTACCCTTGCATTAAAAGTTTTATACATTATGATTAGAATATGCACAATTTGATAACACATAAGCATCTTTTAAACCTTCATTAACTTAATTTTTTTAACAAATTAATATTTCATCTACTTGCAACCACTTTTATAAAATAAAAAATATCATTCAAGTAAATGCAATTTTAAAGAATTTATTTAAATATACTTCAAAATGTGCATATTTAATATTATAGTAATAAGATGAAAATTTATCATCATATTAATCATGTAATAAATTAATATTTCTAATTCCAATAGGCCAAAACCATATATAGTTAATTGTAATCTTTTTGACAAATAGCATAGACTTATATGTTTGACCATGCTTTCAACTTATAGAAATCTTTAATTGTTTGCACAAACAAGTTAATGAATTCTCACCATTTTTGTCCCAACAATGCATGGGGTACAAATGGTCTCCAAGGACCTGCCACTTCCATCTTAACCAATATTTTCAAACTATGGGTTTTGATATTAGGTTTGTAATCATGTATGCCACTAATGACTACATGACTATGTAGTTGATATTGACATGTCATTTTTGTCCATAGTTGTAGATGTCAATTGTGACAATGTACTTCACGATTGCAATAATAAAACACATATCCAATGGTCCATATTAATTAATATAGGTTGTTGGATTAATTAATTAAATTTAAAATATGAAATTTATTAGCCTATTAAATGTTGCCACGTGCAAGCCTACAAACATATATAGGTACCTTAAATGACCTAACTAGGTTTAAGCACTCGAAATGTTTTAAGCTAAACTAAAGAACCTAGGCCCTTAGGCACCTTTGATTGCCTAGTTTAAGGTAGGCCCTTAGGCACCTTAACTTAAGGTAAGTACTTTACACAATTTGAACCACCTAGCCTGGGTAAACTAGGCCATTTAGGTTAAATACATACATAAGTACCCTAGGTAGCTTAAGTGGGTAGGCTCTAGGTGGCAAGTGTAAGGATTTGATCCCTTGACTTTCACATTGGGGTCAAAGTCTTTTCCATTGCACCACAACATTTTATGTGAAGAAAAATGTAATCACATTATCATAAACATATCTTCAAACTTACTTTAGCAACCTAACCTACCTACCCTAGGGATATTCCTAAAAGCTACCTAAGGGTTGCCTAGGCTATCTAGAAACTATTTTAAAGCTCATAGGGTTACCTAGGCTTGCTTAAAAATATCTACAAATTTCCCATTCCACGATTTGGTAGTGGAATGCATGAAAAAATCATTTTTTCATGGGTTTGTATGTTTTGCAAATGGATGTCGTGCGTTTAAAACACAAATGATGCTCAAATAAGTACAAGGCTAATATGATATTGTTAATCCCATCACATTGTTGTGATGAGTGATCCATGCATCACAACTTTTGTCACATTCTTTTTTGAAATACTTGAGTGTGGCAAAGATTGCCATGATTCATGTTCTAGGTTCTATTGACAATGAATGGTTTTTTCAATTCAATTTCTTTTTAAATAAACAATCTATGCAATCATTTGAACCCTCATTTGTAGCTTGTTGTTGCTATGTATGCACACAAAGGTTCATCACACCAAAGGACTTTCCATTCCACAATACAAATGACATGTGGTCAAATGCATGCACTAGAAATAGTTGGGGCTAGTATGCTTGAGTTCAAATGTTGAAGTTGGGTTTTTGCCTCTTGTTTTGACAATATGAGTAGGGGTTGGGGGTGGACAATTTTTTTAGTCATACTATGATGCTATTGAGGACTTCAACATAGTGAGTTTGTGGCAAGATTTTGAGTAGGTATCTCGTATCCATAGCCAGATTACAATTGATAATTAGGAGATCAAATAACCAGCTCATGTAGATAAGAGCAACTTGGCTTGTCAACAGTTGGGACTATTTGTAATTGCCTAAGGTAGTTGCCTGGATTTATCAAGCTTACCTCCCCTTTCTTTAGTTGATAAGCCTCATGTGACTGGTGTAGGTTTCAATACTCAGTGGTTCCCTTACCTCCATGCGGTACGCCTCTTTTGGGCTGTTTGCTTGCTTGGACTTTGATGCTCTCCTTTTCTTGGGTGCTTTCTTTTTATGAAGTTTGGCAGGGTTTATCATTCCATCATCACAAAGAAAGGCACGTTGATTATAGTGCCAGCAGCCACGTTGTATTCAGCCAGTAAAAAAATCAACCTCCTACGCCACGAACCAAAAATGAAAAAATAAAAATGCAGATGACCATATCTTTTTCCAGCTTATTTTTGTCAAGAGCCTTTTTTGTTTAGGAATTAAGTTTCGCTGCACTCTCGCAGATTCACAACAATTGACCCTACTTAAATGAGATGATGAATCATGAGATTAACTGAGTTTGATAGAACTTATTGTTTAATAGGCAGTCACACCATGTCCAGAATTTCGAGTACAGACATTCAGACCAGAAGCCTGGGAGTTGAGGACTTAAACGCAACATTAATGAACTATATTAATAATTTTCTCATTAAACGTCATCGAAAGCCGTTACAATTAGTACCTGAACAAGATTGAAGGAAATTCATAATAAATGTAGAGGAGATACATTGCCAGTGCTCGCAAATCGGCCGAACCCCGCTGAAATGAGTGATTGATTGGAAGGCTGATGGAGGCTAGTGTTCTTTTGAGGAATTTCCTTTTGGAGCCACAGTGGCGACCATTTATAGAAAGATGTAGAAAAATTGGTGATCGTCCTTAGGAAGATTTAGCCAAATTTGTAACCATCCTTACATACGTATATATATGGCTACACACTGGAAACCAAATATAGGGATCTGGCGATTTTTTATTTTATTTAATTTCTCGCTTTTGAAGGCTGAAACGCTTCAAAAACATTTCATTTCGAACTTTTGATTTTTTTTTATTTCGCTTTTGGCGAAATTTTGGCAGTAAAAAAAGGCTGATGGTGGCAAGCATGTACTTAGGGTGGGTATATTATATTTACTTCCCAATGAGATATAAATTTTAGTGATCTTCTTACCAGCAAATTTTCACCAATTTTCAACCCCAAAAATATTATTTCAATTTTCAACCTATGCAAAGGAGTTTTCATGGGATAAATTTTAGTGATCTTCTTACCAACAAATTTTTACCAATTCTCAACCCCAAAAATATGATTTCAATTTTCAACCTATGCAAAGGATTTTTCATGGGAAAAAACAATTGCCCAAATTTGCCGGATTTGGTATAGGTGATCTACAAACTTCCCTCCTTGGCAATTTGGCAATTTCGTGTTAATCCTCAGGCATTACCCAAACTTCCCTGCTGTGTTGGGAGCATGGAATTTTGCTTTGTCAGGCACATCACTTTTAGTCTTTAAAAAATGGGCAAGGTCTTAAAAAATATAATTTTCAAATAGTTTTTATGATAAGTTAGCAAACAAAATAGAAGGATATGGATTTTGAAACTTTGACATTTGGCTAATGGTGCACTTAGGGTCTAAAACCTATTCACTCATTTCAAGACCTGGTTTACTTGGAGGGGTTCCATTGTTTGCATTTATTCATTTTTTATTTCCTACAACATATGTGTTCAAAACACATTTTTGGACCACTATGTAATATGAAGCAATAATTTGAAATACATTCAATATCTGATTAATATTCCACAATATTTTGAGGACAAGTCTAGACTCTAGACTCTATAGTCTAGACCTTCTATTGATTTATAACATTGTAAGAAGCACCTCCAAAGAATAACTTGAATATTTACAGATCTATAATTAGCTAACTATTCAGCTAATTATAGATCTCCTTCACTGTGTTTTTAGTTAGCTGAATAATTATAGATGTTGAGAATGTTTTCTTCATCTTCCAATGTATTATGCAATCAAGTACTTATGCCTACCATTTGGATTTGTACATGGTATTATTTTTTGTGGCCTTATTTTATTTAACTTTGTTGTTGTGGACTTTGAGTTGTCATGTGTTGGTATGGAGTCTTGACATTATCACACTATACTATATATAATAGATCCTTAATGCACCTACGGGAAGCCTTGTTCATTTTGCAATGAAAACTTAAACATGGAGGATAACTCTTTATTGCTACCTTAACATGTATTTCAGTGATGCCATAATTAGCAATGCTCAATGACATTAGTTTAGGGAGTTAGACTTTATGACTTCTAAAGATGTATATGACTTCACCTCTTGCAAGCTTGGCAATTTAGGTGATTGTATGCACCCCTTTCTTTACATAGTTGCTATTTGGCACAAATTTTACAATACAATGTAATGCACAAGTAGATATTCCATAATTTTTACATATTTCAATTCAAATCACAATATTCTTTAGTCTTCTGAATCTTAATTAAATGCAGAGTCATATTATGCAGGTCACATGTGCCATATATTCATGTTCTTTGGAACAACTTTGTTCAATTGCAATTCTTACCATCGTTACAACTAAAACTTTATGTTGCATGTTCGACATTAAATACAGGACATAAAACAAAGAAACTAATACAATCATTCTCATTAGCCATGATTTGATTTGATTTGCGCATATATATATATTTATTATTATTATTATTATTATTATTATTATTATTTTAATTTTTTTTTCAAAACAATAAAATGTGGAAAAGTTTATAAATAAGATTAGGTGATGACAAAGATCAATTTAACTAACATGTGGGCTATGCTCCAATAGTTGACAAATTAGAGCAACCTACATGTTACAATTGATATTTGAATTGAGGTGAACATCATTTTATTGTGAATTATATTTTATATATTTAAATGCTGCTAAAAATAATATTGCAACAAGAAAATCATTTTCAACCATAGAATATGATCATGCCATTATAGTACATATGTCAAATTACAATTTGAAGACCATACAAATTTGTAGACTTGATGGTCTAAAATGTCACATACATCTAATCAGTTATTGTTACAATCATTTTTTAAGAATCATGTAATAAACATTTTTTATGCAATCTTTTTAACGTATGTGATAAATAAAAATGAAAGGAAATATTCAATTTTTTATTCCCATATTTGGAAAAATAACTAAATTTCAAAAAAAAATTGATTTTTTTTTACCACAATTTCATGTGGATTTTAGAAAGGGGACATATTCCTTACCACAATTATATATTTTGGACAAGTTGTACACATGTCAACTTTTAATGCTAAATTCCTCTTGGGATGCTCGCACATGACACAACATCATAACTTTGAATTAAAATATCGATATTAGTGAACAAATTGGTAATTTATGACACAACTTATTTTCAATATAAATTATTATTCAATAATAATAACAGCATAGTTCAAATATTTATCTTAAAATAATTTAAGTTAAATGGACTATAATTGATATTAATAAAATCTTTAAACATATGGATAGTCTAATTGAACATATTATAACTCTTTAGGTTTCTATAAAAAACCTAATAATTCAATTATCATTTGACCCAAGAATCTCAACGTTATTAATACATTAGTTACCCAAATATCCAAACCTTTAATGGAATCTTTTTCTAATCAATGCAATGTCGTGCCACAATCATCTTTCTTTAATTGCAAGCACATAACATTGCAAATAGGTTGAAACATTTGTTGAATGTCCAAGGTATGAATTTATGAACATATGACCTTTTGAAATTTATCTCTTGGGAAGACCTTATCATAACATGACTTTTCATTATCACATAATAATATTGTGATAACAAACAATTAAAGATGATCCTAATAAAATTAAATTAAATTAATTGACCCAATGTTCAATAATGTAAGAAATCAACCCCACAAAGTAATGAATTGATTCAAAATCACTTTAAAAGAATATCATGTTGGAATATTCTTATGGTTACGACACGGATTCTTTCAATGGGATGCCACCAAACATTTAGTATACATATTGAATGATAAAATGAAATGGGAACTTATGAATCTTGAAATTGGCACATTGAACAAAGCTCTTTAAGGTCCCTTTTCACTTCATCATGTACCAATGTGCCAAAGTTTCTTTTATTTTCATTGGGAGGCTGATAGGTTGTCTTTGCATTCCATAGGGATACATCATTATTTGTTACATGTGGACAATTAGATGAAATAAAAACTAACAATGTAGTAAGCATTTCATGATGTTCGTGTGTTTGTCACGACATGACTAATGCATTTGGATGCAAATGCACCCTTGTGTCACATCAATTTAGGTCAAAAGGATTATTGGACAGTTCGGGGCATGTTTATGGGCAATTGAAATTAGGCTCGTTTGGTCACATAAAGCTTGTAACAATGGAATTTTTTTAATCATCGCAAGCTTGGCAACCAAAAAAATTATGTTGCTAAGCTTGTGGCAACCAATTTTTTTTATTATGATGCATTTGATTTTGGTCGTATGCTTAACAACTGAAAAAATTTGGTTGCCAAGCTTGTGGTGATAAAAATAAAGTCATCACTAGTGATGTGGCAACTAGATTTTTTTTCAATCATCGCACGTCTCTAAATTGGGTCATTTGATTGATAATGGATTGATCTCCACCATTGATTTGGAAACAAAATTTGGTCTACTTGGTAATAAAATGTAAACCTTACATGTCAATATTCACTTTCTCTTTTGAGGTGTGTGAGCCTTGTGTTGTTTAACACCAACCATTGTCATATACCTTGGGAAGGAGGGGTGAAACCTTTATGGGTGTTTGAATTTCAAATCATCAAATTGCATTTGCAATTGGTGCTAAATTTCAAATCTAGCCCTAAAGGTGGAATCCAATCTGATTGTTTAATACCTTCATTATATTGCTCAAGCCTATTGTTCTTGTGTACATTGTTTTGTAGATGGAGGAAAAATGGAACGTGTGGAATCCATGGTATTTGATGCTAAAAGATAAGTGGGGGAAGGTGGAATGCAAGTTTTGCAATAATGTCATTTCATATCACAATTATAAAATGCTCTTCCATTTGGGCATCAATACGATGGCAACAACTAAGCTAGAGTTGCAGTGTGTTCAAAAACACATCCATAGGTGAAGGCATTATTTGCTTAATGCGGTGGACTTGCCCTTCCACCACTAAACAACTTGGAAGTGCCAACCCATATCTCGAATGAATGAACAAAAGATGTGGCCATGGAAACATTGAATCCTTCAGTGGAAGGAAAATATGCTTCGACATTTCAAGTGGAAGGGGCTTGAAATTTCACCCCCCCCTACAAACAACACATAGGCTCCTAATAGATCCACAAATAAAAACATTCCAACTTTTCGATAGGTTCCATTGCTCGAAGGATTGCATTCAACCAAAAAACAAGATTTGGACAAGAATTGGGTAACTTTATTTTATGAGGCAAACATTCCCTTCAATGTTGTGTGACACCCACCGTTCATAGAAGTTGTGAAACTAACCTTTGAATCTCGAACCTACTACAAACCCTCATCATACCATGAATTGTGCATAAAATTGTTAAAGCAATATATCCAAGGTGCATGTGTCGAAATAGGTAACCAAGAGGATGTGGAATTTGATTCACAAATATGGAGCAACCATTTGTTCTAATGGTTGGGACAATGTTGCATGGCATTCATTGTTGAATGTAATGTTTGCTTGTCCAAGTGGCGATGTATTCATAGGTTCCATTGACACAACTAAGGAATGGAAGGATGCCCAATACGTATGTAATGCATTAGGTGGATACATTGAAACCATTGGAGTTGACAACATTGTATAAATTTGTACAGATAATGCTTCGAGCATGAAAAGTGAAGTTAACCTTCCAATTTGTCATTTTCCAAGTCTCTATTTTCAAGGTTGTGTTGCTCATTGTCTAGACTTGCTATTGGAAGATTGGGGAAAATCAACATGGGTGAAACGAATTGTGAAAAAGGCAAAAGCTTTTTTTTTTTTCGTACAACAACACCATGCACCACTAGCAATCTTTCATTGTTATGAAACCAACCTAATGTTGCTAAACCCCACTAAAACGCATCTTTCAACCAAATTTTTAATGGTACAAAAGTTGCTCAAGTTTAGACCTATCATTGAGCAAATTGTTGTCCATCCTAATTAGATAACTTTTATTAACTCATTGTGTGGCAATCATTGTCAGAAGTTGCTCACCAAGGCAAAAGTTGTTCAAACCAACATAAGGAGGGGTGAGTTTTGGGACACTTGTGCCAACTTTGTACACATGGTCGAACCAGTTTTAGTGTGATTGAGGGCATTTGATTGCAAACAACCTTACATGGAAAGGGTGTGGCTTATCATGAAAACATTGGAGTGACATGTTTTATCATTATGAAATCCTCGATTTGAATTGCCATCAAATCTTGCAAATGTGATTAAAGATCAATTTCACTAGAGGTGGAAGATGTTGACAACCAATCTACATTATGCAAGGGCCCTTTTCAATCCATACTTGTTGGGTGAAGCTTGCTTACATGATGATGCAAATGTAGAAGAGGCCTTAAATAAAGTTTTGTGAAAAATAGCTCATACCCCAATTGCCTATGCCTTAGATTTAAAAGATTTTGTAGATTTTTTCAAAAGTTGAGGTCCATTTTTTCACCCCCCCCCCCCCCCCCCCCAAGTTAAAGACCTAGACTTGCTCGCACATGAGTGGTGGGATTTGATTGGAACTAGTGGACACACATTTGCACCCATTGCCTGTTGCATTTTGGTGCAAATGTGTTCCATATCATCTTGCGAGCAAAATTGGAATTCATATTCATTTGTCCATAACTGATTAACATCAAATTAGATGGAAGACCTGGTGTACATATACACTAACATCAAGTTATTGTGAAAATGACCTAGCACCGGCCCCATGACATGGTATGAAAAGAATGTGTTGTTTAAAGATTCAATGTTTGATGTTGATGAAAATGTAGATGCAAGTGACTATTTAGGTGAAAACCCCATAATGTAAGATGAACCAAATGAAGATGAAGTTGAACATATCCCTTTGAATTCCCTCTTGATGACAAGATTCCATTTTCAAAATTGTTGTATGATTCAATGGTTTGGCAAGTTTAAGGGTATGACAATGGTGATGCAAATTTGAACATGCCATTATTAAATGACAATGTTCAAGTGTTTGATACACCCCCTTAAATCAAAACACGTCCATGCAATCAATGAATTCCATGGAAGTGGACCTTTAATTAATGTGAACACACCATTAGCTCGAATCATCATTCCAAAGTTGAATGCACAACAAACATTAAATAACACTTCATATATACAAATGGACCCATTCATCAAATCCTCCCAATATTGTAGTTGATGACATTAGGGATATTACATTGGAGCTAGGTGTGGGATTGCATACAATCACTAACACAAGTGCACCCCAAGTTGTGGATCCAAGTCATTTAAGACTTGAGAAGTCGATAAAAGGTGATTCACATTTTGACCACACACCAATCAGCCAATACTTGTTGCGTCCAAGACCCCCAATATTCAAAGTACCAATGGGGTCAAAAATAGTCATTTTGGCAACTTCCATGAATCATCTTTAGCCACTTATTGAATATTCATCCACACGTTGAATTACTCAAAGGAAGAGGCACACTGTTCAAACAACAATTGTTTTTGTAAATGAAAATGATTATGAATGACCACACACCAATGATGGCATTTTGGATATTGAGGGACAATGCTCCACCAAATGTATTGTGACAAATATCATCACAACTTTACGTAGGACAAACATTTCAAAAGTGGAGGAGGGGCGCAACAGTGATGATGATGACAATGACACCAACATTCACGATGAAGCAATTGAAGCCCTAAATGATAATGATTACCATGAGCCTCGACCCCAACATCCAAATTCTACCATTAATCATCCTCCTAGGTCATGAATCACAAGGGTTTCATAATCATAGGCATTTGGCATTTCATAATTCTTACACATATGTTGAACATTATATGCAAATCCACATGGTGGCATAAACATATTTTCTTCCAACTATATATATTTTTTGGTAATAAAATCGTAACCATCTAATTTGGGACCTTATTTTGAAATTGGTGTATTTCATATATGACAATTTCATATCCATAATTCAAATTGGAAACTTTCAATTCCAAGGGCACTTATAATGATCCACAAGGCAAAAAAAAAGAGCATTGAGTTATAATTATTGTAGTAAGAGAATAATTAAATTTTATATAAAAAACAATATTTAATTTACTTGAACCAAATCATTTGCAATATCTATCAAAAGATGAAACCCTAATAATACATTATAAAAATGGTATTTCCAATAATTTCTAAATAGATCTTCAAGTGGCAAAGACATTTGTTCCTTTTTTCATTTATGAATTCAACTGAAAATTAACAAATGCCATATTGTGTCAAAATAGTCATGCATGTTGTAAACATGTCAAGGTGTCCTCACACAAGAAATCCTCGTGCAAATTGGAGAAATCTAAGACATAGATTCCATTGAACACACGTGGAAGATATTTGACATTGGTGCCATTGTGATCCCAAGTTATGAACACATTTTCCTTGTCCATACATTGTCAATTCTAACATATAATGTCAATGGTATGTCCTTGTACAATAAGTCCTTTGATAATCAAGAAATATCCACATCATATCGGCCTTCTTCTTGGCCTAGGAAATATAGGACATTTTCCCCTTCATACACCCAAGTCACAATGGTGTGTTCATCCCATTTGCCAATCGACTTGATTATTTTTCCTTCAACTTGATTGTTCAACATATTTTGTTTTGCAAAAAAAAAATTGGAATCACAAAAATAACCAAAAAACTGCATGGAATCCCCTCCCCCCTTTTCTTTAATGTGTTGTGTGCCAATTGCCCAAAACAACCAAAATCATACATGTATAAAAGAAAGGGAGGAAAAATTAGAATCTAAACCTCCTTATATAGGTTAAATTAGGGTTACCCCAAAACTAGGTCACCCAAAAAATTTGGTGATTGAAAACATTTGGTCGCCATCCAATGGTGTTTATAATGTACCAACCACATATGGCTATCAAATGTCATCAAATGGTGACCGAATTTTTCAAGTCACTAATGGGTTGTGTGGATAGTTGATGACTAAAACAATTTAGTTGCCATTCCTCAAGTTTGAAGGTGATTGAAAATTTTCAATTACCAATTCAAGAATATGCAATCAACAATTAAAAAAAAACTTTAATCACCAATTGGCGGATTATCTTATTGGCAGCTGAAGGCAACTGAAATTGGTTGATTTATGGTAATCAAACCTATTTTGGTTACCTTTGGTCACCAATTGTACATTGGTTTGATTACGGCCAAACCACTTTTTGGTCGCCATCTAACGACCTTAACTTTACAATGCTTAAAGGATGTTGGATGGAAACCAAAAAAAATTAGTTGCTAGCGAATCTAGGTCATTGGACTAAGCTTAATGCCACATCGTGCATTTGATGGCAACCAAAAGTGATGGAAATAGGCAGTGATCTTAGGGTTTTGGGCATGTGTGGGTCCATTATAAGACCCACACATTTGTCATTTTGTGTACTTTCTTCCCTAAATGCGAAGACTTTGTTTGTTCTAAACATTGAGTGCCATACACTTGGAAGAAAGTGGAAGTCCTTTGGAGGGCTTTTAAATTCATGACACTAATTGTGAAAACAATTGTGTGCTAGACTTGAATGTTGAACCTTTCAAAGGACCCCCATACCGATTTATTATACTTTTTTTTAACATAACCTTAATTTATTAAACCCTTAACTTAATTTTCTTTAACCCTAATTTATGTTTACCTATTTATTAACAGACAGTGGGTATGATGGCAAACAATGTAGACCGAAAGAGAAAGGTCAAAGGCCATGGTGTGAAAGGAAGACAACATGAAACAAAGCTCGAAGCATTTGAAGACCCAACTATTGTAACATATGCTGGATGGCAAAACCTTTCCCAACTTTAGTTGTACACTTTATGTTCACAATATGTGCGGTGGTGCCACATTGACAAGTAACCACTTTCTAAGCATGAGACTCATAGGAAAAATATTCACCCAATATACAAATTGCCTAGATGAACATATGAAGGCATGCATGTTAGAGGTTTACATAGCCATGAAAATGAACCATTTTTTTCCCAAAACCTAGGTGCCTTTGATTGTGGCATGAATGGTTTATGTAGAGTTGGTGCTTGGGGTTCAGGTTGATTAAAGGATTGTTCTAGGCAATCGAGCCAACAATGGGCCTTCATATTAACCAAATATATATACATTGGAAAATTGATAAGCTCCTCCAAAAGCTCACCTACCTCTTACAATAATTTCTCAAGCTCTTACATGGAGACCTTAAATTCCTCCCTAATCGGCCCTTGTCACTTTCCTTTTCCCTTTTCAACTAGTACCACCAATATTGGTTGTTCCCAAAATAGCAACATCGAATACTTCTTATATTCAAGAATTGGATCTTGTGACAAATGACTAAATTATTTAGTGCCCTTGGGAACAAATTCCCTTTTGATCAATGTTGAACACATACAACCCCATGGATGTAGCACATTTACATGTTGTGGTTCAAATGGCACCTTATTTGCCATTTGACATGATAGACAATCAAGGGCAATTGACAAAGGTTGCTAGTTGTTAACCCAAATTTTTTGTATGTATATAGTAACTAATTAAACTAACTAATAACCAATGATGTGGTATAATTTTAAGATTATTTTAGTTTATAAATTATATGTCTTAAATTAACCAGTATGTTATATGAACTAATAATTGGTCTATTACAATAACCAATTGTTAATAAAACAAGTTGATTTAAACTTGTGACAAATAATTTTATTATTTTGATTTTGAAGGTTATATTGGTTAGTGATTGTTTAAGTTGAAACAATATTATGAGTTAGTACAAATAAGACTTAGAATTGAATTTAAAGATATTTTATTTTCTGTAATTCTTGGAGAGTTTTTGAGTTTTGAATCAATTTAATTTGATTTTCTTTGAAGCTTTTCCTTTCTATTCTTTGGAATGCAAAATTTATAATAGTTTATTCTTTATGAATAAGTAAAAAGTTTTTATCCTTCTTGTGTTTTGATATTTCAGATTTGGAAAAAAAAATCATTCATGTTGATAATTTTAATAAACCAAAATTAAAAAATAGAAAAGAACATGCAAAATTAAAAGGAATAGAAAAAACCCTTAACATTTGGTGACCATGCAATGGAACAAAAGTGTGAACAATCACGTTTACAATCTTTGGTTTTCAACAATTGCTTTGTTTTAATATTTTAAATTTGGATTTGTTTTAAGTTTTAATAGTTTTATAGGATTATTTTTGTGTTCATACTTTTTTTTTTCTTTAAAAACCAATAATTAAAGATTTGCTAGGATTTTCATGTTGATCCTTAATTTTTTCTTAGCAACTTGTTGACCCAAAAAAAACTTAAATTAATGATTTTTGTGAGATGTCAATAGTAGTCACAAGGGGCCTTAGAAGGTAATTAGAATTGAAAACATTGCAACAACATGTTCGTGAGGTGGTTCAGCCACAAGAACAACCACGTTCTCAATATGAAGGAATACAATTGGTTGAAGTTTCAAATAATGAGCCTGAACAACTTGTTACAACAAATGTACATTTTCATTAGATACTAGTAGAATAAGAAGAAAGAAGGGAATCACAAGTACTTTCAATTGGTCGATTTTTGACACCCAAGCAATTGTCCCAACAATGAAGGTCAAATGCATAATTGGGTGGGCCAAACACTGAACTTGTTCGACATGCTTGTGAGGTAATTTTTGCAAGACACATATGGAAATTTGTGACACTCGGTTACTATATTCCCATAATTATTGTGCCCTCTTAATCAACACAATTGTTGGTTACTATACATTTGAATCAATTCATGTTTTGAATCCAACCACAACAGATTTAGAATTGGAATGCAACCAACTTTTAACCCAGTTGGAACAACTACGTAACCTTCACATAAATTTGGTTATCAACAACTTGTAAAATTGGTGGAAGTAGTCACGGGCCCTGTTGTTATTTAACAAACACAACCATTTCATCAAATTGTTTGGCTAAATGTACCTATCATGGGAATCGTTGAATGACATTTGTTCAACAAAATTTATTGGTTACAACCACACAATCCACTATTGAAGTTGCATTAGCATGTGCATATTGTCAACATGTTGAACATTAATTCAATAATTATCCCTTTTGTGGATGATAAATTGAAAAGATTGATGAAATAATATTTCATAACTTTTTAATACCATGCAGTACCAAACAAACCAATGACACATGTTGGTGTACCTATGCAACAAATTTGACCACAACCAAGTTTGGTTACTAACCCAATACCAATTAGTCAACATTTAGGTTGGCTACAACATGTTACACCATTAATAACAAAGCAACTTATAATTGTACTGTACCTAATGTGGTATAATGCAATTTGATCTTTTGTACCTATGAATGTTAACATGTATTATATGTATTATTTGGGAATCAAGGAACCTGATCCATTGATTTTTAGAAGAAAGGAGGGATATGCAATAGGTGTTATTCAACCAAAACCAATGCCAACTATTGAACAATTAGTGTAAAACCAATATCTTGTCAATGTTCTAACTTATGGACTATAACAACCGAATCTCATTGTGAAAAATGTACATGTTTAGCAAATAATGACAATAATTCTACCTCTTAATATACATGTTACCATTCGACTACCTATCTATGGTAATGGTGTTTCAATCCAGTAACCAAAAAAGGCTAATCCACATCCATAGCCAGGTGGAGAATTGCCTAGAGGTTCACGTAATGGAGGATTGCCAAGAGGAGGATCACTTTATTGAGACCCACCTGGAGGACCGCCATGTAATCCACATGTTGGATTTATGGATGGTCGGCACTTAATCCAAGGATATTCATGCCACCATAGTCTCAACTGTTATAGTTCAATATGAACCAACCAATAAATTACCATATCCAAAGCTTCAATATCCCACATACGTGAAGGATATCGATCTTGATGCTCACATTAAAGTTTTCAAAAAGGCAATTAGAACTAATGGTGAGACTATGGAGGCTGGTATTATCAACATGTTTGGTTTCACTTTATGAGATAACATCTCAAAATGGGATAAAAACTTTGTACAAGATCATCTTAACTACACATTCAGTGAATCGGAGCAAGCATTTTATAAACGCTTTTGGACTATGAAAAATGACAAAGAAATTTATATGAAGTTAAAAGAATCTCTAGCAACAAGTTGGTAAATGGGTAAAGGTTTATTATGAACGTTTGCATAAACTAGCTAATTACTTACAAGTGAAAGCTACTAATGTTTTCCTTACTACTATTTTCAAAGCAAGTTTATAACCATACTTTAGATTGGCAACAATAGGTATGATGAAATATACCCTTATCAAACATAAGGAATAGTGATTTATGAGGAACGTGGATTGGTCATAGCAAATTATAATGTTTTGATAACTCAACCAAAGTCCAAACCAGTTGCACAACCTATGGTCGCTTATACCACTACTAAACAACAATTAACCTATTCAAACTACGGTCAAATAGGTCATGCAAAAGAAACATGTCATAATAGGAAGAGAGAATAACCAATAGTTCCTATTATACCCACTAAAGTTGTTAAATTAGTGGTTGAAGTAACTGCACAACCTATTAACTAACTAGAATGCCATTGAGATATCCTTGTATTATATGTTTTAGCTCTGAACATATGCACATGATTGTCCTAAAAAGACAAAAGTTCATAACATGTTCCAAACTAAATTAACTACTACTATCATTCTAGTAACAAATAACCCTAAAATTGATAATGTACTAGTTCATGTAGTTGTTGTTATCATGACACATAACCAAGTACCAAAACAACAAGTTCTTAGAGAACATGAATCGATGAGGGCAAAAACAACAACTAATGGCAAACATATGAACAATTGCATGATTTTTTTGTTCATATTATTAGGGAGTTACAAGGGAGTGATTTAACATCACAAACATTCATTGATTTAAATAGACCACTTCATTCAAATTGGGTTGGTCTACTAAAACCAGTAAGTCAACAAATTACTAGCAAGCAACCTATTTAATTGACTCCACAAATAAGGTCACCAAATAAAACTTTGGAGGAAATTTTGAGAAACATTAGTACTCAAGTTTTGGAGAGTAAGTAAATTATCAATTTGGGGCAACTCTTGAAGATTATGTCAAACATCAAATGGTACATTTTCAAACCAGTTAAGTATGTTCAACCTAAACCTACATGTGCAACAATGGCATCAATCATTA
Organism: Sphagnum tenellum; assembly: GCA_963921925.1. Lineage (NCBI taxonomy): Eukaryota > Viridiplantae > Streptophyta > Sphagnopsida > Sphagnales > Sphagnaceae > Sphagnum > Sphagnum tenellum. The sequence goes on from OY998144.1 coordinate 20,445,646, forward strand.
GATGACAATGATTCAAGTCCAAGTTGGTAAGAAATTCATTGATGATGTGTTGATTGATGTAAGATTTGGAGTAAACATCATAATTGCAAACTTGAAAGTACAATTAGGTTTGTCAGAAGTCAATCCAATGCCTTATAATCTACGTATGGAAAATCAAACTATAGCCAAACCATTTGGTCTTATTAGGGATCACAAGATATTTGTTCATGGAATTCCTTATATGGTTATATTTACCATTATCAACAACAATGTTCTAGATTCTAATTACTCAATGTTGCTAAGATGCCCATGGTTGAAAGATGCAAATGTATCCCATGATTGGGGAACCAATATTGTTACCATACAAGGAACATGTACAATAAGAACCATACATATTACTAAGAAACTTAGTGTTTAAACCAAAAGACCAAAAACTTTAGTATGTCATGATTTATAATTTATAATATTTGATGAAAAAAAGGATGTGATATTTGCCACAAAACTAAACGTGTTTTCAATAGGAACCATAGCAGTACCTATTCATATTGAACCTATTCTAAACTAGCATACATATTAGATATCAGTATAGCAAAATCGGTCCAAAAACAACATGTTAAAGTAGTAGGTATATTAGATGTAAAATTTAGTTATACCACCTAACACTATCAAACAACACATACTTGAAACTTTCTTCCAACTAAAGGTTGGAGAGATGATCATTGATGAGACACTTGCTTGAAAGTGAGTACAAGATCTAACCATAGCAAGAGTGGACTATGATTAAGGAAGAATAGTTAACCAAAATCAATTTGGGTACCAAGGAGAACATGCAACAAGTGAAAATGAACTCTACACTTGAACCAATTGTCACAAATCAAAGTGGTTGAACTTCTAAAGGAATTTAAACATGTATTTGCATGGACAAATAGACCTAAAAGGTATTCCACTGGAGATTATTCAACACCATACTAGATATTTTAGTACCATTTGCTCATCAAAAAAGATACTAGTTGAATCCTAACTATGCTGCTATTGTCAAACAAGATATAAACAAATTACTTGCTATTAGTTTTATCAAACTGGTTGGGGAAGCAACCTACCTATCTCCAAGAATGGGAAGTTGAGGAATTGTGTTGATTTTAGGAAATTTAACGCAACAACAAAAAATGACCCTTATCCCTTGCTTTTCACAGATGAAGTCATCAACATAGTTGGTGGGCACAAAGTTTATACCTTTTTGGATGGGTTTCCAAGATATCATCAAATATCAATCACACCAAAAGACCAACATGAAATTGTTTTGTGACGGATTGGGGGGCTTTTGTCTAGGTTGTGATGCCATTTGGTGTAAAAAATGGATCGCCCACCTATCAAAGGGCAATAACAAAAACTTTTCATGAATACATCGATGTATTCATGAAAATTATTCTTGATGATTTTAAAATTTCCAAATGACCTATCAACTCACTTCAAAAAACTAAATAATTATTTTCTTAAGTGTAGAAAGTTCAGTATTAGTCTGAACCTAGACAAGTGTGCATTCATGATGTTTTCAAGAACCATCTTAGGTTTCATAGTGTCCAAAGAAGGCAAAATCATGGATCCTAAGTAGGTTGAAGCCTTAATAAACATGCCAATACTTATTAACCCCCAAGAGATCCAAGTTTTTAATAGGATCGCCCAATTTTATAGGTGCTTCATCAAATACTTTGTTTCAATCATGTCACCTATCACTAAGCTGGTCAAAAAGTTTGAAATCTTTGAGTGGATTGAATAATTCAAAAATGTTTAGGAAGAAATTAAAAATCGATATATACAAGCCCCTATTTTGATTAGTCCAAATTGGGAGCTTGAGTTTCACATTCATACATATGCATTTTAGTTAGTAGTAGGAGCCATATTTGCACAAAACTTGACTAATAAGTTGATCAACCAATAAATTCAATAGTCCAACATGATATTAGAATGATAATACGTTCTTTTGACTAATGAGCTTAACTTCAAGTACGTGGATACTAAATTGTTAAGTTTGTATTCTGAACAATAGAAAAACTCAATCATGAGTCAAAAGAAGATTTGGATCATCTTTGAAAATTCAAAACTTGAAGGCAGTTCAAATTATGTTCTATGGAGGTTTCGCATCAACCATGCCCTAAAGACCAAAGGGCTTTGGGACATAATAGCTAATGGTGAAGATAATACTAGTGCAAGAAGCTCCAACATTGGTAGCTTAATAGTAGCATTTACATAAAGTGGTGGTAATGTGCCAACCGTGGTGACCATGGCTAAAGGACAACTAATCGATACTAGTAGCATTGTGCTGGTAATAGCACCAACGGGAGCATTATTAGGAGCACAAGCTTTAACAGGTGATGGTGGTGTGCCACTTGTGGCAACAATAGGAAGACCTCTAGCAATTATGACAAGAATGTCTAACATTGATATTCTTGAATCTCAATAGAAAAAGAGTAAGACACTCACCATATTCATCATGTATGCGAAGGATAATGTGATCCCATACATTTTCGATGTGGAAAATCCAAAATCGTGTTGGTCATTGTTGCAAAACATGTATGAACCTAAGGATATGTCCAAAAAGATATACCTTATAAACAAGCTTGGTTTGTTGTGAATGTTCGAATAATTTATCATATATTTAATTAATTATGGACTTTTGAAAAATCCAAAATTAATAAATGACCATTTGAAGATTATAAACTTGAAAATAAAATTTGACTTGGGGACAACCGAAGCGTTCCCAAGTTCCTTGATAGACTCAAATGTGAGTTTATAGTGAAAACAATCGAAGAGCAAAAAGCTGGGGACACGTTCCCTAACTTGTACCACTTTGGGGGTAGAAGGGCATGCTGGAATTTCGAGATGGGACTAGGAAGAATGGCAAGCACTTAATCACTCACACGGACCTGCACAAACCAAACAATGAGTTGGTCAATGCATAGTTGGAACATTTTTGGTGCTAAGATGAGCCACATGCAAACTCGGACTCACAAGACTCACCACGGCCCCAACTTGGGGGAAGCCACCACCTTCCCCTTTGTAGTATACTCTATGCTTCTCCATGAGCCCACATCCAAATGGCATTTTGTCTTGGGAATCCCAAATGGGAGTCTCGAGACAAATTCCCAAAGTTGGGACTCTCGCAACTTTGGACCCCCATAACTTTGTGCGCAAACTTTCGATTGAAATAAGGTTTAAAGAAAAATTATAGCCCTTGTTGAGATCTTTCAAAGGTATGTCGCACGCTATTTGCACACAAGGAAATCGGGGTGATTTTCGACTTTTAATGGTCGATAATCAAATACCAATTTGACTTCCGGCCCTTTTTTTGTGTTAGATGTCCAAATGGGTCATGCAAGCCCATTTTAGACATCTGCATTCTAAGAGTTTTCCAATGATACAAGGAACTCCTTAATCCATTGAAATCCGACCCTTGCAATTTTTTTTTTAAAATTCGGAAGTCCATCGGGACTCCAACTCCCAAAGTGGAAGCTCCCTTGGGAGTGTGAAGGTTCATTCCTTCACATTTTCCTACACTCCCAAGAGCATGTGGTGTGATTTCCAGGCTTCTCTCTTGGCCCGCAACCTTGCAAGCCCTTGCCTTGGTTGCGAGCCCAAGGGTAGGGTTGCGTCAACAACCATATGGTGCAACAATAGATATTAATGATGTTTTCTTTCATTAAATGATTCAACAAAGAAAATTTACAAGGTTTCAAGTTCAAAAAACTTGATCTTAACCATTGAATTTGAAAAGTCCAAAATTAATAGTTTAATCCAAACTTAATTAAATACACATTATTTGGTGTGGACCAATGTTGTGTGTGTAAGTGTCAATAGCCGTATATACGACATGTAAATCCAATGTAAGTGTAAATCTTTTACTCTTACACTTACATAAAGCCAATGTAAATATTTATCAAATGCACTTACACAACCATATGTAAATAATTGGGGCGTGTAAGTGTAAGTGTAAAAATTAGAATTTATTTGTAAAGTCACCTTATCTTTGGGCCTCCTTTCACCCCAAACCTTTATTTGGGGGCATCCATAAAATAAGGAAATTTTTATTAAACTTGGGAATGAAATGTTGAAACTGAACATTTAATGTAAAAGGTTCAAGACTAATTATAATAGCTTTACAAATAGGAAAAATGAAAATATATGTAGTAAAAGTGGAAATGTTAACGAAAGAAAAAAGACAAGGTGAAACCAAGTTCACCACAAAAATTGAAGTGCCCCATGCTTGAATGTTAATGTTTTTTATTTTTTTGAATCTTGCCCTATTTATGATCAAACATAAGAATCTATTGTTTTTTCTTTACTTTATAGATAATTTTATTATGTATCCTTAATGACCAAACCTTCTTGCAAAGTCATATGAATTATTTGTGGGTGTATATTTTGATGGTTTTTTTTTTTGCAACGAGCCATTTAGCTAGATTATCTTCAAAAACATTATGAAATCTCCCCTCTTCAAGTAAAAATCACAGTTTTTACATTGTTATATATTTACATTATTTTACATAGCCATGTAAAATCACATACACACACACATGTACATTTACAAATATTTATTAGACCACATAAAATTATATAAATGTATTTATTTTTACACTTACACTTATATGGAATGTAAGTCCCAAACTACTTACATGCATAACATTAGTGTGGACCTCTATTTGCGAGAGTTCAAATCATTGACTTCCAAGTTGGTGAGGATCAAAGTCAAGATACCTCATGAAGAACTAATTAAAGTTCTTTTGAATGGACTTCTAGATAGCTATGACAATCTTGTGCAAAATATTTCAACTAGGGACAAGCTCCCAACCTTTGAAAAGCTTGCATTTAAACAACCGCACGAAGAAGGAAGGTGGTTGCTGAAGGCAACAACACAAATGGACAAAGCCCTCTATGTCAAAACAAAACATTACCAAACTGAGTTTATTAATGAAGGAGAGAGAAGCATTGGAAAGAAGAACGTTGTGTGCTACAACTATAATGAAACTAGACACATCTCAAGGATTTACAAGAAACCCTGAAAGAAACGAGGCAACTTTACAAAGAAAAGAAATAAGAAAAATGCTCAAATTTCTATCCCAGATGAAAATCTTGTTACATGAGGGAATGTCATTGATGAATAGTATTTGGTGACAAAGTCCTTTAAGACTTTGAAGACACACTTGTTGTTTTAAGTGTAGAAGTAGATTGACACAATTGGTTCATAAATTCTAGTGCTTCAAAACATGTCACTAGAAATAAATATTGTTTTAGTTATTTGGGCAAAGCCAAAGGGCCCATAAACATTAGATGTACTAGTGGTCAATCCCACCCCATCAAAGGAAAGGGGAATGTATCATTTTAATTCAAATATGGGGAAATAAAATAAGTAAATGATGTTTTTTACATCCTTGGTATGAAGAAGATTTTCCTTTTTGTGGGCTCCATAGTAAATAAAGGGAAACACAATGATATTTGATCCTCATAAATGTCTCATCTTATATTCAAGCAATCCTAGGATGGTGGTAGGTAGAGGGATTTGAAGCCATGTCAATGGAGCTTCATGCACATGAAATCCATAATGTTGTAGTTGAGTCTACCAAGTTTGTTGAACTTTGGCACAAGAGACTAGGATACTTGAACTATCAAAGCACCCATTTGTTAGATTCAAAGAAGTTAGTACATGGACTCCCATTGCTTCCTTCAACCAATAAAATTTGTCAAGGGTGTATATTTGGAAAGCAGCAATGTGAGAAGGTCCTAAATAAAGGAATAAGTAGAGCAACAAAGTCACTCCAATTCTTGCGCAGTGACATTTGTGGTCCTTTAAGTTGCCCTTTTCTTTCTGGAGCCCAATATTTCTTAGCATTCATAGATGATTATAGTAGGAAAACTTGGGTGTTTTTCCTTAAGAAAAGGAATGAAGCATCAAACAAATTCAAATATTTCAAAGGAATTGTGGAAGAAGAAGCTAGTGCCAAAATCAAATGTTTGAGGACATATCAAGGTGGGTAATTCACCGCAACAAAATTCAATGTTTTTTTGACAAGCACACCATTACAAGGTAATTGATGCAAGCAACAACACCTTATTAGAACAAAGTAGAGAACACAAAAATCGTTCACTAGTAGAGAGGGCAAAGAGTATGTGGTGTTGGGCAACAAGCTTTTTCCTAACTCATGGGCTAAAGCAATAAATTGTGTTGCTTACTTGCTTAATTGTAGCCCCACAAAAGGCTAACCCAGAGGCCACACTTGAATAACAGTTCATTAATAAAACACCTAACTCAAAAGCAATTTAAATTTTTTTGGGTGTATTGTTCATGTTCATGTACCAAAGGAAAACCACAAGAAGTTTGATGCAAATTCCTAAGGTGTGTTTTTGTAGGATACAATTCCAACAATAAGGTCTATAGATGTTTCAACAAATAAAATAATTACCACGCAAGATCTCAAATTTGATGAAGCATTAGCACCTAGTTTTCAAAAACCAACAATTGAATGTGTGCATAATGAGAATTTAGAAACAATAGTTCAACTTAGATCCACTATAGACACAAGTCCGCTAAAAGATGATGGAGGCCTTGAGTTAAATGAAGCATCTCATGAATTGAATGCCCCACATGATGTTGAATTGGAGGATCACCATGATGAAGAATCATCATCACAAGCAACAAAATGGAAATGTCCCAACAAGATCTGCCCCAACATTGAGGTTATTAAATTCATGAAAAGAACTAAGTTCCATTCAAGAAGCAAAAAGTAACTGACCTTGTCAATGCATCTCCACAAAAGACCCATGAGGATGAGGAGCACTCCACTAAAATTAAAGGACTATTTCATTGGAGTTGTCATTGTTGCAAAACTTATAACAACATTAGAAGCATTACTTCACTTCCGCTAGAAACAAGTGATGCAACATGAGATGAATTCCATTTCCAAGAATGATACTTGGACATTGGAAAATTTGCCTTTGGGTGAACAACCTATCACATCGAAATGGGTTTACAAAACAAAAGTTGATGTTAAAGGTGAAGTTCAAAAACTCAAAATGTGGATTGTTGCAAGGAGTTTTGAGTAAACTACTCTAAAACCTTTACACCAATTGTAAGTGGGAGATGATTAAGATTGTGGTAGCTTTGGCGATAGAGAGAAGGTGGGAAATCACACATCTTGACATCAAGACTACCTTTTTACATGGAGATTTAGGCAAGGAGGTTTTAATGCAACAACATGAGGGTTTTGTAGCACCTAGAAAAAAACATCTTTTCTATAAGTTTGAGAAGCCATTGTGTGGGCTCAAACATGCATCAAGAACATCGTACTAGAAAATTAACCAATTATTCAAAAACCTCAATTTCAAACGTAACAAATTTGATCACAAGATGTATTTCAAAATAGGATCTGATGGAAATATGGTGATCATCGTATTATATGTAGATGATCTTTTGCTTGTTGATGATTGCAAGCACGAGGTAGAGTTGATCAAACATAAACTAATGGAGGTGTTTGAGAGGACCAATTTAGGGAAAGTAAAATTGTATATAGGGATAGAACAATGTATTTTCTTGGTTGTATAGTGTTGACATAGAGGGGTTATGCAAAGGAGATTTTGGCAAAGTTCAACATGTTAGATTATAAGGCCAAAAAGGTGCCAATGCATCAAAATTTCAAGTTGGTTTGAAACATGAAATCACCCCTAACTGATATAACATTTTATAGGAGAAAAGTTGGCAAGCTCATGTACCTAGTTCACACATGACTTGATATTTCTCTAATAGTGAACATTGTCTCAAGGTTTATGACAGAACTTCAAGAAGTGCACATGGATGTTGTGACACATATATTGAAATACATAAAAAGAACCTTTGATTATGGCATTCGTTTTTGGCGTGGGGAAAATGGGACCTTCCAAGGTTATGTGGACACAGATTAGGCAGGAGATTGTGAGCATTGAAGGTCCATGTTTAGTTTCATATTCATTCTTGGAACATCTCTAATCTCATGGAGTGCAAATAGGCAATCCTCAATGGAAACTTCATCAACAAAAGTAGAGTATAAAATGATGATAAAAACCACCAAAAAAACCATGTGGCCGAGGTACATGTTGATTGAACTTCAATTATTTAAATATACAAATTCAATTAAGTTGTTGTGTGACAACCAACCAAACATTAAGCTTGCTAACAACCATGTATTCCATTATAGAACAAAACAAGTATAAATACAATACAATTTTATTACAGAGAAAGTGGATGAAGGTTTCATTGACCTACATTACATACCTATTAATCAACAAATTGTAGACATTTTTACCAAACCCCTTAGCAAAATAAAGTTTGAGTATTTTAGAATAACCATTGGGGTCATTTCCATAATTGAATTAGTGCATGAGATTAACCTTGTTAGTTTGGCATAACATTAATTAGTTTTATGAATAATGACCAGATTGAAGGAGAGTGTTAGAATATATTAATTAAGACAATCCAATTTGTTCTTCTAACACATATAAATAAGTGTAATTACTTGTTATGCAACTATAATGTTATTTAAAGATTAACAACTAGTTTTTTAGTTATTAATGTTAAACTTATCCCTCCTACAGTTAAGGTAGATCATACCCACAACGAGTTGATTAATATGTGCTTATCTCAAATACCATATGATCATGATCTTTTGGCTTAGCTTACACTTTGTACAAGGTACTTAGTGGGTACCTATTTTCTTTAATTTATTTTCATGCATTGTTTATAATGTTGTTGGATTCAATAGTCCAACAATACGTACCTATTACTTAATCTTTGTATCTTCCTACATAAATAATCTATAATCATCAATGTAAGAGATGAAATCATTTTTTTGACAAAAGATACCTATTTACTTATGAATTGTGGTTCAATGTTGGCTAAAAACTTGGTTTATCATGGTGAAGGTGAAAGGTTCAACTCCTTACAATTGTAATTTATGTTCATGCTTAAGGGCTGCTGACTTAGGTATGTTAGGTTGGGTAGTTAGGTTAGGCTACAATTTACTTTATACATACATAATACCTAGCTACATACATTTTTTTGACCTACCTATACCTATTTACTACCTGGTTCCTACCACAAAAATATATATTTTAGAATAATTTTAATTTGACAAGTCAAATCATTCATTGTTCACCAATCAAATAGTCCATTGTTTCACTAGTCATTTGATGATGACCTCGTCACTACATACATATTGAGATTTATGAAACAATCTTATTGATGACTATCAAATTGGGTCATGTTTTACTACATTTTTTAATAAATTAATCCATGCTTTCTACTAGTGCAAAGACTTTGTGTTTCCTTCTAATGATCCCACCACCAACTTGTGAACCTATTTTCTTTGGAAGCAATATGAAGATATTTCGTCCTTTACAAAGTATAAAACATATAAACACTAAAAATTATACATCAAAGCTTGCAATCAACAAAAAACAAACAAATAAGTTGTTGTACTTACTATTGGCAAAATAAAAAAATCTACATACCTATGAAATTGTGAAGAAATATTCACAATGGAAATTTCACAATGAATTGCACAATGTAGGGAAAAGTCCATTTCATTTCAATTTAACATGCATTTTAGAAAATTTTAACACAATCAACACAACATTTTGATTTTTTTCCTAGTTATGTTCATTTTGTAAGCCAAAAACAATGACAATGGAGTTATCTAACTAGGGCTATGACAAAGATAACATTTGCAACATTCCATTTTCACATTACATACACATCGCACTTTCACAATTATGATTTGACTTACCATCAAGTTGTGTGTGTGTGGGCCAAATATGAAGAAAAAATGGTTTCCATTGTACTTGAATCTTAAGTTGGCCATGGACTAAATGCCTATTTTAGTATGCACATGTAAGTTTGTCTTCAAAATTTGCACTTACATGGCATCATGAACCAATGATGAAACATAATGGTCGCATAATGAATAGAATTAAATTTCCACAAAATTAAATTGTATTTTCATCAATTGGTCATAAATGGTAGTGTGGAGTAGTGCAAAACCCAAATTAATATCTAAAAGCATCTCCACTAACACTTCATATATGTGGCCCCCAAGTTGGAGACATATTAGTGGCTAGTGGGTTATTAAAATAAATATTGTTTCATGCCAAGAACAACTTCACTAGTTGAAGGCTTGGGCTTTGACCATGCCCAAGTTCGCAATTGGGCTCCTTTTAGGCAAGCAAAATTAACATGTGAAACTAGTTTGAAACTATACCAATCAATGAACTCCACCTCCAACAAGGAAATTTTTGCACATCATAATGCAACAACTGAAGTAGGTGTTTCAAAATGCATAAACCAACTGATGTCAATGTTGATGATTTGTTTTTGGAAGCCATGGTTAATGATCTTCGATAAAACCCACAATAATTTTTTTGCAACCATTTCATGGAGGTTTGAGGATCTTGGCTTGGTAGTTATTAATACATTGATAAGGATTATAAAGAATTGGTTGGCCAAAATCGCATTTGGTGTGAATTTTTTTCACACCCCTATTTATGATGAAATGTTTTGAACAAAGGATGATACAAAATGGAAATTTTCTTTTTTGGAGAAGTATGGTATGAATTATGGGTTATGATGATTATTTTGTGCAAAAAAAAAGGCATGAAATAACAGTTTTAAGGCTTTCAAGCATCCATACATACACAAGTGACTATTTTCTTGTGGGCTACGTGGAAATGTGACTTATAAGTACCATTGGATAGGCATGGAAATGGACATGAAATAAATGAAATGTTTTGTTGTTACATTTATAGCATGTTTGAGCTTATATACTTGAACCAACCTATTGGCGCTAACATTTTGAAGTACATGAATATCAATTATACTTATGGGCTTCCTTGATATGTTTGCATTGCTAGACTACACGCATTGGGAGTCCACGAACTACTCAATATTGTGGCACTACCGATTGAAGACAAAGACAACGATAGGGACAACATTCTTGAAGCAATTTTTGATAAGTCCTTTTGGATTTGGCATGTTTTTTTCAACTTACTAGGTGGCAAAAACAATGTGAATGTGCTTGATTAGTCTCCTTTAATTGTTTAGATGTTGTAAGGAACATGAACAAATTTAAGCTTCATGGTGAATAGGATGACATATTCACAATATTATCTATGAATTGACAAGTGATTGCATGAAAAAATGGACCAATATTAATGTTAGATTGTAGTTTTTTGTAAATTAGTTTTGTTCAAAACCATTTTGGGTTTACCAAAATCAATATTCTATCCATAGACATAGGTTTTAAGTTATATATTTAGAACATGTGTGTTATGAAGACATACATGTGATCATATTCTAAATTAGTGGCATTAAGTTAGTTGGGTGGATTTTAAAATTGGAACATACGATTTATTAGGTGACAATGAATTTTTATGTGATTTTTCTCTTTGTTTTTTTCTTTGGAAATGTTTGTAAGGGTCTCAATATACATTGCATGCAAATGTAACAAATCTAGAAATGAAGTCCTTTGAAAAACTATTGATTAAATAACTAGTTTTAAACTTTTTGATGGGTTAAAAAAAAGTCCCATATCATTTTGAATATATTCATATATGACATTTTGTACAAATGTACAAAATAATGATCTTCAAGTGATCTCAAACATAAATGGAACAATTTATTGTTGGAACATATGGAATAATGTTACTATATGTAAACTATTTAATCATCCTAGGGCTATGAAAAATATAAAATAAATGGACTTGTGGGGATGTATTTGTTTGCCATTTTTGGTCCATTCATTCATGCATTCACCTCGACAAAATTTATTTTAAATGAGCTTGCATTGTGCAAACTATTCATAGCCAAAATATAGGTAGAGATCTTATGCACTAGTGTAAAAATATACCCATAATTGTGTTGAATGAACATTTGGTATGTTTCAATCTATGTATTGAATCATCCAAAATCCATGTAGGTAGTGTGACATGGACACAATTTTTGATACCATTGTAGGTTGTGTAATCTCATACAACTTGATTGTTAAAAATAAGAAAGATGGCAACTCGGAACCACTTTTCGAAACTAACAATGCCCCCACAAATTAGACACAATTTAACAATTGAGGCATGTACAAAGAGGGTGTAACAAAGCTAGAGAACTAGGAATCTTATTTTAATGGATGAAGATTTTGTTAAATATTTATGGGCCTCAATGCTGTGTTACTTTGAGATGTAAATTTCCCTCCTCTAAGGGTAGGTGCAAGATCCCTCCTCTTTTCTAGGATGGGTGTTCATGGATATAAAATGCTTTCCACATACATATCCCAAGAACATACCAACCATCTTGGAATTAGACAACTAGCAAGGCACCAACACATACTATTCATCACGATATGTTTTTCAATCATTTACATTAAGTTAAAGCAATTGAACATTTGATTTGAGTTGTCACTTTTCATTTTATTGCACTTCTTCAATTTGAGCTCCACTTTCAACCAGACCCCTTTTAACTTGTATTTGATTAGTGTGACTTTAAAATGGTGAGAAATGCAAATATAATGAAAATTACTTTCTTGGGCATAAGTTGTACCTCCAGAAACCTACCTTGACATCCTATTAGATAGTTATCATGTTGGATATCAAGTCAAATGTCACAAAATCAACCCTTATGCATACCATGTCAGTATTATTATAAAAATTGTGGAAATTAGTAACCAGGGGTATCTCTAAAATATTAAATCAATAATAGGCAGGTTTAAAAAAAAGCAAAATCTGATCGTCTTCCACCTTTTGCAAGGCATGAAAAATTAATTGGGCAAAGACCTTGCCTTGCCAGCTAAAAATAATAAGGAAGAACAAGCCAACACTATTAATTTCATTTGTGCAAAGCACTCAAAGAAAATTCTTAATGTATTTGGAATCTACCTTATATTCATGAATATTTTTCTCAGAAAAGAGGAGGGATATTATGCCTAGTTGTGAAGAGTGGGTGGGAAATTATGCTTACTTATATGTGTGAGATCCTTCCCACTATTGAAGTGTAGACCTATTAGAACCCTCCCCCTCTTATGTCTCATGATTTACATATATTTAGGTTCATGCCTCACTCTTTACCATGGAGGCTTTATGCCCTACACAAAATTCAAATACTATGCCCGAAAGGTCCCCTAAGTTCCTTAGAAGGGAAAGAGCCGGTCATGAAGGATATCAAAGAATCACCAAATGTATAAGAAAATAGAAAAAGGGGAAAATTTGCTTGGATAATAGATAGGACATCCAAAGCAAAACCATGGTTTAGATGTGTGAATCCCTTTTTGGGAAAGCTGCGATAATTAATATATACTTCAGTTTACGAGTAGGGTAAAGCCTAAGAAGGTGGGCATTCTTAAAATGAGCATCCCTTGGCTTGCGTGGGTTATGTGAGGAATACCCCCGCATTGAGGGTGTTAGACAATATACAGACATTTGGAGGAATGCCCCACCCTGAGGGTGTTAAACAATATAAAAACACATTTTGAGGAATGCCCCCCACATTGATGGTGTTAAGTATGTGCAAAGTAAGGAAACTTTATTAAAATTCTGTATGAAATGCTGAAATTTTGCATTTAATGCACAAGGTTCGAGAGTAATTATAGCAGTTGTACAGGTAGGTATGGTGAAAATATAAGTAGCAGCAGCGGAGGCGCTCAGGGAAAAGGAAAGAGGGGATGAAACTCAGTTTACCACCAAAATTGGTGGGAAAACTAGTTTGTCTCCTAGTTATTTTGTTTTGTGAAATTCCCGGTTACACATTTGATGCCCTATTATGCGGAGACTGGTCGTTCTCGCCCCCTAATCGCCTGCCTTTACGGATAACTTTAATGCCCCGCATTTTTCCATGATATCTGATGGAACACTAAAAAAATTCTGCCAGTGCTTTATGTATTTGTACGTTCCCCTCGATAGGGATGAGTAGTATACTACTAGAAGCCCCTTGGCACTTACTTGCATACTATATAGTATATTCACTAGAGGTCCCTGACTAGTCTAGTGCACATGTATTTTATTTATAACTAGTACAACTTGCTCATGATAATAGGTCCATAAATGGAGTGCCCCGTCCGTCCACTACAACTACGCAGGCTCACTGTCAGTTGCTGGTGGTATTCCGGATTTGATTTGCTTGTAGGCTAAACCTCGGCAACCAAATTTTGTTGAGCAATCAAAACATGTTTCTATCACCTCATTATTGCATCCAACTGTGTTAACAAAATTGATTGATTTGTCCCGCATGGATTTCGCATTGTACCATGCAAATCCAGTAACGCTTTCAGCTGCGATGCCCATCCTTCTCTCCAACAGTACACACAGTGCTGAACTATATGTTTATTGTTCGTTTGTTTGTATTTTATTGTGAACTTCTGTAATGAATCAAACTTTCGTTGGCATTTTTCTTAGCAAATCAAGGGTGTAGAAATTTTATTATTAGAAAAAAATGACATCTAGTGAAATTTATAATTTCTTTTTTCGACAAAAAAATTATTATGTGCACACAAAATATTTAATCATTGTCACTGGTAGTGCAAAGCAATGTGGAGCCCAAATATATATATGTGTATATATAATTTTTTGGTCGATTTTGTGATGTAGCAGTCACATTGACAATCATTAGTCATAGGAAGATTTAGCTAAATTTAGTTATAAACAAGATATGAAAGTTATATCTTTCAATTTCCTTCTATGATTTTTGGCTAGTTGCTCGAGCCAAATACACAACTATAAAAAAAAATTATAATTTTAAAAAGTTTCAAATTTTCACAATTGAAAATGACTAGGAAGTCACTTCATTTCTATTTTTTAAAATTTTAGTTTTTGACGAATTTTTGTCAGGGAAAAAAATGCTCGTGCTCAATGTCCCAACTAATGTTGAGCGGGTATATTTGAATGGGACCTTGATATGTAGACTAATATTGTTGTTTGTTTCAAGGAACTAACAAAACTTATATTTCTCTTTTTGTGATACTCATAATATAATTATTACATCATATGGGATTCCACTAATACCTTGGTTAATACTTAACCTACTTAGTGCATTATTTTCTAATATACAAATCAATACCATTTTTCCACCTTCCAATCTGGTGGTGCTACACAATACCCTTGGTTTACTTAGGGTTCCCATGTGGGCTTTTGAATACTTAATAAACAAGCATTTGGAGAATTATGTGTCCTTGAAAGCTCGATAGTAGGATGGGTGATGCTTACACATTGATAGTCCATTGAAAGAAAACTTTTGTGGTGTTATTTATGTTTTGAATCAAACCAAGATTGAAGATTGTGTCTTAAGAAGTTTGTTAATGTCTATTTAGACCTTTTGTTTCAATTTTTAATAGTGATGTTGTGAGTGGTCAACTAGGTTGGAATTTTGTTGTTTGCTTACAATTAGTTTTCTTGGCTTTAGTTTACAATTTGCATTACTTGCAGTGGTTGAATTAAGGTTTGACAAGTCTTTGATTTGGAAGATAAGTTGAGCATGGATAACATTTCTTTAAGTGAAGAATTCTTGGATCAAACTTGAACAAAACATGGGAATTGAGAAACCATAGAACTCATCAACATTTTTCCAATAAAAATTGAAGTAGTTTGTTGATGCCCTTGAAAGCATAGTGGCAAGTGTGGTATGCAACACTTCGAGCAAACCAATGATTGTGGGTGCTTCACCATCAAGAATCAAAGGTGGATTCTCTTTTCTTTTCTAGGAAGGTGGGTTTAATAGCATTGACATTCAATAGTTGCAAATGATGAGGTGTATAACTTGCCATCCATTAGTTTGATTTGGAAGTTCGAACAACATTATGAACATGCATTAAAAAGGGAATTGTGCAACACAATCCAATTCATGCAATAACTTCAATGAAAAAATATTTCAAACAAGTTCATGGACTAGATTTAAAACATTACATGGTAGATTTTTAGGTTGTTATAAATATTCCTAATTTTGAATGACAAAAGAACAAAAGAAAAAAGACAATCAACCCCACAAATATCACTCAATTTTTGGTTTTGAATAACCTTCCAAAAATACCAATCTTGCAAAATAAAATTATTGACTTGGTTCTTTTCATCACAAAAGGTTGCATGTTTTTGTCTATGTGCAATATAAATGTCTCATTTGATTAAAAACCCATTGGCCATCTTGACTTGAAATTACATCCTTTTACTCCAACTTGATTAGATGTCCAATAAATCTGATAGGTAGCCATATGGTTCACAATAGTCAAAGAATAAAAAATTATAGTGGCAATTCATGCATTAAATCTCTAATCAAATTGTATATTTTCACTTGTTAAGATGAACAAGGTAAACAAGATGAACCATTTGAAAACTATGATTTTTATTAGTGTTGGTAGGGTCTACAAGATCATGGATGATATGAAACATCTTTGCCTTGTTTACAATAATAAACATGATTAATGAGTAATAACTACATATGATGAAAAATCAATGGGCTAAACAAATATCACCACAATATTTTAGTCTTTGTTCAAACATGATTTTTTGAAAAACGTTATGATAATGCATTAATATTTCTAATCTATTGGTTATAACCCCCACCAATAAGAAATTGCACAAAAAGCCACCTACAATATAGTAGTGGTGACAATTCTTGCAAAAATAACGATGCTACTTGGAACTATATTTATTGCAATAGTAGAAATCGTGTTCAAACATTGAAATTAACAAGCCATAACTTGATCTAGTGGTTTCAAATGGTGCTTTTAAAAACATGTTGGGCAAATAGCTAGTTTACCTTCTTCTCCTATTGTTGTTGTTATTGTTGTTCCTCATTGCATAAGGGCCATGGCCATTCTTTCAAGTTCTTCTAGTCTTGCAACTCCCTATCTACCATCTATTTTGAATTCCAAGATTGCTTGCTTACATCCTTGTGCACTTCTAGAAATGTGAAGTTTTTTCTTTTCTTGGATATGATTGGAACTCCTTTAAATGCACCTATTGTAGAATAAATGTTCACATCATGAATTGTTAGAATAATTTCAAATGATTAACACCAATTTTAAAGTTGTCCAAAAATTTCAACCACTTAAAGTTAACTTTTTCAATTTCATATTTAATAGTATTTTTCCATTGTAGGTTCCAACTTTTAAGTGAAAAAAGAAGAACCATATATATTTTTAACTTGTTGAAAGATCTAAGAACTTTACTTTCGTCCAATGGAACTATTGCTATTGTGAGATCAACATTAAGTGAATGAATGCAATGAGCCCATTTTTAACTTGCATTCAATTCCAATTGACACCAAGAATCTCCAAAATGGATATTATCAATATATTGAACCATATGATCAAGAAAAACTAATATTCAAAGGAAGAAAATGATGCAAACAAATGACCAATCATGTGCCTTTTGATGTTAAAAAACACCTTACACTAGTGTGGTTAATTGCAATTCAACTATGTTAAGTAGCCTCACACAACACCACAAGGATACCTTACACATCCTTGCACATAATCTTTTTTATCATCTTCCAACTTGGGCATCAAGGGAATTCATCTTGGTACAAGTTTATTTTTTCTTCTAGCTACCAATATGGTACCATTTGCACATTGCATAAGCCAAATTTGGTATTCTTGAAATTTTCCAAATTGGTACGTGATATTAAATTTTCTTGATCCATTATGCATTTTGTCAAGATAATATATAAAACTTTGAACGATGGCTCTCCCTAATTTTGATGATCTTGAAAACTAGAATGAGTTATGGTGAGTACAATAATTTTGACATTAATTTTGATTTTTTTTATAATGTTGATTCATTTTTCCTTTAGTTTTTTGGGGTTCAAAGGCTGTAATAAAACAAAAAGAAACATGTTGAATAAGCTAAACAAAGGAGGAAGGAAACTTGGGGAAAAAAATGATTATAAGGATAATAGACCTTATAACACACATCATTTTTTTCTTGTGAAAATAGATAATGAAGGATGAAGAAGGAAAGAGGGCACCATGTGTCATACATATTTCAAGGTTGACCATGGCCAACCTTTGACAATAGCCTCAAATCAAAGTAGCTATACTTGTTGCCCATCCTTGACTATTTTTTAATTGTAGTTTCATGCTAGACCTTGGTTTACATAAGAGTTTTTGTAGCCAATGTGTTTCATTAATCTTAAAAACCAAAACATATAATGATTTTTTTTGTTTTGTTAATCATGTTTTTATGCAAGTTTATGTAATCAATTTTACCAATAATTTTAATATGTGGGTGTGTAATTTTATGTATTCAATATTTACTATCAACCCGTAACAACATTTTTGTGGTAATGGAACCTTAAATTGAGAGGGAAAACCCCTTTTATAATTTGATTTGAAAGTAAAAATGTAGATGTTTGTGATTTAAAATGAAACAATAGGTTATGACACACAAATTTCATGAAATAGATGAACATTGTTCAAAGGATAAAATAGGCTGATCATGAAGATTGGTGGCAAACTTGACATCAAGGTTGAGAGTAAATTGCATGTCATCATAAAACCACCTAAGCCAATCCTAGTTCCAACTACTGATAATAATGGGAAATTTTGCTCCACAATCATGACAACACCTTAGTAGTTTAAGGTTTCACATACATCTTGAATCAAATCAATTTGTAATTTCCAAATAAAATGTAATCCAAAGTGTTGTAAAAATCAAATAGGAAAATGTCATGGCAATAAAACCAAAATAGATCATGGGTTGGTCAAAAGAAAAAAGGTTGTAACAATAACAAATATGTGAAAATGAAAAACATGAATACTATCAAAAATTTCAAAACTTCTCAGGATTGCACCTTGATGGATGGATTTCCCTTTGAAGCTACTATTTGATAGATTCATGAAAATTGACTAAACCCAATTAGGTGCAAACATGGTAAAATATACCCAAAAAATGATATCCACTTTTTACCCATTTTTACCTTATATCTTGTGTATAAAAATAATAAAATAACATCAAAGTGGGTGGCATTACAATATTATTTTTTCCCCATCCATCAAATCTATTTTACAATCTAATTGTTGGAACATACTTTACATATATTTTAGAATAATTCACATTGTAAAAATTATATTTCAAAATTATACTTAAGTTTTTTAAAAACTTGTTTTAACCTTTCAATGTACTTTTACAATTTGAAAATTGAAAATTAATGCACAACAAGGAAGAATTATTATCATTTAATTCATTTAAGTAAAAACATTCAATGTATATTAATCTTATAATGAATTTTGTTGTTTTTTTTTTCAAGAAAATTACAAGGTAAAAAAATTATCCATGTTATCGTGCTTTCACCCAATTACATAAATCAATCATATCAAGCAAATAAATTTATAGATTGCAACCATGTGATATTAAGCAAAAAGGGCACCCCCAAAAAAAAAAACCGAATAAGAAGTTGGAGAGATTATGTGTGAAAAACTCAAAAAATCAAGGTTGTGCAATTTGCTTTGCTCCATGTAGGTAAAAAAACAACAATTACATGGTAAAAACCAATAAACTTAAGAAATGTTGTAATGATTTTCAAATAAATGAAAGTCATAAAATATTAAAGTGAATTTCAGTTTTAAAAATCAAAGAAATTATATTGAAAGCCACTTTTTAAAAAATACCAATAGCAAAAACCACCCATTTAGGAAGAAGAAAAGAAAAAAACATTAAGTACAATGAAGCAAAAAAATTAAACAACATTATCTAAAATTTACAAATAGAACATTTGGTGTGCTTGAAGAAGAATAAAAAAATAAAAATTGTGAAAAAGGAAGCAAGTTCATGATGACAATATTGTTGAAAAGAAAGAATTTCACAAAAACTTTAGGATTCATGTCAAATGCAACCTTTCAAAGTCAATATGAAGATTCCACATAAAATTGTCCAATTAGAGACCATGATATATATTTTGCAAAAAACCCCATACCAAGTTCAATATCTTGTTTTTGGAATTTCTTTTTTTGTTCATTGCACTACATTAAAATCCCAAGTCAACTCAATGGCTACATAGTAATTGGATCTACTAGTGTATTTTAGGTGACTTAATATAAAGTAATGGGCTAGCCAATCAAGTCAACATTGGAAAAGTGACATTAGTTAGAAAATGTGATGGATTACAAATTCATGACTTAAAAATTAAAAAATACCCATGAGAAAAAAATTGTTGCACTTTATTATTACTTTAAAATGTATTCCAATGATTGTTCATGATTCTATAAATTTCAAGTCATTTCAAATTATTTACAAATATTCTTAAAAATATTTTATATTAATTTCAGATTATTTCAAATGTTTAATATTTTTGTATAAAAAATGTATTTTATTTTATATTTGGGGAACAAAATTGTTCAAATCAAATAATTATTGTACTTGTAATGTACATGATGTTACGGTGTTTGGACCCCAAGGTGTTTCATGATTCATAAATTTGAAACCTTGTTCTTGTGCGGGCATTTTAATTTATCAAATTAGATCCTTTTAAATAAATTTCTAGTGACACGAGGATTACCTGCATATGATTGATTAGGGTTTTCCAATGTTTGTGAAAAGTGTCCAAGATTTTTAGATATTCTCCAAGATTTTATGATGTGTTGGACATTTCTTGCAATAACTTTAACACATCATGCATTTGTTTTAATTGTCTTGGTATTGTTTCTATTCACTTCATTCCTTGGTTCAAATCTTTGCTTTCCTTCTTGGTTTGGGTTTTGCTCATCTTTGATACCTTGAAGCAAGCCTAAGGCTTAGTAAAGGCTACGTTTCCAAAAACTTGTCATGGGGAAAGATGATTTGAAAGCATTAATTGCATGCCCAAGATTGGGATTGCAAATATTTTGGGAAAGTTTTTCAAAGTTCCAATCTTTCATTATTGTAATAAATGATAAATATCAACCTTGAGCAATTTGTTTTAAAGAACTTGGGATTATGTTCCAACAAACATGCAAAACAATTCAAACCACATAAAACATATTGGGATCATGTATATGGTTTGTTGAACCATAATCTCAATCTAATATATATATTTGAAAAAACACTAGTAATTTTTATAGGTATTTTTTCCATTGAAGTTTTGTTTTGGACATCATCTTGTGTTTCAAATACAATTCAAGAGGGCATTTATCAAAAAAACCACATAGTCCTAAATATATAGTCATTGGATTTCAAATTTAAATCACTTTGACCTAATGTATGATGTCATTCACATTAATATATTGCAAGGTACAAGTTTAAGATATAAATATTTTGTTCATTAAGTGATAACATTGGATTTATTGTGATGGCTTCCTTAAACCTCACCACCCAATTCTTTTGATTATTATTATTTTCCCACATGCATATCCTACAACCCCAAAGTGATTTTTGCAAACCCACAAACTTAAAAACATAAAAATTACATTTTTGATGGAAAAAATCCAACAAGGTCAATACATGCAAGCAAGATTAACAAAAATCTAGCTTGGTCATACTATTGTCATCTAATATTGGTATGAAATATCAAAATTTCCCTCAACTAGTAAAATTATTCTTAATCCTCATTATTTGAATCACTTGAACTGATTTCTTTTTCATCTAAACTATTATTTTTGTTTAAATCTTGTGTCTTTTAAAAGCCTCTTATTGTTACATGTTCTAAAACACCATGTTCATCTAATACTACACATGTTGAATATCTTGCCTTACATAACTTTGTCATGTGCTTGACCAATTCACCAATAAGCTTATCAAAATCTAAATCACATTTGACATTTAAATCTTCATTATTACATTCCAACTCTCCATTAATATCTAAAAGAAGCACATCTTCATGTTCAAGGAGTTCATTTATAGGCAACTCATGCTCAACACATGCTAGTTTGTCCTAAAAGGCCAATTCCTCATTCTCCAAACCCAATTGCACCAATGCAACTTGAGATCACTACTAGAATAGTTTTTCAAATAATTGGAATGCCCCCACCTTCTTATAGCCTTTGAACACACTACTTTGCATGCACATGATGTGCTTCCAACCAATGTATAGCCAATGGATGCCTTCATTCTTCAAGCTATTATTGGAAAGGTCTAACTTGTAATCCTTTGCAATTGTCACTCGTCTAATTTGTTATGTAATGTGGCTTGTTGATCAATTACAAAACTTTTGGCCAACAACATTCTTGAAAGGCTTAATGAACACAATGTTCGCCATTTGTACCACTAATGTGGTCCCTTTTGGCACAAAAATAATGTGGATGTTTTAAAGTAAATTTTTATGGCCAATTCCTAAATGGTGCCCTACAACACACATATTAACATTTAATAGCAGAAGTAGACATTACTTTTTTACAACTAATTCCAACTCCTCACATGTGTCTTTGTAAGTAAGGATGATCAATTTGTTCAATCCATTTTTTCATCCATTTTGACATACACCATTGGTTATTGGTCAAGCTAAAGACAAAACTCGTTGTTGAGGAGTTTTTGTGTTGCATTTGTTGCATGCTTGAAAGACTGGAATCCATCTGCTTTGCAAAAAACATTGCACAAATCACATATTAAGGATCTAACGTCCTTTGTTTCTCTTTAATATTGTCAAACTCTTGGCATCCATGATGCCAATTATCACATGTTGTTTAGTGATGTTATTGATGGCGTTTCCAACATCCCTTTGAGTGTGTAAAGTTAGGTGGATTTCTTTTTCCATATTAGGGTTTTTTTTAGCAAGTTTGTTGTCAACCTATGGCCTCCATGAAATGCATAACCTTCTTTAACTATTCTTATGCACCTTATGTGAGAATCCAAGGTGAAGTTTTTTTTTTATGTCATGGTTGGAAGCAATGTTTCATTATGTTCTTGTACAAGTTCTTGAAAAGGTGACCATGTTTCATGTCCTTTTGGAGGTTGTTAACAACACCATGAAATGTGTTTTTGTGTTGCATCATAGCAAAGATGAACTCCATCAAGAAAGGCATCCACTATTTCCATAATGTAATCTCTTGCTAGAAGCATAACCTTGTCCTTGGGGCATTCCTATTTTCTATAATGTAACAATGGTTAGCAATTTGTGTGTCCCATGCTTCCTTTTAGGTGGTAATGTTGTTGCTTGTTTTGCTACACATTTTTTTCTTGATATGCATTTAGTAGTTGAATTCTTTGTTACTCTGCCTCTTTTTTAGTTAGTGTCTTCTTGAACCCAAACTTGAAAAACAACATTTTTTTCATGGTCCTTGATTCCTTTAAGTGGAATTGATACATTAATCTTGTGATTGACAAAAACTAGACTTTATTGTTGAACCTTGTAACTACTTTTCCCACACCACCTAATCACCTTTTAATTATTTTCTTGCACAATGACTTATCATAACCCAAAAATGAATTTTTAATCATGTAATCAAAAATTAATTATTTAGTGTGGGGATAAAGGAGGCCAAGTTACAATATTCATCTTGTTATGAAAATAATAATATAACAAAAGATGGAAAATCATAGGTGACATGGTCAAATTAAGGAGAAGACATTTAATCATGTCACAGTTCTAAAACTAAATGTTTTAAGTTTGCACAAAATTGCAATAGATATGTTGAAATACAATAGATTTTGAAACTTCTTGCATTAATAAATACAATTGGACATTGATAATTACTAAAATTCTAGAATATAAAATCAAGTAGAAATAATTAATGGAAACCTTTTTTAAATGATGAATAGACTTTCAATTACATAAAAATAAATAAATTTCAAAGGGTCTTTTGCTTCAAAAATACTATGTTTAAAGTGGTTAAAAATGAATGGAGGTTTGTCCAAGATGTTGGAATGGAGAACAAATTTCAAGTCCAAATGATGCAAATTTTATTTGATCTAAATTCTTCAATTTTTTTTGTTTTATGGAAGAAAAATTACATGTACAAAAAAAGACCCATGTCCCTATAATGTTTTAGGATTTCCTTTGGCCCTTGCAAAATAGGAGGAACAAGTTATTATTCATCAAAATAACATAAACTATTAACTTAATTGCACATTTGAATAAGGAAAAAATTAGTATGACCAATATTCATATGTACATTTTATATAAAGGATGTTGTTAAGAAATAAATGTTAAAGGATAAATCCTATCTAATTAATTTAATTTTTTTTTGGTAATTGTAAAATTACTAATAATAGGTAAAGCAAGTGAAACTTTTATACAATAAATTAATGGTTTTAATTAAAAATTTCAAACATTTTGACTTTTTCGATTTTGCAACAATATATGAACATCATCCCATATGCTTACATTGTAGGGTTGTCAAAACCAATGTGACACACCCAATTTGAGTTGGGTGTCATGTTGGTGTGTCTCTCGATGTGTTCATCACATCCATAAAGATTGTCGCAACCCTAGCCTTGAATTCGTAACCAAGGCAAGGGTTTGCAAAGGTGCGGGCCAAGTATGAAGCACGGGATTCACATTTCATGCTCCCAGGAATGCGAAAAAGTGTGAGGGAATGAACCCTCACATTCCCAAGTGACCTTCCATTTTGGGAATTGGAGTCCCAATGGACTCTCGAATCTTTAGAAAGTGATTGTAAGGGTCAAAATCATTTGGATTCAAAAGTTTTTTATATCATTGAAAAGCTCTTAGAACATAAATGTTTAAAATGAGCTTGCATGACCCATTTGGACACTTAACACATAAGTTATAGCAAAAAAAAAAGTCGGAAATCACCTTAGTTTATTTGTGTGTAGGTGGTGTGCGACATACTTGTGGAAAGCTCTTGATAAGGGCTACAACTTTGTTTTAGACCTCATGTCAATCAGAGGTTTGCACACAGAGTTATGGGCCCCAAAGTTGTGGGAGTCCTAGTTGTGGGAATTTCGGGATTCCCACTTGGGAGTCTTGGGACAAAACGACATTTGGGTGCTAGTCCCGTGGTTAGGCACAAAGTATATTATAAAGGGGAAGGTGGTGGTTTCCCCCAAGTCCGGGCCATGGTGAGTCTTGTGAGTGCATATTTACCCGTGGCTCGTTCGTGCACAAATGTTACAACTACGCACTAATCAACTTGTTGTTTGGTTTGCGCAGATCCGTGTGAGCAAGTGAAGTGCTTATCAATCTTCCTAGTCCCATCCTGGAGCTATAGCATGCTCCTTTACCCCTAAAGTGCTACAAGCCAAGGAGTGCACCCCAACTCCTTACTTTTTCGTTGTTTTTGCTTCATAATCACATTTGAGTCTATCAAGGAGCTTGAAAGTGCGTCAAGGATGGAGCAAGAAAATCCTTGGTCACATTTGGGCTACCCCTCCTATGATTAATGATTGAAATTGGATTTTAGTCACCTATTTTACGATGACCAAATTGTTTTGATTACTAAGCTTTTAGTGAATGAATTTTTTTGGTCACCATCTTTTTGGTGTGTCACTATGGCCTTGGCATTTACATGAAAGAATATCTTAAGGCAAAAGACAAATCATGGAATTAAAAATATTTCACCATGCAAAAATATAATCAAGAAAAAATCTTATAAAAGAAACCAAATTCCAATATATCACAACTCTATCACTAATCCCAAGTTTCAACATAAGCCAAAATATCATCTTTCAAAAATCCTTGTATACAAATAGACCTACTACATGGGGGCTAAAATCTATTAAGCTATTAAACTTTATAATGAATCTAAACACAATATCCTTGCATGGGTAGGCAATGATTAAAAAAAAAAGAAAACCAAAACAAAAGTACACAAAGTGAATGCCTTGTAAAATTTACATTAAGAAATGTTGCTTTAAATGATTATTTATTTATTTATTTCATTAATTAATGTTTATCAATTATAAGAGCATTTATCAATGATAATTCTAATTATCCATAATTCAAAAAAATTAAAAACAGATGGGAAATACTTGTGTAAAATTGTGTATGATCATTGTATCTTATGTTTACAAGAAACCCATCATCATTATATAACATAAATTTGAAGACAAATTTCAAATGTGTAAAGAGGATGGAATCATAAATCTCAAATTTGATTACACGTGACAACATGATTCACTTACAAAATTGGGTTCTATAAAATTCACAAGTCCAAAACATGTCAGTTTTAAAAGATCATGCAAATTACACCATATTCCATATCTAGCAACTATCAATTGTGTATAGTTGCCTTCAATAACATTCTTTAGGTGTAGTCCAATTGTATGGAGGCCCCATCAATTTGTGCATGACATGTTGAACAATTATTTATGCCTCTAGATTTGGGTCATACATGTCATGGATCAATTTCCCAAATGACACATTAGTTGAATTGTTCACAAAATATTCTACATCCCAATCATCACCCCATATGACATTTGCTAACTTGCCCACCAAATATGCTTTAGACTTCAAAGTTACAATGTGTTGCTTGGCCATTCATTGAAGGGAATTTGTAGTTTTTAATTCATTATAATCAGAAAACAATTTTGGGGCAACCCACCAATGCATTTTTTTTTGCATTGGTGGCATTTTGTTCATTTGCAAACCCATACAATCATGGCATCACCTCTTGTAAGCACCCAACTTCACCCCAATTGCAAATGCCTATGTACACAACATTTGGTTTATCTTCCAAAAAATGCAACATAATGTTGTCCTTGGACAAGTTGTTGTGCAAAAATTTCACAATGATGTATTGCATTCATAATGTTTACGAATGCCCATGCCAATTTCACACAATTTTGTTTAAAGGTGACAAGTCATGTTCACTCTTCCATATCCGGCCCCCCTTGCCACAATAAAATATAATTATCAATAATGGGAGAATACATCGTGTTGTAATCCAACATTTTTCAAAAAGTTCCCCCATTCCACCAAAATGTGTATGCTTCCATGGTTTCTATGTGGGATGGTAAGGAATTTGATGACATTTGGATGTTCACACAAGCATGCCAAGGCTCCCACTAATCGTTGTTTATGTGGTTTTTGCTTGTCATCTGTCTTTAATGTCTTCCTCACCAACTCAATTGTGCTTGGGATGCGATTGAATCTTTTGATTTGCACCTTTCACAACACACAATAACCATTTTGATTGTTTCCACCCAACAATGGGAACACATTTGTTGTGCTTGGAATCCATACCACACCACTGTTTCCAATTTGGTAAGGAAGTTTTGAACGCCTTCTTCCATCCATGGTGCAAGTCTCATCTTTTTTTAACCAATTCTTCGAAAATTTGGCCACCATGAATTTTTTCCCACAAGCTTGCCACCTTCATGGTCCAATGCACCTTGTCCTTTTGTGTATAAAGGACATCAAACCATTGCAACAAGTTTGTGGCTAAATTTGAAATTTTGCATTCAAACCATTCCAAAAATTGAAAATCCGAAACTTGGTGTATTGCAAGGATCCATTTAATTATGCCAAAAACTTATGCTCCATGACCTACTTATACCTCTTTGGGTTAGTTCCTTGCTTGCTCATAAAAACATTGTCAATATATGCCATTGTGTGCTCCATAAAATGTCATGACAATTTCCTGGAATTGTTGTGTGGTGATTCATTTAGGATCATTGGTTTCAAGCTTTTGATGCTTTTGGGTTTGCATTGATGAAATGCTCTTCCCGTTAGATATTTCTATAATCCCTCACTTATGCATGGTTGAAGGTGGGCCGTTCAAAGGTCTAGGGGGGTAAATCCCAAATGATGTGTGGGATAACATGTTTTGTGGGTTTTGGTCAAATTGACCGCCCGATGGTTGTCCGTTTGGGTTTGGTCCATTCAATGGTAGTCTATCCAATTATCCACTTGCAACATCATTCAATTTTTGGATGTAAAAAAATCCAAGGTCTTTCCAATCACTAATTGTTAAAAACAATTCAAGTCTTGAAAAGCCAAGATTCAATGTGTTCCAGAATTCATAAAATGTGAAAAAAATAGCCCTTTATCAAGGACTTGATTAGTTCAACTCACCCAATATAATGGTGCAACCAAAGACATAAAACCCAAATGAGAACAAAGGTGCTAAAAATGAATCATGGATTGGATTAAAAAACTCATATGCCCTCAAAAACCTCTTCCAAAATTGGTCACCATTGAATGATTGAAACAAAATTGGTCACCACTTGACAATTCCTAAATGATGATTGAAAATGCTAGCATATCCATCTACAACAACCGAAATACATAACTACCATATGATGGCGACCAAATTTAGTTAATGCCACCGGATGGCGATTGAATTTAGTCACCATGTGACTACGGCAATCAAAAACCTTTTGGTCGCCACCCACATGTGGCAAACAAAAGATTTTCAATCGCCATAGTTATGTGACAACAAAAAGGTTTTTAATCACCATGGTTGTGTGGCAACCAAAAACCTTTCAGTCGCCACAATATCTTTCCCCTCCCCCCACCCCTTTTTTTTCCCCTTTTTCACTCTCCCCCTTTGATGGTGATCGAAACCCTGTTGATTGTCGTCTTGTGTGATCCTTTCATTAAAAAATGGGATTATTGATGAGAACCCATTGGGAACTTAAATGTAATATGTTGGGAACAAATGGAAAAATAGAAACAATCATTCCTTGTTGGGAATGAAATTTGATGCAATTTCATAACACACTTATATAATCACAACTATATGTTTTCCATTCATTCCAATCACATTGTCATCAATGAGGTTCAATAATCAATAATTATGGGCCATAACTAATCATTTAATTCATTTTTCAATTGTAAAACTTTACATATGATTATAATTAACTAGGTTTTCATTAATTGTGATAAACTTTTAGGTGAAACTTGTTTGCCCATATTGTTGTATAATCGCTACGATCTATAATCTCTTCTATTATTACTTTCCCCAATATCAATGCGACGTTGTCAACTAACACAGTTTCCTAGCCCAATGGGTTCCCCATTCAAAATTACATCCAACCCAAGAAAATTAGTTATTTCATTGAACATTGCACCATGTGAGGAGATATTGTAGATAATAATGCAACGGCAATGTCATCTTTCAAATGTGGCCTTTCATTAGTCTCCTCCAATGTCCAGTTGGCTTGGTTTTTAGTTTAAAGATCGCTTATGGTGAACCCCTACCCCAATCTTTTCCCTCATCATGTTGTACCAAACACGTTTTGAATTTAGACCATATTCAAACTTGTTGGTTTTTTTGTTATACCACCTTTGAAACATTTGATAAAACCAACGATGTTGTGTATTGATCATTGATGGGTACAACAATTCACATGCCTTCTAAATCATGGATTTGTCATGTTGCCATTTGTTGTATTAATTCCCCCATGTAATAATAGACATGCCAACATTCCAAATTTATTTCATGTTTGCACCCCATGCTTATGGCCTATTGGGTGTGTTAAACCTATTATATTCCCACTATTATGGCATGGTCATTCAAAAATTGAATTGTTCATATAAGCATTGATGAAATGGGGCCCTACATTGATGTGTGGGCCACGAAAGTTCTCCTGTTTTTTATGACATGGTAGTGACATATTCCCAATTGAATTCAGGATAGGTCACTTAATTTATGTTTGCATTTTTTGCCACATTGGGTAAATTGTAAATAAATGTCTTGGATGTCCTAGGCCTTTATGTCAAATTGTGTGATCAAAACCTCCCATTTTCACGATATTATACTTGCATTCTTACAAGCTCTGCCTCCATCTATGTAGCTTAAGATATTGCCAAAGTACATGTTAGATGCATGTGGTTTGAGTTTCGTTTGGTTTCCTTCACACAAACGTTTAACATCTCTTTGATATTATCCTTTCATATTAATCAACATTTGATGGTATCATTCAATGTCTTTCACAAAATTTAGACATTCTTTTTCCGCCTTACTGGCCCTTGCAAATGCCTCTTACGGTGCATGTTGCTAAGAGGCAACATCTTGTTCTAGCCCAAGACACTTTGCTTGGCATGCAGTTAATTCTTCACATAATGCATCACATTTTGATGTCACCTCCCAAAGTTGCATATGCATTACACCCATTTCCTTTCGCAACGACTCCAAAGCATGTTCTACAATGTCAACCAATCTTATGGAATACAATATGCTAGTGTTAAGGGTTTTTTCTATTCCGTTAAATCTTACATGCTTGTTTATATTTTATAAATATAGTTTATTGAAATTATTAACATGCATGGTTTTTTTCTCCAATCTAAAATATCAAAACACAAGAAGCATAAAAGTCTTTTACTTATTCATCAAGAACAAATTATTTTAAGTTTTGCATTCCAAAAAATAGAAAGGAAAAGCTTCAAAGAAAATCAAAGTATAAACTGATTCTAAACACAAAAACTTTTTGAGTTACAAAAAAAATAAAATCCTTAGATCTAACTCTAAGTCCTTTTATTTGTACCAACTCATAATGTTGTTTTTAAAAAAATAGTCATTAACTAGTACAAATTTCAAAATCAAAATAACAAAAGTATTGGTTATAAGTTTAAATCAACTTGTTTTATTAACAATTGATTATTGTAACAAACTAGTTAGTAGTTCATATAACAATTTGGTTAACTTAAGACTTGTTATCCAAAAACAAAAATAATTTTAAAATTATAATGCCTCACTAGTTACCAATTGGTTTAACCAGATACTACATACATATTGAAAAAATGGGTTAACATTACCTCCCCTTGAAAACCAAAATTCGTCTTCAAAATTAATCACCTATATTACCTATTTAACTCTTGCAATTAAATCATCAACAAGTTCATCTATGGTATCAACATGTTCGTCCAAAGGAACTAGTTGAAATCCTATTATATAAACAACAAATGTGTCCTTTAGTATTATATTTGGAGTCTTAAAAATTTCAGAGGTATGAGCAATAAGGTCAATCAAAGTAACCTCTTCACCTATTCCAATCTTTGGTACAATTAATGGTATGGGTTTTGGAGTGACAGGTTATTCAATGCTTTTACTTGAGTATTAGCAACTACAACAGATACTTCCATAGGTTTTGTGGCCAAAGGCAAAGTACAAAAAAACCATGGCTAGCTTTGCTCCTCCTCTAATGGGCTCAAATTCCTTAGTAGTAGTGACAACATGTTCATTTTGAAAACTCGTAGCTATAGTTGTTGCCTACACATGTGATTTTTAAAAAAAAACAATAACAAGTACTTCAACTAGTTTACAAGTAAGTCGGTCGCATTTATAACATTCAAATTGTAATTGGTATGCAACTAGTTCATTCAAGTAGGTTCCTTCATATGTATGAGTAATCTCCAAACCATTTTGGATTTGTTCTTCCGTAATTTCTTGTACGGTTTGCCACCATTCCTTCCATTTCGGGTTTTTATTAGCCAATGTTTTGTCTTGTACCTTAAGCAAGGAATTGTCCTAAAAACATTCCTCAAACTCCTTCAACCAGTTATCCATGTACGTGGTTTGAAAAACTTCATCCAATGTTTTACAAAGTGTTTCCAATTTGCCCTTCAATTCTTGGATCTGTATTCAAAGTTCATGGGTACAATTCTCCATGTTAATGTGGATTTCCGTTATTTTTCCCTGTGTTGTAAACATGTATTCTCCAACTCCAACAAATTCTTCTCCTATTGTACACTAATGGCTTCCATCTTGCCATAATATTTTATTAATTAGTCAAAATCAATTTGTAAGGTCTTTAGGTCATTACGAGTTTTAAAATGAGCTTGGTTTAAATCATTGTACTCTAATTATATGGCTTTAGCCTTCTTAATTGCCCTTTCAGCTTTAAAACTTTTTGCAACCAGATGTTTATTTTCTGCCTGTAATTTAAGGAGCTAGGTTTTCATAATAGTTAAATCCTTATCTCTATTTTGCATGGCTTGTTTATAACTAACTAGTTATAAGCAATAAGCATGTAACTGGTTGTTGGTGTCCATTAATAGGTTTTCAGTAGTATTATATTTGGTTTTTGTATCAACTAAGTTTTCAATTGTCTAAAGTCAGGTCTGGGCAACTAGGGTTATTTGCTTAAAGAAAAGTGTAACATGTTTTAAACTTTCGTGTTGAACATAGGTTTCCGTTGTTTCAAGAAAAATATAAACAAGTCTAAGCTAAACTAGTTCAACAAGTTTAGGTTGAATTAGTTGAACTAATTATGTCCCTATTCATAACGGGTTACTGTTTTGTTTCATAGGAAAATAAGTTTCTTGAATACGTAGAGGTTCTTGATTTGGTACATGTTCATAGTCAAGTTCATTTTAATTTTCCAAGAATTGGTCACTTTTCGTCCTTATCAATTTGTCATGTAGTGACATCAGCTTCCATGTCCTCATCACCTCCTGCCATAATCATGATTCGTTGATGGGTGCGACGTTTTTTTTTCAATGGTAAACTAGTTGGTTCTCGATTCAATTAGTCCTTGGGTGTTGACGGTTCAATTTGTATTTTTATTTGTTGTGAATGTCAAACTGTTCGTGGCAATATGTTAGTTAAGCACAGTAACCATTGTTCACTAATGAATCGCTCCTTGGTTAGAATCTCAAGAGAAGGTTCCCTATATTGCTATGTAGCAATCTTTTTTGAACTAGTTCTGGTTTTGGAGAATCAATAGGCATATCCTCGTCTAACAAAGGAAACCGGTGTTGTAAACAAGAATTTTATAACTAGTCCAAAGTAATAGGTTGTTGCTTTCATGTTAGGTGTTGCTAACTTTGTTGCGATCTACTTTTGGTGCTTAGTCCATAGGGTTAGTCCTATTGACATTTGTGTCAACATGTAATGGAACATTAATTGATAATTTTTTCCTTGTTTGTCAAATTCAGAGTGATGGCAATATGGTCATTGGAATAGGCTACCTTTCTAATTGGTAAATGATTTGTAGGATTGCTACAAACCTAGCATGGTACTCTTCTTTCATCCGAATGACATTCCACTGTTATTTTTTGACTAATGCATTCAATCCAACCATGTTTTTAAAAGCAACTTGAGCTTCTTTTACCAACACATTTGTTACATCAATTATTCCTTTAGTGCTAATGCCAAATTGTTGATTGATTAACGCTTGGTCAATGGTGATTTTCTCACCACAAACAAATCATTTGAATGCATCCATCCTTTGTGGACTCCCAAGTATGCAAGAATTCCTCCAAGAGGTCCAATTGTGGTATTGTTTAGTGAATGGCAAACAAGCCACCCAAATTGGCTCGCTTTCCCACTTTTGTTCTTTGGATCCCACCCAGATCCATTATAACATTTTCTGAATTTCCTTTGTTCCAGCAAGTGCTCACTTTTGAGTTAATTTAGTAGATGAAATACCCTCTTCCTCTTATTCCTTTCCCTTGTGACTCATCATGTACTTGGACCGGGCCTTAGTAGGTACATCAATAGGTATGTTAAAAGAATCAACTTCTACATCAAAGAATCCTCCTTCAACTAGTACTAATGAAAAACTATTAGTTGCTAAATTTCAATAGGTCACTCAACTTCTTCTTCTTCCTCTATAACCCTTCTTTCTACCTGTTCTTCCTCCTCATAATCACTACTTATGACAAATGTAAATGTAGGAGGTGAAAATTGTCTTCAAAGACCTCGTAATGTTTCTTCAAGTCCTTCTCCCACAATAATAGCACGTTTAAAGGCTTCAAAAATTTCACATTATATGTTTTTTTCTTCTCTAAAACTCTCACTACTTTTTCAAAATATAAGATGTGGCCTTGTTGCAAGTGGTTCAATGTAAATTGCTCTAGTTGTTCTAAAAGCTTCCTCTTTAAATATCTGCAATTATCTTTCCCCTACCTCTTTCTCTTCTTTTTCTCTTCTCAACTCCACCTCCCTCTTGCTTGCTCTTTCTTTCAACTAATCCAAGGCACTCATTGCCTCATTTTGGTGCTGCAAAAGGTATAAAGGAATCCAAAATGAAAAAATGAAAATACACTCCAAGGGGCACATCGATTCTTTGTATTGCAGTTGTAAAGCAAAAAGTGGTAGCATTTGGAGAATGACGCAACTTTTAGGGGCATACTTGCCTTAAAAAGTTGACACCTATAATTAGTTTATTGAAATATCATTACTTTGAGTGGAATTAAGGCTAACAAGTTGGTTCCCAACTAGTTGCCTTGTCAACATGTCACTAATATTCATTTGAACAAATTCTAGTTTAAACAAATAATTATTTATTCTTCTAGTGAAGTGATTTGTTGTCAAACCTCTAATGTTAGATTGGATTAGTTTTTTGACGAATAGGTTACCATAATGGTTTATCTCAATCGGTTCTTCATTTGACAAGTTATTAGAATGGGGTACCTCAACCTATTGTTTGGTGAACAAGTTGTCAAAATGGGTTACCTTAATTGGTTCTTCTAATAAAAAATCATTAAGCTTAGTTAAGTTTAAACAAGTTGAAGTGTTTGATCTTCCATAAACCTATAAGGTTTCAATTTGTTATCGTTAACTAGTATTGGATTACAATCAAATTTATTGATAGTCACCAATAGTACTATATTGTTTAGTATAATATTGGGTCCTATATGGTCTAAACCATTGTTTTTGAAACTTAGGGGTATGTGTTTTGACAGCCTCTAGAAACCATAAAACATAATTTCCAAACTTGTATGGTGTCTCAATGTACCAATTCTGACACCATAATGACTGGTTCCATTAATTAGAAGCTATTAAGTCTTTTGCTACTAATCGGTTCTCTTGTAGTTTCTCTAGTTCTCTAGTTTTAACTAGTCATAGTGACTAGTTAAAAATTTAATAGGTTTTGGATCATAGATCTGCCCCGACTTAGATGCTAACAAGTATTTTATAAGGTGTAATGGGTGTAATATGTAGACAAGTTAAAATTGAATGTGACTTGTTCCAACCTTAAAAGTAGTTCTATAGGAGAATAAAATTGTGGACATGTGTTCATCTTAGTCATTTCAATTCTCATTCACCAGTTTCATGAACAACATACCAAAGACTTTGTTAGTAGATTTGGCTTATCCATTCCCTTATGGATAATAGATCGTAAAACTAATATGTCTCAAAATAAAATGATTGGTTAAATAACAAATAACATCATTAATGAAATGGGTACCTTGATATGTCACAATGATAAGTGGATAGCCAAACCGAGTGAAAATATGGTCAGATAATTTTTTTGCAATAACAGTAGTTGTATTAGTGCGCAAAGCTCTGGCCTCCACCCACTATGTGGCATAATTGGTACCAACCAAAATGTACGGTTACTAGAAAAATGACTCATCAATTTAATGGGTTTGATGAAACCCAATCCCCATTTTTGAAAATGTTCTTTAGGTAGAGTAGTAATTAACTTTGCCATATTTTGTGCTAACATGTTACCTATTCATTGGCACAAATCATAGGTTCGACATAATTCATGAACTTTTATGTTCATGGTTGGCCACCAATAATCAACATCAAGGATCTTCTTCATTGTGATGTCTAAAGAAAAATGTCCTCCATTGATTCCACTATGTAGTTCCTATAGTATAGTTAACACTTGTTTCAGTTGTAAAACACAATGAAACCTATTGTCTTGTCCAAATTTGTAAAGTACTCCATTTTGTAACACAAACAATTTAATTTTTTGAGCTAAATATTGTCTCTGTGAAATTGTGAATCTCCCTAGAATCATTCCTTCTAACATGTAATCATAAATGTTTTGTAACCATTTTGGCTATATAATAAACATCTGAACATCAATGGTTTCATCAAGTACACCAGCTGATTCTGTTTGATTGGGCAATCTACTTAATGCATTTGCCATCAAATGGGATCTACTAGGCTTATAGATAATTTTGAAATCATATTCCAAGAATAGCAATAACCACTTAGCTATTATGCTAGAAACTTGTGGCTTATTGACTAGGTACACAAGGGTGATGTTGTCAACATAAAATACAAATCGAGTACTAAATAAGTGATCTTTGGATTTGTGTAAGGCATAGACCATAGCTAGGGTTTCTTTCTCAGTAGTAGTATAGTTTCTCTCAATTGAGTTTCACACTCTAGAGGCATACATATCTAACAACACTATAAATAGTGCATGAAAAATAGATAAAAAAAAAAAGGTACCCATTGATTACCTTATATAGAGAGCAAGTTGAGCTCCAAAAGATCAAGATCATATTGTCTTTGAAATAACCATGTATGACTCTACTATCAACTTGTTAAAGGTATGGTCCACCTTAATCGTAAGAAGGATAAATCTAACATTAATAACTAAAGAATTAGTTGTTAATCTCTGTAAAACATTATAATTATACAACAAATAATTATACTTATTTACATGCGCTAAAAGAACAAACTAGATTGCTATAATTAATACATTCTAACAAATATGTAGGTAGGTGTATTGGCCATTTACCTACCTATAACTACACCCATGTACCTAGCTAGCTTACCCATCTACATGTACAATTACTTGTTGTGTACTTAAATAGATAGCCTATTTTAACCTACCTACCTAACTATTACGTAGGAAAATAACTAGTAGGAAAGTAATAATAATTATCTTAGATAGTTTTAAAACAACCTACAAATTAAGCAAGTAGGCCTAGTTTAATTAATTAATTAGGTTACTTACCTAGGCTAATTAATATCTAGCTAACATAACCTATTTTAAGTAGTAGCCTAACCTAAATTGGCTTGAAGGTAGTAACATGACCTAGGTGGCACAATGTGATAAGCTATTACCCAGGCACCTAGGTAGTAGCTTGACTTAGCTTAACCAAAATGACAAATAGGATGTCCCAATTTGATTATAAACCTATAGGCCATTTTTATTAAGGATGTCAATTTTGTTTGTTGAACTTAACTAAATGTCATTTGATTAAAAACCCATAAATCATCTTGAAATTTTAATATTTAATTTAAAATTTTTAACCTACAAGGACTTGGGTAATAACAAATCCTAAAAAAATAAAATACATACAACCAATTAGTCTATCTAAAACATAATACCCACCTAACATTAGTCCCAACCTAAATTAACATGATTGCACCATGTGGATGGTAAAGATTAATTAATCATCATTATCGTGATAGCAAGAATGACAACTACTAGATTTTGAATCCATATTAATGTAACTTGATTCTTGTATTGTAATACTAAAAAGTACCTACTTTACCCCAAGTTTAAAATCCAATTTTCATTAAATTTTTGGATTTTAATTGAATTTATAATGAGTAAAATCATTCAAAACT
The DNA here is from genome assembly GCA_963921925.1 of Sphagnum tenellum. Classification (NCBI taxonomy): domain Eukaryota; kingdom Viridiplantae; phylum Streptophyta; class Sphagnopsida; order Sphagnales; family Sphagnaceae; genus Sphagnum; species Sphagnum tenellum. The sequence goes on from OY998144.1 coordinate 20,482,755, forward strand.
CAACATCTCCCATACATTAGGTCTAAGAATTTACAAATTGCCTTGATAAAACTTTAATAATCGAGGGATTTCCAATAATACAAACATCATCCCCCAATTTTCTTAAACTTTTATTGAATTTTCAATGAAAAATTTATTCAATGTTCAATATTAAATCTTGCATTATAGGTTTAAACATTATGAAACCACCTTGGTGCACCTTTACCTATCAAGGTTTTTTTATGATACCAAAAACATAGCAAGGGGATTGTGGTTTGGAAGATTTCGATGCAACAAAATCAAACAAATGAAAAACCTTCCTTAATAGTTGAATATCACCAAAAACAAAAGCCATAAACAAAAACAATAAATCACATTAGACATTATCTTAATTGGATGTACATAGATTTTATTAAATAAAAAATTCACAAATGTGGAATTGAATAAGTATATAAATAAAATTAACTGATCCGACAATGATCAACTTAATCATTATGTATGTCATGCTTAAATAGTTGACAGATTAAATCAACCTACATGTTTCAATTACAATTTGAACTTGGGTCAACATCAATATATTATGAACAATATTATCCACATTTAAATGTTACTAAAATCAATATAAAAAAAGAAAAAAAATTCACCCATACAATATGATAATTCTAGTATTGTACATATGTCAAGTTTACAATTTGAAGACCATAAACAATTATATACTTGTTGTTCCAAACCTAACACATACATATAGTCACTTGTTATCATGGTGTATTTACCATTTCAATAGTAATTGAATTGTTTTCAACAAAATGTTGATTTTTTTTCTAGATTAATTGTTCACAATGCCCAAAGTCCTAGAAATTTGTTTGACATTACTATTGATTACATGTCCCAAAATTTGATGGTGCAATGTGCCAAAATAGTGCAAAACTACTTGATACTTTTGTCTCGTTAATTATTAACTTATTTTTATTGTTGAAGTGAAAAAACAAAAAAAATGTCAAGAAGATGCCGGAATGGTAAAGTTATTATGGTATTATGGTCATTAAGAAAAGATCATATAGTGAACAAATGGTATCTTATGACACATCTCTATTTTTAACATAAGTTATTTTTACAACATAACATAGTTCAAATATGTATCTTTGAATTAACCAAAAAACTAAATGGAGTAGAATAGCTGTTGGTAAAATGTTGGATAACCTATTTTAACATATTATTAAACTCCTTAGGTTCCTATCAAAAACCTAATAATTCAATATATGACGTAACTAGTACATTAGTCACCACATTATCCAAACCTTTAATAGTGCAATTAAAACTTTTTCATATATAGCCATGCCATAATCTTTCATTACATATAGATGCATAACATTGCAAATAACTTTAAGCATTTATTGAATGTCCAAGTGTGTATGAATTTATGAACATGTGGCCTTATGAAATTTGTCCTATTGAAAAGACATATGAGAACATTAATGTTCATTGTCACGTATATTATTATGATAACATACAAACACGACCTTAATAAAACTAGATGAATTCGTTGGCCCAACAAATAATCTAGGAGGTCGCCCCCCGCAAGGTTATGAATTAATTAAAGATAATTTTTGGGGAATGTCATGAGAAAGAAGTTTCTTGATTCTTGAATTGAGACTTCCACCATCACAATGATTTATAAAAGCTTGTCATGTATAGATGCAATTGAACAATAAAAATGTTTTTTGTTGCATTCCTTATGGTGAGAGCATGATTATCGAATTGACAATCATCCCTATGAAGATTTAGCCAAATTTGGTTATAAATGAGAAATGAAAATGAAAATGTCCAAGTCTATGTTTTTGGCTACCTAGTCAAACCAAAATACATAAATCTAACAATACCTATCTTAAAATTTTCAAAATTTGGATTATTGAAAACCCCCAAAGTCGTTTTATTTTTGCATTTGAAATCTCACTTTTTGATGAAATGTCACCAGAAAGAAAAGGCTGGTGCTGAGTGTTGCAATCTAGATTAGCATGATCATCCCCATGCACATAGTCAAGAGTAACTGATCATCGCTTCAATGATGGCAAGAAAGCTAGCTGCTAGATTATCACACATAAGTTATAGAGACCATGCGGCAGATGGGCTTATAACACCCATCATTTATAAGCATCTAATACTCTATAGATTTATATTTGGTCTGTGGATTTTCTCTTTACAAATAGGTCACACACCATGGTCCTCTATCCAGATTCCACACCCAACTAAGGTGGCAGTGGAATTATGGTGCGCAAATTGCCCGTAGCTGGATGAGATTTTGCTGACAGTAAACCAGGTATGTATCTCGAAAGAAAGTCTGACAAATGGGTTTTTAGAAAATCTGTTTATAATCTTATTCTCACATGCATTCAGCTGTATGTTGCTTTAAAAACTTACAACTTGTAGTGAAAGAACAGCTCAAGTACCAACGTCGACACACATATACAGCTGTTGAATACTTCAAGATCTCAGGAGATCAAGTTCTCGTTGAAATTTTTGATACAGTCCAACTCTCCTAAATGTTAGTAGACATGGAGTTCTCTAGCATTTACAACAATCTAACCTGTAACATAAAAAAATAAGTTAGATATCACATAACACATCAAACGTGACAATCCAAGCTAATTATTATAGATTTTTTGAGGTCATGGAAATTATCTTTCATGCTCAATAAGAGTGAGAAGACTTTGCATGCTTGCATGGTTGATATTCTTGACGTGCTTATCTTTCGATGAAGGTTGTTTATTTGTTTGTTTGTCATGTTCACATCTCTCAAACCACGGTGGTTCTTGACATGCTCTTGGTATTGTTGCAAAGCTCTTGATGGGTAAGGGTGCATTGAGTTGGATTCATAACGTTTTGACCTACAATGGAGAAGTTATTGAATATTGAACAAAATTTTAATTAAAATTTTTTTGAATCAAAACTCAAATTTATAAACAAATTTGGACATGCTCTTGGTATTGTTGGAAAGGCCTAAATGAGTAAAATTTAATGAAGGTCTTTTGGAAATTTTTAGATTGAAGGTGTGAGAAATATTGAATTTTGAAATTTTTTTGTCATTAAAAATTCAATTATATTACAAAAATGGTTTTAAAAGGAAAACATAGTTCGGTAATGAACTCACATTTGGGCAAACAACACATGCTACACTAGTTATTTTATCCTAACAACCCTAGACACCAATAATGCTGCAAAATTCTCAATGTCTCACACAGGTAATGAGAGGATTATGCATAATGTCTTCTTTAAGAAAATTTTAATGTAACTTAAGTGGCAATCATTCATTGGAAGATGTAGAAAAAATGGCAATCGTCCCTAAGATGAATGACCCAAATCTGGCTATATAAACATTTATGACAAATCTTTAATCAAACTTCTATATTTATGGCTACACACTCCAAACCAAATATAGAAATAAAGGAATTTTTACTTTTTTTTTCCTTCAGTTGTGGGCTATGGTGATTGAAACCCTCCAAAATCATTTAATTTTTGAACTTTTAATTTGTAATTTTTTTGGGGGTTAAATTTCACCACTAAAACAAAGACCAGCACTATGGCATTACATTACCAATATTTGCATTTCACCTCCAACTTAAAACTGCGAGTAAATCTCAACTTCTCGTGTGATTTTGTTGTGTAATTGTTATGCCAAGTCTTAACACCAACATTCTAGACAACCTAACACTCTTCAAAATTCTCTTTTAATTTCTTTAGGGATAATATTTTTCCATTGTTTAAGTCTTAGACCTATTATAACATTTTTAAAGCTCATATTTAAAAATGAATTGAATTATTTACATTTATAAAAATGAATTCAAATTTGATAAACATCCATCTCCTTTATCATTATTCTTACCTCTTTGTCACATACGATCAACTAATACAAGCAGAAATCATAATATTTGGATTTTTTTTTAAAGCATGATATTAGACTTTTTGAATTGACACTATATAACCTTGGATGAGTCCAGAGCCTTCATTTCCCCTGGCCATGGATGGGGTTTTTAGTTAGAAGAATTTTCAAGGTCATAGTTTAAAAAGAGTTGAACTAGCCTACATATTATGCAATGTCACGTTGCAGTTTTCAAAATGGAGGCAGTCAGTAATATAACTAATACTATATTAAATATCACTTGACATTTAAACTTGTGGCAACAGGTTTCAAGACTTTACAGGTGGGGAAAGCATGGTTGTGAGTGATGCTTGGAAAGTGTGTAAACCCTGGAACTGGAACTGTTTCAGGTTTTGCACATGCAACTGGGACAGACATCTTCCCCAACCCATATTACTTGGTCCCCAAATGTTGTGTACAATTGGGGGCATGTGGTGGCCCACTAGTATCATTTTCTAAAAGTGCACCATAACTCACTTGTCACAAGTGATGTAGTGCAAGCTCTGCACTGATGCATTAGGGTTTGGTACACAAGGTACACTGTTGCAGAACCAGATCAGGCGCAAAACACCTCACACAGATTTTTATCATTTTGTGAGCTTTTATTATGCTAGTTTCATGATGTGCAGTGAATATTTGTTTGATTGCTTTCTGGCTTGATTTGTGAGCTATGAATCAACCACAAATTGATGACAAAAAATGTGTGGGAAGAAGATGTCTGGTACCTCTCATACTTTGTTTTTGTTCCACTTTTGAGTTTCTCATTGATGTCAGGTCACAACTGGTTTGGTGAAGTGTCTTTGTTTTTGGAATATTGTCGATTGGGGTGACCTCAGAGTTCAAGTTCTTATGTGCTTCAAGTTTGCAAGACTCATCTTGTTGTTAGATTTTGTATTTGCTGAACTTTTTAACTTTTGAGCATCATAGCAACAATGATTCACCCCAGGTGATATTGACTACATGATACAGCCATTAACTATACAAGGTTTTGGAGTGCAAGCAGTTTTTGGCTATTGTGTCATAGATACCATATGATGAATTGCTGGAAAATCAAGCTGGTGATAGGTATGAACTCATGGATTGCTTGTTGCTAGGGCCACCAGTAGAGTTCATCATGCAACCAGGACCAACCACCTAATAGGGATTTGTCTTAAGGAGTGGTGGATTAAACACAGCATTCTTCCCTGTCTTCAAACAAAACAGACTGCTTGGTCAGGTGAGCAACAATCGGAAGCATTCCTACAACTCTAAACTAGCTTACCTGTTCTGGTTCATAGTGTTTTTACTAGCAATCCATTTTTGGGCTGGAACTCTGTTTAGGTTTTAGGAAAAATATACAACTCCCAGGAATGCTACAGACATTGATCAAAAGAACTGAAGAATGAAATTGTGTCTTTCAAGCCCCTAAGAAACACATCAATCTCATCATGGTATTGTAAAAGGGTGCAATAGCTTGGGTGCTTGCATTCAATCCTAGGTGTGATGGAGTAGTTGTGTGCAAGTATGTCCAGGTTGGATTGCTATCACATGCTAAACAGGTCCAACCAAACCAAAATGACAAGTATTTCCAAGTTCTCCCAAAAATGTGTGATAATTGCTTTGAAATATACTTGAATTACACAATCTACAAAGCAGATGGACCTTACCTGCTGATCTAGGGAGGTCAAAAGGTCTGTGACATCAATACCCTCAACATTGAAAGCACAAAGTGAGGCTTGTAGATCACCCTTAGCCCCTAGTGGTGGTGGTCCATAGATTTTCACACTAGGTACCTTTGACAGGTTTTCATAAAGATACTTGGGCCACTCCACCTGCCACAGAAACTTGCATCAGCATAAGTCAATCTTGAAGTTCACAAACATCAGCTTAGTAGGGTTTCCCCTCCCATGTTCTTGTATGGAACTAATATGCTAGTAAATAGTAAATGATATATCTTGTTAGATTGTTGGACCTCAAAACACACAGAAATCTGAATCATAAGCTGTTCCCTTCAACACCAACCCCTTTACCTGTGCAACAAAGTGTGCACCTTATGGGATTATGAAACCAAAAAATCAGCTCCCGATGCTTGTACATCAACTGGCATGCAGGACACATGCTGGCATGCATCCACTAAAACCTTTGCTCCAACCTTATGTGCCCACTCCAATATTGCTGCAATGGGGGTGATGCATTCTGTTGCATGCAAAACCTAATTCAGTGGGACCATCCCAGCATTCTTGATACACTACAGTGAGACTAAGCATCTAACCCATAACTAGCAGTATCTTGTTATCCTCAAATACTCGAGGTCATCCAAACTATCTATATCTTCATATGTACTGAGAATTTATCAATACTTACAATTCAAATCAACCTAAAAAGAAATGAGAGAATGCCCAATAATAAGGTTATGGATATTTTCAGATCTGACAATGCAACAGAAGCCAAACAGCAAGCATGAAAAAGAGGAACTGCAGTCCCCAAGAAAAGAGAAGTCCAGGCCACAAAGAAGAATTGAGGAGCAGTTGAATGGCAGCAATGGCCATATGCATGCTCAGGGATCTTCAATATGTTGACGTATGGTATTGAGTATTGATCACCAACCATAATAACATCCCCACTATCTTCATCAGTTCCTGGCAATGGGCAAATGGGTGTAGGCTAATGTCAAAGATTATCAAACATACTGAGTTTCTTTCACAAGACCAGCAGTAACAGGAAAACTCAACCATGACGCTGGCTAGCTCAACAAAACTCAAGTGAAAGAGAAGACCAAACAATGATTAAAAGATTCAAACTTGTAGGAGAAGAGGTAGAAATTCACTAAAAAGACTACACTGGAGGCTATGTTAGTATGATTTACATACATATTCAAATGACTTCCACTGATGACACTATAAGAACTTTGGAATCTACAGCAGTATCTGGATGTTTCAAAATTGGTCCTTAGTCCCATCTGTGGTCCTGTGGCAAGTTTACTGCCCCAGCCAAGCTGAAATCCTGAAGGCTTCAATTGTTAACCCAAGATCTCATTGACAGTGGGGTCATGGTGAGTCTAGCACAATGTCAGAAGCTCATCTCAGAAAAAAGGAATAGAATCATAAAATGGTCATCAGGATGTAATTCAATGTGCACATTGAGTCTTCATCCGCACTTGAACAATGAACCCACAATAATCTAAACAACATGGACCTCTGGAAACACACAAAAGTGATGAGGACAAGAAGAGTGTGGTATGCACGACCCTTACTAGATTTGGATTACTCTTGAGACTTAATTTTACTGCCACCTTAACTGAGTGCCCTTGAAAAAGGATCAACACAGAGAGTGGGAGATATGAATAGTGTGCTTGCATCATGTAGGACACATGGCTACACAAATGGCAATTGCTATTACAAAGGCGTGATGGATGGGAGTTCCACACCACTGTGAAATAACATTCTCATGAATGCTTTGGAGAGAAGCTATTTGCTGACATATCTTCCATTTGGCAAAACCTTCCATGCATTTGGAAAGTCGAAACTGCACTTATACTACTAGTAAGCAAAGTCAGGTTTTTGCATGTGTCAATGCCAGATCCCTCATACTAATCCATACTTGAGCTGATGGATTTGTGAAGTTTCTATTCATGCTTGAGAGAGGTGTCAGCCTTCTCCACAGCCATGTTGGCCTTCCCCTAGGAGCACCACTTGCAGGTGACTATTTATCTATTGAACCTCCTAGCTCTCCAGGCTCCAACCATCCCCAGTTATGTTCCTTGCATCTTCTGTCCATGGCCCATGATTTGAAGCTCTTCGAAGTTCTTACCCATGTCATTCATTCCATTCCATTCCATTCATCAATCCAATTTCTCCTAAAGAAAACTCTAACAAAACCTAGTCCATGGAGTCCATAGTCTCCATCATCCGCAAGAGGGTGGCTAGTAGTCTAACGCACCCAATTATACTTGCTACAAAATCTTTTTAAACAATCATCTTCGCAAATGTGTATTAAATAATCATCATCTACAATATCCAATTATATGCCCCCCATCGAACACATCTAAAATGCAAGGGTATTAGTTTGACAACAAAATTGATAACTTATAGGTTTTTAAATACATCGTGTGGCATCCAAAAAAAATTAATAATATGACCCACTTATTTATATATTATAGTAATAATAATAACTAGCCAACATTGGTTAAAATTTGATGGGAATCCCAAATTTCTGGAGCAAGGTTTGGAAAGGCAAATTGATGCAAGTCAAGACATCTTACTTGTTCATTGGCACCTTTTTAAAAAGGGTTACAATGTATTGGGGTCGCATTCCCAAAACAAAGTTGTTCCTTAATATTTATGTGTCCATTTGAAAAATCATGACACAAATTGTTAAAAGAAGTCATGACGATTCAAATGTCAAATTGGAGGGGAAAATGAAGTTTAATTGAGGAGTTTGACATGGCATTAAAAATGAAAGCTACATATGGTGTACTCACATGTTCAAATTTATTAAGTTTCTCAAGAGGTATGAAACCTCAAGTTCATCAGATGCCAAAATGCCCTAATTTCAAATTAAAAGTTTGGAACTCTCATGAATTTTTCCAGTGGGATGTAGTCCCACAAGGACTTTCAAAATATAGTATAAAGAGACTATATTATAGTGCCATAGTGGATTCAATGTGACTGCATGACAAATCTATGATTCAAATGTTATTCATTTAAGCACCATGTCTATTTATTTTTGTAGTTGACTCAATTGAGAAGTACATGTGAACCATGTTGTTTTTTCCTAGCCATCCCAAAGTTTTTGCACCTTAGTCTTGATCATGAAAAACTATGAAACGTGCCTTAAATTTTCATAATCTCCACTATTATTAATATTTGAGATTTTCTCATTGATATCATTTGACAGCCTAGGGGTGCATCAATTCTTTATCTTTTAATATATGCTTGACGTATAGTTTTTGTTAAACTTTATTACACAAAACAGACATTAAATACAATTAAAAGCAAACTAAGTTCAAGGAACATTACAAATTCACATGCAAATTATCACCACTTAAATTTTTTAAAGGAGACATTATTTTCCTTGCAATATACCATATATGTCCCCATGGGACTATAGTGATATGACAAAAAATTCAAGTCCACCAAACCAAAAATCTTCTTTCAAATTCCAAAAGGCATGTGTTTTGTAATCTTGGAAAGTAATAATTCAAAGAAAACTTATTTTCTGTTTGTGTTAAAAGTTTTTCAATGATGTGTTGAGTTCCTCAATCAAAACTTGTTTTGCACATTCAATTTGTATTCTAACCAGATATGACGTAAACAATTTTCACTCCAAATATTCAAATGGTTTTTAAAGTTAGGAGGTCAATAAATGACTTAATTTTGAGGCACTTTCTCACACTTGTCATTCATTATTTTTTTAATGGGACATTAAACATTCAATTCAGATAAATTTCATACCTCAAAACCTAGCATGAACCATAATGTCTTTCTACAAATTCCAATTACCAATTCTTTAAAATGGAATCATGTTGAAAATCTTGAAAGAATTTTTTTTAAATCTTCAAATACTTCCCTTTTGTCTAGGAGTGTTCCACTTTCCTAGAATAACACAAAGGTTCACCATGGATTTTACATGTGTTTGAAACGGTGCACATCTTGATTCAATATGATCAACATGTATAGTTTTTCATTGTCCAATTATAAAGATTATGGAAATTAAACTCTTTTTATTGTAATGTTTACATTGTCTCATTGTTTAAATGATGTGAAATTATGTTAAATAATTTTGATGCTTTGATTGACCATAACAATGAAAAATTGACCTTCAATTATTAGTTACCACTCTAATCCTATCTACCCCTAGACATAATGTTTGACCTTTCAAGCTATTGAGAAGATATAATTTGCTTAACATTCCAATGTTCAAGATGGATTTTACATTCACACTCACCATTCTTATAAAATGGAAAATGGCAAACCCAATAAATAGGTTTCATGTAAAAGTGCCTCAAATTTTGATTATTAGTTTGCAATGTTAATTTTTAAAATGTGAGATCATGAGCACCATGTGCATGATGTATCCTCAATCCTAGTTGAATGAGATTGGTAAATATTTATTTGTGCATTTGTCAATACTTGACATAACTTGATATTTTGCAAGGTCATGATATGTAATTAATTATTTATTTATTCACTTGTTGATTACGTTTCAAAACTTTGACAAGGTAATGCATGAACTTTTAAACTTGAACCTTGATACTTGGATGTGATTGAAAATAAACATATTTTTGGGTCTTATTTCACAAGTTTGGTGAATACATGAAATTTGTTCAAATTACACTGGCACAAGTGCTAGGGTCCATTAGGGATGAAACAACCTTTAGTAAGATTTCTTTGTAATTGATTAATTACTACAAATCTTGATTTGTGTGTGTGGATGTTTAATTGCACATTTTCATTTTGTCAATTTTCCTTAAAATAATGTGATTACAACATAAACGTCATAAAATTACAAAATAAAAGGAACTAATTTAATTCCTAAATTTAGGCATTGACCAATATGCATCAAAGGCAATATTCTTTTCTTTCCCAAAGGTATTTAAATATTGTATAAAACCAGTTTTTTTGCTTTGAAACATCTACCTAATTTCTTGCAAAAAAATATTTTTTAAAATTCCAAAAATTGTTCATGTAAAGTAATTACACCCACCATCAAATGTAGGTCAATAACCAATTGGAGCAAAATTTTTGACCTAAGTCAACTAATGTGCCTTGACTACATTGTCCAACATGCATTTTTCAACTTACACTAATAGAAAATGGCCATTTTGCAATTGGTCCATGTGACTAATTTTTAGTTGCAAAGGACAATTGCAACTAAAATTTAAATAGTCACATTAACACTAGTCACAAATGACAACAAATTTTGGATGAAAGAAAAAATCAATGATACGCTTTCATCCTTTGACTGGTCATATATGTATTGTCACTTTCAACTAAGATGTGACTTTTTTGGTGCACAGTGGGAACAAGTTATGTGTTGCCACATGTCCCAATTTTTAATAATTAAAAATAATTTATTATTATTTTGAAATAATTTAAAACATTTAATTTTTATGTTTGGATTGTTTAGATTTTGACACATGGTGCAATAGGAATTTGCCACATGGCATATTAATTGAATTTGTCCAAATTCAATTTAAATCAATATTTAAAGTATGTAGGTTGAACTAGGTGCCTACCTACCTATATACCTACCTACTCATCTAGGCTAAACACCTATTTAGATATGACCTATATACCTACCTAGGCCAAATACCTATTTAAGTAGGTAGGTAGGTAGAAAAGTAGGTAGGCAAATTAGGGAAGTAGGTAGTTAGGTGTAAGTACATGAATATTTTAATTTAATTTTGGGTTAAATCGTTTTTATTGACATCCCATATGCCCATCTTTTTAAATATGAAAATCTAAAATAAAACACCTTGTTTATATATTTTTAAAGATGAAAATGAAAGTCAAAACATATGGGATAAACTTTTATGTTACAAGCCATTTATGATTAAACATTTTTAATTGCAAACTACTTGTACCTAAAAAGTTTATCCCATATGTTTCGACTTTCATTCTCATCTTTAAAAATATATAATCCAAGAGATCCAACCCTACTAGACCCCATTAAGAATTTGCTAAAAATCAAAACATGGGGAAGAAAATGGAAAAAGCAATTTGACAAAGCAATTGAATGGGTTGCATGGCAATGGGTGAATGCGAAAATTGACAAAGAAAGTCTTGCATTGAACCATAAACACTTTGAAGGAGGGTATGGAAAACTACCATTGGGCAATGTTTACACATGCCATGGATTTCTTTCAAGAATGCACAAGCTTAAAAAAGCTAATTCTACAATTGTTTTCATAACTTTATTGTAGGATTTGTTGACAGAGGATTTGGTTTCCCTTGACAACCTCTTATCAAAGTTTTTTTTTGAACCCAGTAGATGACTTTATGCAACTCTAAGCAAGATAGCCTAGGTGCCACAAGATTTAAAGAACAAAATGTTCAAACAACTTGTGAATCGTTGGATGATACGCCTTGCCCTAAAACCACAAAATGTCTATGATAGTTAGAAAAAGTCGTAACAAATGAAGAAAAACCAAAATACCATTATTTGCAGTAGTTTTTGGTTTATTAATTTTTTTGATATGAATTAATGTTGAAGTTGAACACAAATCTTGCCTTCTTAAAAAATCCAAAAATTCTTCAAGAATTCTTAATTTTCTGAAATTCAAATAACACATGTACAGTACCCACTTAGTCCCCGAAACTCCAAAGGAAGTTTTAAAAGAACATAAAGTGATTGCATATCATTACATTTCCAATAAATTTTTAATTATATTTGTTAGATTTCCATTGTTTAATTACATTTTTAATACATCAATTTCCACTTGCATTTGGTATATTTTTAATAAAATATTGCAATTTTAATACCTAAATTAAATGATTGTATCCTCCAACCCAATATTATAAATTCACATATTTAATTGCCTTACTCAGTATTACCATCTCAATTGGTTTTTTGATAATCAACAATAAATAAATCACTAATTACTTGCAAGCTGCCATTCACAATTCTATGCATGAAAGAAACACATTGTTGCATTCAATTTGGACAAATTTTTTAAGCAAATAGAATGACCATGGTGAATTCCTCAAGATGGTAGTCAATTTAACCTTTGACATAGACTATTAGAAATCAAGAAATGGGGCAATCTACAAAAAGACAAAACAGGAAAATGGAAAAAAACAAAAAAATAATAATACACATTGCCCAAGGCAAAACCCCCACTTAATAGAAAAGGAAATAAAAAAATTGAACAAAAAGAACAACCAACGACGTCCAATTCCAAAGAAATGAACTCCTAGTAGATGGCACATTTTGAAACATCTTGTATTAATTAAACTCAACAAGGAAAAATCTGCCATGATTGTTAAGATAAATAGTCATTAATCAAATAATAGAACTTCAATAACCAACCAACATAAATGTTCACAACCCACACATTAAGAGGGATGTTAAAAAATGATAAATACAAAATGGACAAGAACCTCTTCATAGATTGTATGTAAAGAGAAAGAGGCACCATGGATGCATATTACATTTCATTGCAAGGTTAGGTTAATTTTTTTGAGATAGCTTGCTAGAATTCTTCAAAACTTGGATGTGTATCCAATAATGGATCAAAGGCAATGAAAGTGATAGATGTAGACTACAATATTAGAGTGGGGTATTGGGCATCAAGAAATAACATGCATGAATACAAAGTTTATGTCATACAAATGTTTGATTTGGATTTTATGAACAACTTGTGACAAGCTCCTAGAGACAATCCATGGCCAACCAAATTGATAAATTGCAAGTATAGGATCTATTTATTATGCGAAGCATAATATTTATTGGGGATGAACAAAGCAAACCAATATTCATTAGTAAAAGTGTCACCCAAGAATGGCCAAAAAATGAAAATGATCCAAATGACGACAAATATGAGTTGCCTATTTTTAAATACAATGCAAACCATGATGCACTAGTAGAATAGAAAAAAGGAACACTAGAGGAGGAGGGACAAGAACACCATTGCAATTGACATTTGAAGAAGGAAAAAGACTCAAAAAGTAAGGATGAAAAATCTTTTGGGTCATGCAACCGAGTCATTGTCAATTCGTGGCATTGAACAGAAGGGGGGTCACCATCATATGTCTAAGATTGCAAGAACACATACAAATGAAAGTCATCAACAAGACTATAAATATCCCATTTTTCATAAGAATTTGAAAATGTATGAACAAAAGCACATGACATTATTGATAAGAAGATGTTAAAATTGATTGAACTTGTTTCGTGATATTAACTGTCAATCAAAAGAAACAATAAACTCAAAAGATCAAAGAACATAATTGTACATATGTTTGTACCGAGGAGAATTACTTTCCTCGGGAGACACCAAAAATAAAAAACAAAGGTGGTGTGGATATTAACGATGTGAATGCAAAACAATGGATAACTAATTTCAAATTGATTGAGACAGTTGTAGAAAGGATTAATGTGAAAACACGAAACTAAATATAAGAATGTTGAGGGAGAGACACAACAATAAAGAGAAATAATTTCCATCCATTGTCCGATTATTTAAATGTGAAAGTGACCTAGAAGATTATAATATGTTCCCTAAGGATTATGATGAATTTAATACATCAAAAATATTGATTTAAGAGATGGCATGCATTGAAGGATGGAAATTTTCAATGAAACAAAAAGAAGCTATGAGAGATACAAATTGTTGTGGTGTAATTTTTTTGAAACTTGAAATGTGTGGAGTTGTTCTCTAAATAACATAGTTGAAGGCAAATATGAATGAAACTTTTTACTTATAATGGATGTGGGGTCCATGGTAGAAGTGAAATTTTCTTGTAGAATACTTCACACTATAATAACAACAAATTTGCATTTCACATGCATATGTTCAATATTTCTATCTTAAATCTCAACAAACTTAACATACAATTCATTCCAACATCATATCCATGTTTATTACATATAACCATAATCTACACTTCAAAATACATTGTAAAAAAACTCTAAAAATAATATTACAATTCATTTCATCATAATCTAACACTACAAAAAATTCACACAAAAGATGAACATAAAATTCACTGTAGAAGTTTGTGCTTCTTTGTATTATTGAAAACATGAATCCAAATTACAATGTGATCCCATGTTTTGTTGAAAAAAATCCAAAACAACACTTAAAATTTGTGTTATATCAAAACATAGTTAATGGTTTTCTACTACAAGTACCTCCAACTCCTCCTCCTCTTCTCTCTCCCCTTGTTCTCTAAAACTCTCCCCTTTTGAACCATCCCAAGTCACATCATCATGATCCAAACAACAATAATTCAAAATTCAAACTAACAAAGTTCCTTGATTAGTCCCTATCCAAATTACCGTGCTCATCCAAAATCACATATTCATCCTACCCCCTTATTATTACCCCCTCTATACTTTGCATTTTGTCCTTGAAATTTTTGTAAAATGACAAAAATGAAATGAGATAATTTTATATCCTTTTGCATTTGTTTTCCCCTACTACAATGTTGTAATCCCAATTTACATAAAAACATTGGTTTTATATCTACATTTTGCACTGCAATTATAATCGCCTCCCCCATCAGTTTAGTTTGTGGTTTTATTTCTAGATGTTATATATTGGATATCTCTTCTTCTAATGTTAGAATAGTCTCCACCTTTTTGTGTTCCTGAATTCCTTTTAATCTTTTTCTTCATGACCCCTCCTTTAAAGTCTTGTGATATCTTTGGTTGTACCTCCTCCTCTCAAGATGTTTCACTTCTGAGGTCTTGTGATTCCTCAGTCTGTACTTCCTCCTCTTGAGTTGTTCCACTGGGCCCTACTTTTGTCTTTTCATCCTGGCCCAATACCTCTATAGTTATTCAAATACCACAAATGAAAATTGGAAAATTATTTTGATAAGCTTCTAACTTATACGTCATAATTCTTTCATCAGCTTCATGTTCAGCCAAATTATTGTCAAACTCCTTTGTAAAATATTTCTCTACAACCTCCCACCATTTTTTAGATTTTGCCTTAAAGTCTTTCATCTTCTTTTTCGTCCTCATCAATGTATAGTACCACAACATCTGTTCATAATCCTCTAGTATTTTCTTTGATACCAGCTAAATCCAAACTCTTCCTATGTTCTTATGCCCTCTCCAATTATGTTCGTAAGTGTTGCAAAGTTTTCGGATACTCCTTGTCTTCCATTAATTGCTATTTTTTTGCCTTTGTTAGTTTTTTTTTTCTAAGCTCCTTAGACTACAATAGGGATACATTCTTCAGATTTATCAATTCCAAATCTATCATAACATTCTCCTTCTCCTTATTTTCTTTAGTCATGCTTTCACATGACTATTCGAAGCCTCTTATTATGTCTTATGAAGAAACAATGCTTCTATCCATTTCCTTTTTGTGGTTTCCCAGATCTCAACCTTTTGCCCTAAATTCTATAGTTTTTCACCCTGTGACTTCAACTGTGATGTGTTACCCTTCAACTCTTCAATCTCATCTTATAGTTTCTTAATTAATACTTCTTTTTTTACTAGCCCTCTAATTTGTATTTCCTCTAGATTTCCACATTATGTTTATACCCTTTCCAGAAATCTCTCTCCTTATGCAATTCCTCTTGTAACATCACCTTCTCCTTCTCCCCCATAAGCAATTTGTTCTTCAAAGTGTTTACCTCTATAATCAAATTCCCCATTTTTAGACTCACAATTACCATAGTCTGGAAAAACTCAGTTACGTTATCTGCTTCCATTACTTTTGTAGCTACTTCCTCCATAGACTTTGGTGTACTTGTTTGTGTCATAGGATCTCCATATCCTTTTGTAGATGATCCCAAGCTCCTGCACCATTCTTCTCCCTAATTCTAATTCAAATAGAAATCCCTCTACAAATTCTGGCCTACTAGGTGGTACATGTAGTTCTACTAGTTTAAACTCTTTAAAAGCAAGATGTATTGCCACTCTCTCCGTTTGTAATGCAGTAGCATGTAGACCTTCATGTGTCTATTGTTATTGTTGTTGTTGCAAATGTTGTTGTAAATGTTGTAAATGTTTTGGATTTGCAATGGTCTCCATCCAATCTTCACATACATCCCCTTCAAAGTATAGATGTTCCTCACCCTTTGGAAACCTTATATGTCATGTTCCCTCTTAACTCCCTGGTTCTACTCCTTCGGTTGTCTCTCTTGTGGTGATGTCATATGTGGTATCTCATGTTTATGCTCCCTCGACTATCTCTCCTATGGACATGTCATCTATGGTATGGGTGCAATTTGTCTAACTATTTCTACCACTATTGCCACTACCAATGGTTCCACTTTGCCCTTCATCATTTTTTGTGCCCTCAAATTTGTGTTCTTTTGTTCCCTCTTCACTCTTGAGCTTGAGGTTGTTCATTTCTCAACTATGTTCTTCCTTTTGATAACACTTATTGGATAATCTATTGTAGCTTTCTTTTGTTTTATAATGTTGTTTATATCTCTTCTTTAGTTCTTTTGACCTTGGTTGATGGTTTATGTGGATTGTCCTTTTGATGCACAAACAAATACTGAAAGATTTTTGCTAATACCAAGGCAAATTGATAGCTATATTTCTTATCCCCCTTATTCTCCTTAACATACTTATACCATTTATGCAGCTCGCTACACATACTATTGAATATATTTTGTGCCCAATCTACCTTCTACCTCTTCTCTGCTCTCACCAATGTAATAACATTTTTGTTGCAAAAATATTATACCTTTTCCCTTTGATAAATGACAAATATAATGGTAGGATATTTAACAGAGTATGCCAAACTTAGATTCTTTACATTCCATTGATCTGCAAAAGAATTTGTAAGTGCAAGTTTACAATTCTGTAATGCCTAAACTGCTAGTGATTTATTGACATGTCTTTTCGGTTTTTCTACATACCCTTCCACGCACACTCCAAAAACATTTACAATAGTTACTTGTTAATAACAAACACCTTATCCTTATGCCCAAAATAGATATATGTGCCTTTAATCAAGAATGTGTTCGGAAATTCCAACATTACATCAAGCATCAGTGCTCCCCACCCCATAAAAAACAAAGTAACAAGTTGTACTTTAGAAGCCCAATCTTCTTTCGCAACAATATCCTTATAGTTCTCCATCCATTCTACATGTTTGTAATAGTTCTGTTTCGTTTGTGTCCACAGGAATCGCTTAGGGTTTGGAATTTTAATACCTTTCTCCATAAGTGTAGATGTGTCCAAGATTGCGCATCTTCTCTTCATTACCACTTCCACTTCATGTTTCTCCATCTCCATTACCCTTCATTGTGCTTTTACCATTGTCTACATGTCTATGGCTTGTTGTTATTTCAGTTGCATTTCTATGAATAGTTATTTTTCTTGCGTAACAACATTATCCTCCCTTATGTCCTTTTGCACTATCTATGCTTCCACAAAATGATGTTCCTTAGTTTTGTCTTCCTTCAATTCTTCAATCCACATTGAATCTATTGATGTAGCTCCTAGTCCAATCTTCTTTCTTGCACATTAACGTCACTTGCTTCTATGTAAAAACTCAACTGCAAATGTTCTACTTCTATTTATGGTTTGAATTATCATCTACATAAATTGTATATCCTCATTATACACCTTCCTTTCTACACATTTCGAAAATGATCATGAATGTGGCGATGACTTTACAACCAACGACTATGACGCACTTCCAAGTCACTTGAGGGTTTCACAAAGTCAAATTGCGGAAAGTTGAGACTTGGAGGCACACTCTCGGCTTCCAACTCTAAAAAGGAGTAGAGGGTCAAGTTGGGAGCCTACGAATTAGGCTAGGAAGAAAGTTTAGTTGATCAAGCTTGAATCTGCATCAAAACAAACCACCCAAGTGGTTAGTTCACATTCCGGGACACCCTAGGGTGTTGGGACAAGCCACGAGCACTTTGGACCACAAGACACACCACGGCCCGGACTCGAGGGAAGCCACCACCTTCCCCCATATAATATTCTTTGTGACACTCCGCCGAGACTACATCCAAATGGCTCTTTTTCTTGGGACTCCCAAGTTGGAGTCCCGAAATTGTCTCGAAATTGTTCCGGTTGGAGTCCTGAACTTAGGGAGCTCATAACTCCTGATTGCAAAGTCTAATCGTGACAAAGTCTAAACCAAACTTGTAGCCCTTGTCAAGATCTTTCCAACAATGTATTGCACTCTCAATTTGGAGGTTGGAAAAAGGTTGATTCCCGACTTTTAGTGGTCGGGAGTCAAACTGTCAGTTTGACTCCTGACCCTTCTTTTGCCCATAACTTGGGCTGCAGATGTCCAAATGACCCATGCAAGGCCATTTTCGATATTTACGCTTCAAGACCTTTCCAATGACACTAAGAACACCTCAATGCAAGGTGTTTTGGGCCTTGCTGTCGAGCTCTGAATATTCGGGAGTCCCGGAGGACTCCAAAATCCCCAACTTTGGAAGTGTTGGGCTTCACCCCCACACTTGGCCAAAGTGGGGTTGCGACATACTAAATATTCAACACTCCTTTTTTTGCTCTTATCAACTCCTCTTCTACTTTTGTTCTTTTCAAAAATTCCGCTTCCTCCTCATGCCTTTATCTATGCTCATTTTTCTACGCTTTTTTTTTCCTTGCTATTTGCTATAATTTCCCAAATGCACTATCTACATTCATACTGCTATGAACTCCAAAACTTCGAAAATGTGCACAACTTCCAACAACAAACGCAAATTGCTTTCAATGGTTACCCCTTTTCTAATCCTTGAATGTCTTGCCCATCACATTCATTTTTTCATTTGCCCATCGTTTTCTAATTAATGCATGAAACTCAAAATTAATACAGCCCATCACTACAAGTTTATGTGTCCCTTGTACGACCACGTGGAAACACTTAACATCATCATTATGAATGAACATCACAAATTTCATCTTCTAATTACTCCACATTTGTAATCTCCTTGCGTTATATGTATTAACTCCATTTCATTCGCCCTATATACCTTTTGTTAACTATGCCCATTTATCGATTGATTGTGATAACACATCTAATGACTATACCAATATCTATGTTGATTATGCCCATAATTTTGATGATTGTGTGAATACTCATGATGACCGAACAAATATTCTTGTTGATTCAATCTATACACTGGACATATCATCTTTAAATATATGTATCGCAAATATCGCACTATTATAATTATTGTTCATTTGTAAATAAAAAATAAAAATTGTATTCACCATCGGATTTGTGATTTGTTCTTTATTTTCATCATTATTCATTTGTGGTTTTTATATTTCACATCCTTCATCGTCCTCTTCTACATCAACATTTGCTTCATGAACTACACTTGTGTTCTATTCCCAATATACTGGCATATATTATTCTTTTTTTCTAAACTTAAAATTCCATGTATTTATAAGGTTTGAATTTATTCATGTTGACCAACATTAGGGTTAGTTTCAAACTTCTTAATGGTCACCAATAACACAATGTTATTCGACAACACATACTAATTCTATACAATCCAAACCATTTCCTAGTAAATTTCCCTAGGTGTGACTTATTACCCTTTGGAAACCACAAAACATAATCACCAAAACTAAGTTGTTTTTCCAAATTCTTTTGTTGACTCCAAAATGTTCCATAATGATTATTAGGTGATGGCATGTTTACTATTGTTTATATATTTTTTGGACATGGTAGTTTCCTTTTTTTGGAAATAATAAAACCCAAGATCATCCTTGAAAACACCATAAATGCACATTTGTTTGGATTCAAAATAATGCTTGTTTGATATTTTGTGGTACTAACAATGCATTCCTTGCTTATGTCGGTGTCATACATAACATCACCACCTCCTTATGTTGTTGTAGTGTTGACTGCTTCATCCATGCAGTCGTAATTTTGAGGTATGATTGCAAATTCACTCTAAACATAATAGTTAGAAAATTGTTTATGTTAGTACTTGTAAACCATGAACCAACTTATAAATTTATTCATAGTAAACCTCCACCCTCTCAACCTCCTCTTATTTCATGTTTTTTAGCTCCATGTATATTTGCTCATCAATTTAAATCTTCCAATGACATTTGCAAAATGCATGTGTAAGTTTTGAAAAAATACAGCTAGGAAATTCTGACATGTAATTATGGCACCAATCTAATGTCATATTTCTTAATGTATAGTTAAATGCATTGATGATATATTCTTCAAAAGTTTTTACAGTTGCTTTATTACAAAATTGAACACTCTGACATGAACACTCGGATCAACATCTTTTTTGAAATCAAGATACTTAAGAGCTACCATGTTTTGCTTGACATAATGGCCATCTCTGCGATCAAGAATTGGTATAGTTACAACAATTGGTTATTGGTATGTTCCTATTGGATGCATTGCATCTGTACTTCTACACCTTTTAACAACCATTGAGTTCATCAATGGTCGATCTGCAGACTTGTTCACACGAGTAGTTGTTATTGGATTAGTAAACACCATTTGAAATATGCCAAAAACTCCAATAGTCACTATTAGTAGTCTCGAACTTTGACTCAAATTCCTTACTTCCAAGACTCCACTATATTTGTTACCCAATTTTGTTACAGATCCAATTAATATTTCCCTTTTGACAACATTTATGTTGAGTGCAACAACCATATCCACTCTTATGGTTGTTATACATGCACCAAATAATTGAGTAACTCTTACTTTAGCGTGTTATTTCCGGGTTTCAACAACTGTCATTTTTTACATTATTGGTGGAGCTATGTTGATGCAAGATTGACGATGTTCCATTTCGTGATTACCCGTTGGTATCCACTATGGTATAGTATGTGGATGTGAATACCCTTCTAGTTTTTTACTCCTAATCAAAATAATGAATAAATTTGTCGACTTTATGGTCCCAATTGGCTTCCCAACACCATGCCTTTAAATATGTTATGGACTACATGATTTTTGATTCATGTTCCTATGGTTGATCCATTAATGCTCCTGCCACATTCTATAACTCCACATGCCTAGCAATACATGTTTTGATGTGAAAAGTCACAAAAGGACAATCCATGATTACATGTCCTTCTTCCTCACATAATGCACAAACCTTTAAAAGTAATTTGATCATTTCCATATCCACATATTCATGATCTTGTATTTCGGTTGTGTGCGTTGTTTGATCCAACTCTAGATTCCCTTGATGTGAGTATGACTATGGTACTTCATCCAACACATTCACCTATGCCTTTGCATACTCAAATGATATTGGGTAGTTTTCCTCGATCTCCTCAAACACATCAACATTGGTGTTGTCATCCATCTTCCAGTGTTCCACAAATTCATTATAATTTGGAAATGTAAATTGACATCTAGATTTTAGACAAGACAAGGATTCAAGTAGGGCGTTAATCAAAGACCAAAGGCCTAACAAGCAAGGTTCAAAATAGGTTCACAACACCACTCCTAGATCCAAGGAATGGTTAATAGTAGAATATGTCATAAATTTAATAAAAGGGTTATTTGCCTAGATTTTACATTTTTAAATAGCAAGTGAATTATCAATGATTACATCAAATAATGCATAACAATAACATGTATGGTGATGTAAACCAAAGCATGGATGAGATTTTTCTATTAAAGAAGTTTTTACTATTCTTCTAAAGGTTAGTTCCAAGTGGGTTCAATAAATCAAATCAACACCTTCTAGTTCTAAATGGACATGGTTCACATTTTACATTAAGAAGCAATTTGGCAAGTGTAATAATTTGGGTCGAATATTTTCACATTATTAGCTCACATATATCATGCCTTACAACTCCTCGATAGAGTTGCTTCAAGCCATTCAAATTTAGTTTTAGAGAAGAGGAAAATAATGCAATGGTTTAAAAACGTCATTATGAACCAGACAAATGCACACTAATTGGTTAAATAGACAAGAATTTGGACCAATCATTGTCTAAGAAAAACATCAAGAATGAATTCAAGGTTATAAGAATCTAACTTTTCAATTTTAGGGCCATGGATGACAAGATTAAACCATCTAATGTACATACGTAATACTAGCTATAAACATCTCATATGAAAACAATTATGATTATAATGGAATAAATAATGAATAAGAGCAATGAGGGGAAGATGGAACTACCACACACTTGTTAAACATAACATCAACAATACACGATGTTGGAATAAAAAATGACAATGAACAAAAGTAGCCAAATATAAAATACTACGTGGAAGAGCTTAGGAGTTCACCACCGCACATGAAATTGGGCAAACAAAAGTTGTTTCTAATGTAATTGTTAACTTACAATTTAAGTGCAACAAGTCAAAAATCCAAAAGCAACAACCTAAACAACTTTATCTTTTGAAAATCTGTTGTCCTTATTATATTTGCATGTAAGGAAAAAAGGGGCAAATGTAGACTATAACCAATCACATATAGAACAACTTAATAATATTAAAAAACTGTGGAGAAAAATGCTAAGCAAATAAATAATAATTTTTTTTGACAAGAGAAACGAAGGTAAGGAAGGACAAGAAGGTCCATCAAGTTGCAAATTCTTTTAGCGGGGTTAAAATAATAGTTCAAAGGTTGGTGAAGAAGCAATATAGGGGCAAATTTCACAAAAACTAAGTTTACCATTGTAATAAAAGAAACATGATACATATTTTAGAACAATTTTGTAACAAGTTTAAAGGCCCATCCTTGACTCTATTAAGGTGTCAATCTTGGTTTTAGAATGAAAGTGAAGGGACATATTGTAGCAAGGTGCAACCCCTTTTTAAAAAATAATCAATGTTTAAGAAGGGGAGGGGTTAGACTATACAATTTAGACAAAGATAATTAAAGGAACATGAGTTAAGTTAAAAAAAAAAGAAAAGCAAGACAACAATGATCATCAAAAAAGTTGAATTTTGAAAATCGAAACTTAAAAAATGAAGATGATGGTGATCATCAAAAGGCTAGGTTAACTTATTCTAATGTGACTTATGTCATTGGCACAAGTGTGAACTTGTTGCCTAATATATTTCGTTTCCAAAATCATTTTTTGTAATTTAATTGAATATCCATTGATGATGAAGATTAGTCAAAATTCAATATTTCTTACAACTTAAGTTAAAATTTTACTAAATCACTTCCATAATATCCTACTCGTAAAACAATTTTCAACAATATTGAAATGCAGCCCAATTTCCCTAACATGTTAGTTGTAATTCCATTGAATTTTCAATGATATTTTTTTCAATATTCAATAAGTCTTCCATTGTAGGTCTAAACATTACGAAACCACCTTGTTACACCCATACTTGTTGAGGGCTTTCAAATGGTTACAAAAACACAATGGGGGTCATTGTGATTTGGGAGATCTCAATATAACAAACAAACTTTTAAAAAAATTTAATATTTCACACACTGTAGGTTTGAAAGTTATGAATTTATCTTCACAAAATCACACTCATCAAGGTATTTTCAACAATACCAAAAGTGCACCCTAATTTCACACCTTTTTTTGGGCACATAATCATTCAACACTTAATAAGTCCTGTATTGTAAGTCTAAACATTATGAATCCATTGAGCTGCACCTGTTCTCATTGAGGGCTTTCCAACGATACCAAGTGCATAGGAGGCCCCCCTTTGTTTGGGAGATCTCAACTTGACAAACTAAATTAAACAAACAAATTATATACCTTAGTTAATAGATACATAGGTACCTACCAAGCGAAATATATAATTTTTTAAAAGAATAAATTTACCTAGCGATTGGATCCCATAAACAAGATAAAAGAGGGGTCCCCCTTCGTTTCACCGGGCGTAAGCAGTCCCGCTTTGCTTGGTTCCGAGATATAGGAATCCGATGGACGAATGACAGCGATGGCACATGGCAATGAGTCCCACAGCCACATGTTCCATGGGGGACAAATAGAGGAATTAAGAACTAGGAGGGGTGGCGCCATGGATGACGAAAATGGATGAATGCTAATGCAAAATTCGTGGATGAAGGCCATTAGCGAACGCCATGTTCTCCAATGGAACAAGCAAGATAGAATAATGAACTATGTTAATGGGTGGCCGCCAAGGATGATATGGATGGATGAAAATAGTCACATATATATATAGAGAAACGGTAGTAGGGAGGTGTTGAGGTCTAAAAGCCTCGAGGGTAGGGCTTGAGGACCATTCATCTTCCGCTTCCTTTATAACTAGTGGATGCTGCTGTTCTGGTGATGTTGGTGGTGCCGGTGCTGGTCTCACGATCTGACCATCGTCTCCTCCTCCTGCCTCTTAACGTTTCCGCGGTCGATCACGACTCTGCGTAAGTATTATTCACCAGAAAAATCGAATCGCGACGCACCCGAGACTCACTCGGCTCTGAACATATATAAAGTAAATAACTTCAGCAGTGCTTGCTTGCTTGCGCGTGCTTGATTGATTCATCATGTAGGTTAGGGAACACACCAGAAGAAGAAGAAGAAGAAGAAGAAGACGAAGAAGAAGAAGCATCGGCAAAAGCAGGGCATTTATATCCTCTTCCAGTTTCACGCACTCATGGTGTAAGTACAGCCCCCCATTGTACCAGCTTTGGTGTGGACGAGTGTCGAGCTCTGTTCCACGAACAAAATAACAAGGTAGGCCACACCAGATTGCCTTGAATACGACGAAGCACATGTATTCAGCGTGTGGAGAGAGAGAGAGAGAGAGAGAGAGAGAGAGAGAGAGAGAGAGCGTGTGTGTGTGTGTGTGATGGGTGGTTGGGGTGAGGGATTATTTGTTTGTAGGTAACTTAGCTGCTTTGTTTTCAGTTGCACTGGACTGAGGGTGTAGGGGTGTGCCCATGTGTGAGCGTTGGTAATTGAGGTTATTTATGGAGCCCGTGGATAACTGGTTGTCAGATCTTGGTTTGAGGGAGAGAGAGAAGCGGGGGAAAAATAAGGTCTGCTTGGTGTCTAATCGCAGTTGAGGTTTAGTAATTTTTGATAGCGGGATGAAGGAGGTAGGGATTATAGGGTATTAGTGTGTGTTTTGTGGTTATTGTTGGGTTTATGTTTGTGTTTTGTTGTTGTTTGTTGTAGTTTCAGGTGTGAAGAAGGGAGGGGAGAGAGGGCTATGGCGGCCTTCACCAAAGTGCCCGGGGGGAAGGAGAAGGAGTTGCCGACCAATGTGACGAGTGTGTACATGCACGTGGTGGAAGATGTAATCGAGAATGTCCGGGCTGATTTCCAGAGCGATGGGGTGGAGGATGCTGTTCTCATTGAGCTGCAAGCGGTGTGCTGCCGCTGCTTTTGCCATCCATTTGTCCTTTCTGTCTCCTTCAGCTTGTGTGGGGAATGTGCCTCTCTTTAATCAAGCTCTGCCTGCAATTTGCCTCTGGAAAAACTCTGTTTTGCAGTTAGGCTTGTTTCATGATTTCTGTCATCCTTTGATAAAGCATTTGTTGGCAGGCAACCTCATGGGGGACACAGGCTTTGGGCTGTTGTTGTAATCTTGAAACTATATACCTCTTGTGCTGGTGTGATTCCTGGGTTTTCTTGGTGCCTCTGAGGCAGGGGAATTTAATAAGAGTTTGCATGCTTGTTCAATTC
Organism: Sphagnum tenellum; assembly: GCA_963921925.1. Lineage (NCBI taxonomy): Eukaryota > Viridiplantae > Streptophyta > Sphagnopsida > Sphagnales > Sphagnaceae > Sphagnum > Sphagnum tenellum. The sequence goes on from OY998144.1 coordinate 20,508,850, forward strand.
TGCAGCCCTTTTTTTTGGAACAACCTGAAGCAGAGGTCTTAGGTCTAGTTTCTGTTTTGGTGTTTGTTGCTCTTATGTTCTGTTGCTGTAATGAGCACATTATTGTTGACATCAGAATTCATGTACGTCTCTTCCAGGTTCATATAATATCTTATGGTTGGAACTGGATGTGTGGAAGGTTTTAAGAGGGTTCAGATGTTGTGGGGATAATAGCCTTGAGTCAAGAGGGAGAGGAGCCATGCTTCTCATGCTAGTGACTTAGCTGTGTAACATTGTCTAACATTTGATGTGGACAGTTATGGGAGCTCAAGATGAGGCAGTCAGGTGCTATTTCAGGAGGTGCAGTCCAAGAACCAGCTGCAATCCCGGCACCAAAGCCAGGAGCACCACAACCATCACCTAATGTACATGACCTTAATGTTCCTTATGAGGTCACGGATGATTATGAAGCCCCAGCAGATGACATGCCTTACCCACCGGTAAACTGGTTATGTAACTATTGCCAATCTCTGTTTTTTTTCATCTTTTTGTATTTGCAGTGGAGTCAATCACCTCCCTGGAAAGCTATATGGTACTTCGCCTACTTTTCCTCTGTTCTCAACTGCAGGGATGCCATAGGATTGTACTGCCCTGTCTTGCAGTAGAGTTGCATTTGATGGGCTTGTGTGCAAATACCAGTACCTAGCCATATGTTTGTGTTCTTGGTATCTGGTTACCAGTAGAAGTTGGCAACATAAAAATGTTTTGTCATGATTGTAGTATGTGCCTGGAGTATAAGTCTATCAAAAGGCCCTCTTAATCTTTGGTGGTATTTCTCTTGCCACAACTGTTATGAGTGTAGGTACCCACAGTGACCAGTACTGGTGAGCCTGTGATGTTCCAGTACATGCCTCCAGGTCCCAGTGAGTCATCTATTTTGCCAGACAGCGGACTCAGTCTGAATGCCAATCATGGAAGGCCAGCTTCCTTTATGGTACCTTGCCTCATTGGAGCATGACATTTTTGTATTATGATTGAAAGTTCTGGCATCATTTGGATTGGTATGGAGACTCTTGCTACAGAATTGCGACTTATTAGTGCTCAGTATACATGTGAACTTTGGAAGGTTTTTGGGATATATCGATGCTTTTCATGTATCTGGTGCATACATAGTTAAACACATGATTAATGGTTGGATGTTTGTCTCTTGCAGCAACAGCCAGCTCCCTGGATGAAGCCTCGTGTTGTGGAGATCAATGTTAATGAGAGTGAGTGATGTAGCTCTTTCAGTTGCTGTCATGTTTATGGGATTCAGGTCACACGGTGCAATGTAACTCTGAATGCCCAGGTCTTCATGTTTGTGGTGTTACATGTGCTTTGTTTTTGATAGTTAATTGGGGTTGCAGCTTATGAGGAAAGGGACGAGGAGGAAAATGGCTATACACAACTTCCTAATTCAACACAAGATTCAATTCCAGCAATTCCTCCAGTAACAAAGGTAATACTTCTCGTCCCCTTCAGTTTTCACCTATTAGAATATGTTCACTAGGGTTTAAGCCATGGCTAAAACTTTGGGCCCTGGTATGCAATTCAGAGCCTTAGTGAAATTGCAATAGATGGACAACTGGTGTTTTGTGAAGATTTCCTATGCTCAACTTTGTTATTACATTTGGAACAGGACTTCTTCACTCTGTCCACTGGGAAGCGGAAGCATGATGAAATGGCCTCTGGCTATGTGTCTGGAAAATATATTCCCCAGCAAGATGGGGCAGGGGATGAGGAATTAAGTTTGGCTTCATCAGTTGTTGCCATCTCCAGCCATACGGCAAGTACTCAAACAACGTAATGTGCCTCATGATCTTATAATTAGCTTACTCATATAGGCATAAGTGGTTACCCCACCACTAAAAGTTTTTTTGACTTGAACTATTGTTCAGGCACCAACACAGGAACGTCTCTAATGTCTGGGTGATTATTTTGTCTAGCAATGGTTAAGGCTGTTAGAGGATTTGACAGGGCCCTTCTTTTTTGTGTGCAGGGTATAGATGCAAGTGCCTCCTGGGAACAACAGAAGCTTATTGGCAGGAATTCTGATGGGTGTTTATCACAGCAAGAAGTCCAAAAAGCAGATGCCACAATTGCACATCTTGTGCATGGACATGGCTTATCAAGACTTCCCCAGCTGGATGGTATTGATGACAACTATGATGATGTAATTTTCTGCACCACAGTAGGGTCCTCAATGGTAGGGTTTAGTAAGCAAGTTTGGGAATTGCTTTTCTATTTATTTTGTCTCTGCTCCTCTCTGTGCATGTCTCTGCTTCTTACATCTGTTGATAAAGTATAATGTAGCAAACACCCCAAGGTGTTGAGTGTTCAGATGGAATTGAGTTGCATACTGTATTATACCAGTTACCCAGGATGTCCAGTGTACTGATTTGCTTATGTGCTTTTGTTGGCTGGAGATTTCTCAATTATCTTAGTTTTGTTGACTGTCAGACTGTTGCTGAGGAGGACTACAATGAGCTTGGAGAGGAAGGTAATTATCACCACTGCTACTGCCACTATGTGTTGGTACATGCTTGGTTGACCAATACTTGGCAGATTGGGAGGTCAATTCAGTCAGAGGAATGAGTAATTTCACACAGCTATGCAATGGGATCTTACATAGAATTAATTATGTTCATTTTTTGTTGTAGCAAGTCTGAGCTGGGCATTGAAATGTAGATGTTAGTGGGAATGGGCTTTGTTACAGTGGGTTGCCAGCCAGAACAAGTTTTAAGATTTTTCTGAGATAAGATGTTGTCTGCATGGTGTGGGATGCGACAATTGGGAAGTTTTGCTATTGGATTTCCTCTCCACAACCATGTTGATATGTGTTGTGATCTCACAGATGCACAGCAAGCCAATGATGGGACACCCAAGGCTGCAGGAAAGGCAGAACCTACTGATTCTGATGGTTCAGAGCCTCCTTTGAATGAAGATGATGACGATGAGCTGGATGATACAGACCAAGGAGATGAAGAGTTGAAGACTAATCATCTAGTGCTTGCACAGTTTGATAAGGTACTCCAATTGGTGCCCTATTCCAAACTTGAGGAAATACAGCACAACAAATGACCAATTAGTCCAGAAGGAATGGGTTGGGAAGAAGCAGCAACAGCTGTTGCTTTGGCATGGGAACTACTCCTGTTACAGGATAGCTACTAAACATCTGCTTGTTCTGAACCAAACAGTAGATTTTTAGTAGCTATAACACTGGGTTCACTCAGGAGAACCTGAACATGGGTGGAGAGATTGTTTTGTTTGGAGAAAGTGCCTTAGCTTGTCATTCTTGTATTAACCCACCTATATTTTCTGGTGGTTTGTCCAACAAGCAGGTTACCAGGTCAAAAAATAAGTGGAAATGTACCTTGAAGGATGGCATCATGCATTTGAATAACCGTGACATTTTGTTTGTGAAGGTTTGCATCCTCTCACTTCACACTCAGGCCCTGGTTAGCTAGAGTCTTGGTGCAAAGAACAATGCATTAACACATATAAGGAATCTATAGATGGAGGAGAATGATCGATATACAGTTGCCATGGTTGTATGTGACCAATCTTCCACAATTTATAATGATATATACACTACCAGGGACGAGGGGTTAAGTTTTCACTATACTGAGTTTCAAGAGAAACTTCTTTTGAAAAATGATTTCAACTATTGTACACAGGCAGTTTCTGGTTCTCTTTTACATGTTAAAATGCCATAGTTATGACCTTTATACAAGTATCTAGTCTGCCAATCTGTGCTTGATTGTTATGGTGGAATATCTTGTGGATAATTGAAACTGTGCTCTTTACAAAGTGATTTTTAGTCATCTTGTGAGGATGAGTAACAGACAGTATGCTTTGTTTGTCATGTCCTGGCAGGCTACTGGAGAGTTTGAGTTTTAATGGGAGTTCTGGCAGTTCCACTGTCCACCAAGGATTGCTAAGGTGACCAGTCTTTGCTTTCACACAATAGCTAGTCTCATCTGATGCCTCTGAGTCTTATAGCAAAAAGAATACAGCTCTGTGTTTTTGAACATCCCTCATTTATCGGCATGTTTTGACTAGTGTTGCAGTCTTAGGCTGTAGTTAGCATTCTTTGTGTTGTATTGAAATAGTCCCATTAGGATAAGTCTAAAACTGGTAGGACATGCTTCTGGAGACTTGAGATGAGAATTGTAAGCACAATTTTGAACCAGAGTAAGCATGTTCTGCACTAAGGCTAGAACTGACACTGCATCCTCCCCTCTTGTGTTCAAAGCTCAAAATCTTTTCCACAGCACTCTTGCCACTTTCATGTGCTTGAACTGACCTGGGACTAGCTATGTTGAATATAAAGTGGAAAGCAGTTTAACTTTGTTCTATATTGTTCAACCCTAATTTGTAACTGTAGCTTCTTAAGTTTATTCCAAGGGTCGGTCCCCAGTTGACAGCTTGGTTCCCAGTTGACAGCTTTGTTGCACAATGTGTACACTTGGCCACAATTGTTCAGTTTTCACTTGGTGTATGATTCTGAGCAGGAAAGAATGCCCAGTGGTTTGTGATTATAGAATCAGAGCCATGGCTTGCAAACCAAGTCATCTCGGTCCACATGCCATCCACTAGGAAGTTTGCATTAACATTACTGACAAGTTCCCATTACCACAGGATTCTCAAAGAGGCCTTTTTAACTGCTCCTGGCCCTGTTCTTGGCATAAGGATTTTAAGCCCAACCTTAAATGGGGCAGAAGTACCTACTGTATGTGCCCTTGTTTTCCCTAAGCTACCATCCTGACAGTGCATTTGGATATACTGGTAACTGCCAGTCCAATGAGTGAGCATGAGCTATATTGGGAATTCTTGATTGGAGGTTGAGAGGCATTGTGGGGCCACCTGTCTTTTCCATCTCGAGGGTCTGGTGCTTGGTGCCCATTTAAATCTCCATTTTTAAGATGACTCAAGTATTCAAACATCATGACTAAAATCTGAAATAACAACGAAACTTTTACACCAGTATAGAAACTTAAGATTCCACAGACAAATAAGTGTAAATATAGCTTTTGATTCGCCTGTGTCAGTAAGGTACCCACACATTGATGTTTTAAAGAATTCTCACCATTTTAATATTCTGAAGGTCAGAAATTTGCACTCCCTGTTCATTAACATTCAAGTGTTTTAATCAAACAGATTGTTCTTGGGGCCAGGCATGGAAATTGCAAACTCCTATTTTGGAAGAACAGCCATGGAATAGCAAAAAGTCTATTATGTTATTACCACTGGCCATAGATTGGTGGGATATTCTAAAAGCCTCTTGGTGTTTTGATCCTAGTCATGCCAATAGTTAGGCTTTGAAACCTCTAGGCGTTTTGGCCTAAGTTGAAATCATTTGGAGCATCTTGGCCTAGGGTTAGTTAAATCCGGTGTTGTGTGTGCAAGTGGTTTGGGACTTACACTCTGTGTAAGTGTAAAATTGTGTAAATTTCTTTTATGCGATGTAAAATATTGTAAGTGTAAAAATAAATATAATTATATGATTTTACGTGGGTATGTAAAACAATGTAAGGGTAACAAAAATACACTTATATTGTTTTACATGGTTGTATGAAACAGTGTAAGTGTAAAATCAAGTAAGAATTTTTTTAGGAAATATATATAATTATATGATTTACGTGGCTATGTAAAAACAATGTAAGTGTAAATCTAACACACTTATATGGTTTTACATGAATGTGTAAAACAGTGTAACTGTAAAATCATGTAAGAAATTTTTTAGGGAAGGGGGGATTCCATAATGTTTCTGGTGATAAGCCAACCAAATGGTCTATTACAAAAAAAAGCCCATCAAAACATGTACTGACAACTAATTAATATGGATTTGCAAGAGAGTATGGTCATTAAAGGTAAATAGTAGAAATATTTGTAAACCAAGAAAACATAACATCAGAGCCCTAAGTTTGGTCATAAATAAGGTTTTTTTATTTAAAAAAACCTGAAAAGAATACATATACATTTGAAGGGGGTGAAACTTAGAAAATCATTTTTGAGATAAATTGAATTTCAGGGTGCCTTTCCTTTTCCTGAGCGCCTCCATTCCTGCTAGATATATTTTCATTACTCCTACCTATACAACTATTATAATTGTTCTTGGACATTGTTTATTAAATGTTGACTTTCAGCATTTCATACCCAGATTTAATAAAAATTTCCTATTTTATGGACACACTGAAAAAGAGGTTTGAGAGTGAAAGGAGGCCCAAAGACCCGATGACTTTATGAATTCCCCCCCCCCCCCAAACATTTACACGGGGCATGTAAGTGTATTTTACAAATATTTACACTGCCCTTGTGTAAGGGTAAAAAATTATATACACACAACAACATTATAAGTGTAAAAAGTTCAGTCAGGTGAGTGTAAATGATTTACACTTACATGAGATTTACAGGCTGTATATAGGGCCATTGACACTTACATACACAACATTGATTAAAACCTTTCTTAGCATCTTGACTTAGAACTTTGGCCTGGCTCTAGTGTTGTGTCACATCTAGCTCCTTTTGTATTCCATAGCCATCCTTTGGATAAAAACGAGGTCTCTGACCTTTAGAAGATCCTAGATGGCGTTAGTCCTGGCTTTCTTCCCTGCCCTTCAATCAACCACAACAGTTCTAAGTCCGATTTACAGCTAAGAGCTACAATTAGGTCAGGAGTGACAGTTTTCCCCAAATTAGCGTTCATGTTGCGCAGTGCTCGAAATGGAAGGGTGAGAAATGGGAATTGTAAAGCAATTTCAAGTCCCTGCAAGGATCCACCGACAAATGGTATTCTCAGCAGCTCCCAGACTCATCTCTCAGAAATGTAGCAAAAGTCTAGTGAGAGAACAAGATGTAGTGTCTTACAAAAATCATACACCATGTGTAGTAAGACAAGTCCATCTGCACTCGATCGACATCTCAAAAGAACTGGAGATGTGCTCCATATACTTACCGCCAAAAACACAAGCTAAAAGTTTCATTGATCAGAAGGTGAAAGAAAAAAAATCGTGCGTTTTAGACGACCATCCAAAACGTAGCCGGTTGGCACTGGATACGGATCCCAAACCAAGCAATCTATCACGTATGAAGATCAACATGGAGAAAACTTGATTAAAAAAGAGTGGGCCTTTACTCAGGTGCGTGCCTCTGAAACCCTATAAACAAAGCCCTGTCTTGATTACATTGCACATATTAGGATGTGGGTTCTTTGCATGTCTGCATGCCTTTGAACCCCTTGAAAACACCACTTTTGAGAAGATGCACGTCCTAGAGATCATGACAATATCTAAATGATTTCCCTCTGTGTATGTACATTATGGTGAGTTTGGGAACTCTAGGACTGCTAATACACAGCTTGCCAAAAAAATTAGTTAGGGCATCATGATATAGAAACCAGAGGTGGAAGAACTGGATATACCAACAACATGAATACACACCTCTGTCATGGCACACACACAGTAGAAATGACTGTCATGGCAGTTGAGACAAGTGAAATAGTTTTCAACCTAACAATACACAGATCCCTTACAATCAGTCGTGCAATCCACAGCTCGACATTTTGAGCTCTATCAAAAAAAGTCGACACAGCATACATTCCCAGGATCTCACATCAACTTCACAATCTTGACCAGCTAGATATGAACATCCAACTTCTGAGTTGCACCATGGAAAGATAGATATTCACACAGCTGAGAGTCATGTCTACCCCAGTAAGAGACCTCAGAAAAGGAACACATATGCAATGTAGACACAACTGCCTAATCAATTCTCTCTACGCCATATATGTAACCTCCCACAGCATCATGTTCCCGACAGCCATCAAAAGTTCACCAAATCTTCTGATGCAACTTCTCGATCTGCAAACTTACTCCATACTGGAGTCCAGCAAGTCTCTCAGCTCTAACACCTCCTAGGATTGCTACCACACACTACTGCTTAATTGCCTCTTCACTGCCTTGCCAGAGGAAAAGAAAAACCTTCAATTTTTTTCTTTGGATTCCATTTTATGTCTCCTGCTGGGTATTGTAATTTTGTTACTAGAGTGGTTCAAATCTACAAAGGGGAACCTATGGATCTTTCATGCCTCATGCTTTGCTAGCACAATCATGTAAAAAACCATCTACTTGTTTGTGTAGAGAATTGAAGATTACATTATTGGTGGCAGGAATTATTTTTGCATGTGTTGGTCCCAGTAACTGGTACTTTTGTCTCCACCACCCTCAAAGTTGCAAATTTTTGTTTAGAGCATGACAGGGGAAGTCAGTTCATGCACATCTCATGCAAAACTGGGGTTTCTACATGGGATGGCCATCACGAGTACATGGGCTTGCAGTTCCATAGGCATGCAGAAATGGCCATCTAAGGCTTGATGTATACAACACCTTTCAAACCACACATCTTCTATGCAAGTGATTCCTAACAATATGGGGGAAAGATTTGCCTACTTTTGTAACCTACAAAAGTCACCACTCTCAAAATACTGAACTTGCTGCCATTGCATTGTCTTATCACATCAGCTTAGGTATTCCCACTTCTCAGCATGGACATCTGAAAACACTAGGCATAATCAACGTATAGTCCAAGGAACAGGCCTGAATGCAAACTTCTGTTGTAGAACAAATTACTATTGCAGGTAATAAAAATCAAGATGTTGAAGCCATGCCAGAGAAGATACATATCCCACTACCTCAGGGCTACACCAGGCACCTGACAACTCCCTAGGGTTGAAAGTTGACCTCCTAGTATGCTTCCTGGGTTCTAGGATTTATGTAAAACGCTGAAACAGTAATTCACATGCTTCTGTTTTTGCTCATCACATGAAGTTCCATACACAACTCTGTTTTGAAAATACTCTCATAAGACTTGTTCTCCATAGTTTTGTGACTTCAGACGTGGCTAGCATGTAAGATCATGCAAACAATGGCTTTACTTCAGCAATGAGCTCATTGGCAGCTATAAACTCCTCAGTTTCTGGGCTGACTGCATCATTTTCTGCCTCCACCTGTCATCACAATTTGCATGGTAAACACTTTAAGCCACAAGCGACCAGGAATATGCACAAAACATGTGATGGGCATCATCAACAGGCCAGGAAATACACTTCATTGGTGTTCAGGCTATGCTGCCTACATCTGCCTCTTGTAAAATATGGCAAGCACCTTGGGATTTTTTCCTGCAATGCTTGTACTTGCATATTTCAAAGCTGAAATTGTAGAGTTTTAGTCAAAATGGTCAATACCTATCCAGAACAGCACCCCCTACGATCTAAAAGTCCATACAACTGACTGGTTCTAAGTCATAACCCCATAAGTCCAAGTCTTGTATGAAAGTCAGAACATGTTTCAAATTTATCAACTTCTATATTTGTTAACACATGAGTGTGAAGAGTTTCACCACAGCTGCTTGCAGAGTTGTAAAAGCTCCTTCCAACCGCTTTCTACAGTCTGGAATCATCATGCGTGACTCTGCCAGCACATTTTCCTGAAAAAACTCCATTGCTAATACAATCATGAGAAAATGTATCCATGAGATTGTAGAGAAACCTCCATAATAACACTTGAAGGTACCTGTAGTTTCAGTTCCAGCAAAACCAAATGAATACAACCAGACTGAGTGTGGTCATAACCTTGTCTGTGTCACTTTAAAAGTGTCAGACCATCACCTTCATCATGACTGGCAGTGACTAACTGCCACTACCCCTGACTGACTTCCCAATTGTGGTTGTACCTAAGTATATGATAATCTGTTGAAATTTGAAGTTTAACAATCGCACAAAAACCTACACCCTGAATTTCAGTGGCATTTCCAGAAGCAACAAGAAGATTCAGTCATAATAACAGCTAGCACTCAAGAGACATAGCTAATAAAAAACTCATTTAAACTGCAACATGTTTGTAACAGTAAGCTCCATTAATTTTAGCTTGCCCCTGTAGAAGCAAAGCATCTAGACCTTAGGTATAGAGAGGCCTACATAAAGGGTAGTCTGTCATGAAATAATCTACACTGCAACCAGTCTCTTGGTTTCAAATCAAACTCTTTGCAAAGCATTTGAAGCACTGCTGAATAAACACAAGGCAGAACAACCGTCTAATCTTGACTTCTGCACTCTAGCATACATTGTCATGGACATCCCTATGAATCTTGGGGGAAAGGTGGGACTACAACATTACCCTGATGTCCTATGAATCTTGGGGGAAAGGTGGGACTACAACATTACCCTAGTTACTAAACAAATCTCAAACAAGCAAATCTCTATGTGTCTGCAAGAATATTGAGAACTCAACCAACCTGGATATAAATGGTAAGATGACCTAATGATGTGCGACATTTCACTCCAGACATCAAGAGACTTCAATAGCAAACTGCAGTGCACGAAGAGAAGAGAAAACACCAAATAAAATGGACAGACTAGAACTGAAAAGCAGAGAAGACAATATCAACAGTTTCTAACATGTTCAACAACCATTGACAGCAACATGTATGGTAGTACTATTAAAATATCTCTGCTTTGTCAGTTACCAGCAATGGGTCTAAGCTAATGTCAAAGACAACTGATGGACAGAGTATCTGTCACAAAGCTGAATGTGGCACAAAGATTCAGCCACAAAGATATGGAAACTCAGAAAGAAAATCAAGAAGAAAGAGAACACAAGTAGAGAAAGGACCCAAAAAAAAGAGAGCAAAAAAGGTAAAGAGGACAAGAAGAGACAACAAACACCAGAAGTTTTAAGAACATATGACTTGGACACAGTGAAGGTCCCCACTTAAAAGCAAAAAGCCCTTGAAAGAATCAGTTTGGAGATTCAAAAGGCTCAAGCACCAAACACAATTCTCTCTTCACTAAGTGGTCCTTAAGTTCATGTTTAATGCATGCTTTGTTCTTCAGAAGATCATCATTTGAGCTACAAAGCTCAATAACCTTAGAAAACCAAATTTAGCAGTGTCTGAAATATTAAGATCTTTAAACAATAGCAGAAGAAATATCTCATTTACATGCTCCACTGCAGGTTCATATCACAATTTCAAGCTATTCAAATGTAATACTGCAATGCTGTGAAATTGATTACTTGTAAGTGCATGCCAACTCTATTTTGTGTATAAGGAAATAACAGAATGATGGACATAGGGTGCTTGTGGTTATGGACCCATGTCCCAGTTTGGCGGAAGACAGCCAGAGAGTTGGGGTGGGAGTGTCGATAGTAAGATTGGTGGCCACAAGGCACTCACTCCAGTTGTTGGAATTACCTTAGTTACTCAGGTGATTCCAATCCTCCTCCAAAAGTCTTTTGATTGTGCACCATTCAAGCATTAATTTATTGCAGCAAATCTTGGGCATTAGAAATGCACAGAGACACAGCAAGGATAGAGAGAACCTGTTGCTTGATGTCAAAGGCATCTGCATTTGACTCCTTCATGGATATAGTTTTGGCAGATTCCTGCTCAACTTCAGTCACATAAGAATGAAGCTCCTTCAGGGTTCGTCGGCAGATTCCTGTCTTGATCTTAAGATTTCTTAGAGTCGCCATCTTCCTTGATCTGACGTTTGTCAAACTCTCTTTCTCCTCTCTGTTTCTTCTTCATCGGCCAGATATGACATCAAGTAGCAAATGCTTAGTAATGCTTATTACTTATCACTTCCATTACTCTCTCTCTCTCTCTCTCTACTCCTGAACCGAAACCAAAAAGAACACAAACCAAGGTTCACGTCTCTATTTCTTTTTCCTACATATCCATATCACACATGCAAAACATCAAGAGAGTTCGTTCATTGTCTTCAGAAGTGAAGGTATGGCTTTGACTGACGGAGGACCCCAATAAACAATGTTGATAAAGCAATCCTTGGCTTAGAGACCTAGTGAAAACTTGGAGTAACCGAATTTCGGTTGCCTGGGGCGACAGCAAAGCTGAAAGAAATTGAAGAGAGATAAGAAGAAGAGCGCAACCCAAGCACCGGCAAATAATCAATTTGAGAGAAAAGCGATGGCAACTTTTACCAGACAACGAGATGATTCGAGAAGCGGGGGGCGTGCAATCGGGGGCCAAGAAAGCTCGTCGACGCAATGACAGGCTCCGAACTCTCTCTCTCTCTCTCTCTCTCTCTCGACTCGAACTGGACTCATCCGGGGCGGGTGGGTTTCGAGATTCGACCTAACCTCCTGCTGATGCGTCATGGGCCAAGCCACCTTGGCACCCGAAGGGTAATTCCACCGGTGCTCAGTATGTGACTCTCCATTTGAAAAGTAGATGAAGAAAAATCAAAAAATGCCCGTTTGGCCCAAAATCTCCTGAGGCTGGTAAAGGCATAGCAAAGCCTAACAGAGAAGAAGAGTGTAATAAATGTGATATGATTGCTGCTCCCCATTTCTGCTTGGCCAATCATAATGGTTCTTGGAGGTGGTTTCCAATTAATAGTCTCTTACCTATTTGCAGTTTGAGTTTTTAATTTTATGGGTGGGATTGAAAAAATAATAATCGACTAAACTTGAATGTGAAAAAGACATTTGTGCAGGGTCACATAGTGTGAGCACTGCTGGATATGCTCTAAATACCCTATTGCCGCGGCGCGACCTATATATATATACCATTGCACTGTAGCTGCGGTGTTACGGCCATGTTCTATTCCCGTCTTTTACAGGATCTTCCCCACGAATAGCAACAGCTGTGTGCAAGACAAGGCGAGTGGAGAGTCTCTTCTGTCTTCTGGTTCAAAGATCAATCTGCAGCTCCGGGTGAGGAGGAGGAGAGGAAGAAATTGAGAATCCTTGTTCGGCTACAACTTTTAAGGTACTTCTGTTGTGATTATTGTGTATCCTGCTTGTTGCGTGCGTTGGATTGTTTGCATCGGTGCAGAATCTCGTTGAACTTATCGTTTTTGTGGCTGGCTGCGTAGGGTCTTAGCCTTTTGAGCATCCGTTTTGCGCTATGCACAGACATAAACTGTCGCAATTTCAGGGCAACATGTTGTTTGTTTACAGGAATTGTGCAGAACTTGCCTGCTGCACTTGCTGTTGCCGTCCTCGTCTTGTTGTCATTGTTCTCCGAGAATAGGTAATCCGTGTTTACGAAATCAACAAGGACTGCAATATTGAAGGCGGAAGTGTTCTGGGACCTAAAATCAACAGGCCATTATCGTGTTGCTCACTGCACTGTTGCTGACGTAAGTACCAGGGCATCATCATCTTCTTCTGCGTGGTCCTCTTTGGCTATGGTGTCTGTCTATATTTCATTCCTTTTAAAACCTTCCTGTTATGGAATCCTTCCCTGGGACCCGGTGTGCCTGAGCTATGGTGGTGCTTGGTGAAGAATATAAGGGCTTTCATGTAGACTTCATCCAGATTCCAACATTGTTTGAACGCAAGCAGCAAAGAAAACATACCAACTTCGAGACTTCTTGTAATTTCTACACACCAACAACCTCCATGACAAGAAGAAGAAGAAGAATTACAAGCAAAGCAAAAAAAGCATGTAGACTTCATCCAGATTCCAATATTGTTTGCACGCAAGCAGCAAAGAAAACATACCAATTTCGAAACTTCTTGTAATTTCTTCACACCAACAACCTCCATGACAAGAACAAAAGAAGAAGCAAAAAAACCATGTCCAGTAGAAAAAAAGTCAAGGAAAGTGGAATGAGGGGCACTCTCTGGGGACGGGCACTTATTTAGGGAATGCGCTGCTCCGAGGGCATTGGAGCAAGGTGTGTTAACCAACATAAAGCACTGGCAGCAGAAACAAATGAAATGCCTGTCTGAGGGAGCATTCCACTTTTCACACTTTTTCAAAACACCACACACTTTACACGAAGGAAAAGTTCCACCTGGTAACATGCCCTACAAATACACTAAAAACTTTCTGCTGGTGCTTTAAGATTCTATTTGTGGTTTGCAATTTCTCTTTGAGGAATGAAGAGGTTTGTCTTCATGTTTCTCTACTAAACTTAGACTTATTGATGAAGGTTAACATTCAAGAAGAGACACAAGATTGTGATTTGCATAGTTTACTATTCCATATGTTATTTCTTTAACAAAAATGACCTTTTCACAGACCACATTCTAAGGTATTCCATTTTCCTTTCACTGTGTTCACATAACAAAGATTCAGGTCGATTTCAACCATGTGTAGTTGTGTAGAAGTGCATTTGGTATTCGTAATAACTGCAATGGCGGCACATTTCAGTTGTGCAATGTTGCAATGCAAGGTTGCCCATATGGCAGGCCCTCCTGACTGCATGCACAGCAGGAGGGGCCACCATACAGGTGAATCTTGTTTACTCTACCAGGTAATGCCCTGGCAGCAGAGCATTACATCTCAGACCTTGGGCTCCACCCTCAGTTCACAGTGTGTAATGCCCTTTACCCTACTCATGAAGCACTCAGAGAAAAAATTAACAGTGATCATTTGGGACATGCCAAATAGTTTGTTCACTACACTATGGTGAAGTCCATGCAAGGTTTCTCTGAGGAATTCTCTGAAATCGATGTTTCCTGATGCCACCCCCTGGAAGAAGAAACAGAACATTCCCCATATTCATGTGAACTACACAAGGGTACTACTTAAGGTCACAAGTAACTGTTCCCAAATTCATGTACAAAGATAACCAATCCAAATTGACAATCTTTGGCTTGCAGATTTGCCACTGAGAAGGCCAACATAGGTGAATGCAACACTACATCACCTTAGTTTGAAAGGTCTTGTGCAAATTGATATTCACAGCATCAAAACGCTAACCAATACACCCTAGATGCACACTCTGAAGACAACAGATTGCCTCATTCTCTTTGTATCAAAGCACAGGTAGGGCCTTTCCAATCTCAACCTTGTTCTAAATTCAAAATCAAGGCAGATTCTAAAGCACTCAGTTGTTTACATACAAAATACAGATGCTAACTAGGGTGCAAATGACAGCTTGATTAAGATCCTTGATTCTGTCATTGTCACCAAGAGGAAGCCATGAAGTCTGAATCATGTAAAGCCATATGACTCAGAGGCATTGAAATGCCCAGATTGAACATCTTTGATAATCACAGCCACCAACCCTTTTGTGCAAACATCTTTCAATTGAGAGATGGAATGAATGTGGCCACAGAAGCTGCAACAAGGGTGAGTCCAAGAGCTTTCCGAATAAGGCTGGGCTGTGTTGCCTCATCTAGCTGAAACCAGTCATCCATAAGTGCTGGTGTGGAGCAAATCATCCATGCCAGTCCTAACAAAGGGCTTGTGGTAAGGAACAAAATTGCTGTGACCAAGAAAGTGGAGCCGGTTATTATGTGCTGCACACCTCGGCCAAGAACCCCTGTCACAATGCGGCCGCCATCCAAAATCCCCAGTGGCAGAAGTGCCATGGCTGTGAAATGAAGCCCCAGGAAGCCAGCCAAAGCTAGTGGACTCACAACCAAGTCCAATTGCCCAACTTCACCACTCAGAGTAGCTAAGGAGAGCTTGTGGAGAAGCCATGTTAGTGGGCTGGAGTAGGCAAACATTTGCTCAGGAACCAACAGGAAGCCACGAAAGTCTGCTGTAGTTGCTGACAATGATCCCCATACCAAGGGACTGGCCCAAATTAGGGCAACAGAGAAGGCGAGAGAAGCACAGGTACTGGAAAGAGAGAGATCAAGGAGGCAAGTTCGGTGGGGAAGACAGCCCTTATAAAACACTAGAAAACCTAATGCCCCTTGATGTGGCACAGAAAAATAAAAGGGCAGCCTCACCATGTGTGACACGTTGTACAATGCAGCAGTGGCCTTTCTAGCTAGCCAGCCACTGGCACCAACTCCTAATAATCCCAGTCCTACTATGCTCCTCTGCCAAAGGGAGAAATCATCAAAACCTGGATCTGCATCTGGATATTGTAGGCATCCCACAAAGGCTCCAAGAAGTAGCATGGAGAAAAGTATAGTATCACCTTGCTGTGGTAATGAGAATGACAGAAGCTCATTGCTGTGTGCTATGAGACATCCCTTCTCACCCTCAAAAAGCTCCTTGTCAACAAGGATGGCAATTAAGCCCTCAAACCTTTTGTCAAGTTGTGTTTGGATCTCATTCCTCACAAGGGCTGCTGGCCTTTCTTTGAAATTCCCTGGGAACATAAGGCCCTGCCGACACCTGCGAGCCTTGCCATCAGGAACAAAGGAAGTGTGTTTCAGCACCTGCTCAAGGAGCTCATTCTCCTCAAGTGGCACTGTCAGGGTCTGCCTGTGTTTGTATTTATAGTACATGTTGTAGAGCAAGTCAGCCTCAGTGTCCAGGTTCTCATCTGTGTTGAGAATCTTCCCATCAGGACCACAAAACAAGGAAGAGATGAAGAAAGACAGTGCCTGCACATAAACAAGAATCCCCTCTAGAGACTTTCTCAGTTGCGAATCCTCTGGAAATTTTGTTGAGCTGGAGATCTTGCCTGGAACCCTTGTTGCTCTGGAGAGGGCTTGGATTGAGAAGAAGGTGCCATCACCAAATAGCTTCATCAAATCTCCAAGCTCAAGCAATGCATCAGTTAGTAGAATTGCAAAACCAGGATAAAAATCATCCAGAGTGTTGATCTGCAAGAATTCTTCATCTTCATCAAGCCTGGAAGAGAACGCAAATTCATAGCGCCCCTCATTCATTCGTGCATCAGCATCGAAGGACAGAGGGATAATTGCTGGCTGCTGCTGCTGCTTGTCGCTACCCTTCCCAGCAGCAGCAGCAGCAAATTGAGCTTGCCTCTTCCTTTGATTCCTCTCGATCAGACTAAACCCACCCTTCGCTTCTCCAGACAACACTTCAGCTTTCTCGAGTATGGGCAAGACGGATGGAGCCACTTCAATACGCACACCCTCCTCCTCCTCCTCCTCCTCCTTCTCCGACTCCACAGAATCCTTTCCCTGTGGCAAGTCCTGTGGGTCGTCGCTCTGCGCATACCCTTGTGTAGGCGAGGAGTCGTCTTCCCTTGCATTTGTAGCATCTCCATCCCGACGATGGTCAATCGCTTGCACCACCGGTATCAATTCTGAGGAAGAAACTGCATTTCTTAAACCCCATGAGCTACTACTACTAACAAAGTTCTCTTTGGTGAAGAAGAAAACTCCGGTGCTCCTTCTCTTCTCACTCAAGGCTTTGCGCTGCGACTTCGAAGCTTGTGGAACTCCAAATCCTTGAGGGGAGACATATCGACAAATTGGTCGCTTGGGAGTGGAGTGGTCAGTAGTAGAGCGTTGTTGTGGGCACGTTCTTCTTCCAAGGGAGTGAGGAGAGGAACAACTACTACTACTAATAAGGCCATGGTGAACCGGCCTTCTTCCATCCACCAAACCGCAAGACCGCATCTCTGTTCCTCTATGACGCTATCCCTTCTTGTCTCCTTCAACAGTTGCTTCAGTAAGTAGGGCCAACAAAAAAGGGAAAAAAAACCAAGCGAGATGGCAAGAACAAAGCAGGTACAATAATCCTTGTACAACAATGAGACGAAGATGATTCTCTTTTTGCGAAGAAGATCGCATCAAGCCCAAACTCCCACAATCTCTTTCTTCAGCAACTCCTCCACTTTTACACTTCTACTTTCTATAGCTCCCAGAAACGAAGCAAGTGGGTTTTTTTAGGGAATTTTTGTTTGTAGCCATAGTGGCGATCATCTCTAGGAGGATTTAGCCAAATCTGGCTATAAATCAGAAATGAAGTGAAAATATATAATCATCCTTCTATCTTTTTGGCTCCACAATGAAAACCGAGTATATGAATCTGGCGGTTTTTACGTTTTTTTCCCCTCAATTTTGGCGAATGAAAAGCTCCAAAATCACTTCTTTTTCGAATTTTTAATTTCGGTTTTTGGCCAACTTTCTCTAGTTAAAAGACAGCTGAAACGAAGCACGCAATCTTTCTTCCCTGAGGGTCCAGACCCACCCCTGTGATCGAACAGTTTGGATCCCTTGCAAATCGGTGCTTGTGTTCGCTACAATCCACGGGTAGCACCTAAAAAGCTCTTACTATGCATTGTCATTGCGGTTTTTTTTTTTTTTTTTGTGGGATTGTTTGTTTCTTTATTTATTCCTTTTTTTGTGGCGAAATTTCGCCACAAAAACGAAAAATGAAAAAGAAAACGCGGTGAGGGCTGTGAATCCTACAAAATGTTTTCTTCGAAAAAGGCACAAATTCGCCATATTTTGAGGTGGGATATTTTTAATCGCCACATTTAGACTATAAGGTCTAGCATGCCACAAATATATTGCGGGGGGTTCCCAAAAGTTTTACTTTCCTCTGTGACCTGTAGCCAAATTTGGCTAAGTCCCTCTTGTGAATGATCGCCAGTCAAAACCTACCTCGGAAAATTGAAAAATAAAAACCCTGTAAATCAAATACACAATAGTGGTTTGAACGAACACCTTAAGATGGAGAAGATTAAAGAAAACAATTTCCTCTCTGATGTGTAGCCAAATGTGGGTAAGTCCTCTTGTGGATGATAGCCAGTCCACCTATCTCACAAAATTGAAAAATAAAAACCCTATGAATTAAATACGCAATCGTGGAGAGAGAGAAAAAGGCTATCGTTTTCGAACTCCGATGTGGATAACGCAAGAACTCTGGAGCTTCCGATTGCCATCCTTTCATTTTTTCATTATAGTCTCTAGCATCTCAGGGCGCAGTGCTTGTTAATTTTCCTTTGTGTTGGGGTTCCGAGAGAAGAATTCAGAACTGATGTGATTTGGTTGCTTGGATGCTTGCTTGTTGGTTTTTCTTTCCCTGAACTTTTTGGAGCCCAGCATTGGTTTTCGTGAAAGCTAGGTTCAGGAAATTGATTGTATAGTGGTGCCCCTGGTTTAGGGGAAATTTCAGGCATGGCGGCGGCTCTGGTCACGTCCTTGGCTTCGCTGAGGTTGAATCCGCTCAGAGCTTCCGTTTCTGGAGCGCCAGTGAGGAGAAGCGTTGACGGTAGCAGCAGCAGAAGCGGGAATGAGATGGCATTCGTGTTGAGGATCGAATGCTCCTCGCACCCGCAGAAGAAAGCCACCGCGCACCACAACAAGTCCCGGCCCAAGAAGCATCAGCCTTATGACAAGAACCGCAAGGGGCCAACTAAGTACAAGCGGTTGCCCAAGCCACCTCCTGTCTGGGGCTTCGACACTTCCGACATCGAGCAGACGGTGACTGAGGTGGAAGCGCCCAGCGAAGTCGTAGCGTCCTCGGTACCGTTCCTGTCCTTCCCCTGCTCTTCTTCGTCACTTTTGTCTCGTTCTTTGTGTTGCATGGAGGTAGAGTCTATTGTGTAGTTTGTCCGGAGCTGAATCTGAAGATAGAGAGAGGCCAACGATCTTTTTCTACTGTTTGCCTCAAGTCTCTCTGGCAAAGGGATTCCATCTACTAGTAGTCTCAAGTCTCTGGCAAGTTTCCCACAGATGAGGCCTGAGACTCTTGTCTGAGCACTGTTAATTTGTTTGATGCAGTGAGGAGGGAGGTTAAACTGTTGCGGCGTCCAAGGTTTTTTCCAGGTTCCTTGCATTCAGCTTCTGTGTTTGCAACAGATTGTTAGACGTGATGCAGAGGTAAAAACACTTGAATGCAGTTCTATTCAGAATGTGCATTCTATGCTTTCTTGTAGCATCCATCAGCTTCTCTATTTTCTGATGGCTAGAGTTCCTCGTCTGTTTGAAAACCTTTTAGTCCCCCAAATTGAACATCTTCTTTCTTGGTACCAATGTAAAACTCAAGCATCATTTATAAACAAAGGGTGAGGAGTTTATGTTCCATCTCCATGTTGATTCTCAGTACTAGTCTGCTGTTGTTCCTCTACAAGTGTTGTCCGGTTGGTCAATGAGCTTGGTATTCTGGTATCATCATCTGATCGGTGTTAACAGTAACTGGTAAACTCCAGTTAACCAAGAAGTCAATCAAATAAGCTTGTAGATCTCCTTTACAAGCTTGTTCTTGCTATCAGTGTGTTGCTCCAGTCTTCTGCATTGGATTGAGAGAAGTGCTGCTACAGAGGAACCTCTTCTGTCTGGTATGTTGCAGAACAAGGCAAATGATTGTCATACACCAAAACATGGCCATCCTTTACTATGTCCTCTAGGATTCCTGCTGGAAGAATTGAGGCTACGAATGTTGTCATTTCATATTGTAAGTTTGTAGGGTGCAAACAGAATCATCCAAATACAGAAGATACATTCTTGAAAAGGTTTGGAATGTCCAGGACAAGCCAAAAGCCAACTCATCAGCTTGCTAATATATGACCACATAAACTCATGGTAGTCATGTCTACTGAGTGAGCGTATTAGAGACTGCACAGCACTACAATTCCCTGTATTTGCTATCAGACATTTTTCACATGATCCAATGCATGGATAATGGAGATAATCTAAGCCTTCATACTGGAAGAAATATCTGT
The DNA here is from genome assembly GCA_963921925.1 of Sphagnum tenellum. Lineage (NCBI taxonomy): Eukaryota > Viridiplantae > Streptophyta > Sphagnopsida > Sphagnales > Sphagnaceae > Sphagnum > Sphagnum tenellum. The sequence continues at coordinate 20,529,227 of OY998144.1, forward strand.
TGCTGGCATTTTCCTGCCCTCTGGTTCTACCAAGTATTTCTGGTGGTGTAAATAAGTTTCAAGGCGTGTCACAACTGCTCTGGAGTCTGGGTCACCAGCACTCTTGAGATTTACAATAAATTCAGACACCATTGTTTGCATGACCTTCATGAATGGCTTTGGGTACACTTGATACAGACGGAAGCCTGCCATCTAGTGACAAACAACCCCAAGTCAGAATATATGACAAACTTGCTGAATAACTCACTGAGTTCCACAAGGTTGATTTTCTGAACGAAGAAGCATGAAAACAAGGGTCACTGTTGAGGAATAGGGCAACCAGAGCACATAGAATGATAAAAATATATGAACATTAAAAGCAGCACATACCTTCAAGAAGGCTTCTAAAGCTGAAGCAGAGGATCGATTTGAGGGTATGTGATTTAGCAAGCGCGCACACCAAGTCCATCCATCTGCCAAACCATGAGGATTTTGTCCACCACTGTAATCAGTCTGTTCACCCACAAAATACCACAACAGATTGTTATGTTGTGGCATCAGACTCTGCTCCAGGTTTAACATTTGATGGCATGAATGTAGAATAAACTAGTACGAGAAGTGTGGTCTGTCCCTTGCTCCACTCACAGTGTCTTGTATCTCCAGTGAACAGTTCTTAACATAAGTTGATATACAAGTTATGCCAGCCAGTTCAAATTCTCTGCTTTTGAGACTGGGATTTAACACTGGACTGGTCCCAATTTACTTCAAACAAACAGAACACTTCAATCTTTTACTAAAAATACAGTCCAACTGAATTACTTTGGTCTGTTGCCAGGAACATTTGCAATGTCTGACCGAATGACATAGATTAATATCACCATGCTAGAAGGTACAGTTCTCAGAGCTTCTTACAGCTTCCCAGCATCAATAAATGATCACCTGTGTCATGGCTCCATAGAAAGTCATGTAGGCAGTCATGCGTGCAACATAGTCATCAGTGCTCTCCAGTTTGCCATCCTCTTCCCGATATCCAAGTGCCTTGTAGTATGATTCATCACTGCTGAACTGATCCTATAGTGCAGTAAAGTTGTCATTAGCATCTGCAACTTACTTTGACATGCTTGTACTTCAAATCAAAGGAAATTTCAAGGATAGAAGTGCTTGAAAATGGCTTTTTGTGTACCAGATAAGTTCATCTACACAACTGCACAAGCTTGGGAAGTACATGTAGAGCTACTGCATTAAGGGTATCATCAAAAATACCATGGAGAATACATAGTACTTGGGAGTTGTAAAGATGCACACTTCATGGAGCTTTGCTAGCACCACATCCATCACATAGGGGACCTATAAGAATTCATGGCAACTTTAGTATGTGTAATACACAAAAGACAACCACATTATGAACTGGATACAGGGCGCATATCCCAACCATGTCAATGTTCGACTCACCTGAGAAGCAACATTGACAATAACCTGTGCCAGTGCGAATGCAAATGAAGGAAGCTTCAAAATCTGTGACTCGCATTGTGAAAGGAGCTACACCCAAACCAATTCACAGTAGAGCCCTTCAGAACACTGAAAACCATGTAATACAAATGTTAGCAAAGTAACAACAGGATGCACAACAGCTTCAATGCCATGTACAAGTTCCAGTCCCCATGTCAGAAAATCAGCAAATATGGTGCATGTGGACATATCACATAGGATCTCATGCTAATCACCTAGATTTCATGCTGCCACTGTTAGCAGAGAGAAAAATGGCTCCTAAAACCAAAGCAGATGCAAAAGCTGTTTCTAAGGAGTGAATGAGGAACACCTTGGCACCCAAAGTAACAATCAGAAATTGAGTTGGAGCACGTGGATCACAGAGCAGCTGCAACAAATCCATTGACTTCTTCCTGCAATGCAACTTTAATGAAAGCTTTAAGCATGTGATTGTTGTAGACAAGCTCTGCAACTTCACCAAATAAGGCCTGCAGCAATGCCATTCTATGCCACAGCCAATGAACGTAACTTGGAACACCTTACAACTGGAATGAACAGTTGACAAAGGTATCAGCCGCGTTTCGTCTTAATCTTTCCCTCCAACTCTTTTCTCATTGAGAATTATCCACAACAAGTACTGCTCCTGCTGCCTTAAGTTCAATTTTCTATACTCAGCAGCAAGTGACATGGGCAAAACCATACTTCACTTGTTCTTGTGTGGCAGCAACTTGCTGGAGATGCTTGATGACTTGTCGCTCATAAACCTTAAGCTCCTGTGTTCAATCAATGCTCAAACAAATGAGTGCTAAACTTCCCTCCAAGATGACAATTGGAGTAGGTGAACAGATGTGCACATAACCACATTACAATTTCCTGATATTTTCATTAGCACATCCTCCAGCAGGCAATTTATTGTCTATGTGAGCTATAATCACATGGGTGGTACCTCACTGTGTAAGCAAGCTTGTCTAATACTTCTTACTACCTCTTGACTCTGCTTGTTGGAACTACTTTTCCACTGGGCGTCAATGGTTCAAAGGTATAACAGGGGAGAAACTCTTGTAGGCAACCATTAACCAGATGGCAGATCAATGTTGATATACTCACTGTGTTGCAAAGCTAAATAAGATCTACATTATGATATATTTGGAAGGCACACCTTCTGGTTTGCTGGGTTTGCCTGCAGGGGCTTGAACATCTCCTGAAGCTCTTGCAATTTTTGCTTTCGAGCTTCCTCTAACTTTGCTGCTGTTGGTGCAACCCGCGGTCTTGATCCTGGCAACACAAAGACATTTAAAGATCCAGAAACTAGACAGGACACTCTGCCACTTTCTGCTGTATATTGAAATTCTGATACATATATACCAAACTGTAGGAACATTCATAAGCTGATGTGTGTGACAACTTGGCATGGACCTCCCCTACACCGCATACATTTAAGGCACATAGGACTTCACAATGCATTCTGTGAGTGCACTTCAGGTATTCAAATGCTCATCTGACTGAATAATAGGAACAAAGGGACAGACAAATCTGATTGAGCTATTCAACAACCTGTGGTAGTTGTCTTCTCCACAGGTTGTTTGGCCTGACCAGTGGAGGCACTGGCTTTGCGTTGTGCCTCTTGCTTGGCCTTTTGTTCTGCCTCAACACGTTGTAAGGCAGCCCTTGCAGCTGTATCTGCCTGTGCCTTCCGCTCTCTAGCCTCTGCATCAATTCTCACCTTTTCTGCATCAGCCTTTGCCTTTTCTGCATCAGCTTTTTTCTTTGCCTGCAAGAGGAGATTTGGATAGGCAGTGAATTGACAATTTAGACCCAGAGTACACCACACTGCATTGAGCAGTGCTATGGTGCCCTAAGAGTCTACTACTAAACTTGTGCAGATGCAGCCCATTCAATAGAAAGCTTCACAATAATACAAACAAATTGCACCAGAACCAGACTTTAGAATTCCAAATTTCATATCCAGGACAATATACAAACTTCAGATGAAAGATAGAATCTCAGAGACTGCAGCTCAAGATCTCTTTAAACAACATCACAGATTCCCAACAACTTAGAACAATAGGAGAAATCATAGCTCACATCGGCCTCAATTCTAGCTTTCAACTGCCGCTCCCTTTCTTCACGGGCAGCAATTTCTCGCCTACGGGCCTCTTCTTCTGCTGCTTCCTTCCTGATCTGCCGTGCTTCAGACTGGGACCTCAACTCATGGTCCCGTTGTAGTGCAGATAGATGCACATCTCGTGCCTCTGCACTGCAATCACTTAATGTATTTCATTCCTCTGAGTTTTCTTGCTGTTGACAGCTGATACTCCAGCAAGCTAGCTAGAATGAAAGAACATCAAATGGGCAATGAGCAAGCAACACAGGACTTCCCAGTATGTTTCAAGAGCTTAAAACCTAGGCGAGAATACAAGCAGCATCTATTTCTATAGGGAGCATTGGCTGAGCAAAGTTGAGATTGAACAACTGTCATCAAGGACACTCTAAAGAAGGGTTAGAATAGTTCACATCATCCGCTGGTCCTGCTTGTCAGAGCGCCTAGCAAGCTCACACTTGGCCTCCTTGTCTTTCTCTACCAATGTCAGAACAGCTGCCTCCCTCACAATTTCCTCTCTCAGCACCCTGTCAAGTGACAGCCGCCTTTTCCGGGACTCCTCCTGTTCATTTTCACCATTGTAGCTTTTGGTTTCAATAACAGGGAATCAATGAACCTGTTGTTGGAAACACTATCTATCAACGCATGGCAATCCATCCCACAAGTGAACTTTCACCAAATCCATTCTCAGAAGGCACCCTGGTTGGCACCTGCACCCTGGTAAGACGTTCACGCTCCAACTCTATTAAAGCAGCTTCCACATATTCTGTGCATGCAAGCAATGGGCTGCCAGCTCCCTTCTCGTCCCTTTGATTCTGCACAGGTCTGAAGGAAACCCTAGTCACTTTCTCAACTTCTCCGAGATAGGCCTGAAGTAGATACAGGAGATCAATCAATAACAGTGTCAGCTTGGATAGCAAACAAAGAAAGACCGTAAAATTCACAACCGGGCCTGCTCACACACAGTGCCTAAAAAATGTGCTACCTCGCTGAGCTCTTCTTCTCTACCAAGGGTGCAGATTTTCTTTCTTCTTCATCGCTGTCTTCATCAGAGTCACTGTCAAATGCTCGCATGATGAAAGGTCCTGTTGTTCGTCCAAAATCTGCTGTGACGGACAATTCTCGCCATGACACCCTACAAAATGCAATAGCAGGATCAAACAAGAATCACATCCATCTGTTCTCACATTTTTATTATCCCCTTGCTTGCTTGCTGTCTTTACCAAAGCACAAACATTTTGTAAAGAGGAATGCTGATCAACTCACCCATTGGCATTTGGTGGGGGGCTCCGATAGTCCAACACTGGCTCCTGCACATCTCCTCTCTTTGCGGTTACAAGCTGCAGCACAAATCTGCAAAACATGACCTAATTCTACATGTCTCATGCAACAAGCATACTCTTCTGTAAAGCCTGCAACCTAACACCATATCATTAACTCAAGCTTCCTTCTCCCAACCCCCATGCAGACCTTAGTGACCACCATTTGCCAAACATCACAAAACTATCCAAATGTGATCAACAGTAGCAAACTGTCTGACAATTGCAACTGTTCTTCAGTGAGACTTCATATGGTCAATTTGTCAAGGTTTTCAGATCCATCCAAATTGTGCATTGGCCAAATGTATGTACCCAGCTACTACCAGCAGATTTCCCTCCACAGTAAATAATAATATTGGTTGCATTGCACAGACCAACACAAAGATAACAGTTTCTGGACTACACATAAGTCTGAAATTGCAGAGAAAACTCTGCAGCAACTTGAATGAGAGGTAACACAAAAATGAGAGCAGACTGTCTCTCATATAGTAACAGACCATTATTGCCTTCATCATGAGTAGCTGTGACAAGCTGCCATGACTACTCACTGACTTTATCAACCTGATGGAAAGTGTAGACAAGATTATTAAAACCTAAAGGAATTCAGGCAAACCATTACGCAAACATCTGCATTCTGAGCTACTGTTGCTTTCTGGAAGCAATGGGAAGACTCAGCCATGATATTGGCGAGCACTCATGAGATGATGTCAATTAAAAAAGTCAATCTGTATGTTTAGGGTGAACTAAAGAAAGAGACTGATTGCACAAAGAATCAGCATGCAGTGTACACCTGCAGGATCGAATAGATGCAAAAATGGAGCATTTCAAATTGAAGGGTAGCTAAGATTGGCTTGGCATGTGTGAAACCCTAAATGTCTCGATCCAGAGAAAAATCCTGAAGAAAAAACATGCCGTAGAGAGAAAGAGAACCATCACACAAGCATTCACATCCTTGCCAAGAAGAAAAATGTCAGAAACCTGCTGCAGGATTTGCATTTGTTATTGAGCTTTGAAGTTGGGTAATCAATTGGGGAGTTGGCAGAAGAAGGAGAAATTTTAAAAATCTATTTACCCTGTAATTGCACGACAGAGCCTCCAACTCCTGCTGCAATTCTTCCAGCGTCCAGTCAGGATTTGGGTCGACCATTGCCGGTGTCAGAAGAGTCGGGTGGGGTGACAACGTCTTGAGGGTCAATGTGAGGTTTAGAGCTTGTGCCGCTGGGGATGCCAATGTTGGACTTGAAAACAAGTCGCCACCGCCCCGTGCTTGCGGCGACATCACCGACGACATTGTGACCATTGCGTATACCAGTCGACCTTTCTCACCGAGTGTCGTCTTCACCTCAAACTTCAGAAACGTGGGTAATCTTCAACCAAAATACGTTGCTCCTGCACCCCCCGCTCCGTCAATCTTGTGCAAAACAAAATCAATCACCCCTTCTCTTTGTCTCTCGATCTCATGTTTCCTCACCAATTTACACAAAGTTCGGAAAACAAGACTTGGTCAGTGGTCTATCTGTTACAGCAGAGATATTCAAACACCGACAGGGCGCCAGACAGCAGACGCGCATTTCGAACCCTAATCAGTGCGCCAACATCAGGAAATTGCAATCTTACTACCAAGACCTAGAACACCATTCTTTTGTTGATGAAAGTCGTCAGCACATTGTTCTTAGCTGTAGGTGGGTTCTTTCTCTGTGCACCAGGGTGTGAGGAATAATGCGTGACTGGTTTGCTGTGATCTCTCTGGGTTTGTCTTTCTCACAGGTTGAGGAGTTAGGGTTTAGGTGTCCTGGGGTTTTAAACAAGACAACAGGATAGGTGCAGTTTGCAATGCCACGGCAACAGTTCTGCAACAGTGGATCGCTATGCATTGCAAGGTGGATCTTCTTCTTGGCTATGCATGCCATCTGTATTATGCGGAGGATTTGATCAAGACAATGACCGGCCTGTTAAGCGGCTGTCTATGTCTGAGTGGCCTTGCTTGTGGTACCAGAAGAGTTCATAGAAATGTGGAGATGGGAGAATATATTTGCAAAAGAGAATTCCGGAATTGGATGCCGGAAATATTGTGGGCTATTTGCTGCTGCTATCAAGCATGTATACACCTGCTGGCAAGTGGGATCTCAGTGCAACTATTCAACACCAGAGGGTGGAAAGGGGTGTGAAGAATTGGCGTGCAAACCTCAATTGCAGGGATAACACCGGTGTGGCTGATCAGCAGACCCTCCTGCTTTGAGCACAAAAATGCAAGAGTGATGGGCTGAAGATATTTACTCTAAATGCACTCTGACAAGACATTACAAGCAATTTTTCTTTGAGTGTGAAGCTTTGGATCCTCCTTGAACTTCTTCTCTTGCAAACTCTTTTGATTCTCGACCATCTTGACTCATGGTTACCACCAGTTCTCTGCTGTGTTTACGACCGTTCAGCCTGCCAATTGCTTTGATTACGACCTGTTAAAAAGCATTCTCTCAAAAACTACTGCAATCTACTGCCCAACTTACTGACATTGAAGTCAAAGGCTGATGATGCAGAGATCAGAAAGAGTAGATGCCACCCACCTGACACTTGCAACTTGGTTTTCCAAATTAGTGCTCAAAAGTGGAAGGGATGACTGCTTTAAGCTCATGGTGCTTACAATGTATTATGTCTCTCAATGGGTCCCTCCCATCTTGCATGCCATGCTCCAGAGGAATTGTCCATCACACTATGCAAATGCATTTGGAGAATTGGGATTTGACTGCATGATGAAAATTGTTCCTGCACCTTGCTCAAGGACTTCGAATCCCCAGGTTTGCACCATTGGGTGACCAACTGGCCCTATTGATTCCCAGGTAAAGTTCACTTTTGTGTTTGATATCTGAGTTTAAACCTTGATTTCTTTGGTAATGCAGAAAGCTCCTTGTTCAAGTTGGTCCTAATTGTTCAAGTAATCCCCTCCTTTAGAAACGGTATTGTGATATGTGGTGCCAGAATTGGGTTTTTACTTCTTCAGATCCACATTGGAATGTTGCAGCACTGGTTGTAATTTTAATGCAAACTGATTGAAAGGACTTTTCCTGCAAGTTCGATCTGATGATCTTCATAGAATCACTAGTACCTTAACAATTATCTTTGAATTTGGTCAGAATTTAGCAACTTTCCCACATGTGCAAATAATGTGAAACATCATAGTTCAAAACTGTTTGTGTGTCCACAGACCTATGGTTGAATGTATGATCCTCCTAACCATGTGAAGATGTTCAGAGGTGTCAGATTGCAAGTAGGTGGTATAAACCATAGACATGGAGATTGGCTGTCTCATTTCTATGAATTGTAAAATTTCATTTGACTCCCTAGCACGATTTCTTGTAGCTTTCTTCACTGATTTCAGTTTCAATGCCAAATGCAAGGATGCTGCTAGCACCAGGTTCTGTATCTTTTTTCAGTAATCAATTTATGAGTTTGTGCTCGAGAGTGGGCAGGGTTTGGCCAATTCTGGCTCCTAGTGAGCCTATGGCAAATCAGCCAACTCCAGCTTGCTTAAGCTCCTAAGTGAGTTTGTGGCAATTGGGCCAATTACAGCTCCTAGTGAGCCTGTGGCAAGACTCTTCCACAGGCTTGCTAGGAGTTGGAATCGACCTGTGCTGAACGGCTGATTCAGCATGATGTAGTCGATTGAATGGGAGAATTAAGACCTAACAGTCATTAGTAAGGGCTAGGCCTCATTGTGGTTTCCTCCTGTTGTGCACCCACCTCTCTTGAATTCCTTGCTATTCACAAATTCATCTCAAGCAATGGGTTTGCCCTTCAATTGCATCTAAAGGTTGATATGTTGTGTTCGCCATGTTTGTTTACCTTCAATTCTTGTGTTCTACTTGGTCTCTGGTTTCTACCCCAAAGCAAAAGGCACATCTCCATCAATCTTTTTCTTTTTCTTTTTCCCCAATTTTGTGGTGTTGCTCCAGTCGTGATCATCCATAAGATTATCTAGTCAAATCTGGTCATTAGTATTCCAAATATGAAAGTAAGAAAATCTTAAGCAGCCTTTCATATTAAGGTGGTTGTTGTGGCAATTTTTTAGAATTTTTTGGTTAGGTGAAAATTTTTCTTTTCCAAAAAAAAGGGAATTTGTGTCAATGTTCTCTTTTTAAACATATTTTTTGGCAGAAGGGCGAAATTTCGCCACCACAAAACTCATTGATGGGGATGTGCCTTTTGCATGTATGCTTTTATCCTTGTTCATTACTTTCAATGATAGGAGTATCATGCAAAGCGAAAAAAATGAGTTAATTTAAGTCTTAACTAGAGATGAAGAGTTAGACGAATTGTAGCGCAGCTGGTGTAGTGGTATCATAGTACCCTCCCACGGTACTGACCGGGGTTCGATTCCCCGGCTGCGCAGGGATTTTGTGATTTTATGTCATTTATAAAAACAGTTCCATTTTTTGTTTTTAGAAGTTCACTAATCTTGTCAGTTGAGGGAAGAAAGAGACTTTAAGACATTAAACTTATCCGTAAAGTCATCCTCTCCTTCACCCCGTATCCCCTCTTTCATTGGTATCTGCAAAGTATGGAGATTTTATTAAATCTCAGTATGAAATGTTGAAACTGAGCATTTAATGGACAAGGTTCAACAGATATTATAGTAGTTGTACATGTAGAGTAGTACCTTGGTCGTTTTGGTGTTAAATGATTCAAGTTTAAAATCACCAAAATTTTGAGTGATTATTAATTAATATCTAACAAATTTCTTGAAACCTTAAATTGACAATTGTTGAAATTTATGCAATGCCAAAACTTTTGAAGATTGTAAACTATCGAGACGTTTCGTGTAAACGAGATCCAAGGTTGTGAATCAAGCAGGGATGAGGATGGTATTTAGTAGAGGAGATTTTTTGAAGCAATTTGGCTTCAATAATTGGCCCCTTATTATGAAGATTTTTGTCTCCAAAGCTCTCAGTCTTTGACTTTCAGTGTATCATCGACGAATGGCAAGCCTAGAGATTTGTTTTCTGAAGAGGAGAAAAAATAGGCATATGTGAGACGTTCAAAGGATCTAGTATGTAAAAAGATTGTCAATTTTCTTAACAATAGGATGGTCTCGTGAAGATTGTGTTGTTTTGAAGATTTATTGTGTTTAGGGTCAGGCCACCGTGCATCTAGCTTCCATCTTGCAATAACAATAGACATCATTGGTAGCTGCAACTTCTTGGCTTGTAATATGTGTGCGTAGTATGTGCCCAACTCTTCTCTGAACGGTCCATTCACTAGTGCACACAAGCTTGTCCCCAACAATAATAACACCAAGCAATGGATCCACAATTCTTCTCCTCCATTTCCAAAGGTTGCAAATTCTTGCCCTAAAAGCTATCGAGCTTTTCACCGTTTGCCAGTTTTTCACGACATCTCACATTTGCATTGGTGGTTTGTGTGCACTTTGTATGTAAGTAATAGGAGTAGACCATTCTGCCATCATTTTACCAACTTTAACATTGGAGCAATTTTATGAAGCTCTTGCGTAGTTTGTGGATATGGTGAAAAGTCAGGGCCTAGTTGGACCAAGTGCAACAAATGTGTGGACTATAGCTCCCCCATGGAAAATATGAAAGTAGCTTCTAAGCTCCAAAAGTATCCAAATTTGTTGTCATGTCCAAATTTGTGAGCTTGTTTTGCTTAGGATCTTCTTTAATGCAATAACATGGTGCAACCATGGTTTCTATTACCATAATTTTTACAACAGTTTTAAACCTTGTGGAGATTCTTGTAGCAGCTCTGGACATGCTTGTGTGGGATTCCTGTGGCAATGTTGTTGTTACACAAACAAGTTGTGAGCTCTTAGATTTTGAAATTTTTCAGTTACTTGTTTTCTACAAACTTATGGGCAGGATGACTTTGTTGCTGGGTCTTACAAGTGCTAACAAGTATTTTCTTCCGCTTGTTTGGCTAATAAACTAAACTCCAATGTAGAGGTGAAAGAATCTATCACTCTTAAGCTCCACAAAAAATCCATCTTCACACAATCCTCATGTTCTTGGATTATAGATTGGGGGAAAGGTTTTCAAATGTGGGCAAAAGTATTCCAACCAAAACTAGTAATCAAATTGAAAATATTTTAGTGCAACAAATGCAAAATGAAGTCGAATTCAAATTGATTGAAAATCTAATGTTGTAGGTGTATTTGTATGTGATCAGAGACATCATCCAAAGGAGTAGGTAATTTGAAAGGAAAGTACCTACCATGTTGTTTTTGACAAAATTGTTATAGTAAGTAATTCTAATAATGCAACTCTTCATATTGTTTTCTAAGCCAATTTTCACAATTGTGATGTTGATGTGCTTGGACCTATATATGGCTAAACTAAAACAAAATTCTCTTACAAACATTCTTCCATGATTATTGATATTGGAAGTTTTAGGTCTACATCCAGATCTTCTTCCATCGGCTTTGAATGATTGTGAACAACAATGTAGCAGTATTGGCCTCCAATGCAACAAGTTGGAATTAGATTCCAAATGCTCTTATGATTCTTGTCTTATCCCATCCTTTCACAATTATGCTCTTCACCTCCTTCACCTTCATCCATGCAGCATGTAACCAACTACACATTTTTGGTTTGATGTTATTCATCTTGAAATCAACACATGGTTTTTGAACATTATCAATATGTTATTTGATGACAAATGTAGTCCATGTATTGAACTCAACTTTGTATGCATGCTTTAGTGGTCATTGTAAAATCACATCTACAAGTTGAAAATCTCTTGTGCAATTTACTAATATGAAGATGACCATAATGTTGGGATGATTTTTTTTCATATAATCTAAAAACTCCGTGCTCTTGTGTACAATCCAACAACCATACCATTTTATGATGTTTTGGCAAACCTAATTCTTCAATTTGTGAATGCAAATATAGTTGCAAAATCTTGTGAACAAAATTTTTTGTGGTCTCGAGAATTGACCAATGACTTTCATTAAAGGTGAGATCCCATCCATTATTGATGCAAATGAATTTTCCTTCATTGTTTGGGGGTAATGTTTTATGTTTAGTAAATGCAAAGACAACTTGAAGGGGTAGGAACAATCCATCTGTAGATGATGAAATAATGACTGTTACCTATCTTTTGTCTTTTATCCTTAATACCTTGAGGTGTTTTGCACCTTTGCTCTCCCATGTCCATTCTCCTACTATTTGCACAAGGTATAATATAGTTTGGTATTGTTGACCACTAGGGGTAAAGGAATGTTGTAAGTTTTTACAAAGTAAGCAACCTTGTAACCCATCTTTCACCCTTACTGATCCCAATCATTTGGAAGTTTACTTGTTGATGTTGTTCCCACTTTGAAATTTTAATTTGTGTATTACTTCAAAAATTGACAAATCCATTCTCTTGTGACCTTGAAACCTCCAAATGCATCGTGTATGACGTGAAGAACAAAAGATTCTATCATGCCCTACACCATGGGTTATATAGTGGAGGTAGCAAGTGGTTGACCTGCCTCTCTCATTTCTGGAGCATGGTAACCAAGGTATATCAACGTTTTAAATACTCGTCAAGTATTGGCATGTTGTATTTGGTCTTTTATATGGCAGTCCCAAGTTGTTGTCCACAAATGTAGTTTGGTTTTAAATCACTATGGGGTGTAAACCAATCCCACAAACTTGCCTTCCTTGATTTCTGATACAAACTTGGGACTCTAAGCTTTTTGTATGTTGTTTTTAAGAAGTACAAAGCTCAAATATTGTTACCATGTTTCTTTACAATAACCATGATGGCCAAAGATTTAGGATAAACTAGTTGGTGTACTCCCCCCTTCTCTTTTGTTGGTTTCTAGTTCTTATGTGTTGTCCTTCACCTTCCTCTCCACTGCCTTCTTCACTTGCCTCTCCACTAACTTCTTGGTTGATTTCTTGAATTGATAACAACTTTGCAACATATTTCCATGGCCTACCTATTGGTTGCTTCTTCATTGGTTTCAAAATGGTTTTGTTTAAAACAATACATGCATTGAATAAGTTTATCGCATGTTGTAATGCAATCTTTCTTTCCTCATTTGTCACGTTCTTGAAAATAAAAAGTAATCGTATTTTGGTGCAACTTTTGGTTTTCCATCTCTCATTAAACATTCAACAAAGTCCCTACAAAGTCCCTATTGTAAACTAACAAAATATTTCTACAACAATTGTTCACATCACTCCATCTTGCTTTTTATCATGAAAACATAATTTAGAAGAAAAACATAATCTAACAAAATCTTAGGGAGCAAGAGGGTTGGAAATTGATGTAGTTCACAAAAGAATCCGGCACAAGTTTTTTCTTGTTTTAAAAAAAACAAATTAAAATGGATGAATAGTGTTTTACATCCATGTACAGTGTACTACAAAATAATTGATAAATTTTATTATACTGATTTTTTAATCAATTTTTTAATTAAATATTTGATATAGAACTTCTAAAACAACCAAGGTATTACGATATGTAGTGGCACTATATGCATTCAACAAAAGGAAAGAGGGGATGAAACTTAGTTTACCACCAAAATTGGTGGAAAAACTAGTTTGGGTCCTAGTTATTTCATTTTGTAAAATTTCATTCCCAGTAACACATTTGATGCCCTATTATGCGAAAATTGGCCATTCTCACCCCCTTATCACCTAACTTTATTTTATTGAATTCAAATTGATATTTTTATCTTTGTAAATTAATTTTCATATTTTTTCATTTTGTAAATTTTGATGAATTTAGATTGAATTCTAATAACTAAAATATAGTTATGAATTAGAAGTATTTATTTCACAAGTGGGATCCATAAGAACTCTAAAGTTAAAGCCCACTTTGACTAGTTCAATATTGGGATGGGTAACATAACAAGAGATTTCATATACTTGCCTTGCCAATGGCCTTAAGTTTATAGTTAAACCCACCTTCAACTCAAATAATTTTAGGATGGGTGATCTTACATGAGGTTAATCAACTTGGGTTAATTGTATAGGGCCCACTAGTGGGGGTGGAATTTTCTTCTTAAATACATTTTATTATTTGGGATTGAAGCTAGTGCCTAGATTTGAATTGGAAAAAAAAAGGAGAAGCAAAAAAAGGAAACAAAATATTTTGTAATGAAGCACTTTTTAATAAGTTCTCTATCAACACATAGTTGGGACTTGCCTTCAGCCATAAAACATAATTTAGTTTATGGAAAATGTTTAATTTTGGGGTAAGGGAAAAGTCCAAAGTAGGGGGGTTTCCGAAAATGTGGGCCTAGGATGAGGCATTTTTTAAATCCAACCCAAAATTTCCACATTTTGGGAATGTCCCTACCTCCTTCACTATTGCAAAAAAACACAAAAAGGCACCTTGAAACCCTCCATCCTTGTTGACAACCTAGAGGAAAATGTCACTAGTGGTGTGATTTTTGGAGCTAATGCAACTAATGAACTATCCAACTAGGACCACAAAGTTGAAAAAGTCTTTCCAATAGCCCTTGATGTTATATTCTTGGAGGCTTTCCCCTTCTTCAACTTGCAAGGAAGAGTGTTGAACGGTCAAAAAAGGTTGGAAGTGGCCTTGTAAAGTTGGAAAATGCAAGAAATCACATGTTGCAAAATAAATATTAACTACACACCTAAAGAAAGTGCATGAACTCATTACATAAAAAGGAAATCATAGGTGCCCTTTAACTCACGACAAGGTCCTTGACATCGAAATCATTTGGTAATGAATGCCCTCATCTTGACTAATGTCCAATCAATTTTGCAATGGAATAAGTAGAAGGTAGTTGTTCGTGCATAAGCAAAACTGCATTGGAATAGGATTACGCTTAAAAGAAGCAACACAAGGGCATGAGGAGGTCTTTAAATTGCCTTTAGTCAAGCTTGCTTCAAAGACCTTATGTAATGTTTTTGGCATTCTAATTAAGGTGTGGGACACATCCTTTGAAATGCATTCTCACGAATTGAGAAAAATGAAAAACTTGGTGACACCATCTTTCAATGCAAATTATCATATGTGAGGAAGGCAAAGGTGGCATTTTATGCCACCTTATGACAATAGGAATATAACAAGTCCATTTAATTTGAAGAATGTAGAGAATCTTTGATTCCATGCATCGAAGACCATTCATAGATGGTATTCATATTCAAACCCTTTCATTATTTTAAGTTCAATTGTTCGATCAAATTTTTGAAATTATTTTTTACAGAATGTGTGAATTCTTATTTAGGTTGTGTGGAATTATAGAAGACCAATTTGTGGTTGATGCAACTTGTTTCATTATAAAACATCACCAAATGTACACCCACCATCATGCAACATGGGTGGAAGAGTTGGTCAAGGCTTATTCCCAAGCTTATGGTTTTAACAATCATGATTATTAACTAATTTCTTTAAATATAGATGTGCATTTTTGTAACTTTTAAAATATTTTTGTACAAATTGATGCGGATTACTACAATTTACATTTTGGATTTTTTGTAAATGTTTTTTGCATTTCTTAATGTTTCATAAGCCATATTAAACAATTATTGTGAATCACCTTTTTTGTGTGCAATATTTTAATGTCTTAACCCTAATATACATGCTTTTAAAAATGAACCCATAATACCTCCATAAATGCCAAAAACCCACTAATACCAAAAATGCAATGCCCATTTTTCCAATTAAATAAATATAATGTGTGCAATACTTGCATTTCATTTGCAAAACACATATTAGATTTTTCCTTTTCAATCACAATATCCACATGGGGGCTCAAAACGCACACCAGATCTTTTTTCCTTTTTTGCAATACATGCATGGAGGTTCAAAATTCACATTGGATTTTTCTTCTTCAATTGCCATACCTACATGGGGGTTCAAAACACACATCAAAATTTCCTTATTTGTAATATTTGCATAATGGTCATACAAATTTATATGTGCTACACACATTCAAACATTTTAATATGATGGGTGTGAGTATTGTATTTTTGAATGGGGATTCATTTGGGGGGGGGGGGGAAGAGTTGACCAATAGTCAACTTTTTCAATGAGCCTTATATTGCATATCTTTTAAAAATATTTATGGGGTTTAAGTTTTAATGGATTTAAGGTTTAGGGCTTAAGGTTTATGATTTGGGGTTTAAGTAAAAGGTTTAAATTTAAAGGTAGGCTTTAGGTTTAAGTTTTAAGGTTTTAAATTTTGGGTTTAAGTAAAAGCTTTAAATTTAAGGTTAGGTTTTTGGTTTTAGGGTTTTTCATTTAGGCTTTGAATTTAGGTTTAGGGTTTACAATTTGGGGTTTAGGTAGAAGGTTTAAATTTAAGGTTAAACTTTAAATTTTAGGGTTTTCATTAAAGCTTTAGGTTTATATTTTAGGGTTTACAATTTGGGGTTTAGGTGAAAGGTTCAAATTTTAAGTTCAGTTTTAGGTTTTAGGGTTTACAATTTACGGTTTAAAGTAAAGGTTTAAGTTTAATAAGGTTTGAATTTTACAATTTTGGTTTCAAGGTTTTGGGTTTACTTTTTTACTTTTTAAATTAGGCTTTAGGCTGTAAGGTTAAGTTTTAATGTTAGGTTGAAGGTTTTAGGTTTAAGGTTAGGTTTTAATGTTAGGTTGTAGGTTTTAAGTTTGAAGGTTAGATATAGGTTTTTAAATTAACTTTTAATGTTAGGTTGTGGATTTTAGGGTTAAGGTTAGGTTTAGACTTTAAGTTTTAGGTTTTAATGTTAGATTGTGGGTTGTAGATTTAAATTATAGGTTTTACATCTTAGGGTTTCAGCTTTATAGTTACGTTTTAATATTAGGTTGTAGGTTTTACATTTTAGGGTTTAGGCTTTACAATTAAGCTTTAGGGTGGAATTTTGGGGATTACAAATAATCTAAAACATGTAATGATTAAGTTTTAAATTATTTGTAATCCTAAAATTATATATAAGCATGAATAACTTTTAAATAAATTTTACATAATACTAGCATATTTACATTAGACAAGCTCAATAGGGCAATGAAAAAGAAAATTCATAATCAAAGGATGGCCATCTTAGTCATTTATGTTGACCAATGGTGCAAGTATTAAGGATTTGAATTTTCTTCAAAGAGGTGAGGGGTTCAAATCATCATACTTGCAGCCCATATTGTGTTATTTACCTTGTTTTGGCTAAACAATTTACCTACCTAAGTTAGATGGAATAGGTAATGACATGTGTCAACCATTCATTGGATGAAAAATTTAAAAATAAACATTTATTATTATCATATTTTCTTTAGCTACATATATTAGATATTATTATTAGTATTATTATTAAAATTTTAATGCAAGTATTGCATTTTGGGAGCAAATTGGATTTAGGGGGGCTTCAATGAATACACAACACTTTGGGGGAGGGAGGGGGGGGGTGGGGGGGGCACGTGTAGGTATTGCATAAAATATTAAGCAATATTTAAATTCTTTTGTTTGGTGATGCAAATATGCTAACATTAGAGCAAAATATTGACATGGTGTTTTTTGTTTACACCTATATGAATGGGTAATGCATAATGATTTGTAGTACCTTTCAATTCTTCTTGTGGATATATATATAAATTTTTTTTCTTATTTTTTTTTTCTTTTCTTTTACTCTTTTAATAATTGAAGTATGGAAATAGGTCCATTTTCACAAAATAAACAATACATGCATAATGTAACCTTAGGAAGTAATCATCCAATTGTTTGTGTTCCAACTACTTACATATATGCCCTTTCAAATTTTATATTGTTTGTAATCTCCAAACATAATAATATATTAAGTTGTTGATTTATATTAGATAACTATTGGTAATAATTATATTGGATAATATTTAATATTAATAATATTAACATTTTTACATTTATTAACATTTTATTAACATAATATTTTTATATTGCTTATTTTTACTAAAATATAATAATAATAATGGAATAATATTACTTTTGTGATATTTATGCATTTGTTAATGCTGATTTGTATTCAAGTAATATTTATATGATATTGTTAACAACTAATGTTGAATTAATTATAATGAATAATATTAAATAATGATATTTTTCGAATTATGTTCTTTATCAATTATTAATTAAAGTTTTTAGTTTATTATTACTGATTATTATTAAACTATTATGATAACAGAAATATTTAAAAATTGGGGGAAAATTATCAATAAATAATTTTTTTAATCAATATTTAAAATTTTTAAGTTATGATCTTAATAAATTATTATTATTATTATGGATTTTATTGTTACTATTTGTGAAATATGTAGCCTATGTTAAAATACATATAAACTAACTAGTGTTATTTAAGCTATACTAGTGGGTGCCCATGGCCGAAGGCCACTGGGAAGTCCTCTGTGGGTGCCTGTAACCTTCGGCCACTGTTTTTTATTTTTTTTAAATTTTTTATTCTTTATTTTTACTGCCCTGGATGCCCTGCCCTGCCCTGCCTTGCCCTGCCCCTGCCCTGCCCCTACCCTGCCCTGCCCTTGCCCCTGCCCTGCCCTGTTTCGAATTTTCCTTTTGCTGCCAGGGGCAAGAGGAGGAAGTTACACAGGGAACGGGCAGTGTTTGTTTTTCCTTTTGCTGCCAGGGACAGGAGGAGGAAGTTACACAGGGAACTTTTTTCCTTTTGCTGCCAGGGACAGGAAGAGGAAATCCTGAAACGAAAAGGTATGGGATTTAGGACCTGGACGAACAGACCGACAGACAGACAGACTCCAAAACGTGTGAAGCAAATGAAAAGAAAAGTAAAAGACGGTCAGACAGATACACACACACCATGTTTGTAATTATATATAGGATAGCCATGTAGGTGTATAAAAATATACTATCACCATCAATAATATTCAAATAACTTTTATTAATTAGTAATAGGTATATACTATAATTTTGTCATCATTTTTATTACTAATAATCATTTGACATATAAGAAGTTATACTTAACAATAGTATATTATTAATACCATATTATTATTGTTTTTATCGTGTGTCAAGGCCACATAATCTATGGTTTAAACCAAAGGAACACTTGAATTTTCCAGTTCATCAAAAGCCCCAACCTTGTCTATAGGGAGCACAACGTCCTCCATGGTTCCAATCAAACCAATGTTAATGACCCTTTTCATCACCATAAGCTTCAACCATTATCTTCCAAATTTGAATCATTTGAAATACATTTGGGGTTCGCAAACCTGGCTATTAAACTTGCATGATTAAATCTGAACCATGTTCACAATAATCAATAACATCATATTGGGTAACATTGGGACCATGAAAATAATAAGAATTTGGTGCTTACAAAGATTCCTTCATAATTTCCACTCACATGTGGAACTTGAATATTTTGTAAATGTGTACTTCACTTTGTATGCCACATTGACAAGATGTTGACTCCTTATAATCCAATAACCATTTGTTTCAAAGGATGGTTGGGATACATGCATGATTGGGATCAATGTTGCCTTTCCCACAATACATTCCACAACCTTGTTCTTAATGAACCCCCTTTTTTCATTTTGGATGTTTGCATGTAATGTCATGCAATTGTTGTTAATCTCCAAACCAAGTAATCTATTTGATGGCCTCTAAGACCCTTGGTTTCAAATGAAAACCAACACTTTAAAGTGCCATGATAAGATTCAATATTTGCTTGTGTACCTTGGTTGGAATGTGGCATGCATTGAAGGCTAATTATCCATAACTTTAAAACACAATGCACGATGCAATATTAATTAAATCAATGTTCTAGTTGATAAAACATGATCATACCCATTTAAGGGGATTAAAATTATGAAACTATGATCAAACAAACATGTTTTGAAAGACTAAAATTGAAAATGAACACATACCAAATTGGCAATAAAAGGTTGAAAAGTAATGTGTCTAAGGGTCACCATGATTATGTTATTTAAAACTTTGTAAGACTTTCATTCTCCTTCATTCTTTGAAAATGTCAATGTTTCCCTTGGGCTTGATGGACATATACATCACATCATGTAGGTCATGAAGGATTATTTGTCAAACTTCAACACTTTTGGCCTTCTCCATTGTACGTAAACACCATGCCTTTAATACATGGCATGCACAAAGGAAGATGTTCTTCATAGCCCAAACAATCCTAAGCACTCACACACAAACCACATCAATTTTAAGCATTAGCTAGATATGTAAAGACATTGTAAGCTTCAAAGGACTAAAAAAACCTTAAACAAGGAAAGCTTTTGATTTTCATTGAACATAAATATGAAGAAAGACATAAGGTAGGATTCATATTCATCGTAATGCTTGCAATTCTTGAAGGGTGTCATCAATAATGAAACAACTTGGTTTTCAATCAACCATGATTGAAAAATTTTTTGCTTTCAAAGGTTTGAGCCATTTAATCAAATGATCCATGCTAGAGGCACTTCGGTGTGATGAACATCAAAGCCCATCAAAGTGAACAAATGATATTTTACATCATTTGTGCCAAATGTGGCATTGATGGAAATTGTTCCATTATGGCCATATGCAAGCATGAATTGACATTACAATGGTGATTGGATGTTTAGAATGAATGGGACTTGAATGCCATTAATTTTTCCAGCTTCCTAAAGATAAAATATGTGTTATAATGATGTAATACCTAAGATCAAATTGAAATTGATGGTTTTTGTGCAATCGCCAACTCCCTAGATCTTATGTTTCCAATCCAAAAATGCAATGTCTTATTGTTGGATGAAATCATCCTTTCTCATGGTTTTTTTAGCATTCAGACATTCCCACCACATTTTGTTTTGTGTTTGTCATAAATTTGTTTGTTGGTGTATCTTAAATTCAACTGAGTCCAAATATGATCTTTCAAATATTGTGAAATTTCAAGTGCATATTGTGACATGTGTGAGGCGACTTTTTGTCCCTCTATTCCCGGTTCTATGAGGTGATTTTATTTGAAAGTACATATGCTACTAGTGAAGGAAAAATGCAAAATGTAATTTTAGATGTTAAGTTGCGTTTATAGTTGAAACCAAGTAGTTTGCTTCTTATGCATCATTTACGATTTAGAATTGATAAATATATTTTCCAAGTTCAAACATTCCAAATCTTAGAATTTTATGTTAAATTGTCATTCATTCAAACCAACTTTTAAGGATTTGACACCATCTTCAACTTGGCAGCAAACTTCTAGTCAATTAAAATATTATTCCTACCACATTTATTATTCAAATTTAGCTTGTTTTCGTTCATTAGAAAGGTAACTACAAGGTGCATATGTCTACCAAATTTCAAAGTCTGTAGCTAAACCAGTAATAAGTTTTAATACCAAACCCGAGAGGGTTTTACGAAGGTAGTAAGTTCAACTTGGTTATAGACCACCAGTCACTTAAAAATTATTCCTATCACATATGTTATTCAAATATGGCTTGCCTTAACTCTTTAAATAGTTAACTACAAGGCGCAATTTCCCACCAAATCCTAAGCTCTGCACCCAAACCAATAAGAAGTTGTCTACCAATCCTGAAAGGGTTTGTGAAATTTCTTTAAGATTTCAAACTCCCAACATTATCCATACTCACTTTCATTTTTTCAAAACTACTACAAACGTCCATTCTACTCTCCTTCTTTCTACCATCTCTAAGACTAATCATTCTTTTACCACTAAAGAAAGTAATGGGAACAAATATTTTCAAGATTTGAATTGAAAATTATTCTCCGAAAAAAAAACTACAAATGATACGAATTTGCCCTTTCAAAGAGAAGGAGAAGGAATGAGTTGAAGGAAGATCCCAACTTGGTGGCCAATGGAAAGTTCTAATGTTTGGTGGCCAATGGAAGGTTCTAATGCTTAGTAGCCTTTGAAAGGTTTCGATGTTTAGTGGCCAATGGAAGGAGAAGGAGAAGCACATTTCCACCTTTTTGCACTTTCCCCCAACCAATTTATTTAAACCTTCATTTTTTCCTTTGATTTTAAGGTTTTATTTTACCATGGTTGTAGGTCATTAATTACGCATTTCTCTCATTTTCCTTGACCTCTAAAATACACTCACGCATCTCGATTTAATAAGTCTTTCACCTATTCATTGTCGATTTGATTTTGATTGAAGATTTTTTTTCCTTTCCTTGAAATTATGGCACTGCATATGGCCAAGTTTTACAGGCCTCAATTTGCACAAGTGAATGAAGAATCGGCTTCAGAGTCATTTTTAGATTTAACATTGACGTAGTATTTTCATGACGAAAGTCCCGAATTGCAAGAGGTGCGTGCTCATCTTAAAGTCGATCCCTTTCGAACTTGGTGTTATTGCATTTTTCCAAACTCTCGCAACCTGATGATTTTCTTGCAAGTTGACTTCACTTCTGGTGATGAGCTTGAAACCATCTGTGAAGGTTGTTACAAAATTGAAAACATTTCTATTTTCACATGGTCTTCAATTTTTGGTGTTGGACATTATCGTTGGTTGCGCAGTCCGATTCGTCAACTACCTCCTAATAGCAAGGCGGACTACCTAGTTCACACCATTTGACACAGATTTCTTGCAATTATGAAATATCATTGTGGCATAACCTGGGACTTAACATGTAATTGCAACTCCTTGTTGAGCTTATCCATAATCTAAATAAATGTTCCATTCAATATGAAACTCATGTTGCTATTGCCACCCTATCACACTATTTATTTAATCGTTAAGTTGTTTTGAATTAATCTTATGCTTATAAGGCTTGAAGATTATTCTATCTCTATTCAACCTTTCATTGACGCCCCTTCAATTTCTTCATGAATTTCAAACATCCTTGATATTCACTAAGTATTAAAACAAGACTAATGTTTTGCTGAGCATCACGAATTTTTGTGTCCGTTTGTACCCCCAACCTTCTAAAGAATTCTCACTTTTAATTATGCAACTAAGTTTTAAAACTATAGCTACTAGCTTTCTTTTATGAAGAAAAAAACGAACTAACACCTTATTCACCAATATCATATTTTGGAAAAGAAAACAACCCCCCCCCCACACGCAGCCATGCACATTCATCATTCCTTATTCTGACATGAAGTTGCTAAAAACCTATAATAACCTTATCACACTCGAATAAGCCTGATGCAACTTTTAAAAATTGAGATTACCGGACATGGTTATGTCGGTATGGCTCACAACATGCAAGTTGATGATTTGGGATCTTGTTGTCCATGTGGCGATTCACCATTTGTTCGAATGTGTGTTTGGTGGTGAAAACATAGTTCCACCACATGGGGTTTAGGTTTAGGGTTGGGGTTGTGTGTACAATCTTTTGATTGAAAAGACAGCGAAACATCTTCATTTAATCAATCTTGCATGGTTTGGGTCATTCGATGATCATTAAGACTAGCACAATCATACTTATAAAACATATTCATGTAAAGATCATATATGTTTGTGAAGGAGATTTGAAAAACAAAAGAAAATGCATGGAACATCACACTATACCAACTGTGATTGAGGTGCTTCTATTGATGGGGTTTTTATATCCTTTTGTGGGGGTAAATTATTTTTGCATGTTCCATTCCACTTGGGTTTCCACATCATTTCATTTGCCTTCCAAAAACTCTCACACATGTGCATGTGCTATATATGCAATCTTGATCGACATTTTGTTTGTGCCCCCATGTTTCACCTTAGAATTCCCACACCAAATCCACATTTGAAAAAAAAGATTTTGTTGGGCTTTGGACTTGAATTGATTCTGATTTGGGAATTCAACCTATGCTTATAAACTTGTAAAAAATGCACCTGTAATACCCACTTTTTCATTCAACCATGATTATTAATGGAATATACAATTAGTCAATACTTGCATAATCAATACATTATGCATGGAACCTAGGTTGGTAATACTTACATGTCAAATTATTAGCAACATTAAGAATGTAAATGTTCCACTTGCAATATTTACATACAAACCTTAAACACGCATTGGACTTGGGACCCAATTTTGCAATACTTACATTCCAAACTAAAATAAACACTGGACTTAGGACCCAACCAAGTGTAATACCTACATTTCAAGCTAAAACATGCATTGAACCTAGGACCCAACCTTGCAATACAAACATTTTAAAACAAAAACACACATTGGACATAAGACCCATGCTTATAATACCCGTATTCAAGATTAATAACTATATGTAGATTTCTTGAGCTAGGATTAAACATTTGATGATTTTATAATCTTTTCCCATAGTTAAGAAAATGTAGGTTATATTCTAATGTTGATCCAATACATGAAACTTATTGATTTGTAATTAAATCAAAACCACACATGAATGGAAGAAATGAAGGGGAAGGAAAAAAACAAAATTTAGTTTGATGGTCCAAGGTGATGACATTTTCCTTGCAAAGCTTTCCAACCCTAAATCAAACCATAACTCCAAATAAAATAAAAAACCTTAAGTATTCTTATAGACTAAACCTTAAACATGTACCACTTTCAAAAGAACTTAAACCCTAACTACAAAACCTTACACATAACTTTGACAACTATAGAAAAATAATTATAGGTGAACTAATTATGAATTATAAATTAAAAACAGAAAATTAAGAATTTTAACAAGTGAAGGAGAATATTTATCTCTTACCTTTTGATTTGAGTCTCTCCAACTTGAAAGATGTCTCCACTTTGCTTCAAAAGAGAAGAAATAAGTTTCATTTGCTTACTATATGGTTCACAATTCTTCCCTCTTAAATGAACCTAGCCTTGAATTTAATTAATATAAAAAATCAAGATTTTGTAAAAGTCATAAATGTTTCAGACATCTACTCAATCCTAAACCCTCCTTTGATACATTTAATGCTATGAAATATAATGACATCTTTCTCTTAAGACAAGGTAGTAAATTATTTAATTATGTTATGTACAATATGCATTAAATGGTGCAAAGTGGAAGCTCATGGGGACATTGATGATTAGAATAGCCCACAAGTGTAATATTCGCACAAGAAGCCTAAATATATTTAATTTATTGCTAAATAATTGAATGCAATATTATCTGTATTTGAATTAATTTTATTAATTGTTGACGTTATGTAAGTGTTGGGTAGGTAGGTAGGTAAGTAAGTAAGAATGGTGTGACAAGTTTAGGAGGGAAAAGGGGGTGTTGATCTAGTAGGTAGGTGAGAGGGGGGAAATTGGTTCTTCGTTGGTATGTAAGGCCAAGAAGGTAGGTAGTATGTAGTCGGGCAGGTGATCTCAAAGTTGGGAAAGAAAACATACAGCAAAAAAAAAAACACCAAGAAAAGGTTAGCACCAAAAAGGTCCACAAATGTTAGTGCACATTCAACCACTAGATGAGAAATCCCACCCCATCCATTCAACCATTAAATGAGAAATCCCATCCCATCCAGTGGACAGAATTCCCAACTGGTGTGCTAGTGGACGTTGGTTAAATTGTGCAAACACTTCTTCTACCCATAACGACTTCATTCCCATGTCCAACCCTTTATAATTTGTTGGGCCATGCTTTAGGCAAGTGATTTGATATTTCATTTGTTTCAAAGTTCTAATGTAATGGATTTGTTAGATTTCTAATTTTTTTTCTTTGTGTAATTTTTGGTTTAGACTTTAGATCCATATTTTAACTCTGATACTTTTAGTTTTTGAACTTTTTCTTAGTTTATACAAGTTGGGTTTCAGCTTGTTGCAAACTACTAATGATGATCAACTAATGAAAAAATAATAATAAGTTTGTGCAAATTAAGTTCCATTTGAATGAAAATATTAAATGATATTACATGCAACTTGAATTGGATTCAATTTCAATTCAATTCAAATTCTTAAGTTTAATTGAACAAGTGTAATGCCCTTGCCCCAAACTGATCAAAATCTCTTGATTAATCCTTGTCCTTCCCATTTGTATGTTTTCATATGGTTCCCAATAATTCATCATTATTTATGTCAAATCTTTTATGCCCATGGAAATGCACACCAAATAAAAAGGTTTAAATAAATAGGCTTGAAAGAGATTAGCTATTAGATTATTTTTAATATACATAACTTGTCAAATATTTCATTTTATTTCATTTTGGTGACATCTTTGGTTTAGACAAGTTAAATGCACATATAACTTCGCCAATTTTAGCTTTGGAACTAGTTCCTCCTTTTTTATACTACTTAATGATTTATCCATGTTCGAACATTTCAATTGAAAACCAATGCTGGGTGGGTACCAGGTTGAAAACTGGTATGTAAGATGCTCTTGGTCCTACTATCATCAACTATATTGGCGATCTGAACCTTGTACCAATACCCTTCTTAATAGGGATTAGGACCAAGGTGGTATCATCTTCATACCAGCGATGTACCAACTTCAATATCAAGTATAGAGCAATGTTGAACATACATATGGTTTTCGACTCTTTCAATGTAAATGAAAATTGAAACTTATCTACACTTTGCATAAATGTAAACCTTTCATCCACATCCATGTGAATCTAACCTTGGACATGTAAATGTAAAATTATGTAAATATAAACAATTTACACTCATCACATATTTTTTTTGAATTGTGCCAAAAATGTGAACACGAGTGCCAATGAATGAACAAAGCATTCCCAAAGTTTGAAAAAAATTTAGTGATGAACAATCAAAGTGGCCCATTGCCACCTGCCCCGGCCCCCCACCCCCCACCCCGAAAGGGATACAATACAACTATTGAGCTAATTAATATGAATCACCCAAGGTCTTCTAAAAGAATAGGGCAAAATTGTTGAAAACAAAGTTAAAAAATGAAAATTCAACTCAATCAATTAGGTGGGGCAACATGCACCCAATATGCACCCAAGATATTCCCTAGGGGCACAATTTGTGCCATATCCTTTGTTCAAAAGTGTGTGCAGGAATTGTATATACATGAACCAAAGGGAAGCACATTTGAATTGCCTTATTGATAGTAAAGTTTGCATTTGGGCAACACAAAATAAATAAATAAATAAATATTTTGTGAAGGACCAATCAATTCCTAAATCAATAAATAAATATTGAATTTTGGGATGTACCCACAACTTACCATTGTGAATTGCAAATAGGTATAGTCACTAAAGAGTATATGATACATACACTTACCCTACCAAAAACATTTGCACAATGTTGTGTAAGTGTAGTTGATTTTTTTTACACTTTGTTGTGGAAGTGTAAAATTTTTGTTTGCGCAAAGATGGTAAGTGAAAATCATTTACCCTTACCCAATTTTTACATGATAAGTATCTGTGTGTTTACACATGGCACCACTTTAGACAAGGGTCCAAGGAGCAAGGTCCAATAAAATTGAGCATTTGTATTGGCCAAGAGCTTTAAATTGGTCCCAAGGCCTTTAGACAAGGGTCTCTAGAACCAAGAGAGATCAAATTGTGATTTAACTTACATGGCATCATTTTGGAGGGAAAACAAATCGGTCTCAACCAAAAAAAGAGTTTAAGGGAGAGCTCATGGTTTGGAGAATCAAAGTGTAAGCTCAGGTTCAAGATTGTTCATTTTTTTATTTTAAAATTTTTTTTCATTGTTTTCTTTTACCTTGATTGCTTGAATTATGTCAAAGTGGAAAACATGCTATGGATTGAAAACATTGTTGAGAGCACACTAACTCCCTCATTTTTGATCAATTCTAGAATTGACATGGCTGCATTTTTGAATCCTTATTAAGTGGTTGTTCAAAAGAATGCATTTTTAACCATTTCAAGTGCACAAAATGAAGGTGAATAAGAAGGTGGGGTAAAAAATGGAAGGTTGAAACATTTATTTTCACAAATGGAAAGGGATATGAATTTGCAAAAGATCCCCAAATTGGTTCCCATTCCAAAGAAGAAAGTGCCAAGGAAAAAAATGATTGTGGTGAAAGACAAAGATGAAAAAGTTGAATAAAATGGCTGGATGGTGAAGTACTACACCTCATTGCTCTAAGAGGAGGAATGGAACTTGAATTCACCATAATAGCAAAAAAAAAACAGAAAATAAAATAAACAATCATGAAAAAAAATCATGAAAAAAAAGAAAAGAAAACATCAAAGTTTAACCTAATCCTCTCGTTATCAATCACACATTTTTGACATCAAACCCTCAAATTGGACCCCAAGCCTTTAAACATACTCAAATTACCTTTGGAAAAGTGTTTTTTTAAATGTCAAGAAGGGTCCAATTCAAGTTTCAATTTGGTTCAAATTAAACCCTAGGCTTTTGGCCCCTGGAACCTTGTCTAAAGTGGCCCTTACCTTCCCAACATTGCTATAGATCTATTTTGTATAAGGCCAAAAAAATCAGCCTTGAACCCTTTCACTACCAAGACCTGGTTGGTATGAAAGTTTCACAAAAGATCCAATACAAGTACCAGGTTGATACGAGATTTAAAAAAAAGATTAGTACCAATGTTATCAAGGTACATTCAAAAGTTGATACTCACCAAACATTTCTTTGAATCACACTTAGTTGGCACAATTTGTGTTGTCTTTCTTCGGCATTCTTTAATTATTTGATTGAAAACTATGTTGAAAACAAATAGACAATTAGTGTAGTTTTAGGGGCAATAAATTTCACTTCTATCTCAGTAGTTCTTAACATTGGCCTCAAATCCCAAATTATAAGCTCATTACATTCAAAATTTTTTTTCTGACAAAAAGTGAAATATGTGATGCATAAGAATTTAATATCAAGATAAACGTCTAATTATTGTTATTTTCAAGTACAAAATCCAATTGCTAATTTCCAAGTGGTTTTGAGAACACATCAATCTTGAAAATAATTGGAATAAAAGTCTGAAAATAGGATTTCATGGATTCGATTTATAAATGCTAAAGCTATGTATGTGGTTGGGGATTTACAATTATATGGGGTTGGAAAAGGTCCCCCAATATGTGAGAACATTGAAGAAAAAAAGGTTTTTTGATCTCCAATTCTAATTTACGGTGTCGTTTTGAAAGCATTAATACCAGTTTTTAATGTGCTCAATTGTGGGACAATGTCGATTTGATGCATGATGCACAAAATGAGATCTAACATATATTGGTGGATATAAGTTGGTTAGATGATTTCATGTGTTGCTACCGAATATTGTTCAAGCCAGGGGCAATGTTATGTGTAGGGTAAAGCACAAGGGGAATGCTATTATGAACGTTAAAACATAATACTTTTCGTGGTTCAATTCAATAACCAAGTGTTAGATTAAATTAATTTTAAGGCAAGGGAGTTTTTGGCACCTCAAGTTAGGTTTTTCTAGCTTTCAACATGTCCTCACTCCTAATATTTCAACAACTTGTGCAAGGGCTCATTCAAAAAGCACACTTTTTTGTGTGATAGCCATGCCATGTAGAGGAATATGTTGAAGAAGTGTAGAGGAGCTTCTTGAAAATGATGAGGTTGTAGGATTAATGACCAAGTGTGTTGTGGCTTAAAGCTTTGTGTTATATCAAGATTGTAATATTTGCAATTTCGTATCATCTCTTCTTTTTGTTAAATCACTTTTACATTAAACTTTTTTAAATTTCATGTGATTGATTACAAATTTTTTGTTTGGACTTAAGACATATGGACACAAAAATATTGTGTTTTCACCTTTGTTAATTTGAAAATTTTAGCAAATTATGGAATGTCATCTTGGATGTTTTACACTTTTGACATTTTGCCTTTGGAATTCTTGAAGATTTTCAGCATCTTAGTTTTGAATGAATTTTAAGTTCAATCTAACCACAAGGTAAGGTAGATTAGGAGGCATCCAAGGGGGAGGGTTCTTAGATTTTTTGTATATTTTTCAAAAATAGGAGAAAAATATAAGTTATTTGTAAAGTTTAGCTAATTGGGGACCAGAACACCTATTTTGGGCCCGATCGGGGATGAAATGCATTGGGGCGGGGGGGGGGGGGGGGTTTGAAATATTTTCAAACAAAAAAAACTCAAACCCAAACTGGTTATTGCACCAATTTAGGTGCAAAAACAGGTTTGGTCCCCATTCTTTTTATTTTGCTCGTTCATGATGCGAGAACATCTTTAAATGTTTTTGGTTGCAACAGCACAAGTGTGAAGGAGATGTTATATTTTCCACTTGGGTCACCTAACCAACATTTCCTTTCAACCCTTTTTTTTTTTTTTTTTTTTTTTTTTGCTATTTTTTACTTTTTCAAGCTTCAAATTGGCCTTTTGTACACTTCATTTACAAAATTTTAACTTTCAATATAAACATTGTAAAAACACAATTTAAAAAAATAAATGCAAGTGTCATTTGGGATGAGCCACTCCAAAAGGTTTGACCCTAAAGGTTAAACCCAAATGAAATAGGACATTCCTAGCCAGTGGCTTAGGTCTAGGCTTAGCCTAGGTGGCTTAGGGTTAAATATAGTAACCTAGGTGCCACATAGGTTGTTGAGGCCTAGGTCTGGGTGATCAAGGTCTAGCCTAACTTAAATGTCATGTGATCTAAGATTTAGCTTAGGTTAGGTGTCATGTGGCCTATTATAACCTATGCTACCTAGTTTTAGGCTTAGATTAGGTGTTATATAAGCCACCTATGTGCCACATAGGTTATTTAGGCCTAGGCTTAGTGTAAATGCCACAAAAATAACATAATGTTAGGTCTTGTAGGTGTCATTTATGCTTAAGGTAAGTAGGTAACATAGCCTAGCCTAGGTGCCATGTGTCTATTAATAATTTGTACACATAAATTGTAAAAATGACCACCAAGATAGTTGCGAAGATAACCACCATATATTGTACAACAATGGATGAACTTGTATAGTAGTGTATGAAATACATAGTGTCACTTCTATTGGTTGTCACTTGTAACTTATCATTTGCAATTATAAGGAATTCACTTCCAAATGTCATTTGGAATTAAAAACTAGTTGTAAATAAAATTGTTGATTTGTAATTTTCCTTTAGTACTAACTACTTTTTGACATACATGATTATAGACACATGCGATTAAGCATTGTTGTGGGCGCAACATGCGGGCAACATACTTAATGGTGGATTGATTTTGAAGTTGTGAGACATGAGTAGGTTGTTTATTAAACTTATATTCAATTATAGGTGCTTAAGGAAGGTATTTCGATTGAATCCCCCTAAGAAAGTTTGAAATGATGGAGATGAAATGTTTATTGTAGTGGAAATGAAAGGGTAGACACAAATCTGAATTCTATTTATAACATAATAATATTTAGAAAAGAGGAACAAGGCATGCAACACTAATCTAAAGCTCGGATGCCTTTTGGAGTTATGTAATTTGCAAAAAAGAATTTACTAGGATGCCATTAAATGTTTGTAATTGAAGACAACTAGCCAAAAATAAGTTTGAATGTGGTTGATTATATAATTTTGTAATGTGGGGACACATCTAAGTTGAATATAT
Organism: Sphagnum tenellum; assembly: GCA_963921925.1. Taxonomy (NCBI): domain Eukaryota; kingdom Viridiplantae; phylum Streptophyta; class Sphagnopsida; order Sphagnales; family Sphagnaceae; genus Sphagnum; species Sphagnum tenellum. The sequence goes on from OY998144.1 coordinate 20,560,429, forward strand.
TGTAAGAAGCCAAGGAGTGGGAAAGTTTGAACTTTATTCTTACTTGTTTGAAGTTATAGTAGATGAAGGAGATGTCCATATGACAACAATTGCAAAACATTGTGTTGTAGTGTGCTTAAGGGCCATAGTGTGAAAGTAGGGCTAATACTTTTAATTCCTAGAGTTAAGTCACAATTAGTTGATGGGGAAAAATGATGCAAAGTAGACTATGACATGTAAATTAGAAAAAAGCCTATAAGAAATTCATTTTGGTCACAATTTGACAATTGAGGCGCATTAGATTTATATGTGGTGTAAGCATGGTCTGAACTTGTGTTTTAATGCAATGCTATTGAAAGTTACATGAATTTGATAAATGAACTCTAATAAGGTACAACCAAATATCTAAGGTGGCAAAATATGGTGTTTGGGAGTGAAAGGTTGGACAAGGTGGGCAACGCGGTGGGTCATTACCAAGTTAATATGGACAAATTGTGGATGGAAACAAGGGATAAATGGACCACATGTAAGTCAAATGTTTTTCATACAAATGAACATTTTGAAATTTGAAAACATAGAAAATAGCTAATTGTTTTGCCTTTTAATTTTTTTTTGATAATCTTTTAAATTTAAGTAGGAAATTGTACTGTTTCCAAAACTAGTTGGGTGGGGCTAATTATTTATCATTAAGAAAGTGGTTGACAATTTTGAATTTTAGGATATATATATTTTTGGGTTGAATTGCTTGGATTAATGTAATCCTGACATATTGAACTCATGTGCAAAATAAGGTGAAGTGTTCCATAGCTTTAAGTTCAAATATCATTTTGGTTCAATCAAAACAAAGGAGAGCCATGTAACAACCAAAATGTGTACATAATTGCATTTGGAAATGCCCAATTTTTGGAGCCTAGATGAATAAGTCATGGATTTAAAAAATGAGGCATAAAATTTAGTTGACTAATTTATAATGACTTCTATGATAAAATGCAAACATAGTTTTGATCAATTTAAATTGTGCGTTTGAAAGTTTATTTTTAAACCTATCACTAAGACATCAAATGTGTATTGCTAAATTTGCATGAAGTTTATTAATGCATAATGTCATCTACTTAAATAGAAACTTAAAACATGGGCGTGCTATCACATTTATGTCCTTAACAATGTCAACCAATGTGCTTTATATAATGTTAATAAATAAGCCTTAATTTATAAATCAAACTTATTCTTTTAATGTGATTTGGTTTTAAAATAAAATTATCATCATCAAGCATGTAACAAATGACCTAGGAACATGTTATTATCAATATTTTTTGATGTATTCAAAATAATCATGAAACACATTTGATCATCCCAATGAAAATATTTTTCAAATCCTTACTATAGTAAAGAAATTAATAAAACTAGTAAATTATTTGGAAAAAAAATGTGAAAATTAAAAGTGAAGCTTGTCAAAAGGTTTTACCAAATGAATTTGAAAAATTCAAATAACAAAGGTATATGCAAAAAATCTATATAGAGGGAGATGCCAAAGTTAGCATTTTGGATTTTTAGAACTTCAAACAAAAGTTTTATAATGTAAAAGGTTCAATTTTGGCCTTTACCAAACACTTTCAGTAAATAGCAAGAAATATTCACAACACCATAATTCTATAGACTTCATAACTCATTTTTTACAAAAAAAAACCTATAAATCTTTGATCTATTCTAATACAAGATTAACACCATTTTTGAGGAATAAAACTCAGCTATAGAAGAAAATCAAATTTTGTAGCTAAAAGTAATATTGTGAGTGCATGAAAAACAACACAAATTTTTTTCATCTTTTTTGGACTAATTACAACTTCAATCAAAAGCGTTATTACAAAGAGATGAGTTTAATCAAAACAAAAAGTCCAAAGAAGCTTCTTCACTAGCAAATTTGCTAGGTTAAATATGTCTATTGAAGGGTAGTGTAGGGTTTTTTGAAGAGCTACCCAAGTGGTTAGTAGGGGTAATGCTGTCCAAAGAAGTGGTTAATACCCTCATACTGTACACTTGATGACTTTTCCAAGGGTCACCATTTTGAAATCTATATTATGTTGATAAAAAAATAAAAAAATAGTCAATTAGGTAGTTCAATGGCTATCAAAAGCACATAATTTTAATAATTCAAACTTTATTTTCTCTTTTTAACAGAGAAAAAATGTGATCATCCCATTAACCACTTTTCCTTGCTTGTTTTCTTAAGAAAATAATCTTCCATGATGGATTGGATAATCCTTATCGTTTGTAAAATATTTCACCCATCTTAAAGAATGTCTTGGGAACATGTTATTTAGGTGATTGTTTTGCAACACTTTGATATAAAGAAAATTGACACCAATCTCATTAACTAACATGTATGACATTATGAAAAAGTATTATATAGGTATTAATTTTGAAATATTATGAAGTTTTTAATGTAATCACATATCGTAACACCTTTATCATTTTGGCATAAGTTAAATTATTTTTCGTTTTGTTGAACTTTTGAAAAATTGTTTATTATTTGTGCCAAATTTTTAATAAAATCAAAAGTTCAACTATGAAGTTTTGAACCACAGACCTTCCATGATAAGGATTTAAAATTGGGACAATTTACACATACTAGACTGTTCCATATCATTGACAAAATCTAATTTTATCATTTTGTATAATCAATAACTCTTGAAAATTTCAAAATTAAAAAAATCAAATGCCGAGGTTAAGATTTCAAATTTAATTAAATTATTTGATAGTTCGTTGCCGAAATGGTAAATATACCATGATAACATATTATAAGGCTTAAGATGAAAAGGAACATCTTGCAAATACAAAGACACCTAATAGAAGGTGGAGATACCTTAAAGGTTTTCAAAAGCTTACTTACCAACACCATTGTAAAGATATTTATTAACACCTTTGAACTTTTATTAAACACCTTATACCTTATGTTGAATTTGGCCCCGATAAGAAGGCTTTCACCTTTGAGATGCCTCAAACCTCATGCTTGGCTTCCTTGTTCCACCATTGGTAAAGTTGGAAAACATTGTTATGGGGTGCCTTGCCTTATGTTTTTTTTTGCACAAGCACTTTGGTTTTTGGATGTGTGCAACAACAAAATCCAAGTTTGTGGGACATACATGTTTGAAATATTTGAGTTTTGGGATGTGTAAAAAATATATAAGAACATGTTTGCAAAACATTATACATTTAATTCAAATACAATCAATACCCAACTTGATATTTATTATGTCTTTTTTGTAGTGCTACTTGCATTGACAAATTTCTACTATTCCTTTTGAGCTAAATGGCTTCAAACTAGTTGAACAATCGGTTATTGAACATAACTTATTCTAATATTTTGAGAAGAGGTGGACATTCAACGTATCATAACAATATTTTTGATGTCTCAAAACACTAAATGAGATTTAAACATAATATTTATGCATAACACATGTATCAAAAAATTCAATTAAAAATGTGGGACAATAATTGAAATATCTTACAAACAAACCCATGAACTATGCACATACAACTTCACACTTGAAAGTTCATTTCCAATGTTTGTTGATGGGAGGCTATGTAAGGATGATTGGTGCTTCCTTCCCTTCTCTCCATTTCCTTTTGTGTCCCTACCTAATGTTGACATAGTCTTGAAAACAATGACCTCCTAAGGTTCTCATCACAAGTATAATAATATTCAGAGACCCATAAGAGTTAGAGTCCCAAGAGTAATGCTCATATATATTATGTACATTGTAAGTTGTGAATCTCATTATTCCTATGCCCCTAACTTTTATGCATCCAAGCTCCTATGCTACTCAGGGTTTGGGTAGTTGAAAGATAAACCCTAAGCAAAAACAAGCCTCCTTCTGAACCTAGTGGTAGCCTAGCATCAAATTTTAATGGATTATCTAGAAATATGGTGCCAACTTATCCTTGGTACAATATTATATTGGTTGTGTGGATTCTTGTCATTGATGGACAATAAAAATTAATTTTAGTTTTTGAACTTGTCTTGTCATTGATGGATGATAAAAGTTAATTTTAGTTTTTGAACTTGTCTTGTCATTGATGGATGATAAAAATTAATTTTAGTTTTTGGACTTGTCAAAAATTTTCTATTGTGTCGATGGATGTGTCCAAAGTTTATATTATTGATTTTGAAGTGTGTTCCATTTTGGCCTTCAAGATGAATATGTTGTGTGTGTAAAAACAACCTAAGCTTATGTGTAATCAAAGGGGTATAGGTTTTAGACAATTTGTTCACATGACATTCAATTATTGGTTCTGAGCAAAGCAGCTATGGCCTTAGCTGTTCATATTGACCTCATATAATAGACAAGTCAGTACCTACAAATAGCTAAAGGGGTCGGTAGCTACCTGCACTTGGCTCCTGGACTATGGATATTGTATTCATCATGTTGGTGCAACTTGGAGGAGGAGGAGGAGGAGGAGGAGTGTGGGCCACAGCTCACTTCAGCTGGACTGTCCCACTCATGTGACCTTTGTATTTTGGGAAGTACCTTACCCTGGCATGTTGTTCAATCATTCACTTAAAAAAAGCTTTTAAAAAAAAAGGAAGAGAAAAAAGCATTGCAGCAATGCAGCAGCCTTGTTGATGAACTCCAAGTTAAATTCACTTTTAAAGAGTAGGGTTACACAACCAACTTACAGCAAAGAAATGATACAAATCTGACACACCTTCTCAGAGGAGCTTTCATTTTCAACCAAGAGCAATAATGGTGCCACCAAGTGTCCATGGCCCCCAAGCAAGGAGGTGGGCATCCAAGTGATTCCCATATCTTCCTTTCCAGATGTGTGTGTGTGTGTGTGTGTGTGTGTGTGTGTGTTTGTGTGTTTCCAGTAATAATTGGTCATAACTTAGGTGGTGGGTGCTTAGAACGAATCTTTTGTTCAACCTAATCTTGTGCAAGGCCATAAGAGGAGGTGTGACTTTTAGTTCTAGTACCTAGCATTTTGGCTAATGAAAACCCAGCTTTTATTTGCAGGAGTATTGGGCTACTCATTGTGGAAAGCACTTGGAGGAAATTTTCCTAAGTGTATTTGGAGGGTACCTTATATGTTTTAAATATCCCTCCTAGAAAAGAGAAGGGTTATATTGTGCCAACTCCCAAAGTGAGGAAAATTATGATTACTTGTAGGTTTAAGATCCCTCTCACTCCTGAGGAGTAGGAGTAAGAACCCTCCCCCACCTATTCCTTGTGATCTTTGTATGTTTAGGTTCATGATAGCCTTTGCCTTGCACTTTACACTGGATAGAAACCATGGGTGTGGGTACTGGGCTAATGCCATAGCTGAGTTGAACCCTGCATTTTGGTTCCAGTTCCCATCATGGGGCTTTACCTTACACTAACAACCCAGTAGTCCTTACTTACATACTAGCCATTTACCATGCATGTATTCACCTAGTAGGTTTGTTTTCCTACCTACCTGTAGGGCCAGGTGCTTTTACAGCATAAGCTACTAAGGTGAAACCCAACCTCACTTGAGTTAGCATCCATGCATAACTAAGTCCTAATAGGTGGAAGAGGTTAAATTGACTATGGATCCTTATTGTAGGCAGTACAAAGGTACCACAGTTTTTTTTTTTTTTTCCCTGGTGAAAATTTTCCATTTTTCAACAAAGAAATTGGGAAAATTTTGGGTTTCTTGCCTAGTATAATTTTGACTAATTTTGCTAATTTTTGGGTCAAAATTTGCCAAAATTTTAGCATTAAAAAAAATTTTACCTGAAAAGTACTGCCTGCTTCTTTGTTTTCCTTGTCTGCCCTTGGCCCAATCCTTCTTTTTCTCAAAAAAAAGATGGGATGATGCCCAGACACAATTTGTACCCATGTTGTGCACATTTTGCGCTTGTAATGAGGTATACAGAGCATAACAGGACCCCAAGTGTGTCTGGGCGGCATCAATACGTGTTTGGGCATCACCAGATATATCTTGGACATGCAAATGGGTAGTGTGGGAAAAAAAACAGAAGCACACACTACTTTTGAACTGCCTACAATAAGGACCCGTAGCTGATTTAAGGTCTTCCAGCTTCCAATAGTTGAGACCCAAAGCTGATTTAAGGTCTTCCCACTTCCAATAGTTGAGACCCAAAGCTGATTTAAGGCCTTCCAGCTTCCAATAGTTGAGACCCATAGCTGATTTAAGGTCTTCCAGCTTCCAATAGTTGATGTGCTGGTGATTGTTGGTTCACTCTGCCCAAGAGAGACAAGGTCACCATTAAGTGATGTCTTGTGTCCAACAATCCCCTCATCACCTTTGTGCTTTGTAAGACAAACCAACTTGGTGAGAATCTCTTCTACTCAACCCGAGCATCTCCATGGAGTGCATGGGGTTGATGAGGGGATCTCCTCCTCCTCTTGCTACTTTTCATCTCCTTAGCACATTACAGGAACCTTGAGAAAATAGGTAAGAGTACCTCATTGCTCAGCATATCCTAAAAGGCAAATCAGTGAGAAAAAATTGATCTACAAAGCTTAGTGTGTTGGCAAATTGGCACCAATGCTATTGGATCAACTTTTGCCAAAATTAAAACTGAAAATTGATAGATTGTGAATGCCACATTGCCCACCATATTGTGTAATTTTTTTGATAGCCAAGTTATGGCCATTTTGGTGTCCATATTACAAGGGGGATTTCCTTGTTGAAAGGTATTGGCAATTTTGAGGGTGCTTAAAGGAAGTTTGTCAATTCATCATGCCTACATGGTGAAAATGTGTGCAACTAGGCAACTACTTTTGTCTCAAGTCATTAGACAATGAGCGAAGCCTAGCTATTTATAATATGAATTAAACAAAAAAATTAGGGTTTAGTGTTTTGGGGTTGGTTTGTGGAGGACTGAGGTCTAATTCATGATAGGTATTTGAAAATGAAGTATTATCAAATGATGGCTACTATGTTTGCAACCACGATTAGCCATGGTCATGCCACATAATAGCCACCTCATGAAAACAAAACCCAAAAACTCCATGTACTTGGAACGAATAGTGAGTGCCTATAAAAATGAAATCGGTAAAAGTATCAACAACAAATTTCAAATACACTGGATCAAAGGCTAGTTAGACAAAATTATCAGACCCCAAAATTGGAGAGATAGAACAACACTATTTTGAAACTTATTTTGAGGATTGAAGAGTAATACAAAAAAATTGAATATTTTGTATACAAATACTTTGGATTGACCAAAATAACATGCCTTTACACATTTTAAATTTGAATTGGTGACCTTTTTTGAGATTCCATGTTACATCCACAAAAATAGATATGGTGTAGGTGTGTGTTGAGGATCTTGGTCATGCTTGCTTTGAGAGCTCACGTATTCGAAACAAGATATAGCAAGAAACGTTTGAATTACAACGGGGCAACATCAAACTAGAATTTTTGTGCAAGGGTAGCATGAGAAAATACCATTTAATACATTAAGCTTAGATCCAAGTAGTGCAACATTACAGATTTGAAGACTATCATCTTGTGCTTGAAAACCCTACTCAAATAAATTGAACTTTGCTAACAATATTGCCACAAATGTCATATTGCTAGCATAACAAATGAGTACCAAATTAGCCCAGATTAAACATCAAACAAATAGAATGTTGTCGTCGTGAACAATATTTAAAAAAAAAGGATTGTTTTTAGAATGGCACACCTCCTACTTGGGTATCCACATTTTTTACAACATCATGCTATATTAGATCAAGAAGAATAAATTTACTGTTCAAATGTGCCATTACCATAGATATCACACTGACATTCAATCTTGGTAGACAACCAAACCCACAAAGCTAAACAAAAGTGTGAATTGTGTGCATGGTTGGTGCAAAGATGTGGATGAAGATATGGTTCCAATTTTTTAAAAAAAACACACACACACACAAACACGCATATATATACATACATACATACATACATACATACGACTCAAGAAAGGTATTTTAATGTGACCGTATTTCATGGAATAATTAATTGGGCTGTTTAATCATTTACCTGGTGCCTGACCTAACATAATGGGCAGGGGCTTGACCATTCCATAGTATATAATGTTCTTGATAGAATACACACATGCTGTTTGCAGAAGAACAATATTCTGTGACGAAGCTGGCAAACACCTTTTATGTGCACATGGAAATTTTTCTGATGTCTGAAAAGGGTTCACCTAGGTGTCCTGTGTCAACCGTCTAGGTGAATTATTTCCAAAAAACACCACAAAAGTGTAGGGTAAGTTTAACACCCCAGGAGGAGGAGGAGGAGGAGGAGGAGGATGGTGTACCCAAAATTAGTGTTCCCCTCGGCTTAAAACCTCGGGCAGGTGCTTATTTTGGGCTGGTGCTTATTTTGGGACATGTGGCTTTGAGGTTGTTACCTGGCACAAAAACGTGTTAGAAAGTTTTGTTGGTCTGTTCATCAGATACCCGCAGGGTATCATGGAAGAGAGAGAGAGAGAGAGAGATAAAAAAGGCATGCTTTTGTTTTTTTTGTGTTTTGGGAAGGCCTGTACGAAGACAAAGTCTGGAGAAGACACCAAAAAGTCTGACAGTTTGCAAGAAAATTGGTTGCATGATGAAGAGAAACTATGCTTCTTAACCTCCTATAAATTAAAATTAGGTGTGCCCATTTCCACTTCTAAGAATACCTACAAATGGGCACAAACTTCAAAACGTCCAATGCATAATCATCAGTGAACCATTTTGAATAGAAAACATACAACAATTACCACACAGTGTGTTGTGCAGCAGTTCTTGGGAGTTTTTAAAGAACCACCACCACTGGGTTCGGGTTCTTCAAATATTCCCGAATCAGAGAACCACCACTGAGACCCCCCAGTTCAGAATCTTGGGAAAATTTTCAGAAACAAAGAATCCGTAGGTTCCAGGTGTTTGAAGAACATTTAAAGAACCCATGGTTTTCATGAAAAGAACCGACAAAGAACTGATGGTTCTCTATCTAGTTTTTCTTATTTTTGAGAACCTTGAATATGTAGCAAACCCAGTTCTTTTGGTTATTTTGAGAACCGATGGGTAGGTGACTATATACCCAAGTTGATAGCCAATTTAGTAACCCATTGCTCATTCTAAGAACTACCCAACAACACACAGATAATCACCTTTGGTAATAATATTTGCTAAACAAAAATCCTCTTTCAATAAATACTTGAATTGGTGCTATGGTTATATGCACATTTTTATACTCAGCCACAGCTGCCCGCCAACAAAATTTTGTGGTGTGCGAGAATTGGGTGCAATAACCATAGTTAAATACTTAACCAACATTTAGAGCGCGCGCGCGCATCAGTGTGAAAGCGGCTTCATGGTGAGTAGGTCAGGTGCATTGTACAGTAAATTAGTGAGTTGTAAATGGTAACTTGTAACGTGCTAGTAAGGTACCAGGCAATTTACAGTTGTTCCAGACTCGGTGGGGATCTCATCGTTGCCGTTGCCTCAACCGGACGGTGACGATTTCGTCTCGCACCTCTCGACACTGGGTGCAACTTTGTGGGGGCGGGGGACAGCAGGTGTCCTCTTTTGTTGTATAAGAACGTATCGTCCATTACTTTCTTCTGCATCTTTCATCGACGTTCGTTGCTTTCAGAAGTGCCTGCTTTCTCCCAGTGGTGTGGTTTCCCCGTTCTTCAGAGGAGGAGCTTGCCAGGAGGAATCCGCGGTGCTTTCGTAGGAGTTTTTCTTCAAGGTGTGGTGCGCTGTTTTGTCGTTATTTTTCGACATCGTTGAAGTTCTTTGTTTGTCCTGTTAGTTCTAATGCGCCATTTCTCTTGTGAAGATTACCGTCGATGTGTGTGAAGTGAGGAGTGTGAGAAGTTTTCATTGTTTTCCCTACATTTTCTTGGTTGTTGTGAGTGCGTGGCGGCGGGGGGGACGAAGTCGGGTAGTTTACTGTGATAACTGGTTGCAGTGATTGAGGGTTTTTGTGGTTTATTGCGTTCCATTGATGCAGCTAAAGCGACGAGTATTCTTGAGGGTTCAGTGTGTTGTTTTACTTTAGTCGATTGGATGGTATTAGTTGTCTGGTTTCTTGCACTCACTTCATTTGTTTCCTTTGTGTGTTTTCTTGGTGTGATTGTAGATGGAGACTTTCCTATTCACCTCCGAGTCTGTGAACGAGGGACACCCTGACAAGCTTTGCGATCAAGTCTCCGATGCAGTGCTCGATGCCTGCCTTGAGCAGGATCCTGACAGCAAGGTGGCCTGCGAGACTTGCACCAAGACGAACATGGTCATGGTGTTCGGAGAGATCACCACCAAGGCGAAGGTCGACTACGAAAAGATCGTGAGGGACACCTGCCGGGAGATCGGTTTTGTCTCAGATGCCGTTGGCCTCGATGCCGACAAGTGTAAGGTTCTTATGAACATTGAAGCTCAGAGCCCCGACATTGCACAGGGTGTTCACGGCCATCTCACCAAGAGGCCCGAGGATATCGGTGCCGGTGACCAGGGACACATGTTCGGGTATGCGACTGACGAGACCGAGGAGTTGATGCCGTTGACTCACGTCTTGGCCACGAAGCTTGGAGCAAAGCTGACAGAGGTAAGGAAGAACGGGACGTGCGGCTGGTTGAGGCCCGATGGAAAGACGCAGGTGACCATCGAGTACAAGAACGACGGTGGTGCCATGGTGCCACTGAGAGTACACACCGTTCTGATCTCCACTCAGCATGACGAGACCGTCACCAACGACGAGATTGCGGCCGATTTGCGCGAACATGTCATCAAGCCAGTGATACCGGAGAAGTATCTTGACGAGAACACCATTTTCCACTTGAATCCGTCGGGAAGGTTCGTCATCGGTGGTCCACACGGCGATGCGGGTCTCACGGGAAGGAAGATCATCATCGACACCTACGGAGGATGGGGAGCGCACGGCGGTGGCGCTTTTTCTGGTAAGGATCCTACAAAGGTTGATCGTAGCGGTGCCTACATTGTGAGGCAAGCTGCCAAGAGTATCGTAGCTGCAGGCCTTGCACGACGCTGCATTGTCCAAGTATCATATGCGATCGGTGTGCCAGAGCCGCTGTCTGTTTTCGTTGACACTTATGGCACGGGAAAGATCCCGGATGCTGAGATTCTGAAGCTCATCAAGGAGAACTTTGACTTTAGACCTGGAATGATGTCCATCAATCTGGATCTCAAGCGTGGTGGCAACAAGAGGTTCCAGAAGACTGCGGCCTATGGCCATTTTGGCCGTGACGACCCTGATTTCACTTGGGAGGTTGTCAAGCCCCTCAAGTGGGAGAAGACAGCAGCTTAAAGAGCCTGCCTGCCTATCCCGTCCATTAGAGATTTGCTTTCCAATGATTTTCATGAAGGGTTTTGAGAAAGTTTTAGCAACGTATTTTTTCTTACCCTTGAATAACTTTTTTATAATACTTCTTTTGATTGTGAGGTGAGAGTGTTGTGGGATAGAGGTGGAGATATTCTTTACTATTCGATGTATGGTTGGTTACTCATATGAACAGAGGTCCTGGTTTCTTAACCAAACTCCCATTATATGGATTTCACTGTTTGTTTTACAGGCTTCTGTCCTGAGACAAGTCAGTGGCTTTGGCAAATGCTGGCCATGATTAGGCCTACATTTGCCATTGGATTTTTTTTCACTTGCTGGAGCTGTGTGAATGTTGTTTTTGTAGTTGTAGTTCTTTTATTTCTTGTTTTTGTTAGCTGCATTTTGGAGCATCTGCTTCAATGGGAAGTTGGAAGAACATGTTGTGTCTTTGAAAGTTGTGTGACCTGTTTTTGTTAGCTGCATTTTGCAGCATCTGCTACAATGGGAAGAGAAGATATGTATTGCTCTTGAAAGTTGTATTTCTTGTTTTCTATAGCTGCATTTTGAAGGATCTTGCTACAATGGAGAGTCAGAATAGAAGTATGTATTGCTTGAGAATTTGATGATGTGAGTATGTATTAATTGGGAAAATAGCAACCAGCAACCATTTGCATTTGAGGATGCCAAGTTGAGTGTTTATGAGCCGTGGACAATCTTCTTGTGACATTGTCTTATTTGTTTAGTTTTTTTTCTTTAAATCAACTGTACCTATTTGTAAGTTCCATGACTTTTTCTATCCACACACTAGTTATGTTGCATTAACTTTTCAACACTTTTCTGAAATGCAGATGTTACAACAGTAAAAACTGACATACTATTATACATTTGTCAGATATTTTAAGTTAGAAAGGCTCCTTGTCTCCTGTGGATTATTGCTTTCTAGGAAATGCTCCCTAAAAATGTTTGATTGGTTATGGCTCTGTGTCATATTGCAACAGGAGTTTGGATTATATACCAGTGGGTGTAAAGTGAGAAATCATTATGTACACTGATCATATGCAATTTTTGTTGACCATGCCGATCTAATATGTGCAAATATAATACTACAGATGTAACTCACACATCAGGTCATTTAGTCAAATCTGCCTATAAACCTGAAATAAACTACAAATCTTCAATCATCTTTTTATAAGATATATCATGAAAATTACATATAAAATCTGGTACATATTTAGTAAATATTCCAAAGTTGTTCCAAACATGCCTCTAACTAAAATTAAAATGGACATTACAATCAACATTCAAGTGTACTATAAACTCTTACAAAATTAGGAAAAATGTGTTCCAACTATCATGTATTGTTGGTGCAACAGTGACACAGTAGGGTCTTCAGAAATAGCATGATAAATTTATCTGTCTATTATTTGATTGTGTGATGCATTTTGCACATACCAAATGTTTGCTTTACATTTATTCAAAACTTTTGAATTATCATGCATACTCAATGTTTTTCTTGTCCACATGAGCTCCTTCTTTCATTTTGTCAAAAATGTTGGAAATGTGATGAAACCTTGTGTAAACTACATTAAACAAAGGACCCAGGTAAGGGGGACAGGAAGAGCAAAGAGAGAGAACCCCAGTCCAAGCCAAAAGCACAAAAACCCCAAGGAGTCCACAAAGGGCCAAGTGAACAAATAAGGACTAAGTTCTCAGTTTCATTTTGTTTTGTGGTTAGATAGGGCATTCACTTCTTTATATTAATTGATATTTTCCTTCAATGTTTACACAACAGAATATTCGAGTATAGAGGTTCCAATGCTAAAGACAAGTCCACAAACAATAACATTACCTTTCTAATGAAGGTTGGCGTTCTTACTTGATCTCAAGTTCTTCCTACTGACACTAGGTATGTATGCATTAAACATAAGTGTTGCAAAAAATATTATCAAAAAATAATTTATGTCCCCAGAAGAATCGCTGAATTCATTCATCTGGCCAATACATTTTCACACAATGTTCCTCAAATCACATTCTAGAAATGATGCTCTAAGATTCCAACATGCTATGTGCAAATCTTAAAGCTGTGTGTAATGTAAAACCATCCATCAGGAAACATCATGACTGAGTGAACACCTAAACAATTAAGAAGATAGCTCATTAGGAAACATCATGAATCAGCAAACACCTAAACAATTAAGAAGATAGCTCATTAGGAAACATCATGAATGCGCAAACACCTAAACAATTCAGAAGATAACTCATTAGGAAACATCAAGCAATTGATAACTATTTAGTGATATCTTATCAAAAGAAAACATCACCCAACTGGTAATTGTTTAATGATATCTTCCAATCAAATAATCATTTCATAAAAGGTGTGCTTGGGATTTTTAAAGCTTCCATGTAGAGATAGTGGGCTTTAAAACACCCATCTACCAAAATAGATGGTTTAGGGTACCCTACACCCATCTACCTTAATTTTCCTTTTTGTGTTTGGCAATGGATAATCACTGATTGTTTTTGTTGGGTGAGCACTGAACATTTCCTCCACCTATTTTTTCATTTTTTGAAGGTCAAATTGTTGCTTTTGTGTGTGTGTGTGTGTGTGTGTGTGTTCATTGTTGTAAATGGAGGTGTTTGGAATAAAGTTGACATTGTTTGGTAATATGAGGAATATTATTTATGTGTGAAATTTGGCATGTCCAATCATAAGATGCACTTTAGATGCACATGGAAGGATATGCGTTCAAAATTGGACTATTTATTTGGAGCCCATTATTTTGAGTGGTTTTATCTTACCCATTTCAAACCCAAATGAAGGTTTGTAATAAATGGTTATAAGGGTGCTAGGTGAAAGAGTTAGTTAGAGTCTTCCAAGTTCCAAGGTTGAAAGTGATGGGAGAGTGGACACAAGCTCTCTAAGAGCTGAAGTGTTCACTCTGCAACTTATTTGCCTTATGATCTTACTTGAAACGGTCATTTGGAGTTTGGACTTTGATTTTTCTTCCTAATGTGCTTAGGCATTGCTGGTAGGAATGGATGGATACCTTGAAATGATACTACCATAGTACCTTTATCATTCAGGCATTTTCTTGGCGAATATTTATTTAGGTTTCATTTTCCCACTCCAACAGTAAAATAATAATTCGCTGAAATTTTGACACTTTTCAAGACATGACCATGTAGTCTTGGAATAAATGAAAGGACCATGTATGAACATTGTTTCTAGAACTTTCAACATTGTAAGTAACTAATTAAAATATTTAATTGCGGCCAGAATGATAAAGATATTATGAAATGACCTTTAATATACTATAGTGTGACTCGTATTAATTAATTGCGAGGACCCCCAAGTTCAGTTTTTTTCCTTTTGTGATGGACATGATTGATTACTTAATCAATAGTTTAATCAGCTTTGGACAGTCTCAAAATAGATATATCAAAGTCTCCTCCTTTTGGGCCGCTTATGTAAGTTACAACAGTAGAACTTAGTGGCAAAGGATATGAGATGAAGTGAGGTGCTATTGGGAACATGTTGAGGAACACATGGAAAATTTAGGGAACATGTTGGGAACTCAGTGAGAACACATTGAGAACTCAAAAAAATCCAAAAAACCCAAAACCCATCCCAAACTTCACAAAAGAAACAAAAACTGGGCCCCTTGAGTGTAGGCTGGCTCGCCTCATTAGCTGCCAAGAATTTGTATTATTAGGTACCTTTGTTCTTTATCATTTTTGGACTAGGCTACTGGCAGAGGGGGACAAATTGTGAGACATAGGTAGTGATGTTTCTTTCTTGCTGCTGGCATGTCAGATTGTTATTGAACTTCCTGCAACTCAAGAAATCTAGAATGTAAAATTCTGTAAATTTTTTAAAGTAGAAAAGATGATACCAAATCTTCAAAGGTGCACATGGTACTCCAGATGAGGAAATCAGTACATCATCTTCATCCAGCCTCCAAAATGGAAATAATTTGTTGCTTTCAGGTTTAGATAGTGTTTCCTATCACCTGAAATGAGCAGATCATAAATTCATGGGTCTACCGGAACAAGCAACAACCTAACAACACCAAGCAAGGGTGGGGCATTCCTGTATGGCAAGCTAGGCTTGTCATCCAGATAGTGTTTTTCTACCAACTGAAATGAGCAGCAGATCATACATTCATAAATGTATATATATAAATATTGATCCTCAAGGAGAAGTGCACTTGCACACATTTTCCTTTTTACAAGCTCAATTCCAAGTCCCACCACTTGCACATCAAAAATTGACAAATCCAATTGCACTTAAACTGGATTAGATTGATATTCATCATCATCTTCAATAATATAAACCTGAATATTGATCTCCCCCTTATCATCTGTTCACATGGTTGTTGTTGTCCCCTCTCCAGAACCCCCTTCTCGTGTTTCCTTCTCTCATTACCCAATCCCACTCACAATTGAGGTAGGTTGGTTTTAATTTCATTAAAATGACTGGCACAGAGCACAACCTTGAACTAGGACCAGTAGCCTTTTGGTAAAAATGCTCTCATTTACAAATGGTGACGAGGCATTGGTCTTCTCTCTCTCACACACAATGTAAGGTGATGGCATAGGGTGTGACATTCCCCAAGAAAACAAGCTAGGGTTGCCGTATTCACGTAGTGTTTCCTACCAATCTGAATGCACACATCATAGATTCGATTGTAAGGTAAGGGCCCAAAATGATGGATGTTAATTTTCACTGACTTAAAAAGTTAAGTTTTTTTCCTACTCATTTACACTTGGGAAACCCATGTAAAATGATTTTGTTAACTTGACATTGACTTAAAGATATTAAATTAATAAAATAAAAGAAAAAACATCTGGCAAAGGAACAAGAGAAGAAAAAAAGAAAGGGTTGAAATCCAAACAAAAGATCACACCCCAAAGCCCAAAACACATAATAGGGAGAGAGCCCTCAAAGCCTCTTTTATGAGCTACTTCTAAACTTTTATGCTGTTTAAAGAGACGATGTTAAGCTCACATCCACTTAATATCAAGTTAACACTCACTTAATGTAAAATGTCGCTTAGGATTTGATGTTAGGTAAGGTTCTTGAGGGGAATGACCTCCAATAAAACAAAATAAAACATAAACAACGCCCTTTTTTATTCCTATGTGTATTTTGATGGATCTCAACCTCCTCCCCCCACAGAACAACCCTAGCGTGTTATGCTGGGGGGGCTCCTAAACCCCACGTTTCCTGGAAATATTTCTTTTCTTCGTAACAACAAACAAGCAAGGAAATCAAAAGAAAGATGGTTTCATTACTCAAGTGCTCTCCGAGGTTCGAGAACAACCTCATGCTCACCCCCAAGGGTGCCTCTCCTTAAGGAGAACACACTCGTATGGGAACCTCCCCTACAACAAAATATAGTCTCTCTTAACACTAACATAGGATGATGTGCGATTGTAAGTACCACAAGGGTGTAATTATTAAATGTGGCCAAGGTCCTCCAGGTGCAAAAGTGAAACCTACTTAATATAGCTACCCCCACGCTCTTCTTGTGGAACCGTGAAAGCCAAAAACAGTCATTAAATGATAAAATCATACAGACCAGTACCACCAAGACTGACAAATTCCAGCACTTTTACGCCAAGTTTTCTGTTGTGTGGTAATAATAGACGTCCGTAATTACTAAGTGCTGTTGTATATGTGACGCTAAAGAGCGGGGAACTAGCAATTATGCAACCACGTAATCGGCCAGATTTCTGTTCATGTGTCCGGAATGGAATAATGCACGAATGGAATGGAACGTGAAGGTTCGTAGGGTTTAGGGTTTAGGATTTTGGCATATGTGGAGAACAAGAGTTTAGGGTTTATGCATCTGTGGAGGCCAAGGGCTTTGGGTTTACGCATCTTTTGGCATCTGTGCGAGCTGTCTGAGTTTGTGAGAGCTGCTTCTGCTGTTATGGTTGCTTATTTCTTGAAAGTTCAGTCACGAAGATTTCAGTAATGCATGATTATGTTCGTGATGTATTCGATCCGTGTGTAACGCGGTTGCTATCAGGTTCTGATGAACTCTGCAGGAGTGAATGAAGCGATGTGGAATGCAATTGCACATGAGTTTGCCACCCACATTTTTGGTGGAAATGCCCAAGGACATCACAATAAACCCTTGGGGTTACTCCTTAAAGATTGAGAGCACTTACAAGTTGCTAAGGTTGAAAGGACTCAAGTTTGACATTGTAGCGTGTGATGAGTTCCCTGTCCACTCTTTCTACTTCTCGTAGTGCATCCCGTGCTTGACGAACGCAACCTCAGAGGAGATTTTTACCGCGTTGAAATCAATTGACTATGTGGGGACAGACAACTATTTGCGAGCTAATCCAAGAGCAGACATTAGTTGGATAGATGCCATTCAGTCCTGCAAAGTGCTTCGAGATTGCGATGAAGCTGTTGGTAAGCCCTGTTGGCATGACCATGTGAAGCAGGAGCTCGCTGTTGCATTCGCAGTTCATTCCAGTACTAGTCTAGGAAACCGGCAGATCCTTGACTGGATTGAGTTTACCGTCTTTCTCTAACAATCGCAGATTGTCAATGCAGCCGACTTCACTCCGTAGTGTACAGAATCTCGAGCAAACTGTTGTACACTACACGTGCTGAGCAGCCATAGCTAGCACATAGGAAATGATTGCTGCTGTAAGTCTTGACAATTCATCTGCTCAAATTTGTTTAAACATTGAATCGTTCCACATAATACATGTGGGAGTATTATGATTTTATGCGAATTTTATGATGATGGAATTCGATACCATGACACTTGTTGGTGACCTTTACTAGCTTGTGGAGAGAATGTGCACATCCCACTGGTGCTGCAAGTTGCCTGCCTGCAGGATTGCTTGCATTGTAGTAACCAGGGTGCAGTATGTGGTATTTGAATCCCATTTGAAGGATTTAAGCTTCATGGATCGTTGTAAGATTAGTTTTTTGATTGGGTATGAACCCTGATCATGTGAAATTCGAGTGGGGTTGGAGTTCATGCAGCATGCACCAGCTATGCTTGCTGAAAAAATAAATGATGTGCTATTTCTTCTGATGTGCTCTTAGACTTTTAGTCCCTGTTTCCTTCTAAACAAAAGTACTTGAGTCGAGGTTCAAGAACCAAGGTGCAAGCCAGCAACTGAATTAAGTGACAAGTTCCCATTCTCTCAGGTGTGGTTTGCAATTTCAGAACTTTGAATGTGTTGTTGATCTCTTTATCCTCTAACAATCTTGACCTTTCCATCGTTTGTTACTTCCCAAGAGAATTTTCCAGTATTTGTGTCTCCAGTGCTGCTTAACCCTAAAGGACACCTGGGACCATGGCTAGGTATATTCTTTGCTTACTTATTTATGTTAAATTTTTCCATGGTTCTAGTTGCTAACCAATTATCTACATGGAATGTTGCTGTATAGGGTAGGTATGGAGAACCACAAGCCTTTGATTTGTATGGAGTCAACACTGAACATCCTCAATGGAGGCAACAAGGTTTGTTGTCTCAAGGGAAGAGGTGCAATAAATGGGTATAAGTTTTGGTTGACCACCAGTAAATTTTGTGTTGTTAGTTTCTGATTTTGATGGAATTGACACAATATGACCTTCAAACAGTAATTATAGAGACTTCTTTGCAATCTCTGCAATGTCATAGATAAGTGCTGCCAGATAACCAATGCAAAAAAAAATGTTCATTATGTACAAGGATCCATCTTGACTTCGCCACCAAAATTAAAAAACCACTTTGTTGTTTGTACGTTGGAAATTTTATGTAAATTAGCCCACACATTATAAAGAAGTGGTTTTCAACATGGTCATTTGATTTTGGTAAATGAGGTTAGGCCTTGTTAATTTCAAAAGTTCTTTACAATATATTGGTGTTTATTTGTTAAATTTAATTATTATGTATGTGATTCTTCTTCAAATCAACAATCTTAATTTATATATATATATATTGATGATTTATTATATGCTTATGATATTTGAGTACAATACACTTTGCAAAAAAAAAATTGTGACATACAAAATGATTCACCTTAACTTGCCACCATACATATTTTTCAATTTGAATGCCAGCGATAACTAATTCAAATACCACCAAAAACTCATAATTTGTGATGCATTCATAGTTGTTGTCTTCTTGTGTTGAGATTTGTCTGTGATAGCCTCAAGCTTGAAGTATTAAGGGATGCCTATAATGCACATTAATTCTTTTCTGGATTGGGAATATAATTTGCAAAGCTCAACAGCTTGATGCTAAACTCCACACCAGGAATATTGATTTCAACTTTGCTGTCATTCATGTGATTCTAATTTCCCAGACAATCAACAAAAGACGATACTATAGATTTGACATAATGAGCACCTTCATTGCAGATGAAAATGTTTGCATCCTATTTTCTTCTGGCCAGCATCCCAGAATGCCTACTGAAATGAATGATACTCAGATTTGCATGTGGAGGGACCGAATGATCTTTATAACACAAACAATCTTGTATTGGGTTCCTGACTGTCAGCCTGGAGCGGTAAATCTACTTCCCCTAGGATCTTGAAAATCACTGCGGAGCGCTGCATGTGCTAGCTTACTTGCCATGGCATCTTTTGTCCATGTGCCAGAGTAGCCTACTTTGGTTATACTCTTCAAACTGCTGGAGTGGAAAATGTATCTATCTCTACCCATCTTGTAGATGAATCAGTGAAACAGCTTTTTGTGGGATGACTAGAATTTCAATGTTTACCAAACATGTGTGTGTGTGTGTGTGCGCGCACGCATGCAGGAGAGCTGTCATCCCACCTTGTAGCTTCAGGTCATTGCTACGGTAAATACCGTAGCTGAGAACCCGTCATGAATCTAATATTATTTTTCTATAGTCAGTTTGTACGAGTGTTGTGCGGTTCTTTTATTTTGGAAGAAAACCTCTGGTTCCTGTTTTGATTCTTTCAAAAAAATTGGAGGTTTTCTTCAGGTGTGGGTTTGAACCCAATTCTTCCCATTTTAAAACTCTGCAGTTCTGGTTTGGACATAATTTTTTCAAATTCAAGAATCTCCAGGCGAATTCAAAACCAGGTTTGATTTCATGTAAGTATTACACTCTTCTTTATGCTAAATATTGTATAGATAATTTTTTTAATATCAAATTAAATAAATGGTTTATATAGGTATGAGTTCAATAACTAATAAAAATTAATATTCCACTCTGAAGGTGAGCCTGCTTGTTAAATTTAAAAGGAAAAAATCAACTTGCCTACTTAAAGAATCTACTCTTGTCTTTTGAAGAGTGTTTTTTCATGGCTCTGGTTTCTAGTCTGGGTCTAGCAAAAGACTAGTTCCAATGTTCAGTTCTTGTGTCAGCTCCAACAACATCAAAAAATGCAGGCTCAGGTTTATGGTAACCAAAACCTGACCCTAAACCCCTCATTCTTAACACTGAAAATTGGATACCCTTGCCACACTGGTTTGTACCAGTATCTGTTTGGGCAGGCACTCGGGATGGAGGTTTAGAATCACAGGTAGTTAATAAAAACCCAATTAGAACCAGGTCTGATTTTTGGAACCAGGAAACCAAACCAGAACAAGAACCAGGACTAGAACTGGGCTTTATCTGAGGCTAATTGGCAGTTAAACATCAGTTTTAGTCCAGGTTAATTAAAACCAGACTGGAAATTGGTCTGATTTTTAGAACTGGAACCACAATTGGGACACTGTCTTTTGAAGAAAAGAACCAAACCCGGAACCAAGATTTTGGTTTTTCTTTTAAAAGAACAAAACCACAACCAGAATCACTCCAATTTATTTTTAAAACCAAAACTGAAGGATCCTCATAAAAGTCAAGAACCGCCCCACCCAGCACAGGTTAGTACTTAGTACCTCCTTACTTGATTATAACTGTCCACGGATGTTGGGGACCAAGAATATGGTTATCAGTAATCAAGCCCTACAGTCAGTGATGAGCTTTCAAGTTGACATTCAAATGGCCTTTCACATTAGTTTTCCTAAGAACACCATCGCCAACCCATTTTCCTGTTTTGAGGCCATTCGAACCCCAATGTTTAGAATCCCTGGCACAAGTTTAGAACCCTCAACTATGGGGAGGTTAATAATTAGCTGGGGAACAAGAACATGATGAGAAAAATGTGGTGTGGATGCACCGTCGATCCATGATGGTGCATTTTGTGTCTGCTAGTTCACTCTGGCCAGGCCCCACCCCCCAAAGTTGCAAATCCCAATTCCTTCCCACTTTTTATTAGAGTGTTTTTAGTGTCTCATGTTTTACAAGGTGTGCCAAGTTTAGAATAAGTTGTCACCTTTTGGAATTCATTGCTGACCTGGCAACTGCTCTCATGTTGGCATCATGTGGTCTTGCTTTATCTTTCTACCCACTTCTGGGTAGGCATATTTAGAAATAAGAGATCTTCTCTAGTCACAGCTGTTCAAGAGGATCCCACTAGAACACCCAAGTTAGTATTTTGTATGTAAATGTCACTTAGTAGGTCCCATTGGGTACAAGATATCAAGATGCAGTATTGATACAGGGTTTTGGAAAAACCCAAAACCCGAGAACCTCTTGAGGAAAATCCAACACTCTTGTGCTTTCGGAGCAACAAGGAAGAACACATTACCTTCTGCAAATTGCAAATTCATCTTTAGACAAGAGGGCAAGTTGGTCTAGGCTTTTGAGCTTTCTCAAGTTTGGAGAGTGTGCATTGCTCCTCAGCCTTTCTGCCTGACAGAAGTGCAACACATATTCCACTGAATAGATACTACTTGATTACACTTGCAAGATAAATATCATAATCTTCCAACAGGGCAAATGTCAAAAAATGCTGTTCTGCCTATTTGGCAATTGGCAAAATTGTGACTCAAACAATTGCCTGAAAAAGAAAATAGTAAAATCCGAGTCCTTCTGACTTCACCTTGCACTAATGTCAACATCCATCAAAATAATCCAATGCCATTTTTCTCATTTATTTAGACACTGAAGAATTTGTGGGAGTAATTTTGATGTTTGATTGTTCTTATTATAATTACTAGTGGGTGCCCGTGGCCGAAGGCCACTGTGAAGTCCTAAAAAAAAAGATATAAAAGAAGCAAATACGTAGCCTTAGATTTTTCTGATTCAGATCATCATCATGTGTTGTAGACCTGCAGTTAATTTTATAGAAATTATAGTGATGATCAACAGCAACTTGTGCGGATTGCTGAGCTAGCTATTGCTGCTGGTGGTGGTCATCTTTAACCAGAATATGCAGCTAGCTAGCTGCAGGGCACGCGAGTTCCAGCAACTTCTGCAATGATGCAATCCCCCTCCTCACGGATACAGATCGAGGCCTTCATGATCAGGCCATGATTAGTAGCGTAGAATAATAAGTGACCAGACGGCCTTCAGCGTTCTGATGCAACCGATCAGCTTAGTAAATCCAGCAGGTTCCCAGGACAAAATTGAAGTCCGCTCCTCCAACTTACATGGTCTGCATATGGCCTGGGAACCTGGTGGATTTACTCAACTGATTAGTTGTTGAAAAAGAATCCCACCCTTGACTTCTGCACTGGACTACTGACTGCTGCTGCAAACCTATAGAGAGAAACAAAATGTTCCAATGACAACCAGCTCCAAAGCACCTCCAACATAAATGGGTGGAGCTTAATCTGCGCAAGCAGCGTCAATGATTCCTTCTGGACGTATCAAACTCTGCAGGCAGTGTCAGGATCCAACAACAAGAACTCCGGATTCGAGGATACTGGCATTCTGCTTGCATATTCCTAGATTCATCCTTCTCTTTCTCCGGTGAAAATCTATAATCCGATACACTACTACTGCATGTTGTTCCGATGTGTGAACAAGATTCTGAGAAGAAGCAAGCCTGCACATAATTTCCAGGTTCTCCATTTACCTGAGTCTCTCACGACCGGCGGCTGCAGAACTGATCATGGACAGTGCACTGTCAAACTACAAACATTGCTCAACAATTTGTTTTTCCCTGCTGCAAGTACTTGCAGCAAGCTTCCTCTTCCGTAAACATATTCTGTTCATCATCACATGAATTCTCTAGCTAGTTCACAATTACATTGCCGTTAGACAGCCACACTGTCTCCTCTTCCTTTCTTTGGATAAAAAAAAAACCATAAATCTCAGACAAATTCAAACACTAAAAACAAACTTACTTCTCAGTGAAAGGAAGTCAAGTTTCAGCACAACGATCTCCGGATTCTCATGATAGCCCAAAGTGAGCAGCCCATCATAAAAGAAAAATATGGGTACTTTGAAACCCTCTTGCACACAACAGTTTTAGCAAAAACTTAATGATCTAGGACTTGAGTGCACATGAGGAATATACTATATTGAGCTGAGGCTGCTACACCTGTGCCCATGTGCAAGTCTTGAGTGCACATGAGGAATATACCATATTGAGTTGAGGCTGTTGCACCTGTGCCCATGTTAGACAGACGAACGGACTTCGCTTGGAGATTTCCGGAACGAACTGCAGTAGCGGTCCGATTACCACGCAAAGAGTGACGGGTCGAACAGACGGACGGACTCTGCTTGGAGATTTCCGGAACGAACTGTAGTAGCGATTCCAATTCTGGTCCGGTTACCACGAGCTTTACAAAGCTCGTTCCGGTTCTGGTCCGGTTACCACGAGCTTTGCAAAGCTCGTTTCGGTTCTCGTTCGGTTACCACGAGCTTTGCAAAGCTCGTCCGGTCACCACGCAAAGAGTGACGGGTCGTACCACGCAAAGCTCGTTCCGAGTCTGGTCCGGCTCCCACGCAAAGAGTGACCCCCTGCCCTGCCCTGTCTGGCCACCTTGCCCCCTGCCCCTGCCCCTGCCATAGAAAATGTAGCACGCCGCCACCGGTGTCCCATAATATCTGAGGAAACAACAAACGATGGGGGATTTTTTGTTTTTACTACTTACTGATTACTGCCGTTTGGTAAAGTTACCTACTAGCTTTTGCAGGAGTAAAAACCCAGTTTGATAGGGTACCTATTTAATTCACCGGCAGAACTGAATCTGCCATAGAAAATGCAGAGGCCGATTCTACCGGCGGATTAAAACGCGGAACTGTCTGACTGTTTGGGCCGGTTTCGCCGACAAAATAAAATGCAGAACTGTCGCGTCAGACGGACAGACGCACAGACTAAGTGAATTAATATATAAGATTCTCAGGAGGAACGTTGTTGTGCTTGACAAGATGGTTGAAATTACAAAAAATTCTTTCCATCACAAAATTTTCCATCAATGCCACCATTCTTTGTTTGGGGTTTTATTCAGAGTTTGAGTTTGTACATGCTCACGAAGAAGAAATGGAATAATCAGAACTATTTGGAGAGGACCAATAGTCGATGACGAATAACTTTAATGTGTTTCTTGACCTAAACTACAAAGTATTTCATTCTGTAATATTGAATCTGCATTTTTCTAATTGATTTTTCATGTTATGGGTTATGGGCTTATGAGTGTGTATTGGGTCCCCCACAAAGCAATAAAATCAAAACCATACCAATATTGGTATAAGCTGATATTCTTTTTTATATAAATGAGACTTTGATAACATGCAAGCACTTAAAAAGCGGGTTTAGTTATGATCCAAGTTCAATAGATTATTTTGGATTTTTGTACAAGAATTGATCATCTTTCTATTTTCCTGAGTTACTAGTGGGTGCCCATTAATTGTTTCAACCAATCAATAACTCTTGTTGTTGTTCTTTCTGTGTACTCCAGCTATAAAATACTTTAGGAAAAAATAATAATAATAAAAATTTAAAAAATTTAAAAAATCTTCAAAAAAATCCTCTCAAAGAAACAAAAAAGTAGCCTTGGATTTTTCTGCCGATTTCTTAATTTTTAATTTTTATTTTGTTTCTTCATTTTTGTTAATTTAAGAAAAGGGGAGAAAAATCTAAAAAAAAAATCTAAAAAAAAAAAAGATATAAAAGAAGCAAATACGTCCAAATGGACGGACGGACGGACGGACGAACGGACATAGCCTTAGATTTTTCTGCCGATTTCGTAATTTTTAATTTTAATTTTGTTTCTTCATTTTTGTTAATTTAAGAGAAGGGGAGAAAAATCCGGGATAAAAAATCCCAAAAAAAAGATAAAAAAGAAGCAAATATGTCCAGACAGACGGACGGACAGACGAACAGACAGACGAACAGACAAACAGACGAACGGATGGACAAACAAACAGACAGACAGACAGAGGGACGGACGGACGAACGAACGAACGAACACAGAGAGGGGTTGCAGAATCGGCCTCGCAGATTACCGGTGTAGAAAGTCTGACCGCTCACTGACTGACTGACCAGCGAGCGTTGGTCGAAATTATACAGAGGCCGTCGATCCGGTCTGGTTCTCCCGTAGAAAATGTGTCTGTCTGTCCGTCTATCCGACTGTCCGGGCCGGTTCTGTCGACGAATTAAGGTGCAGAACTGTCGCGTCAGATAGACAGACGCACGGACTAAGTGAATTTATATATAAGATACATATGAGCTCAATGTGTGTTTGAATCTATATATTGGTACAACATTGCTCATAATCCATAATGTGAAATTTTTGTAAAAACTTGAATTCAATATGACAAAATGGAATACAATCAATTTTAATTCAAGAAACACATCAAGAAGTAATTTCTCATTAACTCCTGTTCAAACAGTTTATGATTAGACAAGCCCTAAAACCATTCCTCCACAAATCAATACTGGATGGCTACTATGAACGGTAATTGGTTGTAGTTTTCTTGCTGCAAATTTTCAAAAGACAAACCAATTTGGTCCAGTATATCTAGCCATATACATCTTCAGCTTTCTTCCCTGGGGGTGGTTGTTCAGAATAGCTAAGCATGTCCAGAGTCGAGTGCCATTCGATCTGTGGATGGATGTCTCATGCAGATGACAAGGTCATTAAGCTGTGGTTGTTTCTACCAGGTCGGCATGAAAGCTTCAAACTCTGCAACAACCCACACTGCCATTGATGGTCTGAAAGCTGAGGATTTTGAGAGCTCATGGTGATGGAAGACAACAGTGAGAGATCTAACTAACAGGTCAATAAATTTCTACACCTATTAGACTAGTTGCGTTTTCAAGACTCATCTTGATACTAGTGTATATATCAAAGTCACATACATATACCGGTTCAACATTTGGGCTTGAAGAATCCAAAAGAGAAAGTAGCCATGGCCAGAGAAAAAAAAGTACCTAAGCCCTAAAACTTGCCTAGGCTGTATACCATGTACCTCTCAAGGTGGGTAACTCATTTTTCACATGTCTCTTAGTAAACTAAGCCAAGTTCAAACTAAAAGTCTCATAGCCTAGTAAGCAAAGGTCACTATTAGTATCATGTAGTTCTTCGAATGAAGAATAGGTACCTGTTGGTTATCACTTCAGGACTTGCTCATCAGTTCTCAAAATATTCAAAAAACTAGTGGGTACCTATGACCTTCGGACATTGTGAAGTCCCTTGTTTTCTTTAAACTCAGTTCATGTTTTAGTGGTTTTTTAGAAACTTTTATCTTTTTTATTTTTTATTTTAATGTGTTTTCTGTTTTTATTATATATGTATAATATTTTATGTATTATATTTATTTCATTTTTTAAGTGTTTAAAAAAAAAATCTAATTGTTAAAATGTTTTTTTTCTAGTTTTTCCCCTTTTAAATATATATATATATTTTGTTACAACTTTGTTTCATTTTATTTATTTATTAATAACGCGATCGATGGCTGGAGCGGGGAGACGAAGGATCCAGCGTGTGTCTCTCCGCCACCACGACCCGCACCTAGCGCTGGAACATTTCAGGCCAGGTGCGGCTCATTTCGAGACCTCGTTTCTGTCATCTAGGGGTTGCAGAATCGGCCTCGCAGAAACTATTAGTGGGTTGGAATGGACAGGTTCAATGGACAGGTTCAGACAAACACATTGACAAACAAGTGAATTAATTTATAAGACTAGCATTGGTATATATAACCATCGTTCTAAAAAAGTATGAAAAAGTCAAAGAACTGACCAGAGAACCATCAGTTCTATTCCAGTTCTTTCATGAAAACCATTTGATTCTTTAAGGTTTTTGAAATAACTGGAATCTGTGGTTCTTTTGAATTTACACAACATTGGTTGCTATCCTTGCAATCTCCGAATTTGTGTCCTTGGTTCAGTTCTATAGATCAGCACCCATCGATTTATGAAGGAAGGTAGTTTGTTTTGTTTTGTTTTGTAGTTATGAGATCCACCCAACTGGGATGCTTCAGCCTGTGTTCTTGGTGTCTTTGGAAAGCTCTTAGACAAGGAGAAGTGCATGGGCTTTGTTCCATGGCATTTGGACTTGATGCAAAAGTTCTTGAATAGTGAATGATTTCTTCACTGAAAATTAAATTAAAGCGTACCTGAAAATTTCGGAGGAATTGGAATGTGCCTTTGGTGATGTTGGAATGATCTTGATGAGCAGGATTTAATGGAATTTATTTGGTAAGATTTGGATTCAGAATGTGTGAGATATTGATCTTTTTAAGTGATTTCTGCCATTGAAAATTCAAATAAATTCCAAAAAACCAGATTTTCGAAGGAAAATAAGTCAAGGACATGATAACACTTGGGCCAATGGCACAGGCCACACTAGCATATTTTAAATATGAATATAGAACATGAAGGTGACCAGGAAAACACTAGAACACCTCCTGTCAAGAGCGACACTGATTTGGGGTGTTCTTTTGACCCATTTTCGCTCTGGATAGAACTGCAGGGTTCTGCATTTTCTGTACTTGGGCCGTCTTTAGGTGTTATCTATTGGGCCCTCACCTAGAGAGGGCTTTTGCCATTAACTGAAGGGGCATTGTGTTTTTGGTTTTATCTATGTTGGTTCTGGAGTCCACATGCTCAAAACTTTGTGTTTTAGCACAAAAGAGAACTGTCCAAGTTCAAAGATGATGTACACACTTTATGTAAAGTGAAGCAAGGACACACAGAGAAAAAGTTGGCCAATTGTAATGATTCCTTATTTGGTGGTTTTTGTTCCTTCAATTTTGGCTTTTAATGCCCTAGTTCAGGATTATCTGGAAATAACATGTTGGTGGTACATACAAAGGAATGAATTTCATCATGTCAGCTGATGCCTGGACTCAAGAGTGTATGCTACACAAAAATTAGTGTGTGATGAGGTCAATAAAGAATCTGATCCGGGGTTGCTTCAAAAACCAGCACAAAAGAACACCATCCCCACACAAAAGACAATTGTGGAGTATACCCAGAAATAGTAAGATACAAAAACAGGATGCAGATTGGAATTGTCTTTGTCAGAGAGAAATGATAAGATACAATGAAACAGGATGCAGATTGGGAATGTGTTTGCCGGAGGTCCAATGGTAGGGGAGATAGGAAGGTCGAAAATTCCATTAAGGGTATTTTCTTGGGACTCCAAAGAAATGGAAAGATGTACAGTGAAACGCAATGCAGTTTCTGAATGGGTTTGCAGAGAGGTCAAATGCTACTGCTGCGAACATGCAGGAAGATCAGAATATTGTTATGTCTATTCCCTTGCTTTCAAACACTTGCAATATATAGTGAAAAAAGGAGAAAATAGTATCGTAAAGAGGGAAGCTTAATGCTAATAAGCTTCACAAAAGTACGGGCCATTAAGAGCCTCTTCTCTCACACTGCTCAGGGTGCCTATGGGCCTACTAATTCCAAAGGTGTACTGTGTGTATCTTTGTGGACAGTGTTAATTTTTTGAGGTTAAAAGATTAATCTTTGTGGACAAAGATCTGGTTTTTGGAAAAGAAAAACAAAATCAAAGATCTGGCCATTGTGGTTGCCAGTAGCGATCTTTTGAAAAAAGGCTTAAAGACTTGTGGGTTTTATGAAAGAACTGGTCAAGAATCAGCAGTTAGTTTTATGGCCTGTTATTTGAAATTTTTCAAAAGCTCTGAAAACTGTGGTTATATACCAGAATTGGTTATTTAATTTTTTGAGAACTACAGTTATGAATATCCTAAGAAGTGGTAAATGATCTCTGGTGTCTGTTCCTGTTTCTAATACCCGCCCAGAATTGATCCCCCATCCCAAACTACTTCCAGTCTCAGAATGGTTAATTTTGTAATTCTGATGCGATGTAAGGATCCCAATCCCTGAAGATGCAAAATGCTCCAAAATGTAAGGATCCCATCCCCTGAAGATGCAAAATACTCCTTTTGGAGCATGAATGTGATGACAATGCATGATTTTTTGCGAGATTTGAACTACTGTTTTGTAAGTAGAGGACGATGCTGTAGCAAACAGTTGCAAGTAAGGCTAGTGTTGTGTATTAGTTCTTGTGCTTTCAAAAGTTAATGGGTTTAAATCTTGTGGAGGAAAAATAGAATGCATTTTATTTTCCTATCCTTCAAGTATGACAAAGTAAGTGTTGATCGTGGAGGATGCAAACTGCACATTACATAAAACTACACAAAATAGCTCCATAAATAGGCTTTGGACAGAGCTCACTAGGACTATTTAGTGTCTCCCACCTTCACCTCGTGCAACATAATGCCACTCCTAAATGTTATGAGTCACATTCCTAGTTAATACTCCAGGATAGAAAACAACTCCATTGACAAATGGATTCCATAGGTTTTAATGATATGTCATCCGTTTTAGTTTGGCCTATGTTTGATAGTGGTCTACAGATATGGCAGTTTTTTGGATTTTGTAACGTAGCTGAAGTGGCAATCGTCCATAAGAAGATGATTTAGCCAGATTTGGCTACATAATACATATGAAAGTAGAATAATCTTGCCTATTGGAACATATCATAAAAATCTGGTGATTTCGGGAAAAGAAATCTTTGCAAATCTGGAGAATTTGGGCTCATTTTTTCTCAAGGAAATATTCTTTGTATAGGTCAAAATCATATATTTCAGATTGAAATTTGGTACAATTTCACCAAGAAGGGGAGAAACAAAAGAGAATCAAAAACACTACTGATACCATGTGCCGAACTTATTTCCAGAAGATTGCACTTTAAGGGGGAAAACGAGCAGTAACAATCCAAATCACTGCAGATAACAAAGCCCAAGTCTGCATAAAAAACGAGGGGAAATTCTTTAAAAAGAAACCAGCAGCGTTGTACAATTCACACTCGCAGCCTGAGAGATTCGAACTCTCGCGGGGAAACCCCATGTACTTAGCAGGCACACGCCTTAACCACTCGGCCAAAGCTGCCATTGGTATACAGCTTAGGTACCTATAATTGTTTATATCTTCGTTTTCGTAGCATAACCAGTGACACCTGTAACGAATAGTAGGAGATCTTGAACCTTATAGAACATATAAAACATACTATTTTAAAACACATAAAAAACAAGAAAATTAGGGCAAGTCCAAGCAATACCTCACTGGCCTAATTGCACTGGTCACCTGGGTCAAACCACGATTATTGAGTTGGACATTGAAGATAATTTCTCTCTTTTTATTTGAAGTTGGGTGAAATTTAGGTGCTGCGGGGTGCAGGTGGGTTGGTCATTTGATGGGATTTGGTGCAACAATGTTCCCAAATTCCTGTTTACAACTTTGTCATCTGTGCAATTTCTAAATATTAAGATGAATAATGAATGGAAGACATTAAACAAGTGCAACAACAACTTCAATGTGGTTAAAGCATACAAGGTACCCCAAAAAAAAAAAGGGGCTTCCTCAATTTCTTTCGAGTCTATATTATCAAATTCCATTTCGATCATGACATGTGATGTGCTCATGCAGGGCAGATTCTTTTGAGCAGAAGGAATGATAGTCCAAATATGTTGGAGAATACTTTAACATTTCCAAACATTGAATTTCTTTAGTTTCCAAATGTCATTGGGTCCTTAGAAAACCTTAAATTTTTCTGGATGTTTTGCATGCCATCGAAATTGAATATATGTTTTTATCTCTGTCTTCCACTTCAATGCAATGTTAGATCAGTCAGATGATATGCAGGTTGAGAAAGTTGACAAGATATAAATGATGATATGTTACGACATATATGAGATGATGTATCTATAAAAGAAGGTAGTTTGTTTTGTAATTATGAGATCCACCAAACCAGGATGCTTCAGATCATGTTCTTGGTGTCTTTCAAAAGCTCTCAACAAGGAGGGGTGCATGGGCTTGGTTCCATGACGTTTGGACTTGCGGCACAAAAGTTCTTCAATATTGAATGATTTCTTCACTGAAAATTAAATTAAATTGTAGCTGAAAATTTCAGAGGAATTGGAATGTGCCTTTGGTGTTTTTGGAAAGATCTTGATGAGCAGGATATAATGGAATTTATTTGGTAAGATTTGGATTCAGAATGTGGGAGATATTGATTTTTAAGTGATTTCTGCTGCTGAAAATTCAAATAAATTCCCAAAAACCAGGTTTTGGAAGGAAAAATAAGTTGAGGGTGTGGTAACACTTGGGCCAACGGCACAGGCCACACTAGTACGCGTATTAAGTCACATATCACTGGCTTGTAAATATGAGAGACTGGAATGGCACTCTCGTCCACTTGTGTCTACTGACACTGCCATTAGAATTGATTTCCAAGTTCCCAACTAATGGACAATGAATCACTAGACACAATTATCATGAAGACATTTCCACAAATTCATGAAACATGAATTTAGTCATAATTTCATGAACACATGAAATTAGTCATAAATTTTTGACAATTTCTGTCAATTGTGAGTAGTGGGTATGATACCTGGAACGATAGGAGACTATTAGGTGAGAAGATGCATGTAGATAGTTAGTACATAATACTATCTTCTTAGGAGGTAATAGAGACCGCAACTGAGCTAACCATTCTGGTTAGGAACCCAATGAAAAAGTGTTTCCTCTTCACTCATCATCCATCCATCCCTCCTGTTGGACTGATGGGTATCAGTTCACTGTTGATATTTGCAGTGGGTGGATCAGCACCTACACTAGCACTATGGTAAAATGTCCCCAAGATTATTAGGTTGCTTCCAAACATCATAAACTATACCAACCCTATTGAAAATCAGGGTTTCCAACTCTACATTTAACATTTTCTCCCTTAAACATAGTCACTAACAGGTCCCATTGACTGCATGGGGTGAAATGATAATCACATTGGGCAATCACCGGGACAGAAAATGGTGGATGAGATTGATTACTTTGTTCCTTCTTCCCATGCATTAGAATTTGTCAGGGTGAAGAATTTTGCAATTATACCTATGGTAGTGGTGTTCCACCAACACTAGTGTACATCACTAACCCACCATCAAGTTGATGACCTCAGAAATATGTCATGCTAGTGAACCAGTTCCCAGAGGGCACCATGAAGGATAGATTGTAATTGGTCATGAAGCTGTTTTCTGTTATGTTCCACTTTCCTAGCTAATCATGGTGGTTAGTTCAGTGGCTCTATGTGCCACCAACCTACTAACAACTTGCTTGAAGGCTGTTCATAGATAGACAAGCAGTAAAAACAGCCCTTACTGTTCTAACTGTTTTTCTTTTTGTTTTTTTATGGAACCTTGGATCTGGTCTTCAAAGAGTGTTGTGTAAGTGTCAATAGTCATATCTATGGTGTGTAAATCTCGTGTGAATGTAAGTCGTTTACATTTACACCTTGAAACTTTTTGACACTCACATTTACACAAGGTCAGTGTAAATATTTGTCAAATTTGTTTACATGGTCTTATGTAAATGTTGTGAGGGTGTGTGTATATATATTATATACCTTTAATGATCATATCTTCTTGTGGTCCATAATAAATAATTGTGCATGTTTTGATGTTTTGTTTTGTTTTGTTTTTTTCCTAATGTCTCATTTGGTTGGCCTATCCACAAAAACATTTTCAAATCCTCCCCTTCCCCAAGTAAAAATATGGTCAGAGAAAATCATATAAGTGTATTTGTTTGACACTTATGTTGTTTTACATAGCATAGAATAGATTTACATAGTTTTACATTTACACTTACATGTTCTGCATTTACACTTACATGAATGTATTTGGATATTAAAAATTTACAAAAAGTGTAAATCCTAAACTATTTATATGCACAACACTACTCTAGACTTATTTTTGGATTTTTACAACTTTTGATTTTGATCAATTTTATAAAATATTTAAAACTAATTTGATTTAACAACAAGTTTGACTCCATTTCAATTATACAAAAAAAAAAAATTAAAATATAATTATAAATCATGGTTTTTAAAGAGGTTCAAATTGAATAATTTGTCATTTTTTATTATGGACATGTACATTTTGACTAAAGGTCAAAGGCTTGAATGACACATGTATTTTTTGATTAATCAACTTAAATATAATGAATTATTTGATTAAATACATATAATTAAGTTATACAACTTTGATCAAAATGATCAATGGTATTTAATCAAGTTGAATATTTTATCAAAATGGGCAATGATATTTAATCAAAATGACTAATGATTTTTAATCAAGTGTAACATTTAATCAAAATGGCAATGATTTCTAATTAAATGTGACATGATATATTATTTTATGTATCTACTTACTACCTACTCACTCACCTATTTATTTAACTAGTTACTTACGTACTTATTATCCACCCACCCACTACTTACCTATCTATCTACCTATATTTTTTCGCCTATTTACTTATGTACCTACCTATATATTCTCAGTACAACTTACTTAAAATTAACCATTATGTGTAACTATAAGGTTTAATCACTATATTTAACCATTAGGTTTACCAACATTTTAATCATTAAGTTTAATTTAAATTTGGCATTAATCTAAGTTGAACCACAGATTTGGCCATTAAGTATAACCATTAAGTATAACTTAGGTTTAACCATTATGTTTAGCTACTATGTTTAGCTTAAGTTTAGCCAAAGTTTAATCACTAAATTTAATCATTAAGTTTAACTAATGTTTAACCATTACATTAAACCACTTGATTTAACCATTATGTTTAGCCTAATTTCAACCATTAGTTGTTACCAAGGTTTAACCAATGTTTAACCATTAAATTTAACCACTCAATTAAACATTATGTTTAACCTAATTTTAATTATTAGTTATTACTTAGGTTTAAACATTATGTTTAATGATGTGAAATAAACATGTGAAATAAAAAACTTGACAAAAAGTGAATATGTTTAATGGTGAAATCCATTGGTAAATACTTGGTTTTTCATTATGAAGGTTTGGGGTTCAATTCCTTATACTTGCAACATATGTGCATGCTTAGAGGTTAAGGTAAGTAGGTTAGATAAAAGTAATTCAATGAAATTTAGTTAAGTGAAAATAACACCTACTTACTTAAATGCATTCTTTTGACCCACCTAAACCTATTTGCTACTTACTTGCCCATCTATTAATTTTAAAATAATAATTCAAAAAATGATTTTAATTTAAATGTAAATTTGACCTAATCAAATATTCCACTACATACCAATCAAATAGACAATCATTCTATTGGTAACATTGCAAGTCAAAATTATAGGGTCCAAATTGACTACTTAATCATGCTAACAAGTCCAAATTGACTTGTTCAAATTGTTGAATGGTTTTTTATTATGCCTATCATTTTGGATTTTTTAAATCAAAAGATCCATTAAAAAAAACTATGAAATCGTATAATATTATTTATCCAATTAATGTATACAACTTAAAATGAAAATTATGTAATATTAACTATGGACTACCAATCAAATGTAAAATACTTGCCTAAAATGTAGGATCCAAATCTTACTTTTATAATTATATTTATATATATATCTACCTAGAGAACCTAAACTTGTTTAAAATGGGTAACACCCTGGTTTAATTCTAATTCAATTTTGAAAAAAGGTTGGTTGTTTAGTTAAGTTTTAACGACAACAAAACTTCAAAGTTTGACATGAAAACCCTAGATTCAAAATTGTAGTGTGAAATTGAACATATGTAAATCCTAGAACCCAACCACACTAGAAAAGGCCCCCACAAATGGTTATCAAGGTGATTTTGAAAACTCATAACCATGATTTTGAAAAAATCAAAAACGCAATTCTAGTATATAACCATGATTTACAATTTTTTTTTAAAACCAAATAATTGACCATAAAACTATTAGTGCATTATTAGCTATTTCATGAAAGTTATACGGTTTTGAAGATTCTTAAAATAACCAGGACTAACAATTTTTTGATTATGAAATATCTAAAAAATTGAAACCAATCAGAATTTAAAAATTCAAAGAACTACCCAACATTTATTTACGCAGTAATTACCTATTTCTTACCTATATAGATCTATATATGACCTACTTCTTATAAAATGGGTTAGTACCAAAGGGAAACAAAACATTAATTCAGTTGAAGTGCATCCTAAACAAAGTCATAACTGATTATAAGCTCGATCTTGATAACATGGCAACATGCCTTCTAACATTTTTTGTACCTCCCTAATAGCTATCAACATGTTCTTGATTGCTAGTTGGTTAGACCTCATAATTCACCCTCTTTTGTGCTAATAATTCCAATGCTCATGTAAATCAGTTGTCTAGCACATAGATTGAGCATGTTGGTTACCACATTGAATAGTTTCAACTAGTATTGGCTAGATACACATTTTAAGGTTAAGTACAGGATATCAATGACATTTTTTTTTCAAAAAAAGAAAAGATATGCATATAGTTCTAGCAATTTATTTGTCAAGGTGAAAATGGATTCAAGTGAAAAAAATTTCATTCATGTCATTTGATATAAATTTATTGATTTTTTAATTCAAGTTAACTACAGATACATACAAAGGTTATGCATATTCAAAATCTAGATTATCACAATTTGTTTTCTCACATGAGAGCATACACATTATTAAATTGAAATAATTTGTGCGAAAGTTGAACCTCAATTCTTGAAAGAATTCTGCCCATTGCAATGCAAGCTCCTAACCACACCCCAAACCCCACCCGAATTATCTCACACAAAAACCCCACCTCTATAATAGCTTGCTAAGATAAACTAGATATGTACAAGGATAAACATAGGGCCTAGGTCTGCTGGTTATCTACAAAATCCCAGATTCGGCTATTATGCATGTTGATAACCAGCACTCACCAATATATCTGGCTACCTAGTCTATGGTGGGCATCTAGTGGATGGTCTGCTAGTGGGTCCCTGTCAGCCTTTTTTTCTCCTAGCAAAATTTTGCCAAAAAGCTAAATTAAAATTAAAATTTTGAAAATGAAGTAATGTTAGTGGTTTTTAATTGTCAGAAGTGAGGGGAAAATTTTGAAAAAAAAAATCAATTTTTTTTGTTTGATTTAAAGTGTGGGGCCAAAAATATAGAAAGATGATTAAAGATTTGTACTTCACACCTTGTTTATAGCCATATTTGGCTAAGTCTTTCTAAGGATGATCGTCACTATTTTTTACATAGCTTCCTATGGATGATCACCACTTTGGGTACAAACAAAAATTCCTAAGAAAAAGTAGAAAAACCCTCCAAAAATAAATAAACCAAGGGCAGGAGCCCATCCAGCAAAAGCACAAGGCAAATGAGAACACAAGTAGACACAACCCAAAGAAAAACAAAAGCAAACAATCAACAAAAATCAGCACACCCCGATGCTGGTTCACTCTTTCTGGAAGATGGTACCTACAACCTAAGAATGTCATCTACCACTCAGAAATGAACCTAGCTTCTGTAGAAAGCAAAAGAGAACTTGGTTGCCATGTGTGGTTGCATCCAGATTGCAGGGTGTAGCAGCAATATGATGCTGAAGAATCGTTTCGCAAAAGAACTTTAGATGGGACATAGCCTTTACAACGGACCGAGTAAGTCAATAAGATTGGCTAATGTCCCGAAATCTTGTTGTACGATGAAGTTGGATATCACAGAATTCCAGGTGAAGTGCTCAAGTTTTGAACTAGCACGGAAGCCATGCATTGGTGGCGCTCTCACTTCACTTTCCGATTCTACTGCAACCCCACCACCCAGCACTATTTATTAACTGGGAGGTTCAAAGTGAAAACAAGCAGCTCTTCATCACGCAATGAATGACTCTGCCCAAGTAATGGCAGGTTCACACTGCACAGCTACTGGATCTACAACTAGTTCTTATCTGATGCATGCATTTTTATGGAACATGCCTATCAATCAGATGCACACATACTCCTGATGTCATGCACACATTGGGTCAAGTTGGAGCAAAAATTTTATGCTCAAATCTTCTAGGAATATTGCATACCGTACTACCTAGACCCATTCAAGAAACCTTTTTAGGATTCCCTTTGGGACCACTAAGAAAAACTTGAATTTTTTCCCTGTGCAAACATGAAATGGTTTGTTTGACAATGGGAAAATACAATGTTTCCTGTCTTTCACTAGGAGAAAATTAGAATTAGCAAATGAAAAAATCAATCCCACTATTCCCTTTGAGAGATTTCCGTGTGGCTTTGTTAGTTCAACTTTTAATTCGTTAGAGGTTTCCACTCTCTTCCCTACAAGGAAATGCCCAAGAGGTTTCTTTTGTGATGTTTGGCATAAAATAATTCTCAAAGGTCTTGCTACCCAAAGAAAAAATGAGAAACAAATTATTGATATTTGTCAAAATTGTTGAAAATCAAACTCTCAACTTGTGAAAATGTATTTATTGTCCCAACCATTGAGTTAGTATCGCTAAATACATAAAATCAAGGCACACTTTGCACACTTATTTTTCAAAATATTGAAATTCTGAAAAATGAAATTTGAAACTGTTGATTAACCTTGTTTTGTTAAATAATATATAAATAAATATTTAGCAAAGAAGTGTTGATTATCAATCGTAGGTACTGTAAGTAGTATATACTCTCTATGTAGTCGTCGTCTTTACACACCCAGTGGGCAAACCCAACAAACTTTAAAGAAAGTTTGTGCTAAGTAGAGACAGACAGATAGATTTTGTCTCTAGTGGCTCAAGATTTCAACCGTTTTCAACGCACCAAATCAGGTATGAAACTCAA
Organism: Sphagnum tenellum; assembly: GCA_963921925.1. Lineage (NCBI taxonomy): Eukaryota > Viridiplantae > Streptophyta > Sphagnopsida > Sphagnales > Sphagnaceae > Sphagnum > Sphagnum tenellum. Next base: position 20,598,658 of record OY998144.1, read on the forward strand.
GTGGGTTGCCATTTCCACATTGCCAAGTGTTAGACATGCCAGAATCTTTGTGAAGTCTATCTCATGGGTCTGCTTTTCAGGGCTGCTGGGCTGGGTATATTCCCGATGATCACCGTTAACTAATGAGAACACCACCATATACAACCAGCCTACAATGGGCTCACAACTCCACAACCGACAAAATGCAGGCATTTCATCCTCATGAGCAGAAGTTGTTGTATCCAGCAGCCGCCACAGCCGTCACCGATCCTCACAAGTGTCTGTATTTTCTGAATTCGAGACCCTTAAGGTCAGGATTCTTTTTGTTCCCCCCTTCCATCATCCCAGACTCCATATACACACATAACATGCTGGACTTGACACCTTCAAACTTTTTGAGAGTGTGTTTTAAAGGCAAATAATTTTGATGGTACAAAGATGAAAAGTTTTTTTGGTTTAAAGAATCCTCTAATTTGTGTAGGGTAAAGCCCTAAGCCCTGGGGTGAGGTCATTCCCAGAATGAGGGGCCTAGGATGAGGAATCTTGGCCCTACGGGAATGTCCAAACCATGGGAATGGGATTTACCCATCATAAAGCATGAGGCAAAGTTTATTGTGCACTGAAACATACATAGATTGTGAGGAATAGGAAGGGGAGGGATATTATGCTTATTCCTTAATTGTGGGTGGGGGAGGATCTTGCGACATCCTGATATTTTGTTTAGTCCTTTAGAGTTGGAGAGATTTTATGAAAAGGCGTGTCACAAGATCCCTCGACCCACCCTTGAGGAGTAAAATATTCACACAAAATGCCCTCCAAATACACCAGGAAGCTTTTCTCAGTTCCTCACAAAAAGTAAAGTAATATTAATGGATCTCCTGTTCACAGAACAATGGTGACAATATAGTTTCATATTGTTCAAAGTTTTACCACCATGCATTTGGTATTTGTGGATTTAATTGTTGATTAAAAATTGATTGTATCTTTCCATTGACTTCACTAATTAAGTTTTCAGATCTCCAAGATGGCTTCCGTTTCATCTCCTTGATCAAAATCTATCATGTAATATCATGATGCTTGTGGGATGTACTACCTTGCTAATAAGAATGTGGAATTTTGGGAGTTCCAAATCTTGGTAGGCGTCAACCATGAGAGTTTCATGATGATTTCAATTATTGACCATGCCATTTCTCATGATCACCTTGCATTTGAATTTGGATGTAATAAACATGTTTGGGCTAAACAACAAAATGTGTAAACGAGTGAACTAGTGTTGGTCATTAGTTGAAGTGAAATTTAATCCTTGCACAATATTTCACACGACTAAAACAACAGATTTGCACTACAATATGCACACATTCATAATTTCTATTTTGATTATTAGCACACTTGATCTACAATTCATTAAAACACCAAATTCATGGTTATTTCATATGACCAAAATATGCATTTTATTTTGTAATGCCAAAAAATACAGAAACAAAATTACAATCCTTGGAAAATGACCAAAAATGAAATGAATATATTATTAACGTTATAAGCATATGTTTCCTCTATGATAGTATTTGTAATTTCAACCTATACAACAACTAATGGTTTTGTACCCGCTTCTAGTTCTACAATTTTGTCCCATATCTTTGTTTTTACAATTTTGACTTCCTCTTTCACTAACTTAGTTAGTGGTTTTATTTATGGGGGCTATATTTGAGATACCTCTTCTTCTATTGTTGGAATAATCTCCACTTGTTTTTGTTCTTGAATTCTTTGTGGTTCTTTCTCTTCTTGAACCTCTCCTTTGAGGTCTTGTGGTTTCTCTGTCTATTGTCCACTTCTTGAACTACTCCACTTTTGAGATCCTATGGTTTCTCAATCTACACTTCCTCCTCTTGAGTTGTTCCATTAGGCCCAACTTCAATCTCCTCATCCTCGCTACATACCTTTATACTTGTTGGATTGCTATAGATAAAATCTAGAATTTTTTTTTGATAACTTTCAAACTTGTACCTTATAATTCTTTCATCAACTTTATGTTAAGTGTGATTCTTTTCCAACTCCTTTGTAAAATATTCTTTTACAACCTCCCACCAAACCTCAAATTTTGCTTCAAAAGTTTTCATCTTATTCTTCGTCCTCATCAAGGTATAATACTATAATATATGTTCATGATCCTCTAATCTTTTCTAAACACCTACTGGGTTTAGATTCTTCTTATGTTCTTGTGCAATTTCCAACTATGCTTGCAAGTGTTGCAAATTCATTTGATACTCCTTCTTTTCCTCCAGTAACTTCTCTTTATCTGCCTTTATTGTTTTTTTTTTAAGGTCTTTAGATTGTAGCAAAGATACATTCTTCAGATTTACCAATTCCAAATATATCAGAACATTTTCATTCTCCCATTAGTCAATGTTTTCACCTAACTACCCAAAGCCTCTTGTTGTTGCTTATAAAAAAACAATGCCTTTGTCCACTTCCTCTCTGTGGTTTCCCAAATTTTAAACTTCTACTTTAAATCTTGCAGTTCATCATCCTGTGACTTCAACTATGTTGTGCTACCTTTGAGCTCTTCATTCTCATCTTGTAGTTCCTTAATGAACATTTTAATTTTCTACTCAACTTTTGCCTTTTTCTTCCTCTAGATTTCCACATTATGCTTACACCCCTTCTAGAAGTTTATCTCCTTTTCTAATTCGTCCTATAGTGTTGCCTTCTCCTTCTCCCCTGTAACCAATCTATTCTTCAAATTGTTCACCTCTAGAGTCAAATTCCCAATATTTAGATTCACAATCACCATGGTCTAAAATAATTCACCTGTTTTATCTACTTGTATTACTTTTATAGCTACCTCCTCCCCAAACTTCACTGTACTTATCTATGTTATAGGACCTTTGGATCCTTTTGTAAATGATCCCATCTCCTACACTCATTTTTTTGTCATCTCAAATTCAAATGGAAATCCTTTTACAAATTTTGGTCTATTAATTAGTACCTTTAGTTTTGATGGTTTGAACACTTCAAAAGAAGGTTATGGTTCCACTCCCTTCATTTGTAGTCCAATAGCATGTAAACCTTCTTATGTTTATAATTGTTGCCGCAAATGCTATTATAAATGTTGAAAATGTTATGGACTTGTAATAGTTTCCATCCAATGTTCATATACATCCCCATCAAAGTGCAGATGTTCCTCACCCTTTGCAAACCTTGTGTCATGTTCCCTTTTAACTTCTTGCTTCTGCTCCCTTAGTTGTTTCTCTTGTGGAAATGTTATCTTTGGTACCTATTACTTTTGTTCCTTCAGTTGTTTTTCCAGTGGAGATGTCATTTGAGGTACTTCTACAATCTGTCTAGCTGCCTGTACAACTATTGGCACTTCAGGTGGTTCCACTTTGCCCCTCATCATTTTTTGTGCCCTTACATCTGTGCTCTCATGTTCCCTAGTCTTCACTATTTAGCCTAAGCCTCCTCCTTCCTCAACTATGTTCTTCCTTTTAAGAGCACTTCTAAGAGAGTTTGTTATAGCCTTCTTTTTGTTTTCCTATATTGTCTGCATCTCCTCCCTAGTTCTTTTAACCTCGATCGGTGGTTTATGTGGATTATCCTTTTGATGCACAAACAAATATTGAAAGATTTTGCCAATACCAAGGTAGATTGACAAGTATCTTTCTTATCCCTTTTATTCTCCTTAACATACTTATACCAATGATCTAGCTCACAACATAGACTATGAAATATAATTTGTGCCCAATCTACCTTCTGCCCTTTTTTCACTTTCACTAATGCAATAACATACTTATTGCTAAAATAATATATATATATATATATATATATTTGATAAATGATTAATATAATGGCATGATATCTAATAGAGTATGGCAAACCTAGACTCATTGCATTCCATTGATTACAAAAAAAATTGTAAGTGCAACTCTACAATTATGTAGTGCCTGAATTGTTAGTAATTTATTGATTTGCTCTTTCAGTTCTTCTACATACCCATCCCCACACACTCCAAAAACATCTACAATTAGTTCTTTGCTAATAACATACACCTTATCTTATGCCCAAAATACATATAAATATCCTTGATAAAAAATGTGTTCAAAAATTTCAACATTACATCAAACATTGGTGCTTGCCAATCCAGTAGGAAACAAAGGAACAAGCTTTGCTTTAGAAGCCTAATATTCTTCCTCAACAATATCCTTCCAATTCTCCATCCGTTCAACATGCTTATCATAATTTTGTTTTGTCTATGTCCACATGAATTGGTCAAGATCTAGAATCTTAATAATTTTCTCCAAAAATGTAGCTCTATCTAGGATTACATGTCTTTTCTTCCCTACAACTTCTGATTCACACCTCCATCTCCATCACCCTTCATTGTGTTTTTGCCATCGTTTGCACCTCTATGGATGGTTGTACTTCCGCCTCAACAACATTCTCCTCCCCTACGTCCATTTGCGTTGTTTTTGTTTCCACAAAATGCTACTCCACAGCTTCATCTTCTTTTAATCTTTCAATGAACACTAGATGTATTAATGTAGTTCCTAGTCCTATCTGCTCTCTTGCATGCCAACTTCTTTACTTTTGCACAAAAGCTCAACTATAGATGTTTAGTTCTATATATATCGTGAATTATAATTTGTGCAAATTACATCTCCTCATTCTATGTTTTTGCACATTCCAAAGATGATGATGAATGCAATAGCAACTTCATAGCCAATTGCTGAATATTCAACACGCTTTCTTTTTTTGCTCTTCTCAACTATTCTTTTACTTTTGTTCTTCTCAATAATTTTGCTTCCTCCTCTTGCCTTTGTCTGTGCTCACTCTTTTGTTCTTCCTTTTCCTTTGTTATTGTTTGTAGTTTCTTAATTGTATCTCTACACTCATGCTACTATGAACTCTAAAACTTTGAAAATGCACACAACTTCCAACAACAAACACAAATTGTTTTTGACAAATACCCCATTTTCTTTCGTCCTTGAACTTGCCAACTGACACATTCATTTTTTTACCTACCAATTGTCTATTAAGTATGCATGATCTTCGCAATTAATACACCCCATCACTACAAGTTTATGAATCCATTGTATAACCATGTGGAAGCATTTCACATCATCATTATGAATGAATGACCTAAATTTCATCTTGCAATTATTCCACATCCATAATTTCCCTACATTAGTTGTATTGATTCCACCTCATTCACCCTGTACACTTTCTACTAACTATGCCCATTTATCTACTGACTATTTCAACTCATTATTGACTATGACAATACAGCCATTAACTATACAAATATTTCTACTGACCATGCCATCAAATTTGATGATTGTGCGAAAATGCCTAATGACCGGGCGAATACTTCTATTGATTTGGCCAATACCTATGATAGATCATCTTCAAATTTTTGCATCCCAAATCCTTCACTTCTATTGTTATTATTCATAGACTTATTAGTCATCTATTAATCGAAAATCAATATTTTGTTGACCAAATGATCTTTCATTTTTTCTTCATCTCTTGTATTCTACATCTTTGGTTTCTTTATTTCATAGTCTTCATCTTCCTCCTCCATATCAAAATTTTTCCCCTGAACTCCACCTACACTATGTTCCCAATATATTGACATATGTTGTTCTTATTTCTAAACTTCAAATTCCATGTACTTGTAAGGTTTGAACTTATTCACATTAACTAGCACATGTTTAGTTTCAAACTTTTCAATGGTCACCAATAACACAATGTTATTTGGCAACACATACTATACTTTATATGATCCAAACCATTTCTTAGTAAACTTCCCTAGGTGTGACCTATTGCCTTTTGGAAACCATAGAACATGATCACCAAAATTGAACTATTTTTCTAGATTCTTTTGCTGATTCTATAATGTTTTATTCCACTATTGAATTCCGGTAGTTTTTGTAACCTACATTTTATCTTCCTGTAATTTTTCCAACTCTGTAATTCTATTAATTAAAACTCTCATTGAAGAATTCTCTCTCTCATTTCCACCAACAATTGCCACTATGTACTTTGTGGGCATCAATGGATGTAATCCATACACTAATTGATATGGTGTATACCTTGTTGTTACTTTGTATGCAATTTTGTATGAGAATAACACTATAGACAGATGTTCATCCCAATCTATTCTATTTTCATTAAGCAATAATGTCTCGAACACCTTGTTAGTAGACTTAACCTGCCCATTCCCGTGAGGATAATAACTTATAGAACTCACATTTTTCAACAAAAAATGATTCATCAAATACCTGGTGACATCATTAATGAAATGAATTCCATAATCTATGACTATAGTCAAAGGATATCTAAACTTGGTTAATATGCACTCATATAGAAATTTTGTTATGATTGTTACAATATTAGTTTTCAATGTTCTTACTTCCACCCACTTGATAGCATAATATGTGGCTATAAGAATATATTTGTTTCCTATATATTTTCATGTTGGCTTAATTGACCCCACAAAATCAAGTCCCCATTTCATAAATGGTTTCTCTAAAAGACTTGTGACTAGTTTTAGAAGATTTTGAGTTGCCCATCCTCTTGTTCTTTGACATGCATCATAAGATTTGCAATAATCATGCATGTCCCTGTGCATAGTTGGCCATTAATATCCAACATCCAACATCTTCCTTTGCATTATTTCAATTCCAAAATGCCTTCCTAAGGGAACTTCATTTAATTTTTTCATCACCATATGTGCTTTTGTAGTTTCCAAGCATCATCGCAATTTGTTGTCTTGACCCATTTTATACAATTCACCATTCTTCAATGTGAAGGCTCTACTCTCCTAACCAATTTCTGCTTCTACTTTACTGATAACGTGCTTTCAATTTGTCATGTTCTCAAAAATTCTTTCACATCCTTCAGCCATTTAGGCTCTATGTAAAACAAACTTGCATTTGTGGTTTGATTAAATAAACTTATGGGTTATGTAATATTTGGTAATATTGACAATGCATCTACAACTACATGAATTCTACCTGGCCTATACACTATTGTGAAATTATATGTAGGAACAATAACAACCATCTCATTATTTTCCTTGAAACTTGTGGTTTGTTGACCAAATAGACTAATGCCATATGATTTACATAAAGACAACCTTATTGCCTAACAAATAATGTTTAAACTTGTGCAAAACAAAAAAAATTGCTAAAGCCTCTCTTTTTGTTGTGTTATAATTTTGTTATGTTTTATTCAAAACCCTGAAAGCATACACTATTGGTTGATCACTCTTCCCTATTACATTTTGAAACATCATGGCCCCCATAGCTAACAAGGATGCGTCTATATGAACATGAAACTCCACCTGCTAGTTTGGTGATATCAATATTGGTGTTTCAATATACTTTTGTTTGATCAATTCCCAAGCCTTTTGACATTCTTTTGTCCAAAGAATTTTTTTAATATTAGTTTAGTGATAATTAAGTGCCTTAATAGCAAATTTTTTTTGATAAAACAATGCCATCCCATTGAACATTTGAATCTACTATGGATTCTTAGGTGGTGGCATGTTATTTATTGCTTGTATTTTCTTTGGATTTGGTAATTTCCTTTCTTTGGAAACAATAAAACCCAATATCATCCTTAAAATACCATAAATGCACATTTGTTTCGATTTAGACTAATGCCATATTTTCTGCATTTTTGAAAACATAGTCTGAGTTTTTACATGACTTTCCATGTCATTATACATTATAATGTCATCCAAAAATATCTTCATAATATTGTCCAAATACTTTCTGAATGCTTTAGTAACGACTTTTTGATATGTTGGAGGTCCATTTTAAACTCCAAATGACATCACCTTCCATATAAAAGCCCCCCAACCTACAACAAATACAATCTTGTATATGTTTTCTAGAATTATCAAGATTTGATGATATCTTAAATATCCATCTAATAAAAAAATATGCTTCATACCCTACTTCTATGTTCAACGCTTCATTTGTGAAAGGTAATTAGTATGGATCCTTCTTTGTGGTTACATTTAGTTTTCTAAAATCCATAAAAATTCTCAATTTGCCATTTTTCTTGGGTACTATTATTATAGTTCATCTATCATTTTATTTGGTAGGGATGACATGTTGAATAACTTGGAGGGGTAGAATATAAAACTTGGCTATGAATTGCATGGCTTTCAAGAGCTTGTAAAGTTGGTGCCACTTTTTGGTAGGAATGGGATGGGCACAACTTAGAGGAAACTTGCAATACATAGGATTTAGGTTGTTCATTATTGTGTAAATTTTGAAGGTTCAAAAAATTGTTGCTAAGGGTTAATGCCGTTAGGTTTATAATTAAGCTTTGCCCATTTATTTTTTACATTATGTTGTTTAATGTGATAGAAAAGCCCCCATCTCCAAACACTACTTCTTCACAATATATTTGGCATCTTTAAAACCTATAAAATGCATCCTTTTAACCAAACATTAGTGGCATTGGGCTTTTCATTGATTGCAAATTTTATATATCCTCACTTCATTTTTATGTTCAATTCTCTAACCATCCAAACATGCATCCCCCACCACCAAACATTTAAAACATCCCCCTTCTCCCCCAAACTTCGTTGTAAGTTTATATTTTGCTCTTGTCAATTTTATGTTTAATTTCTTATCCATTTTTAAACACCATCACTCTTATATAAACACTAAGGTTAATTTAGATTTTTTATGAAGCAAAATACACTACTAGAAATGATGGGTTCTGCAACTGTTGTTTGCAACTAAAATTCAATTACATGTGACACATGCAACTACAAATTTGTGTAGTTACATAAAACAAGTTGCACACGACATTCAGTTGCATGTGATATTACGTATGCAACATTTATATACAGTGTTAATATACATGTTCATCCATACATACTAATCCAAATGTAGTTGCACCTTATATGCAACTCTCCTTGCAATTACAATGCAGCTAATAAAAATATGACACATGTTTTAAAATTGGACAATTAGCTTGTGGACACGTGTCAATAATTAATTAATTTTTGTTTTCAAAATAATAAATTCATTGGATTAATCTCAATCATTAAAATTTATGCCACTAAAATGATGACACATGGCACACCATGGAACGTTCATTGACCAATTGACACGTGTCCATTTTAAAACACCAATTATATGGTGACACATGGAAATTAAGGCCCATCTAGTTTTTAATATTGAATAATAATATCTAAATTGTCCAATTTATGGCTAATAAGATGTTGACATGTGTTGCCTAGTTAGTTAGGTTATTATTAAACCCTATTAGGTAAATAGGCTTACTTAGGTATGTAAGTAGGTTGAACATAGCTTGGTTCAGGCTATATAAGTAAGATTAGAATAATCCGATTTTATTTTTAAGATTAACCATTTCATAAAGGGCAAACTTTTTTAATTCATTCATCCCCAATGGCATTTGATGTTTTGTTACAACACAATTATTGTTCCTACATATATACTGAGCCAAATAGAATTGGAAGCCAAAGGATATGGGATAAAAAAATTCCATTGCAAATTTCAGGAACCAACTTAGTTGCACATAAGATGCAACTAATGTATTAGAGTATAGCAGCCAGGGGAGGGTTCTGTTGATTTTAATGTCCCAAAAAAACTTGAAGCCCTCCTCTTGGCGGATCTAACACAATCAGAATTGTCAAAAATGGATTAGAAATGAGAAAGTTATGGTCCCCCAAAAAAAAGGGGGTCAAAAATTCAAAAAAACCATTAAGCACTATAAAGGCCAATTCTTAAACACCCAGAAATTTCCTTTTATATTGATTTTTTTTCTATTAAAGTAATAATATGATTTGTAGAACTTTAGTTGGCGCTTTTATAACACTTTAAATTGTTTAAAATGAATAAGAAATAAGAAAGTTATGAGGTTTGAAAGTAGGAGGGGTCCAAAGAAAAGAAAAAAACACATTTTATAACTTGGAAAAAAACTTATTTTTCTTATTTTTCATGTTTTTCTTCTTGTTAATTTTTCATTACTCCTTTCTTTTGCACTTCAAAGATGATTATAGGATATTTTTTAATATTGATAATTACTTAATGAAAATATGATTTTAACATTATTATTTAGCTTAAACTAGTAATTAACTTAAAATGTTTTTGTACTTGTAGGTTAATTTGTGTAGCCTATTTGCATTAATATACATAAATGATAAATTTTATGTATATAATACCTAATCATTATATATATATATATGATTATCATTATAATTATAATAGACATTTAATTGATAATTATGAACATTTATAATAAATTTTAATATTATCATATTAATTGATTCTAAATAATTTTTTGTTTAATCAAATTTACATTTTCTGAAAAATATTTCAAATAAAATAAAAGAAAAAAGTTTTATTTGCCAAAAACAAATATTTAAATATATTTGACAAATAAAATTTAAAAAATTGCAATATATATTTAAACCATGGTTTAGTTTAACATAATTTTGTTTAGTCACAATTAATTTAGCCTAACTTAATTTAACCATTGTTGGTTTTAGCCTAATTTGATTTAGCCACAAATATTTTAACCTAGTTTAATTTAGCCATAATTGGTTTAGCCTAATTTAATTTAACCATGTTTATTGCATGTTAAATTAATTTAGTTTAGCCATAATAAATATAGTTTTATTTATTTTAGCCATAAATAATTTAACCTAAATTAATTTAACCATAATTATTTTGGCCTAATTTAATTTACCATAATTAGTTTAACCATGGTTAGTTTTAACGTAATTTAATTTAGCCATAAATAATTTAGCCTAATAAAATTAGGCATGGCTAATTTTAACCTAATTTAATTTAGCCATGGTTAGTTTAGCTTTTTTGTTTATTTAGCCTCGGTTAATTTAACTACGATTATTTTAACCTAGGTTAGTTTAAGTTAGCATGGGGTTAACTTTAATACTAAAGGCACATAATATTATTATACATAGCCTATATAAATATATTAAATATAATAATTTAAGTATGTATAAGTTTAGACCATTATTTTTATGACATGTGGCCATGTTGTACACATTTAGTTGCACACACAACTAATGGCTGAAAAATTATACAACACCAAATTTATAGTTGCAAATGACAACTAGTTGCATGCTAGTTACATAGTGATTAGTTGCAAAAGACAAAATTTCTAGTAGTGATAGTAGACTTAATTTGACTAACAATTAACATTACAAAGTCAAATTCATTGGCAAAGGTTGACATGAATTTCACCTATACCCTATTATCCCAAAAGGGGTTATACAGGTGAGCCATCACCCCAAGGGTGGGGTTAAAAATAAATATTCAAAATTACATTATTGGCCAAAACATAAAATCATCACACTAACATGATGCTAAAAACCTCAAAACATAATTTTTCATAACTCGTCATTTGGTCATAGTTGATGTGTTAATCTAACGCGTTCATAATTCCTTGAAGGACTCATATGTGAATCCCAAATAAAAAACAACGAAAGAACAATGAGTTAAGCACGCTCTTTGGCTCGCAACATTTTGGAGGGGTCGAGGGGCGTGTTGGAGCTCCGAGATAGGACTAGAAAGAGTTGACAAGATTCACTTTCTCACACGGGCTTGCACAAAACCAACACAAGGTGGTTAATGCATAGTTGGAGCATTTTTGGTGCTAGGACAAGCCACGAGCGACTCAAACCCACAAGACTCACCATGGCCCGAATTTGGGGGAAGCCATCACCTTCCCCCTTATAGTATACTTTGCACTCTCCACAGGGCCCACATCCAAATGATTTTTTGTCTCGAGACTCCCACTTGGGAATCCCAAAATTGCCAAAGTTAAGACTTCTATAACTTTGGGGCACCATAATTTTGCCTACAGACCTCCGATGGAGATGAGGTCTAAAGAAAAATTATAGCCCTCGTCGAGAGCTTTTCAATGGTATGTCGCACACCACCTGCACACAAGGAAATTTGATCGATTCCCAACTTTTAGTGGTCGGGAGTCAAACTGTCAATTTGACTCCTGGCCCTTCTTTTGGCCATAACTTGTGTTTTAGATGTTCAAATGGGTGATGGGAGCCCATTTCGGACATCTACTTTCCAAGGGCTTTCCAATGATATAAAAAACTTTTCAAGCCATTTGAGTTTTGACCCTTGCAATCGCCCTCTGAAGATTTGAGAATCCACTAGGACTCCAATTTTTAATGTGGGAGTTCCCTTGGGAGTGTGAAGGTGTATTCCCTCACACTTTCTTGCACTCCCAGGAACATGCGACATGATTCCTGGGCTCCTCTCTTGGCCCACAACCTTGTAACCCCTTGCTTTGGTCGCGAGCCCAAAGGTAGGGTTGTGACATAATCACCCAAAAGACTATGCATGTTTTATAGATGGCCTACCCCTATGGTATTTGATCATTTGGTGATGGGCCTACTTACCCTAATGATTGGTGAGGTGGTTTTGTTGCTTTTTTCCATAGAAAATATCTAGGCAACTTATCTAGTATCTACATTTTAATCTCATTCTCAAACAAATTATTCATGAAAATTGTCCCAAGTCACCTTGGTAATTGAAGCTTGAAAGGGATTACAAAGTTAACAATTGGAATTGAACGAATTAAGAAAAAAATGTGATGCATGCATTTGAAGTTACGCATGTTGTTCAATTCTACAACTGTACAAACAAGCAAACAATAACATTGGCATGTGAAAAGTTTTAAATGTTCACATTATGTAATTACCACATGACCAAGCATGTAATAGACTTTAGCATTAGCTTTTAGCAAAATGGAAGGTGGAAATAATGTACACACATTAAGATGACCACAAAGATTGGAAGTAATGTCCATCCATAAGATGGCCATGGAGGAATGTGTGCATGTTCGATGAACAACAACAATGTACCATTTTCCAAATGTAAAAACTTTTTAGAATTTTTATAATGTAACAAGAGGGCATGTTTTGGTGCACAATTATTTAGCAAAAAGTCTTCTTGGGTGGTACTATTATAAGACACCTTGTGGGGAAGAATTGTTGAGTAAAAGTATGCTTGGGTGGTGGTATTAGTAGGAATGTCACACTTTCAATTTACTAGATTCATCAAAACTTCAAAAATATAATAAACATTTAAATAAGGATTTTCAATATAATTTTTTGATGAGTACATTGATTAAGTTGTATAGACTTTGAAATAGGAGTTATTCTAATTATATATTTTCAAACATTAATGATGTACTTAATCATTGCATTTTAAAATAGTTTTACAAATGTCATCATGTTTCTTTTCTTTCAACTTTTTGGTCAAAAACACAAGTTTCAAACAAGATTTTGTTTTTTTTTTGTTGGGAAACAATTTTATAAGGTACTTTTGATGATATTCTATTTGATTTTTAAAAATATAATTAATCAAAAAATATAATTCAGTTATAAAATTTCAAAGTTTAGGGACATCATTTTGAAAAGGACCATTGCAATTAGGAACAACAAATTTGTAATGATTCCCATTTTTTTATTCCAATGAACATTTTAGGCCATATGCTTGGCATGGAATGGATAAGCAAGAGAAAAAACAATACATGGTTGTCACAACATTGTAAAAAAAAGGGCCCATGAATATTATTTGATCACTTTTGATTAACTAACTAATTTTGGAGGTGCTTCCTAGGGGTACAACCAAAGGATACTTTTGCCTTATTCCTCCCTCTCACATGCGCACTTTGTTTTCAATGCGACCTTCATGCAAGAACAAAGCCATGAAAAAGCACAGAACAACAAACTAAGATTGAGCTCATTGAATGTGTGTGGTTCTACACAAAACCATGGAAGGCACAAAATGACAAGCCTGGATAGAGCTCCTTGGTAGTGTTCAACACCTCTCCATGCCAATAGCATTGCCACAATTAATCTTGCAACCTTGGATAATGCCATCAATTGGCAACCTATGTAAGTGATGGAACATGGTCCTTGGACATAGTCCCCACACTACATGTAAAACCCGGGCAGTTTCTTTCAGTGTGGTTGCAAGGCACCTTACAAGGGTTTTACGTGCTCTGACTCTAGGAGCAATTTGTTTTTCAACACATTTGTCATTGGCTCTTCTTCTTTTTCTGGGTGATATTACAGATATCCGTAAAGTCAGGAAAAGACAGCACCAGTACCCTGAGTTTGGTCATACACAGGGTGAATTTTTTTTTTAACCTGCAAAAAAAGTACATTAGCACTCAATTTTGATGGTTCCTGAGTTTCCCCCTGTTTTTCTTTTTTCCTGAGCGGCTCCGCGGCTCCATCGCTGCTACATAGATTTTCACTGCACCTACCTGTACAGCTACTACAATAATTCTTCTCGAACCTTGTGCATTAAATGCTGAGATTCAGCATTTCGTACTGAGTTTCAGCATTTCATACTGAGATTTAATAAAATTTCCTTACTTTACGTATACCACTAAAAGAGGGGTTAGGGGTTGAAAGGAGGCCCAAAGACAGGGTGAATTTGAGGATATCTCTACCATCTTCATGGAGAAAAGCATGTCATCACTGTGTAAAGCCCTCAGGGTGGGTTTTATGGGAATTGGGTACTTGTTGGGTATAGCAAATTTTTAATAAATAAAAGTGCGACAGCTTTTACACTGTGTGGGGTTTACAAGAATCAGGTACTCTTTGGGTATCACAAATTTTGTTATAAAAGAAAGCACAATCGTTTTACACTGTGCAAGGGAATCTGATGCACTAGGGCGCAGGGTTTTTTTTTCAAATTCCTCAAGTAGGTGCACTGGCTAGGATCCTCAGCATTAATTAGCAGTAAATGGCGACTGTCCTGGTGGACAAGTAGATCTTTTTTGGAATCCTGCTTAATTCTGGCGACCTACAGCAACACACTGTCTAAATCTGGCGACTTCTAGCTTTTTTTCCCTCAAGATATGGCGATTTGTATGAAAAAAAATTCTCAAAATTCCCTTTGTTAGATTCGCCAGCCCTTTTTTTTTTGGTCGCCAAATGGCGAAAATTCGTCACAGAAAAAACCCTGCTAGGGAGCCTTGAGTAGGCTTGGTTCCCTTGCAGCCCGCTCCGAGGGCCGTTACCCTCCATTTAAAGCATTTGGGCTAATACCATTGTGAGAGGACATTAAACATGCCCATGAAGTTTTGTGGTTGTGAGTGTGGCATATACATGCACAGCTCGTGTTCTGCAATATTAAGAATCAAATATTGTACTCCATGGAACAAACAAATTTCGTACTCAAAACTTGGCTCCAGATTTCATCTTGGGACCCATTTGGCCAAACTAAAGCACCCAATGACTACCAGCAACCTGGTTCTAGTAGCCTTGGGAAGGATCTGTCTTAGTTGGTTGTACACCTTGTTTCCCCAACATTATTCAAATCCTATGGCACAACCCTAGTCACAAAGGTCACCACATTGACACCTGCAGAGTTTGTAAGGGCTGTTTAACATCGTGTACCATAGTGTAAAGGTGAGGCAACCTTAATTGCAACCAAATATCCCTTGCATAACAACATTACAAACTCTGATCAACAACCCCCTTAAACATATAATTCCCTATTTACTACAACAAGCACCATCCATTACACACATATGTATAGACCCATTATATCCTTAACACAATGAAACATGCCCCTCTAGAGGGCATTATGTCCCCCTAGTGCACCTTTAGGGGTGGGCCCTATTAACATTTAGGTCAAGGAAGGTGCCCCCTAGGGCATGTTCTCCCCCCTAGTACATCTTTATTGCTTGACCCTCCTGGGCCTCACCTTAAAAGGCTTAGTAGGGTGCATAAAGTATCCTAGTAGGCACATTCTATAGTACAAAACAAAAACATTGTTCACATTATATCCTCCCCTCCCCTTTACTTCTCCAACTCAAGAAGTATTACAAACCAAGGCAAACAAGCAGCTAGAGCTGGTCTGTCCTTCCAAACCTTAAGATGCATCATTTGGGTTAAGATCGCATCTCCAAATGAACTATGCATCATTTGGGAATGACCTTGGAGGCGGGCATTCTGTTTTACAAAACACCATCACACAAAATTGGCAATTTCAAAATAGAAGTCTTTCACAATTTGTTACCATATTGGTCTCCCTTGATTATTACACCAGGCAATGCCATGGCAACAGGACATTACACCTGGGCCTTGGGCCTTGTTGAGGGAGGTTCATAGGATGAAACATGCTTTTAATTAACAAAATATTTTTTTAAAAATGAAATTAAAAATTGAGCCTTGTAAAATTAACTAAGTAGAATTCGGGAGTGATTTTGTCACATCAGCATCCTCTTGACGGAGGCCAATAATCAGTGTACCCCACCTAAAATGTTATTAGTCCATTAGACTATTTCCATTAACATGTTATAAGTAATGTATTACAAAGGGCAGGTTCAACACATCACTGTTGAATTAAGAAATTAATTTTGACGATTCCATTTCAAAAATAGAATATATCCTCAGAATATTTCAAAAGAAGTCTTTAATTTCTTTCCTGAAAAAAAAAATCCTGTGAAAAAAAAATTGGATGAAAATTTCAGCAATTAAAAAAAGAATATAATTTGTGCCCAAAGTTGCCAAGTTAAGTAATAGGGTATTTATTCGTTCACTTTTAATTAAGTAGAAGTATCATGTGTCAATATTTATAATATTTTCATTGGTGAAAAGTGAACCACAATTGCAACAATAATAATAATAATAATAGCCACCCATGTGGTATTTAAAATATCCTTTCCAAAAAACCCTGATAGGATATAATTGTATAATAGCCCGTTTCCACACGTACTTGCTCATCCCGTATGATGCAGACTGCGAACCACAAGCTTGGAAGTGTGAACAAAACATTATATTTGATATTGGAGATATCTGTGAAGTCACCCTGTCTTTGGGCCTCCTTTCACCCCCTAACCCCTCTTTTAGTGGTATCCGTAAAGTAAGGAAATTTTATTAAATCTCAGTATGAAATGCTCAATCCCAACATTTAATGCACAAGGTTCGAGAAGAATTGTAGTAGCTGTACAGGTAGGAGCAGTGAAAATCTATGTAGCTACAGTGGAGCCGCTCAGGAAAAAGAGAAAGACGCGGTGAAACTCAGGAACCATCAAAATTGATGGTTTTCTGAGTTTCACCCCCGTTTGAATGCTAATGTACTTTATTCGAGGTTTTTTTTAGCAGTGAAAATCTATGTAGCTACAGTGGAGCCGCTCAGGAAAAAAAGAAAGACGTGGTGAAACTCAGGAACCATCAAAATTGATGGTTTTCTGAGTTTCACCCCCTCTTGAATGCTAATGTACTTTATTCGTAATTGGCAAAGCCAGTACTGAAAACCCTTAATCGAACCTTGTAGGAATAGTATCAAAGTCTAGTAAGACACAAAAGAACAGACACCAACAAACGCCAATTTTAGCCAATTTTAGGACCGTGAGGCAGATTGTCACAACTTGAATCCCTTTTTGTGCACAAATTTCGCACTAGTTGCAGGCCCACCAGTTGCATTGCATTGCAATTGGGTACCTATCTCATGAGTACTACTAGAATGCAGTGTTGTAGGCAGGCCACCAGTTCCAAGGCATCTAATATAGATTTTGCATCCGATAGAATAGAGTCTCGGATGGATGGTAAGTGGTCAGGAAACAGTTTTCTGTTGGGTTCAGGTTCCCTAGCTAACCATGGTGGTTAGCTTTGTTGCTTGTTTAACTTACCTACTGACAACCTGCTTGTGGGTTGGTAGTAGGTAGGTAGGGAAACAGCCCTTACCTAATATTTATAAACCATCTACTTACCTAGCGGTCACTTATTTTCCTACCTATCTACCTATATATAGGACCTACTTCTCAGAGAGTCTTATCAACTGGGTTACCAACGTGAAACCAGATATTAACTCAGTTGAAGCTCATCCACAACCGAGTCACAAGGGGCATCCAGGAGATGGTAGGCTGGTGGGTGCTGGTTCAGTCTTAGGGGTTTGGATTCTGTCTTGTCAGTTGCGTAATGTGCTCTGGATTTGTTTGTAAAATTTGGGTGCTGGGAACTGGATTTTACACTCCCAGCAAGACCATAGTTCTTTCAACTCTCTTTGCTGCAAGGGATTCCATTAGTTTCTTGGCTCTCCTCTGGAAGGAAAGAGACTATAAAACAATGTAGGAGTTTCATTTGGTCGCACATCTCATGGAATGTTCACCAGGTACTACCATGAACTTTGAGTTCTTGTTTTTGCAAAGATCATGGAACACTTACTATTTCAACTGATGCTTGGTTTGAACTTGCCCTAAGGGGCTGAGCCATCATGTGATGAGCTGCTTGTTAACACCAAGTTGCATGGCACCAATTTATCTGACTCCTTGAGCATACAAAACAGTAACTTAGTAGAAGTAAGGAATACATTTGTCATGTGTACCCAGCATGATATGTTGAGACCCATGAGCACTTCAAAGTGTTTTGTTTGACCCACATGCAATACTGGTTGAAACTTTGGAAATTGACTTTCAATGCCAAATTTCCAAAACATATCAAATCACCCCTTTGCACACTTTTGTGAGCCACAAATAAAGAAACTTTATCAAGAGGATCTTGAACTTTTGGGTTCAGACCCACATACGCTACATGTTTGAACTTGGAAATGAACTTTGAACATGTTTCTCAAACCATATGCATGGAATCACCCTTTTTGCACACTTTTGTGTGTACCACACATAAATAAAGGTCCTTGAGTGCATCTTATACGAAAAAGTTTGCAATACCTTTCCACTTTTATTTCAAATCAAAAATATTCCATAATTGGTGGTCTTTCATTTTCATTTCAAGTTGTAAAAAGTATTATTGAAAAGTATATTTAGTTGATAAGAGTAATGGAAGGTTATATTTCTTGCACCTAGGTGCATAGTGATGTGGCTTGGTCCTTACATGACCTCAAGTTGGTTCATGGAATAAAAGAGGCAAAGTCAATAATGATAATAAAAAACCCATCATTATACTTGTTGTGAAGGCTTTTTGAAACATTTCTAACACTAGATGTAGAAAATTTAGATGTTTTCAAACCTATGTTTGCTTGAAGAATATAGAAATGTAACATCACAAGTGAAGTTTGACATTAATTTTGGACAAGTCAACTTTTACAAATTTTTACAAATCTTAGTTTTCATTTTAGCCAAAAATTAATCAAATCATGATGAAATCACTCCACATGTTAAATTCTACAATCCATGGAAATTTTTAATATGGACTCATTTCATCATTTCTTATGTGGCATAAAACAATACATGACAATCAATTATACTTACAAATGTGAGTAGAAATAGTTGTTCTTGAACATTCAATACATGATTCCATATGGAACTAATGTTTTACCTTATATTATTAAACATTTATATGCTAAAATGTTAGTCAACATCAAGAGTCTTAATTAATATCAATGAATCATTTGAACATCAATTGTGACATATGACATCCATTGCATAGAACCTTAAACAAACTTTTTTAAATGTAAGTTATGTGATATGATTATTTTTATTGCTTAAATTCAATGAATGAATTTTATCTATGTACATCCACTTTTGATCCATAAGATGAATACAATTTATGAAAGCACATTAAGTCCTCTTAAAAATTGTAGTCACAAGTATAATATTTTTACAATTACGTTTTTTGGCAACATATGAACATCACATCTTGGATTATTTTTGTTTTTTAAAAGTTATATTTGATTAGCTTAAAACTTAATCTAATGAATTATTTTTTAAAATGCAACAAAATAATACCTAACACAAAGTTTGAAAATTTGCATATATACTTCAAAAGTAGGGTTGTGGATGGAATTCTTTGGTGAATGTTTTTATGGTGTATGATATTGATATACATCAATTAAATCTACAACCATTCAAAAATTTAAGGCTTTTGAACGAGATTCCATTCAAAATTATGTTTTGTTGCATTTGTTTAGCAATAAATGAAAAATAATCTTTTTTTTAAAAGGAAAAAACCACTACCATATCAAAGAGGAGAAGATTTATAAATGGGCATTGCATGATTTTTTCAATTTTCTTTTGTTTGGTTTTGTTTGGTATTGGCCCTATGGTCATTGAAAAACTATGCATTAATTTTATGCAATCATCTTCATCTAGTCATTGGAATTTTAAATCAAAATGAATTTTGAGTTCCAAAGTGTTGTCATGCAAATTCAAATTTTTTTTTGCTTGTGTTTCAAATAACTAAAAGATGCCATCAAAATTTTAACTTATTTTGTCTTTTAATACTAATTATACATCACCTTTTTTGGTGAAAAGTGGATCACCTTTATTGTGTTTTCACCCCATTATCCTTTTCATCTTTTTCTTCTGTTTTATTTAATAAATTGCTTATGAAAGATCATTGACTAATGGGCTTTTTAAAAGATGAATTATGACAACATAACCCCCACTGACACAATTTGACCCATTTAAACATTTAGTTTAACGAACATTAATTGAAATATGACTTGGTGACCTATCGTTACATTCAACTTAATGTTTAGGTCCAAATTCTCTAAGGTGTATAAAAATATTGTTACAACATTGTCATTTTAAATATTTTTTATCATCTAAAGATACATTTATGGATGATTATGATGGAGTCTATAATTATAATGGTCTAAAATATGGTACTTATAAATATTTGACACTTTGTGATTCATTAATTTTGATGGGGATAAAACTATGAAGAAAAAAATATTGCAATAAAGACTAGGTTTTGTTTGTCCTAGGTGGACCGTGGTACACCTTAAAGGATTTTCACCCATTTATGATTGTGCAATATTTTTGTAAATTACGAAAAATCAATTTTATGTAACTTAGATTGTTTTGTATTCATATTTACATTGATATACTATTGCATAATTAAATGCATATTTAAATCTTTCAATGTATTGAAATTTATCAAAAGTTTGTGCTTGTGATTTTTTAAAATGTGTTTAAGTTCATAATAATTTTCATCCTTGTAATAATTTTCATCATGGTTGTCAACTTCATGTTCTAAAATGATATTTCAAAATGAAATGTGAACATATCACGACATCTCAGTCTAGGTGTTTTAAAAAACATTTAAGTTCAAGGTGGGGCATTCTTTTTGGAGGATTTTTTCCTTTACTACAAATCATGATTTTTTATGAGGTTCAAGTTGATTAATTTGTCAATTTTAACTACTGGATATGTACATTTTGACTAAAGGCTAGGGGCTTGAATGACACATGCAATTTTTGATCAATCAACTTGACTATAATGGTTCATTTGAATAGATACATATAATCAAGTGGAACATATAGTCAAAGATGGCCAAGGACCATTAATAAAATGTAACATGGTTTGTTACCTTATGTATCTACCTCCTACCTACTCACCCACCTATTTACTTAGCTAATCACTCACACACCTATTGCCCACCCATCCACCCACCTATGGCCTACCTACTTATCTACCTATACCTTTTCACCTACCTACCTACCTATATTTTTTCACTTTCATACAACCTACCCATTTATCTATCCACCTACTTAAATATTACCTACCTACTTATCCACCCACTTACCTACCTAAGTTTAACCACTAGGTGTGACCATTAGGTTTAACCACTATGTTTAGCCACTAGATTTATCCAAAATTTAACTAATAAGTTTAACTTAAATTTAAGCATTAGGTATAACCAATATGTTTAACTATTAAGTTTGGCATTAGGTTTAACCTAAGTTGAACTATTATATTTGGTCATTAGGTTTAGCTTAAATTGAGCCATTAAGTATAGCTTAGGTTAAGTCATTAGATTTACCTACTAAGTATAGCTTAAGTTTAGCCATTAGGTATAGCCTAGGTTGAACCATTAGATTTACTCACTAAGATTAACTTATGTTTAGCCACTATGTTTAATCACTAGGTTTAAACACTAAATTTAACCTAAATTGAGCCACTAAGTTTAACTTAAGTTTAGTCATTATGTTTAAACATTAAATTTAGTAATGAAATTTAGCCAAAATTTAACCATTAGGCTTAGCCATTAAACTAAACCACTAAGTTTACCCACTAGGTTTAAGCACTTGATTTAAACATTAGGTTTAACCATTGGTCGTCGCTTGGGTTTAGTCACTATGTTAATGATGTGAAACAATTGTTAAAATATAAACTTGACAAATGTTGAACATTTTTTATGGTGTAGTCCACTAATAAAGACTTGGTTTGACATTGTGAAGGTTTGGGGTTTAATTTTTTACACTTGCAAATTATGTGTATGCTTAGAGGGCTAAGATAGGTAGGTTAGATTAAAGTAGTTTGATGAGGTTAGGTAGGTTAGGCTAGGTTGACACCTTCCTACCTAAATGCATTATTTCCACTTACCTAGACCTATTTACTATTTACCTACCTACTTATCTATCTACCTATTTACTACCTACCTACCAACTTATTTATTTACCTATTAAATTTTTAAATAATAATCCAAATAATGATATTAATCTAGGCATAAATTTGACCCAATCAATTTTAGTTTATTTATTAGTCAAATAGTTAATCACTTTGTTAGTCACTTTGTTAATCAAAACAAGGTCCAAATTGACTACTCAATCACGTTGATAGGTCCAAATTGATTTGTCTAGATTGACAAGGTAGTCTTTTTAATGTTTGTCATTTTTTTTTCACCAAAAATCTTAGTAAAAAAATTATAGTGGTGTTTGTTTGGGAAAACTTAATGAATTAGAAAAACATTAGGAATGTTAAGCAATGTTAATAAGTGTTGAAAAACATTGGGTGGTATCAAAAAATTTAGGCAACAAGCTAAAAGCACCCAACAACATGTTGAGAATGTTTGGTAGAATGTTGAGAACATAACTACCCCTTAATGCACTATGCATGTTTGATAAATATATTAAGATCACAGAATAAAACACTGGGAGCACCAAAGTTGAGGCATAAACTTTTTTGTTTACATGTTGAAGATAATGTTAGGCAACACACTAGCACATCAAGTACAACAATTGGAATGATGGCTACAATGTAAATTTGAACTAAAAAAATAACAATGTTTTTAGGAATGTAAAAATGAATTATTATTTTTTAAATTTTTAGGGGTACCTATGTACATCCTTAGTGACACCTTGAAGTGATGGATGTCCCTTTTGGCACCCTTGGTTTTCATACCTCTTACATCATTTTTTAAAGATTTTTTATGTTTGGAATTGTGTCATGTGGAAAAATAAAGATCAATGATAGCTCACACAGAAAACATACAACCATAAATATTTATATATAAACTTGTTTTCATGACCATGGCTTTAGGTTTGCATTCAAGGTTAAGGCATGAGAGGGGGAATGAGCTTTAATAATGTCCCAAGACAAACACATTCCTAGTCCCAACACTTTCAAATCATTTTCCCACTTTGGGAGTTAGAGTCCCATGGTATTTTTGGAACAAAAGTGAAAACAATAAACTTTGTCAAAATTGGGCCTTCTTTAAACTATTGGAAAGGCCTTGAAATTTAAATATATAAACAATGTTCATATTTTCCATTTGGACATGAAGTGAAGTTATGGCTAAAAGAATGGTGAATAGTCACATTGGTAGTTTTGTTAGTTTGACTCTAGGGAACATTAAAATTTGAGAAATAAACCAAGTCAAAACACCTTTGATTAGAGTTTGCAACATGCTATAGGAAAGGTTTTTCAAAGGACTACAATGTTTTAGTTGAAAGATCCTCAATTGAACCTCACAAGGTGTAGGATTCTTAAATTGGTAAAATCAATAATTTTCAAGACTTCATATAAAAAATCAGAAGACTTTTTGCCACTTTGATGTAGCCACTATCACTAATCGTAGAATATATTATAGGAAGGGAAGTGATCAATTCTTTCCAAGTTTAAGCCATGGTGTGTTTTGTGAGTTGGGTTGTTCACATTCATCCAAGCACCATTTTGGTTTCAATTTGTATTAACCATTCATTTTTAAAGTTGGTGTAAATTGATTTCACTTTGGACTTGTGCTTGTGAGTTCATCCTAATCCCATCCCAAAGTTTTCACACCATCTTTATTGTAGTTAGGGAGTGCACCTTGGGTTCATATTAATGTTGGATGGGACATACCCAAGTTAACAAGTTAGTTGGGGACAATTTTGATCTAAGTCCAAGGAACCAAAATAAAATTGGGTCCCAATTTGGAAACTACAAATTTGACATAGAAGCACATTGACCCACGCCTGACCACTCATGATTATGATCATCATGTCCATTTAGGTTGAATTGGCATTGGCTTATGAGGAGCTACTTTTGGAATTGGGTGGAACCACCCCCCGGTTTGATTCTAATTTTGAAAATAATTGGAAGGTGGAATTAACCCCTCGTCGATTTTAGCATTGAAGATAATTGGAACTAAACTTGAGGTTTGGTTCAAACCTAGTTTGAAAATTTTAAAAATATCAAAATTAAAAATATAAATCTAGTTTTGAATCCAAAGTGGATAGGGGCCTAATAAGACTTGAACCTTGCACATCAAGGAAAAAGGTGAACTTAACGACTGAATTGTCACAATGTTTGAAATGAAAATATGCACTTTTGAATATTGTTTTCGATTGTCTTGTTCATTTTTTTCCATATTCAGACCATGGTTTTTTTTTCCACTTTTATGAAGTAGGTGGTTTAGTGACCATTGAAAATAAGACCAAGCTAAATTTGGCTACTTACCAAAGAGGACAATATAGAATTTTTCGGGCTCTTTCCAAAAATAAAATTTTGGGTTTTCACTTTGTTGTATTTGATGTTTTGAGTTTTGGAAGATCTAGTGTGGTTTAGAGTGTAGAAATAAGGTAGTTTGTATTAATTTGACATTTTCAAACTTTTGTAATAATCATTTTTTTCTTGAAATAAAAGTTCCAATCTTTTACATTCAAAAATTTGGTGTTTTGCATATTGGAACTTGACCTAAAGGTTATGTAATCAAAAATTGGGATTGAACTAATTTAAGAATTGAAAAAGATACAAAATTGAAAGCACCTTTTAAATGAAAAAAATGGCACCAAAATTAGGTCTTAAAATTTACAAAGGACTAGTTTTAGTTCTATTCTAATTTTAAAACCTACAATTGTCCAAAAGGTCATCTTGGAACTTAAGAACTACCCAACATGGTTTGAATTTTGTTACAAATCAAGATTGAATTAGTTTTTTTGCCCTATACCACTTTCACAACTTAGATATGCATCACTTGTGGTCAACCTTTGAACTATTTGCGTATTTAAAATCATATGTTCATTTTCAAAAATGATGTTATTCATTATATAGTTATTAATATTAGGTATTATTATACCTATTGTGTTCCTTAAAAAAAAATTTGGTAAATTTACCATCGCATTTTAGTCACAAATTATGACACATGCAATTGCAAATTTAACCTCATAGTTGCTTTAAGCAAGTGGCAAAAGGAAACATCTAACACCCAATCATTATGATAGTTACATATCTCCTATAATTAAAGGACAATTTTCATCCATTACTTTGGATAATCATTTGTCGATATATGACATTAACTAGATGTGACTACTTTTACAACTACAATATGCCCAACTAAATGGTCCCACATGTCCACCATTCTAGTTAAGGGCATTTGTGATGTAGATATGCATACATATTATGTGGGCAAAAAATACATAGGTTGGCATTAATTTAGCTTACCTAGCCTAGCATGCCTACCTATTTAGTTAACATGGGTTGTCTAATTTACCTACCTTGGGGAAGTATATATATATATATATGGAACACATGAAATAAAAGAGTATGTTTTGGTATGCTATGAGGTCATAAAATATTTTAAAAATATCTATTAAAATTATAATCTCATAATCCAATTTCAAAGACCCTATTTATATTTAAGTAAATTATAGTTTTTACTTTTCTTCAACAAGTTGCACTATATATTTTTTTGCACATCATTTGGAAAAAAATGGAAAAAAATTCCCTTGGCTATTTACATTGCTTACTTACATTGCCTAGCCCTCTAGGCATGTGAATAGGTATAATGAAATGAACTTTCACCTTCATGTTGAGACATCAATTCCTTAATGCGCTGCAACTTCACAAAGGAATTCTTTTCAACTTGTTGAACATTATTTGTCAACATATTTATTACACATATATTTTAATATTATTTATTATGAAATAGGTAGGAAGATATATATAGGCAATAAATTGGTAGGTTGTATGTAGGTTAAAATAGGATGTTTATTAACCAATTGGAACCTATGTATTACAAAACCCCAAAATATATACTTACCTACCTACCTATTATTAACCTCCAAGCTACCTATCACCAACTTATCTGCCTACCTACCCATGTACCTACATATTATCTACCTAGTTACCTTTACCAATTTTGAGCCATCTATCACCTATCTATTATCTTTTGTTGGATGTAACCAATTTGGATGACAAAAGTTCATTTTTCATCACCTATTTATTCAATCACAATAGATAATTGCACCTACAACTACAACTTAACATTTAAGCTCAACAATACATACAGTAATTGAAAAATAACTTGTTTATCATCTATCTTTGGGATGTGATTGATTATGATTAACATGAACTAACTTTTTAAATTTCCATACACATACTAATCACACCACATAATCACATCAACAATTATAAATTGGGTTTTTGGTATTTCTTTTTTTTAAAATGTTCTCAATCTACTTTTATCGTGTCTTTTGTTGTGGATATGCAAATTGTTTAAAAAGAGCAAGATAAAAAAAAGCATAGAAATTTTTAACATTTTGATGGCAAGGAGTGCAAATGTTGTGGTAATTAATTATTCCTTTATTTCAAGGTCCTACATTTTGACATGCTTTTGAATCTTGTACAACTTCACACAACAAATAATTCCTTGTTTATTATAAGTTTTCATTTTGGCAATGTGGAACATCTTTTAAAATGATGAAATCACATCTTGTTGTCAATATAATGAATTAAAACAATGTGTGAAATGTATTTTTTCATCAATTTCCCATGCCTTCACATTGGATCAAATGTATTAAACAAATGATTGAAAGCCATATGTCATCCACATTCAAAAAATTAATGGATCTAAATTGGGTATAAGAAGCCACTTGCCCTTAATTTGAGTTTTTAAAAGCAAAACATTTTCTAAATTATGATTTACAAATTGATTTTTAATTTTCACAACCCAAAAAGATGATGTATTATACTATAATATAAAGGGGTACATGAGAAAAATTCCCTACAATTTTCATTTTCAAATCATTCCAAGTCTTTAAAAACATCCTACATATAAACAATGAAAAAACTAAGTACATTATGTTAAAAATGCATTTGGGTATTCCATACTCATTTAATTCATTTCAAATTAAGTAAAGGTTAGATCTTGGAGCAATTTAAAAACCCAATTTGGACCAATGTTGGTTGGTTGGTTGGTTCATTATTATTTCTTACAATTATTATCATGTGGGTTTTTTGAAAATATGTATTTTAATCACACAAGTTATCAAAAAATATATATAACATAATTGGGTTAAACAATTTGGTTATGCATAAGAGTAGGTTATCAAATAATCAATTGAAAATTGTTGAATAACATGTTAATTATCCATTGATTACATCTTTTAAATTTTTTTAATCAAAATCATATATTTAAATTTTTTTGTCTTGATGATAACTATTCATCTATGTTAGTTACTAGGTTTGATGTTATTTAGTTTTCCCAAAAAATCAATAATTGATGGTAGGTTATTGATAGTTGATTTGATAACTATGTCAAAGCTCAATAACTACCCAACATTCATTTGGATTTTAATGTTCATGTTAATGCCAATTAAGCTTTGGAACATATGTTTAAATGTATGCAAAATCAAAGGAATGTTTTTTTGAAGATATTTTTAGTATAAAATTGGAGCCAAAATTTGACCCAAAAAAAAAGATAAAAATATAAAAAGAAGTTTATTATGGTTTTGATAATTTAAGGTCAATTTTAACATATTTGCAAGGGATCTTAACACCTTGTAAATAGGTCACATCCCCTTCATCACTTGGAAATACAGTCAACTTAAGGAACTATCATCATAGTTTCCTCCCATGGGTTGTTCCATTATTTTTACATTGTTAACTTAAAGGTTGTAACTACTATGGACTGTTTCAATTTCTAATCCTTTCTTCTAAGATTTATTTAATATAGAGTTGGCATGTTCCTTGCATTGGACATTAATCATTCTATGCAATGAAATTTCCTTGGATGAGGTCCATCTAGCCATCCAAATAAAAGCTAGTTGATTTTCATTAGACATCACCTTTTCAAAGTATGAAAAAGGTGATGAATCTATATTGAACTTTGCAACTACATGAAGACTTACACATATTTCCCCTCTCTTCCCAAGTCAATGGGATTTGTATTACTTTTTTCTTTGTGAATATTTTTTTTGCCTTGATTAGTGTTTTATTTGTTCTACCTAATAAAATTTTCAATTATGATCCTTGTTAAACCACTTAGTTTTTCTTAATCTTTAAACATCATAATAAACCAAGGTGGTCCATTATGTCCCCATTGGTCCTACCGAGATTCCTAGCCAAAAGCTAAGATGTTTATTTTGTAATACATCATCTTTTCTCTCCAAACCATTTGATGTTTCATTTGTATCTTTAAAACTATATAAAAAGTTTTTTTAGCAATGTGATACAAAGTCTAGCAACTCCAATGTCCCAAGTTTTGCTATTTACATGCGTTACACGTAATGGAATGTGGGAGTTAGAAATAGTCAAGGTGCTTGAAAATTATCACAAAAAGTTACCTTTCTTTGATGGTGTGTAAATGTTCATTGGATGGCCATCTTTGACCATTCAATTTACCCCCCCCCCCCCTTCCTAACTTCAAATGGATCAAGGGTGCATTCACAATAAAAGGAGCAAATGGGCCTTAGGTGCATGTCTTTTCTAAAGACTATGTTTTTTCAAGTTTAAAACATGGCCTCCATGTTTTGGATAGGGCCCACTATTGGATGATAATGTCAACTTCAAAAGTTTAATTCACATGTGTTTCCATGAATTTTCAATAAATTTCCAACTAAACAAATGTATAGATTTCATTCATAGTATACCAACATTTTGAAAGTGATTTCACTAAATTATAATCCTTACAACTCATGTAATCATCTTTCAAAATCATGGGGGTGCAAGGTTTTATGCGTGTACACATAGTCCTTGGCTCCTTTTACTGTGAACGCACCCTCAACGTTTTTTCACTAACCTTAGATGGTCATTTTCTATCTACCTTATCATTTGCACCTAAGCAAAGTAATATAGTAACTTAGTCAAATTTTGCAAAAACGTGAAATTTTGAAGGCATTGCCCATAATTAATAGATTGAATATTCAATTGTGGGAATATTCCATTCTTCAACCAAACTCCATTTTCTTTGTACCAAAAAATTCAACGTGAAGTTCCTTATAATTCCATTGAATCAGAAATTTCAAATTTTAACAATTTACATGACTATTGGGTAGTTATGTGGTTTTAGATAGACCTTTTTCACTCAAAGGATTGTTTTGGTGAAATGTCAAAATCAAATTAACTTGACCTTCAACAAGGTTTAGTTCTCACTTCCTTCGAATATGGAAGTTGAAATAATGATTATCCCAAATAAATATTTAAACAAAATAATTAAACAAGCAAAATGGCAATTGTGTGCTACAATGGGGGGCTACCCAACTATATATGGCCATGATCATGTTTTAGCCCCCGTTCATATGTCATTATTGTTCTCCCATGAATTTAATGAATATAATGGGTTGTTCATTATTCCAAACACATTTTTGTCTTACTCATTTATTGTTATTGGAGTTCTTTGAATCAAGTCATTAAATTGTGACTTAACATTAGTTTTTCTAACAATTAAGGTTTGAGGAAGCAAGTCATCTTTCCTCTAATCCTTTTAATGGATCTTCAAAAAAATTTACTATGTGAAGATTTCCATTATACACCGTATAAGGTCAACCCCCGTCCCCTAACATATTCATCAACTTTCAAGTGACCAAGCTGACCATTACATTAATGAAAATCCACAAAGTCTTGATTTCAATTAAATTCTATGAACTACAATGAACAAAAAATACTTCTTTATCATGTGCTTTCAAGGTTTGACAATTGAACCACCCAAAATTGAATAAAAGTTAATCTTGTTCATGAACTTAACCCATACTTAAAACTAAAAAACATAATTTCCTATTTTTTCAATTTGCCCAACAACAAATTTAAGTTTGTAGCTAAATGTTTTTAAGTTTAAATGTAAATTATATCACACCCATTTTAACTTCCAAGAAAATTAAATGACTAAGGATGGACATTGCAACATTAAATCTTGATGACAATTAGAGCATAACACACACTACAATAACAACAAAAATGTAAGGAGCAAAGGTTCATAATGCTTAGGATACCCTATAATGTTTGCGATATTATGTTTAAAATATGGAATTTAAAGGACTATAGTCACGATCAAGGTACCCAAAAAAGAATGCCACACTACAAAAAACTCCAATTCAAAAAAATAACTATGGACTATGCATTTTATCATATTGTGTCATCAACTCAAATTGACCAATGAATTCCATAAGTTGCAATGAACACAAGGATGAAAATCCAATTTATAAATTTGGTGCACAATTTAATGTCCTTAAAATTCTTGAAAAATAAAATTTAGTCTTAATCAAGAGATTACTATAACGTTCCTATAACATGTTATATTAATTAATAAGACTAATAAAATTGTACTAAATTGCATCAAATTTGAACCATAAAAAAATATTTTTGTTAAATATCAAATGCCATAAAAATTATATCATATATGTTTTCCAAAATTTTAATGAACTATTTGAAAAACTCAAGCTCCAATATTTTCAAGCTACAAGCATAAGGGCTAGGAAATGAACATTATTTGATGTGTTGTCAAGCACATATGAAACATTTAGATGGAAACTAGTGCTAAATGCAATTATAATCTACAAAATATTGAGAAAAATTCATTGCACTTAAATTGCATGTGTCACATGGTCAAAACTAGCCAAAATTTTGTAACAATTTTGGCCATGTTTTAGCCATTTTTACTAAATTTTCAATATCATATATGAAAATTCATGTAGTTTAACTTGTCATCCATTGATGAGATTAAACTAATAAAATCCACCTTTTATCCATTCTCATAAATTGAAAATTATATTGAACTATCCATAGCCATTCATCTGTGTTACTTATTTTAATTTGGATGAAATTCATCCATAAATTTCCTTGTTCATATGATAAATGAAAATTCATTAGTCATTTTCCATTTGTCATCCACATTGATTACGTTCATTAATTATTCTTCCACTTTCCATGGACATGAAAAATATTTTAAAAGTTATTTACATAAGGTTTTTGGACATCCAAGGCCATCTAGAAGCTATTATCAAAGCTTCCATGACCCCATCCCCCACGAAAGTGCAATATAAATAATACTATGAACCCTACATTCAATATAATCAACATCAATTATAGCTTAAGTTTGAGTCACAATTTGTTCATCCCCATTCATGTTTTATTTTTTCTTATGAATAAAATCTCATTTTTCTACATTTTGAATGTCCTTATTCATGTTCATAATTTTAACTTTCATGAATTGTGCATATGTTTACATTCAATGAACTTTGTCTTAACCCAATCACAAATTTTCCATGGTTGTGATAACTTTTGTGCAAGTTGTTGGG
The DNA here is from genome assembly GCA_963921925.1 of Sphagnum tenellum. NCBI lineage: Eukaryota > Viridiplantae > Streptophyta > Sphagnopsida > Sphagnales > Sphagnaceae > Sphagnum > Sphagnum tenellum. Next base: position 20,630,370 of record OY998144.1, read on the forward strand.
CCCTAATTAGCCTAACCGAATTTAAGTTAAGACTAGGTAGGTTAGTTAAAAAAGTTTTAAGGTTAACCTTAAGTTTAAGGGGTTAGGTTAGGGCATATGACCTTATCCCAATAGGGCTTGAAGGGCGGGTGGCATGGTTAAGGTAAGGGGGGAAGTAGGTTGGCCACATTAGGATAAGGTTAGGTTACTTTAACCTTTTTCAAAACGGTTAACCATGCTAGATAAGGAGGTACAGATAGGGGGGGGGGGGATGCTTCCCAATGGTTTCTAGAAATTAAGGTTAGGGTAGGACAATAGTAATGGCGCCTTCTTGAAGTTAAGAGGAAGAAAAAAACAATTATTGGTCCTTCTTTTTTCTTTTTGAGTGAGGATTGATGATCATGGTTATAAGGATGCAAGTGGGCTCTTGGCACATCTTGAGAGGGCAAGGGAAGTAAAGGAATGAAGAGGCTACAACATCATGAAGGAGAAAACTTTTCAAAAGGCAATCAAGTTTATAGTCTTCTTGGAGAATGGAGGCAAGATCATCAAGTGGTGCAGTGGTGGTTGTTCAAATGGAGGTGCTTCATGAACATGATGACTGGGGGGCGAATGGTGGAGGTCAAGAAAAGGTACTTAGACCATTATTGGAGTTAGGAAATAGGAATAGAAAAAAAGGAAAGAGATGGGGGTGTTTGGTGTGGGCCTTAGGAACAAGCAAATGAAGGTATATTCTCTTGTGAAAACAAGAACTTCACAAGAAAACTAATGAACTAGTTGGTGGGGCAAGTTTTCTTATAAAGTGAAGCTATGAAAAGGTTGGTTTGAGGTGAAATAGAAAATTTTAGAAGTGTTTGTAATGGTAGAGATAGGAGTTGTAGTAATGGAAGGTAGTATAAAGGCCAGGTTAGGTGTTAGTTAGAGCAAGGAGTGGGATAACTTGAATGTAAAAACAATATTTATAACCTCTTTTTTTGAAGATGTGAGATTTGTTGTGTACCAAAACTTGTTGGTAATCATGAATAATAATGTTTGCATGAGTATGCCTAGGTTAGGGTTGTAGTTAGTTAAAACCAGGAATAAAGGATTGGTAGGGAGAGATAGGATTACTATCTATAACAAACAAGAAAAAGTAAATATAACCAAGAGAAAAAGAAAGAATTTGTTGCAAGGAGATGTATAATTGTTGTTTAAAACAAATAGGAGAACAAGGTATGACCAAGAAAAGAAGGAAGAAAGTTGTTAGCAGAAGGGGTTTTATTAGGCTGGGGCTAAATTGTTTTAAGGAATGATGCTTGGAAAGGTCTAACCTGAAATTAGTTTGGAATTTATTAAGGTCGAAACAAGGAGCACATGAGTGGAAGTTAAGCAATAAGTTGTGATTCGCCCCTTTGATATTCACCAAGGGGGTAAGGGGGAATGATCCAAAGGTTAAGGTGTTAAGGATGTGTTAATTGTGTGTTTAACACAAACATGACACAAATTAAAAGCATGTAATGGAAGATATTCCACTTAAAGTTTGTTAAATGATTGATGCATAAATTTCTATTGTGAATGTAAAAGAAATATAAAACATAAAATTTTGAAACTTTTATGTTTTTGAATAATAAAAATATAGTACATTTGTGCCTTTAATTTTTAGTATGGAAATGAATCTTGATACATTATGATTGTATATAAAAGGCTTTAGTCACAATTAGGATACCCAACAAGATTGTCACACTAAAAAGGATTCCAATTCACATAATTCAACTCTGGAGTCTTATGTTTTTTCTTTGTATTGAATATGTCTTCGATTTTGAATGACAAATGAGTTTTATAAGTTGCAATAAACATAAGAATGTTTAGTTTTTAAAATTTGGTGCACAATGTAATGTCCTTTAGATTCTTGAAAGACAAATTTCAAATTCTATCCCAACAATTGTAATATTTTATAAAATAAGTGCAACTAATAAAATTATACCAAATTGCACCAAAATTTGAACCATAAATAAATGTTGTTGCACTTATAAATATCTTCATAAATGTAGATATCAAACGCCATGAAGATTATACCATCTATACACTTTCCAAGTTATTCCTTGATTGCAACCATGACCAAATGTTTTTTCAATACACCTTTTTTACTCAAATGTAATAAAAACCACCACCAATGGGTGTGGGTAAGACAATGTATACAATTACTTTACCTTGGCAATCTACTTGTCAACCCAACAAAACGCATCATAAAATTAATATACATTCAATATTTTTACTTGAATGATTTAAAATAAATAGATTTTCTTACATACATGGGACCTAGGTGTAGATAGGTGCTTGTAAATAGGAAAGTGGGTAGGTAAGTACATATAGGTAAATATGTAGTTTATACTTATGTAAATAGGTCAATGACCAATACACCTACTTGCTTGCCTACCTTCTTTACTTACCTACTTAATTATTACCTTACCCATCTATCCACACTTACATACCTATTACTTTCCTACCTTCTTAAACCTACCTATGACCTTTTTACATACCTAAATAACAAATGAAAAACAAATATTGACAAAACATTTCACCTTATTAAGGTGTTGTGCATTAAATAGTAAAGGACTTGTCATTTCTTAAATGAGGTGAGGGGTACAACCAGTACTAGGAAATGCATCCTAGTTCACTCTGGGTTTCATTAGATTTCCAGTGAATTTGGACATTTTTACTTAGTGAAATTGTTTAACTCCCTAGTGGACCGAAACCAGTTGCTATGGACTATTGTTTCACTAATACCTAATGAAACAAGGTTACTTTCAAGTGAGTACAAATTTACCAAATCATTCATTTGCTAATTGATTAACTAACCAGCATGGAAATCAATTACCTTTACCATCAAACCACCCCACTTGTTGTGTTAATATGTTAAATTACATTCTATTTATCAAATACTTCATTTTAAACATTACAAAAACATAAACTTTGAAAATTCATATATTATTGAGATTTTTTTCAAATGAAATGTTTTGAGTTTATTATTTTTAAAAATTCAATAATGTACATAATTACATTTATTTCCTTTTAAGAGTTTAAAATCATTTGAACCAAAAAAAGTTGAACATCATTATTCACTAACATTTCAATTACCATTTTTTTGAAAAAATAATAATAAATGGATTTGTTTTTGTTGATATAATAATATTACATATGCTAAGTTACTTTCAATTATTGTATGAATATTTTTTATTAATTTAAATTATTTCACCTTACATTATTTACAATTATTTATGGGTATTTTCAATTATTTTTGGTTATTTTATGTTATTTCACCTTAGGCTACTTTTGGTTAATCTAAGTTACTTTTGGCTATTTTAGCTTATTTCATTTTAGGCTATTTTCAGCTATTGTAAGTTCAATTGGCTATTCTATGTTATTTTTTGTTATTGTAAGGTATTTCAGTTTAGATTATTTGCAGCTATTATAAATTATATTTGGTTATTAAAGGCTATTTCACCTTATGTTATTATTGGCAATTCTAGGTTATGATAAGTTATTTCACCTTAAGTTAATTTTATTTATTATAAATTATTTCACCCTAGATTATTTTTGACAATCGTAATCAATTATATGGTTATTTATTGTTCTTTTATTAAGGCTATTGGTGGTTATTTTATTAATGGCTATTGGTGGTTATTTTATTAATGGCTATTGGTGGTTGTTTTATTAATGGCCATTGGTGACTATTTTATTAATAACTATTGGTGGTTATTTTATTAATGGTCATTGGTGGCTATTATATTAATGGCTATTGGTGGTTATTCTAATATGGCCATTGGTGGCTATTATATTAATGGCCATTCGTGGCTATTTTATTAATGGCCATTCGTGGCTATTTTATTAATGGCCATTGGTGGCTATTCTATTAATAAGTATTGGTGGTTATTCTATTAATGGCTATTGATGGATATTTTATTAATGACAATTGGTGGATATTCTATTAATAGTTATTGATGGATATTTTATTAATGACTATTGGTGGATATTCTATTAATGGTTATTCATGGATATTCTATTAATGACTATTGGTGCTTATTATTGGTTATTATATTACTGGCTATTAGTGGTTAGTATATTAGTAGTTATTGCCAGGTATTATATTATTGGTTATTGGTGTTTATTAATAATTATTGATGGCTATTAGTAGTTATTCCATTGCTTACTAACGATTATTATTCTATTAGTGACTATTATATTAATGACTATTAATGGGTATGCTATTAATGGTTATAGATGGATATTGGTGTTTATTAATGGCTAATATGTTAATGACTATAGGTGTCTATTCTTTTGGTGGATATTGGTGGTTATTAATGCTATTATATTAATAATCATTGTATTATAAATTATTGTTGGATATTGTATGTTATAATACCATAGGGTATTGGTAGTTATTATATTGTAAGGTATTTAAAATTATTTTTCACATGTTATTATTTTCTATTTTAAGTAATTTTACCTTGGGTCATTGTATTTTATTTAAAATTTATTTTAAATTCTTATACTTAGGATAAAATAATTTATAATACCATAAAATAAAATGAATTTGAATATTTTTAAATACAATTTGAAATAATATATATTAATTTAAAATAAAACGAACTAAATCATAGCCCTATGTTAGTTGAATAATTTAATTTTAAAATAACTTAAAAGCTTATAATAAACTACTTAACATATTTTAAAGTAAAATAACATATAATGGTTTAGGGTACAATAATTTATGAAAGCTTATAATAACATAAAATATAAGTTAGAATAACTAAAGTATGTTAAAATAATATAGGGTACTTCATAAAGTAGTATAGATTGATTTTTAAAAAATATATAAAAATAAAATTATTTATTATAGTACATTATAATAATGAATTATGTTAATTAATAATGAAACATGATATTTACATAGTGATTTAGTGTAGTAAATTGCACCCACTTTTCTAATAGTGTGATAATATGTTACATTACATTCCATTTATCAAATACTTCATTTTAAACATTACAAAAACACAAACTTTGAAAATTCATATTTTATTGAATTGTTTTTCAAATGAAATTATTTTAGTTTACTTTTTAAATAATTTCAATAAGGTACATAATTAAAATTCTTTCCTTTTGAAAGTTTAAAATCATTTGAACAAAAAAAAATTCGAATATCATTATTCAATAACATTTCAATGAACATTCTTTTGAAAAACAAAAGTTTAATAAATGGATAATTTATTTGCTAATATAATAATATTATTTATGTTAAACTATTTTCAATTATGATGTGACTATTTTTCATTAATTGAAATTATTTCACCTTACATCATTTATGGTTATTTATGGTTATTTTCAATTATTTTTGGTAATTTTTTGTTATTTCACCCTAGGCTACTTTTGGTTATTTTAAGTTACTTTTGACTATTTTGGCTGATTTTATCTTAGTCTATTTTCAACTATTGTACTTTTTTTGGCTATTTTATGTTATTTTTGGCTATTGTAAATTATTTCAGTTTAGATTATTTCCAACTATTATAAGTTACTTTTGGCTAATGAAGGTTATTTCCCCTTATGTTATTATTAGGAATTATAGGTTATTATAAGTTATTTCACTTAAAGTTAGTTTTGTTTCTTATAAATTATTTCACCCTAGATTACTTTTGGCAATCGTAAGTAATTCTAATATGTTGCCATTGGTTGAACTTTTATTAGTGTTATTGGTGGTTATTAATAGTTATTGGTACCTATTTTATTTTTTGATATTTTTTGTGTGTGGTTATTTTAGTTATAATTATTAGTGGTTATTCTATTAATGGACATTAGTAGTTATTCTATTGGTGGATATTTTATTAATGGTTATTGTGGTTATTTTATTAATGGTTATTGTGGTTATTCTATCAATGGTCATTATGGTTATTCTATTAGTGGCTATTGGTGACTATTTCAATAATGGCTATTGGCGGTTATTCTATTTATGGCTATTTGTGGTTATTTTATTTATGGCTATTTTTGGTTATTCTGTAAATGACTGTTGGTGACTATTGGTGGTTATTCTATTAATGACTATTAGTGGGTATTCCATTAATGGTTATTGAAGGATATTGGTGGTTATTAATGTTATTATATTATTGACTATTGGTGGTTATTCTGTTGTAAGCCATTGGTGGTTATTTTATTCATGGTTATTGATGGTTATTTTATTAATGGATATTAATGGTTATTGTATTATGAATTATTGTTGGTTATTGTATGTTACAACTATTGGTGATTATTGTATTATAAATATTATTGGATGTTTTATGTTATAATATCATAGGCTATTGGTGGTTATTATATTGTAATGTATTAAAATTATTTCTCATAGGTTATTATTTGTATTTTAAGTTATAATATAATAACATAAAATAAAATGACTTTGAATAACTTTAAGTATAACTTGAAATAACATATATTAATTTTAAATAAAATAACCAAAGGTATAACCTAAAGTTAGTGGAATAATTTAATTTGGAATAACTTAAAAGCTTATAATAAAATAGTTAAAATACCTTAAAATAAAATAACATATAATAATTTAGGGTACAATAATTTATAATAGGCTATAATAACATAAAAAATAAATTAGAGTAACTAAAGTAGCTCAAAATAATATAGGGTATATCATAAAATAACATAGATAGAATATTTTTTAAAACGAAAAAATAAACATATTTACTTTGATAAATTATAATAGTGAATTATGTTAATTAGTAATGAAACATGATGTTTACATATTGATATTATAGTGAAATAACTTTCACCAGGGTGAAATTAATACAATACAATGAAATTATTTCACTTTTAAGGTCCCATAATGATTTAAGCTAGTAAATTAGACCCCACTTTGGTAGTAATGAACTCTTCATGTTCAAGCATTACATATTGATGACTAGATGTTAACCTAGGTTTGGACAAGCCACTTAAATTTGGGGAGGTAATTTGGGAAGGCCCACATGGGCCCTACATAGGCTCAAGGAGCTCGTCTTTATAAGGTTGGGGAGGTTATGAGAGGCCTAACTTAGTTTGATGAAGTTTTAAAATGCGCGTTTAGGCTTGGTGAAGGTTTAGGAAGGTTTATCAAGGTTTACCAAATGTTTGGTGAGGTTTACCTAGCCTTGGTAAATGCTCAAAAAGGCCTATTTATTTATTATTTTAAAATATTCACTAAATTACTTAAATATTACAATTATGATTTATGTTACTTATTAATCAACAATATCAACTATCATCTTTGTGATTTTTTAATCAAAAAATACAAGCCACATCAAGTAACACTAAGTGTTAATTTTTATTCAAAACAGACATGACATAAGGGTGCAATCACAATAACACGTATTATAACAAGTGTAACACTTGCTTGGTTTTTTGATGTTTTAAAGTTGTAATTTGATTTTGAAATTGTATGATTTGTTTATATAGTTGTATTTTAAATATATCATGGGAACAAGTGAATTATTTTGAAATTAATCCAATGAGTAAAAAATAAACAAAAACATTCATTAAACATTGTAATGTTTGTTTTTAAGTAGTAAAAGGACTTGTAAATGGATTTCAATTTTTTTTCAACGACATTTTTGCCAAATTTTTAACATAAACCTTAATAAAATATTATGAAAAGTTTTAAAAAGAAATTTAAATATTATTTCAAGATTTTTCAAAAATATTCCAAGAATATTCCCCCAAAAGCAGCCACAAAAGTAATCAAAAAGCAAGAAAATGTGGCTCGTGTTATCTTATTTGCACCTAGAATGAATATAAAAAATAATTCAATCATGTCCAAAATGATTGACATTCTACAATATGTTGTCCTAAACAACTTATGGGTGTAAACATGATAATAGGAACCATAATTGCCTTTGTGGTGATTATTTTCTTGGAATATTTTAATAAAAATATTTCAGAAAGTTTTTTAAAATTAGTTTTTTTAAAAATATTATGTTAAGGTTTGCATTCATTTTTTGCCAAAAAAGGTCATTTTCTATTTTTAAAGTTCAATTATAAGTCCTTTTATTGCTTAAATGCACTAATTATGGTATTTTGAAAATTATTTCTTAATATTTAGTTCATGAAATTAATTTCAAATTTATTCACATATCTTCATTATATATTATGAATTTTATTATATAAGTAAATCCAACAATTCCAACACCAAACTAAATTACCATTTTTTAACATGAAAAATCAAACATTGATTACACTTGTTGTGAGTTTTATTAGTGTGAATGTTCTGTAGTCATTAGAGTTAGCTTGTCCATGTGTTTGTTTTGACTAAAATTTAATCATAAGAAACATGGTTTATAGTAATGAAAACTTGATAAACTTTAATATAATAAAAATAGGTGACTAATAGTTTGAAACTAATTGGTGAATATTATGTTATTCAAACTATTTTGACATGTTAGAAATTGATATATTTTGATTATAATATGAAAATTTTGGAAGTCTATAAATAAATTTTATTACAAGCCATAAATTTATAATAGAAAAAAATCAATGTTTCATTCATTTATGTTGTGTGCTTTGTTTGAAATTTGATGAATTTTACGTATTTAGCTATTTTAAAGTAAAAAACATGTTCATATGAAAGGGTGCAAACAAGATACAATGAGCCAACAACATTACTTTAGACAAGGATTGCATATCCTTTTGCCCAAAAACAAATTTTCCATACAAATTTATTTTTTAAAGTGTGCAATTTTTTTTATAAATTTTGTGTTGCATCTTTAAAAATCATAAAAATTCAAATCATAATTAAAATTTCATTTTCTTCATTTTTTTTTCTTGTATAAGAAGTGATGTAACTTTTCTTAACACATCATGTACATTATACTCCATTTATATGTGGTAAAGGATTTTTGAAATTTTAAAATTCTATATCAATTTTGAAAAGTTTTCTAAATTTTAATGTTTTAGGGTCCATTCATGATGGGGGTACGTAAAAGGAGTGTTTAAGTTTTAAAGGATTCGAAAGGACAACTTTAGATTTTTTACTATTTGGATCATTGTAATTGCATTGGATTTTTTTATGCTAATAAATAAAATGGTGTCATGTTAAAATAATAAAATATTTTTAAAAAATTGGACATTATATAAATGTCCTTTTGATTCCTTTAAGCAAAACTATATCAAGTGTTTAAATTGCACCTCTTTATAAAGGAATAAAAAGGAATGCTTAAGAAATGCAATTGATGTCAAAAAAAATTATGAATAAATAATGTTACATCTATGTTTGGCCATGTTCATTGTAATGCTTTTGATTATATTAAAAAATATATGAAAGTTTGAAAATAAAAAAAAATCAATCTTGGGGTTGCAAGGAAAAGGACTATTTTTTGGGCCATTTGGTTGATTTTTTATATTCACTAGGCTTAATATCTAATAACTTGAGGTGTGTGTCACATGTGCAGGAAATAATCATTCCAAAGGACATGTGAAATTGTTCATAAAAGCTTATTCAAACATTTTTTTGCATTTTTGGGTTTGAACCACTTGGTTTAAATGCACACCAACGCACACATGAGAAAAATCATCACCACCACATGAATCATGTTAGTTTATATTATTAAAAAAAATTCAATTAAATTTGTTCTGTTTAATTGTTATTTGTAGACACTACTGTAAACAAGGTCAATATCTTTTTACTTTTTTTTGGAACCACAACCATGAATGAGCCCTTTAGAATTTCACATTTTTTAGGGTATGATTGTTTTTTGAATGTGCCTAATAGGTTTTTATTCTCTTAATTTTTTTCTCATCAATATGCTTTTATAATATGAGTCCTTTTGATCGTTATTTGAAAATTTGGCTCTTTTTCATACAATAGGTGTTCACTTTCAAATGTATTAAATCAAAATCTAAACATAAAATTTCATCAACTAGCTTTTTTTTTTGAACTCTTTGACATTCATATGAATGAACAAGCAACAATTTGCCATGATTGTCATGATTTTAAATAGCAAAACATAAATATTTTTGTAATTTTTGATTAGTTTTGTTTGCAATTTTGATGCCCCATTTTGTCTTGTTGGATTGTGATTGCACTTGAAAATTTGCATTTATACACCTTTCACCTGAAATTAAACCTAAAATACATACACCTTCAGATATGTATGAAAATATTTTAGGCATATTCAAGGAATGAAATTTAATATTATTTTTTCATGATCAAGAACTATCGATCTAGAATCAACTTCCAATTGGAAAATTTAAGCTTTTATTCTTTCTTATGAAAATTTTGAACAAGATAGGTTAAAAAAAAAGTGAAATTGTCTCACAAAAGTGAGTCACTCAACCTTGCAAGGTGAGTTCAAGCCAAGGGTACTCAAAAAGCAACACACATAAATACATCAACAAAGCCCATTTTCTTCGTTTTTAAAAAAAAAGCCTTGGAAGTTCTTAGTAGTTTGAGTAGAAAACTTGAGTAATATTTTAAGTCATATAACTCCTAGAGATCTAGGACTCCGCTCATCAAAATACTCCAACGATGGGACCACATGATACAATTTAACAATTTGAGGTCATGAAATGAATTAAAAATTCCTATGATATATTTGCTTTCTCATGATAACATTTATAAGGACCAAAATTATGTATATAGTTTTACAAGTGAATGTATGATACTGTAGCTGCTCTCATAGTTGGAATGACCATGTGGTTATTCTTCCACAAATGGTAATGTTTTTCCAAAAGATTTGTTTTCTTCATCCATGCTGTGTCAATCCAAGTGTGTGAGTTTTATCCCTATGCAATGAATTTTATTTTCGCGAATTTTGCATCTTGAGAAATATTACATGAGAAAAAACTTGGAAAACCAATTTTTTTCAGAATAAAACTTAGCGTTTTTCAGCAAAAATGAATACAGCTCTTTAGTGCAATCAAAATTTTGATTAAAAAAGACACTACTGCTCCTATAATCCTTTTAAATTCCTATAACCTCGTGTAGGACATTTCCCTTGGGTTACAATTTCTTATTTTGGTTCCCAAAGTTGAAAATTGGAGGCAAACAGAGATAGCTCAGCTGAGGACATTAGCTCTCATTCCTAATACAGTTTTCACATAGCACAATGGTATTGTTTGTAACAACTGTGCTTGGACAAGGGAGTCTCAAAATATTGAAACATTCCTCTTGAAACCATTTATGTTCAGACTGGTAATACCATGAAAATCTTAACAAACAGGAACCATATTGAGGTTTGTGCAATATTTAGATATGAACACTAAACAAATTGCATCAAGAATCCCTGCATGTCTATGTTGTTTTATTTATCTTGATGAAATTGATCAGCAGTCAACCAGCACCTAAACTAGTGCCTTCAACTTCTTGAATGAGGCCTCTTAGTGGCCATATTAAACCCAAGAAATGTTAGATTTGGACTCAGAGAGCTTGATTTATCTATCATTTCCAAGTGTGGGATAAATTTTAATATTTCTAGAAGTAAGTAAAATGAATGTTGGAGTTTCTACCATGGTACCTGCATACTGCGCGGGTTCACCCATGAGATTTAGAGTCATCCCATGAAAATGAAGACATGATTTGAGCTTTGTTTCAAGGCTTTGGTTGAATGAACACCTACACTAATCACCCAGTAAAACTTCCAAAAAATCATTTTTGGTTCTGCTAAACAATAACACCTGTTAGGGTAGCCGGGCCGGTCACCGAACACTTAGTGTCTCAGAGGTCTGCGAATTTGTGGAGAGTGCTCCTTTGAATTTCATGCCCAAAGAGGAACTGTAGCCCACTATTTGCGCACCCACGAAAAGTTTAATCGTTGAAAAAGATGAATAATTGAGTCACATCGTCAGATGTGACCCTCCAAAGTAGGGGGGAGTCAAATGGTGGAAACGAAAAACCACAGAACACTTGGAAGACTATTACTGAACACCCAAGAAAGTCTTTGAAAGTCGCTCTATTGCCTTCACGGTTCCAAGATTATTTGTAGAACATATGGTTGCGCGCTTATAGCACTTTAAATCACTTAAATTGAACAAGAAATGAGAAAGTTATGAGCATTGAAAGTAAGAGGGGGTAGAAAACAAGAAAAGAGAAGAAAAATGCGTTTGATAACTTGGAAAAGCTTATTTGTCCTCTTGCTCTTCTATAATTACTCCTTTGCCCCTCTACTGTTCAAAGACGAATTGAAGAGCTCAAGTTAGCGCTCCCATACATACCATTTTAAATCACTCAAAATGAAGAATAGATGAGGAAGATATTAATAAAATGTTCAATCACAGGGCAGGTTACCCTAGGTCTGGCCACTGTGAACCAGCACCCACCAGTGCACCATGAAAGATGAATGGTGAGTGGTCAGGAAACCGGTTTCTGTTGGGTTTCAGTTCCCTAGCTAACCATGGTGGTTAGCTCAGTTGCTTTTTATTCTACGTACCTACTAACAACCCACAAGCAGGTTGTTAGTAGGTAGGTGAAAAAAACAGCCCTTACATAAGTAGTATAAACCATCTACTTACCTAATAGTTACTATTTTCCTACCTACACAAGTATGAGACCTATTTCCTACAGAATTGGTTACCAAGGTAAAACCAAATATTAACTCATTTGAGATTCATCCACAACTGAGTAATAAGGGGCATCCAGTGGATGGTGCACTGGTGGGTGCTGGTTCCCTGTGGCCGCTAGGTCTTATTTGCCCTTTTCATCAACTAATTCTCATATTCAGTAACTGAATCAGCTGTTGCAAGCAGGGTTTGGCCAATTCCAGCTTCTAGTTCGCCCATGGCCATGCCTGGCTGAGCCCGAAACGCTGGGTATCAGCTGACCCATGGCCTTGCCTGGCCAGATGCATCAATCAGTAGGCTCCCTAGGAACCTGAGTCAGCCAAAACCTGGCTGCTCTCTAGTATGTACATTATAAATATCCCAGCCACACTAGACTATAAAGATAACAAGGGAAAAGGCCTCCCTTTGAAAAGATGTCCACCAAGCAAAAAAGCACATGAGTACACAGGTTTGAAATCGGAATACATCCGGTCTATAAAAAGGAGATGAATCTTGCCAGAAATTATGCTGGGCTCCAAGTCTAGTCATACATGCAAAAAACAGACATAGGAGCCATGCATGATGCCAAGCACTACTGATCATGCAATACGCAAGTTTCACCTTCAGTTCACAATGAAATGAACCTTGATACCCGGCAAGTTGGGGTCTGGTATCTGTAATGTATCTAGAAACCTAAGTTGACGCCCAAAGAAGAATGTTTTTTAACACATCTACTATTATAAAATATGAATGTAATTCACTATTCCCTGTTCACTAGACTACTGAATTTATTGCATCCCCACTAGATCCTGGTCATTACAACCAGAAAATTCAGTCAAATTGAGGGAAATCACTTGATATACAAAGACACCTTTTGTTGGAGTACTATGAGATCCAATGACCCTTTGCTAAATTACTCCAATTCTTAAATGAAAAGGTAAAGTAAGGGTGTGCAATTTAGCTCTGGTTTGTTTGTAAATTTGAACCCATTAAAACTTGACCAGTCTAAAACCAGCACCCATGTAACTAGTGTGCCTTCATCTTCTTTTCTTGAGTGAGATCTCGTAAATTAGTGGCTATATATATGTAATAACCCAGCATATGTTAAATTTTGACTCAGAGACCTTGATTTAGTCTTTCTTTGGAATATTTAAATACAATTGCCTCGGAAGTAGCCCCAAAAAAGGTTTGGGGCCTTTGAACTGTGGTACCTACCAATGTAGGTACTGGTTCACTCCACCCCACCCAATCCCCAATGCATAAAATTCCACATGGAATTGCGTCCAGATGGGAACTTTTGGAAAATTACCCTAGAAATTCACCCTAGAGCTGCAGAATCTCCAGAAATGCATACTGCACCGGGCGCGTGCATAACGTGCCCATAAATGATTGCAGTTCCAAAAGCAGGTTGTCTTTTTATTGGAACAACACAAAAAAGGATCTAAACTTAGTCATAGATAAAAACAGAACCTAAGTAGTGTTAATAATATATATATATATTTATTGTTGTTCTCTAAAGCCTGATCTAGAAACTTGTTGTGTACTTAATGCTGCAGCTAAGTTCTTTCAACTTTGTTAAGTTGGCCTTGCCTACCAAGGCAAGGATATTATTATGTTTAGATAATTTGTTATGAAGTATATAGTAGCCTTAAGGGATTTTGGCCCTTAAGTAGAGGTGTATTTTTATTTTGAGGATTTTTGATAGATGGTATTTTGGCTTGTGTTGAAACTTGAGATTAGTTATAGAATTATAATATCTTGAAGGATTTTGGTTTCTTTTAGAGGATTTTTGAAGGTTATATTTAAATTGCATACTGAAATACTTGAGTTTCCATAATTCTTCTTCTTTTGCCTTAAGATACTTTATAATGTAAATGGTAAGGCCAGAGTGTGTCACACCCCTTGTTGAGTTCTATATTAAGGGGGGGAAAAAAAAGCTCTTAAATTGCAAAAGAAGAAGCAAAGTATCAAGTTATCCAAATTCATTTTAACCATCTGATTATGTTATTTGAAACTAACTAATCATCATCTGGTCATGTTTTATTCGAGCTTTTTTATATTTAGTTTCGGGGACTTTGACTTTCGAGGACACAATTTAAATTATATAAAATTAGTGTTAAATTAGTGTTAGAAAGCTGTAACAAGCTGACCTGTGAAGAAGGCAGGAAAACCCGGGAACTCGCAAAGCGTATTTCAACGCAGGGTTCATGATGATCACGAGCTCCAAAAAAGTCATATGAGCTGCAGCAAGGGGGGGGGGGGGGGGGGGGAGGGGGGAGAGTGGGTCTCACAAGAAACGCGAGTCTGATGCTAGCTAGCTTGTTTCTAGGGGTCGTGTAGAGAGGACTTGTCCCTCTCGGATCACTACTAGTACACTACTAATGTGGTTGTCGAATGTATCAGAATTTGTGTTGTGGACACTTTTGGTACTTGTGCCTAGATACAGTGTTTGTATTTGGCTCATACCTTTGTTTTTCATGTGGAGTTGAGTCTGTGCACGCGGTAGCTTGTCGAAACACTAGAATCGTTTTCAAAATAAATACTAGGACGGCGTAGTACTCGCGGGCAGCTTATAATTCCTGCAGCCACCCAGCCAGAGATTTTCTACAATTCTGCTCCAGCAGCCGTTTGGAAGAACTGTTCCTTCTTCTGCAATCGTTGTACCTAGTACTTAGGCGATTTGTTATAGGAGTCTGTCAGCAAATCGTTTACTGGAACAATTGCTGAAACGTTCGGCTTGACTAGTGATCTAAACTTAATATTCTGATGGCACTGTGGAGAAATTCGCGGCACTCCAAAGTACCATCCCGCGGCGCACCTAGTGTTGTTTCTCACTGTTACTAGGCACTGTGTTGAGGGACCATCGTTCAAGGACAAATCTACGTACCAGGTAGTTTGGAAACCCTCTCGCCTTTGCTCTGCTTATTATATATTCTCAAAGTCATGGTGGGGTGGTATAAGAGCATCTCCACGACGCTCAGTATGTGACGAGCTTCTTCACCGCAAATCTTGGATGAGTTACAGCAGTGGATCCACTGGAGAATTGCATAACAAGTGGTCTTATTCTGCACGCCGGCATGGGTTCCGAGACGTCGAGTAGCGGTGGAATAATATTCCTGTTGCAGTTTATAAGTCTATTGTAGCACGTTGTCATGTTCAAGATGTGGTGCTGGAGTTTTCCGTTTGGAACTGGAGTTTATATGGTGTTGTTGCAGTTGGCTGCTTCACTAGATTTCAGATGATATACTCTCTCAATGAAAACATTTTTCTACACTAGTTCATATGATGTTGCAAACGTAATTGCAGCCAACGGAAAATACTCACATCTTCAGGTTCTGTGTTCAAAGCTGTGCACAGCCGGCTATAAAGGCGCCGGCAAGGTGAAGAAACTTTTGACTCTTTTGTGGCTGATGAGGCAACCATGTTACAGCCCCGTTAAGCCTCGTTTCTATCTTCTGTGCAGTTGTAAAAATCCCATCAGCTAATAAGGGATCCAGCAGCAGCCGCTAGCTACAGTAGTCGTAGTGCTACGCCATCTTCCCATGGCTGTCGATTCTGCACCTCGAATTGACCGGAAGCAGGTAAGTTTTTCACGCTCAACTGCTACCGAAAGCCTTCATAATTATAACTACATTTCTCAGATAAGATTTCATGCCAGTAGACAACGAGGAGATAAACTCTATGATCTGTTAGCTTTTGGGAAAAAGAAAAGGTTCCGGGGACAACAATCCTTAGTCAGAAACCACACTTTCCTGTGGAAAAGATCGGTGTGCTGCAGGTACCTAGTTAAGAAAAAGGATGATCTGGTTCCGATTACAAATCTGCAAGAGTTATAACGCACCACGCACCCTGCGAGTACTGTTGGTAGATTCAATGAATCATAACGTTGTTTTTTTTTTTGATGTGTGAAGGAATCTGATAAGAATCCTGCTGCATCAGTGCCAATTCGAGCATGGTATTATAATCCCACCGACGATCCTCCCGACCTTCCACATGAATACACTCCCAACAGAATTGTTCCAGTCGAACATTTGAAGGGTATGTTCATGTTCTGAGCTCCAAGAATAGAATATCACCACGTGCACAATCTTCGTACTCCGTTGGCATCTTCCTCCTAAATATTAGCTGATGATTATAATCTCTATACAGTTTAGAGCTACACACTGCAGCTTTCAAGATCTTACCATATCTGACGTGAATTCCTCAGCTGCTGAAGAGATCACAATTGGTGTAGCTACCAGACGGAGGCTGCAGGTTGTTTCTGATGCTTTTTAATGCTTCGTGTGGAATGATCATGATCGGTTGTGAACGCAGAGTTAGGAGTATTGACATGGACTCAGATTGAGACTGAAGACTACCAAACCAACAAATTCCTCAACAACATCAAAGCCGACAGAGGATATAACTATGAGGTGAATCGAGAACTATTCATGACAGCTAATCAGAACCACTCCATGATCCTCTTGCAGTGAGTGAAATGTATTTAGTGCAGTATAAGAGCTATGACTTTTGTTTGTCAAGTCAATGACATCTAGTGTTGTCTCAAACATTATTCCCGAGGGCTGCTTACTCTAGATTGTTTTTTCTTTGCCTGAAGCTAGGATTAAGCAGATTCCAATGGTCATCATTTTGCGATTTGTGTTCAATTTCATTTGCAATTTATTGAACTTGGGCGACTTGAGAATCTCCCAAAGTTTGCATGTAAGAGAGGAGAGAGTGAATTGTTGAGACATAGCAGCTGCTGGTTGATGAAAATTCATTGAATCAACAGGCGTTTCAACAATGCATGTGATGGTCAATTATATATTGGAGGTAAGTTATTATGATCTATAACTGACAGCTATAGGCATGGTTTTGTTGCATGGCTGTGAAAATGGTTCAGGAGGTGCTAACAGTGGCGCCAGGGAAACTGAATAACTTCGAAGCTCTTACCAAAAAGTTCTTCACGGAGCACTTGCATGAGCAGGAAGAGATTCGCTTCATCCTTGATGGGATAGGTACTACTACTACTACATTAATCTCCTCTCCAAAATGACGACGGCTAATTGCACTTTGGAAATCGATCGCCAGCTGAAACAGCGAATTTATATGGACCTCTAGTGATCCATGGACCAGCTGACGAGGTCGATAATTATCTTCGCCTCTGAAATCAATCGTTGTTGTTGTCCAGGATACGAAGACGTGCGAGCCTTGGATGGACAATGGATCCGCATTGAGATCAAGAAAGGAGATTTGATTGTATTACCACCAGGAATGTACCACCGCTTCACCCTTGACCACAACAACTATCTCAAGGTAACTAACCATTTAATGATCAATCCCCCTGCTCCTCCTCCTCCTCCTCCTCCTAGCCACCACCTTCCAATTCATATTTTCATACATGATGATGGATGATCTCCATGCTAATGAACAACTCCTCAAGTAATTTGTTATAATTTATACCGCTAATTCTCATGCTTTCACAGCTCATTAAATGTCATGGATCCATCTTCATGTAGGTACTTGGTGATCACTATTGTTGCTATAGAATATTATTTTATCATTTGGCTCTCTCTCTCTCCCTCTCTCTCTTTACTTAAAGACTATTCCTATTCTAAGCCATGATCAATCCAGATTAATGGCAGATTCTGAATCCTGATCTGCTTTCCCCTGCATCTGCCAATCGTTTTAAACAGGCATTGCTATTGTATCAAGGAACTCCTTGCCGAATCCAGTTTGATCAAAGCCCTGTCACTGACTCCATGGAAGTGAGGTTAGTCTTTTCAACCAACTCTAGTACACCCCCTGCACGCACTTGTATCATATATGAATTAATGAATACATACATACATATATATACATATGTATGTCATTGCTGAATCCAAAGTGCTGTCATTAAGGTCTGGGGTCCAGCAGATTTTGTTGTCATTTCCTTGATCACATTCTATGGCATAATCTTCAGGTGATGATCATACAATTGTAATTGTAGTGACCAAAATCTGTGTTGAGCATTATTTTCATTGAATCTCATGTGGCCATGACCCAGACCTTAATTTCATGGAATGGTCTCGGCCTTTGCCCATTTTGTTGGGTTTGTCACCCAGCTTGTCTAGTTCCTTACCCAACATAATGGGCAGTCCTGAGCTCAAGACCATTCCAAAGTATGTGACCACTAGTGGTGATCAATGCGTGCTTGCAGTCAATTTGGCAATTTTTCACAAATTGTTTTTTACAAATTTTAATCATTTTTTATTTTTTCTAAATTGACAAATAAAAGTTGAAGTTTGGCAAATCTTAGATTCTGAGAAAACCTGGAAAAGAAATTGTGCAGGAAGGAATACCTGGATTCGGTGTTGTTGTGCAAGGGAAATGAGGATGAGAAATGGAAGGAGCAATCACATGAAGAAGATGGCTCAGCAGCTGCCAGCTACACACCCATGAATTCTCTGGAGCTCACAACAACAAACCTGAGTTTCCAAGCTCTGACAGTGTGATGTTGATCCTTTCTGAATGCCGATACAAATTCCAGATTTCAAACTGCTACAAATGGAAAACCAACAAACAGTTTGCAGCAATTGCTATTTGTTGATGCTATAACACTAGAGAGACATACGTAATAGAAATACCTAAATCTGTTTTTTGTAAAACCTATGTCCACTCAGAAAAAGTTTATGATTGTAGATCTACAATCAAAACAAATCAAACCTCCAAACTAGTACACCATTGCCAACCACAAAGTCCCTTGCAAGCAACAAGAGTTTGATCTGAGCTGCAGACTGGCCTTCTACTATATACAAGGTTTTTCTAGCATTTGTCTGGTTTTTCTTTACCACAGCAAATGACTTCTGGTACTGCCTAATACAAAAGTATCAGCTACAAACCTGCTGCAAAAAATAAGTGCTAACATCTCTTGCTAGAATTTTTTGCTGCATTAGAATCTCTTATGATGGCACAGAAGATTATATGGTCATTGGCTGTAATTTGGTTGAAATCCAAGCTTTCTGAAATAACAAAATGAGGGATTTGTTTATCCCACTTAGGATTTGTCCATGTTCCAAAAGATTATGCCCAGGGGAATGCTTTTCTGCACTTATAACGGACTTCTTATAAACATAGTAAACATGTAAAACGTTATCCATCTACACCTCACCAAAATAAGAGGATGAAGAGTTTGTATGTTCTGCTTATCATCATATAATGCGCTAGCATCTGAAGTTTAGAATTGACTCAGACGGTACTTTTCCAGTTTTTGTGAGGTAAGGTCAGATGAGGCGAAACATGGGTGATGTGCACCTCAAGGAGACTGCAACCTCAAGGAGAATATCACCCTTATTTTGCCCTTTGATACAAGAAATGTGAGTAGACTTCATCTTGTCATACTTCATATCAGACAGTGGTTTTGGAAGAAGAAAGTTTTGAGTGTTATTTCCCAACACCTTCCACTGAGTGCCCACCCTTCCCTTAGTGCCTTGAGCCTTCACAAATCAAAAACTTTACATTGGAAATGTAGATGGCTTTATGATCCAAGCTGCTGTAGGGCTGAAGAGGCCAATATTTCCCCTACACCCAATTAGCCAAAACTACTGGCACCCAATGATATGCAGGGTCTAAGAGGAGGTGGTATTCAAACCTCACCAATGAAAGAAGTCTGCAATCTTGCAAGAGGTGTAACATCACAAATATACAAAATATAACAATTGAAAGCAGCTCATTTGTTGGGACTAAACTATAATGGCTCTTCAACATTTTCCTACTACCAGTCAACCATTACAGCACTAATCTTTGCATGTCATATTTGTAATTGCAACTATTCCCGAAGTAGAACTTGTATTTTTGCAGTAGACACCATCCTCAATTAATGTGCCACGTTTTATCCAGCACCAGAAAACTAGAAGCATTTTGATAGAATGGCTGTAAGTGACATAATACACAGAGAAAATAATTGAGAAAAATGGGGGACACAAATAAAAGGTCCGACATGATCCCTTGAATGCTAAGGCTTTTTCTTTATATATGACAAATATGGATCTTGTGCTGCAGTTAGCACATCTGGCCGGTCTGATTGGTCATATGTAAGGCAGCGCCGAATAAATTCCTGTTCAGAACATCGCCCAAAAATGCCTTTGCATATCAGTCTCACTGACCAATATCAAGCTTGGACAGCCTCATCAAATGGGCTCTTACAATTGTGCCTTCAAAAAATTCATAGCTCTGTGTGTAAATGGTGTATTGAAATATTTGTTGTATTAACACTTGACATATAAAACCCAAATTTTTAGTGCTAAGTCTCTGTGCATCATTGAACCTCTTTAAACACTTCAACAAAATTAAAAAACTAAGGGACAGAGGAGAAGGAGGCTGCTAACCTTGGCCTCATGAGATACAGACGGTCGTGTTGGAAACTCTACACGGCGTGCATTGATGATTGTATCCTCCCGTACTAACTGCTCTTGGCACTGGTTGTGCCCAAATGGCCTTTTCCCAAAAAGCATTTGATAAAAAATAACACCCACTGACCAGACATCAACCTGCAAGGGCAGTGACAATTTGGTATGAGCTCCTGCCACATTGACATCACCAGAAAAAGAATTTTCTGGCCAGTCCTTGACAGATCACCAAGATTCGAATTTTACCTTTGATGAAATCAGTGGTGTCCTATTCAAGTCAAAACACTCAGGTGGCAAATACCTGCCAAAGACAAACCACAAACCTGTACATAAGTTGCAGTAGGGAAGCAGAGAATACAAACAGTTAGTTTCTCTGTCTCTTTCTTGTATGCTATTGTATATTAGTAAACTGCATACATCAAGAAGACAACATTCGGGTGATGTTCCAAAGCATTTACCAATAGGTCCCCGCTCCTTGGGATGTGAGCTCCATGCCTTGGGACCCAGCTTCATTGTCCAAAATCTTACTCAGTCCAAAATCAGTGATCTTCGCCACTCCCACTGCATTGAAGAGGATATTTGCAGGCTTCAAGTCATAGTGAATGATGCACTGGGACTGCTTGTTTAGTTTCACAAGCCCAGCAAATATTTGTACCAGGATGCTCCGTGCTTCCCTTTCTGGCAATATAGGGTTCTCCTTGAGCACCACATCAAGATCTTTGCCTGATGCATGTGTGTTAAATTGCAAAAGAGTCAACTTGTGCTTTATAAGCTTCCACAAGCTCTTTTTCTAACCTAGCTTGCATCTGAACAAGATAGAACAAGATGTTCATATCAAAAGAGTAGATCAAAGGCAGAGAAGTTTACCACTGCAGTATTCAAGGACAGTGCAAAATGTGTTGTGATCAATTTCGAAGATACCCCAAAGGCGCACAATGTGGCAGTGGACAAGACTTTTATGGATGTCAACCTCACGCATGGCATGCCGGATATATGTCTCCTTTTTGTCTTTGCTCCATTGCTCATTCAGCCTATGCAGCTTGCATGCCACGTACTTGTAGTCCACCAAGTCAAAAGCCTGCTCCACCCTTCACCCTCTCAGCTCTCTGCATCTGATCTTGAGTTGCATATTGCTCACCCTGTTTACCACATGTTATATCAACCAGAAACCATCGGGTGTGGTTGATGTTTCAAACTCATCATCTCCACACATTATTCACCCTCATCTGGTCACCAATACACAGGAGATTTGCATGTCTGATAACAAAATCCACATTTTGAACATTGGAGTCATGTTGCATGCATTGAGAAGAAAGTCCAAACTAATAGATTTGAGGGCTACCTTGACAAATCTACAGTTGGTCTGCAACCCAATTAAAAAAAACAAACTATCTATAAGATTGAAGAAAACTCCACAACGATAGATTTCTCTTCTCAATCTAAGCCCTAAACCAGTTACTCCTCAGACTTCATCAGATCCCAACAGTGTATGCAGATATCTGTACACTAATCTGCTCAAATCTTGAGGCTAAAATCTGCATCCTGGGTTTTTGTAGCATTTCCAGGAGCAAAAGGAAGACTTGATTGTGATGTCATCAGCTAGAACTCATGAGCCATAGCTAATTGAAAGTCAATAGTAACCTAATTCAAGCTGCAAGAAGCTTTGGCAAGGGTAAGCTTTGTTTCATTTTTAGCAACAAAAAAAACAAAACACTAGGAGAAAGAGTTTTACCTTGTAGACTTCACTAAAACCACCCTTGCCAAGAAGATTGAGTAGTGCATAACGTTTGTTCAAGATGGGGAAATGGTTGAATGGTGAAGCATCCTCGTCATGGATGCGCTTCATTTCCCGGATCAAACACTTTTTCTCTTGCTCCAAGTGTGCAAGATCCCGCATTGCAGCTTCCTCTTCCTGCACAATTCTTTTTCCTGAAGTGGTGAAAATACAATCTTATTGAATGTCTTGCAGTTCATCACCATGATACAACATGCTTGAACTACTTAACCAACAATGCAATTCTTGAATCAGTTGAACATAGGTTGGTATCTTCTGCAGTACAAGAATGGGATGTGATCTTATGTGGGTTGATGATAACTCACCCGCTTCACACCAAGGAGACGCGAGCGGTAGACTTCCTCCATGGAGAGAACATCTTCCTCAGACACTACAGGATCCCCGTTGCACCCTTCCACCACTTACAATGCAGAAAAAACAAAGAGAAAATTCTTGTGTCAGCATATAGCTCCACCTGTAAAAATGCTCAAACACATGTAAAAATTGCACCAAAAAAAGATGTCACCAGCATACCAGGTGGCTGCTTCTTGAGCTCCTTGCGACTCTTGTCAATTGATGCCTTTTGCTCCAAAAGAGATCGCTGAAAAGAAGTCACAACAGTTTGACATATCAACACTGGTCACAAGGGCAAGAGAAGATCACAGAATCAAAAAACATGAGTCCAACAGAAACAAGATGGAGGCAAAATATGGGGAGTTACGCATACCAGCCGGTTTTGAACATCTTTGAATGCTGGGCCATCTTCCCAAACCTCTGATAGAACTGTCCTTGTCCTGCATATTCAATATGGTTTTAACTTCTTGTGTCTCAGCACTACTGTTTCAAGACACCGGAATTTGACCTGCAGTGAAATGTACCTCACTGAAGAATACTCTAGCAATCCATAAGTGGCAAGCAGACTCCATATCAGATCAACTGAAGAATGTGCAGATGGACAGAATGAAGAAAGATCTTCAACCTCATGACTGTAAGATTGCCCAGTTTGATACAGTCTTGCTGAAGCCTTGTGCGGGCCTCTTGCCTTTCACTCATGCCAACAGAAATAAGCAGGTCTGACACCGCCTTCAGTCTCTGCATGGCCAATTCTTTTTATGGTGATGCCTGTTCTATTCATGCACTTGAGAGGACAAAACTCTCAGAACACACAGAGGGAAGATGATTGAGACAACAAAAGCTCACAAAGAACCAGGGAGCATCCACCAAACAAAACACTGAAGCTCTTATATCCCTCTCACAAGGTACACAACATCAATGGAAATGCATAAGATAGAAATTCAATCCAAAAGGCAAGCAAAGACATTATCTGGGAAAGGTTATGTAAAGAGGAACCTTTAGTCCTCGTAGTTGTTCTTGATCTTCCATATCTTTCAGCTTCTGCAATGCAGCAAAATCAAGCAGTACCCACCTTACTGGATTGGTGATCAAAGTGAATTATTTGTGTCAGAAAATTTATGAGCATTGAGAAAACCTAATTTAGTGAAAGACCTTAAGAGCAACTCCACCAGTGCTCAGTATTTGACCCTACAAATTAAAACTTGGATGAAGAAAAGTCAAAACATGCTGGTTTGGCTCAGCAAAATGGTTTTGGCCCAGCATTTGTGAACAGTGTGCTGACACTGGTAAAATACACAGCAAAGCCTAACACTTGCCAGAGAAGAGTGTAATAAATATGCTCTGACTGCTGCTCCCTGTGTTTCTGATTGGCCAATCATAGTGATTGGTCCCGGTGGTTTGCTATTAATAGTCTCCCACCTATTTGCAGTCCCAGTTTTAATTTTATGGGTGGGGATGAAAAAGAAAAAAAGAACTAAACTTGAATGTAAGAAACATTTTTGCAAAGCCACATACTGTGCACTGCTGGAAATGCTTTAAGTTTGCTGGATTCAAGCATTATTGAAACCATTTGCAATTGAAAGGCCAAGAAGCCATTTCTATGAGATTGAAGAGAAATAAACAGTTTGAATGTAAAACAACAATGCATGCAGTCAGAAGCTTATGAGAGTCCCTCACAAGGTGTCAGACATTCACCCTCATCACAAAGTGCAATGATGCGCTGAAATGATGACTACCCACTAACTTCATCAGCTCCTGACAGTGAGTACAGATAATTATATCTTCGTAAATATGGAGAATTTCTCATTACTTACAATTTTGACGCAATCTGAAAAGAAATTGGAGACGACAATATAATCTGGAACTGGGTATTTCAGATCTGACCAAAAAACCAATAACTGACAGCAAACATGAAAACCAGGAAACCCCACCCTAAAGAAGAGCGAAAAGCAGACCACAGGAACAAGACTAGTGAGCACTTGGAACAACAGCATCAGCCATACATATGTTTAAGGACCTTCAACAGCAACATGTATGACATTCACCACTGAGCATTACAGTAGGTGTGAATAAGCATATAATAATCCACCCAGTATTCTGGGCAAACCATTATATAAAAGCTGAGTTCGCAGTTTTTTCGTCACACTTCTGGATGCAACGGGTCGCCTCAGTCATGATGTTGGCTAGCACTCAAGGCCAAGAAGATAGTGTGAAGAAATGACAAGTACCTTCTCATATCTTTTGCAAGCTTGCTGAGAATTTGCAGCTTCTTGCTGAGCTTTGGTGAGCTCCTCTTCCAGTGCAGAAGCCTTCATCCTTAAGATTGTGATTTCTTCCTGGTGTGGAGATAAGAACTTAGTCTTACAGTTTCTTCAATACCTAATCTAGTCTGCCATCAGCAAACAGAATGAGTGCTTGAACAAAGAAAAATCCCTCGCCCATGTTGTCATGTGAGCAGATAAGATAATAAACTTGCCTTCCCAGATCCACTACAACAAGTGCAAGACCAATCCAACCAATCATGAGGAGCATATATTAGGAACTATAACTCACTACAAGATGTGACTGCTTTTCCTCCTCTTGGAACCTTTCATTCTGCACCATTGGCAAGTCCTGCATGAAAAGAAATAAAATGAATAGGAATAAAATGCTACTGTCACACTCTGTAACACACACATGACCAGTAGTCAGCAGTATCCAAAAACAGTTAGTGACCTTTTATTTCTTTCTGGCAAACATCTGCAAGTTTAAGAAAACAGAAAAGGCGCATTCCGACAGTACCTTGGAGGTGTTTTTGATTGCAGCTGAATTTGCCTCATTGCCTATCTTTCTTTTTCTTGTCTGCAATTCATCCCAGTTATTGCTGCGAGGGTTAAGTTGAATCGAAAATTCTTCACCGTCCTGCACACATGACCAACCCTTCTCACATCACATCTAAGTCCAACTCCACAGGGCCCAATCTTTCATCTCACAACAATTTGAACTGGAGGTGCAAACTTTGCAGAAGTCTACAACCCCAAGAGACCAACATAGAGCTACAGCAAGCAAAGTCCAAGTAGTTACATAATCTGAAAATCAACATTCCTAGGTCAGATCAGCAGAGGATGACCACACACCCTTCTCCCAAACTTAAAAGTCTTTGCATCTTCAAGCCTTCAACAGGCAGTTAGCCAAGCTGCCTTGTGATCAGAAACTTCGTGATTACATCAAGAGCATGTGTATCTCTGTTGTTCTGAAGTTGAGATTATTTGAAACATTTGGTGTGAGTATGAACCTCTGTTGCAACAAATACATATATACTAGACCCATTGGAAGTCAAAAGATAACAGTTCTTTGGTGACACAGAGCAAATTCTCACATCATTGTCTGAAGCACTAGATGAGGTTGATGCACCCGGAAATTTCCGGATTGTGAACGGTATAGAAGATGCTGCTGCTGCCAGCTGCTGTGGGGCTGATTTGCCTACCATTCTGGCCTCCAACTTGGCCAGCTTGTTTGACAAGCTGGGGTCCAAGGAGCTGGAGTTTGAGGAGAGTTGTTGTAGTACCTCATCACTCATTTCTGTACTGTTAACAAATCTTTTAAGCTTGATCAAACATCCTTCCTCCTTGCTCTTTGAAACCCAAAACAAAACACCAACATCAGAAAAACAAGGGATATTCAGTAAAACCCCACTGGAAGAAGGATTATACCAAGAACACAATGTTCACAAAACAGATATTCATTCCTCCTTCCTTCCTTCCTTCCAAAACCCCAAGAACCATGCAATGTGCAATTTAATGTGATCAAATCCAATCCAAGAAACCTGAATCCATCTCCAACAAAAGCATTTGCATGAATAAACATATGCATTTGTATACATGCAGTAAAGAACAAATTCCATTGACAGCAAGCAAGCATGCCAAAACAAGACCCAAATCCTGGTTGTCACGTGTAGAACCAGCGTTTCTTCCCCTTCCAAGCCCCCAAAAACAAATCTTTACACATTGCCAGATAACTCCTAATCTAGTCGACAAAACCTCAATCCCAGCAGCAGTGCAACTCACATAAGAGCCATACTCGTGATTGCAAACTCCTTCG
Source organism: Sphagnum tenellum (assembly GCA_963921925.1). Classification (NCBI taxonomy): domain Eukaryota; kingdom Viridiplantae; phylum Streptophyta; class Sphagnopsida; order Sphagnales; family Sphagnaceae; genus Sphagnum; species Sphagnum tenellum. The sequence goes on from OY998144.1 coordinate 20,657,463, forward strand.
AAACCTGCATCAAGTTGGAAACATAACAACTCCACTCTAGGAGACAATTTGCGAGAAGATGGATGATGCAAAAAACAACCAAAAAATTGGACATCATCATCAAAATGGAAATTGTAAATGAGAAATACCCAAGTAGTGATGGGAAGGGAAATCAACACTACGACACGAATCGCATCTCGACATTCAAGAACAAAACCCCCGCCCACCGCCCTTCGCCCCCCACACCCATCCGACCCCTCAATGGCTGCCACAAATAATACATGGAAAAATAAAGTCTACGAAACGAAAACACAAATACCCCAAAAAAACATTTATAACCCCACTTCTACTGCCTCCCATCTCCTGAAACAAATGCTCGCTATAAGATCAAGGCAATGCAGGAGGTTCTTGGACTGTAAATGCGATTGTGGAGAAGAAGATTGTCGAGAGCGGCGTTTGGGTTTTGGTGTGTCCCTCCATGTCCCAGAGGTCGCCGCGCTCGTTACGGCCAGCAAGCAAGCGCCCGGGCAATACCTTCCTCTTCCCAGCAGTGTTTTCTCAGTAGCTCTGGGTGCAGTTATAGCCTGGGCGTCACTTTGTCTCTTTCCCGCCACTTTTGTGACCACATCTTCTCGCCAGTTTGCCTTTCCCTCCGGTTCTTTGCTAGAGAACCGGCGGCTATTATTCGAACTACAGTAGAACCTGTCGAACTTAATACTGCCGGGACGGGGGGTTCTGTATTAATTTAGACAGGATATTAATAGAGAGAGAGTCATTAAATAATTCTTCGCTCGTGTCATTTGTAATATTTGCAAGCCGTGGCGTTCACGTTGGGATAGTAGCAACCCACAACCACAACTGTAGCCACAACCAGAACCAGAACACAATGGCTTCAAAGACGTCCACCAATACGAACATGATCAACGAGGTTCGGATAGCTCTTTGTGAGCACAAGAAAAAGCATCCATCGCTTGCACAAGCAAACTTGATCACGTGGCTTCAGGAGACACATAACGTTTCTGTCAGTCAGGGAACGATTTCTCTGACGCTCAAACACTCGGCTGAAATCCTTGCCAAGAAAGAGGATGTGAACCAAGCGGCAAAGCGGCAGCAGACCGTGAAGTACCCACTAATGGAGATAGCTCTATACTAGTGGTTCTTCACATACCAGGACCAAGTCAATATGTCAGGTGACTTCACCAAAGAGAAGGCTGCGAACTTCCTTGCCGAGCTCTGCCCTAGCCACGGGACCTTTGAGTTCTCAAATGGGTGGCTAGACGCATTCAAAAATCACTACGCCATCAAGTCCTACCGTCGCTTTGGGGAGTCTGGATCAGCCAACATGGCTGTGATTGAAGAAAGCTTGCCGCAGATTAATTTGACTCTGGATAAATATGAACGGCATGACATCTACAACATGGATAAAACTGGATTGTTTTACAGAATGCAGGTAAATGCAGCATGATACTGTATGCCCACTGCCAAACCATCGACTTACTTTCACTAACACATGACATCTCAACAGGCGGACAATTCCTTGGCCACAAAGTAGCTTGAAGGACGCAAACAGAACAAGGAGCGTCTCACGCTAGCTGTGTGCTGCAATGCCGATGGCTCGGACAAGCTTCCACTTCTTGTCGTTGGCAAATACGAAAACCCTCATTGCTTCAAAAACGTTAACCGAGATAGCTTTGGATGCAAGTACCGAAGCAACCCGAAAGCCTGGATGACACAAGTCATCTTTCTCGAGTGGTTGAAAGGGTTTGATGCGCGGATGGCAAGGTGTAATGTTCTTTTGATTATGGACAACTACAGCCCACATATCTCGTTAATGCAGCTCGCATCTGTTGTTACACTCCACAACACAACCGTGTTATATCTGCCACCAAACGACCTCAAAGATTCAACCTTGCGACACAGGAATTATCCGAAGCGTCAAGGCTTACTATCGACGTCGTTTCAATCGCCTCCTCATTCAGCGCCTTCACAACAAGGTAACAGACCCTGAGAAGATCAACATCCTTGAAGTTATGCACATTACTGTTGCAGCCTAGAGCGTGGATGTGAAGCTAGAAACAATCCGCAATTACTTTCGCCATTGCCGAATTCGCACCACCGATGCTGATGTGACACCGGTCCCGGAAGAGCCGCTTATTGACCCTGAGGTGATCAAGGACCTCGAAGAGCAAGTTCAAAAGCTTCGGTACCGAAACCCAATGGATATTCGCAATCTCATCGACTATTCTCCTAAGCGCGAAGTTGCTTATGTTCCGACTCAGGAAGAAATTGTGCAGGACCTCTCCACCAATCTTGTGCCGGAAGATGAAGCGGAGGCTGATGACAGTCAAGAATCCATTCCTGTGAAGGCAACTGAAGCACTACAGTGTGCAAGTTTGCTGTAGCAATTTTGGATGGAGCAAGACATTATCGACCATGAAATGCTTGCTGGCATCCAGATAGTCAAGGACAAGATCAGCATTATGAGGTCTAGCAAGCTCGTTCAGAAGCCAATCTCGGAGTAAATCTCCAAGGATTAGCTGCCCAAATGTAGAAAAATTTGTGTCAAATCTATGTCTGCCATAGTGGTTATCAATATAAAAAATTTCGGGACCACCTGTGGAGTATCAATTATTAACTTTTGGAGGTTTATTAATATATGTATGGGGCCCGACTTGGGACTGGACCGCACATATTATTATCACAGGTTATTAATTTAGGCAATATTAATTTAGACATGTTATACTGTACCACTTAAAACAACCAGTGTTCTGTAGGTACCCCAGTTGGCCAGGTAAGAAAGAACCTAACTAGTGGTTCTGGTTCGGGTCCTAAGTTAACCTAACCAGAATTGGTTGGGGACGAATGCCTTGGTTCCAAAATAGGTTTGAGAACTAAAACCAGATCCCAAATTAATTTAATCTCATGGTTCTGGTTCCCATTCTAGGGCATAGGGTTTTTAGGGTTCGAGGGACTTGTTTTTCCTTTTTTGTGTTTTCATCCAAGCCTGTCACTAGAGTTTTCAAGGGGTCACGTTTTGTGCTCTCGTTCAAGCTCCTCACTAAAATTTGCAAGGGGCTTGCATTTTATGTTTTCTTTCAACCTCGTTGCTAGAGTTTTCAATTTTATCATCATTATTTTCTTGGTAAGTTGTTAATTCGACTATTCATTTCCTTGTTGGTCATGTTCATTTTGTTGAACTAACTTTGTGTTGGTGTTTATGGTGATAATAGTGTTTCCTAATGGGGAGTGTGGAACATGGTGCTTGTAATGGTGATTATTATAGTCAAGTCTTTAATAACTTCTTTTTTTCTCATTGGTTATGTTTGTCTTCTTGTTCATCGTCTTCGACCTTTTACTAATGGTGATTTGTGATCTACTTAGGGCTTTTCAAGTTTATAAATTATGGATGACACAACATTGAAACCTCCAAAAGAGACCATATATGTCACAAAATCTCCATTCAAACTCAATTGTTGTGGTTCCACTTCTATTTAAATTGGTGGTGCTACTATATCAACAACAACAACAACAAAATTCAATCATGAATGTTACATTATAATGGGCTTTGTTGGAGAAATAATGAGATCTTTGGAAACCTAAAAGTTGCACTATAACAAATGGGGCATGTCATGAATTTACCTCTTCATGTTTCTTGAAACGCAATCCAATTTTAACAACTTAAATTTGTTCTTTGTCACTCATTTGCTATGGTTGGAAAAGTTAAATGGGGCATCATTAATTACAAGATTGCAAATGGGATTTTTTCATTTCAAAAACATTTTGAAACCACACCTATCATGACATAAGTCTAAGCCATGTTCATTCTGGATATTCCAAGGACATGCAAGAACATTTTTACAATAGTCCATATAATTTAATTATATGTTCTTGGAATAATTATGTAAAATGAAGTTGTAACATCACATCATGAAGTAATGTGAAAAAATGACATAAAAACCTCACATCATGTCATTGTTTACAACCCTACTTCAAACTAATCACTAGAAAGTTTGGAATGAATTGATTGAATAAAAGAAAAACAAACCTCAATGAAAAAATTGAGCTAAAAAAAAAATTAACCCCACCCCATTTATCCTTTCTTCTTTTTTTTGATAGTAGTGTTCCTTATACCAAAAATGCTTTTCATCAAGAGCAATTTGAAAAGGATTCAGTGTTATTCATTATCAAGGAGTTAATGCCATTGACAGTCATATTAAAGCACCATTTTTTAGAAGACTAGTTTGAAATAGAATCTTCAACTGAAATTCTATCAAAGTGACAATTGGTGAATTAAATTATGTTTAAAATGGCAAAGAAGACAAAGGATAGGTTCATATCTTCAACTTTTAATATTTTGATATTTGCAATGTTAATTTTGATATATGGGTGTCAAGAAGGGGAATCAATACTTTTGTTTTCTTTATGTCTTTCATGAATGACAAGTGGGAGCCTTGTCATGTAATAATTGGGTATTTTGAAACATCATAAACTTTTGGGAGTGTCATGGCTTTGTAAGATAATGAAGTGTTTGCAAAATATGAATTAACATTCAAGTTGTTACATATGTTAAAAATAAGGGAAGTAATATCTTAACCATGACCATTTTTTAATATATGTTATTTCGCATGATGTGTTGAGGTCAACAACACCATTGTAGGGTTTTGTTGGGGGCACACATGTTTAAATGTTGCTAACATGCCATAAATGATTCCAAGGTTTGTGTTCGTTTGACCTTAATTTTGATCAAGAAACATAAGGCATACCTAAATGTCGTCACAAAATTCAAGTTGTTTCAAGAGTCATTTTATTCCAAGAAACTTTGGAGTTCAAGCACATCATTGTATTCTATTATGGAAAATAGCATGCAATACCATTTCAAGGTCATGTGCCAAGTTCATAGGTTTGGGTAATAGCCCAAAGTATTAATACCTTGAAGCTTGTGGTTCAACTATGCATGTTGAACCAAAGTTGGGGTTATTGGGTATTTTTAGTGCACTTACTATTGAGCTACATCATTTGTATGTCAAATTTAAATGAATTATTTGAAACCTAACTTCAATGAAACCCAAGATTTTAATGGTGAACATCGTTTATCTTATGACAAAGCATGCAAAAACAAGTGGAACAAGTTTTAGTTCCCTTCTTTTCATTTATATATTTATTTATTTATTTAACATCCGAAAACTCACAACATGTTGACAATGATGTTAAAACCTCAATACAAGGGGTTGGGGCTAATCATTGAATATGTTGGCAAGTGGAAAGCTCAATGGATTACATGTGAATGTGACACACAAACATTGTTTTCACTTTTGATTTTACATACAAGTTTTTGAACCCAAATGAAAAAATAAAAAAAATATTGTTTTTTTCATTGCAAAGTATCTAAAGTACAAGTTTGTATGATGTTATCAAGACTAATGAGAAAATGACATTGTTAATGGTGAAAGAATAATCATTATGGTAAAAAACAACATCCATGTCTTTAATGATGTAACATGACTTAAAGTCATGTTAATTACAACTACATGATTAATGAACATGGTTTGAGTTTAAAACCACGTTTGACCAAGTAGTAAATGATTAAGAAGTTAAGAAAGTTTTATATGAAAAGAATTTGACAATTATGTACATACAATTAGGACAATATGTTCATACTTATCATTACAAGGTGGCCACAAAAAATTAAATTAAATTAAATTAAAATATTATATTATATTATATTATACATATATTATTATTATTATTATGGAATAATTTATGATCATCATTCAATTGTGATTGATTTTAAATATTGTGAATTTACACATAAATCACAAAAAAAAAAACTTTATTCAACATTATGTCATTGAACATTTTTTTTCATAAAACCAATATTTAAATACATTCAAAATAAAATTTTCCTAATTTATCTTCTAATCTATCTAAGTTTAACTTTTAGGTTTACCGTAAGAAACAAACCCATCCTTGGGTGGTACCACTAGGAAACACATCACCAAAATCCAAGAAAAGGTGAACCCAATTTAATTGAATTAAAAAAGTTCAATATTTTTAAATTATTGACTTGCATTGCATGGGCTTTGTATTCTCAACCTATGTACACATTATGAAAAATTTGTAAGCACTTAAATATGTTACATAATTTTGAAAATTGTGTTCCTAAAACCTTTACAAATGTTCTTAAAACATTGTTAACATGTGTCCTAAAATTTATGACCGCTTATCATTAAATGTCAGTTGGAAGCTTTTAACGAGGATTATAACTTTGCTTCCGACCTCACCTCAATTGGAAGTTTGCGCACAAAGTTATGGGCCTCCAAAGTCACAATAATCCCAAATTTGGGAATTTCAGGACTCCCACTTGAGAGTCCTAGGACAAAATGACATTTGGGTGTTGGTCTTGTGGTCAGGCATAAAAAATATTACAAGAAGGAAGGTGGTGGCATCCCCCAAGTTCAGGCTATGGTGAGTCTTATGAGTTTGTGTTTGCCCATAGTTCGTCCATGCACCAAAAGTGTTTCGACTATGCATTAACCAACTTATTGTTTAGTTTGTGCAATTGCATGTGAATAATTGAACCTCTTGTTGTTCGTCATAGTCTCATCCTGGAACTCCAGCACGCCCTTCTACTTTTGAATTGTTGCGAACCAAGGAATGCACCCCAATTCCTTCTCCTTCCACAATCTTCACCTTTCGATTCACAATTGAGTCCATCAAAGAGTTGAGGGGTGGGTCAAGTTATGTTTAATTAAGTTTAACATAAGTTTAACCTTTAAGTTTAATTTCAATTTAAATTTTAGGTTTAAATTATAAATTTTTCTTAGTTTTAGCCTTTAAGTTTAACCTTTAAATTTAGCCTTTAGATTTAATCTAGGTTTAGCTTTTAAATCTAGTTAAAATTTAATCTTTACTAGCTTAGGAATTTAACATAAGCCACCTTAGACAAAAATAAACCCATAATACATTAAATAAACTTCTAAGCCAATAAATCAAATATTTCCAAGTTGTAAGTGTAAGGACTTAAACCCCTCACCTTCCATTTAAAGGTTCATAAGTTATTATAGGTTAACTTAAAGTAACCTAAAATTATTTTGGTTAAACTAAACTAAATTTAGAAATTAAATTTAAGCTAAATCTTAAAGTCCTCGTCTCCCTACTAGCTAAGTTAAGCTCCTAAGTTGGGCTAAAGTTTTTTAGGCTTTGATTGCCACATGGGATCACACAATTATGTCCAAAATGTTCATTTGCTAATTTTAAACTATCATGCGGCAACCCATAAATTGTTAAATAAATCTTTTAATTCATGTCAATTTTCTTTCTTTTGGGTTAGATTACATATAATTTAACTTGACACGTGCTCAAATTCTAGTTTTTTTGTTTGAAATCTTGGAGCAATGGAATGACCACAAAGCAATATTATCCTTTTATGACCTTAATCGTAGGAAATGATGTAACTTATGAAGTTATTAGGTTTCATTTTTTTGTTTATTTTTTATTTTGCCATGTTGAACTAGAATTTTCTTGTATCCTTGTCTTCAATTTGAAAACATTTAAAAGCTTCATTCAAGAGTGTTTGATGGGTGTTTGGGGTGCAAAATTGGGGTAGAACTGGGGGGTTTTGGCCAAGAGTTTGAGGACACAACAGGCCAAATTTTGGGGATAAATGAGGGGGTGTTTTGAGAGCATATTTGAGGTATGAAATAGGGCTGAATTGGAGGTTATTGTTTAAGCAAATATGGGGAGAATTATGGGTTTTTTGAAGCATTGTTTCTGGGGTAGATTTGGGGGCAATTTGAAAGGTATTTTAAGGTAATATGAAAGCCTAAGGTGTGAGGGAAAAATTATGGTAGACTTATTGATGTCTTAGGGTTAAAATCAAGGATGGCAAAAGGTGATTTCTCAAGGTCCTAAATACAACTACTTGAAACTTGAAACTAAATGGTGATAAACAAAAAGGTTTTGATCTATTTAAAACCAACAAATGTAATTTAAAGTTTAAAAACAGTTTAATTGAACATTTTTATGTTTTGTGATATGAAATGAAAGTTTGTGTGTTTTGTGGCGCCCTTTGACCTCTTGATATTGATGAGGGTCAAAAATTGTTTCACAATGCCAAAGGGCATATTAATCTTTACAGATGTAATTGAATTAGTAATTTGACATTATCAAACCTTTGTAATAATCTTTTTTGGGGAATAAAAGATTGAATTTTTATTTTTATTTTTTGTTGTTTTGAATTTTTGAATTTAATTGGAAAGTTATCCATAGCTTATCCAAATCTACTTTAGGCCCAAGAACTAATTACATCTAACAATTAAAAAAGAATTGAAATTAAAAACACCCAACATAGAAAAAAACAAAGGTAAAGGAACCACACATGCTTTAAAATTGCCACCACACATGAATAGATGACTTTAAATTTCAATGACTATTTTTTGAAGTGGGTGGCAACAATAAGCCTCTCCATTATACTTTTTCAAATACATCATTAGTAGAGAACATGATTTCTTTGACAGAGTTTTCTTGAAAAAAAACTCCATTTAGACACCCATTAAAAAAAACCTTATCATTTTGAACAAGTTGATTTTAACATGTTTGTTATGATTGGGTGGTCATATTTTTAACTAGCCATTTGATTAATCATATTGACTAAAAAGTAATGGATCCTGTGACTTGTCATGTTGACTTGTCAAATTAAGATGATTTATTTTTTAATGTATTTTTAAAATTAAAAAAAAATAATCACCTAAAATAATTAGTAGGTAGGTAGGTACAAAATAGGTGTAAATAGGTCAAAAAAGGTAAGTAGTTAAATAGTAACCTAGCCTAACTACCCAACCTAATGTAACTACTCAACCTAACCTACCTAACATAGTCGTGCTTAAACATGAATATAGGTTAGAAGATTTGAAATTTGAACCCTTCACCTCCATGATGATAAACCAAGTCTTTACCAATGGACTACAACTTCATAAGTTGATCACTATTATCAAATTTTTTATTTGACATCTTATGTTATGTATAATAGACTTATGTAAGTAGATAATTAAAAATAAATAAATAAATAACTTAGTTTGAAGAGGTATATTTGCCATCTAACTAACTACCTACCAACCTAAATTAAACCCAACTTACCCACCCACCTACCATAGTATCTAGCTTAAAATGACATAGGTACTAGTATGTACTTAAGTAGGTAAGTACAAGGCACCATAGTAAGTAGGTAATAAGTAAATAATAGTTAAATAACTATGTACCATAATAGGAAAGTAGGTAGTAGGTAGGTATTCCCTAGGTACCATAGTATCCAGGTACCTAGGTATCGTAATAGGTAAGTCGGTATATACCATAATATGTAGGCAAGTAGGTACATAGGTAGGTACCAAATACGGTAGGTTGGTAGGTGGGATGTCAGTTTTTTTTATCCAACTTGATTAGATGTCTTATTTGATTAAGATCCCATTGGCTTTTTTGACCAATGATGTCCATCTTTGTTTAACTTGATTAGATGTCCCATTTGATAAGTGGTTAATTGGATCAACATTAATCAAATTGATTAGTTAATAACTACAACATCCAATCATATAATGGACCTCTAGTCAAAATGAACATTTCAGTATTAAAATAGAATCAATTAGTCAACTAGTATAGCTTAGAAAACCATTTTTTCTACTTGTGCATGTTGAATTATGAGGAGATTGAAAACAATAATCAACACTCAAAAAAAATTATACTTAAAATTTTAAGGAGTTGGGTGGTAGTACATCTTACCATGTTTAGGTATTAGTTTCTATTAGTTTAACCAAAACACCAACAACAATATATGATCAATTGTTATTAATGGAGAAAAAAACTACTTTTGTAAAACCATTTTAAATTATTTTTTACTTGAAATTTCAAAACCATTGTAATTTTTTCATATGAAAGTAATCAAATAACCAAATGTGATTATGAACTTGAAACTTTAAATAATTGGCCAAAGTTGATATAAACAAACATAAGATGGAAATGGGAAAGTGAAGGGCATGGATTGGAGTTAATTATAAGTTCTAAATTTGAATGACAATCTAGATTTAAATTAGGAATCAACATTCAAGTCCCAGCATATAAAATATCATAAATGATAATTGGCAAGGAGTTTGCAAGTTGTGAAAAACAATAAATAGTCAACACCACCATTACTCGTTGACTTAAAATTCATGTAGATGCTCACATTTTTTGAAATATAATTGAAACTTGTTGTTTTAAAAAAGTGGTTAAGACCAAAGAAGGTGAACCTTCCATGCCTTACATACCCCAGACATTATTGGCACAATCATGTAAGCTTATTTGTGCATGTAAATGAAAATTGTTTTGTTAAAGGGAGGAATTGATGTCCTTGTGTTGTTTTCAACAATCCATTTCCTTCATTCGAGTCATTTCTAAAGTTGCAAAACCATGTGTGAAAATTGTTCTACATGGTTGGGATCAACAATGACAATGTTTGTTAAGGTGTGAACCACGTCTTTGAAAAAAATAATGACAATTAATTCACAAGATGTCTAAAATGTGGAAGAGGGAAAAACATGCCATTGTTTTTGTACCATGTGAAAAAATGAGCTTTTACAATATTAAATTAAAAAGTTGATTAAATTGCATCATGCATTTGCATTATCAAATTTTTATTTTAAAATATTCATTGTATGTAGGATTTGGTTTGTGATTGGAACCTAATTCAATGTGGATAGGGTTTCAACTTTTTCACGTTTTGAAACTTTATACCCAAGGTATGGCTTTGGAGTCACGACTTTCATGTTACGGAATTATAAAAACATAGAGGAATAAAAGATGTGGTTGATGCCAAGTTTGTGATTTTTTTGTGTTTTTTTTAACTTGAATTCTTGTGGTTTGCAATTCAATATATTTTAATCTATGTTCATGTTTTCATGTGTGTGACTTTGTTAATTTTCACAATTTAGGCATTGATCTAGTAGTGTACATGACACCTTGCATTCAATACCAAGAACGCATCATAAGAAACTTATATTCCAACGATTGATTCGTTAAATATAAATGAAACAAAGATGCCAATTATTCAAAAACAAGGCTCCTAAACCTACACCTAAACCTTATTTGATGTGAGTTCTATGAACATTAATTGGATGTCTCATCAAAAATAATTTTGAAGGTTTGATGGGGGCATGCATGAATTGAAATACAATCCTAAAAGTGGTTGAATGATTTTTCAATAAATTGTTTACATTAATAGAAACAAATTTAAGTCATGAGAGGTAAGAAGTCTTAAGTTGTTTTCAACTTCTGTTGAAAGCGAAAAGTGTCAATGCTGATGTGAACTAATGTTTATAGAAGGAAAAAAAAAGTTTGAGACCAAAGATGAAGCAATAAGTGCTCATTTGATGGTAAAATTGGAAATGAAGTCAATTAATGCCCCCAAATAAAGGGATGGGTAAATAACCTTGACAACAAGCTATATTCTTTTTTTATTATAAACCACCTAAACCTATAACATGCCCACTTCACACCTAAACACTTAAGAAAAAGGAATCAAATGATATAAAAAGATGCAAAACTCCAAAACTAGAAATGACACATTAAAAAGGGTATGGTGGGCCTTTGTGCAAAGCATTGAATTCAGAACTTAGGATCTCAAAAACAACTTATACCAAATCCATCTTAAGAAACAAACCAACATGTCCCACATTTTACAACAAGGTTGAAGGAATCCTCCAAGAGAATGCGTGAAGAAGATCTCATTGAATACCCAAAACTTTAAGGCATTGGAAGAGGGCATTAAACATACCATTGAAGGGAAATCATTGGGAAACCTGAAGGAGACCAAGAAACTCATTTTTGAGGTTGCATAAAAAGACCAATTGCTTAATAAGGAGACCAAGTACTCCAACAATGAATAGACCAAACAAAAAAGACCTAAAATGTAAGTTTCATGGGTAATAATTGAATAATAAACATGAAAGGAATCAAATCATTGTAAAATGAAGTGCCATGAATTAAGTTAGGGCAAGTAGAGGCCCACCATGGATCCCCTTTAAGAGTATCCATGGTCAAAGGGATGATGGCAACCTCACAATCTAAATTATAATGATTAACATGATATTGCAAATATTGCAAATTGCAAACAAAAAGGGATGAGTTGAATATTGTTATCTCCTCCAATGCATAATTCTTGAAATATCATATCCCATAGCAATAAATTTCTAACTATTAAGTTAAATTATGAATTCATTCTTTAAAACTTCATGGAACATTTCCTATTGTACATGTTGCTAGTTCGGACATGTGGCACTCACCCATCATAAGTAACTTCACAACCACATTTTGGAGGTAAGAGGCAAATAGACATACTTGTGTGGGTGGTGTCTTTTGGTATTTAAAAACCAGGTTGATGTTTTTCTAGTTCTTTATGTTTTTTTTGGGGGGAATGTTTTAATGAAAAGTTTGGATATACAAGACTCTTGTGTACATTATGAGAAATATGTGGTGCACCAGAATGTGACATGCAAGTAATCATGCATCTTAAATTAAGGACGTCCCTACTTATACCAACACTTTGTAAATTCAAAGAATTAAATCATAACCATCATAAATATGTGACATGAAAAAAAATTATTCTCAAGTGTTATTGTATATTATCATAATTTTTTGAGTAACAAATAATGAGCTCAATAAGAACCATCATCTCTAAAATTTGAAAAAACCAAAACTGGACACTCTATTTTGATTCGCAAAATTTTCAAAATATTGGAACTAGAGGTTGTTTGATTTTTGGGAAATTTCAAATAACTCGAACTAGAAGTTAATTCTCATCTTGACATTAGAGCATTTCATAGTTATGGATCAATTCCTGATAATAGCATAGATAATTTATGTCAATTGTAGAGGCTGAAGTTGTAGATGCTGAAATTCCAAGCCAAATAATGCATTGCCACATCATTAGTCAAATAAGACCAGGCATATTGAGGGAGCATGGAAAATTAATTGAGAATGAAAGGAAGCCAAGAGATAACATTGATAAACAAGCATGAAGAAGTATCTTAACAGATTGCTCCTTTTATAAAAGCTGGTTCAAAATAAAATCATACATGTATAGACCATGAATCTGTTGGACAAGTTGAGAATTTTGTGACCTGAAACAAATTTCCAAAAAAATGTCAAATGTCTGTGTCTTGCCTTCAGAAGCTTACTGACAATCATAAATGTAAGCAAGCAGGCAGAAAAACAATCATGTACAGCCTCTAGGAGGCTTCATGTTGACAGGCCAGCAAAGCATGGCTATCCAACAATATTATCAAAGAAGACATCAGAGTGGAGCAAAGTATGTCATGCTGCAACACAATGCTTGAACAAAATCCACATAACAAGCGCACATACGACAATCTGACATAGGCCAAGAGCCTTGCTTTCTGGCATTGTGGCACCCCATAATATTCCATCCAAGACTCCCAATGCACCCTGCCAGCCTGCTCCTCCACCTGAGCTTATGATAAATGCAATGTGAAGCAATGAACCTTAAATTGACCACAATTCCATGTGGAACAGATCTTCAGGCTTAGCTGACCCGATCTTTGATCACCTCAATGTCCATCTCTGAGGCATCTGTCGCCTGAAGCTCATAATGAACTCCATCCAATTCTCTCCGGAAGCGATCCTTGGAGCTTGCATACATCATCTTAGCCTTCACTCGGGATGTGTCTGGGGACCTGTTGCAGTCGAAATCATGGACCACTCAAGATGTAAAATATCATACCATCAAAGAAACATGCACTTCACCAAAAAGGGGGTAACTGGAAGCAACTAATTTGTAACACCCATAAAACAAAGTCAAAAGGAAATTGCTGGTAAGAGAACTGCCTCAATACCTCACTATCAAAGGTACCTTCAAGTCAAAATATACAAAGGTATCCCCTACAAGATCTCTCTCTGCAAAGGAAAAATAAAAACCTCCAATTGTTGCAACCCTAAACTACAAGAGAGGAACATCATTTGATTGTCCCCAACTCATAGACATTAATACCTGAAGTTGATGGGTGGAAACACAAATGGGCTTCCCCAACTTTAGCTTCCCAACTGGACTTGTCTTCCAATGTGAAGGGCTTACCATGAAATGAAGAAAATTTTGCTTTTCTGGCAGTTGTCCTCAGTGGTAAATTCAAAATCAAAAACCCCATATCGGCAATCATTCTCAGGAAGTTCTGTTGTGAAATCCTCATAGCTTGCTCCAGGGGCGCCCGTCTTCTCCAGAGTAATTTGTTGTAATTTCTCATCAATCTTAAAGACAATGTACCGGTATGTCTTTTTCCGCTTGAGCTCCATGAACTTCTGTTTACATTCATCACTTACAGACATGCCTGACGCCGCATTTGCCTGTAACATGCCAAATAGGGTTTTGATCTCAAGGCAATAAACTGATATAAGAAATATACAGCTCACATGCTAGCAAATTAAAGACTGCTGAAAGGTTGCATGTCTAGGGAAACTAGGGTTGACACATCCCAAACTTCAGTGATATGTTCAAGCAGCATATGGGAAACACCGAGAAGCTTGTTTAATGCTCAAAGACCCTTCACACAAAAATTGCTCCTCATAAAGCATGAATAGATTGAACACAAATAGATTGAACAAGATGTGCTTGAAATCTTGGCTATTTCGATTTGACACAACTTCAGAAGCAAGAAAGCAAGCCAAAGAATTTCCAATCCCAGAAGCTCTACACAACTTTTATCTATACAGTGGTGCTGCTGATCTCGGTAAACACCGCAGGAGAGCGCACACAAAGTTCACAAAAGTGTCGCTCATAGCAATCACGAACTGTAACCTTCCTGTCTCTTGAATAACCTCAAGGACATAGCTTGCAATCCCCAACTCTATTTCCACAACGTCAGAAGTGGCAACGGCAAGACTTCGTGTCACGCAGACCTGTGTTAATGACAGACGGACACTACACGCAACTTTTGACCCGGTGGTCTATTTCTATGATGGGTTGCAATCTTGCCTTGTAGTCGCACTACCTTCGCCGGAAGCAAGTGCAAGAGAACTCCTGTCACAAAGACGACGTTCTGAAGGCGAGGATTACACAAAACTTACACCGGTCTTCACACGACACCAAGGCAAGGTACAAAGACGAAAATAAGACAAAATCGCAAAACAAGGCTGGAGCAGAAGTTCGCAACTTCCCAGCCACCAAGACTCGCCTAACACACGGGGACAACACTAAAATTTCCTCAAATAAATTTCGTACGAGATCAAGGAAACCGGTGCACGACGCACACCGATCTTACATCAATCCGCTCAAATAAGTGACATCTTGCGATTAGCAAACATAGCAGCGGCGACCGAAACACTGGGATCAGCAAAGGTGTGCAAAAGTGAGAGAACCTACCATGGTGAAGAAGACGAAGTCGTCCAAGCACCGCAGATCGCCACTCACAGAAAAACAGAACTTATTGATAAATGCAACACAAAAACAAATTACACTCTTGTCTCTCTGTCTGTTGTGTCTCTCACCCTGTCTCCTTTCTCGCGTCTCCTCTCTCTCCCCCCCTTTTCTATCTTCCAACTTGCAAAAAAACAAACCAAAAGAAGGGTGGGAAATTTTTTTTTTTGAAGAAAACAAAAGAGAAACCGCGTGAACCGAACGCGTTGCGACACGACTTTCCGAGGACGCGCTAGTGCTCCGACAACAACAACATTCGTGCACGCACCAACCCAATCGCGCTGGTCCAACAACGTTCTCGAAGGAACAAACAACCAAGCACGCCACGAAACGAGAAACAAAGAAATTAATAATAAAAAAGGAAAAAAGGGGGAAAACAGACTTCGCCACCAACGGACGTGTGGGGTGGTGGTGGGGGGAGATATGAACGGCCCAGATCTTCAAACTTAGGGTTTCATGACGACATCGAGGGCCAATAATACTCTTCGAATATTCCCCGTTGCCATCAAACTATTAGTAAGAGTATCTCCATCAATGCTGAGTATGTGGCCGTGCACTGGAAACCTTGGATGAGGTTCATCGGTCCCAATTTCAGTTTTATGGATGGGGTTGGAAAAAAGTAATCTAGTAACTAAAACTTTGGATGTAAGAAATATGTTTTGCCCAAAGTCCTTTTTCTTGTAAAGAAGGGATGTTAAATACATACCGCCCTACTAACTTGGTTAGCAATTGACGCAATGGTTCTATGCACCACCGTTCGGTTCATGAACTCCATGCTCAATTTTGAAAACCAAAACTGAACCTGCTGGACTCAAATCTAAAACTAAGAATCAAAACCAAGAACTAGCCTTTTGAAACTATGCTTTTTTTTTCTTTTGGGAAAAACAAAAATGGAATCATGGGCTAACTAACCAAAGATTAACCAACAATTAACCATCGGTTTACTCGGATCCAGACCAGACCTATGTCTGATTTTCCAAAATCAGAACTGAAACCTGAATCATTTTTGTCCAATAACCAAACCCGGGATTTCATTTTGTTGGGAACCCAAATCTTATATATATATTCACGAAGTCTCTGTGATGGAGCTCGGGTTTCACGCCGACTGGGCCCGCCCAAATTTTATATATAAATTCATGTAGTCTGTGACGGAGCTCGGGTTTCACGCCGACCGGGCCCGCCCAAATCTTATATATAAATTCACTGTGACGGAGCTCGGGTTTCACGTCGACCGGGCCCGCTGCTAATCGGAGGGCGGAATTTCCTATTCCCAGTTTGTGGGCAAAGCTATTCTAGCGCGGAACGGAGACCCGAGATAGCCGACGTCCAGAATGGGGTGCCGGGCCGGGTCCGGTCCAGACTGTCCGTGACAGAGCTCGGGTGTGCAAGTCTGGTCGACCGGGCCTGGCTCGCCAAAAACGGGAGAGGGGCTGATTGGTTGTGACGGTGGCCAGCAGGGGCCACCCCCGTAGGTCCTGTGCGTGTTGGGCACGGGAGAGGGGCTGACTGGCTGTGATGGTGGCCAGCACGGTCGGGCTGGGCACGGGAAAATCCCTGCAGGTCCCCTGAAGTCAAACGGACAGTAGAATTTCGGCCAATGGGAAGGCCCAAGGTGCCTCGCTTTTATTCCTTTTAAGTTTGGGGGGGTGGGAAGGATTTTTTTTCCATTTTTCCTTGTTTCCCAATGTGTTTTCACGATGTTCCCTCTAAGTTCCTAATGAGTTCCCAATATGTTCCCCAAGTTCACAATGCGTTCCTCAACATGTTATGCATATAAGCACCTCACTTTTATCCCATATGCTTTGGCAAATGTTGTGGAGGACGAGGGGGACTTCACAGTGGCTGAAGGTCATGGGCACCCACTAGTGATTCTAATTTTCATACAAGTTAGGAATTGCCCAACATTGATTTTAATGTCCTTGCTTGTGAATTATAGGGGTAGGCCCAAATGAGACAACAATGTCAGCATTTTTATTTGGTGCAAAATTTTGCCAAAATAAATATATATATGTGAAATATTCAAAATAAATACATATGTGGAATTTTGGAAAGAATTTTGTTTTTTTTTTTGGGCCACATTTGGACCTTAATTTTAGTTTCACAAAATTTTCTTAAACTAGTTTTTTACTGTTTAGACAAGTTCAAAAAACTTGTTGCCAATTGACATTAAATCCCTCTTACAAGGTTTTACCAATGGCATTACATTAGAAAGAAAATATCACTACATTACATTATGTATTTTGGATTGGTCAAGCCTTGACCCATTATGTTGGGTAAGGCACTAAATGAACATGCATTAAGGTGAGCTTGGTGATGCACCCAACATAATGGGCAAGACTGAGACTATAAATCACAAGCAAGTTTAGGATTAAAATTATGTATGTTTATTACATAACTATGAAAACTTATGTTTTTGTTTGCATAAATATTTTTTCACCTTTTTATTGTTTATGTATAACTAACGTGCCACATCATTTTCTTACCATGGATTTGACATAAACCATACCAAAACCTTTCAAAATTAAAATATTAATTCCTTTCACAATTTTATTCCATAAAATTTTACATTCACACAATAACTTATTTTCCTATCAAGTGAAGGTGTTTCCAAAGATCATAAATACCCATTTAAATACATTAACCAAAAATAGATTAAATAATAAATTTTTGAAAGTTTACACATCACATGGCTTTTCATGTGATTTCACATGCATAATAAAATGACAAAGACTTTTCACATAAATTATCACATGTGAGTCAATGCACAATAACGTGCCAAAGATTTTTCACATGAATTATCATGTGAAAGTCAAGCACATTAATTGAAACTATGATCAAATCATTATTAAACTATCAAATTCACCTAATAAGTAAATCACCAAATTTAACATTTAAATAACTACATAGGTAATAGTCAAATTACATCAAGTTATATCACTCTCAAATTCATTATGGATTTCTTCTTTGGAATCACATATCTAAAACCTTTTTCAACTTATTATGATTAATGTGATCTGGATATGGTGAACCATCAACATTTTCAAGTTCATAATATCCATTATCACTAAACACCTTCTTGATAACAAAAGGTCCAAATGACCTGGGCAACAATTTTTTATAAGTCATGTGATGATGCAAATGTCAAACATCATGACAATGTCACCTTATTTGAACTCTTTTTTTCCCATTTTTTTGTCAAAAACTTTCGTTTGTTGAACCTAAATAACTTCAATGGATTAGTGGGTTGTCGTCTACAATTCATCCGACTCATTAAATTGCAACAATTGATGGTGTTGGGATTCATAAAAAAAAAGTATCATCATTGTGGCACTGCACAAAATCATTAATTCTAGCTCAATGGGTAAAAGCACCTCCAGCCCATAGTCAAATGAAAAGGTGAATACCATGTGGCAATTTTGTATGTGGTGTTGTAAACCCACACAACATGTTGGATCTTCAAATCTTAATCACAAATGTTTATATGAACCTAAACTTGTTTTGAATTATTTAATGTTGAATTTAACCAAAGGCTACAATAGTTTATAAAATTCAACATCTTCGAAAGAATAAAAATGATGATAAGAAAAAAATGATTCTATTCATTCTTATGTTTAAAGTTTAAAGGGTAGTAATTTTGTCTAGGGGGAGCCACAAAACATTCCTTCCAACTTTACTTTTTTTTAAATTTATAAACATTGATTAAATATAAAAAATGAATGGTTTTTGAGAGCCATGATTTTCCATTGTTTTCATTAGGTCCACCTTAAAGGGTGAAAACTTACTAGGGTGGAATATAACTTCTTTGTTCATTAATAGTCCAAAATTAAATCAATTTCTAAAAGAAGAAAAGGTCCTATTGCTTATAATGTAATTCCTAATAGAATTAAAACATTTTCTATGTCTAACTTTAAATAACCTTGCGATGAATCTTCTTATAACTAATATTTTAAAAATGACTTGAAATGCTTTGAAAATGACATAATCATGGTTAATCATAATTTACACATTTACGTAATCATATGCACAACAAATTTTTGGGCATAAATTTTTTATGTCAAATTGTAAATTATGAGTTTGAAAATAATTTTTAAAAATGATAACCAATGCAATTTTACCATGTCATTAATCAATTATTTTAAAACATTTTAAACAAAGGGGGGCAAATGTTTTAGTGTGTCTTCACCCATTGATTAAAATATGTATGCATATTTTGGTGAACTATGCATTTGGGCTTTGTTTTAAACTATATATATATATATAATGTTTTGTGAAGTTTGCATACCTTGTTTGATCGGTTTATAATTTCAAAACTTGAAAGTTGTTTTATAAAGTAAACAACATTTTCAATATAATATGGAGAAATGTAATCTTGACATCCATATGATGAAGTTCTCACTTTTGATTCCTTGTAAAGACTAATATTATTTTTATGGTAACCCATTTAATCACTAGAGAAAAGGTATCTTGAAAATGAATGCCCTTTACTTTTAATAACCAACTTAATTTTGAATTTTGCATCATTGTTTTGAGCATATTTGATTATGAGATCATAAGCGAAATCTATCTTGTGCTTAACATTTATAAGCCTTTGAGTGTTGCTCAATGCTTACAAATCTTCATTTGAATTCATTACAATTTAAATTCCAACTTTCCTCTCTCTTGCTTGTGTACATGGATATATTCACTATCATTTAGAAAACTTTCAAGTTTATTAATTCTAGTTTGTCACTTGAATAAACATTCTATGAAATCAAATAAGTTGTAAAACTTCTATAGGTTTCTTATTGTGAACATAAAAACCAATTTGTAACAATTCAACCCAAAAATGCTCGCGGAATTTTCCTTGTGTTGCAATGCATCTAACAATTTCAAGAAAATTTAAACATATTCATCTGTTTAATTAGTTCATTTTGTTGTGGGGTGTATGGTTGATTAAATTCCTTCTTGATTTTTGTAGATATGTAAAAATCATAAAATGATGTAGAAGAATATTTTCCTTCGTGAATGGTCTTCAAAGTTTTGACTTTTTTGCTTGTTCAGTCTTTTACAAACATTTTGAACTTTTTGAAAACATCTAAAGTTTGATTTTTAGCTTTTAAAAAAAATACTCAATTTTTGTGTGTGTTGAAGTCATCTATAAAAGGTAATGAATTATTTTGAACCCCCTATAGATTTGACTCGAAAAAAGACCATAATGGATATATAGAATTTCTAAAATCACATGGTTCAATATATCCTCAACTTTCATAAAAGGTTTAAAATCATTTAAATTTTTTTTAGAGTGTATTTTTATTTTCAGTATAATCTTACATGTATTATATATATATATATTTTAACATCACATAAATTAAATAAAAAATATGTATTTTCATCCTAAGACACTTAGTGTAAAGTTTGGGATCTACATGTGTTAAACAACTATTTTGAGGGGGGTATTACATAATTGTCCAACCTATTTTTATCACACATTATATATATATATATAAGCCATCCTATATTAATTATAATGCACTATTTCATATTATTACATACCATATATTATAATTATATTCATTATTTGAATAAAATGTACCTTATTTTAAAACTAATTAACTTATAATTTTTCCCATAAACCAATATATTGCACCATATATTTCAACTCGTGTATGTTTAATTTAATTTTACTAATGTGCTTGTGGGATTTTCTTCAACAATTGACTTATTCATGTAGTGGGTTATCATAATATTCAAAAGCATTATGAAAATTTTCCTTAATAATGACATTGTTGAAGTTCATAAGTGCATCACCTAAAAAACAATGTGAAGTGACACACATTTAAGGGGTCCCCCATATAGTGCTTTCATCCTATGACATGTCTAATGACATTCAAATAGTATCAAAAAATATTGTCAATAGTTTTTAGCAAGGTAGGTTTCAAGTCATGCATCATCATTGTCTTTTGAATCTTTTTTAAACAAGTAGTTGCATTCATGAAATTAATAGCCAAAAGGGTCACAAAGACAAACTCTTTATAACCAATGGATTCATTAATCAAATTGGTCATTTAAGGAGAATATTTTTAGAACCATGATTTACAAGCTGCCAAAAAAATTGTTTAAATTTTTATGGCACAAGAAGATGTTGTATTATATTATTATATAGATATGTATTTTACAAACATTTTTATAAGTACGTGATCAATCTGATCAATAATATCATGACTCAAAATGATGTTGGAATATACTATTATGTATGTTTAAAAAACCTCCCCAAAATATATCATGTTTAAAGAAATTTCTTAGAAATAAAAGTTTTTTACAATGTTTAAAATATTTGGTTAAAATGTTTGATTTGAACGACTTTCAACATTAGTACAATTTTTGATACTAAAACATGAAAAGTTTAGCAATGTTTACATTTTCTTTGACTCCTATTTATGTGAATGCACCCAAGACCTATGTAAATTTTTTTTATAAGACTTGATCAATCCATTGATTTCGAAGCCAACTTACAAACTTAAATAGTGGTTACCAAAAAAATGGTTCTTAATAGGAGAATGCACCCAAACTTGTCTTTTTATTTTGTTTTATTTTGAATGTAGAATGAATTTTGTCCAATGGACTTGTTGTTTTTCAAAAATGTGTTGAAATTTCAAATCAAATTCTTGGATCTTGTTTACAATCCTTCAAGCTTCACACTCTCATTCCCAATAGCCATTTGCTTTGTAATGTCAGTAGTTTATGACTTGTTGTTGGTGGCTTTGACACATTATTTTCTCAATTTCTTTTGATTCCAACTCCTTGTATTGTTCCAATTGTTATTCAATTGTTTTTAATTGCCTTCAACTCATCAAGATGATTAGTTGTTGTCTTTATTTCTATAGGAGTTTTGTGGTGAACATGCTTCTCCCTCTAACTAACCACAATTTTTTCATGTATCTCTAATTGCATCTCTTCATTTAGTAGCCTAGTTTCAATATATTAAACTTTTGGTAACCAATACTTAGGTTTGTAGGTTGGCTCCTACCTTCTTACTTACTTTATGTTAAGTGGTTACCAAGAACTCCAAAGTCCACATGATTTGAAGTTAACAAGTCCTTATTCACATCTTGGTGTCAAAATGTGTCTTATATTAGACTCCAACTTCCAAAAGCCTAAACTATAAGTGTGTCAGAAAAAAATAAAAATGCCCATTCGGCCAATAGGTTGATAAACACAGAAATAAAGAACACAATAATTATTGATGTGTGAATATGTCAAGAATTTTTTAATAGTGATTTTGGAAAACAAATTGTTGACGGTAGGCAAAACCATGATAATGGCCATATTACAACTATAATCAGATATGATGTGAGACCAATAGGAATGGAATACAAAAAGTTGCTAGAAAATGCATACCTATTGTTGTTTCATTCACTATGAATGGAAAATTGAAGTTCATCCATTTGCCATCCATTAAATCACACTCATTACAATGGGCAAAAGGTTTTAAAAATGAACTCTTCTTTGGAGAGGAACTTTCATGACATGAGTTAAAACAACTTTTGAAAAACTTAATTGGGTTTCACTTCCCTAGCTAACCCGTGGTTAGATTGGTTTACTACCTACCCTAGTAACAACCCACTAGCCCTGACCTATGAACTAACCATCCACATGCCATCTACTTACCCTGTAGCCACCAATTTTCCTACCCACCTACCTACTACCTATGTGCCAGACCCATCCTTTACACAGGATAGGTTTGCATGGACTCATTTGGGTTGGGATATTGTGTCTAGATCACAAAAGGGTTTAAGATCCAAGTATAAAAGACAAAGGAGAAGCTTGAAGGAATGCATGAGAACTTAAAAACTTACCAATTGAGGTACCGGCTTGCACTCTGCAACAATGGTTGAGACAGATACGCCCCAACAGTGAAACCAGCTACTACAAAATAAGGCAACCGAAGGAACTCCTTGTAATAGTCTGCTGGCAACTTTTGTCGGCCATCTATAATAGCTGCAAATGGGATAACAGAGGTTCGTTGTTTCAATTGTTGAAAGGATTCCCCATATCGCTCTGCAAGCCTTTTGTCTCCATGCCATACACCAAAGAGGTGATGTGCCACTAGCCCTAATGATGTTGCAAGTGTGAAAGAACTGCCTATCCACAGTGTGTGCGCAAAACACCACAGCACTTGTCCCACCATCTGCTTTCCATGCAGTGTGATTGATCAGCACTCTAATAAACTAAACCACCATTTCTTTAGTCTGTTTTGCAAACATTGGAGGACAAATTTTCCGGGTCCTGTTATTTTGTGTCTGTGAAACATTCTAATATGCTAAGTTTCCATGATCTAAGAGGCAAAAAAAGTTCATCTCTTTGGAATGAGGCTGAGAGTTGGGTCTTATCTGAAAATGGGAAATTGGTTTAAAGCAACAAGGTCCTTACGATGTCTTCATTCAGCTTTCCAACTACAGACTTGATATACTCAGCATTTTAAGGAATTTGAAGTTTAGGAATTTGACACAGCTACTTGTATCTATATTGTAGGCTTGCACCAATTTCACAAGAAAGAATATCACCTGTGGATGCCTTGTGATACGCATGATGCCAGTTTCCCACATACGCATCTTGGGTTTGTCAACGGCTGCTACCTCCAGAAGATTGAAGGTGGACGGGTACAGGAAGAAGAAGGAAACAAAGGATACTACCCATACCAGCTCATGCACGCCGGGAACAGTTTGTACTTGCCACAGTTGAAGTCCATCAGACCGATGATTGATGAAGTACACCTGCCCCACCATCAATCACCCTTCAGCTCCAACAAAATCTTTTTCTAGATAACTCCAACTCCAAAGGTCAGCAACATGTGTGGTTGGTCACATGTGGGGCTGATCCCACAAATGAACGTCATGACATCACAAGAGGAAGCTGAAAGATCCAAAGGATTACTGCAAAGTCATAGAAGTGCTCCTTGAAATCGGATGGAGATTGCAGAATTGCATACCACAGCAGAAACTGCCAGTGGAAGGGATAACACTGCATACAAGACTCGATAAGCACGCTCACCAACCAATTTCTCGCCTTCTCCTCGCAAACTTGCCAGGCCACTATGGACGAGTGCAAAAATAAACAGAATGATCAAGATCACCACCTGTGTTTTCCATAGTCACACAACATATGGAATTTGTAAAACTGTTGTTGTGTCTCAGGAGAGAGCAAGTCTGAGTTATTGTACTGCATCTGAAATCCCAGAAGCAAATGACAATTCACCTAAGGTCCAATGTTTTATATTGGTGCAAGAATACATATGGAGAAAGAAGAAGCTTGGGAAGTATCAAGCTTGGGTAGTACAACTGCACCCTCAATCCAATGCAGAAAGTTGAAGCTTAACAATTTACATTCACCTACTCCAAATCTCTTGGACAACTGCCTGCATGAAAGGTTAATCCCTCATTGCAAGAGGGAAGAAGGAATCGGGTTTACCTCATGGCTGCTGGATACAGAAGAAACTGCATCGATAAATGCCCCGCCATAACCAGTATTGGGATCAATCCATAGCACATACAGGGCTGTCAGAGAGACACCGAGAATCAATGTAAAGAGGAGCCAGGATGAGGTCTTTTGGTTGCTTGGATCAAAGACAGCAGCATCTTCACCAACAACAAGCTGTAAGTCTCCAGCTCCAACAGATCCCCCATCTTCATTGGTAGTGGCAGAAGAATTTTCGCTGGATCCAGAACCTGGAGATGATGATGATGATGGCACAGCAGCTGCTCGTTGTGAGGAAGATGAGGATGATGAATCTTCTACACTTGCTCTTGCCTCTGAACTCCGCCTCCTTGTATTACAATATCCCTGCATGACGAAATGCACGTTGTGTCTTAGACCTAAAAACTGCTTTTGATCTTTGGTGATTGATTCCCTTGAATGAATTTGAAGCAAAAAAAATGATGAGTGTTGCGACAACAAGAAATCCCAACTTCATGATCAGGAGCAGATGAGCAGAACGAGGAACAAACGAAAATGGAGCTGGAAAAAAAGGTATGAGAAATCATCATGAATATTGGCTACTTACAACATGATACACAAGACGGCGCGTCGTCCGAGGTACGAAGAGATGAGTTGTTGACTCCAGAACCTCAATAGCCTTCCCAGTAGAGTGTACAAGTGCAGCAGAGCGAGAAGCTTGCGGAGTCGTCGTCCGAAGCCCAGTTGTGGAGAAAGAAGCGTGAATTGGGTTGTTGAGTGCCAATGAGCACAGAAGCTGCACACCCCTGCAGGACGACGCCATCGCTGCAAAAAGCTCTCAATCCTCTCAGAACTTCCTTTCACAGACACGCCCAAGCACACGCACACAAACACCGGCAATAGGCAGAACAGTTCGGGGTTTTACGGTTTAGGGTTTTTCGGGGTTCTGGAGATCAGTGAGCGGATCATTGCTGGGGGGAGGAGGAGCATCATCCAGAAGAATCTTTTTTGTTGTTGTAAGTAGTACTGACGACTGGTTTTGAGAGTATCCAGAATTTTTTTTGGGGGGTCCGATCCCTGGGAAAGGGCTTTATGAGAGGGTGGGAGTACCGGAGGCGACGATGGAGGAGCGGATAATGAAGATGTTGGAGAAGATGGGTTGGCGTTTGCAACCTTCAGCTATGCCTTACATTCTTCAGCGGTTGCAGCAGGAAGAGGAAGAAGAAGAAGAGGGAGCTCGAGTAGAAGAGAAAGACAAGAAGAATTGGGAGAAGAGAGTGCACAATAAGCTTTTGGATATGGATATGATTGTGGTGGGTGCACGCTTCTTGCCTGATCCTCACTCTCTACTTCAGCTCCACAGCCTACCAACAACTCCTTGCGTCTTGCAGGTACCCCACTCATTCATTCAGTCATTCATTCATTCATTTCTTCAGTCCTCACCTCTCAGAGCTAGCTAAATCCCCCACAGAAACTGGACATATGAAGAATAGTGAAATATTCTCAGAGAGAGATGAGACTCACTCAGTCTCTTTCACAAGGGGAAGGAATCAGCTTGAATGTTGCTGCTTGTATTTTGGGATGTTGCAGGTGGGTTCTGTGAATGACATCAGTCAGAGCAGCCACAGTCTAGGGCATACAGGAAGGCTTCTGCGCTTGCGCCTCACTGATGGTCATTTGTGGCTTACAGCTGTTGAGTATCACCCCATTCCATCACTCTCTGTGGATATTCCTCCTGGCACCAAGGTACCCCTGCTATCAACCAATTCTTGCATGCTGCTTATTTTCTGTCCTGCTTTGACTTGCAGATCTTTTGTCATGTCTGAATTTTTTTCAGAGGAAACTCAAGGATTGTAGCAACCTTGCATCAGTTCGCATCTTCTACTGCTGCAGAAGCAAATGTGGGCATCTCAAGGCACTGGCACATGATGCACACAAATTGATTGAATTGTCAATGCTTCTCTTTTCTTGACCTGCTTCATCATTCTACGTTTTTCATTCAAGACATGAATTTACCTGATGACAGACATTGCAAGTGGGGGGAGCTGGGGATGTGTGGGGGGGGTGGGGGGGTGTGGAGTGTAGGTTGTGCTCCAAGGTGCAGTGGCTGTACATAGTGGGATTGCACTTCTCGAGCCAAATTCAATTCGTGTGGAAGGGGGTCATGTGGCAGCATTGCATGAGGCATGGATGATGCAGAAGAAGTATTCAGGGAGCTTGGCTCGTGCTTCCTTGGATGGTGTAACAGGGCCACCCCCCTTTCGTGCCTTGCCCATTGGGCTTAAGGGAGCCCAGGTGGCCTCAAATCCAACTAGCCATCCTGGTGAGCACACCTCTCATGACAAGCATTTTGCTTATCTGACAGTTTCCATGACATTCTATGACAGTCTGTAACAGCAACTTGGAGCCAAATATAGAAGGCACAGATCTTTGATTTTAAGTTTTTGGGTAAAATCCTGGTCTTTGGAGGATTCAGCATCAAGGAAATCAAAGAGTACACTTTGCAGTTTGTTTTTCACAATTTTTAGGGCATGTTGCATGAACCTAGAGAGGAAAGAAAATTTGTTTTGGTGACAGAGTTAGGTTTGCTCAAGAGAATAGTTATTGGTTTTTGTTCTTTCTACAGGTGCGGCGTCAATCTCCACATCAACATCACCTATTGTCAGACCCATCCAATCCTCACAGGAAAGGGTTGAGATTGCAGCCCAAAGTGCGAGTATGACAGGAACTGTTGCTGCCAAGCTACCCAACCCTCGCATCGGACCAAGAACAGGGCCACAGGCCGGACCAGAAGTGTCTGCTGCTCCAAGTAGAAAATCAGAAGCCAGTCACCCACAATCCATGCCAATGGATAACAATCTGATGGATCAACTTCAGCCACAGACAATTGCTTCAGCCTCACTTCATGAACCTGTGGCATCATCAGATGCACAATCAGGTAATGACTGGTGCACATTGCCAATTCAGGCTATCTTTGTCTTCTTCTCTATTACTATTTTCAGCTCCTCCAGATTGGTCAGCATTCTGGTCTGTTACTGAAAACATTGAGTTTTGAGAGTATGGGAAACACCTTACATGGGTCTATCAATCTTCAGAACTGTCCGGAATTGCTGGAGATAGAGGTTCTGCATCTGATGGTCTCACTGTAGCACAGATTTTTCAGCAAGTGTGTGTGTGTGCATGGCAAAATCTGCAGGGGATGCTGGAGATGGGAGGTTGAGAGCAACCTTGAGTGCAGAGGTGCCTGTGCAGAATCGGCAAGCAGCACAGAAGCTTTTAGAGAGAAGGAGTGATTCTGGATTTGGGGTGGAGAGAGGTTCTGCCAGGGGGCGTGGAAGAGGTTCACACAAAGGGGGCCGACATGCATCTGACGACCAGGATGAGCGGGTGATGACGCTTGATGAGTGGGAAGCCCTGAAGGCCACTTCTAGTTCTCCTGCAACTCCAATTCTTAGTGACCAGGAGCTTGCGTGGAGGTTACAACAGCAGTTTAATTTGGAGGAGTCACAAGTAAAGCTCTAACCTTTCACT
The DNA here is from genome assembly GCA_963921925.1 of Sphagnum tenellum. Classification (NCBI taxonomy): domain Eukaryota; kingdom Viridiplantae; phylum Streptophyta; class Sphagnopsida; order Sphagnales; family Sphagnaceae; genus Sphagnum; species Sphagnum tenellum. The sequence continues at coordinate 20,685,856 of OY998144.1, forward strand.
GCTTGTAATGTTGAGATGGTATCTTGTTGCTGCTGATTCATTCTCAGATCCCATCCATTCCACTCTTAAGACTTGCAACTCCAAAGATGCACCACTCAAGCATGCAATAATAGATTAAGTTTGACCTATCCTCTTGTGACACTCAGCTGCAATTATGATTAGCCTCTTATAAGATTAGTAGCTCAGATGAAACTGCTGCTTATGGCATTGGAGCATGAATTGTGGCAATAACAGGGAGGACAGAAGCCAAAGGAGCTGGATGCAGCTGAACAGCTTCGATTAAGTATGTTCAGCTTTGCCAGTGACTCAGCAAGTAGGGGAGAAAGCAGTAACAGGGGTGGTGGTCGTGGCAGGGCCCGTGGTAGGGGTCGGGGCCGCAGACATAGATGATTGAAAGGACGGCCCATTCTTTCTTCCCCCCCACTTTCTCACAAGAACTGATATCAAAAGATGAGAATTCAAAATGGCTGCTGGGGGTTATCTAATGAGACAAATGTGCAACAGCAACAAACAACACTCTGGTCACACCACCCTTTTTCCCCTTGTGTTGTTCAACCAGGGTGGGTTTTCAGTTGCTTTGTTGAGTGCTATTGGTTTCAAGGACACACACAATTGATAACAAAAAGTCTGCAGCAATAAATATATCAACAAGAACTGTGCAATTGCATGTACCCAAGAGTTTGTTTGCTATAAGAAAAATGTTTGCAAGAACTCTGCATGTTGTACCACATAATCACCATTACATTCTTGAATTATTCTGGAATGTTCAAGCATAGTAGTAGGATGATGTCGTCATCATTATCATCGAGATCCCTTCTTTGATTCTACAATCTAAGAAGGAAGCTGTGCTCTGCTGCAATCCAAGAAGCTGCAACTATCATCATCCTCTGTTGATTCTACAATCTAAGAAGCTGTGTGCTGCTGCTATCTTAGAAGCTCTGACTATGGATCTCATCATCATTCCTCTATTGACCCTACAATCTCTGAGGCTGTATGCTTCTGCTGCAATCTAAGAATCTGTGCATGTGTTCCTCCTGAAAGCCAACAAGAAGCTTCTTCACATCTGGGTCACTGAACACTTTCTCCTCCCTTTCCACATCTCATGAAACAGATTTGTTGTTTGTTGCATTACCCAGTTGGTGATGTGTGCTGCCACTGATGATGATATAAGCAATTTTGGTCCACAATAGCCTTTTGTGATGATTGTCGAGACACGAATGACGATGATGCAGACAAAATTCCCTTTCTAATTCCCACGCCACGTGTGTTTCAGCTGCACTGTACAGCAGAAGAGTCCCGAGAGTCCTGCAGCAGCAGCTGATGCACGTTCTTCTTCTTGTTGCACATGATGTTCACTTCGTCCAGTGGGTGCCCCGTGAGTACTACTTCCAGCAGCTGAATTTTGCTGCAATTCAGCTACCTGCCTGCCTGCCTGCTGATCATGCGTTGCAGCTGTAAAATTTTTCAAGCTGCTGGCTTCAACAACAAGTTTTGTAACAAAGATTGCTGCATCTGAACAGCAGAACCTCTGGAAGAAGAAGGTGGTTTTGACTCCTTGGACTGTGTTTCTGATCTGATTGTTTCGCAATTGGGTTCTTCTCTAAAACTAGCTATGCACAAAATCTTCAGAAGCTTGAGTGATTGACGAGCTTGTTGAGCAATTCGGGAGCTGAAGCTGCGAGGAAGCTGGAATGATAGTCTATTTGAGACCTGTATGCTTAGTCCTGATCTCTTCTTGCTCTAGCAGCTGGGGGTTCTTGAAGATAGCTTGCTGAATCTGATCAGCTGGTTGCCTGAGCAATTGTGTCGTTCACTCCTGAAATCGGAAAGAAGAAACGGAAGATTCGGAAGTGTGAGAGAATCGTTGAAGAAGTGACTTCCAGCTACAGAAGAAACCATCCATCATCATGTTGAGTTCGTGGTCTTCGAGCTTAGCTATTCCAGGTTCAAGTTCTAGATGTACACTACAGCAGCAGAACGTGGTTGCAGGATCGACTACACCGCCGCTTGCAGTTGCTGCAGCAGATACAGCAAGAAGAAGACGAAGAAGAAGCGAAGGATTCATGAGCATCGGAGGAACAGGAGCCAAAAGAGCAGAGATCGAGCTTGATCAGAAGCTGCATGAGAGTGACCAATTAGTCCAAGTCTCATCAGCTTCCAAGGATTCCATCAAGCAGATCAGAAGAGACGCAGGTGTGGCGTTGTTGAACAAGAGTGCAGCAACAGCTCAGACCAGCGTGAAACAAAGCCTGGATGACACAGCTGCTGTATGGAGAACAAGGGAATGGCTGTTGGACGAAGCTCGGGATTTCATGGCACAGGCCGTCGACGACAGAGGAGGACCCCCGAGGTGGTACTGCCCTGTAGAAGCTGCAGGCTTCCCAGAGAATGCTCCTCTTCTTCTCTGCCTTCCAGGTCTGTACAAACCTCAACTTCTACTTCTTCTTCTAGTCACCACCATCAAAGTCTTGGATCAAGATCATAGTTTCTCTTGCACAACTCATGAAAGATTCTTGCAAATTATGCAAACCCTAGCAAGACCCCAAGAGCTTCTTCATCTTACAGTTGTAAACCCATGTCTCTTCATGCTTGATAGTTGAATCTGCAAACACTGTAGTAGATCTTCATGCTTCATGGCATGCAGCTTGAGCGTTGAATCTGCAAAGTACTGTAGTGCTTCATGATGCTTCATGGAAGCCTAGCTTGATGGTTTCTGCTGCAAGTACTGTAGGTTTTCATGAAACTTAGCTTGATGGTTGAATCTGCAGGTACTATGATCTACCTTCATGCTTTGTGGACAGTTTGATGGTTTCTGCAAATTGACTGGTATATCTTCTCTATAGCTTTTCGTGCATGATCCAGTTGCAGACAATGTGAAAAACCCTAATTGAGCACATCCAGGATGGTTGTTGCAGACATCATTTCCAACGGATTGAGCATCAAACTGCATCAACAAAAACTAGCAAGGTACTAAGTTTGATCTAATTGGGCTTCTTCTCTGGGCAGAGACAAACCCAAATAGACAACAAAAAACTCAGGACTTCTAAAATGCATTTCTAAGCTTACTGTAACAAAAAAGCTTCAAGTTCAGGAATGTTTTTTGCTTGTTGTATGTGACAACAGTTTGATTGAAATTTTGGGCATACTAGATATTTATATGTACACTTATCTACACCCCCACGGTGGGAATCGCTGCTGCTGATGAAGTAATGGGGGGGAGGGGGATTTTACCAAATGGATGCAGACTGTTTGAGGTGCGGTGTCTGCATGTTCCGTTTTATGATCAAACTCCATATGACAGTAAGAACTTTGCAATGCAAACCATCTACAGTTTCTTCCTGAGCTACAAACTTGAAGTCACTGTTCGTCTCAGACTCTTCAAGGATTGAAAGATTTCTTCTCTTGAAAGGCAAAGAAAGAAAGTGGGAATTCCCAGATTGAATGGTTCTTCCACAGTGCTGCATGATTATCATGAAATCATGTGACATTAGCTGACATAAAAATTCCATGGGTGCACCCCATTGCTGCAGGTTTACTGGAACAAGTGGAGGCAGTGATACAAGAAGAACAAAGCTTCCAACCCAACAGGACCATTTACTTGATGGGACAGGGATATGGAGCATTGCTTGCACTCTTGCTTGCTGCTCACAATCCTGATCTCGATCTCGTCTTAGTCCTTGTTGACCCAGGTGGTGAAAATTCTTTTCCTCTGCCATACTTCACTCCAGTCAGCCAATTTCCTTCTAAATTGATTTATGTTTCCTTCTGTACCTGGGGTGTGTTCTGTACTCTATCTATTTCTTGGGGTTTAGTGTGCCATTCCCCTTTTCTTTAACTTCTTCATTCTTTCTTTCTTTTAGATCTCAAGCCTCATTCTGACATGATGGATCTTATGTGTTTGGTGGATTGCCTGACAGCAATATGGTGTGATGGCTACCAAGTATTGTCACCATTTCAATCGTTGCTTGAAGCAGTCACACCCGGTCCCATCTCTCTAAGTTTACCCTTCCTCTTCTCCTTGACATTTGGTTAGGACTCATCCCCCATCTTCTCATCATCATTCCATGTCTCTCTAGTTTAAAGTCTTCAGAAAAAAAGATTGCATAATCTGTATTCTGTTGAATGCACATGCTCTACAAAGCTTGAGAGAAAACCTAATTCAACTGAGAGCTTCAATGGTAGTGGCACCATTCGAGATAGAAGAAGAAGACCAGTCACACCCGTGATGCTCAAGACCCCAAGTTTAGAAGAGAGTCATCAGCTGCAATTTCAAAGGCTTAAATTCTTGTGGGTCACTATGGCAGGGGACTTGGCAAGTCTAACAAAGGCAGTGAATATGATGGATTCCTCCTCTGGCCCACAGTTGAAACAAGTGCAGCAGCGTGCAGTATTCTTGAAAGATTTGCTTCAGATTCTCACGAGTGTAAGTTTGCACAGATTATTGCAATTGTACAGATGAAAAATAGATTATGTTGTGCACATAGCTGTTGGACTTCCTTGACAGTTTAGGGGTTTAGGCTTTAGGGTTTATTACAATACAGACACATCTTTTGCTTTCTAGTACAAGACAGACACATCCCAATCTCAACATTTAGAGCTTCCAACACTAACTAACTAACTTGGCTGAACAACAACATCCCTGAGAACAAAAGATGAAGTCCCCGCCTCCTTTGATAACAACTACTTCAAGAGAATTTGAATAAATGTGAGATTGTAAAAATATGGTGCAGACAGCCACAGCCAGGTGGTCCAAGGCACAGTGTCAATGGAAGGTTAAACAGCTACAGCTTGCTGCCTACAGTGCAAACCGACAGTTGGGAGAAGTTAAGGCTGATGTCCTCTTGCTAGCTAGGTATGTACCACAGATGATGATTCTTCTGCCAGTTTCAAACTGACATTTTCAGAGTGGAATAAATTCTCCATGTGAGAGGGCGAGAGAGCTCTGAGTTTGAGGTTTACAATTCAGTTTCGCTTGGCAATCTACTAATTACTCCTCATCAAGAGACCTCTGAGGTGATGGCACTTTGAAACTCAGAGTTTGATAATAAGTAAAAAATGAGAACAGTTGCACTTTGGATCTGTTAGTTTGTTTGAAGATAACCTATTTTTGGGTTAGGATTTTTTCTTATGCTCATGTGCATAACCAGAAATTGTGTTTTTCTTTCAGTGGGAAGGAACAAAATGTGACGGTGGCAAAGAAGTTGAAGCAGTTCCTTCCTTCATGTACCGTGCGCATCTTCAAAAACTCCAATTCGGCCCTTCTCTTGGTAACCTTCCCATCACCTCTTTTTAAGTGTCAACAAAGCTCTCTAATTTCTTCTTGTTGTGGAGGAAAACCTACCCACAACACCCACTATTTTCCATCTTGTATCATCTGAATTTTGAAAGATTCATTGGTATTCAGCTATGTATGTTTTAGATGAATGTGTGGGTCAAGAACATATGGTCGATGATCAATGCACCATAAAATGGTAAATAATAAACTGAGCTCATGTATCGCACAAACTTCATGTATCACATAAACTTTGATAAAATTTTGGAAACTGGTTACATTTTCAATGGTTCATGACTTTCCTTTGTACCAGAACTTGTTTTTATATTCATATTTTAGTATCAATTTTCTTTGACAAAAACCCACATCCTTTGTCACCAGGATGAGCGTGTGCAGGTGTCAAGTTTGATAAAAGCAACAAATATGTATCGTGTCTCAAAGTATCGTGATATTGCTCTTGACTATTTACCACCTACTGAGGATGAAGTTAAAACCTTCCATGAATCACACATCAGGCATGTTTTTTTTCTTCATCTGCTGCAGTGCAATGTGCAAAAAAAAATCTACTACAATAATATGTCATTTTTTCTGCTCAAGTTTTTTAATCACTAAAATGTGTGCTTATTTGGGCATGTATATGTGAATCTGATCATCCATTGAGGTTCTATTCTCTTTCTCATGAGAAGAGAGAGTATCTATTAAGAGCCGAAGGTAAAAATGACATCCTGCAAAAAAACTGACAATTTTCTTCCTTCTTCCTGTTTGTGCCTTTCACAGAATTTTGAAGCAGCTCTTTAGTCCCATCTTTTTTACTGTGGGGAAAGACAGCAAGATGAAAAGAGGTTTGCCTCAAATAACAAAGGAGCATCCAATTCTCTTCATTGGCAATCACACATTTGTGGGATTGGATTTGGCTATCATTGTGAATGCATTTCTGGAAGACCAAAATGTGATGATACGGAGTCTAGCTCATCCCGCTCTCACTGCAGGTAATTATAAATGCAGCACCAAGTGTCCCTTCACTATTCTGCCTGATAACAAATTCAAGATTTTGATGTATCATCACCATTTACATCCACTCAGAAAAAACCTATGTCGTAAGGGCAAGTTACAGAAATTAAACAAAGACTTGTCAGAGTGATTCCAGTCAACAGTTTGTGCCAAGATGGTGTAGATAAAATGCATTGAAATGCAAAAAATTAGAGAAAAATAGAGAGAGCACATGCATATGTGAAGAGGGATGTATGACAAGAGTATGTGACATTATGGAAAATCAAGCAATGAGATTTTTGCACTTTTTTGTCTGTGTATTGTACAGATGTGGCCAGAGGTTTACAGGAATCAGGGATACAAGATGTAGCCCGTTTGTTTGGGGCAGTATCTGTTACTGGAAGCAACTTATACAAGCTCATGGCAGCTCATGAGGCTGTCCTATTGCTTCCTGGCGGTGTGCGTGAAGCATTGAAGTCAAAGGTTTGATATAACAAGAATGCTCCCCCTCATGCTGCAGATTTCAAGCACTAACCCTCTCAAGGAAAGAGGTATCCTGAGGAAGAGGTTTAGGGTTTAGGGATCTATCACATTCAAGAACGATAACCCAAGTTCTTCTCTATCTTTTGGTCCCATTTAAACTCTAATTCTCTCTATCCCATTGTCTGGAAGCATTTGTAAAATGTTGTGTGCTTTGAATACAGGGAGATGCATATAAGCTTCTCTGGCCAAAGAAGGCAGAGTTTGTAAGAACAGCTATTCGCCATGGTGCTACCATAATCCCTGTAGCAGCTGTTGGTGGTGACGATTTTATTCAGGTATTGCAAGTAAAACAAAAGCTTAAATCTTTTTCACTCAAGCATGCATAACAGGGGACTCAGCTCTAGCTCCTGTTGATGTCCTCAAAGGAAATGACATAACAGATTGACCTTCAAGATATATATCTTTGAAGGAGAATTGCATAACAAATTGACCTCTGACATATATATCCTTGAAGGAAAATCACATAACAGATTGACATATTATCCTTGAAGGAAATCACATAACAGTTTGACCTTTATTCTATTTTGACATGCACAATCATGTATCAAGCTGAAGATTGTTGTTGCCCTGGGTTTCATCAAACTGGTGGGCATGTAATTGGGAGGACAGATTTTACTGGATCAAGAGCAGGTGCTGCAGTTCCCTGTCATAGGAGAAATTATCCGCATTATGGGAGCCAATATGCCCCATGCAAGGTAAAGACCATGATGCACTACAACCTCAACGTTTCATGAAAGGTTGCATGAGATTTGTGTCATGTCACAACATGATTGTGCTAATAGAGAATGTCTGGATCCAAGTCAATTATCCCTTGTTGGTGCATAGTAATATATAGTGGTGCAAATCAGCAAGATTATTCAACCATTGTGAACTATGATCAGCATGGCTCAGTTTTCCACGATTTCCATCTCTCAATATGCTACAACTTTTTTCCCATCTGCTAAGAAAGAATTTGGGTTTAGGAACTAACCCATATCTTCATAAATTTGGCTAATGTTTACGAGAGTATCATATTGCAGGGTAGGGAACAGGACTGAGCGATCTGATCAACCATTCCTTGCTCCTTTGGGATTGCCAAAACTGCCCCCACGGATGTACTTTGCATTCCAGCAGCCCATTTACACATACGGTAAGAAGCTCTACCATATTCCCCAAATTTGGGCATTCTATAGAGCAGATTGAACCTTTTTCCTTGTCTTTTTCATGGAAGACACCTGCTTCTTCTTGAGTTTGTGCATTTTCCATGCCTTGATCACAAATTTACATAACAATATTTCTGATGAGTATCAAGAAATCTCCATCCTTACAATTAAAACTAACCAGAAGTTTGTGAAAAATAACACTTAGGAAAACTGTTGCTAAAGTTGAAAAAAAAAACCTCCAGATGAGGACTGAGACCATCTCCACCCACAGCTGTAACATGGCCTGTACACTACATATTGGAGGAAGCATAGCAGTTGAATAGTGTCAAACTTATATTGGGCCTGGAAATATGCCCAAGATCCAGTGCCCTCCGGGAGGCCCAGTAAAAGGAAATGACTAATTTTGTATTTCTAGTAAATTTCAGTTCCTGACATAACTATTTTTTTGAGCTGATCTTGGCAGAGTTTCCGGAACTGTTACATGATAAAGAAGCAGTGGACAAATTGTACAAGCTTGTGCAATCAGAAATTGAATCAGGTCTAGATTATTTGCTGCAAAAGCGCAAGGAAGACACTTATGAAAGCTTCATCCCAAGAGCCGTCTTTGAGGGCACATGGGGTCGTTCTGCACCAACATTCAAGCCTTAGCTGAAAGTGTTAGTCTTCAAGGTTAGTACAAATTTTGATTATGCTCCAATTGAAAGCTCATCAGATCTCAAGACTTTTGGACACAATGCAATGTTTATTGATGTTTGCTCATAACTAGACTTCAATTCCAGTTCACATGAAAAAGAAAAGGTTGTACTCATGTGCACAATAGAAAGACACACAACATCCCTAAACTTATTTCCACCCATGGTTTCGTTAGATGCTTGTACAATCTAGGATATGGTGGTCTATTGACCTCTTAAACTTTCTTATATAAGAAAGCCAAATAGCAAGGAAGAAGGGTTGGAGAAACTAGGGACACAAATCCTAGTTTAATTGCTACGGATAGAAGCTTTTGAAGCGCATTATTCAACTACCATCAGTAAAGAGCAGAGTAGAAGTGGGAATGGGTGATGGGTCTACAAGGGGTGCAAGATTCAGAGGTAGCTGCAAGGAAGTGAGAAGCACTTGAAGCATTTTAGCACCACAGAGGTAGCTAACTCCATATTGGGTGAATTTGAAAGGGGTGGAAGTTGGGAGGCGGTGAATCCCACTAGTACTATTGTTCATGTTATTCTAATGGAAGCTTGAATCTTTTGAGATATGTTTGACACTTGTTGCCTAAACAAAAGTGATTAAAACTAAAAGGAGATGATCTTATGGACCTTCTTCATCCCCACACATTGTTGATGCGAAACAATGTAAAAGAACTAAATTTTTTTATGACAAGTGGGATGAATTGATCTCTTTGGTGTTCATTTCTAAGACCTTGTGCTCAACATGTCTACTACTCTTTGAAACACTTCTTCTCCATTCTACTTGTTGGTTAGATTAGGGGTGCATGAAAATGTTTGCAGTTACTCAATACTATAGTATGCATTGTGATAGTGCTCTTGGTATTTCCATGCATGAAGCAAGCATCGAAGTACATCATGGAAAAGGTTATGCATATTGCCCCATCTTATCTTGGAAAATGGCTTTGGTTACAAGTTACAACCATCAAAAGGAGTTGAATTTGGGTCCCAATGAATCGACAAGATTTGTAGACCAATTGAACTTCCATTCACAACCCTTGAACCATTGTCAATCCTTGGATCAACACCATTCTTGAGGCTCAAATCTTCCCCATTAAACTATGTGGAACAATGTTTGGTTTATCATGGACAAAATATTGCAAGGAGTTTGAATTGGTTTCAAGGTAGTTCATAAAATTCACAATCATTAACTCCTTGTAAATGAATTATTGCATGTTTTAGGAGCACTACTCCCACAAGAATTTGACCAATGATCAAAGTTTGCATCTCTTTCAACTGATTTTTTTGGTTCCTAAGTTTTTTTTTGAACCCCACTTAAGTCAATAAAAACTGATTTTCATATCCTCTAAATAAACTAGAATGTATCATGCATGTCTTTACAATAATGAGATGATGTATGAAATCACATCCCACATCTTTGTGACCATTTGACATTAAAAGTAATTGATGATGTTTAGTGCAATGATAACCCTTGATCAAGGGCCTCTAATGCATTTTTGCAATCAATATCAACAAAACAATTGATGTCAATCCTAAGTAAGATGAATGGCCACATACCACTTCTCAACTTCCACTTTTGCCCCTTATGAACCTTCTTCCCATTCTAGATTTAAAATTGTTAAATATGTCATTTTTTCATAATTGATAAGTTCAATTATTGGCCTTCCAAACAAAACTAGGGCTTTAACATTGAACTAGGCATAATTTTGTTAGTATGTTTGGTTTTTCATTATATTTCATCTCATATCCTTTGTCACATTGCAATATATCTATTACATAATTCCAAAGTACTACAAATGAAAAAAATCTTTAAATGACTTGGGCTCTATGTTCCTACACACTATTGTGGCGATAAATTCATCAATTGATGTAAAAGCAAATTGATTTTGTGAAAATTAAATTCCATTCACATGAAAATATTAAACAACATTACATCCAACTTGAATTGAATTGAATTTAAATACATTGAAAGGAATTTTAATTCAATCACTACAAGAAAAAGGCCAAGATGTACCATTTTATTTGTAATTGCATACAACTATATGTCATTACAACCATTTTGGCAACTTTTAACCAACATTGGCAACTTTTGGTCATTTTAATGCAACTAGATTGCAACTATTGACTTCTTCATCTTTCCATGTGAATGATTTTTTAATATTATATTTGTCCACAAATAACCTTATATGCTCCATTAGTCACATTAATAATCAAATTAAGTTGCGACTAATTTGTGAAACCTAGCCCCTAGAAGTATACTAAGGTGTATTAGGAATACATTAAGTGTAAATTTCTAAAGGCGTACAATAATGTTATATTAAAATTATATTTAGGACATATTGGGCGTCTGAAAAAGTATATTATAAATATACTAAGGGTATATTAGGGTAGGTAAATAGGTAGGAAGATAGATAAGAAATTAAGTAGGTAGGTTAGATAGCTAGGCATGTAGGATTTTTTTAAAAGGCTTTTATTTTATTTTGGGTTCAACCTTTAGGGCCAAACCTCTTTGATTATCTCATCCAAATTTGACATTTAAAAAAAAAATGGGGTGTGATCACAATCAAACGAGCCAAAAACCATGTTGAACTACTAAAAAATTGTCAATTTTTTCAAACATATTTGTGTAGTGCCACTTTAATATCATAATAATCAGAGAAAGTTGTAGTAAATGATTTATATGAGTGTTGAAGAATCAAAAAATAATAATAATAAATTGAGTTTTGGTTTTAGGAAAGGACCTTTGAACTTTAACTCCCCAAAATCAGTTTTATAAAACACTAAGCTAAGGACTCTTTTAATAAAGAAATTTTGATGGGAAATGTTTTTATATGATGATAACCTACCATCCACATATGACAAGTACTCATAATTTAAAAAAATTGGTATTTGAAATTTTCAGAAATTCCAAATACGATTTTATAATGTTCAAATTTCAAGAATCATTTGCTAAGTGAATGGGTCATAATGTGTATGACATATGAACAAAGTTGTGACTTATGATAAAAAAAATTAAAGCTTAAAATAGTTAATTATTCTTGTTCGAAATCATTTAAATGTAATTCCAAAAATTCAAAATATGTCAAAATGATTTGAAAGATTTGAAAGATTTGTTTCTAGTTCTTGTAGTTCTTCATGAAATTTAGTTATGTTCATGCATGCATTTAGAATTCAATTGAATTTAAATCCATTTAAATGTGAATTTAATTCAAATTCACTAATTGGATTCAATTGAATCTAATCTCAATAATTTGAATATCAATATCAATATGAATTCAATTTAGTTTAAGAACTTCACTTCAATCGAATTTGAATTCAAGTAAATTGATGCAATGCCATTCAACATTTTCATTTGAATGCAACTTAATTTCCACAAATTAAACTCATTTTTTTCATCATTTCATTGTCATCAATAGTGTGTAGAAAAGCAAAGCCCAAATAAATCTTCATAAATTCTACACACAATGGTAACATCAAAGTTTGTTTAGGGTAGAGGGGTTTAGGTCCACTATTAATCATGTCCTACCAAAATAGATTTCAATTTGGAAATTTCTCTTAATGGAATAGATGGTGCATTTTTAGATCTTTGTCTTTCTAGAATTGTTTTTTTTCAACACCATAGTTGTGGATGGTGGAAATGATGAGCATATTTTCAATGCCTTGTGCACCAATTTTCATCCTATTTCTTGTCAATTGAATTAGAATTTAAATTCAATGGAATCTAAACACAATTGAAATTTGAATTGAATTTCATTGAATTGAACTGAATTCAAGTTGCATGCAATGTCATACATTATTTTCATTCAAATGTAACTTAATTGCACATATACTCATATTTTCCTTCACTTTATTTTCAATAATAATGCATTGTAGCATGGAGCCCAAAATGAAGTAATGCAAAATTTATGCATAATTATGACTGTTTCCAACACCTCAAGATCAAGGGTGGGACTCCTTTTCCAAATTCCTTAAGAAAGTCCACTAGAGAGGATCCCAACATTAATTACATTACACCAAAACATGGCAAATATGTTTACATCCAAGACTAGGTTTGTAGTCATATCTATCATTGATGACTATGTGACTATGTGATCGATACAAACACTTTTTTTTTTTTGCCAATAGTCGTATTTTTGTCCATAGTCATAAATTTCATTTGCAACTATGTCTTCCATGACTAAATTCATAAACCACATATATGATGGCCTATATTGATCAATTTAGGTTGTTGGATTAATTAGTTAAATCTAAAATATGAAATGTATTAACCTATGAAGTGTTGCCACGTGGAACACTTACAAACATATATGGGTACCCTAAATGACCTAACATACCCTAAATGTACCTAGGTTAGGCTACAAAGCTTAAACCAAACACCTTAGGCTGCCTAGCTTAAGGTAGGCCTTTAAGCACCTTAAGTAACCAACCTAGGTAAACCAAACTATTTAGATTAAAAACATATTTATGGACCTTAAGTAGCTTATGAAACTTAAGAGGCTTAAATTTTCTTCTATAGGTTAAGGTAGGTAGGCTCCAAGTTGTAGGTGTAAGGATTTGATTTTGTCCCTTGCACATTGAAGGGCAAACTACTTACCATTGCACCATTACTTTTTATGTCAAATAATGTATACTCACATTATCATAAACATTTATTTTAACCTACATAAGCAACCTAGCCTACCTACCTTTGGGACCTATCTAAAAACTACCTAGGGGCTATCTAGAGGTTAAATAAGGTTATTATGCTTGCTTAAATATACTTATGGGTTGTACTTAGGCTACTTATGAACTAACTAATGGTTATTTAAGCCTATCTAAAGCTATTTAAGGGGTATTTCAGCCTACTTTTAAATTATATAAGGGTTGTTTATGTCTTATATAGGTAGGTATGGGCATGGTCAACCTATCGAAGCATGTTTAAACCTACCTAAGGGTTATTTAAACTACATAATTTACCTAGGGGCTATTTAGGCTACCTAAGGTTTATTTAAAGCTAGCTAATTAGGCCATGTAAGGGTTATCTAAGGGCTACATGGGCTTTACCTAAGCTACCTAGGGGTTATTTCAACTTGCCTAAGACTAGTTAGATTACCTAGGGGCTACTTAAAACACCTATGGCTTACCTAAGCCTAATTATTTAGCCTATGTAACGGTTAACTAAAATTTACATAGGAGTCACCTCTGAGGGGCTATTTAGACTTGCCTAAGGGTATCGAAGGATTAGTTAAATTAATGAGGGGGCTGAAAGCACACTATGGTGACTCCCTCTGGGTTATCACATTATACTACTTTCTCAAGATGTGCATGTTTGAATGTATCCCACCTCAAAATTTTGAAATATTTTCACAATATTTTTGGATATTATGTTAAAATATAACCTAAGCAAAATATTGAAAAAGAAAATATTTCATTTCATTTTATAAAGTGGGAGATTGGAGTACATTTGTGAAAACAAATGTAGTGTACAAGTGTATTCAAAAACACAAGTTTACTCCAAAAATAATTTAAATAATTTTCAATCTTAATTTGATATTGTTTGAATCATGTTTGGATACCATGTGATTAGTTTGTAAAGTTTAATTTCAAAAAATATTTTTTTCCAGCAAAAATGTGATAAATGTGTGATAAATTGAAAATTTGACAAATAATCACATTCATATGGAAGATGACAAACATAGCTAGATTGGCCATATTTTAAATGTTATTAAAATCAATTATTTTACTAACTAATGAAACCTTAAAATTAGTGTAGTCAAAATGAGACAATGGCCCTATTATATCAATGTATACAATAAATCTACCCATGGATCTTTCAATATAAATGATAAAATTTATGATTACTTTTTTTAAAATATTAAATAACATCAACTATATTACTAGACCCAAAAGTGACCCAAAAGGAATCACCATAATGTGTTTTCACCCAAAGGCTACTTAGGGCTTGTTTTAAGCTAACTACTTTATCTATGAAAAGGCTACATTGTAGGGGTTACATATGGGTTAACTATGCTACAGGATATGACCTACCTAGTATAAAGGCTACCTAAAATGAAAGCTAGCTAGTTAGGGGCTATATGGGGCCTACTATATATGTCTCCCTAAGCCTACCTAGAATCTAACTAGGGTTTAGGGCTTCCTAACCTTCATACCTATCTTACCTACCTATTACCCCTTAGGTAGCTTAACCTCCAAACAGCCTACCCTAGGGTATTTAGGGTTTACCTTGTACTAGGCTTACCTACATAATTGAAGCTTAATTTGTATTTAGCCTAACCTACAAACAACCTACCCAACCCACCTAGCCTAGCGACCTTTCGTGATTATGAATCATGCAGTCATAATATCATAATGATGTACGACTAAACTCAGATAATCATGATTGTAGTCACATACAACTATGTCATATGATTCTATGATTAAGTTTGGACGATAGCTATCACAAAATGCCCTAGTCATTGATGTTATGTTTTGACATAGTGTTAGCATTAAATGATGACTGCCCTAGGTGAGCTTTAAACTTTTTTCAAATTCCCACTTTGTATTAGTGACATGCATGAATTTAGTATCTAAATGTGGCAGCTTTTGACAAAATTCTCTCAAAATGTAGCAAATTTTGCAAGAACATTCCTAGAAAACCCTTTGTAGCATTTGCATGCACAACTTTTTTTGGTCACCATAGTGCAAACCCCAACCCCACCTCCCCCCTCAAAAGAAAAAACAGTAATCAGCATCATGTTTTCGATAAGATTTTCTCAATATTTAGAGGATTTATTTAATGACAGAATTGACCCTATGTTTTAGGGTTTAGGTTCTGAATGGCATTTGATGGGTATGTTTTGGTGGGATCCTTACTTACTCCTTGTTCAAAAAGAGTCTGACTAGGTATATTGTTTTGGTGATATTCTCTTTTAATACATTGCAAAGTTACCAAGTAATGCACAAAGATTCAGAGTTCCTTGAATTTTGTAGTTGCACATATGTTCAACAAGCTATAAGCATTGGAATTTTGACTTACATGCAAGCCTATGCCAGTGCAGGTATACACAAACATATATATCATGCTGAATAAATCATCGCTGTGACACCAAAAATGTGATGGCCCTATGGGTGATCTTAACCCCCAAAACCATCGAATTCTAAAACCCAAAACCACAGAATTCTCTGAAGACAGATTGCAAACATACCCACCACTGCAAATGAAGACCAGTGGAAAGTACTAAGTACATTTAAATTAGATCCACATCCAAAATAGATCTGCAAAATACAAAGCTTTATTGGTTATAGAGTTCAAGTGTTGTACTAAAATTTTGAGCTGGCCTGGTCATGATCAAAGATGGCAATTACAATAAGTAAATCATGATCATTTAGTCTAAGATCTAGGATTCTCAATTGAACATCTAAATTGCCCCCAAACCCAAAAAATCATTAAACCCAATCTAGAAAATTAATTATACAAAACAAAACTATAATCCATAATCCATATTCATTCTAATACACATTCTTTCATTAATTCTAGTAACATATATCTCATCACCAGCTAGCCTTGAATTCCAAGTTACCAGACATGATATTAAGCTGGACTTTCTGGCCTGGTGCAAGCGGTTTGATCATATCCACCTTTCAGTAGTCCTGGTTATATGATCATAAAATCATTAGTATTGCTCCAATTATTCCTGCACCATACATACACACACAAATACATGTGATTTCAATCCAAATGAGAAGAAATGCGAATTGATTTGGTCATAATGTTTGCCAAAATTGTTGAGAAAATTGGAATATGAAGCCCACCAAAACAACACAAAAAGATACAAAAGAATCATGTTATGGAAACCTTGAAGGGATCCGGAGGAAGCAAACAGACAAACAGGAAAGGGATAGTAGATAGTTTGCCATGACCAGAGAAGAACCAGTTTGAGTAACTACTGTACCTAGTGCTCATGAAGAGAACTAGTTGGGGTGACCTTGTGAGTCGTGGGGAGGAGGAGGATAGGGAGTCGGAGTTTGAGTGACGGGTCCGGGGTTGTGTACAACAGGTGTAGGCGGTGTTGCAGCTGGTTGTGGCCCTGCAGGATGAGTATACGACTTCAGCCCCTGCGAGCTGCCGCGGCTCAACAAGCTGCACACCATGATGATGATGCTGCTGCTGCTGCTGTTGCTGCTGGAAGTCTTCGACTAGTTAACTAGCTAGCTCTTCCAAACTAGTTTGAGATCTTCTCAAACTAGTCGAGAGGCCACAGTCGAAGAACCCCCTAGCTGCTGTGCGCGAGTTCTTATAATCACCTCAAGATCAAGCAGCTTCTAATTCGTCACAAGTACATGGAAAAGATATTGATCTATCAGCGCTGATATAAGCAGAGCTTGGAGTACTGCGAAATTATCAACTAATTCTCTAGCTGCAAGTACTAAATGGATTAATTTGCTGCAGCGAAATTATATTGACATGAGAAAAATTAAGTCCTAGTTAATTTGCAGGCTAAAAGTTCATGTTGAAGAAAAGCTGCTCAGTTGCAGAATTATAGATCATCATCCGAATTGAACATACAAAAAAACTACCTGAAAAATGAATAACAAGTAACACAAATGAGCTTGAATCTCTTCAACTGTATGTATTATAAGCTCCGGAATACTGATGATCGGGTGATATTACAAATTACTTGAATATCTACGTCTAGCTAAGAAAGAAAACCATATAAGAGAGACTCGAATAATTGGATCAGCTGGTTGGGAGTTGGAAAGCAAAAGCAACCGAGCGAGGCGAAGATATGATGCCAAGACATGGCGAGGCGAAGTGCATTTTATAACGCAAGCAGGCGACGAAGCAGGCGCAGAGGTAGGGAAGAAGGGACGCCGGGCAGACCCAAAAAAAAAAAGTGGAGGTGGCAATGATAAATAATAGTAATAATAATAATTTGGGGGAGGAAAAGGGCGAATGAATTTCGCCACATTATGAGGGAAGAAGATACTCCAAATTCGCCATATTTAGACAAAGGCTCCAACGAGCCAGAGTTCTTTTTGGTTGGGAAATTTTCGCCAAAACTCTAAATAAATAAATAAATAAATAAAAGGGAATATAAATATTCTGTCACAATATTCCCGTAAATTTTCTGGTATATGAAAGGGGCGGTTAATAAGAATTTCTGGATTTTATATTTTGGACATAGGCCAAATTTGGCTAATGTACCTTATGCATGATTGTCACTTTAAACAACATTTTTTTTCAAAAACAAATAATTAAAAAAAATTTAATTTATATATATATATATATATACTAATTAATTTTGAAAAAACTCTGTGTCACCAACTACACACCAACATCACAAATTTTGAATAAAAAATTAAATTTTTTAAAAAAAAATTGAGGGGTAGTGATAAAGCAGCGGAAATTGGGCACAAGTGGGCATGTGTGATTGTGTGTGGAAAGTGCGGAAGAAAATCTGGCCAAAAAATATACCCTTGTCAGACACGCAGAATATTGCGCGCTACTTCGTTTGCGTTAAAGGAAGAGTGTGAAAAGCTCATCCACTCTAAATTATTCTTTGCTTTTGACCTCACTCTAAAAATAAATAATAAAAAAGACTTATGTGCCTAGTCCTGAATAAGAAAGAAAGAAAGAAAGAAAGAAAGAAAGAACCAACCAACCAACCAACCAAAGCCCAATAAAAGACAATAGGCAACAAACCACACATGGATGAAATTTTGGATGGATTTTAACACGTGATGAATAATTTGGATGAGTTTTTTTTACACAAAGTGAATTTGAATGAATTTTAAAACACATTGTGAATTTAGATGAATTTTAATAACACCATGGTGTATTTGGATGAATTTTAATAACACGTGGTGAATTTGGATAAATTTTTAATAACACATGGTGAATTTTAATGAATTTTAATAACACATGGTGAATTTGGATGAATTTTAATAACTCATGGTGAATTTGGATGAATTTTTAATAACACATGGTGAATTTTAATGAATTTTAATAACACATGGTGAATTTGGATGAATTTTAATAACTCATGGTGAATTTGGATGAATTTTCACACATGATGAATTTGGATGAACTTTTTAAACATGAGGGAATTTGGATGAGTTTTAACACATGATGATCGGGGATTACCACTTAGAAGGGCAATGAGTGGGATACAAGTCCAACAAGGGGAGTTTTTGGAGTTTGTGAGAAGTTAGTTAGTTGTGCACATCCAATGAATGACTAGTGGGTATGTCACAAACCAATTATCTACCTAAACCCTAAAACCTTTCATCATTAAATAATCCTCAAAATAGGTAGCCAAATGAAACTTTTGTGAAAATATACGAACTTGACATGTTGAAAATCATCCTAATTTATCATAGGCCTATTACTCATATCACAATATCATAGTAGATGATGGGGGAAAAATAATATTAATAATAATAATTTCAAAAATAAAAAATGAATTCGTTTTTTGAAAAAATAAAATTTATTCCTTTTTTGTGAATGTGGAAATGACCCTAGGCTATGATAATAATACAAAAATTTATGTGAAGAGATAGTTAGAATTTTTCAAACCAACTAATTATTACAATGAATCACTACTCAATCAACAGTGAGTGAGTTATGACACCCTTATTTGGGAATTAGTGGGAAGGTTTAGGGTTTTAGGGTTTAGAAAACTTTTTGGTAGTGTAAGGTAAGATAACCTCATTGCCTTTTTGCTTGAAATGTGTTTTTTTTTAAAAAAAATTTTAAGGGTTTTAAGAGTATGGAGGAATCAAATGTAAAAACCCTAAACCTTAAAACCCCTAAGAAAATACCATAATGAATCATCACATAAGTACAAGGGACATGATAGAGGGTAATAATAAAGAGGACACAAAACATATGATGTTTGTAGTATAGTTCCCCATTTGAGTTTGCTCTTTTGTGCATATATAGAAATCCAATGGGATGCACAAAAAAAATAGAAAGTAAGCCAACACTATTTAGCATTAAAAAAGCATGTCATGAATGGAGCTTATTGGCTAGATTTTCTCATTATCATCATCATTGTTAGGACATTCTCATTGTTAGGACCCCCTTCACACAAAGATGACATTGTATTGGGAACCACAAAACACCCAATATCACTCAATGTTTGCAAGCTAATTCTAACTTGCAACCAAAGAGGAAGGAATCACAAAGGATTGCCCCCTTATTATTTGTTGACCTAATAATAATGATGGGCCTTTTGGGGGGGAGGGATGGTGGGGGGACGCCTTGTGGTGCAAAGTTTTATTTTTAGTTTTGTTAGGAAATCAATTGAATGCTCTATATTGGGTTTGAGGTTGGTTCACCCCATTCCCTCAAGTGGCTTTGTTTATTATTTATTTATTTATAAATAATTAAATAATTATTTATTTATTTATAGCCTCCACTTGTTATAATACATAAATGAAATCTCAATTTTGGTAGGTATAAAAATAGTAGACAGATGAATGTTGACATCCATTCAACTAGGAGATTTGCATCCATGTAAGATTTTTCCTTTTCATTAGTGTTTCATCCAGTTTTATTTTCAGAAATGACCCATTTAAAACACAGAAAAACAGTTTTTTTTTTCTTTTTTTGGGGGTTGGGAGGGGTTTCATTTTAAATTAAATTTCCAAAATAATGTCCACCTATACTACTACAATTGCAATATACACCACAATAAACACCAAGTAATTTACATTGTAATGGATGAAACCTCAAAGGCTACCTTACAAACTAATGTCAAATTGGAATATTAATACAACCGTGTGGCACAATTAACATCACCTATATTGACATTGTAATGAATGAAACCACAAAGTTTGCCTCACATATGTGTATGTGTCATGAAAGCAAATGCATCATTATTCACATTACCAAAATCAAATGATTCTTAAATTGAGTTAAAACATTTACTTTGACAAAGGATAACATTTGATGACAATAATTTGTGTGAAAATTAATCATAATCCTTTTCTATACACGGAATTAAGAAATATTTGGTTGATTTGCATTTGTGGTGTTCAAAGTGTTTACAAAGTAGTTAGTTTACAAAGTTCATCACCTAAGAAATATACACACTAGCCCAGTAAATGTTTGCATCAATTTTAGCGGTGATAGAAACACGTCTTGCTTGCCCTTGCCTATTA
The DNA here is from genome assembly GCA_963921925.1 of Sphagnum tenellum. Classification (NCBI taxonomy): domain Eukaryota; kingdom Viridiplantae; phylum Streptophyta; class Sphagnopsida; order Sphagnales; family Sphagnaceae; genus Sphagnum; species Sphagnum tenellum. Next base: position 20,706,630 of record OY998144.1, read on the forward strand.
GGTCGGGTGCATAGCCAAGCTTGCCATAATAGACTTGGGTAAACAAGCACCTTCATTGACACGAGATTTGTATATTTGGTTTTCATTGTGTAGTCAAACATATAAAAGGATTATTAAATATTTGTACTTTACTTCGGGTTTATAGTCACATTTTGGCTAATGAAGCTAAGGATGATCACCACTTTAGCCACAAATCAAAATTCCCAAAAAAATACACTATTGGGTAGGGTTTTTTTTTTTTAAATTTGTTTTGTGCCACACATGGTAGCAATATCAAAAAATAAATAAAATCAAAATTTAAGACCCACCAATTATTGATTTCATTGGTTAAAAGTAATACCCCTGGTTATCAATTTATTTTATTTTTGGGTAATAATTGTGGATTATGCATATTGCTTGGTTCCCAAATACTTGCCTTCTATTACCTAGGTAGGGTGGCCATTTAAGTGGGTTTTGGGCGGTTTTACCATGATCTCAATGTGGGGGTCAATTTGCCTTGCTTGGCCCACCTTCTTAAGCAAAGGCCTCTTTGAGGCTAGGCTACCATAGTACAAAACTAGCTCCGACATATGTTTGTTGAGTAATTTAACTCAAGAAATGATAATTTTGGAACTCACTCAGATGACCTGATTTTAGTCTTGAAAGATAGTTGCAATATTTAGAACCAACCCCAAATAGGTAACTTGAGGGACTTACCCATGGTACCAATATAAGTGTTGTTTAACCCAGGTCAGGTTAGGTTTTGTTACAAATGGATCAAATTAGAGCAAGTTATTTTAGAGTATATAGAAGTCCTCACTTTTGTCTCTCATCAATGAATGGTCTAGAAAGGTGAGGAGGGCTATGGCCTACTTAAAAGTTGAGTTGAGAGGAGAGGAGAGGAGAGGAGAGGAGAGGAGAGGAGGAGGAGGAGGAGCTTCTAAGTATCATGGTGTGTTTCCATTGGATGAATCATGTCAACTCACCCTAGAAATCCTCCATCCATGATATGATTTCAGTGATTGGGACACTTATGAAAATTTCAAATCATCATCCAAATTTCACTTGCATCTAATAACAGATTGTGTATTTTTTTCACTTGTTTCTTGGGACTGCTGCCTCCCACTAGGCTAAGTGTGTGTGTGTGTTGTGTTTTGCTTTTGTAACTAGTTTATATCTAGCCAAACTTGGCTAATCCTTCTCATGGATGATCCAAAGGTTTAGCCAAAGTTGGGGATCATCCATGAGAAGACTTTGTCCAAGTTTGGCTATATAAACTAGTTATGAAAGCTTTAAAACCTAAGCATCCTCACTAATTTGGCTACATATTGGAACATATTGTAGAAATATGGCAATTGGTAAAAATAGTTCTGAAAATATGGGGAACCTCATATGTATTAAGTTAAATCCTTCCCATTGTCATTTTTGAATAACATAAACCATTGAGGGGATATGTTTCATTTTTAAAATTATACATGTGTTGGACTTATTTAATTTATTTTTCAATTACTCATTTCATCGTTCACTCGTAAAATATCAGGATTTGAGAATGTTTTAACAACCTAATGCATTTAGTTTAATGCAATTCAATTCCAATGCAATTCAACTTGTGTTAAGTTTGGAAAATAAGTTTGTCAAGGTGAATGATGAGTTTAACCAAGGTCGGGTGGTTTTTTGAATCTTCAAAGAATAGCTAGTTATGGGCATGACTTTTTCATTTCAAAAGAATCCAATTCTTTCTTTCTTTTTTTTCAAATTTTAAGCATTAGTTGGGTATGGGGGTTTGATAAGGTTGAATGGTAATTATTTGGGCTACTTTTTTATAAAAAAAGAAAATCAACTGAATATATGTGATAGTTTTCAATCAAAGAACATGAATTGTTTATATTATACTATTATTACAGCAAGCATGGTCAATTATTTGAAATTTACATTACATTCCAATGAAAAACTCACCTTCAACTTACAAATCCAAAAGGGCAAATTGCATCGCAAGTCCAAGGGGATTACAAATGATCTTAACAAATGTGCATTGTAATCAAGAGGAAATAAGGAATGTATCAAGAACAATTTTCTAATTGCTTCAAAAGTTTAAGGACTACAAATGTCCTTAACAAATGTATATTGGAATCAAGAAAGAACAAGGACCATAAAGGAAGGATCACAAATATTAAGGAATTCTTTTCACTCAACTTCATTTTCAAATTTCATATTGAACTCTTTTATCAACTTCAATGTTTCCTAGCATGCACCTACAAGGTCAAAAGGCTTAGAACACTCAATTGGTGGATCACATCACCAGTTTTTTTTTAAAAATCAACTAATCAAGTTGGTCAATTTGCAACCAACACCTACAAAATGCAATGAGACTTCCTACAATTGGAGAAATAAAATTGTCTCAATTTAACTCACTAAAATCTCAAGAATTTTCCAAGACAATAAAATCACTATTATAAACATATATTTCTCTATGTGCCACCAAAACAATGCACAAAAGTCTAGTTATCCACATCAACATGATAATGATGAAATGCACCAAACTTTAGTGTAACAAGTTTTTTCACTTTTTTTGCATTAGTCCTCATAATCAAAAAAAATCTTCACACTCAAAATCAAAGTTATACACCTTAATCTCATCAAGAAAATCGGGCATCAACACCTTGTAATGGTGAACCAATAAAACTAAAAACAAATGGGGTGCAAATGGGATAACACAAGCCACACCCTTCTACTTTTTGATTGTTTTTGTGACCGTTTTTTGAGAAATAGTTTAAAAATATTCTTGAAATATTCTTGAAATATTCTTGGAAAAAATTTTTAAATCTTTTTTTAAATTTACAATTTTTTTTCATACTATTTTATTAAGGTTCGTGTTTTAAAAAATGGTAAAAAATGTCATTTTCAAAAAAAATTCATTTACAAGTCTTTTATTGTGTAAAAACAAGTGTTACAATGTTTATTGAGTTCTTTTGTTTATTTTTTATTCATTGGATTAACTTCAAATTAATTCACAAGTTTTAATGATATATTAAAAATACAACTATATAAAAAAATCTTACAATTTCAACATCAAATTAAATTACGATTTTTAAACATGAAAAAACCAAGCAAGCATTACACTTGTTATAATACATGTTATTGTGGTTGTACCTAATGTTCATCCTATTGAACAACCAAAATAAAAAAATTTACATGACCTAAATAATTAATCACCATGTGCATACTTTTGAACTTTAGATCCAACATCAAAGCCAATATATTTTGACATTTTTTCCTATCTAATTTATGCAAAAAGGAAAAGAAAAGGTGAAAAACATTCAACACTTGGTGTTTCATGAAAACTGTGAATTCTTTCAATTTTGCAACAAAAACATTTGCTTCAAGATCAAACAAATAGTTTGGAACAACTAAATTACCTAGTTCATCACAAATTTCATGTGTCTTGGTTATGACAAACTACAACATGTCTCTAAAAAACCAATGTTTGTAATTTTCATTCAAAACACATATAGTCACAATTGCTGACAATACTTTCACCACAACCTCACAAGTGGCCAAAATTCTTGAAGATGGAACATGACTTTGCAATGCCACTATATATCAATTATAACACAATGCAATTGTGCTTCAATAAGTCAAAGCATCTTGGAATAGTAAAATGTGACTTTCAAACCTACAATCAAAAGCAAATAACAAATCACAAAGGAACCATGCGAAAAATAGATACTTAATTGAAAATCAGCTATCAAATCTTAACCATGACAAAATCAACCATGGAAAAAAATCATACATGAACATCTAGTCCCAAGTATTGTTGATAAGAATCCTCCTCTTAATAAGGAATTCTCTCATCCTAGAATTAGCAAGTTCCTTTAATTAGTTTGGTGGGAACATATTAAATTTTGATGTGAAAAGTTAGCCCCAAATACAAAGACGGATGTTTCCCATCCTATAAGAAAAATAATAAAAATTGATAGACCAAAAGTTCTCTTTTGAGATTAAAGGAAATTTGAAAAATATAGCCCTATGTCCTTTTTTTTTTGTTCAAGGATTTCCTCAATTTTGATGGGAAAGGAAATAAGGACTTGCAAGCTCACAAAGTCCCACTTTCCAATTTTGTGGAAAGGAAAAGAGGATTTGTTGGCCAACAAGACCCTTTTTTTTGGTGATGGGAAAATCTCTCTTATTTTGAGACTACAGATTTTTCCCAAGTCCCCTTTTTCACTCAAGGCTTTTCCCATCCTAATGGGAAAAGAAAAAGGGAGTTCACAAGTCCCCTCTTTCAATTTCATGGAAAAAGTATTTTATTATCTATTACGCATGAAAGCTTGAAAAAATCACCCAAAAATGCCCTTCCATAAACAACAAAGCATGAAGGTTACAATCTAAAAACATGCCTCATCTTCATGGAGATGTTCAATTTGTGAGGGCTCATATTGAAATCCATGAAAGCCTTGTCTCATGTTTGCCTCCTTTTGTTAGATTTTTTTAACCATGTGATACATTTTTGGATGTCTACTTGTGTAAACTTTATTTAACCATAACATAATGCCCGAGCCACATTGTCATCTAAAATAGCATATTGACATAGCTTTGATAGTGCATGCCCATAACAAGAACTATTAAAACAAAAAAACATGCCAAGGCTATCACATGAGACAACTAAATTGAAAGTTGTTGCTCAAATTTGCAAATTGAATCCCTTGTCCTAAACATAGATCATGATCTTTTGTGTGAGATCAATTTTGTCAAACAATTATTTCAACTTTACAACTATTGTGACACAACTCATATCACTTGCTTGAAACAAGCCAACAATGGCATGTTTGGGCTCCTAGTTATTGGAAACAAAATTAACAACAATTACAAAAACATCATGGGCCCTTTTGACATCCAAAGATTGAAAGTGAATGTGCTTGATAAGCCATGAATGGCTACACATATTCACTAATGCAAAAAACTTCTTCAATGAAAACTTTCCTAAACAAGAACACCATTTTGGAGCAAACCAATGTGCTAATATATGAAACCAAATAGATTCAACAATCCTTAATGGCAAAAAATCTTTGATCACAAACAACACATATTGTGATATCTTGTAAAAATCCCTTAACCTACATCTCATGGTGATTTTTGGGGAATGGATTTGCAATGGAAAAAATTGGAAGATGGCACTTGGGGTCACATTTTATCACTTGTTGATTCCAATTCAAGAAGGCATCAAGGATGAACAATTTCTTTTTCTACAAACCTTTAAGTAAACTGGCATGATCTTACTCAACATGTTTTTTCATAGTCGTTATGCCATCAGACGTGTGGCAATGAAACCTTTGTGGCACCTTGTGATCAAGGCCAAAAATTTTAGTCCCATCATTTTGCTATGGCAAATTATGCATTGCATGATTTGATTATTCTTCCAATCAACAAATTGGTTCACCTTGAAGTGGCTAAATTTATGTGGTGAGGCTTCCAAGCCCTTACTTGCTTTTTTATTATGTCAAGGAACAAGGGAAGCACAAAATAAATGGCAAACCTAACACTAATGGAAAAAAGAACTCCTTGCAAACATTTGAATCACACTAGGTTGGAACATAATAATTAACTCGATTTCTTAAGCATTACCTAACTTGATGTTAAACTCCTTGTATGCAACAATTTTTGTAGCTAGCTCCCTCCCCCCCCCCCCCCCCCCCCCCCCCACATATAAATGGGATAAATCAATTTTTGTATGGTTTTTTTTTTTTATATTGCTATAAATATGTTTAGGATTTTTCATAACATTGATCTTGAAAATATTTGACCACAACATTGGTATTAACTTAATTATAGTATGAGTTTATGCCAAACAACTTTTCATCTACAAGATTGTGAAGTTTTCCACTGTGAAATTAAGTTTAATTTGAAAAAAAATAAAAATTGAGCAAATAAATGGTTTAATTTGTTTGTTAATAATGTGGAGAACTTGAGGAAAATAGGTGGGATACTTTGAACCAAAAGTGGTATAATTGACCTACGATTCTATGAAAAAGTTGAGAAAATGAATGGGATAGTTGTGGTTTAACTTATTGAAAATTTTATAAAGATCAATCGGAAAGTTTTAGGCAAAATTATGGATATGAGTCAATATTTCCATGCACTTTCCCACACACTTTTAATTCACACTTTTGCCACATCATTATTTCACAACTTTCCTAAGATTGGCCATATATTTGTGACATGTAATTCATGTCCTGAAAGATCAAATGTGTGGAAAGCTTGAACAAAGTGGGACCCAAGCTCTCACTCATGCCTTTTTATTCTTGTGGAAATAATGGCTCTATGAGATAAGCTATTGCAAAGTTGTTGGGTGCTACCAAGAAACCTTTTCTTTAGATACCCTACCTACAAACTTAAACCTTAAGCCTTGAAAACCCTAGCACAAAAAACTTAATAATAGACCTTACCAAACACCCTATATACTAAACCTTGGCTACCTAAACCTAGACTTAAAAATTGAACATGGGTAAGCCCTTCTATATTACCTAAGTATCATTTTTTTCAAAATATCAAACGGAGCCAACTCTCATTTGGGTGAGAGCTAGCAAAAGGGTTACGAGCTGGGTATCACCTAATCTGATATCCATTAATTTTCAATGGAAGAATTTGCCTAAAAATTCAGCTAGGTACCTACTTTTCTTTGTGATACTTACTCAACATTGAAAAAACCTGGAAATGTTTTAGGTGTAAAAGGAGGAAAGGTTCAATGTGATTACATTGTTTGACAATTTGGCAACAAGGGAAGTAGTTGGAGTTCCCGATCCTAGAACAAATATAACCCTATATATGACTTGCCCTTCTCCAACATAAAAAGATTGACATGATTTAGATTTGTCACCCTCGTAACACCTTATAGATTTGTAATGTGCCTTGGAGGCGTAGAAGGACTTGACAAACTCAAAATACAAAATACAAAAGAGAAAATAGCTTAGGTTTTGTGTTGGCACATCAAATAGTTCTATTATGAGAACAATTATATAGCAAATTGGTTTGAAGTTTGATCTAGTGTTGGGTGGTTCTCAAGAATTGGGTGAGAACCATCTTGATTTTCAAGCTGAATCTCACCTTAAATCTTGCCAGTTATCATTTTTTCTCACACAAGAACTAAAAGTCAAGTTTCTCAATTTGCACTAAGTTGAAAACCTAACATCATGAAAACCAAGCAATTTCTCTTTGTTCAAAAAACTTGACACCTACGTAAGGTATTGGGCCTAAACCCAATATCGGTTGTCAACCTTGCTATTCACATGTTTCAGATGTAAAGTAGGATATATACGCTTATCATTAAACATTGGCCTATTATTCAACACTTTGACAAATCTTTTTCATTTTTTTTCCATTTTGAGTGATTTAAAATGTTGTAGGAACACCTTCTCAAGTTGTACAAATCATCTTTGAAATGCAAACCAAGGAGTAGCCAAAAAAGAGCAATAAAGAAAATATGATTTTTTGAATTACAAAACACCTTTTTTTTTTTTCATTTCAACCCCTCTTACTTCATCGATGCATAGTTTTTTCTCTCTTTTTTTTGGTTCAAATTGAGAAATTTAAATTGATTTGAAATTGCCATTTTAAGTTCTATAAATCATCTTGTAATTCTAAATACAACAAAGTGATATTTAAGGATTTTTTAAAGGGTTCAAAAATAGGCTATGAGTTGTTTGATCAAGAATTTTCTATAAAAACAACCCCCTTATTTTGAGGGTCATAATTTTCTCGTCTCCAATTCATTTTTGCCAACTTTTAGTGCAACAAATGCACCAAGGAAAAAGGCTCCATCTACTCTTTGAACACCATAAACAATGGGGCCCTTCTCCAAAAACAACAATCAAACCTTACCTTAATTGTTCAAACACCAACCTTCCTACCCTAATTTATAGGGTCTTGTTCATAACTAGCCACCTAGGCACAACCTATGTTGAAAATATAAATATGTCGAAAAAAAAATCTCAAAAATGATTTTTTTTTAGAATATAGTTTTAAATATCCTTCATTCAAATCATAGAGCTTTTTTTTTGCATTTTCATCAATTTTTTTCAATAGAGCTTTCCTTTTTCATTTTCATCATTTTTTAAAAATAGAGCTTTCTTTTTGCATTTTCATCAGCTTTTTTTTTTAAAGAACTTTTTTTTTTCCATTTTCAGCAACTTTTTTTTTAATAGAACTTTCTTTTTGCATTTTCATAAAAAAAAATTAACTTTAGGTTTTCAAATATCCCCTAACTTGGTATGCAAAAAGAGAAAAAAATCAATAACCAGTTCGGGAGAACCAAATATGAAAATCAATTGTTATTACATTTATGAAATCAACATGTCTTAGAACTGACTGATTTAGAAATTTTTTTTAAACTGATACCCAACTAGATTTTCAATAGGTAAGAAAAAGAAAGAAAAACCAAACTAGTTCTCACAAACCTATGTGCAAAACCAAAATTGGTCGATTCTCACAAAAATATGAGAACCACCCAACACTGGTTTGAACTTTGAACCTCTAAAAATGCACATCATACAATTAGTCTCCACAAAACCGAGTAAAAGAAAAATCATATTTGAATGGTTGGCCATAACAATCAACGAACCGTGATCTATCTATGAAGGAAGGTAGTTTGTTTTGTTTTGTAATTATGAGATCCACTGAACCAGGATGCTTCAGATCGTGTTCGTGGTGTCCTTGGAAAGCTCTTGACGACGAGGGATGCATGGGCTTTGGTTCCATGGTGCAAAAGTTCTTGAATATTGAATGATTTCTTCACTGAAAATTCTATTCAATTCAATTAGATCATAGCTGAAAATTTCAGAGGAATTGGAACGAACCTTTGGTGTTGTTTTGTTGGAAAGATCTTGATGAGCAGGGTTTAATGGAGTTTATTTGGTAAGATTTGGATTCAGAATGTGGGAGATTTTGTAATGGGCAGATTTTCTAAATTCTAATTGTAACTTAATTAGAATCTCGGGTAGGCATTCAAGATCCACACTGACTAACTAATTTAACTTTTTGCATGTGTTATTGATGTCTGTTGAAGTCTCTCTGAGATGGGTTTCTTGACCTGACACATGCATGAAGGAAGTGAGATCATGTTTGAGTGTAAGAGAGAGGGAGAGAGAGAGAGAGTGTGTCAGGTACTAAGGGCAGAGCCAATTGTGTAGGCTTTAAAGCTTATTACCTTAAGGGAGACAACATTGATCCATCTTTGCATTGGGTATATGTTATACATCAAGGATTTGCTGATTTTTTTTGCCTTAATTATTGAATGAGACTTAGTTTGAAAGACCACAATCATTTCAATCCAACCAGTTCTAGATCCAGTTTTGGGTCATCCATTAAAAGAGTTCCAATTGTTGGATACTCACTCTGCTTGTGAGGAGTGTGTTATTTTGCAACCTAAATTTTTTTTAAACACAAAGGATCATTAGTAATATGTCTCTGTTTATTTGTTGAAAAATATGGTACATTTCGATTGTTGATAAACATTTATTTTAAATGACAAGACAAAAAAATATCAGCAATATTTTCAAAAGCCTTACCATTTTAATACTCAAGAGTTTGAGAGGTGTTGTGCGCAATTACATTGGCACCCAACTCTACCAAAACACACATTCACACACATAAAAGCATGCGCATAAAAGTTAGAAAAAATATTTATGTGTAGAATTCTACGAGTCCAAGTTCAAAGCACAAACAAAAGACAAAACAAATACATCAAACCAATAGCTTAATGAACTCGTAGGTGTGGCTTTGAAGTTTCATCTTTTGGTGTTATAAAGTAAAATAATGTAAGTGAGTTCCTTGTGACTAGCATGATGTTATTTTAAAGACCAAAAAAAAACCGAATAGGGAATAGTAATGGTGTGATTGCTTTTGCTTCTGCAGCTTTGTCGTCAAACCGATGACAACAGGAATCAGCTTTGCTTCAACAACAAGCTACTTACTTACTTACATACTTGCATGTGGCTCTCTGCAAATGCAGCATCCACTAAAGGAGGGGGGGTTATATGCTCTAAAAAGTCCCCAAAGTTTAGAACACATGATGAAAAGACATCGATACACTTCACCTTATTTGGTTGGCCATGTGCGGATTCTGGTTGGTCATGCATGAGGCAAGGAGTTTGTTAATTAAGCACCTTACCAAAGTCATGAATTGAAGGGCATTACGCCATCCATACCCACCAAGAAGATCTGTCAAAAAAATTTAGGATCTGGAGGGCAAAAAAAATCTGTCAGAAAATCTGTCCAACATTTTAACACATGCAAGAACATTTTGCAACATTTTCGGTTGGATGATTGTTTAAGAAAAGAATCTCAATTGACTTCATCTCCACAAGGAAACAAAATATACCACCTTCACTTGGCTGTAGTAAAAAAAACCTAAAAAACCTACCCAGTTGGTTGGTTTCTTCTAGTGTATCCAGAACATGCCTTACAAAGTGTAAAAAGTCAATGAGCTTTGTGAAAAGCATAACACTTGCAAACCCACCAGGTATCACAGGATTGTTTTTTTTTTTTTTTTTAAATTTTGGAAAACAATATTAATGTCATGAAGCCTTTGATCCTAGGGCTTTTACCCTATACTTACGGCCTCCATAAGAATTCGATCATCATTTCTTAATGTAAGTCAGTATATATAGAGTTATTCGTTATGAAATCCATTAATGGTTTTAGTCAACATAAAAAGATGCGCCTTTATATGATAATAGAATCCATCACAACAAAATGCATCCCATTCTTTCCATGTAACAACAAGTCACGATAGGAAACCCACTATATGCCTCTCAGTTATAAAGTACAATGACAATATTGGGTGCATGATAGAATACTAATTTGACTAAAACTTATGTATGTTTTCCCATGTCTCCTCCGATTTATAAGGAATGTTACACTCAATATATTGAGAAGAAAACTGACATGCCTACACATAAGCACCAAAGATGAATTGGCATTGCCAGCAAAAACTTTTAGTCGGGCCCATGTTTTCAAAGTCCATGCAATTGGTGAAGAAAGTTTAGGAACTCCAGTTCGGTCAGCCATATACATACGTATATTGACTGTTGGTTTGTTGCTTGAGCTTCAGACAATCTGCTGCTTGCTGCTGCTGCTGCTGCTGCCACCGCTGCCTTTCTCTTTTAGTCACACATTGGGGCACTTAGTTGGGAAACTTGAGTTGAGGATGAACGATGGGGAATGGTGAAAGCACCTGCAATATCTAGTACTTACTGCTGGTTGTGTGTTTTAGGTCTCTTAAGTGGTTGGGTTTTACAAGATGAAGTCTTTAGTGACACGATAGCCACCCTTGGGTGAGGCGAAAGCATCACCGGTAGAATGCTCCAGCATGGACCACATGACATGGATGTCGTCATATTGGCATGAGCAGACATCATTATACAGCTTCCCCACACCTCGCCCTAGGCAAGTCCAACACACAAAGAACCATGAGCTAGCTAATTGTTCCAATGCCATGTATATCAAAGAATCTTATTATATATTTCAGAGAGTAGCGTATGTAATTCTATTACAACTTTAGGTTGTGCAACTCTACAGAGGTATCAAAGTTGAAAGGATTCATCTATATGAAGTAGAGTTTATACAGTCCAACATCAGGTAGCGGGAATATCAAAGGGTTTTAAGCTACAGCTAGCATGACATATAGCAAATGCAGGACCACCAAACAACCACCAATGATTTTTTGAAAAATGTCATGAACCTGAAAAGAACTGAAAGATGATGACCACCTGACAAGAAGGGTAATGTCATAATTTTTCAGACTACCTGACAACATGATGAGTACTTACTGCAACCAATTGGCAAGCATGACAATATAAGAAACCCAACCCTAAAAAGAAAAGAGAAAACAAGACCAAAAAACAACCAAGAAGAAGAAGAAGAAGAAGAAGGGCAGTTCAAATCACAGCAACAATTCATACACATGTTCAGCCAGGACCTGAACAACAGCAACAATAAGTATGGTATTGATCACTGATCATAACCTCCCCACAGAATAATTCATCAGCTTCCAGCAACCAACAGAGGTTAATGTCAAGATTAAGTACCAACAACTTATTGAGTTTCTGTCACATCCTAGGTCACAGTGCAGTTTTTGACTTTCTGATCTTGAGGTTGATGGGAATTCCATGATTTCCACGTTTGCTGAATGTGGAAAGCAAAGCAAGCCAGAACACACACACAAAAATGGATTTGACACTGGAGCTTCTAGAAGGCCATCAACTATATTCTCACTTGAGCTGATCAGATGACAAAATGCTGCCCTAAGGCATGACTGGAAAAAAGCTCATGGAATTCATATTCATCCATGGTTGTCACGATCCACCCTTTACACAAAAGACAATGCCAAAAATGACACAGAAAACCCACCCACCACCCAACATGATTCCAAAACTCTTCTCAACTAGTTCTCTGCAACCACATGACCCTCATGAAGCTTGAGGAACTCATCCATTACCATCAGCTCCTTGCTTTGCTTCTTTGATTTTGGAATTTGGGAGATGTAATACATAGTAGATTTGCATTTATTTTTCTTGAACATGTTTTATTGTTGAAAAAAATGTGTGTGTGTGTGTGTGTGTGAGACAGAGACAGAGGCAGAGACAGAGAAGAGGAGTTCTAAGAAGCTGAAGAGATTGAGCTGAGCTGACCTCTTTTGGGGGGATGCAGCACTCGGAACAAAGCTATATCCTGCATTGCACTCCACATCCGACTGAATGGAGATGTCATGGTCCTGAGCCAACCCATTTTGACGTGCAAACAAAGATCTGCAAAACCTCTTTTTTAAGGAGAGCTCTATAAGAAGAAGTAGCTGCAAGAAGATCAAGCATCCAATTATAGGAGAAAGAAAGTCCCTTGAAACAACCAGCTACTGGAGCTTGAACAAGGACAACTCTCCTCTACAAACCCATCACTCAGAGCAGCTTCAACAAACCACTCTCACTCTCACTCTCACTCTCAACTCAAACCAGAAAAAAACTTCTCAAAAATTTCCTTTTTGAGAAAGCTGTAGCTGAGCTGCTGATCATCATGAGATTCAAGAAAAACCCATCACTCCCAAGCCTTGAGAAACAAAAATTTTGAGGGAAAAGAAACACAAAAATACAAAACAAAACAAAACTGGTGGTGGTGGTGAATCATTTTGTTTTGGGTACTACAGTGGTGACAAAAGAAAACACAAATCCATGGGATTTATTGTACAAAGAGTTTTTTTTCTTTGGAAAAATTTACACAAAAAGTTGCCAGATTTTGAGGGAAAACAAAAGCTGAAAGTGGTCAGATTGTAGACAAGTCAGTTGTTTGCTCCAGGTTGCCAGAAAGTAGCCAGGATTCCCCAAAATTTTCAACTAGCCCATCTTGTCCTGACCTCTAGTCAACTTTCTTTGCCTTTGGCTCACTCCTCTGCTGGATTGATTGCTAGTCCAGCTACTTCACAAAATTGAACCCAAAAACAACCCTATGATGAATGAGTGATATTATTATTATTATTATTATTATTATTTTATTATTTTTTATTTTTATTTTTTATTTAATTTTTTTGTTCTTCTAAACACGGTGGACATGGTCTCCAATAGTTTACTCTACATTGGAAAATTTTGTCTTTTTTTCATGTCCATGTTCATCATTATACCTTGATTGATTGAACCAACACCCACATTGGTAGCATGATAAAAATATATTTCTAAATATTAGAAAAAAAAACATCCCAAGCTTAATTTATATTAGGGTCTCTATTTTTAAGTTCAAATCTAAATCCTTTTTTTTTTTTGGATTTTTTTTTTTTTTGGTTTATGTACATACCTTGTTTTCTCATTGATTTTGCAAATTCATCCTCCATCACTTCACAACTTGCAATGAAAGTTTCAAGATTCATAATCTTGCCATTTATTTGATTGGGCTTTCCTTTTTCCAAATCTAAACCAACTTCCAAATCAACAACAACCTCCTTATTTGCCTCTCTTTTTTTAATGGCACTTTCGATTTTTCCTCCATTGTTTTTAGTCTCTTCTTCTTGTTGGTGGGTGCTACCTCTACTGCATTTGTAATAACTAATCCCAACATTTTTTTTTGTTTGGAAACAATTTGCTTATCAATATCTTTTAATTCTTCATTCACACAAATAAATTTTGAACCATGATCAATTGGTTGGAAAACATTAACATTTTGAATGGCCCAAAGAAGCTACATTTTGGAATTGATGTTGAGATAATGGCATCCAAGGATAATTTTGGCTCCATTAAAAGAATCTGGAGCTCAAGTTCCATCTTGTGAATAACCTTCCATTGCACAATAAATAATTACAAAAAACTTATCAAAAAAAAACCTTGGAACAAACATGAAAACAACAAGCTTGTGGAACACTTTCAAATGATGATAAAATGAAAGGGACGGCCTTTTATTTGTGATGTGTAAGGTAATTAAGATAAAATTAGGGTAACAAAATTGGGAGGGAATTTTTCAATATCCTCGCCTCTTTTCTCTTCAAATCTTTTAATTCAATTATAAAAATATATATAAAACAATGAACCAATCAAAACCTTAATTTTCAAAAATTTCAGCCTTTCAATTCTATGAATAACAAACTTATTTTTTCCCCCTTACTAATTGGTGATGTGAAGGATGGAAAATTTTATCCCTCTCTAATTCAATATGGGATTTTAGAAGTTCATTTTGAACTCATGATTTTGTTATATTTGAATTTGTTTTTTTGCTATTTCCTTTTTTAAAATAGAAAAGCTTGAATTAAAAATCTCATACATGTGTTTTTTCTAAGCAAATACAATTCTTCGCTTATACAAAATAATTTATTTTGAAAAATAATTTAAGAAAGAATTATAGCTAGGAAATCAAATTAACACAATTTGGAGTGACCTAGTGTTTTCATTTTAGATTTCTATTGTAGCATCATGTAACAACCATCCAAAAACATATTTTAGAGAACAATTGTGACAACATGCGTAAAAATTTGTCAAAATTATTTTAAAAACTACTACAAACCAATTTTTTAAATTAAAACATGGAAAGGTTGAAAAAATGGAACGAATGCAACAACATTATATTGTAAGATCATATTTTAGGTTGTTGATGAAAAGATTAAATGTAATTGAGGACTTGCAATGTGCACACATGCACATGGAAGTAATGGACAACTACTTTTATTTATACTTATTGTCAAAGAACTTAATTTTTAAAAGGACAAGTCTTTACATAATTTTGCTTGCTTTCAAGATTTTTAAATTAATCAAAAATTAATATGTCCTACACCATAGGTTTTCAAATGATGAAATCACCTTCATAAAATCCCACTCATCCAATGCTTTCCAACAATACTAAGATCATGCCTCGATTTTTCTAAAAAGTTTGGTTTTTATTTTGTTGAATGTTCAATATTTTTTAAAATTTTAATACTCAATAACTCCCACACCATAGGTCTACACACAAAGAAATTACATCGAAACACCTTTAATCATCAAATGTGTATTAGGGCAGTTCAAATGATGTAAGTAGCCATTTACAATCCTCCATTTGAGTTTGAAAAGGATAATATAAAATCTCCCAAAA
Source organism: Sphagnum tenellum (assembly GCA_963921925.1). Taxonomy (NCBI): domain Eukaryota; kingdom Viridiplantae; phylum Streptophyta; class Sphagnopsida; order Sphagnales; family Sphagnaceae; genus Sphagnum; species Sphagnum tenellum. The sequence continues at coordinate 20,722,203 of OY998144.1, forward strand.
TGAAGGGGTTCGAAAAATAGTTTGGCATCTTGTGAACACATAGCTCTCCCAATGTGCCATTGAGGTGCATCTTATAATTGCACATGTCGAATTTCATAAACAAACAATATCTAACCTATTACCAAACAAAGTGAATTTTATTCAAAATAATTTCATTTATAATGAAAGCACTTATGCATTAAGGTAAATCAGTTGGTGATTGAACATTTAAACGCTTAGGGCCGAATCCAAGGGGAGGGCTCTGTTGTTTTTGGTGTCCAAAACAAATTTGAATCCCCATATTGGCCCATTTGGTGCAATAAAAATCATAAAGAACGAAATAAAATTCAAAAAGTTACAACCCCCCAAAGTAAAGGGGTCAAGAATTCAAAAAAACAAACAATTGAATGTCAAAAAGGCTGGTTCCCAAACACCCCTAAAATTCGTGGTATCTTGCTCTATTGTTATTAAAGTTCAAAAATGATTTGTAAAACTCTAGTTGGCATTCCTATAACATTTTGAATCATTTTAAATGAATAAGAAATAAAAAAATTATGAGGTTTGAAAACAAGAGGAATCCAAAAAGAAAGGGAAAAAAAGTGTTTTGTAAGTTGAAAAACTTATTTTTCTTCTTATTAATTTTTTTCATTACTCCTTTTCCTTTACATTTCAAAGATGACTTCTAGAGCTTGAGGTAGTGATCCCATAACATTTCAAATCACTCAAAATGAAACACACATAATCAAATATAAATAAGTGTTCAATCATAAACAAGTGATCAATGACGGGCCAGTTTACCCTACCACAACCTGGCCTTTCAAAATTGAAAAATTGACAACCATCAGGAATAGCCTGTTACCAAACAATGTGGACTTCATTTGAGATAATTTCATTTATAATGAATGAAAGCACGTATGCATTAGCACAATCTGCCCTTTCAAAAGTGAAAAACTTGACAACTATGAGGAATAATTACCCATTTTGGCACATGGGAGTTTTGAAGCCCATCATCCATGAACACAAAAGCCGACATTTCTGAATAGAAGATTTAGAAACCCCAACCACAAGTTTCAAGAATTTGTCATCATCCAATTTTAGGGTAACCCATTGTTTGAACTCTCTAGTTGTTTGCTAAACTATGGGTGTTGAGTAATGGGTGGTTTTACCTTACCTTATACACATTAAATAATGATCTCCCTCAAGAACTTGAGGCACCTTATTCCTTCCTTGTGTGAGACCCCTTAAACTGACATAGGCCTCTTATAGGCGTAAGGCGTGTGTGTGTGTGTGTGTGTCTCCTACCACCTCATAATAAACAACTTACAATAACATTTGCCTTGTGCTTTATGAGGGACATTCCTAAAATGTGAGGATGGACTCGAACTCTCTCCCATGACATTTTCAAAATTTGACACCCCCTAGCGAGGTTCATCTCTCCTCACATTTTGGGACTGACTCTCACCCCTTGGCCTTCTTATACCCTACTACAATTCAAAATTTCATGCTTCATAGTAGTACCTACCCAAATATTCAAAGTTTGGGATCTCTCCCAATAGCGGAACCATGAAGAAGATCTTGGGCATTTGAAGATTTCTGCATATGGTCTTTCCCATAGGGAGATCTGTGAAGATCTATTGCATATGATCAATCTTTGGCATTTGAAGATCTATTGCATATGATCAATCTTTGGCATTGAAGATCTTTGCATATGATCAATCTTTGGCATTTGAAGATCTCTGCATATGATCAATCTTTGGCATATGAAGATCTAATGCAGATGATCAATCTTTGACATATGAAGATCTATTGCATATGATCAATCTTTAGCATTGAAGATCTTTGCATATGATCTATCTTTGGCATACGAAGATCTATTGCATATGAATAATCTTTGGCATTTGAGATCTATTGCATATGATCAATCTTTGGTATTGAAGATCGTTACATATGATTTTTGCTATATGAAGATCTTTTTTTCCATACCTATCATGATATTTTGGCGGATGAAGAAGATTTTTGCATGCAATGCCCCTTGTTGCTGGTGTTGATTCAAAACATGCACTGTTTGAGGGGGTGCCCCAATTTTCAGCGATAAAAGTCACTCTTGCACTCTGCTGCAACTTTCCGCCTTTTGCATCAGAAGTTTCTCGCGCGCTTATTTTTGAACTGGGTTGGGCTGAAATCTCTGTTTTTGGGAAGAAAAGAAGCGGAAGAAGAGATGCTGTGTTGTTGTTGTGTTCCAAATACTCAAGTTTCTGTTAATTGTTGTGGCCAGATTTCGCTTTGGTTTAAAAGCTAAATAACATTTTGGTAGGTGTGTTTTGTTTGTTTGGTTTTTTTGGCATGTGTATGTATACCTAGTGGGTTGCGTTGTTTGTTCCAAGGAAGGAAGGGAGGAACGGGAAGCTCAAGGGAGATTAGAAAGTTTTGAGTGTGGGTTTGGGAAGGAAGCTCAGCTCAAGGGAGATTTGGACGTTTTGAGTGCGGGTTTGGGAAAGAAGGGGAAGCTCAAGCGGGATTTGGAAGCTTTGAGTGTGGGTTTGGGGAAATGAAGCGTAAGCAGGTGTACAATGGCTGAATCTGTTCTCACACCTCCGCATGGCGACAGTGGGTGGGGGGTGGAGTGCAGCTGCCCACCGTGTTGAGCTCCGACATGCTATCCGTCATCTCCGAGATCGAGGTCTCTACACTGCTGCGAAATGGTAATGTTGTAGCTATTGCTGCTACACTTTTTTTTTTATTTACAAATCAACCCAGTTTCTCTCTTCTTCACCCGAATCCTTTATCGTTTGTGTTTTAGGTCATGCTCATTTTTCAGCTGGTGGGTCCTCCTCCTTTGTCTCCTCTCTGTCTCTATCTCTCTTTTTTCTTTTGGGTACTGAGGTCTATCCTGTGGTTCACTACTCCGCATGCTGAAGCTCCTGCCCTTCCAGCAGTATTGGAGGACGCATGAAAGAACTAAACATTTTTTGACTGTGCTCTGGACAGGGCTGCTGAGCAGTTAGTTGGGCTGCCAGAAGAAAAGAGCAGTAGTAATGCGGGCCCCTCTTCAGCTGCTGCTGCTTCTTCTGAGTTTGAGAAATCAAAGCTAAAGAGACCTTCTCGGCAAAAAGACAGTGCTACACAAGTGGGTACTGGATATGCTGGTTCAAGGTATATGCAAGAGGCAGATGACGAGGAAGAAGAAGATGATGATCTTTTACTGCTGGCGAAAGCTTTCTTTGATATGCGAGAATACAGGCGAGCAGCACATGCATTGCAAGGGTCAACATGCAAGAAGGCATTTTTTCTCCGATGCTATGCCACATATCTGGTAAGATTTATTTTTCTGTTTGCATGCCAATGACATCAATCTCGGTATGAAAATCTGCAGGGTTGACATAGGTTGTATGACACATTTAGCTCGCCAGAAATGCAACTCAGAGAGCTATGTCAGGCTAGCTTTCAGAAGATTTAAGGTTTAGAATGCGCACTACTAAACTGCAAAAAACCATGGCAGGTGCCATCTCTCTGGTATGTAAGCAATAAGTTGAACAATGTCTTAATAGATTATTTGGATGGAATCTGCAACCTACATTCTGCATTGAATTTTGAATATGAGCTCTTTTCATGTCTCAAGTTGTTGAAGTTCAAAGCAAGCTGAACTGAAACCACTGATGCTTTTAAAGAAGGATTTTAGAGTTATCCAGGCTCATGGGATCTGCAGATTGTTTCGATTTTTCTATCACAAATGAGGCTTCATCTGATATACAGATTGGTTGTACAAAAGTGGTCTCCTTTAAAATAAATGGTGATGCTTATGGGGATCCCATCAGCATTATGGCTATATAGCTTGGCAACTGGCTCTATATAAGTTACTGTCTGAACCTTTTTTCTGTCCATGCATACTGACAACTGAGATTTGCTTCTAGGCAGGAGAGAAGAGAAAGGAGGAGGAGATCATTGAATTGGCAGGTCCATTGGGAAGAAGTGATGCAGTGAACCCAGAACTTGCTGGGTTGGAACAAGAACTCTTTGCTCTTTACTCAAAGGGAGCATTGGATGCCTTTGGCAGCTATTTGTATGGAGTAGTACTGCATGAGCAACAGCGGAAGGCTGATGCTCGAACAGTGCTATGTGTATCGGTCAATGCTTATCCTTGGAACTGGAGTGCTTGGCTTGAACTCCAGGTCAGAGTTCTGAATCTAGACTATACAACAAGAACATGTGAAAATTCAAATGTTACATCCCAGAGTCTTTCAAGTTTTATACTGTTACAAGGTTTTGTTTTGGTTTCATGACCAAGAGTGAAGTGTTAAAACCCCAAATCCTGAATCCTGCTATAGGCTTTGTGTACAGATCATGACATATTGACCACTCTAAATTTGAAGAACCACTGGATGCGTACCTTCTTTTTGGCTAGTGTCTACCTCGATCTGCAACAAAACTCTGATGCGTTGACACTATATCGAACCCTCCATCCCTTGTTTCCTCGTAGTGACCACATATTGGCTCAAACAGCAACCACCCACTACAATCTTCGTGACTTTGATGAGGCAGAAGGCCTTTTTGAAGAGCTTCTTCGAAGTGATCCCTATCGCCTAGAAGGTTTTTTCCATCTGACTCCTTTCATATGATTCGCAAGAGGGTATTGTTAGTCTGGGTCACAGTGTAGGGTGCTGGCATCTGATGAACCCAGAAATCATGTCTTGCCCAATCATTTTATCTCAGGACAGCAGATGAAATCTGTTGTTCCCATGTTTGTCTTATTCTTATCTGGAGAGAGAGGATGGAGTTCTTATACTTTTGCAATTGCCAGGTATGGACACATACTCAAACATTCTATATGTGAAGGAGTGTTTTGCAGCACTAAGCCATCTAGCTCACAAATCTGTCCTTACGGACAAATACCGACCTGAGACTTGTTGCATCATTGGAAACTACTACAGCTTAAAGGCACAGCATGAGAAGGCAGTGCTGTACTTCAAGCGTGCATTGCGACTGAACCGGAGGTATTTGTCAGCATGGACCCTAATGGGACATGAGTATGTGGAAATGAAGAACACGCCAGCTGCAATTGATGCATATCGGCGGGCTGTTGATATCAATCCTCGGGATTATCGTGCATGGTATGGGTTGGGGCAAACTTATGAAATTTTGGCAATGCCTTACTATGCTCTCTACTACTACAGACATGCAACACAATTGAGACCTCACGATGCTCGAATGTGGTGTGCAATGGGACAATGCTACGAAACAGAGCAACTAAACATGCATGACGCTGCTATCCGATGTTATAGACGTGCCGTGAGTAACAGTGATAGAGAGGGTATTGCTCTTCACAAGCTTGCAAAGCTCCATGAGAGCCTAGGGCAGGCTGACCAGGCAGCCTATTACTATAGAAAGAATTTGGAGAGGATGGAGGCAGATCAAAATGAGGGCCAGGAGTTTGTGGATGCACTTCTTTTTCTTGCTAACTATTGTAAGAATCAGGGCTCCCTAGAGGAGGCTGAGAAGTTCTGTGACCAATTGCTTGATCATGGTGGCCCGGTAAGCCTCTTAACTCTTATACCTCAAATGTCTGTTCATTGTAGGATCCTCAGGAGAAAACACATGTAAAAGCTTTGTCAAGAGCTTGTTTTCCATGCACATTGTTTGCAGAACAGGAAAGGAGGCTGAAACTGTTTTGTATTGTTTCATTTTTTTGGGGGTCAGAAAGTCAGACATGTTATAGTTTTAAAGCCAAAGACATGTCTGAGGTTGGCTGTTCATTGGGAATTTGCAAAAAACTAAAAAAAGACCCTTTGTACCTACACCTGCAATAGTGCAGAACCTGGCTTTCTTTTAAGACAAAAAATGTGAATTCCTGTTTGTCTTCAATCTCAAGAGGGGCTGTTTTTTCTTTTGGAATTTCTGGATCATACTTACAAATGGTGCTGTAGAACCCAAAATTACTTCCAGAGAACCTATTTCTAGGGACACATCATCTTTGAAACTAATCAGTGTGCGTCTGTAGGCTAAGGAGGATGCCAAGGCGTTGCTTCGTGAGATTTGGAGCGTACAGCAGCATACAGCAAGTCTTCCACCTTTGGATCTTGAGCTATATAGCCCATGATGCTCTCTCTCTATTCATTATTGTGAACAGATAAGCACTGAACACAAGGCTGTAATCAGGTTGTGGTTTGTTCAGTATTTACCCCTTGTCCATTTGGTCTCTCCTCTACCAAGTAGAAGGCAACTCCATTGATTTGTTGGAATTAAAAGGTAGCTCATTTTTCCTCACACGAAGGTTAATAAAAATTCCCTCATTTTTACTGGTCATATCCTTCCACAATCATGCTGTGTCTCTCTAGTTTGTCCATTGCACATAAGATTTAGGTTCCACTGTCTTATGAAACTTTCCAGTTAGTTGAACAAATGGGTTGTGCTCTAGATGAGAATGAGCTTAGGATTGAGCATAATGAAGGTTGAGCAATGTGCAATCATTCTCACTGATAATCACTGTGCAATGCACATCATAGCCTTTGATAATCTAAGATAGCGTGACATAATGATTTTGATTACTTGCGGTAGCCCAACAACTAATCCACAAATCTCAAAATGATTCACCTATTGAGTCATTTGTTGGTTGCTGATATGGTTGAGAACTATCATATACCTGTACTTAAACATTACACCAACACTTGCAAATAAGTTTAATTAGCAATTGAAATCAAGAAACTTCTTTTATTAATACTTTTAGCATTTCACCATGTTCACAGCCGCAACAATAAAACAGTTAAATTTCTTTGGATATCTATCACCTTGGTCTTTTAAGGACCTTGTCACAACATGACAGTCTTTGCTTTGTAGTCTCAATTTAGGTTCAAATGTGCATTGAACATCATAAAATATATTTGCACATGGAGCATCTCCTGCAGTGCTCCTGTATTTGTGTCTGCGCTGGTATTTCCATGTCCAAAATTCAGTCATAAAATTTTCCCCTCACCATCCATTCTAATGGAAAAAGCTCATACTAATAAGTGAGAGATGAAAGTCTCACCAATTTTTGTCACTACACTTATCAAAGGCATACTTAAAGCATTTTTGCCAATGGATTATATCATTATAAATGGATGAGGAATGGCAATATAGTAATGTGAAAACTTGATGTGGCACCATGTTTTTGCACGTGCTATTACATTCTCATTAGGGTTGATATCATCAAATTGAATGCTTTTAGTTTCATTTCATTGGTCTTATGAAATCTCCGGCAACAAGTTCTGCAGGAACAAACTCATTTTCACACCATTGCGACATGTGACTCTTGATCAAACCTTGTCTTACACACCATTTTATTGTTGCCACTGGAGATGCTTTTTAGCACACCAAATTAGGGTATACAGCTCAAAATTACACACCATTTTATTGTTGCCACTGGAGATGCTTTTTAGCACACCAAATTAGGGTATACAGCTCAAAATATATATACCTTTCCGCAGGTTACAAAGTTACAACCTAGCTCACACAAGTGAAGGAAGTTTGCAGCCAAATCAAAACATTCATCCATTTGTTGAATGCAAAAGGGGGAAATCAAGCATGCACTTCTCATTCTTCCAACATGTTAACAACACTTCTCGTGTCTGAAATCAATAGAAACAAATCTCAGCACATCTTTACAGCACTCCTGTTTTCATAGTGATTCCATTGACCTTAATTTGTGAACACATAAAATGTCAGGAGATGCATTAAGGGGCTAAACACATGCACAAATGACGCATTGTCCTGACAAAAACCAAAATTTGGTCATTATGGCGGCAATGCATTAGCAATGCTCCAAACTTGTTGGGCATTTTTCCCTCTTTGATCCCTCATCCTGTGTCCTAGGCATATTGTTATGTACAGCATCCCTCCTTACCATTAGAACAAACCACTATAGCAAAGACTTGATGAACCGCACCCCCCCCAAAAAAATTCCTCAATGAATCTATATGATGAGGAGCTTGAATGTAAGCCCATAGTCTTTGTGGATCAAAATGCAAGAAGAAAGCTACCATTGATTCCAATGCAAGATTGTTTTTACAAGGCACATAGGTGCTTTACCAGAGATATCTGCATCTAGAGAGTCAGTTTATGAGCCAGATGTGGAGACAAGTGTACCATATCACCCTCTGAAGTCTCATAGGCAAACCTTGAACATCGTTGCTGATGTTGATCTGGCATATAGAGAAGACAAGCAATTCCTGTTGTCCATAGCTGGTGCACTGCTGCATTCTTGCACTCAAACTCCATATCTCCACTACTAGTCTTAAGTGCGAAGTAGCGACGCTTCTCACTGTTCTCCAGCAAATTTCTACCAGGCCAGGCTGGTATATCTGGATACACTTGTAGCAATGTACCTGCAGGAGGGTGCGCTTCTGAGTGTCTCTCACAAAACTACAGCAGGAACTTTTTAGAAGTCTCAGTACCCTAAACCCTTGACCACTCTCAAGCAGAAGGATCCTAATGACATCTGTCTTAAATATGCCAGGTGTGAATTGTAACAAACAGAAATCCTTCACAAAGGAGACATACTCTTCTTGTCTTTCTTATAAGCTCCTCCCATGTGCTTGCTTCGTACCTTCACTGTCACCTAACATGCCCCATCACCAGCAAGAGAGCATTAAGAAAGTTCCCATACTGTCCATTCACTGACCCAGTGTCACCATACAAATTAATAAACTCATGTTGTAACATATAGGGTACCCAAAGGGAACAAATCCTAAGAACTTGTCAACTAACTGCAAAAGCATTTGCAAGGACACTATCAAACAGATAATGATCTATTATTTAGCATAACCACATACACAAAGACAAGGACTCAACTGCATATGAGAGGACCCTCTTCCTCAAAACAAGAAGTCAAACTTCAGCCTGATACCAAAGTAAGGAACAGTCCTTCCATCCTGCCAGAGGTAGACTAAAACCAGACTCTTCTACCAATGTTTGTTTCCTTCCCACAGCTACAGACTATTTCATTTAGGAACTTACCTAGAATGTGTTTGAAAAATAAAATTCAACAATGACTGAACCCTATGGACAAACACTTTGCTTCAGAGTGATGCTGAAACTAGGTTAATTCGTACTGCCTTTTCAACCACTGTTGTACCCAGATGCAGTGTGATTAGTGACAACCTACTGGAATTCACTGGGGGGAGGGGCACTGTAGGAGCGACATGATTTTTGATATTGCTGTTCTGGGATAGAGATGATTGCACCCAGCAGTCAATGAAGTCTCATGAGTGTGAACTGAATACTGTAGGGTTTCAACAACAACAGCAAAGTTCCCCTTTAGGAGCAGCCCACATGAAACCAAGGAAATGGTGAAGGACTGTACCTGGCCTAGCTTGTTGACATATACAAACAAAACTCTCCACTGCAATTCTCCTGTTCACTTCCAAACAGAGACTGCTGTCAGGCTCTTCATTTTCATGCACAATACTGACAGATTCCAAGAAACTGTCTGCACCCAGTTAACCAGACTTCCATACCAAACTTCAATTAAAGATCTTGGAATGAGAGTCTTAACGCAAATGATACAGAATAACCTATCCACCTTCTGAGATTCTTCTATTACCTTTCTTTGAACGCTTGAGAAACTCAGCACCCCGTGCAAGATGCTCTTGACAGCTCATCTCTGCTTCAATATCATCTACCATCAGCTCTCCACTGAAGCTAATAGATTGACCATGTGATCCCCGGTCATAAGGTGTCACTGCTGCAAGGCTCCGTGAGTCTTTGGTTGTCCTTGCCTTGAGGGTTGCTGCACCCCTTAGTGCTACATGCAAAGAAATTATGAGTCATTCTGGCTGGGAAAAACAGGTTTTAAACTCTCAAAGTAGGCTTTCAAGAAAAAATATCATTGTAATCCAGCACGGAGACCAACCAAACTTGACAAAATGATGGCTAGAGCACTTGTGGATATAAAGCCACCTGTATAATAGCAGTATAAGGCAAAAAAGAAGTGAAACCTAATTGATGGAACACTCACCAGTGGCAGCTGAAGCTGTGAGGGTCATGATATCACCAGCAGTCCGCACATTGACAGCAGAGCTAACAATAGCAGCCATGTGCTCACGATCTGCACCCATACTCTCTGCCACTTCCACACATTGAGCAGCAACCAAAGCAGCAGCTGAAGCAACTGCCATAGATATCTTGGAGGATGAGTCGTCTGATGAAGATGCTGCTGTGGCAGCAGTAACTGCAGCAATTGCTGATGCTACACCAGCAACTGTAACAGCTGCATGGACTTGTGCATTTTGAGAGCGATTTGCTTCTTTCCGCTTCTCTTTCAGGTCTTTGATCCAGCGTCCCATTGACTTCCCCCTTAATGGTGTCCGGACCATGCTGAAGCTTCTTTGGAACTACAAATTCCATTCAAACCCAAACATTAGTTTTATGAGACAAGAACAACACATGTTTGTCTTGTAAAACCTAGTTCTGGCATGAAGCCATATGCATACTTGCACATTGTTAGAAAGTTCAAAGCACTTTGGAGAGTGCTCAATAATGAATGCCCTCTAAGCTTGCAAAGTATCTCTGATGGTCCATCAGTGCCTCAGTAACCATGATCGCCCATACTGGGCAGCTTTTCAAATAGCAAGAGAAGCCCATTATGGGTGCCCCAGCAACCATTGGTGAAGTGGGTCAATCTGCTTGGTCAGTGTGAACACTGGGCAAAAAGGTCTCTAGCTGTGTCTGCACAGGCAAGAAGAACTACACCCCAGAAGACCAGCACTGGTAGGGTTTCATTGCTGGGAAATACTGAGAAGAGTAGATGTCTCTATGCACCATTTTACAAACAGCTGTGGTCTCTTTGGCAACAGCTGCAGTTTTTTCCTCAGCTCCTTTGGGTACGTATAATTTGCTTGCTTCTCAAACCTGAAACCAAAAATGTAGAGACAGAAGAAACACAACAAAAGGATTCCTTGCATACACAGATGCAAGTTATATATACCTTATAGTCATCTATGTGTCGAGGAGACCGACGAGGGCTTGCTGACCCCAACATTGTTCCACTGCTTTGCGAATTCCTGTGTGAAGTAAATGGTGAAAGCTCCTGCCAGGAAAAAAAACAGATACATGAGGAGGAGGAGAAGGAGGCCTCAACTGACTCAGCCAAAGAAGATTGCAGATGATGATGATGGAACAACTGTCATGATGGTGATGGAGTTTTTGCTCTTCACCTATGTGCAGAGCCATCACCACAGATGATTTTGTCTGTTGTCGCTAATGCTGGAATGGGAAAGAGGAGAGTGGAGGGGAGACTTACAGCTCCAGGAGTCATGATGCGCTCCATCACTAACTGAGAGGTCATAGAGGAGGCGAACGTGAAGGGTGCGGTTTCCAGAATAGGGTCATCCACCGAAGAAGAATGATGAAAGGAGAGCTGCTGCAGCTGATCCCCTGCTGTTCCTGTAAGCTGAGATACAGGAGGAGGAGGAGCAAGAGCTCGAGCTATTTCTACGGACGAGATACTCCATGAGCGACACAAAAACTCCATAGGCTCCTGAGGTGTTTCTGGAGCTGGATAGGTGGGCATCAACATGGGGTAATCCTCGTCAATATTCTCCAGAAACGGCTGCGGCTGCGGCTGCGAGAAGCTATCTTTGGATCCAGCTCCAGGTTCCAGCAACAGGTAGAGCTCTCTGTCTTGTTTCCCCTGTGCACCTGGAAGAATACTGGAATACAAACCGCGTGTGCTACTGGTGCTGCTTCTTCCCATACTTGCCATTGTTGTTGTTGTTCCCTTCCCTTCCCTTCCCTTTCTCTTGCTAGATAGATAGATCGGTGACCAGAAACGCAAGTTTCCGAACTGAAGATCGACGATGATGATCTAGGTTTGCTTGCTTATTACGCCATGCTCATGCTGGCTTACGTCCCGCTTCTGTTCATGCTCATAAAACAAATCCTCCTCATGTCGTCGTTCAAAACTCTCATTGTTGAATCGGAAATCTTCTCCAAATACGGACCTCCTCCTCCTCCTCCTCTTCTTCTGTCTTGGAAATACATGAGAAGAGAAGAGAGGAGTCCGACCTGCTGCAGTCCGTCTCTCCGCAATAAGAAAAAACAAAAGTAGAGAGGAACAGGTCCAGAAGGAAGAATTATCAAGCACTTGAGTCTATGACCCGATTATATCCTCAAGAACTCGTCGGATTCGCGTCCTCTATGACAACGGATTCGCATCGGAGAAAACAAAAACATCATCATCATCGGCAGCTTGATACGATCCAATACGACCCTGCTTCCTACATTCTTCGGTGCTTCTTGGAGAGCGTTTTTTTTGCAGTTCCTGAACAGACAGTGGCACGGAAAGAAAGAGAGCACCGTAGGAGTATTCAGACCAGGAGGACGTCCTTCACAGGCAACCAGCACGGCTGAAGAAAAGGAAGAAAGAAGATCCGTCTCAGGCCTCCACGAAACCTTCAAGGCAAAGAGAGAAAAAACAACAAAAGAACGAAGAAAGAACAAACACACAAACAGACGCGGATTCCCTCCACAAACAATGCGGTCACAAATAATGCGCAAAATCGTCAAAAGAAGAAGAACGACGACGACGACGACAAGACTTCACAAAAAAGCAAGCAACAAAAAAACTGAAAAAGAGCTCGCTCGAAAAATCCAGACAAAGAAGAGCCCGAGAAGCTGCAACGATGGTTTAAGGAAAAAAACTTATTACAATTCTTCCATAAAAACAAACAACAAGACTTCAACAACAACAACAACAAGGCATTAGCAGATCTCGAGCATCGACAGACAAACTGCTGCAAAGCGGAATACAAATGACAAGAGCAACAAGTTGAAAGTTGATACAAAAATAGGAACTCGAATATTTCATGGCGGGCGTAAATGACGCATCATCCAGACAGAGCGAGAGAGAGAGAGAGAGAAAGAAAGAAAGAACGAAAGAACGAAAGAAAAACACCCGACACACAAAAATATGCTCAAAATTACAAACAAATTGGGACACAAAACAAACCAAAAAAAAAAACACTCTCAAAACAAAACCTAAGTAGCCTAAGTTGGTGGCAAATGTGTGTCAATTCTTTTTTCTTGATTTAAAATGGAATTTTGTAGCTAAATTATTTTTATTTTATTTTATTTTGTTTTTTCTTCAATAGCAACAAGGTTGATTGATCGAATCTAGGCTAAACTTTGTCAATATGGAGTTTTTTTTAAAAAAATTGGTTAACAAACTTTGTCAATGTTTTGCAATTTTTATTATTTTTTTGTCAATATGAACCTTACCATATCCCATATCGAGTGTGTGGCTGAATGGGTTGACTTGGATTTTTAATCACTGGTCCCCAGTTTTTGTGATTTCATCTCCTAACTTTTGGACTTTTGCGGATGATGATCCATAATGGGGGATGAAACTGGGACAAAGATGAGATTGGGTATGAAACTAGGGAGGACTTTACACATAACTTTAATAACCAAGGCATGTGTTATACACTATATGACCTTGCCATTTACATTAAAAAGAAGATATATGAAAACCCAAATATTTTTCACCATGCAAAATATAGAATCTTCAAAAAAAAAAACACACTCTAAAAGAAACCAAAAATCCTTCAAGATATTATTATAACTCTAGAACTAATCTCAAGGTTTCAACACAAGCCAAAATATCATCCTAATAAACCCTAAACCCAAAAATCCTCATATAAAACTAGACCTACTATTATTATTATTACCTTCTCTAGGGGCCAAAATCCCTTAAACTACTATACTCTATAATGAATCTAAACACCATATCCTTGCCTACCAAGGCAAGGCCAATAAACAACTAACAACATCTACTACTACTACTAGTAGGATAGCCCTAGTGATGATTTGAACACCCACAACTACATTGAATTTCCAATGAGTCTTCTTTAGGCCCATTGGCTTGGTGGTGTTTAGTGAAATTAAGAGAATTGATAGTCTTAGCCATGTGTATAGATGTGTAGTACATTCATGTCTAGTTGATTGAAGTTTTCATTTTGGGTATCCTTTTGAGTTGAGTTGAGTTAAAGTTATGTACAACACAATTTAAGTAGAGTTAAAATTTATTAGGTCCATCATAAATCACATTAGTTATGCATAAGTACAATGTGGCTCCAAGGGGGGGATGATGGGTGGGTTTTGTTTTAGTTAGTATTATTGTCCTTGCCTTAAACTTTGTGGCTCGAAGGTATACATAGGTATATATATATATTGTGCGGGGCCGAGTGTAAGCGGATTCTAGTAATGCCCATGGCCCCAAGGCTTTACTTCCTTACATAATACCATTATATGGGGGGCACATGGGCACCAAATCGAACCAACCCAACACAAGTTTTCTTTTTTTTATAAAAAAATTTAAATAAAAAATTTAATAAAAATAAATAAAATATTTTATTGTGTACTTCCACCCACTTTCCAACTTAACAAATCACGACAAAAATGCAAGAAACAAAACCAAGAGTGATCCAAACATGTTGAATGATGATTTCTCAATCTTTAAGCATGCTAGAAATTGCTTGATTGATGTAGTTTGAGGCTACCTTTAAAAATAAAAAACCATTCATTGAAGTCCAAGAGAAAGTATAATATATATATCTTACAATCTTCAAGGAGGAGGAACCCTTATGTTTTTTATTGTTCATATGTACAAAATTTTAGGTTACCTCCCTCTTGTTTATTCCTTTGTTGCATTTCTAGTGGTGCTTTATGCTTCACAAGGCTCTAGGAACGCACGAGAGCATGACTAGAAAATGAGTACCATCCTCAGCTGTTGGGTACCCTTATTCTCGTAAATGCCCTAGTCCGAGAGCCTTACCTATTGGTTTTAGCATTTGTCCAGGGTCTGAATGTAAATATGCTTTTATAGGCCTAATTGTGAGACCACGTCGTCTCCTCCACTTGGAGTCTTTGGGCACAAGAGATGGTGAATCAAAACTTCCGACTTTCAAATGTTTCTTAACTTTTTAAATCTTCAGCCAAAATATGTTCTTGGGTTGTTCATGAATTGTAATCCTTTTGATATGGTGAAGGTTTTTGGAAGGCACTTTGTAACCATCCTCATTGCTATGAAGTTCAAGGAGAGTATTGTCGTCTTGGGTTGTTCATGAATTGTAATCCTTTTGATATGGTGAAGGTTTTTGGAAGGCACTTTGTAACCATCCTCATTGCTATGAAGTTCAAGGAGAGTATTATCGTCTTGGGTTGTTCATGAATTGTAATCCTTTTGATATGGTGAAGGTTTTGGGAAGGTACTTTGTCACCATCTTTCATTGCTCTGAAGTTCAAGGAGAGTATTTATCATCTTGTGTGGTTATGGCAAGCTATATATTTTGCGTTTTGTGAAGCAAATATCACCGAAATGGGGCTTGAGTCAACAAAACCTCATCAAAAGATTTTCCTTGAGTTTTTAAAAACTTGGATTGGATTGTTTATTGAATATATCACCTGTTGGTCATGATACATGTCGTTTACATTTGGATTGAACCTTTTTCAAGTGTTGAAGAAAGAGTTTGAGGTTACAAAAAGCTAATGATTTTCACAAATTTATTGAGAATGGTAAATTTGATGTACACCATTCATGTTTTGTCTTATCTATTTTCTGATTGTTAATGTCAATAAACATGTAATGATAAGTTGATAAAAATTGTACTCAATTTTGAAACATTGTATATATATATATATAATTTATAAATTGAAGTTAATTATCGTTATGATTATTTGACCTTTGTTAACACACAATTACAAAGTGTTTGTTCTTGATGTTAGGTATTATGTTTTTTTTTGATAGCTAATGGTACATTTAAGCCAAAAATAAACACAACAAATTTGCAACAATATATTTCAATATAATCAAGGTATGTTTATTCACATATATTTAATCGGTAAGATGTGTATACATAATTTATGATACATCTTAATGTCAAGTCTAATGTTGGTCAATTTTTTATTTTTATGAAGAACTTTTAGTTTTTGCTTTAAAAAACAACTTAGAACTATTTCTATTTCAATTCCAATTCTACACATAAATAGAACTAGGATTCAATTTTGAATATAATTTTTCAAAAAAATTGTTTCAATTTCAAAAATTAAACTCACTTCCAATCTAATTTTTATTAACTTAAAGTGAAAATGACAATTAATGTTAATTTAGTTTTTTTTCAAAAACATGAATTTTGGTTCCACACATTTGTTAAATTGGGAATTCAATTCTAGGTATGGTTTTTTTTTTTAAATCCAAATTTGACTTTGGTTTTAGTTTTGAAAATTAGACCCAATTCCAATTCAATTTGTATTAATTGGATTTAAAATTAAAAATTTTGAACCACCAAAGTGGGTGCCTAGCCAGCACTAGTGAATTATAATCGTGACATTTATACATGTAAAGTTAATAATGGGCAAGTCTCATTTAGTATACGAGAGCATTTCCAACCATCAATTGGCAAAATTAATTGTACCTTAAGTTTAACAATAATAATAGAGTTGGTTGTCATTTGTAAAAGTAGATCAAAAAGGAAGTCCACTCATCCTTTGTCATTGTGGCATGTTGTTAGAGAAGAAACTAATATCTTTTGTTTTCTTGCAACACAACCATTTCTACAAGCTCAATGTGACCTTTACAAGCTTGTTTGATCAAACTTGTTTTTCATTGCAACTTGTTCCAATATCATTGGCAAAGTGATTTTTTCAAATTCATTTCATCTTAACCTATTATGACAATGTTGATCTTGTTGATTTCATCAAGTTCATATTGTCTTAACTTGCTATAGTAACTTATTTTAGCAATGATATCTTATATATTAAAGCAACAGTGGTGTCTGTCTGTGTGGGCAGTGGTTGGAAGATTCTTCCAATCACTACCCGTTCCCTGTGGAGCTCGTTCCTTGTCTGTGGTGACAAGCAGGGTAGGGCAGGGCGGGCAAGGTAGTCGCTGCAGGAGGCGAGGTGAAGTGCCATTTCTATTAAAAAAATCTTTGGGGAAAATCGGGGGACCTGCATCTAATCAAACAAAAAATACAACTTTATTAAAAATTATTTTCATCATAAAACATATTTTTAAAACTAAAATATTTTTAAAAAGAAAATACAACAAAATAAATAAATAAATACATAAATACATTTTTTTTAAAAATGAAGATACACAAAATAAAAATAGAAAAAATAAAAACATGAAACAAACATAAACCAAAAAAAAAGTAAAAACGCAAAAACTATAAAAAAGGAATGGAAACAAATGAAACAAGAAAAGGAAATATAGTAAAAAAATTTAAAAGAAAAAAAATTTCCAAAAATGAAGAAACTAAATAAAGAGTAAAAAATAAGAAAAAATAAAACTTATAAATATTGAAGAAAAGCCCTACTTGAAAAAGAATGAGGTGTGTTTTCTTTCTCCAAACTTCAAACTTGCATCCAAATAAATATATATATAAAAGTGAAAAAGAAACACTTTATTTTTATTATACAAAATAATAATAAAAATTAAAAATTAAAAAATTAAAAGTTTCTAAAAAAAACTAAAACATGAACCAAATTTAAAGAAACCGGGGACTTCACAGTGGCCGAAGGTCACGGGCACCCACTAGTTTTTGTTAGTGTTGTAACTTGTTCCTTTGCAACATAATGATGCAATAACAACAATAGCTAGTCAATGGGATCATGCATGTTCTTGAAAATGAAACTTCGACTAATCTTGTGTTTGTTACATTGTTTTTGTAGGTACCAACTCTTTAATTGTAGGCAAGAAGGCAACACAAAAGGTCCCTCCCATGTTGTAAACTAAATGTAAATTGAGAATGTGAAATCAAACCATCATCAAATTTTATCAAATTAATTCACAAATAACCCAATCTACAACAATTGTTTATTTCCTCATCAATATTGACTTTGTCACCAATTGTTCTTTTGAATCTTGAAAGGCATTTGTGCACACAATGATTATTTTGTACAAAAGTTTGATGTGTGTGATGTTGTAAATTTGAATTCCATAAAAAAATGCACAAGTGCAATTACAGATGTTTACATACAATCAAACTATTAATGCCTATGATGAGTATTGTAAAATTGACGAAAGCATGTCATTTGCATATCTCAAAAGTTTTGTCAAAATAGTCATGGAAGTTTTTCAACTGGAATTACTTTACCAACCCACATGTATAAATTTGAAAAAAAATTGAAAATGAATGCAAAGAAATGTTGACCATGCATGTTTGTTTCACTAGATTGTATGCATTATCATTGGAAAAACTGTCTTATTGTTTGGTAAGGTTCATTCACAAACAAGGTTGGGAACAAATCAATCATCCTAGAGGCAATAACTAATCCATTTTTATGGATATGGAATGTGTATTTTGAGTTGTTAAAAAAACAATGATTTTAATGTTCTAAATAGGAGCCCTCTAATTCAAGATTTGTTGGGGGCTACAAGTGCTAATCCCAATTTTGCCATGAATAACGATGTGCATTTTCAATATTTGTTGTTGGTTATTTGGCATATATTATCGTGGGTTGTGTTTTGTATTCACAATCCATGAACTACAAAAAAAGGTGGTTTGCATTATTCAAAGTTGCAAGAAGCAACTCACAAAAATGTTGTGGCTCACATATGCATGCTACTATTTTTTTTTTACCTTATTTTCTAGGTGTTATGAATGTTAAGGTCATTGGTACATTATAGATGTGTCATAGTCAGGGGAGTTGGACCATCCACATGCACCAAACTTTTTGAGAGAAGACTCCCAAATAGAGTTTTCACATGCTTCCATTATTCATCCTTCTCCATCATGTGAGGTGAATTGTACTTCTAAAGGCTTTGCTTGTAACTTCTTGGATTTAACTATGAATCAAAGTCCCCCGGGTACATTTTGATGTTTAGTAATCAAAATGGCAAATCATAGCTAGTCCTTGCTACCTATGGGATCATAATGTGATTGTAGACATGCTAATGGCATGTGTCATACCATGATTGTGGAAGATGAATAGGGCAATGTTTTGAAACCAATAGTTGAAGTGCCCAATGCCATTTAGATGAAGAAGGGTTTCACATTTGCAAAATATGTTGAAAGCATAAAAGAAGGTCATCATCCTATAGTCATGTATGATGAAGGTCTTATCCAAAATGGCTAATGCCATAACCACAATGATGCGAACTTGGGCATTGATGCTATTGCTTTCTACTTGCTTCATGTTCTTCTTTTGCCTTTTAGCAACTTTGTGGTCATTTTGAAGGCAGGGTTGTGGTGAGGGTGATGCTTGCAATGATGTCAGAATTTCAAGTTGGTGAGACCCATGGATCAATAACAAATGTGGAGGTCAAAACATTGTTTTTTGCCCGAGCTTCGATGTTTTGTAGTTCACAGACGCAACAATGAGGTGCAATCTTGACTTTGTTTTTTTTGCATTGTCATGTTCTTTTGCCATTAACAAGGTTATTATATATACCCCGGTGGAGATGCTCTGAAAGAGACTTTCGTAAATGGCAAGTCTCCATCAAATTTTTTAAACTTTGAAGAGCAATGTTCTAAGGGTACCTCCATGCACCATAAATGACAACCCATCCATGCCTTCAAATTTAAGGAATGGCTAAAATATTTGCTCAAAATGAAAGTTCCTCCAAAACATTGCCCAAACAACAACAACAACAACAAAGAACTGTTGAAGAGAATGTATAAGAAAGTAGTTACTTACTGAGGCATCTTTTTTTGCTGCTTCTTGCCAGAGTTCCCTCCAGCACTCATAAATGATAATACATCTTCCACTGGCAATTGTGAAAGGGGTTGGGTACATGACCAATGATGACCTGAAGCAACCCTTGAATACTCTCCTATGGTGCTCCCTTAATGCTCTGCCATGCATGTCATATATCACTCTGCCTCTCAGACCCCAGGACCCACCTTGCTTGAAAAGCAGCACACCACTGTTTCTTTATTATTCATTCATTTATTTATTTATTTATTCCCAATTTTGTGATGTAGCCAAAGTGGTGATCATCTGCAAGAGGATTTCCATTCACCAAAGTGGTGATCATCCATAAGAAGATTTAGCCAAATTTGGCAATTACAATCACCAAAGTAGTGATCATCCATAAGAAGATTTAGCCAAATTTGGCAATTACAATCACCAAAGTGGTGATCATCCATATGAAGATTTAGCCAAATTTGGCAATTACAAACAAGATACGAAAATTATAAAAATTGTTAAGCATTCTTCTATAATTTTGGCTACTTACTTAACTGGAAACTAATAGAGAAAAATTCTGTTGAATTTTCTTTCTTTTTTTAAAGGAAATATATGGCAATTAAAACCCCTTGAAAACCTCATTTTTTTTGTTTCTTCTTCTTCTTCTTCTTCTTCTTCTTCTTCTTTTTTTTTTTTTTTTTTTGGTTGCATTTTCTATTTTCAGTGTCTCCATACAAGAAAGGAAAAGGCTGCCACACTCCTTTCTTTCACAGTGTTCACAGACATAATATACTTAGTGAAGAGGACCATGCATGCCAGGCACAAAACTCATGCAACAATTCTGTCTTTCCTTCCTTGGAATTTCCATGGAATCCAGGCTCACCTCTGTTGTCATAACTGACTGTTGCTGTGTTTTTTTTGTTCTGTACTTGTGTTGGTTAATTCATTGGCGGGATCAAGAGTGGTGTTTCTAGTCCAATTTTCGCAACCTTCATGTTGAGGAGTGTTGTGTTGAGTAGTGTTTTCTACGAAAAAATCAAAATATTCGATAATCATTCCAGATCTACATTACCATCGTCATGTTGTATGTAATCATTTCACACCACGGACATAAAATCGATTACTACCATGAGAATGAAGTTTCGACCCCCTCCCCCCCCCCCTCCCACCCCATTTGTTGTTTGCAATGACGGGCTTTAAAAGGCTACATTTACATAATGGACCGAGTCTCAAGACCCAAAAAAAACAACGGGTAGTGTCACTTACACTATGGCCTTGCCATTTACATTTAAAAGTAAGTATCTTAAGGCAAGAGAAGAAGAATTAACGGAAACTCAAATATTTCACCATGCAAAAATATAATCTTCAAAAAAAATTTGTAAAAGAAATTCTCCAAAACCCGTCAAGATATTATAACTCTATTATAACTAATCTCAAGTTTTTAACATAAGCCAAAATATCGCCTTTCAAAAATCCTAATATAAAAATAGACCTATTATTATTATAATATTACCTAGGGGCCTATAAAAAATCCCTTAAGCTACTATACTCTATAATGCATCTAAAACACAATATTCTTGCCTTGGTAGGCAAGGCCAACAAATTAAAACACGAGACGATTCGGTACTAGTACCAACCTTAAGTGTACCTTCAAGGGGTCTTTGTTTATGCTTTGGAGGTCCTAAAGTCCTTTGCTATTGTTGTCTCACAAAGCAACCCACACATGTGGCTGCCCTTGACTTTGAAGCTCCACCACACCTTCCACAATTGTCCAGTGTTTTTCTTTCCTTTCTTAAATCAAAATTTTGATGCTGCCCAAGTGACGAAGTGCGCGACAATTGCCCTTAAACAGGATGAAACTACAAATGGATATCATCCATACAAAGATGAAGAAAAAAGAATGGTGCTTGTCTGTAATAATTCAAAATACCTTTCTCTATTTTTTGACAACATAATGAAGAAAATGCCATGAATTTCTGTGTTTCAACAAGCTCAAAATTTTGGTGAACAATAATAGAAGCCACAAATCAGTTAATTTTACCACTTATTATTATTATTATTAATATTAATATTTGCAACAATGCAAAATTTCACACAACCGATCATGAATACCCATTGTCATGTTCTATTGCATGAAAGCATACATCCTTTCAATGTGTATCGTGTGCATTTGACATACTATTCAATCCATACATGCTTTTAGGATATCATCCATAAACAAATTTTGGTGTGCATTGTCGGCCAGCCAAGTGTAGGATGGACTCCAATTCAACCTCTTTGTGTTACAAGTAAGTGTTTGATTTATGGGCTTGGAGAGGGCATGTTTGAATTTAACCTCAAATTGTATTCTGCATAAATTTCACCTATTTTCAACTTTTGGCAAATCAAAGTGCTTGTAGTCAAGAGTGGGGGGGAGGTGGGGGGAGGAAGGATGAATATGGTGACAACTTGCAAGTCTAAAAGAACAATTGAAGACCAAGCACCAAGTTTCCCATATCAAATATACTTTTGTTCTTGGATGAAATGTGGATGAAATGTCTTTGGTCCAAATTTTGCAGTCTTTTGACTTCTGAACTTGTTCAAAATTCCAAAGTACCAAAGAGTCCATGAAGTCGGATCATGTATGTTCAGATTTGGCTAACGGTGATAGCCACTTTTTTACCTCTTCATATGGATTATTGCCACTTTGGCTACAAACAAAAATTCCTAAAAATAAAACACACTGCCCCTAGAGGTCCACACTCACTTTTTTTAATAATAATTACATACACACATATGGTAAATAACTCATAAGTCCACTAATTGACATATGTAAGCCTTGAATAAACATGACTTATTGAAGGCTTACATATGTCAACCAATACATTCATAGCAACTAATGACATAGAAATGATTTGTTGGCCTTGCTTACCAAGGCAAAAAAGGATATTGTGTTTAGATTCATTATAGAGTATAGTAGCTTAAGGGATTTTGGTCCCTAGGTAATAATAGGTCTATTTTTATGTGAAGAATTTTGAAAGATAGTATTTTGGCTTTGTGTTTGAAACTTGGGATTAGTTATAACTAGTGGGTAACCCGTGGCTATGCCACTCTAGCCACCCCAAACGCTCTGTTAAGCTTTATTGTTTGCACGATCATGTTATAACACCTCTGTGTAAACAACATTGCGAGTATACACACCGGCAGGTGCATCTTCATGAGCATTCTCCCACCCATCTGTAACTAGCACTTTCACGCCCTCGAGGCACCCAATGCGCGACATGGCCACATACAACTGGCCATGTGTAAATACAGGTTTGGGCAGGAAAATGCCGACCATTTTCAATGTCTGCCCTTGCGCCTTATTGATGGTCATGGCAAATGCAGGGCGCACAGGGAACTGGCGTCGGCGCAGAGTGAAAGGCATTCGTTCTGTGTCTGAAGGTGTGATGCTTAGCCGT
Organism: Sphagnum tenellum; assembly: GCA_963921925.1. Lineage (NCBI taxonomy): Eukaryota > Viridiplantae > Streptophyta > Sphagnopsida > Sphagnales > Sphagnaceae > Sphagnum > Sphagnum tenellum. The sequence goes on from OY998144.1 coordinate 20,745,281, forward strand.
GGAATGAACACTCGTTGGCCCTTTGCAGGACCTGTTGCCACCTCTGCTTCAATGACATGCTGCATGCGTTGAATGACAATGAACCTAGTACCATTAGCCACGCCGTTGGTCATGTTGCGTAATAATATGATGGGACAACCCTCCTGCAAGTGCAATTCATGGGGTGGTACGCCCGGAAAACTAAGTGTGTTCAAGAACTCAGTGGGGTAAATGCCATGTTGTTCCCCATGCATCACAGAATCCGCGCTGTAATACATGCGATGCTGTGCGGGCGAGCCATCGTGCTTTGTGAATGCATATGTGTCATTGATGAGTTTATTGAGTGCATCCACATTTTCGTTCAAAGGTGTAAGAATTGCACGCTCAATGATGTATGCAGATCTTGCAGCATACTCAACAATAGATGATAGAGCGCCATACACTTCTTCAATCAAATCTGCCACAGTAGGGCCATTACAGCACATGTCATGAGGAATAAGAATGGATTCTTCACCAACAGAGGGATACACGCGCTCTACGCCCTCCCCCACATGTTGCAAGTAATCAACAAATGCCTGCAGCCGTGTGGCATCTGCTTGTGCATATGCGTCACCCTGAACCAACAACCTCTGCACGCGCATGTTGGTGTACAGCTTGAATACATGCACATGTTGCCAAATGCTGGAACGGTTCAAAGCTGCTTTGACGACATCTCCCCTGTGCCGCGGGGCACAACAGGCAAAATTTGTCGAAAATCGCCACCAAACACCACAACCAAGCCGCCAAAGGGCAGGACTTGAATGCTGGGTTAATGACAGCCATGATGTCTTACAAAGACCTGTTGACAGCCTCAAAAACATGCATTTGCATCATGACAGCCTCATCCCACACAATGAGCGCATCCACTTGCAAAAGTGTTGTCAGGTCAGAGTCCCTACTGATGTAGCATGTGGAGGTGTTATTGAGGCCTTGCATAGGGATCTTGAAACGTGAGTGTGCAGTGCGACCTCCGTCCAGCAGCAATGTAGCAATGCCAGACGATGCCACAGCAATAGCAACCCGACCTTGTGCGCGCATGGTGCTCAGCAAACAACTGTAGAGAAAGGTTTTGCCAGTGCCGCCAAGGCCATCGACAAAAAATGCACGGCAGTCGACAGCGGCCATGACATTGTCATAGACAACTCGTTGCTCAGGGTTAAGTTGCGACACGCGCTCATCTTGTATAGCTGCTTACGTTGCCACATCATACCTGGCAATTTCGTCTACCACCACAGCACTGGCAGGTTGGGCCGCAGGCGTCGGCAAGCCAAATGCTGCCAAGTCATGGCTGCTGTTGAGGTGTGCCAGGTGTAGCGCCAACTCCTGCAGCACCATGTCCCAGATGGCAGCATCGAATTGCCGCGCTGGCTCGCCCTGCACGTTATAGGAGCACACACACGACATAGTGAGCATTGAGCAACGCACAACATGCAAAACATGAACATGCAAAACCGCAAGGCAGGCTGACATGCATAGCCATACACGGACAAAGCTGAGCACCAACCTGGCGTGCTTGATACAGAAAGTCTTCTGCCATGTCTTCCTTGAAGCGTTCCCACAGAGCTAATGGGTTTGCAACATCATTGAACACCAGCAAGGCAACAAACAGTGCCCTGAGGCATGAAACACTGGCCATGCTTGCAGCCTCTTCCATGCATTCGGCCCACTCAGCATCGTCCTATAGCAAACCACGCTGCTGACATGCTTCTTTGAAAGATGCGTGCTGCGTGGGATCTTGCAAGTGCCTGTTGGTGCACGCAAGGTCCTCAAAAGACATAGCCCTGGGCACGTGATGCAGCAAAAGACGCAAGAAGTACCTCTCCCCCTCGGAGGGTTGCACAAAGTACATGCGGCTGACTGGCAGCAGACTTGGCGTCCGTGTGCGGAGTGCCCATTGCTTTTCCTTCTTTTTCCATGTGGCAATGCGTGGAAAGTCATGGTAAAGCGTGTTGAGAGCGAAGCGCAATGGTGCAGATGGATTGAGATGTTCCCGTGCTGTTTTGTTAAATGCAAACCATGCACTCAGAGTTGTGTGAGGGTTCCGGTTAAGTACGGCCGCAGCATCAGTGCCTTCTTCAAACAGGATGGTCTGTCGCCCTTTTAAGTGCACAGCAAGCCGAACGACATTGGGGTGCTCCTTGTGCATATCAAAGCCATACAGACGGTGGCTGGCCTCAGAAGCCGACACATACCAGCCGTCTTGTAGATCTTGATCTCATCCCGCATGCGTGGCTGAGCGGACGCAGTGCCATCAAGTGCAACAGCATCCACTGGGCCAACGTCCACTTGTGCACGGTCGTGGCGTTTGTAGACGTACTTGTAGAGGTATTTGACAACCGCGACGGAGGTGTAGACCTCCACGTTGATGTGGCAGTTGAAGAACAGGGACAGGTACGGGTTGTAGGGCACCACCCAGCGGTTGTCAAAGGCAAACCCACCCCTGCAGCAGCAGCAGCCAAACAATAATTGTCACGTGAACGGTGCCACAAGTCAATAAACGCAAGCATGGCAACATAGTCGTGCATGTTGTCAGTCCAAATGCATGGTCTTACTGCTAGCACACTTACCGCTCAAATGTGCGGCCATCATCCCGGCGATGGTATGTTGGGTAGGAGCCGCTGGTGTCAGTGGTGTGCTCTGTGAAGGTCTTAGGGTAGCCTTTTGAACAAACGTCGTTAGCCATGCAAGTGCAATGTGGGTTGATGGTGCCACAGGGGCCATGCACCATGCATCTTGTAACGACCTCAAAAAGAGTGGGGTGTGCATTCTTATCTGGCAACTCTGCAAACACCATGCGGTCGTATTCATCGGGCCCTTGTGGTTTGTCATCGGAGTGCTGAATGAGCAGGATGTGTGCATGGGGCAAGCCTCTCTTCTGCCACTCAATGACATGAATGTTAGCCACCACCTTGCCAAAAACGCCCTTCTTCAAAAGCTCGTCCAGCAAATGCTGTAATTTCCCAACAAAAACGCGTGTTACCAAATCAGGGCGGTCATTGGCAATCTCGCCGGGCTTCAGCGCGCTGACAATCTCTTCCCACTTGGGGTTGCAGGTCATGGTGATGAACAAATCAGGCTTACCATATTGGCGGACAATGACCATGGAATCTTAGTATAACTGAGCCATGTGTCGTTGTCCAGCAGTGAATGATGATGGCAATACAATGAGCCTGCCTATGTTGTCAATGTTGGCGTCGTTATTAGCAACAGCATCAGCCACGCCACCATAAATTGCAGCACGCAAAGGGCCCTGGTTGTTGCGTATGTAAATTAGTCGTTGTGACTCCACTTTGCTGTATTGGTCAACAACCCATTCTTGATACAAACGTTTGCCATACACAAAGAGGGCGTGCGATGCCGGGTTCCTATCGTGCATGTGATAGCAAGCCCACTCTCGTGCAGTGATTTTTTTGCGTTGTGCAGGTTGTGTTGGCCTTGCATCTGCTGCAACATGCTTAGCATCAACTTCTTCCTCGCTGCCATCATCCTTTGCAGGTTGTGCTGGCTCTGCATCTGGTACAACATGCCCAGCATCACCTTTCTCCTCGATGGCAACAGCCCGCCGGCGGACAGGGGCAACAGGAGCATGGGGCATGCCTGGCTGCCAGCCGGGCTCACCATGAGGATGGAACAGCACAAAGTGCAACGGATCGTAAGCAGGGTGCAAGTCACTAATCCTCCATAGCCCACCGTCGCGTGCACGCACTCTGATGTCCTTGCCTTTAACCGGCTCGTCACCATTGCCTGTGCAGAAGCAGCAACATTTATGTCAATGAATGAGGAACATTACATCAAGTGAGCGATGGCAACAAACAAATAGCACAGCAGTACACGTTGCTGAAGAACCTCACCTGGCAGCAGCCCAGCCACTTTGGGGGCGGTAGGAGCATTGTAGCGGCGCTTGTCAACGTTGCCGTCGACCCTGATGACAACTTCCCATTGTGGCAAGTCGTGTGCAGGCATGTCCATGACTTGTTTGAAACGCTGCACAAATGTGTTGTGATCATGCAACATATGTTGTAGCCCCGCCAAAGTTGGCTGATGCAAAGCAGCGCCCGTAGCACCCAAAGCTGCAAGGCGTGCTGTGACTTGTGCATCCATGGAATCAATGATGTACAGCTAGGAAAATTGTGGCACATCATGTTCGGCGGGCTGCAAAGGCCCCAGCAAGTGATGCACTGCCCTTTTGATGGCAATCATGCTGATCCCTTCTTTCGGGGAACGAATGTGTAGGCCCGTTGAGGCCATCTGCAATGCAAAATTGTATGCACGAATGTTCTGCCTAAAATCCTTAAAGGCAAGTGGCAAAGGTTGTTGCTCACTGGGCAAAATGGTGAGCAAATCTCTGAGTGGCTGAGGTGCAGGGGCGGGGAAAGCACTGATCAACCCAGACATCTTGCCACCGCCGTAACACAAAGTGGTGCGCTTTTTCTCGTGCTCAAAGTGGAGTGCATTGCAATGTGTGCACCTATGTGACATGGCACCCAATGAGTGTACCACCAACCCCTCCACCTCATCCACAGTGTGGAGGGCTTGCTTCCCAGCTCGCCGGGCGCAAGCCCCTCGCCTGGTTGCTTGTCGCTGGTCAGCAGGCTGGGCTGCCCTGGCAGCACGCATGGCAGAGGCATGCCGTTCCCTGACTGCCTGCTGTTGTTCAGCAGGCTCGACTGCCCTGGCAGCACGCCGGGCAAAAGCATCCCGTTCCCTGACTGCCTGCTATTGTTCAGCAGGCTCGACTGCTCTGGCAGCACGCCGGGCAGAAGCATCCCGTTCCCTGACTGCCTGCTGCTGTTCAGCAGACTGGGCTGCCCTGGCAGCACGCCCGGCAGAGGCATGCCGTTCCCTGACTGCTTGCTATTGTTCAACAGATTGGGCTGCCTTAGCAGCAGTTCTGACAAAGGCATTCCGTTCCCTGACTGCCTGCTGCTGTTCAACCCTCTGCATTTATACACAAAGTTCAGGAACTGTGACACACCTAAGCCACACCCACACCCGACAACCCCCTCCTTACAACAGATTTGATTTTCTAATTCTTGAGCAAGTCTTACAGATTGAAGGTTGGGTTCTTTTTCTTTTTTTTCTTTTTTTTTCTTGGGTTGAAATCAATTCTCTACATTGTTCTTTTCTCTAATTTTGTGGGATTTTTTTTTAACTTGGGTTGAAATCGACTCTCTACATTGCTCTTTTATTTGATTTAGTGGGATTTTTTTTTTTTATGTAGAAAACAAACCCAGTGGTGGTGAAATCCCCTCAGAAAAAGAAAGAAAAAGAAGAAACTCAATTTGACCCATGAAGCAGCCTCGATGACCCAAAAGAACAAATGGGTCATGGAATCAACAACATTATATATCAACTTTCCTCTTCACTAAATACGGCCAAGAAGACTGATTTTTATTCAGAAAACATAAGGTTCAAATCCAAGGGGTTTACCTTATTTGTTAATTTCAAGGGCTCACTTGTATAGTATTCTAGAACTTCCGATCAATATATAACTCATCATTTAGCCATTGGCAGATTTGATATACCATTTTCCAGTGTGGAGCAGCAAATCAGCACAGACTCTCTGGCCAATTCCTTATCTGGAAATCTGTTCATGGAATTCGCAAAAGCATAGACTCAACAATTCCAGCTTGCAATGAGGACCAATAAATTAGCAGACCAGACTATTTGGAACAATTGGTATCACGGCAATGGTATCACAACACATGCAAAAAATGTTCAAAACCCAAAATTATCTTAGACCCATTTCAAAAGAAACAATTAAAGGTTTTTAAAGAAACAAAATAACAAATGGGTCATGGAATCAACAACATTATATATCAACTTTCCTCTTCACTAAATACGACCAAGAAAACTGATTTTTTTTCAGGAAACATAAGGTTCAAACCCAAGGGGCTTACCTTATTTATTAATTTCAAGGGCTCACTTGTATAGTATTCTAGAACTTCCGATCAATATATAACTCATCATTCAGCCATTGGCAGATTTGATATACCATTTTCCAGTGTGGAGCAGCAAATCAGCACAGCCTCTCTGAACAATTCTTTATCTGGAAATTTGTTCATGGAATTCGCAAAAGCATAGATTCAACAATTCCAACTTGCAATCAGGACCACAGACTAGACTCTTTGGAACAATTGGTATCACGACAATGGTATCACAGCACATGCAAAAAATGTTCAAAACCCAAAATTATGTCAGGCCCATTTCAAAAGAAACAATTAAATAAAACCTTTACCCTGCAAAATCACATCCACTCCAGATGATCCTGGAAAGCATTGTCGAATCAATCCACAAAAGCTATATCCTTGTAACTTTCCTATAACTTTCTCTTTGCTCAAGTTTCCATGCACTTTATTGATTCCAAGAGACAGCCACTCTTCCACCCACCCATTAATCTCCTCCTATTATTTGTGCATTACATTCATTTCCATCTGCAACAATTCCCATTCACCATTGTTTCATAAATTCTCTCATAAATTCAGCAATTTCCCATGTATTTTTCTTCTCTGCCCAGAGAGAAAGAACTCCCATTCAATAAATCCTGTCATAACTTCTCAGCATGGACAATGCACTGGCCCCAGTGAAAACTTGTCCTTCAGGATACATGCATTGCAGATTCCGCCTCTTGGTTTTCACGCACGACGTGGCAAGAGGCACGAACGATTTTTTGTGGGGGATTTTTTGTTTGCAGAATCCGACTATCCGGGCCGGTTTCCGGTCTCGGAATCCGACTGTCCGGGCCTTGGTTTTCACGTACGACGCGGCAAGAGGCACAAACGATTTTTTGTGGGGGATTTTTTGTCTGCAGAATCCGACTGTCCGGGCCGGTTTCCGGTCTCGGAATCCGACTGTCCGAGCCGGTTTCCAGTCTCGGAATCCGACTGTCCGGGCCGATTTCTGGTCTCGAAATCCGACTGTCCGGGCCTTGGTTTTCACGCACGACGCGGCAAGAGGCACAAACGATTTTTTGTGGGGGATTTTCAGTTTGCAGAATCCGACTGTCCGGGCCGATTTCCGGTGTCGAAATCCAACTGTCCGGGCCGATTCCGCCAGTCAATTAAAACGCGGAACCGTCGTCGGACGCACAGACAGACGCACACACATGTTGTAATTATATATAAGATAGAGTTATAATATCTTGAATGATTTAGGTTTCATTTAGAGGATTTTTTGAAGATTATATTTTTGCATGGTGAAATATTTGAGCTTTCGTAATTCTTGTTTTGCCTTAAGATACTTTTTAATGTAAATGGCAAGGTCATAGTGTAAGTGACACACCCCTTGTTTGATATGTAGAACACTTCCTGAAAATAAGATATTAAAAGTGTTTGTTTAATTGGGTGCCCCACCTTTCCTAGTCCTACTCATACCTTCATCACCAGCTCCACGAGGCTCTTCCCTTAGCCCCAATCTCTAGAGCCTTGTTTGTGCATGTTTGAAGGTGGAATTACTGGTGGAAGTGAAAACAAATAACAAAGAATGGCCAAACATATGTAATGTAGCTTTGGCAAAAATCCTTTTTAAGAATTAGTGTTTTTAGGGTATAGGACAATAGGAGGAGATTCTTAGTCTTGGAATTGATAGTAAGAAGCAAAAATAAAAGCCTCTTTCCTCTCCCTTTACTTTTTCTTCTTCACTTCTTTCAAATGTTTTGGCAGGGTTTCATCATTTTGGAAACTATTTTGTGTTGATTAAGTTATTTCCTTGTTTCTAGTTTCTACATCACACCCCATGACACACACACACACACACACACATCTACTATATGTATACCATAGTACCTTGCTGGCTTCAGCACAAAAATTATATTATTTTTAGAAAAGTCAAAATTTTCAAATACTTTTTCAAAGAAATAATTTTTGAGAAAGAAAAATGTAAAATATTTTTGAAATATTTTGAACCATTCTGTTTTCTGAAATGGAATCTTCAAAAGCAATTAATTATTTGACAAACAAGAGCTGAAGCTGCCACCATACTACGGTGTACATCCCTCTTTCACAAATTTTTAAAATAATAATAATAATAATAGTTACCATTCAATTGAAATGCAGAATCCAAATATAGAAATCCGGAATTTTTTGCCAGATTTTCCCTCATATGTGGCAATTGAAAACCTCCAAAATGACCTAATTTTTAAATTTTAATTTCTCTTTTTAGCAAAAGTCCAGGTCTGTGGGAGAGGAGGAAGGAGGTCTAGTTTGTAGATTCATCCCCCCCCCCCCCCCCCCCCCAACCCCTTTTATTGCTTAAGTTCAATCAGTTCTCTTGAATTGCAGCTTGGCTGCACAAATCCCAAAACAAAGTTTGTTCACAAAAAGGAGTCACAAAAAATGAAGTGTGAAATTTGGGTTTCATTTGGGCTCAGAATTTTGACTCATTTCAACTCTCGCATCATTGAAGCAAAAGAGTCCAAAATTTCAAGAAAAAAGGGTTTAATGATGTGTAAATGGGTGACAGATGGACTGAAAAAAAATAAAAAAAATAGATAATAAATAAATCCACTCTAGTATTATGGTACATGGGCCCATCACCACAAGCCCTCCAAAATGTACATGTACATGTTGAGGTCATGTTAAGAATTCGGACTCAAAACAATTTGCAAAGTATTCACCATCCTGACAATTGTGATGCATGAAACTTTTTATTTGCTAGTCTTGGAATCTAGACCTACCCATCTAGACCTACCCATCGGCGGTTGAGAGAATTTATTATTTTATATACATTAGTGGACAAACCTGACATGTCCTTCGCCCCCGCCACCCCCCACAATCAGATTGCACCTTAGATGCCACAGACACAAACCTTAGAGGCCAACAACAGCTTGCACCAATCTTAACTTCTCACCAGCAAAAGAAGCACCATGTAGACAGCACCCATTATTTGCATAGTTATGTGGCTATGTACATACAATGGCCACTGGGAGGACCCCGCTGATCGTTGGGTGTCTGAGCGAGCACTAACCAATGGCAATTATCATCTGATAGAACCCATTTAACCGCAGAGCCTTTCAAAAACAAGTTGAATTTCAACTTGGAGTGTATGGAACAAGAGAATTAAGTAAAGGTTTGGGAAGTTCCAACTTCTGACTCATGTGCTTTGGGTATGTAACTAATTGCTCAGGTACATCAACTAACTCCAGACCGTGCACATCTCATCAACTGTAATGCAAAAACTTCAACCCTTTATTGAATTCTGGTTTCACTATTCATGAGGTTCTCTGAACTATACAAAACCCTAATCAACCATTCGACACTCTCCACTGGCTTTATCCTCTACTTCCTGTGGACAGGCACCCTCAAGTTTGGTGGCCACTACTCTCAAAGAGTTGAGGTTCTCAAACTTGCCTGGACCTCCTCCACAGCCAAGGTTGGCATTGCTACTTGGAACACCATCAGGAGTGACTCCAAAGGTAAGGGATCAGAGTAAGCAGGCTAGAATTGAGGAAATTTTCAGTAGAGAGTGAATGGTGTCAGAATGACAACTTTGTGGTGCGGGACAAGAGCCTTAGTTGCAGGAGGCTCCTCACGCATTGTACTATTAGAACATTGATCCGTAAAAGGGGTTGTGTTCTCTCCTTCCTCACTTGCAGTTCCCTCTTAACTATACAAGAAGCCTCGTCCTTTCAGGGTTTGGGGTTTTAAGGTAGAAACTGGAAACCCTTTCAAGTTACATTCAACAAAGCCACCAGATTCACAGGCTTTGTACATCTCTTGACACACTCTTTAGTGTTTAAGCAATCCTGTACAACGCAACTATTGAACACAGTCTTAAGAGAGCCTTGAAAATTTGGGAACATTATGAAAGAAGGACCTCAGGAGGCCAAAGTGAACCAACACCAGCCACCAAACTCTGCACTAATCATGGAAATGCCTGCTATGACTCAATTGCTGATGCCCCCACCCCCCAACTGAATTGAGTGAACCAACAGCCACAGACACAGCACCATCCATTGGAAGCTGGTTATTATGACTCAATAGAGGCTGATATTGCCTCTCATCAACCTCATCAACCCCAACTGATATGTTGTTCAATCCCAGCAGTACTACTCATACCAGTCCCGTATACCCAGGTTGCACACTAAATACCCTTACAACACTGATAAAAACAGAAACTGAACTTACAGTCTCTTCTAGTGCTGTCACAGAAACAGTACCTCCAATCAAGTCTTCAATCACAGACCGTATCTAACAATCCTGTGTGTGCGTGTGTGTTGTTGGCTTGACATCAGTCTTCAGATGTTTGCCTCCAAAAAGAAAAGCAAACTTTGATAAGAGCAGACTATTGCTTAACATCAAAATTTCAACTTTTGAGTCACAAAGACTTATGAAACTAAAATTGCTTTTGACTCTCTTGACTGGGTTGAGTTCTTCATTAGCCCAACCACCTGATGTATTGGATTTCTTACAAGTATCAAGCAACATGGTGGAGTCAGAACCTTTCTGTGCCTTCATTTTGTGCACAATCACCTGAAACTCCACTTTTCAGCATCAGGAAGCTAGACCTACATCCCAATCTGAGAAATCAAATAGATAGCTGACTGATACTCTCTTCAAAACACCTAGAAAAAGACAACTTCGACCCAATTCTCTTTAGTAATAGTCACTCTTTCTCCACTGAGATGACTGCTTCTCAATGTAGAAAGCTGTGGGCCGAAGAAAACACAACCCAGGTCCATCAAAGAGTTGTCAAACTAGCTAATGTCATTCTGCACCATCAAAGGTGGAGACGATATCCAATCATCAATGAAGCTCAGGAGAAGGTGAAAGAGGCACAAAATTGAGCCGGAGAGTCTGATCACTGCAGGATTTTTCGCTCTTTTGTAGGGTGGGTACCTGTGAGGGTGAGCTAGTGGGCAAGGCCTGGTCATGTAAAACTTTAGAAATGGCTTTAATTGTGATGGGGGTGGTTCGGCAACATCCCCCAATGAGATTTGCACCTGATTCACGCCACTCAGCAACATGCGAGATGAAATGTTTCTCCCCCATTCCAGTGCATGTCTGCACAGGCCACAAACTATTGTCACTTGAAAAGGAACTCCCACTCGTTTGACAGTTGGCAATTTGCTATACAGGCTGAAAAATTCTGAGAACAACATGGGACAAAACCAGATCTGAGATGTCTGTAGATCCTACTTGCCATAGTTAGTGTTTGATTTTTGAAGTAACCAACACTGTATTACAGCTCAAGTAATGACTTCAAAAGTGCAGAGTTGGGGTATATAGTAACTTACAATCCACTCCTTCTTTATGCCATCATAGCATTCTCCACTGTTTGGATACACCACAATGGGTTTTGATGTCACCTGCATACAAACAGAATTAGAGTAAGCAAAGAGCCAAATTATACACATCAGCTGGACCTATGACAGTGAGAAGGCAAGGAAACAGAAAGACAGAAAAATAGGGACACTTAATGATTAACATCATAATTTGCAGTTGTGTGATTCTAGGTGAAGTACAAGATACATTAACCATCAGAAGGTTGAAAGCATGACATAGATGAAGAGATAAACATTCATCTACTCCTACATTCAGATGGAATTCAACAAAATACAAATGTGTGCATTCTTTGCTTCTCATCAACAATGGGACTTTACCTTGCGCGCAGCCCGTATCATGCCATCAATAAAACGAGGTGGGGTGCAGTTGATGCCAACAGCTACCACTTTCTTGCTATTTGCTGCCAGTGCAATGCACTCATCAAATGAATCCCCATTCACCACATTTAAACCATCTTTGGAGTTGAAAACAAGCCAAGATGGGATCTGTATGTCTTCTTCTTCCAGGATCTCAACAAAAGCCTGCAAGCAAGATTCAAAGTATGAGTCTGGCACCATTTGTTTACAGAATGTAAATTTCTGAAATTTGGCATGTGAATTTTTGATCAGCCAGGAAATACCCATCAATCTTTGTGAGAGGCATGACATAGATGATGCAGAAGCAGTGAGCATTGGACATGTCCCAAAATTGGTGAAAAAGGTCTCCTAGTAGAACACCTGAGCTTCAAGTTTGCAAGGAATAGTTTCAAAAGCCAACAGATCAGCTCCTGCATCTGCAAGCACCGAAAGCCTCCTCCGATGGAAATCCTTTAGCTTTGTCTTTGTCATATCAGGTCCATAGTCTCCACTGAACATCCAACAACCATAACCATTCAGTATCAATACATATACTTTCCATTCTCTGCAGCACTCACTAGTGAAAGTGTAGATACAGGTCAAAGTGGAAGAAATGGTCCATGTGAACTGAATACACAATTTAAGGCAGTACATTTGAGGCATCCAGTGCTGGAAACTTGCCTGTACTCAGAGCCATCAGCCAAAAAGGCCCCATAGCTCCCAATAGAGGCAGCAATAAGTGCACGCCTATACATGCCTGATTCAGCAAGCCCTAATCGAAGACAGTCAATGTACTGGTCCCAAAACCGGTCCCGTTCTTCACATGCAATTGTGACACTCTTTCGAAGAAGTGCTTCTCCTTCTGCTTGGGTGAGGCCCCTGGCTTCAAAACCCTGAAGTGTTGCCTGTTGGAGATGCCACAAGTTCAAAGGGAGGGTTTGAACTTTGAACAAATTAGAACCTGTTCAAATGCTGACAAGTTTCTGTCTAATGAAACTCTGTGGCTTTCAGCCAACAACACACAAAGGCAGCATTTGGGAGGACTTAACCCTACTGTGCAACATGAAAGGAAAAAAGAGCCTCAAAGTTCAGTAAGGAAGAAAACCTGATATGATGCTGTGACCAAAACCTCTGCCCCTGCTTCCAGATACTCCTTGTGGACCTGCAAAAACCAAATCACATCACATCACATCCAATGTTTATCACAGCTCTCTACTTGTCCCTGGCACAAGCCTCCTGCTAGTTGTAGAGGCTTAATTCCTCTCCACTACAATGCCGTCCATAATATCAAAGCATCATGGCGCAATGGAAGTAGTGTTTCTGGTTCCAGCCCTCATCATCCAGTTGATAAGAAAAGCACTAACAAAATCTTATGATCAGACTCAATAGCTTCAGGACTCACATTGTGAACAAATTATATCGGTGAGAGGACTGGTGTGTGCCTTTCTTACAGACTAGCAAGAAGTACCGATTTTGCATACTACCTATTATTGATCATCATCGCCAAGAAGAGCGAAGCACTAACCTTGCGTATGAGATCTGGCGATGTGATTAAGCAAAGTGCACTCCACAGGGGATCCTTGATATCTGCGCCATGCTGTTCAAGCTGCGTCGCTAGGCCTCCATCGATGGCTACACATCCTCCAGCCCGCTTCAGCAGATCCGCGAAGGCCTCGAAGGATTCAGGCTCCTCTGACAAAAGATGGAGTGCACGTCCCATGCTTGATGGCTTGCTTGGTAGTTATCCGTTTTTTTATTGCAATGCGGAAACAGACACAGCAAAATACGCAGCAGAGGTCGTAGAAAACCGCGAAAACTCAGGATTAAACAACAAAGAAACTCACGTCAAAGAACAAAACAACGGACAAGCCGCCACGCCGTAGGAAGATATCTCACTATAGAAACAGCGTAGGTAGTCTGAAAACACGACTGGACTGCTTGAGACCGAACAATAAAAGAATGATGATCTCTAATAATCCGCAAACAAGACGATCGACTGAAAAATAGTCTGCACTGCTGCTGGACTGTTGTTGTTTTCTGCTTCCAAACCAAAGGCCAAAGCCATTAGAGAAAGAAAAGTTCCCCAAAGATGCAAACCGGCATGGAAAATGAGAAACCAAAATATCCCGAACGCTGCACTACCACTTCCCTTGATGCAGATAAGATGCCAGCGACACTCTCGTCAATCGCATTTGAGTAGGAGAGAGAGAGAGAGCGCGCGTGTGTATGTACCTTGCTCGCAACAAAGCGCGAGACTCTTTTCTCTTCCGCAAATCCACGCTCGTTCGGAAACTGTCCCGCAGGCTTCCCAGTGGCAGGTGTTTAGCAGCCCGGCTCCCCTGCCCTCTTACCCTGTCCACCTGCCCCCCACCAAATAAACAGTGTTTTTTCTGAGGTGGGGGAGGGGTGGGGGCAGTGTGGATTAAAAAAAAAAATGTTTTTTGGGCGAACCCCTGGTAGAGGGGCAAATTTATCGACCACCGCATGTTTTTCGAATAATTAAATTAATTTTGAAGATTCTTGAATAGATATTATATTTTCTTGAATATTCCAAAACAACTTCTATTTTCCTACTTAAATTATGGTTTTTTGAAAATAAAATAGAATTCAGGAAAAAAAAAACCTTCGACATCTCTCTCTCTCTCCAAATAAAATTAGTATAGTACCTCGGCAGCTTCAACACATGTTTGTGGAATAATTAATTAATTACTGAATTTTGAAATTTCCGCTTTGACAATTAGAAGATTCTTCTTGAAGACTCAATATTTTCTATCACAAATTTTTGTTATTTAATTTTTTTTCGAAAATTTCAACATATTAGGAAATAATATAGTTAAATGTCAAATCTCCCTAGGTACTAGGGTAGTGTTGAAGATGCCAAAATGCCATAGAGTATATATATATATATTAGTGTGTGTCCCGTGCATAATGCATAGGTGTGTTATTTCAACAATGTTTGGTTCATGTTTTTGGTTTTTTAGAAAACCTTTTATCTTCTCAAACAACCGTTGGTCCCCACCCCCCACCTCGATCCTTCGCATTTCCCACTCCGGTTTTTTACCCCGTCGACCCCCCCTCGGTCCTTCGCATTTCCCACTCCGGTTCTTCAACTCGTCGAGCCCTTCGCCCAATCTTTTCGATCCTTCACATTTCTCACTCCGGTTCTTTACCCCGTCCATCCCCCCCCCCCCCTCCTCCTGTTCTTCGCATTTCCCACTCTAGTTCAAGATATTAATAGGCAACTCCTATTTATTTATGTGCTTTTTGAACACTGTTCTTTTTCTACACTTGCCTGGCATGGAGTAGGAGTTCCTATAACCCCATATACATATACAGCCACTCTGGAAGGGTAACCCTAGGGCGGTTGAGAGTAGTGCTATATTTAGCTATTATTGTCTGTAGCCACTGTCCGTCCGGCTTGAGGGTAGGTTTCATTGTTGGTACCATTCTTCTTTTACTATATGTAATATATATATTGGAAAGCTTTCAAGGATTAATGAAGTTTTGTTTTGTTTTGTTTTTGCATTTGGGTGGGATGGGGGAGAGGAGAGAGAAAGGATTTTTATTTTATTTTTCTTCCCATTGAGCAGGTGTCGAATCTTCTTAGGTTATTTGTTTCATCATCCCTAGAGGCAAGGAAAAATTGGGCTCATGGGACATATTTGTGTCTTGTTCCGATTGACTAAAAAAATAAATAAATAAAGGAAAAACAGCCAGCAAGCATATAGGAAAAAAAAAGACTTGTGTCCATTAGAACGTAATGTGATTTTTCTCACACAACAAGTCATGGCACATGTTCTTTCTTCTTTCCATGATTTTTTATTTAAATTTTACTCATGCTTAATAGTATTGTGTTTCGTATTATCTCATTTATCTTATACATTAGTGTGGCATGTGCCATTGGCCCAAGTGTGAACTTGTAACTCAAATAATTTCTCCTTCCAAAACCAATTTTAAGAATTGAATTGAATTTCCAATGACAAAAATTCATCAAAATTAAATATTTCTCACACTAAGATTTTTTAAAATAAGAAACTTCAATAATTCCACCTCGTAAAGGGCTTTGCAACAATATCAAGAAAGTACCCTAATTTTTATTTTTATTTATTTTAAAATTCTTTGACAAATTTATTCAATATTTAGTAACTTTCACATGGTAGGTACATCTAAACAATGTGAAATTGCCTTGCTGCACCCATACTCATCAAGGCCATTAAAGTTTTTGACGTATTATAGTGAAATATAATTGTGTATAGCACCATCCATACACCACATAACTAAGAGAACATCCCCATAGCATAAATAAAAGCCAAGAACATTTTCATACTCATTGTTTTTTGGCAAACTATATTGGATGTGCTCACATATGCTCCAACAATTCCAACTCTGAGGGTTTACCTTTAGTGGGCCATGGATGTCATGTTGACCTTGTGATGGCATCAAGCTGACCTAAAACATGACAAAAACTATTTTACTAGAAAATGTACAGGACCTCAAGAAGTTTCCTAGTGTATTTGGAGTACATCTTACGAATGTTGATGTCCCTTAGAGCATCTCCATCGGTGCTCAGTATGTGCGCCTTCAAAATCATTTTTCACATCCAAGTTTAGTTTTTTGTTCTTTTGCAACCCAACCCATAAAAGTGAAACTCGAATAACAAATAGGTGGGGGACTACTAATAGCAAACCACCCGGAGGAATCATTACAGTTAGCCAATCAGAAACAAACGCAGCAGTCAGATCCAATTTATTACACTCTTTTTTTTGCAGGTGCACACGTATTGGTGTGCCTTTCACCAGCCACCGTACTGTCTCCAATTATGCTGAGCCAAATCCCATTTTCCAGAGCCAAACCAGCACATTTTGACTTTTCTTAATCTAATTTCACTGTGCAGGGTCACATACCGAGCAAAGCTAGAGATGCTCTTAGAAAAGAGGACGGAAATTACACTTACTCTTTAAGAATGCTAGATATCAACTTCCGTATCAACTTACTTAAGTTATATTTATCAAGTTACTATTACTTGAGATATTTGTAGTGCGTGCACAAACTTTTGGGACTATGAGATATGTTAAGTAAATGAATGGCCTTGTGCATGTGTTTTTATGACATATATTGAATGAATCAATGGTCTTGTGCATGTGTTTGCATGTCAACAATGCATGAAATGATAATTTTTTTGTATGTATGTGTATGCTTTTTTAGGGTAGGTAACATCTACATGAAAATGTTCACCTCCTATTTAGATTAGGACAAAGTTCAAAGAGGAACACAACGTTTGTAATAACATCTTTGTGATGCTAAAGTTGAGTGAAAAGCTCATATTATAAAATTCAGTGTTTTTGTCATCTCTATTCTCTGGATGGATATAGAGGGATTAGGGTTTACAACGGAGATAAAATGGGTCCCCCCCTTTTGGATAAAGACTACAATTTGTTCGTCCAGGTTCATTGAATTGGAGGAGTTCATGTGGAAACTTCGGCCCATTATCAAAATGTCTGTCAATTTCTTCATATTCAACTCTTAGTACCTACTCTTATTAGGTTCAAAGTTCAAGGTAGTGTCAGCTATGGAAAGGTTCCCTTGTTGTTGGTTCTAAGGGTATTGGATAATGGAACAAGTGTAGAATCATGTGAGAATTGGAACTGGGACTAGAACCGGAATCATAATTGAGCTTTAGTTTCTTCTAAGTAAGTTAAGTTCATGTGTTCTCTAGGCTAGCGAATATTGTCTCAAAAGGCCTAAGACAAGCCCCATTTTCAGGCATATTCTTTTTTCTTTTCTTTTTGCTTTTTTTTTTGTGGAATTTTTTTCAAATCTTTTGCATTGTGGCAACAAAAAAATTAGATTAAAAAAAAAATCTTCTTTTATTTTTGAAAAACCCCCATGAAACTAAGGGAAAAAGAACTTAGTGGTGGCTTGTAATTCGTTGAACAAATTAATATTACACAATCATGTTTTAAAATTTGATTGTGAAAGTGTCTCACAAGGCCTAATGAAATTGAATATAGAAGAAGGACTAAATTATTGTCTCGTTTTAAACATGTCCAGTTCTCTACCTACCTAGGTCCAAGTTTTTTAAACTTTTAGGAATAAACTTGCATGGTTTAGCTTTTTAAGGTTTAGGGCTTAAAGTTTACTAGTGGGTGCCCATGGCCGAAGGCCACTGTGAAGTAACAAAAACACAGCACCAGAACCCTGAGTTTGGTCATACATAGGGTGAGATAAAATTTAAAAAAAGCCTGCAAAAAAGTACATTAGCATTCAACAATGGATGAAACTCAGAAAACCATCCAGAGCGCCTCCACTGCTACTACATATATTTTGACTGCTACTCCTAACTGTACAACTACTATAATTAGTCTGAAACCTATTGCTCGGAATCTTGCCCGCCCGTGCTCGCCACCGTCACAGCCAGTCATTCACTACATCCGTTTTTCCCTGCCCGCCCGTGCTCGCCACCGTCACAGCCAGTCATTCACTACGTCCGTTTTTTGCGGGCCGAGCCCGGTCGTCCGTTTGTCTCCCGAGCTCCTTTAGAGACGTCATTGTGAAGTCAATAGATTTAAATTGTGAAATCAATAGATTTAAATTGATTCGTTATGCAAGTCAATAGATTTAAATTGATGAATCATTGTCTTGAATTTTGAACCCTTTGGAAACCCTACCATCTTTTTTTAGACCCCATAAATGCACCACCATCACACTTAAACCTCATGCAAAGCATTACAATTCTTCTAATATCCATAATTAAATTTCATGACACTATACAAACTTTGTAAAACCACATTCAAATGTTTAAATGGAATTTGGAAAATAAAAATGATGAAAAAAAAGTCTATTGAATGGATTCTAAGGTCACAAAAAAAAGAGAAAAAGCATTACTCAAGTCAAAAGTTTTGAGTGACATTTTTGAAATTTAAAAATAAAATAAAATTGTAGACTAAGTTCAACTAACTTTTCAAACAATTTTTTTTGTAAGCTATGAAAAATATTCACAAACTTTAAGAAAACAACCTTGAGTTCAATTTTTCTTTGATTACAAAAATCCTTCATTTGTTCCAGTCATTTATTCACAATTGCAACATTAGAACATCATCATGTCATGAATATCTTAAGAATACAAAGGAATCAATGTCAAACAAACATTTCGTAAAGCTTCAATGTATTGTGAAAGGCTAATAAAGTCTAGAAGAAAACATTTTTCCTTCACATGAAACTACTATAAACACAACAATACAAAGTCCTCAAAAACATTCGTTATTCCTCATGGCATTTTTGTTGGGTTTTATATTTGAAGGAAAATAGTGTCATCCACGTTTACAACACATTGGAAAGATTTAATAAGGGCAATGTCAACCAATAAACTAGCCAATACCCTTTGCCAATCTCGTAGTTTGTAGGTAAGTGATTCCACAAGGCATCATTGACCTAAAAACTATTACAACTCACCAAGGAAAAAATGTTATGTTTTACTTGGATTTAATTTTCTTTACAACAATGCAATTAACACCCTCCTCCTTCCTATTTGGGATTACATTCTCACAATCCTTACTTAATGACTAATCCTAAAATAGAAAAATCATGAATTGCATTGCCTCTACTTTTGCAATTGCTTCTTAAAATACAATTACATCAATAAAAGGTTCCTTTGTAAAGGTGATTATTACAAAAAAAGACATTATTTTAGCAAGATCTTGTACATTTTCTTATTTGATAGTTAATATTGATTCCATTGCATGAAAGGTCTCCACCTTAGCAAGGTGAACTTCCATTTGAACTTCATGAAAATTGTCAAGTTCTCTTTCATTAGATTATAGGAAGGTGAAGGTTAGCAAGTTGAATTTGAAATTAGTGAATGTGGTTTAGTAAGTTTTAATGGACTATTCATAAAGGCACTCATTACTTGATAAAATTATTCATTAGAGGATGTTCACATGACATTAAAAATTTGAGATTTTATTTTAAATATTTGACATCATTTGTACATGACTATAGTAGTCACATAATATGTTACCATTGCAATTGCATGTGATTAAAATAGTTGTAAGGTGCACTTTACATGTGACTACACTAGTTGTTAGGAATGCCACATATTGACTAAATTAGTTATCAAGTAGGATAACATACATAACTACATTCGTTGGAAGGGTAGAATACAAATGAAATTGCACTAGTAGGGTAGGATACATATTCAACTCCAATAATATTAGTTGTAGGGCAAGTCAATTGGATTATATTTGCAGCTACAATAACTGAAACATGCAAATTGAGAACATAACTAAAGTGATGCAAAACATGATAGACCTATATAAACCTAATTTACTGAAATGGATTCACAAGGTGATAGGAAATGAAAGAAAATTCAAGTTTGCAAACAAAAAGTGACATATATGTAGTAGAAAAAATCATGCCATTTTGAGCTACACCATATTTGATTACATTAAATCTAAGAAATAAAAACTCAAGTAGTTTTCTACATACTCACACCTTTCCAAAATGTGAATTGACCCTTCACATCCTTTAGTAATAGTTGCATGAAAGGTCTATTTTTCAAATTTGGAAACATGAAAGTTGTTGCATGGAGCATCGCACCATGCACCTCCACCTTATACATAACTTCTTCAATAACAACCCCATGAAACATATTGCCACTACCATCAAAAACCATTTCACTTGTTGCAATATGATGTTTACCAACACCAAAAAAATTCCATTAGTTAAAATATGACATTTGCTCAACAAGAACGTTGAATCATCAATGGCAAACTGCACATGCAAGTTCTAACAACATTAATAGCAATGCACATGGACATGTATTGCCTAATTGCAAGATAACTTTTGAAGCGTGGTGAAAACAATAATTTGCAAAAAAGGAATTGAAATTACTAAAAACATGGTGGGGGCACCTTTGACATGTGCAAGGCCTTTGTAGTTGTTTACCACATGTCCTCAAATCTTAGCATTTGAGGATTTTCTTTAGTTGGTTTCTTTGTCTTCTTGGTCTACTACCCACGTGGAACCAAACCATATGTGGGTATCATGACCTCTTGACACTTTAAAAAAAAACATTAAAAAAACATTAAAAAAAATGACAAAATAGTCTAGCTTTGATTAACAAACATCTCTTTTTATTTAAGTTGCAAATTTCAATTAAGAATTGTCATATAAAAGCATGAATCATTGTATAGGTGGTTAGACTTCACTTTGGGGTCTAATATGTTTCAATCTTAATTATTCTCTCTTCATTTCCTTGTGAGGATTCAAAGATCTCACTTGTTCGTTAATATACTACCATGACCTATTGTTAAGCTCAAAATATTGTAAGAAAAAAATACAAGTAAAAATTGGGGTTTTTATTTATAATCTAAATCAAATAGTACAAATGTTTGCCTAGTATCAGTACTAGCAGCATGGACCTTACCAATCCATTATGAACTAATGCAATACCAATTTAATACTTGTTCTACTTGTCTTATAAGCAATTGAAGTAATATTGGCCTTCTACCAATTTTATACCAATCTAGATTACCAAGTACATGCACTTTCCATATATTGATTGAAAAATTTATCTTGGACTTGATACATAGACCAAACTAGCATGTACTAGCTAGTGTATACCAATAATGAAAGCCTCAAATGCGAGAACCTATGTTGAAAACGTGATACCAAACTAACATTCTTACATTCATAATAGAAAAGAGACACTAGACTTGAGGGTTACAAATGTTAGAACCAACATGTTACACAAAAAGCCTGAATCAGGGATTTCTAAAATTTTAAGAGCAAATTCTTGATATTGAAAATTTGGAGAAAATTTCCCCCACTTTTAAAGAATCACTAAAATTGGAACCAAAAATACTGAAATTTCTTTTGTTTTTAAATTTGCAAAAACCCCAAAATTTGTCAAAAAGAAAAACACTCATCTGAATATTTTGATTCAAGGCATCAAATGAGTTCGGTGAACAGACTTTTCAAATGAAAAATATATCTTTCATAAGAATAGAGAAATCTTCTCTATTCTCACAATGAAGAAGAAACAGCAAGGTTAACTCTTCCTCAGGAAGCCCCAGAAAAGGGAAGACAGAAACAACAAAAAACACACACTGGTATGAACAAAAGTGCAGTCTCACTCGTGTTCAGGGACCATCAACAGTAGCATGTATAATAGTGACTGAACTACCACAACTTCCCCACTGACTTCATCAGCTCCCTACAGTGGGTAAAGGCCGATGTCCAGCACCAACCTACAAACTCAGTTTCTGCTGCAATCCTGGAAGCAATGGGAAGACTGAGCAATATTACTGGCTAGTAACAGACCGCAACAACAATCACAATACAAAGAAACAAAGAAAGACAGAAAAGGGGGAAAAAAAACTAATGGAAAGGACAAAACAGGGAAAGACTATGAACAAGTGGGGCTTACAAAAGGCAACCCACTTACAAGACCCAAAGCAAAATCATTCTGAAAATGCCAAAAGCTGAAATTCCAAACAGGAATTTTTCTTTAAGAAGCAAACCTCTAGTTCTCTTTAGAAGAACTTTTAAAGGGTCGCCTTCTGCCTTCAGAAAGACAATAAGACTGACCATCTGGAAGAGAAAAAAACTTGAAACAAATACAAAGTCTCAAGAATCTGTAAAATTGACTATTGATAACCCCCAGCTTCACAGTCATTGAGATATTGGAATGAACATGAGGCATTCTAATCATTAGAATGCCTGTATACTCTGGTTGAAAGCGTTGTCAGAAATGTCACAGGACAAACCTTGAGGACTTTGTCTCACAGCTAGATCCAAGAAATTACAAGAGAAGCCTTCAGGCATACAATTCAACTCACAAGATGTTTTTGGGGGCTTTTCAAATGAAAAAAGAATCTTACATGTTTGAATCCCTTCAGAACTAAAAAGAAATAATGAAACTCTACTCTAACCCAGGACAATTGTATTCTCAAAGCTGTCAATTAAGAAGCATTGGCAGATTTGAAGATACAATTTAGCATCCCAACAAATTGAACTAAGGGGTAAAAATCCACAAGATAATTCTGGTTCATAACTTAGCACAACTTATAAAATGCTGAAAGAAGAAGATTCAAGTTTCAAAGGGATCACACAGTTTGATTTTGAATAAATCTATTTTGTGCAATAAATAAACCCTGACCTCTGAAGCTCCTTTGGCCTGGAAGCAACTGGATTGGATGTACAAGAAGAGATTCTGTACAAATCAAGGTTTAAGAGATTTTTGCAAATCAGTTGTTAAAAGGGTAGCTAACGCATCCCCTTATATACCATGTTGGATTGTGTTGTTCCCAAACCACAACTTGCTTCCCTTCCTCCACTATCTCACCCTGTTCACATAACATCCAAGATCTCTTATGAGTTCTTCTCCCTTAAGCACATGATATAGGGACATCCAAGTAGTTACTCTAGCACAGAAACAACCAGTGGAGAATTAAATTGTGATCCACTGCAAAAACATTCGAATGATGCTTTTGGTTGCAGAATTTGGTCTTCGACATTGCAAACACATTGTGAATTGTGCTTTTGGTTTCATCATCAGAAAAAGTTCTGGTTCAGACTTAAGATGGTGATAGCAACTGTCAGTCAGAAAAGAGGTGATGGGCATCAAAACTTTGCCATTGCAAAAACATTCAAATAGTGCTTTTGGTTTCATCATCAAAAGATTTATGGTTAACACTAAGACAATAACAGAAATGCCAGACAGAAAAGTGGAGATGGACATCAAATATTTATTTACCTTTTGGTCACGTATTGTGTATGTATTCTCTTCCACAACACAAAGCAGGGTAAATCTTAGCCTGATGGCAAATTCATCCCCAACATCTCCTCCCTTCTCTCGGAGCAGGTTTAAAGCCATTTCAGCCCTGGCTCGATCCATGCTCATCTCATGCTCAGGTCCCCAATTCCCTTCTCTGTCAAGAGAGGACCCTAGGTCCCCTGATGGAAGCAGATGGGTGATTCTCTCAGTCCTCACAGCCATTGAGAGTTTTCTGGAAATGAGAGATTGTAAGTCATCTGAAAGATGTGAATCTTTGCAGGGACCCATCTTGCCACATCGTCGCCACCTCACTTGATCTGCAATACAAATCAGTACCAGTTCCAAGCTAATCAGGATATAAAATGAAGGCTGGAGTAGTCAGTTCGGTTGAAGCTCAAATAGACATGGAAACTCTGATCCATTCAATCCAGCACCCAGCCAAATGTGAATTGACTGGAATTACTTCAGTTCCACACACATGGTTTTTTTTTGTTGTGATTTCTTCAGCTCTCGCTACAGATTTCATCATGCACGTGACTAATACGTCAGTCGATTAGAAAGCTAAGAGAGGTACAAAGCTGTGATCGGCTGGAGGAAAATCACTTTACCCGTGCAAACAGCAAGCATGGCCTCCAGGTCCCCGAATTTTGCAAGAGCTTCACTGAAAAGCTGCCACCTAACTTCAAGATGGCATAAAACAGCCTGAAAAAAATTGCAGATAAAGACCGGCAACGTCAGAATCTGCTTGCTACCCCGAATAACAGAAGTGTGACGAAATCTTTTCTCTCTGTTTTTCTTTTCGGGTAAACTACATCGATAGAGCTTTTAGATTTGGATTCCTGTGCAGTATTTGGATCGTAACACAACACACACACCCTGATTGCAAACTGCAGATGAAGCAGGATAAAGCCAACAAGCTTCAGACATGGAACCATATCTTAGTAGTGTCTGCCTGCGATTTCTAAAAACATTCATTCTAGAAGCAAGAAGATTGTTGTAATGCCGAAAGGAAGTAGCTGGCTGCAGGAGATGTGTAGTACGAATCAGAATCGGACCTGCAATTCGAGCCTCAATCTCCAATCTTGTCCTCTCACTTCCTTCTCTTTCAAAGTCTCTTCAAAAGGATCTGGGTGCGAAATAAAACGGTCGTCGTCTTCGTCCTCCTCATCGTCTGTCACCTGGTTGAAGCAGCCTGGCCCAGAACAGAGTAGCAGATGACGG
This sequence comes from Sphagnum tenellum, assembly GCA_963921925.1. NCBI lineage: Eukaryota > Viridiplantae > Streptophyta > Sphagnopsida > Sphagnales > Sphagnaceae > Sphagnum > Sphagnum tenellum. The sequence continues at coordinate 20,769,913 of OY998144.1, forward strand.
AAGCTGTTCCCAAAAGCCCGTCCCACTAAATGATGAATCGCCATTGACTGCCGTGAATTGCTACAACTCTCGACATCTAGAATATTGTTCATACTAGCAGCGCCGCTACTACTAGTCTGGGTCTTTACGGGAGCCGCGTGAGATCGAAGACTACTACTACCACCAGTCATCGATTTCACCTTCGCGACTTCGGGCATAGCTGCTGCTATTGCTGCAGCAATTCCTTCCAATCAACAAACCCACCCACAAACTCCTCGTCGAGATACGGAAGATCAAAATTTCTATACCAGTGGAGATTCCAGATCAAAAACTAATAAACAACACCAGAAGCAACAGCAACACAACACATCAAAACAAAACAAGAATCTGCTCTTGAAAATACAAATTCTAAAATCTTACACCATATTCTACACCACTTTAAATTCTAGAAAAGACTAATAAGCAACACCAGAAGATTAACCACAACACAACAAAACAAAACAAAACAAGAATCTGCTCTTGAAACTGCAAATTCTAAAACCTTGCACCATATTCTATGGCACTTTAGGTTCTAAAAGAAACTGAAAAGCAACAACAGAAGAACTACAACCCAATACAACACAACAAAACAAAACAAGAATCTGCTCTTGAAACTGCAATTTCTAAAACCTTACACCACAAAAATTCACTGCTCAAAGCTAAATTCTTCCCTCCTGCACGTCTTTAGTTGCGGAGCGGTAGCGCAGCGCGCGTCTATCCTAGTGCCGCTAATCTGGGGGAAGAAGGGTGGCAGGCGGCGAAATCTGCGCCGCCGGTATTTATTTAAAACACGTTTTTGGCTGCTATATCTGGCGGCAGCTCTATCTAGTATGTAGTAAATAATTAAGAAAATAAATAGCGGCTGCCCAAATGGCGTCTTTGAATGGCATTCAAAAGCTATACCTACCTACCAACCTACCTTTTTTTTTTTAAGTTGTAAATTTCTTTCAAAAGTTCATGTTTTAAAATTATATTATATTTCAAAGTTCAGGTGTTTAAATTATTATTTTTATTTGCAAAGTGTTCATGTTTTAAGATTTTTTTTGAAAATAATTTCAAAGTCTTGTTTTTAAAGTTATTTTTCTAAAATTTGACCTTTTTTGAAGTTCATTATTCTCAACGTTATGTTCTAAAGTTATTTTTTTTCAAAGTTATGTTTTTAAAAGTTAAAATTTTCAAATTTATGTTTTAAAACTATGTTACTTTACAAAGGATAGTTCTAAACGTATATTTTCCAAAAGTAGTATACGTTTTTAGAAGGGTTATAATGTTTTTCAAATTTATGATTTAAAATTATAATATTCTTCAAAGTTATGTTCTAAACGTATATTTTTCAAAGTAAAATACGTTTTTAGAAGAGTCATAATGTTTTTCAAATTTATGTTTTAAAAATTTATAATATTCTTCAAAATGTATTTTTTTAAGTTTTTTTTTTTTTTTGGTTTCTCCTCAGAACATTTAATTTTCTTTCAAATTTGATCATAAATTCCCCTTGATAATAATATCAGACATGTAGTAGTAGTGCAAGGGAAGGGAGCCATTTCGGTAGAGACTACATATGGCAAGCATTATTGCAAGGTTTTTTTTGTTTTTATTTTTTATTATTTATTTATTAAATTTTTTACCCTTTGTATTTGAAAGTACATCCCTTTGCTGAAGACTAGGGTTAGCCTGTGCTATAGGCCCAAGTGTGAGTACATTGAGGGCTCAAAACTGATTTTTTTTTTCCTTCATTTATTATTATTATTATTATTATTATTATTTTGGAAGATTTTAGCTCAATCTTGAGATCTGTTCCTTGGATTTTTAAAAACTTTCAATTCTGATCATTTTCACAAAGAATTTAAAGTTGGTTGAGTTTAAGATTAGGTTCAGTTCTATCTCTATTACACATTTTTTTAAAAGTTGTAATATTAATTTGTTCATAATACACATAGTTCAAGATAAAAGGTTATGTAATATTAATTATGTATAACTTATCAAAAACATATTAGTTAAGGTTATATTTCTCTCTTTTATAAAGCTATAATTATCTATCTAGAAAACCTGAACCTGTTTTCTTTAAAAGGGTGTGAAACTTTTGTTCAAGTTTTTAAATTGTAATTCAATTTTGAAAAGAGGCCAATTTTTTTATTTTTGTCCCAATGGTGACACTCCAACAAAGCTTGAAACCTCGTGTATTCAAGGACTCTAAAACAAAACCTATAAACTTAACCTGCCTAAATCCTAGAACCTAGGTCAAGTTTCTTTAGTGTATTTGGAGGGCACCTTATAGCTATGAATATCCTTCCTAAAATATTCATAGAAAATATGAAGGATCTTATGGCTACTTAGTCATTCCTCACTTCTTTTAAAATAGTTGAAACATCTATTCTCTTTTCTAGAAGGGATATTCCTTCATATAAGGTGCCCTTCAAGTACACTTGGAAACTTAGTTGAATGTTTTTGCTCATTCACAAAACTCACATTGGAGTTTTAGTGTATCTAGAAGCCACATTATCAAGTTGAAATGTTTGGCCACTTTGGAGGGTCTCATGCGCATTTTGTGTCCTTCCATTTTTTTATCATTTTCCCCCCAATATCATGAAATCAAAAAGAACTTTAATTTTTTTTAAAAAACTCTCCAAGTTTTTGTATAGTTAAGGTCTTTAGGTGTAAGTTTTATCAAAATCAATTCCTCAACTTTTTGTCAAGAGTTTACAATTATATGTTTAGTTGAATCACATTTGGGTTAGTGTAATAGGTTGTGGTTAGTAGGAGATTAATTTGGATAAATCTTATATCAAGGAATGTCATTCAATGTGAATAAGGTTCAACTTATTTAGTGCTTGAGGATAAAACCCTTTGAAAGTTTGTGAAAAAAAATGATTTTAGACACCACAAATTTTAACATGTTTCGCTTTTGGAATGTAAGTTGTGTGCAAGTTTTGGTGAGTTTGGAGAGTTTTGAACTTTTAAAAAAAGAAAAGAAGCAAGGAGGGCCTTGCCACTACCACACTCGGTCCACCTTTCTTTTCTTTCTCTTGTTGTTATTGTAGGTGTTATTGTAGGTGTCTAAGACAAGTAGCACAAAGAGGTGACAATAGTTGCAATGCAATTAACAATTGTAAAGATTTTTTTTTTTTAATGGTCTTCAAACATGTATGCAATCCTTTTCAAATCGCCCTTGTCATTCTTTTCATGGGTGAAAGCATGGTAAAGTAGAAAAAAAGTTATTATCTATAAAGCAATAAAAAAATGGTCCAATTTTTTACACAAGTACAAGAAAGTAAATCTAAAATAATTTAAAATGACAAAATAGAAGCATGGTGTTTTTTTTAGAGTTTATAATGAAGTGATTACAAAATTTGAAAAAACTTTCACACAATAAAAGTAAATATGTTTGAAAATGATTGGTCAAATTGAGTTTAAGCCTATTTTGTCATTAAAAAACTTATGTATTTTATATAATACTTAAACAATACAAACTTACAAATACATTTTACAATTACATCATGTTGAAGAATATTTCAATAACTCATTTATTTTCACCTACGTGCACAAGTTTGGAAATCCTATAAATATATAATTATTTTTTAAAAATCTACTTGAATGCATATTAGATATGTGATTAGTCAACATCATTATAATAAAATAAAAATTTAAAGATTGTTGTTTATAGCTACTTGTTTTTTTTTTTTTACAGGGACCAAAAATTGTCTATTTCACCATGTTTTCACCCTCATTAATCATCTTCATCAAAATCGTCACACATACTACCAACAAGAGTAACATCATTTACAAGTCACTACAATGAGAAAGGAAGGGGAATGGTCATTGGCAAAGAAAAATTTGATAATGGTTGAACTTAGACCTTACTATTGTTGGATTTTTGTTCAGTTCACTTGAACTTAAGTCAAACCTACCAAGTTCAACATGTGAACTTTGTTTGTGAGGCTTTGGGTAGCTTTTAATAAGGAGGTTAAAGGTCCAATCAAAACCTCTTTTTTATTTTGTGTTTTTATTTTAACTTTTTGAACTTTAGGTTTGGGATTAATTTAAGGTTAGGCCCAATTTAAACTTGCAACATTTTTTTTTAACTTTTAAATTTTAAAAAGTTTTATGGTTTTTTGAAATTAAAATTTTCACATTTTCATCCATTTGGAAAGAATTTCGTCCATAATTTGGATGTAATTTATTTTCCATCTTTGGATGCGATGCACCATTTAAGACATTTTGTAGTCATTTGGTTTGTGTTTGTGGACAACAATAGTTGTAGGCATCAACATGATATCACATGAATTTTTTTTAAAGTTTCATAATTATTGACATCTTTAAAAAAAAAAACTCAATTGTATTATTATACATGTGATTATTGTTTGGTGTTAATTAATTTTCAAGAGGTGGGGTCAAAAAATCCCACAAATGGTAATTTTGGTACAATGGAACAACTAGAACAAACTGGCAAAAACTAACTAAAGGTGTACATAAATACATTGTTTGAATTGGGGGCAAGGACAACTAAATGTTTTAAAAAATCAAGTCATAAGTTCATGTTTGGAAATGGGGACCTTTGTAGCGGGATCAATGGAAACAAAAGGGTTGTCCATCAACTAGGTTGTAACCCCCAATTGAATTTATTTAGTGTTGTGTTGCGAAGGGAAACCCTCTTGGAGCATGGTAACATTAACGATTCATTTCTATCAACTATAACATGCCAAGGGGTTTGGTTTACAAGGGGTGGTGCATCAAGTAATATGTTTTACATGGATTAAAATAAAGTCGAAGGAGCTTGGAAAGAAACAAATGTTTTCTTGTGGTTAATGAAACATGGCAAGGCCAACTCCTTCCATGCTTCAATTTGGTTGTATTGAGTGATGGAGAAGATGGCTAGTAAGAAGGTGCATAAGGGAGGTTATGTTGTTGAACACGTTGCTCCTACCACTTGCTATGTAAATGTTGTAAATGTGTAGAGTTGAAGGTATGTTGTTGTACTAGGGTTTCTTTTTGGCTTGAAGAGGGTTTCTAGTCTTGAAGGTGCCAATGACCAAGCCCTTATGGTTATGAAGCCTTTGAAGGTCCCAACAAGCTTGGTTCGTTGTACATTGGTTTGGGTGGTGTGTGTGTTGTAAATATAGTGAATGATGATAAACAAGTTGTGATTGTTGTTCATGGTGATGGGAAGAAAAATGTTAACATGGCTAAAGATAATCCAATTATTGTGCAGCTTCTACTAGCCCACCAAATTACATCACTACCTTTGTAATCATGGTAAGCATGCAAGTTTGCTATACACTACTAGAATTCATGGTTTATCAAACCATACAACGTGACTACATGATCCTTTTTTATCCCAAAACATATCCATTTTGATCGGAATTTCAAATGTTAAATGACGTATAATTTTTTATTAACCAATTTGATCAAGATGACCTATTCCAATAGGTGTTAAATTCAACATTTTAAAATATACTTTAAAATGAATCTCCCAATCAAAAGTGACAAGGGGTACCTATATTATGTAAGTACCCTAGGGGTCTTGTAGGTCAAAATTGCACTTAACCTCATAAAAAAGATAAATATTATTTATACTAACTAGGTGCCCTAAATTTTGTGTTGGGTTAGTTAAACATATACAATGTTAATAATTTGTGTTTCATAATTTTGGTTTTAATACCAAATATGGTTTGAACAAACATTTTAAATGTTTATTTTGGTATATACTAAAACATATTATCTTTAACATTTGTTTGATATTATTAAATTTTCAATCTTGAATTCTTTTGTAATAAAATATTAGTTAATATTTAAATTTTTCATTTGTAACATTACTTATTATAACCTTTTGATATGTCAATTAGTAACAATATGACATATTACATTATTACTAAACCAGTTTTTATTTAATCAATTTGTTGTTTAAGTTTTTTATTTCAACAAATGTTATGAATATCATTTTTCAAAATCTTCAATTGATGTGATGTTAAGGTTTTTACAATTTGAATTTATGATTTGAATTAAGTACAATGATCATGGTTATTTATTCATTGAATTTTTTTGAAAATATTAGTTACAATAATTTTTAATGTACTTAATTTAAAACATTTACAAACTTTATTCATTATAGTAATTTTCAAATGTTATTTTTTAATAATGTTTTATAGTTATTCATTCTTTTTTTTTGAAATTTTTAGTTTTATTATTTGATAAAATTTTGAGTTCTTGAAACTTATTTAATCACAAAAAATTACTATAATTATCTAATTATCTTCTGAAATAATCTAATCACCACAATTTTTTGTAATTCATTGATAGTAAATATTGTCATTATTTCGTTTTATTATTATTATTGAAATTATGTAGTTATAATTATTTAATACCCCATTATCTTTTAATTATTTAATTACACCAATTAAAGAAATCTTATTACATTAAGATGTAAGAATTATTTTGTTACTTACATAAGGTAAAATTATGAAATTATTTAGTTACAATATTTTCTTGAAATTAATTAAATATAAGAAATTTGTGAAATTTTCAATTAGAATATTCTTTAAAATATTTATTGGTGTTAATTTTCTGCAATTAACAATATTTACATATCTATATTATGATTTAAATTATATACTTGAAAATATATTAAGGTTTAACAATTTTGAAATATAATAAAATCTGAAATTAAAAAATTACAAAAATATTTGAATATATTGAATGAAAATAATTTTTTATAACTTTTTAAATATAGTGTAATATTACTGAAATATTGAAACACAAGATCTCTCTATAATTGAATTTACATTATATTGAAGTATTAAAAATAAATTTAAATTAATTAATTAAAATATTTATTTACATAGATCACAACATGTATTCAATACAATTATATATACTTATGAAATATATACATATTCTACAAAGAATTAAAATAAAATGATTGAACTATAAAAAAAGTAAGTCATAAATTTTATTATATATATACATAATTACATGTCCAAAGTATGCAATGAAATTTTATGTTTGAATTGTTATTAAACAATGCCAATTAAGTTTAATATTTGGTTTCATGTGCAAAAACATGAAAGTGGTAGTTGGGTGGAAAAGTTGGTGGTGTGCCACATAGGAGACCAACTTTCAAACTATGATCCCAACAATTTGAATGTTGATTGTCACTTCATTATTAGTTGATTTCATGTTAACCAATCAACAAATTTTGTTGACTAACATTGACTTTTAAATGGGCGTTGACTAGTCAAAATACATATAAATACATAACTATGTATATATATGATTTTTTTAAACTATTATTATTATTACTCAATTTAAATTAATGAAACTATTCAATTTGTCAAATAGTCACTAGTCAAAATGACCAATCAAAAACATCACCGTCTTGGTCATGTTGGATGTGTGCAAAATGATGTGTCCAAAATGATTAGATGACCTTTTTGGTGGCTATTCAAATTGGGTTAGTTTTTTATTGGTTTTCCTTGTCAAATAAATTGTGAATTCTAGTAGTGTATATGGTGTTGCCCATGGCTTTGTTTTGTTCCTAGAGTGTTTTCGGTTTTTTGTGCATGACTTCAAAGTATTGTTGATTATTTAAAATGTTGAAGTTTCCTTTACTAAACCTTGTTGTACACTAATGAATTTCTTCTAGGTGAGGTATGTATTGGACCTTCCACTTAGGTTTTTATAATGGTAAAAAGGTCAAAGTTGGTCAATTGCCAACTCAACAATAAAACAAGTTCAATGTGGAATTGTCCCAAGGTCATAGTTGCATATTTAACACCAGATTTGGAAAAGGCATTGTGTTTTCAAAAGTTCCCAAAAGGGTTCTTGGGTTAAGTAAAAAGGTTAGTTTTAATTATTGCAACGTTTGTTTGAGAATGTTGGTATTATTAGGAAGACTTAGTTTTCACGAATGATCTTCTTCTAGGTGAGGAAGCTTGGTGGTAGTACTATTGTATTCTTTAAAAATCCTTGCAAACTTTAATCTCTTTGGAACATTTCATAAATAGGTGTTTAAAATCTTCCAACTCTCCTAGTTTGCATTCCTTTAGAAGGCATACCTTCATTCTCTAACTCCCATTGGGAGCCCAATAGCCAATATCAACAACAATGTGACAAAAGCATTCCTTGGGAACCATTGGTACCAAAAGTTAAGGTACAATTATGTTCTTTGGTTAGTGTATTGAGTTGAATTGTTTGTTGTGCAACAACTTTCGAGCTAACCATTCATTGTTGCCAACCTATTCTATATCCTCTTTTTGTAATGAAGTTGAAAATTCCCATTGATTTCATAATTCCTTGTTTTTTCCAACTCTAGTCCTTAGGGTCGAGCTTTAGGTCCTTAACCAATTTGACTCCGCAAAGTCTCAATGTTTGATCAATACCTAGAAAGATGGGAGGGTTAAAATCAATGCATTTCACTTAATTATAATAGTAAGTTCAAAACATGAGAGAGAGATTGGATATTTATACTTAATTGTTGAAATCTTGAAATATTCAACTTGAAGGTAGTTGACCCATTATATATATATATAAAGTAATTGACCCATTATTAGTTATAAATGTAATATGTTTTGGAACTATATTTCCCCTATCATGGGCATAAAAATATCGAAGGAATGAAATTCATAATTATTGCAAAAGGCCTATAATTTATTACAACATGGAAGTTTTGAAAATAATCACATCCATTCACAATACATGAAGAGGGCATGACATATGCAAACACATACTACCACGAAATTTTATTCATTACATGAAAAAAATAATACATGAAACAACTTGAAAAAGGTTTTAGTGCAATGTCAATATTTATAATCATATTAATGAAACTAAAAGTTAAATTAGAAATATTTTGAAGGATTATATCATGGAAGTTTCCATGAAGCCTTTCATAATTTTCCCCTAAGCCAAATAACCTCCATAAACAAATTTTCAATATCCATCATGGATGAATGTGACCAATGATGGATGAAATTCATTAAATTATGGACAAATTTCAACCATTATGTATCAAATATATAATACACATATGAAGTTGATTCATTTATACTTACATTATAACCACACTAATACATGTTATTGAATTTGCTTAAATGAGATCTTGATATTGAATTTTTAAAAAGCTTTGTACTTTTGTTTGATATTGATTCTAAAATTTATCCTTGCATTATTGATAAGATTCAATTATAAGATCTTGAAAACATAAAATAAATATTCGTTGAACATAAAAAATTGACTTGAAATGTCACAACGTTCATGTGTTTAATGATAGTGGATGGACCAAATCAATAATATCCTTTTTTTTAAAGGTGTTATTGATTTTTTAAATTACGAATAGGAACAAATTTTGTGCTTTCAATCTTTTTTTTCTTTTTTTGGTTGAAAATGGGAAACAAGTTAAAATTTGAATCTTTCATATATAGTTTTGCTGATTATTCAAAATTTTAAAGGTTCTTGTATTCACATACTTAATGATTTTACACAACAAATATTTTGTAAACATTTTGAATTAATGTGGGTATTTTGATTTTGATTTCCCCAATTTGTCTATGAGTGGAAGGTTTAAGCTAATTTCAATTTCACATTAAGTAATTCAAAATTCTTCAAAATCATGGATTCAACTTAGGGCACATGGTTTTGAATAATGCCATGTGATACCAAAAAGAAATGATCAAAAGATCATTTAATCCTTATTGTTTCTATTTATTGTTTTGATTTATATAATAAATTGAACCAAATTCATCAATCCATGTATCATCACCAAAATGGAATCAAATGGATTGGAAGGTGTGAAATCAATGACAAAATTTATGAGATTCAAAGATTGAATTTATTATTGTGTGTTACAATATTGGCACCCAACACCTTCAAAATTAATAAAGTCATGCATATGAAAACATTCACCGAGGGTCCAAAGGTGTTGTCACATGTTTAGAGCCATTAGATCTCACATCTTTAATTTCATGAGTTTCCATGCAACATTGAATGCCATTTTAGCCGTTGGTGATCCAGTGCCATTTGACCCATTGCAACATTTTTTCCAAATCTTGGAGGTGGAGTATGGGGGCATTCACGAAAATCCAACATAGAAAATCCAAGATTTTCAAAGGTTGAAAATCCTTTAGGGTGGAACAAAAACAATTATGTTTATTATGTTTTTGGTGTTGAATGAATATCCAAAGACTTGAAAAATTGGGAAAGTTATTTAAAATTTGACTTTATGCCCTTTTCTCTATAATACCCTTAAGAGTTTTCATTTGAAAATTTGATAAGGCACCAATAAAAAATATTTTGATCACATAGAGGCATGACACAAGGTCATAAACAAAAAAAAAGGTAATCCATAAAATGAAATATATATTTTTAACCAATCAACTTCCAAACATCCTAGTGGGGTGTAGGTGATTTATTGGGCCAATACACATACCAAAAGATGCATTCAATTGTTATCTATCCATGGCATGTTTGTTTTGGAAAAAATGGTGTATGTGACATAATATTTTCATATTGTGGAAAAGAAATGTGTTATTTTGAACAAACTACCCTTGCACTACAATGCAGAACTAGTCACATTTATTCCACCTTTTTGAATTGTGATTTGTTTATTGTGTTTAAAAACATTTCCATGCAAAAAATAAAAATAAAATTGAAATTGTTATCTATAGCATTTTCTAGCTAAAAAGTTACAAAAAACTATTTAAGACAATATTTTTTCATCATCTTAAAAGACTCGCCTCAAAAGGAAAATGATATATTCTATGCACTACGTACATGGATGTTTAACATGATTTGCCAAGAAAAGCAATGATGTTTGCACATAATAATAATTAGTGTAATTGTGCAGGTCCAATTAGGACAAGAAACAACAAAGGATGATAACAGTTCAATTCATCATAATCATGAAGGTTGTAGCACATTGGGGTAGGCCTTTCACATTAAACCCTATTCACCACTAATATAAGTTCCACTAATAAACAACAAATTACATAGAATTAATGTCACCTAATGAATATTTAACATGAATCAAAGATTGACAATGGTTAGAAAAAATATATGTGAGCAATGACAAAGGTTATTGGCTTTTGCACAAAAGTCACAATATTGAACAAACTCCTTTACCTACTTTCACAACTATTTCCATCAATAAGTTGAGAAACTAATATTATAAACATATTAAATCAACTGACTAATAGTTAATGTGTCAAACTAGTTTGTTAAGATTATATAATATTCTTTCATGATACAATAAACCACCCTTGGTTTTCATTTATTTAACTTTCTTAGATTAGTGATGGAGGGTCCTAAATGTGATTTGGAAATTCTTTAATTGGAAAGATCTTGGATTCCCTCTTTTGCATTTGTTTGACAATCTTGTATTTTTTTCTAACAAGGATGTGGATGTCATTAATATTGAAATTTCTTGAAAGTTTCCATGTTCTTGGTTGAAATTTTCATTTTGCTTATTTACAAAAAAATAAAATGACATATATATTTGAATGTTACCATATAGGAGGTGAATGCTATTTTAGAAAGTCAAAGAACTTATTACCAATCAATCCTCTTTAAATTTGAAAAAGATTGGCAAATTCCAAAATGTTGGAGTGATCAATTTCTATGGTGAGACTACAAGTGAAGAAGGTATATGTTCACTAACCTATTTCAAAAGATTCATAGAGATATTCATTGCTTTGGAGAGTTTTGAAGCTTTCAAAGGCAACCCTAAAAAGGTAACCTAACACTTTGCAAGAATGACAAACTTCTTCCAAGTTTCTTCAAACATCTTTTAAAATTGATGCGATTAATATGAACTTCACTGATTTTGAATCTTATGGAGAGTTTGAATGTGCTGCAAGTTTGATGTCTTTTTGTGATGATGATCATATTAGAGCAACCCCAAATTTGTTACTGGCATTCTAGACTAGCCAAAAGGATCCCATTTTACTTCTAATGTGTGGCAAACCAAAGTAGTCATGTTGAGAAAACTTGAAAGTGTTATGTGCGTCGTATGGTGCATTGCAACTCACATTTTCTCCTTGTGTTAATGGAGCTGCAAATAAAATACACCTGAAAATCATGCTTTTCAAAACACTTTTCCTCCTATTGCATGAAAACAACAACTTTTGAGAGCGGTATTCCTTGATTGAGAATTAGGGATAACAGAAATTTAAGGTTGGGTCATTTTGAACAAAGTCTTGGATTCAAATGGTAGAGAGAAAGTAAGCCCTAGACAAAGGCTATTCTCATCATGGGTGGCAGAAATATGAAACATTATTGGCAATGGAGAGCAGAGTAACAGGCACTGATAAGTCTCCCACATACACTGACAACATTTCTTGCTAACAAAGATATTGTCATTAAGTGTTAAGAACTTCACCACACTTATGATCTCCATCAACCTGCAAAAAAATCATAGAGGTGACAACCGAGAAAACAAAAACAAAAGCCAAATCTAAATTCAGGAGCAGTTTTAACAACACCAATCACACGCATGTTCAGAGAACTTCAACAGAAACATGTATGGTATTGACCAACCTGCAACAAAGACTGCGAGCATGTAGGAGCAATATTTCAGATCCCAAGTTTTGACTGTATCCTCCGTGAAGACGCTTCTCATCTAAAGTATACCACAGTTGAGGAACAGAGTCACAACATTCCCAACACACAAAACAAATCAGTAAGATACGTTGATTGAGATGTAAAACATGAGCCACTCAAGTCTAAAAATGGTCAGCAACACCCGACAATTGCTTTGGAGCAGCAAGCCTCTACAAGTTCAACTGCAAACTTAAAATGAATGCTGATGCCCAATCTTATTCTCCACCTTACAAAAATTGTTCCCAGCAACTCCCTTCCAATCCACATTGTTACTATGTCTCTTTAAACTGCCTTCTGTTTCTGGTCTTGACTGCTCTCTTGGTCAGAAAGACTTGTTTGTCTGTTTTGTTGGATGTACTTCTGTCAGACAAAGACACACCAATTTTTACACTGCTTGTGGGATGTCAATGATCACACTGGCTTGGATTTCACTCCATCCTATCAATCACCAATCCTTTTCAACTCATCTGCTGGGTGCCACTTTCTCGCCCTTGCTGGTGCAGACTGGAATGGTCAGGTGCAGTTTGGCAAGATTGTTCTTGACTGCAATCACACAATCCCCTGTTCACGTTGACCCAATGTTGATCATCAGTACCTCAATCTTTTTTAGCTTTGACACCTTGTCTTTCTTTTCTGTGCCTTTGGTTCACAAACAAACCCAGCAACAGGTGAAGCAAAAAGAAGTTCACCTGCACAGTTCCAAACCCATTCCATTTTAACATCACCTTCCAGCACTTAGGATGATTTCTGTGGTCTACCTTTGACATCTTTCACCTCAAGAGTTGAGATCACTGATGTCAAAGAAGCTTGGCAACTTGGCATATGAACCATTATTTGAGATGTGGCCATACAAACTCATGGGCAGATAAAAAGGAGACAGGTTTTGGGTTCTGGGGTGTGGAATAACCTCAAGCTCCACAAATACATCTGGGAGCTCTCCAACCTCCCCAAGAACCTGACCAACCAATCAATCATTTAAGTGTAGGGTCAATTGTTGTTCCCACTCCAAACAGACTACCAGGCACAGAAAACTGCAGTTCATTCTGCTCTGCAGATATGTGTGCACTTGATGCCCCCACTCTCATCGTTGGTTGTAATTCCAGGTTGCACCTCAATTTTCTGCCCAACTTTCAATACTCCCTCAACACATCCCACAATTCAATGATGCGGCCATGAGTTACAAAAGGATACAGAGAGTTTATAGTGGGCAGACACTGCAGAAACAGAATCAGCTTCAGGAAGAAAAGATACCCTCAAAATACTGCCACCTGCAACAGCTCCCTTGATTTCTTCCACTTCAGCACCAGGCCTGTTAACATTGAAGGAGCAAATGACAATCATCTTGGAATAGGGATCTTATTCACAATGTACTCACAGACCACATCAACATTGTACTTGAGCTGTCCTGAAATTGGCACTACAAGAGCTCCATCTGCAATCGTTCCCTGGCACAACCACAGTAGATAAAGCCACAATATTCATGTGAGACACTTTGTCTGCATCTTTGTACTCATCCCCACACAACCCAAAAAGATCATTGCACATAACAAAACACAGACTCATCTCCAACAGCAACCCAGTTATAAAAACAGGAATCAAGTTCCTGTACCTGAATGATTCATGCTGATTGATAGCCACACTTTCTTGAAGAAGATCAATCTTATTTTGCAAAATGATGATGTGCTTCAGTTTCATGTTGTTCAGATGTTTGAGGTTGGGGGCAGCTCTCAGTGCTTGCAATCAGCAGCAATGCTCCATCCATGATAGCAGCTCCATTAAGCATGGTGGCCATGAGAATATTGTGACCCTTGAAGCAAATGTAATGGTAAGAACCCAGCAAATCCAACAAGACACCATCTCTTATCCGAAAGGGACAAAAAAAAGTTTTGGAAGTGACAACTGTTATATGTACTGATTCCTCTTGATGCACAGCATAAGTGCAGCAAATGGAGAGGGCAAGACAGGGGTATATATACATGAAACTTAAGCAACTCTTGGGTCACTTCCAGGGCAATCAACAAATGACATATGGTGCAACATCATCCAGGCAGACTCAAAATCATGAACAACACAAAGTGTGCTATCCTCCTCCTTTCCACTCCCATAAGTCCTGCAACAAGAATTGCACAGTTAACTCAGCTCCACATAAGATGTCACTTAGGAAGCAAACAAACCCAGGGAAAGAGCACCAACAAAGAGACTTTCACTTCTTTCTCATACCTTCACAGACCAGATTTCAGTAGATTGTCAAATAACACTGGAAAACCTCATGAGAACTATTAGGGAGAAATTCTAACACTCCTTCAGAGATAGTGACAAGGAACTTGATACAAACACAATATTCTTGGTTAGTAAATCACACATTGTTTTTTGTTCGGGAAATTCAATAAAGCAAAATGACTTAATGCAACATGTGTCATTGAATACATATCATATTATTGAATCAATATTGAAAGGGAAAACAATCCAATTTCCATTAGAAATCATATCATATAGAATTCACTATATCCTGCGCTTAGGTTTTTGAGCTAAAAAATCATCTCGATGCAACCCTCCTCATTGAGGGTTTTCCAATGGTACCAATAATGCTGTGCAAAAGGTGCCATGGTTATGGAGATCTCAACATGGCAAAACAAAATGGAACAAACAAACTACATTCCTTAAAACATAGATATTTAAAACAATTTTTGGTAGAAACTTATTCTTGGTTTTTAAAAAAAAGCATCTTTGGAGGGAAGGGGGTGGGCAACAAAGAAATTTGTTTGACATGAAAGCTCAAAACCTTCATTATGAACTTGTGGACTTGCAAGGAGGACATGTGAGGAACTCCATTATGAATTTGTGAACTTGGAGGAAGGACCTACAAAAAAATGACTCCTAAAATGTAGGAGGTCACACTAATACAAGTAATCCTTCGCATTCTTATCAAGACCTCAAAATGTAATTTGAACTTTGTCACATTCACAAAGTGGCAACTAGTGATATTTAGATCATAAACTCAAAGTGTGAAACACCTTTGCTTGGCCAATAGAATTATCATTTTTGTCTATCAATGGTAAAGCATATTGGTTAAAACTCCACATTTTCAAAGTGTAGTCCAACTACTAAGGATGTTTTTTTTTGGGTCATGCAAAACAATGGTTAATGCATGTTACCCTTTAGAAAGCTCCACCTAACTTGCATGAACAAGCTTTTTCATTTGAGTTTTTGCCAAACTCATTCAATGTCATTTAATCTATTGAATGTCTTAAAAGTTTGAAGGTATCATCATTGTAGGTGATGTGTACATTTTGTCCCTTAAGTTTGTCTAACACCTATAGTAAACCTCCTTTATAATCATGTCCATTTTAATCTCATTCTTGTTTGTGTCACACTTTTTGGTTATCATTTGTTTTAGTAAGAAACATTATTTTTTATAATCACTATCACACTTATTAGTAGCATAAAACATTTGCAAAACCTTCTTTGTAAATGTGACTATAATGGGAGAATTCTAGGACAAATATTAGGGTTTTGTAAATTGTAGGTCTTTTTGACAATGTTAACGTTATTTTGTGTTCAAATTGTGCAAACTAACAACAATGAATCCAATTGAAGAGAAGAAAAAGTAATATTTTTTAATGCAAACAAGCAATAAATCTACGAACTTACTAAGAAAACAAAAAATCTTAATTAGAAAACTCTAGTTGAGATGATACATAACCTAATAGTTAAAGGGCTCAAACTCAATGAAAATTGTCACATTAAAACATGCGAAAATCACTAACCTTCTTCAAATCTAATAATGCATAATAAAGCTTTGGATAACCCATGTAAAAAATTAAACAATTGGCACCTTTACTCTTGCATAAAAAGGTTATTTTCTAAAGTTTGTTTTTGCCTATAATCACAATCTTGTAAAAGTTTATATGAAATGTGACTATACACATTTAAATCACAATTTGTTAGTGTCACAAAAAAACAAAAGTGATCGCCAAGGGTGTTATTATAAAGGAAGTTTATTGTACATGCAAAAACAAATTTGCAAAATTTCACAAAAAAAATATCATTCTTTGTTTCCTTCCCATCTTGAAATTATTAAACCAATTTTCAATTCCTCCATGATCTCTAATGATGGGTACCTTGGGCTTGGATGATGATTCATCCTTAATGCCCTATGTTGAAAGTGTGAATTATAATTAATAGAAGTATAATATGGGAGCAATTTTTGCTTGATGCCCCCACTTTAGGTGCATTTCAATTCCATTTAATAATGATTTTAGCTTGTTAAAAAAAAAGTATAGAATCTTGGATGCCGACCATGCATTTAACTTACATTACCCCTTATCAAACAATATTGAACCTTCATTTATCCAAATCAACCATTTCCTTCATGTATGATCCATTGTTACCAATGACATTTAACGCATGTGAGATCACCATTTGTGACTTCATGGTCATATCATTCCTTTCCACGTTTTTATTTTTCTAAGGAAAATATACAAGAAGCCATGTTAAGGTAAGGTGTGTGAATTGGGTTGGTGGGAAGTGAACAATTGATATGGTTAAACTAATGATCTCAGGTTAATAACGCAAATTAGCACAATTCAAGTCCATGGCTTGATCACCGATTAAATCGTATGAGAATTTCAAACTCAGTCATGATTGGGGGTCAACTATGAAAATTTCAATAACAATTGATTTCAAAAAAATTAAACACAATTCAAAAAAACTTTGTTTCATGTTAAGGCCAATATGTGCATCGCACATGGTTTTGCATGTTTGTCATTAATATTTTAGTATGCCATTTGTACATTTTGTTCAAAAAAATTTCTTTCATTTCATGTTAGTAGTAATGATCATGCATTGACTAGTGGCATCATGTACATCTATTGTAAAAATTTGATCATCCATTTAGATGTGGGTTCTACATACCTTTGCATTTTTTTTGTCTTTTTGTGTGGTAAAGTCACTTATCCCAAGACTATTTTGAAAATAGGTTGCCTATATTCCTAAAAATGAAGATGGATATTTAATTTGGATTAAATATATAATTGGAATAAGTGTCTCAAATTTTTATTTTCATTTTTACACCTTTGATAGACTTGGGTATGTTTATAAAGTTTTCCATGTTGAGTGGGTTTTTGAGTTCATCAATGTTAGGTTTTTTTTTTTCCGGCATCAACCAAGTAATTGTAACTACTCTACCTCAAACTACTATTTGACTTTTCTAACTTGCAAATTCATGTGTAAATGATAGCGAAATACTAATTGAAATCAAATTGTCAAAATTGTACAAATTGGAACAAGATTAAGTGAAGAGAAATGTTGATGAAACATAACAAAAATAGTTTGGGAGAACAACTTTAGTTCAAGAGGGGAGAAGCTTTTTGGCTAGACTTGGTTTGTTCTAGTTAAACATTTCTATTTTTTTTTATTTTTTTTGTGGAACATAATATCTATTATAGAGTTTTTATATATATTTTAATTATCATGCAATCTATCAATTTGAACCAATGTTGGTCAATCTTGAATTTTGGGTTCATTTTAAGTAGTGTTGGAAAATTTTCACCTATTGTAGAAAAAGCCATCCAAGCCAATTCTTACAAGACTTTAGCACAACCATCCCAATTCATGAAAATTATATATATATGCCTCAACCCCAGGTGTTAGGATTAAGATTCATTATACCCTCAATGATTATAAGGTGATCAATTCTCACATCCAAATGAACCTACGGTTCTCAAAGGTTTAAATGTTAACTATAGAGGTTTATGCCTAATAACCAACCCAAACCCCTAGGTGGGTATCGATTTTACACTAATACCCTCTCAACATTGGTTTTAAGTTTGATTTTGTGTGTCAGTATTGAGAATGCAAATTTTGCACAATAGACAAATCAAAACAAGAATTGCACCAAAAACTAACCTCATGTCAAAACTAGAGCCAAAATCATACTTTGCATGAAACCTCTTTTTGAAAACCTTGTTTCACATCTTCTTAAGTAATATAAGTTTGGGTTGCGCTAAATAAACACATATCGTACCTATGACATCTTCAACATTAATTCATTCTCAATAGGGCTACGTGGGAAGAAAAGCAAAATCTTAACTTTACACTCATGAAGTTTCAAGGAATTGAACTAAAGACCTTTCCAATATATCTATAATAATTCAAATCATTGAATAAATAAAATATTGAAAAAGAGGAGATTTAATGTACTTAAACTAATCTTGTTGAGAATTAATAATTTATACAAAGATATGATGATTATTAGTTGTAGCTATGGTCCTAGTTTTTGGGATTATTTAGGCAAATATGCATTACTTTTAAACACATATCTATGCAACTTTTTCAATTATGGTGTAGGTAAAGGTTGTACTTGTTAATTAGGTTGTTGTTTAGATTGGTTGTAAAGTATAACTGTCAATATACTTGACATAATCCTGAACCTTTTGAAATGTGTGTAAGTAGATGGAAATGGATGATTGACCGCATACTACCTTTCCAAAACTTGATTTGAATGTTTTTTTGGGAAGGATGGGGGGAAGCAACGGATGATGGCCTAAGAAAAGTGAAAAGTCGGATGGTATACTAATAGAACCTTAGTATCTAAAAGCTAACCAAATGGGTAAGAAGCTTTGCTATGATGTTCGTATGATAGCTTTGGTACCCATGTGTGCGATTGTATGGTACCCTTATTGATACTCAACCTACTTGGTACATAAGATATGGAGGCGCTCAGGAAAAATGAAAGATGGGTCACAACCACTGTTGTCCGGTTATCAAATTTTATGCCTATCCTGTGAATACCAATTATATATATATTTTTTTATTTATTTATTTATTTTTAAGAAGAAAAATCTGTATTTCAAATAAATCTGAAATTTACTACACCATCCAGTTACATATTATTTTACCTTTTGAAAAAAACTCCAGTTATGAATGTGTCAATTTTCAATTCTCACAAAATGACGAATATGCACAAAACTATGCATATCAATTATATGATTTTATTATGTACCAAAAAAAACTTCGAATTGATGTGTGTGTTATGTGCCTGTATACTGGGCACTCAAAGAAAGCAAAGCAAAGCAAAGCACAAAGTGCAAACACTTGATTGTGTTCTCACTTTTGCAAAGCCTCATTCTTAACAACTAAACCTTACATGATGACATAAACCCTAAATGACATTTTCCCTAAACCTAATGCATATCTGGATTGTCAAAATTTGATCTTCAAAGAGATCTATTCTATACGAATGTGCCAGTCTAAATAAGGTTATGCATAATGAAAACTATAATGTTAAATATTCGAGTCTAAATAAGGTTATGCATAATGAAATTATAATGTTAAATATTCGATGATTATGTATAAGGTCGAATATCAAACTGAACCAAAAAACTGGATATGTATGTATACATATCCAGCCATGTATGTATACATATTCAGCCACCATCCGAATGCATATTAAATCTTTTTTTTTATATAACCACACATCATTGGTCAAATCCAGATGAGACTTAGTTTGGCACAAAAGAAATGGTGCATTTCTGAGTTTGACCTCGCTCTTCCCCCCCCTCCCCTCCCCCCCTTTGGAACAGCTCCCTCAAGTGGAGGGCCATTTAGACTGGATACAAACTACTGCACAGGAAAACTAAGATTTGCAAGGAGAGGAGCGAACTAAACATGGAAAGTGCGAGGAAGAAGAGAGGCAAGAATGAAAATGGAAGAACTCTTGAAAAGATGAGAATGGATGAGGAAATGATTTTGAAGAACTCTTGAAAAGATGAGAATGGATGAGGAAATGATTTTGAAGAACTCTTGGAAAGATGAGAATGGATGAGGAAATGATTTGTCATCCAATCCCAAATTTACATTAGTAGCATATGGTTTTCTTTTCTTTTGCATAATTTAACAAATGAGCAAATAATGACTCTTGCTCTGTATGACAAGTTCAAACCAGGAAATGTTCAACCAAGTTCCCAAAAAACTTGAACTCAAACTTCACAATCACATGTAGTGATTTGTGGGACGTAAACCACTCCCTTTGTTATTTCAATGTGTATTTTGAGGGATCTCCCCCAATTTCATATGTTCCCATGGAAGAAAAAAATTCTACAAAATGGGAAAGAAGCGAAGCAATAGCAAAAGAGTCAAAAGAGAGTTATTTACGCAAGGGGAGGTTCCTGTACTCGTGTGTTCTCATGAGGTTTGGGAACACCCTTGGGCTCATGCCCTCAAGTTCCCTTCCCTTAGGAGAAAGGCACTCAAATAGGAACCTTCGCTACTACATACTATGTACATAACCTACAACTTTCCTCTTTGCCAAAGGCTGACTAAGCACATTCTCTGAACCACAAACCTAAAGGGGAAAACAAAAACACCCCAAATACAAGGTCAACAACAACAACAACAACAACAACAAAGTTGTTTCCAATGCACTCTTATCATCACAATCCCCAAAGAAAATCCTTGGGTGAACAAGTACACCACATTTGAAACTATGGATCTGAAAGTGTCCCTTGGCCCACGGCTAAGCTAGTGCCCTTGCCCCACGGGCTAAGCTAGTGTGGCCAAAATTCCAAATTCCTTTTGGTTGGTTCTAAACATTTTCAATATCGTGCATGTCCTTTGTTGCCTAAATCAACGTCTCTTGATTTGTTTAAATTTCACATTTCTTGGGTTACATATCGTCACTAATGCCCCTTTCTACACTAGAGCCTCAAAGCCCATGACCATCCAAAATAGAGAATTTTGGATTGAAAGAAAAGCCATTTTAGGGTTCAAGTTTTGCTTTACACAAGATTGAAGGACCAAAGGATTAGACAAATCTAAATGGTTGAAAGAATATCATTAAATGCACTATGGATAATGTTTAGTGATCCAATGGACTTGTTGTCAAGTAAATAATACCTTTGCACCTCCTAGTGGCAAGCCCATTAAATTATGAGCTCCCAAAACCATGATTGATCAAATTTTTACTGTCCAATCTCAAAAACAATTTATAAAGTTTTTTAAAAGTGGGCTGGACGTTTCTGAAATCATGTGCCGAAAAAGCCACAATTGGTCTACAAACTTTTTGTCATGATATTTTATCAATTTTTTAATAATGTTTTTCTAAAGGTGGGTGCAAATTTCATAGCCCATGTGCCCAAAAGTTCAACAAAATTGCTACAACAAAATTGCTAATGCTGATTAGAAAGACAAAAAGACTTTAACTAATGAAAATTGTTTTTATAACCAATTTGATCACATTTGGTTAAAAAATGTTATTGACACTAAAAATTATGGATTTTGAAAATGTGCCTTTAACAAAAAATTGTTCGTGTTTATGTGATAGAAGGCATGAATGCATAATATACATTATATAAAATCAATTTGTAGTCAAAATGCATTTATTTAGAATGCAATGTTCAAAGGGATGCCCAATATACAAATTTCAAAATTACAAATCAACACAAAAACATGTGTCATGTGCAATCCTTGGAAAATGATTTTTACCTTGGTGCCTTTCGCTCTTTTGATTGTGTTTTCATCCTTTAGCTTTTTAGTACGAAGATGGTATAATAGTTTGTTAGTTGAAAATTTGTAGCATTGGTATCAGCATGGGTATGTCATTGTTGAACATGGCAAAATAATAATTTAGATCTTGATATTAGGTTTAAGCTTTTTTGTTTTAATGTGTATGTTTCCAAATTAAAAAATAGAGTGTTAGGATGGGCAAAATCACCATTAAGGAAGAAAACAAGCATTCAAAGATTGTATTGCATTGTTAAATTAGTGTAATAATGTGAAAATTTGCAAGTAACCATGTATATGTGCAATTGAAGGCAAAATCATACATATGCAACCCATCTAACATCCTCAAACATAATATTTTGTATCCATGAAAATAGCCCACCTTTTAAATCAAGTCTTCATTCATCAACATTAATTTGTGAATTCAAGATGCCAAAAATCTATTGTGTGCACAAAACTAACATGTGGGAACATGGACTTATTGGAAAACCACCACATCAATGAATTGAAACCATTTGCATTGTCCAAATGGAACCTTTGAAACAAATATAGTTCAATTCTGAGAAAAACTTTTAGTAGATTCTTGTATTTAAACTATTAATTTGAATAACATATTTGAAGTTCAAATTAATTCAAGTTTTTGGAGGAATTAGGATTGTAAGTTGACTAGATTCAAAAACATGTAACAACTTAATAACGCTATGGAACAAGATTGTACTTTGGACTAACGTTGAACAAACTAAAAGTAATGATGGGTTTTATTTCTATTTATATCCTTTTAGGGACCTAATTTCAAGCAATTCTGATGAAAATTTTCATATGTTCATTTTCACACAATTTTTTTTAAAGAGACTTCCTAATTACAAATGGAGTACAAATTAATTAAATATAACCAAACATCAACTATGAATCATTGATGAACATCCATTTAATGAACTCCATTCACCATGTGGAAGTGGTATTTGTGATAAGTTTCTTGGAATGAAATTATGTTGGAAACAAAACATGTTTTCAAAAGGGTTTTGAAAATTTTGTGTTGCATGTTAGTCTCATGGCAAGCATTTTCCCATTCATGTTAACCCGTTCTAGAATTTTTAGTTTAGGTAATTATTTTTTGGAGATCAATTTTTGCATTTTTCAAATTAACTTCTTTCATGGCCACACCCACCTTAGTTTTATTTGTGACATATTGACATGATTTTGACATAACATGACCAAAATAAAGGGCTAATGTATTGTAAAAGTTCACATGACACAATAGAAGTGAAAGTAGTTGCGAAAAAATTCAAATTGGTTCCTTATCCTTAACATGCATGATGACAATATTTGTCAAGTTGAATTTAATTATTATAACTTTACTTGTTTAAGAAGAGTTACACTATAAGTATTGGGTGCTCCAAATGGTTCAAAAATTATGTGATATGGAAATCAACTCTAATCAATGAAATTGATGACCAAAACAAACATGTCATAGCTTGATTTTGACATTCAAAAGTCAAATGTTGTCATATTGCAATCTAACCAATGGTAATAATAACATAAATTTTGATGGTTTATTACAGCATAACAAGAAGGTGTTCACAAACAAATTTGTGAAAAGTAAATTGAATTTGACCACAAATATGCAACACCATTCACTTCATTAAAGACTTTCCACAACGTATAATGGCATATATCCCTTAACAATAATCAAAACCAGATTATCAACAAACCCCATTTGGTGCAGTTGTAAGTGTGATAGATGCCTTATGTTTACATCTTTGTTGCTTACCACCATCTTTGCCTTCTAGATCATTTTTGTGTGCCATGTATTTCACCAAATCCAAGCCATAATCATTTGTGGCATGCTTGTTCATAGCCATGATGCCATGCTCAAAGTTGTAAGTTATAAAACCTTTTTAGGACTTGGTTGAACTATAAAAACTTGTAGAATTTTCAAAAGAATAACATATCATACATTTCATGAGTTGCACTACTTGCACATTGATTCAAGTGTTGTTGTCATTTGACACAAAAAAACCCATGACTTTGCTAAACTATGAACTTGGGAACCCAAATACTTTGACTAGTGATCATTAGTTAGTTGTTATTTCTAAAATGCTTCTTTTTTAGCTTGTTGATTTTCACCAATTGCAACTTCAACTTACAACACCTCATTTGACATTGTAGAACTTTAAAGTTCATTAACAACTAGATTATTAGACCTTATAATGTGAAATGCATTTGCATATTATTTCAATAATTTGAATGCATCCATATTTTGAGTTGATTCAACTATCAACAATCCACAAACATGAAGGACACATAAGACATTGCAAACATGAAAATTACTAAACATAATTCAAACATAAAGAACACACATAAACATGAAAAAAATGTACACAAAGGGAATGCACAAAGTAATCAAGAAATCTCACCTTTAATGTACAACTCCTCTTTTTAACAACAAATGAAAACTCAATAATGGCTCCTAAATGCAAAAAAGATTCTATCAAATCCATGCCACAATCTTTAAAGGAAATGCTCACAAACCATAAACATGTAACAATAACCTAATTGATAATAATTTCCTTATACTAAAGCTTGACACAACAATTGGGCATTGATATCACCTAGGTTTTACAAAACCCTAAACTTGCATGTTTGGTTAACATAACACATTGCTTTCACCAAGAACCAAAAACAAAGTTCTCAACCTACTTTTTGTAACTTTGATAATCTATGAGTAAAATCCTTTTTATCATAATGCACACCAAGGTTTATACCTAGCATTTTCCTGATACAAGAACAACATTAATTTAAACCATGTTGTCAATATATAAGAGATTTTTAGAAAATTCTCTTTTTCTCTTTGACATGTAGCCAACTTTTGGGCTAAGTCCTATAATCTATTATGGATGATCCACCTACTTCATGGGACAAAAAAAACCATGCTTGTGACTTTATTTAAAGTTTGTTAGTCCTTTAGGGTAGAGCCAATTTATAATGAACGTGTTTATTGTAAGTAGTTAATGCTACTCCATCTAATAATGTCTTCCATTACTTGCTTAAAGGTGGTTGGATGTGTACTTTGCAATTGGTGAGACCATGTTCATTAGGCTATGTATGGTGAAGTAGAACATTAATAGTTTAGGGGTGGGGAGGGGAGGTAGATGTGCTTAGTGTGAATGATGAGAAGAGGGTTGAATCCATTCAAGGATGTTAAACAAAGGGTGTGTCACATCATGGCCTTGCCCTATACATTAGAAAGTATCTTATGGAACAATTTTTTTATGGAAATTCAAATATTTCACTATGCAAAAAATATAATCTTCAAAAAAATCCTTTGAAAGAAACCAAAATCCTTCAAGATATCATAACTCTATTATTAATCTCAAGTTTCAACACAAGCCAAAATATTATCTTTCAAAAATCCTCATAGAAAAATAGACCTATTATTACCTAGGGGCCAAAATCCTTTAAAGTTACCATATTCTATAATGAATCTAAACACAATATCCTTGCCATTGCTTCCATGAGCTCACTAGTTAGTGTTGTGCAAAAAGAGGAGAAAAACAATGACAAACAAAGGAGGATAAATAGTGACAAAAAGAAAAAAAATTACAATTGGGGGCTTTTAAGAAACAACAAAGATGGGTTCCAATTCCATTTTAGTATAAATAGGCCTTGTTGGTAGTCTAGATATAGTTCCATTAGGGGGGATAATTGTAAATCTATTTTTTAGATTTTTTTAGCACAATGAGACATATGAGAGCAACCACTTTCTAGAAGGAGGAAGATGGTGACAACAAGACTATCATCAACATATAACAAAGGTAAAAAGGATAAAGGAAGATGGGTTTTGTGTTTGTTGTTTTTTTTTTACTTGGGTTTATGGTGGGTTTTTTATTTTAAAAATTCCTTTAAAATGTTTTTGTCAAGTTCAATTTTTTTTAACACCAAGAATCTAGTCATTATATACAAATTAAGCACAATAAAAAGTTTTTATTACAAAGAAAGAGATTTTGTCACAATCCTAAATAAATAACAAAGAAATTATATATATATATAATGCGTTGTAAGTGTGAACGTGTCAATACTTAATGGCTAATTATTCACCAATAAAATGTTTTCTAAAAAAAAAAACAAAACATTGAGTCTAGGGTGTTTTTATATTATTGTTACATTAGTTGGGTAGTCCAAGGAATAAAAGATTATAAGTTTTTGGGCCCCTAATTTTTGCACTATAGTTTTTTTTTAAATATATAGGTTGTGTCAAACCCAATAGAATAAGGATGATGATGTCGAAGGTTATGACAAAATTAAAGTTCAACAATCTTTTGAAATAAAACTTGTTTATGATATTCATTATTTTTTTCAATTTGATTTGTCAAGTTTTATGTGGTTGGCTTTGTAGGTTTAAAATTACCATGTTGAAATAGGTAATCCTCAAAATGTGGGACCTATCTACAATTATGCAAATAGGTCCCAATATAATCTTTTGGTATTATAGTGTTTAGGTCTCGTTGAATCGTATAGTTTAATGATTGTGTCACTTAGGCCTATAACAAAGTTTAGGGTTTGGCCTTGGCATAATGTTCTAGCATAAGATTCCTTGGAATTTTTTTTTACTTCTTTCCTTTCGTTTTATTTAATATTATGTGATTAATTTTGTAGATTTAAAATTACCTTATTGTCATAAGTAGTCTTTAAAAATTGGGGCATGTGTTCATAATATACCTCTTATTTCATTAACACCAAATGTCCCATGTTCGTCAATTCATCACATCTCATCAAACTTCATAATTCCCATTGCCCATTCGCTTCATCATGCATCACCAAGGACCTATTTTCCACCTCACCCCCCATGCAAACCACAAACCACCCACTAATTACTTATTATAGACACCACCATCACCTATTGCTTTTATCGTCGTTTGCATCAACATAGTTGCCTACATCATCGCTTGCACCAACACTATCACCTATCGCATCGTTTACATCATTGTTAATGTTTAGTTAACTCCTAGTTCATTATTAATTATGAAACTTCTCAAAAAGCTTCCTTGGTTGGTGCACACATGAAAATCTTTATGGATATTTTCTTGAATTAAGAAACTTTTTTTAAAAAAAATTTGGTTAGTGCACACATGGAAGCCTTTATGGAAGCTTCCTTGAATTAAGTCCCCAATGGGGTATAAATAAGAGGAGGACTTTCCATTACCTTTAGTCCGTTCAACATCAATTTTGGGTATATTTTCTTATTATAACCTTTGTTTTAATACGTTATTAGAATAAAATTATGTTTGAATAATCTGCAAGCATATATTGTTATCTTACGTCTTTATGTTTATAGTCTTGGATTAGATTTAAACTTTCATCTTGTGATTTGTTTTCTTTCTTATGTCCTTGACTTAGTTCATGTTATAGTAGTTTTTTTGCGTTCGTGACATTACCCTTCCAATTCTAACAAATCATACATCACCTACAAGTTCCCCTTATGAGCCCCCAACCCTTCATGTGAATTTGGGGTTTTAATCTTACATTTTTCCAAACCTTTTCGATCATGCACAATTAGGACATTTTTCCCTTCCCATTTTACTGGTCCCTATAGTTGGCCATGATCATACCCCCCAACCTACCCCCATTTCTTCAACACGTCCTTCATCTCCACCTAAAACTTGTGTTCAACCTATGGACACCAATTCTAGACAAGGGTTAACTCGTCATTATTGTTCTCATCAAACATCTAATTCATTCAATCCAAACCTTTGTGATCATCTGGGCCCAATACTTTCCCTTAGTTTCATTTCGTGACGCACTCCCAACTCTTTGGAGGACTCAAATGTGAGTCCAAGTGAAAGACAACGGAAGAAGGAGGAATCGAGACACATTCCTTAGCTCACAACACTTTGAGGGGTAGAGGGGTGTGTTGGAGCTTCGGGATGGGACTAGGAAGAGTTGACAAGCTTACTCACTCACACATGCTTGCACACAACCCACACAAAGTTGTTAGTGCATAGTTGGAGCACCTTTGGTGCTAGGACAAGCCACAGGCAACACGGACACACAAGACTCACCACGGCCCGAACTTGGGGGAAGCCACCACCTTCCCCCTTATAATATACTTTGGACCTCTCCATGGGGCCCACATCCAAATGACTTTTCTCTCCCGGACTCTCGAATGGGAGTCTCGAAATCGCGCCAGCCAGGACTCCCGTAACTTTGGAGCCCCATAATTTTGCGAACAGACCTCAAATCGAAGTGCAGTTTGAAGAAAAATTGTAGTTTTTTTCAAGAGCTTTCCAATGGTATGTGGCACGTTGTCTGCAGTTAAGTAAATCGGGCCGATTCTCGACTTTTTCTGGTCAGGAATCAAATTGGCAGTTTGACTCCTTGCCCTTCTTTTGGCCATAACTTGTGTTTCAGATGTCCAAATGAGCAATGCGAGCCCATTTTAGACATCTAAATTCTAAGAACTTTCCAATGATATAAAGAGCGCCACAAGCCATTGAGCTTTGACCCCTCAAATCGCTCTCTAAAGTTTCGGGAGTCCACCGAGATTCCATTTCCCAAAGTGGGAGTTGCCTTGGTAGTGTGAGGGTTCACTCCCTCACACTTTCCTACACTCCCGGGATTATGTCATGTGGCTCCCGGGCTTTCTCTTGGCCCGCACCTTTGCAACCCCTTTGCCTTGGTCACGAGCCCAAAGCTAGGGTTTCGACATTTTGCCTAGATGAATTTGGATTTGGGTTTCAACAATGGATGTCCTCAAGTCCTTTCATTTAGGCCTTTGCCATCCTTGTTTGAATAACTACATCCCCATTATTCTACAATGTGATGTACATGTGGCATTTCATTTTCCATTGGATAAGCTAGGGCAAGATTTGTACAATGTGGTAACTTGGCATTTGCACTTCATGCTACCCCATTGGTGTTTCATTTTGCTCTCTCATATTGAGGCAATAGGGCATAATGAAATGTAGATTTGATTCAAACATTTTCTAACAAACGATTGGGAAAACCTATAAAAGGAGTTTTTTTTTGCGGGCCCAAGTTTTGTTGGTCAGTTTGAGCTCAATCCCATTTCCCTAACATGACCCTCTAACTCGTAAATGTTTGTTCCACAATTTAGATTTTGGGTGTGTAGGGGAATACTTTCGGGTAGTTCACACTTTGGCACCATTGTCTCTCGCACCCATGTCCTCCAACATCACTTCAACTCTCACTGGATTACACCTCAAATTAGGTGGCTATTTTTGCTTTTCTTTGAAGACTATGAACTAAATTCAAGCTTTCTTTCGATTATTTCAAATTGGCATTTTAGCACATGCAATATTTATCGACAAGTGGTCCTTATGGGATGTTTTTGAACACCTTTGGGACTAATTTCATCGTGAACATTCAGCAAATGGATTTTTTAAATTATTCCAACTTTGTTTTCATATTGCACAGGGTGACATTCCACCCCAAATTTCACGTGTCTTTGGAGGGGTTCACCTCTTAGCCATGACCAAGCCTTCAAGTGGAGTTTGTCCCATTGTAATAGGGGAAACATTGTATTAATTCACAAGTCACGTTTTATGCTTTCAATTTTGTGAAACTTTTACAACACATTTTCCCCCACATTAATTTAGAGTTGTAATTAAAGGTGGTTGTGAAGCAGTAATCCATGGCATTAAGTGCACCTTGAACTTTTACCTCGATTAAGTTGGTTTTAAGTTGGATGTGGCAAATGCCTTTAATTCATGTTAAAAGGGGTCATATTTTAAGAACTTTGTGCAATAAATGAAGACATCATACAACTCATCCCCTTTGTTTGTGCATTTTATGCATTTGAGTCCTTTCCATTTTACAGTCATTATAGTCATGAAGGGGATGCCATAATCATCCCATCTACCATGGGAATTCGTCAAAATGATCTTTTAAGGAATGCATTATTTGCTTTAGCCCATTTTAGGGCTTTACATTCTACAACTAGTCATTTCCCTTTTTATCTATTTTCATCCATTATAGATAACACTCATATCATAGGTCCCTTTTCAATTATATCATTTGCCTATGAACATTTTGAAATCAAACTCTATGCAATGGGTCTATTTATCCAACCATAGAAATGTGTTGCATGGTCACCTTTTGGCCTACCACCATACTTTGATGTCCATCCCAATTTACCACCCCATTCAAAGGAATTAGAGTCTTGGGGGTTTTGTTGGGCACCTTAACTTTCACATCATCCTTCATCAAAGATGCCCTATTAGAAAATGTTCGACATGTGGACCTTTTCCCTAGACTTGGTGATGTTTAGTTGGCATTTGAAATTCTAATTTGTTGTTTCATGCAATGCCCATTTTATAATTTACAATGCACACCTCTATCTTCCACCTTCATAGAGTCCCTTATTTCCTTTGATTCCTCCCTCTTTCAAGTGTTTACACATTTTTTGGGTCTAAGATCATATGATAGGCCAAAAGGATTTTAAACTCATAAACAAATTTCCTTCTCAATAACTTTTAGTGATGTTAGGTTCATATTAACATCCACCATCGCCCCAACAGCCTAATTAAGGAGTTGGGCCGTTGCTGCTTCAGTCATAGTTGCCAAGTTTATGGTCGGTCAACATCCATTTCCTTTTTGAAACCTTAGCATGAGTCGACAACAACACATTTCTTTTCCAATAACACTTCAAGGCAACATGTGATCTTTTACCACCCTGAACCCGTGTGTGTCTCCTTCCATTTGAATAATTCATCAAATAACAAATGGTTTAACTTCAAGATTCCATTTTGGAATGTTTGCACCATCATACCCTTTCCAGCATGTTCTCCAACGGGACATCTGAGGCCCATTGTGCTTGAATTGTATCATGTTTTGGCTTATAATTCGATAATCTTCCCAGCCTTTTGATTATCTTCCTTAGTTTTTTCCCCAACATTTTGTATGTGATTTAGATTGCCCCATTATCAATTGTAAGCATCTCTTGATGTGTGTGCACACATCCCCATTGATCCAATGGTGTTCACCTTTTATGTTATGTTCATGGCACAAATGTAATGGAACCCATGATGCAATTTGCGACACCTTTGCTGCCATTGCGCGATATGCTAGGTTGCACATGGGACGAGAATAATTATATGTGCTTCCTTTAATCACATTCAACCCCTTTTGTCGACCAATTTACATTGTGTTTACCAAATATGGCATCCACACCTTAGTCGACGTTGTCATTGTTGACCCAACGTGAACAAATTTACTTCCCCAATCTTGATTGCAACTCAAGGATTTGTTGCCTCCAATGCAATTCTAGCCAACGAAAGGAATTATTGCAACCAACACCCACTGATCAATTCCTCCCTTTAGCAAGTGAAGTATTTGGTTGCTTATACAAACATGTCAATGTGTTTTTACACAATTGTGCCAATGCCATTTGGAACTTGAATGGGCTAGAGGACCTTCATTTTTTTACCTTAATCACCTTTCTTTGTCAAAAAGTTTCGATCTATTACAAAGGATGCAAATGTCTTCCATCTTAAATCAGGTGGTCGTCATAGGCTTAGCCACTTCACAACTTCCACCCCTTCAAGACACACCTCCCATCACCATGACCGATATATTGCAAGCTGTTGGTTTTTGACATATAAATATGATCAACCTATCACATGCAGTTATGGACATGGAGAGATTTCCATAGCTATTTTGAGCCAACTTGACGTCATGTCACATCTCCCTTGTCCTTAATTTTACTCCTTGGTACATTTTCCTAATCTATGGTGTGTTTTTTAATAAAGCTTTACAAGAGTTATGAAAAAAAAAATGCTTGGAGAGATTTCACCAGATTGTAATAAATAATGCTCCAAATAAGCCGATTACAGAAAAAAAAAGAATTTGCTAAAGATTGAACGCCTAACGAAACTTAGTTGGCAAAATTTTTAATGATTTCTCCATTCATCCGAACGAAGTGGAAGAATCCACCTCTAAAGCTACATACTTACAGGCCTTTTTGCAAAACGGGAAAAAGACTGTCCTTTTGATTTTTTTGGGTGGATGGATGGACGCTAGGAAGTTGCAAATATTATTCTTTGCAACGGCCACTTGTAACTTGAAGTTATTTGGGTAAGTTGGGTCCACTGGTAGGTCCCAAGTTGAGGGAGGGGCTGGTGGGTGGCTGGATGGATCCGGGTCTGACCAATGGCCATTATGTGATGTAATCGGCACTCGGAATTGGCACCTAGATCTCATGGTGTACAATATGACCAGCACATACATTTGAAAGGCATGACTAACCTTCGGAAACCTAGGCCCACTTTTTTGGCCCACTTTTTTGGAGTGAGGGCCAAAAAAGCTTAGTGCCAACTTTGAGCATTTTTGGCTTGCTGTTTTGGCCCCAAGTTCTTAATAAATGCTAGAACATTGACTTGAGGACATTGATAAATGCTCGAACATTGGCCTCAAGGGTTGCAAATTGGCTTTCCCAAATTCAATGGCTATTGTTTTTTTCAGCCTTGGGGCCAATAGATAGCCATAAAATTCAGCATTTATTAGTAACTTGGGGCAGATTGAAAAAAGTTCTTTTCTATTACAGCCTTGACTCCTAGTGTAAAGCTGATTTCAACTTTTGCACCCAATAGGAGTGCTTGATTTTAGTTGAACATTGGCCTTGACTCCTAGTGTAAAGCAGGCCTAACCTTTGGAAACCTAAAAGGTTGAAGGTCAAATACCTAGTGATGTATATTGTACATAGTTGAGGTTATTTCAACCTATCTCTTGGGTTATTTTAAAATACGAAGTTAGGTACCTATTTGTAGGACAAGGATCAAAGGCCTCATAGTGACCATATTCAACCCAGGAAAATGTTTAAATTTGAACTGGGACACCTTGGATTAATCTCAAATTGGCACATTAACCATGGTTAGAAGCAACTTAAAAAAATAATAATTCAAGGATTTTCTTTTACCATGATGGTACCAGTGCCTGAATTTCCAGAACTGCCCCAACCAAGCTCATTATTGGGTCTAAAAGATCTGGTAGAATTTTAATGGCCCTAAATAAATTAAAAAAAAAAACCTAATCATGGGTCTGCTAACCTTTTGACCAGTTGGTTAAAAGCAGGGCTGGCACCACGCGGTTTTTTACTATCGGGTTTTATTTGGTTTTTTAGTTAAACCCGACAGCCTCCGAGGCTCCAAAATCGGGTTTTATTCGGTTTTATTCCCTGATAAGTGCTTTAATGCGTGACTCACGAGTCACGCACGATCCAGCCGGCCGCCGATCCCTGCAACTGCAAGGACGCCAACAGACATTATTTTATTGTCAGTATATTAGCAAGATTAGCACCTTCTAGCCGTACTAAATACTATGTCGCAATCGTCGTTTTCTCCAAGCCAGTTTGACAAGCATGTCGATAACTTCAACGACGACGTTCTCGATCTTCAGCCGCAAGACGCGCAGGTCGCCATGGAGGACATCGAAGTGGTCGTCGTTGATGATGATATTGCGATGGAAGTCCGGGCGCCAGAACGGAAACGCGGTCGCTCTGCTAGCGCGTTCTGGAACTCGTTCACCGATGATGCGTCTCCGCAAAATGCCAAGAGTGCCAAATGCATGCACTGCAAGACTCTGATTAATCACCATAAGAAGAGCGAGAACGCCAAGGTGCACCTCAACTCTTGTGCCAAGTTCCGCACACTCATGAATGGCTTGAATGATGATGAACGTCCTGATTGGTACAGACGAAACAAGAAAGGTGGAGCCACCAACAAGGCGGCCGCTGATTCTCAGCGTGGCAAGAGCCAAGCGAGCAGCAGCATCCATAGTTCCATCAAGTCCTTCGCGCTCCCGAAGGTGACCGGATCCATGAAGCAGGAGTTTCAGAAGCAGATGGCGTTGCATTACTTCGCCATAGGCACCTCGTTCCAGCGGATTGAAGATGTGCATTTGAAGGAGGCCATCAAGATTCTCCGTCCTGATGATGGGTTGCTGCCGAATCGGAAGCAGCTGGCGACCACACTCCTCGACCAATGTCACCAAGAGCTGAAGACGAAGGTCGACCAGCGCATGAAGAACGCGACTGCATGCCTCACAACAGACGGCTGGTCGAACATCAACAACGAGGCAGTTGTGAACTACATGGCCGTGTCACCGGGTTGTTCCTTGTACCTGGAGGCAATGCAAACTGGTCAACAAGGACACGATCACGAGTTCATTGCCAAGGACGTTGAGCGCGTGTTCACGACGTACAAGGACACGACATTCGCAGGCGCGGTGATGGACAACACGAGCGCCAACAAGAAGGCATGGGAAGTTTTCAAGACAAATTACCCGTCCCGCTTCTTCTAGGGCTGACTTCTCACGTCCTACACCTCCTTGTTAAGGACATTTTCTGTGCGACAAAAACCAAGATGGCGGGCAGCACCGAACCGATGTATCCGGTCAACTACCCGTTCGAAAATATGCTGATGTTCATCAACGAGTGCAAGGATATTGTCAAGTTCTTTCACAATCACCATGTGGCCAAGGCGCAGCTCCAAGAGATGCAGAAGACCACGGGTGCGAGAGCTCTTGTTCGCCCGTGTCCGACGCGCTGGGGCACGATTCAGCAGACATGCAAGACCCTGCTCGCTTCAGAACAACATCTGCACGCGATCGTCTCGGCGCGCGATTTCATCAAAGGAACGGCGGCCCAGAAAAAGGAGCGCCAAGATGTCAAAGACACGATCACCGACTCGAACTTCGTCACGCTATTGAAAAAGGTCATCGCGATTTTGGAGCCGATCGATGTCCTGATTGTAAAGTACCAGTCCGACAAGGTCCCGATCTCGGAGGTGCTGCCGGATTTCCACAAGTTGCCCCAAAAGTTCTCGCAGTTGTTGGACAACCGCATCATCGACGACCAGGAGCTCGCGTACCTGTGCAAGAAGAGCGCGTCGCGGTTCCAGTTTATGTATAGCAACGCGCACGATTTGTCGTACATGCTGGACCCGCGGTTTATCGGAGAGGGACTGCCGAGGGGCAACCGCTTACAGCTGGAGGACGTCCTGTTTAAGTTTCCTGTAGACGACGAGCCCCGCGATTCATTCGATGAAACACGAGCGCAGACCATTGGCATTCAGTGGACCGAGTTCGTGATTGCGGCGGAACAAGAGAAGGCGGAGGACTCGACGCGTTTCAAGATGCTGGCCAATGGCGCCAAGACCATATTGCAGTACTGGTTGGTCGATGGCAAGGACTGGCCCGATCTGCGTCAGATCGCCATCAAACTTTTTAGTATGGCGACGTCGACTGCCGCCTCTGAGAAAAACTTCTCGACCATTGGATTCATTCATTCAAAGCTGAGGAACTGCCTCAACCCAAGAAGCGTCGACAAATTGACGTTCATCAAGAGCAACTTGCCGGCCTTCTACGACTACGTGCACGACGAGTCCGACGTTGACAATGATTCCGGCAGTGAATCCTCCCAGTAGGCGCCCGCTCATTGGTCCGAATAAAACCATGATTTTTTTGGTTTAAAATCGAGTTTTATTGTATTAAACCAAAGACCCGATTGCCTCGGCAAAAAAAATCGGGTTTTTTCCAGCCCTGGTTAAAAGTTCCTCTCCCCCCTCCCCCCCCCAAGCCCCATCACCTGCACCATCTCCCCTCACCTTACGTATTTGTACGTGTACAGTACCGTAGGTGTATTGCCTTGCAGTGGTAGACGACGCCACCTGGGGACTCGTGCGCTTTTGCCTCGTGGGTTCTGTGTTCCGTGTCTGTCGCGGAAGCTCCTGCTGGTGTCTGGTGCACACAATTATTAAGGAGTGTCAAGTAGGTACCGGTAGTTGAAAGAAGGATCCAAGGAGTTGTTGCAAGTAGGAGGAGTTTGAAGGAGTTGGGTTGTAGGTCATCGTTTCTTGTGACTATTGCAGTGGTTTGTTTTTATTGTTTCACCCCGTCTCCCTTTAGGTTGCTGATAATCATGTTTCAGTCGTTCGTTTGCAGTATGGTTTTTGATGGCGTAGTTGTGTGTGGATGTTTGTTTTTGCACTAATTTGGTGCATATAGGTAATAGGTTGGAATAAGAAAGGTAGTTGTGAATGGAGCTCTGGTATTATGATGATGATGATAATGCACAAACACACACACACACTCTTTCTCTCTCTGTCTCTCTCTGTGTGTCCGTCTCTGTGATCTTTAAGCGATTTGGTAGTTAGATTATTAACGGTGTTGGTTCGCGGTAGTGAATGGTTTTGTGATTTCTTGTTTTGGGTTTAGTGGTGGAAGGTTTTAAGGGTTTGACGACTAGGCGGATTTTTGTTTTTTGGGTGGGAGGGTGGGGAGGCGGCTATGGCGTTGCGAGGGAGTGCTGTAATTCCGCAGTCTTCTTCCTTGTCGCCAGGCTTGCCTCCAGGTTTTGGTGGTGGGGGAGGCGGGGAGTCTTTGTCTTCCTGGGAATGGCGGCAAACAGGCGAGGGATTTAGAACTAGAGCCTGGGGAGGAGGACAGCAGCAGCAGCAGCAGCAAGGAGGGGTGTGGGACGGGGGAGCCGCCGCCATACATGGACGACAGCAACAGCAGATAGCTTCGTCTCACCAGGCAAGTACGATGATGGGGTTAGTTCCACCGGGTTTCGTAGACGACGCGGGAGGGATTGTGCAGCAGCAACAGCAGCGGTTACCGGCGGCGGTCGGGGGTTTTCCTCGGGTCGATATGGTAGGAAGCAGGCATAATTCTTCTAGAGACGAGAGAGAGCAACTCGAGGTTGTAGTGGGAAGGAGCAGCGACTACTCCTCCTCGTTGTATGAGGACTCCAAGAGACGGAGCTTTCGTGGTTGGCCTGGAAACGGTTTGGAAGACAAAGGCCTCCCGTTGTCGAGAGAGGTGGCGGCTCCTCCTCCTCCTCCTCCTGCTCAGATGCTTTATCATCTCCTTCCTCCGGGCTTTGAAACGAAGGAAGCAATCGAGCATTCCAGGAGGCAAACCAGGGTTGTTGAACCTCCTGGTGGTGGTTTTGCTGCTGGTGCTCGCAGTCCATCGCCTCCCAGATTGTTGTATCGTTCAGAGGGTACTTGCTTCAAAAGGGGTCGGGAGGAGTATTCAGATGCTGACAGGGAGAGATACCAGAGGAATCAAAGATTCATAGATAGTTTTTCTGCAAGTAGCATGCAACCGCCACTTCGGAAGAGGTTAAGGGATGGCCAAGGACCTGGAAGTAGTAGTATGGAGTCTGATGTTCCTCCTCCTCCTCCCAGAGGTCTTTCTGAGACGTGGAAGGGAACAACAAGGAGGGGGGATGACGAGTTCAAAGATGGCCAGCGGAGACGACCACCTTCTTGGTCTCCTCCACCACGGAGAAGACCACCTTCTTGGTCTCCTCCACTGCGGAGAAGGCTGGATGGAAACATGGTGTTCTTGCAAGAGTCAAGAGTCAAGCATACCTCCTCCCACTTTGATAGGAATAGGTTCCGGTCACCTGAGACACTTCGCCCTGAGAGAGGGGTGGCATCCCCAAGGCTCAGGGATCGTCTCAAATTCCCGGAAGATGTGCCTCAAGATGTGTCATTGCATCCCAAGTTCAATGGACCGCCACCCAGGTCTTCAAGTCACGAAAATGATACTGACCACCCTGTGAAGAGACATGACTTCTTGCCAAAACGAAAGGCTTCGTACAGTCCTCCACCTCGAGGTAATGATACAAGAAATAGTACAGTTGAGTCACACAAAGGCAGGAGAGAGCTCCAAGACATGGACAATGAAGATTCACCTCCAAGGTTCACCCAACGACACAAAGATTCTGACACTCCCACAAGAATTCAGCAATGGGTACACTCCAATAGGGAGCAGCCATTGAGTTCTGACATAAGTGTGCTCAAGGAGAGTAGTTTGGATACACCACTGTCAAGGAAAAGCCGACTCGGACAGGGTACTATTAGACAGGGTTCTGCTTCTGGGAAGTCTTTACTTGAAGGCAGGCTGAAGTATGAAGGTCACCCGGATGATATATCAGGTGGGACTGATCTGAGGAAGGAAGAGCACCACAGGGATGGTAAACAACACACAAGGAGCTTTGACGGAAATCACAAGGAGAAAAGTAAGGTACTTAAACCTGAAGGAAAGAGCTCTCTTTCTTCTAAGATATCTATAACTTCTCCAGATCTCAAGGCAGAGGGGAATACATCATGGAAAAGTGTTTCACCAATACGACAAAAGATATCTTCTGGGTCAGAGCATTCAAAACGATTGGGGAATGGGAAGATGTTGTCCTCACATATGACTTCTCCTCAAGTTTGTCAAGAGATATCAAGTGTTTTACCATCCAGCCAAAACTGTGAAGCTGAAAAGCAAGAGACTCTGAATCAGGCAGTGAAGGACAGAGTACCAGTAGCATCTATTTTAAGTGAGCAACAGCAAGATTTTTGGCATGATACTAACTCAGACCTGAAAAATATGGGTGTGCAAGAAAAATCTATCAAACAAGGAATCAAGGAATTATCTGCAACACTACAGCATAATTCTTCTCCCTATCCTGTTCCAATGGTAGCCAAGCTCTCCTTCAACAGTGATGAGAAAGATAGCTTGTCAGCAAGGGAGCAGGGCCTGGCAACTACAAAAACATCTTCAGGAAAGTTAATGCCTGGCCATAGTATTGTGCCAAAGCAGCAAGTAGTTCTGGTGAATTGTGCTGAACAGATGCCAAGGTCAAAGTCATTACAGCCAGAAAAATCACACTCAACACCTTCAAGAAGACCTTCCCATTCAGTAGAGGATGGGATCAGCCTTAAGAAAGCAGAGTCTATGGAAATGGACACTGGTCAGCCTATTAAAATTGGAGGAGAAATGCCACATGAGTCGCAAAGATTGTCACAGGAATGGGGGGAGAAGCAAGCAATGAATGAAAATCTGAATGGTGGAAGACCTGTCCAGAAAGTGATTTACACTGGCCATAAAGCTGAGAATGTCAAGGAATTTACCTCAGGGAAGACAATATTAGGTTCAACCTCTGTAGAGGTTTCAGATAAACCAGTGACCGTTGTACAAGAACAGATTCCTTCAAGTTTGAACTCCAAGCAAAGGAGCTGGTCACCTTCGTGTGTGGCAGCCACAACAGAAAATCATGGTGATCAACAGGGATCTCTGTGCACAGGTAAGGATAGAAAGTGTGATAGTTCTTCAGGTTTGAGGTC
The DNA here is from genome assembly GCA_963921925.1 of Sphagnum tenellum. Taxonomy (NCBI): domain Eukaryota; kingdom Viridiplantae; phylum Streptophyta; class Sphagnopsida; order Sphagnales; family Sphagnaceae; genus Sphagnum; species Sphagnum tenellum. The sequence continues at coordinate 20,809,155 of OY998144.1, forward strand.
CTTGCTTTTGTTTCCTGAGCCTTCTTTGCAGGACAAGGAGAAAAAGAAGTCTCAGTGGTTGCAAACAGAGGAACACATAGAGATACTAGATTTGAACATTAAAGAAGGTAATGTGAGCATGTGTCAAGAAGCTCTACTGAGTAAGTTAGGAACTGTAAAGTCATCTTCAGAAGTTGGGGATCTGCTGTTGCCTGATCATTTACAAGAGAATCACCCTGTCTCTCCCATCAAGATTGAAATTTCTCAACCACCCACTGAGAAGCTTGTGGAACAACAATTTAGCGATGAGAAGCCAGAAAGAGCCACACCTTCTGCTGGAAGGCCTGTAGTATCATCTGTAGGTCCAATGACACGGGAAGTACGACTTTTTGGCACCAACCTGATTGCAGCAATTCCTGATGCAATTGAAGTTGAGAAGCAACAAGGAAAGAGGCCTCTTGAGGTTTGTGAACCATCCACGCAGGCTCAATTGCCAGATTTTGCTTTGCCTCCAGTTGTGGATGGGAATCAGATTAACACTTCACCTGGCAAAGAGACAATTGGTGCCCAGGATGTCATTGATGCTTCTCCACAAGGATTGACAGAAGTGGTGCCAACTTTTGATGTGCATGACAGAAAGGAAGCAATTATGGTCCAGTCTAAAGAGATGGTATCACCCATGCTACAATTTGTACAGGATATTGTTGCTAAAGGTGAAGGAGAAGATGTCAAGCAAGTGCAAATAAATGATTGTAAACCTTCTGAGAAAGAAACCTTCATTTCCTCAAGAGAAGAGATCATGGTCTCAGATGCCACAGCAAGATGCCTGACTGATGGGGATGTTGTCAGTGCACCTGATCATCATGAAATTGTGCAAGCAGAAGTACATGTGCAGACAGACCATGGAATAGAAGGAACCTTTCAAACTGGCCTGTCCCCAAGCTTCAAGGAAGTACACGCACATTCTCCTCCTGAGAAATCTTTGCTGAGAGCAGTTGGTGCAGCACAATTGCCACAGCCTCGATTGGGCACAGGTGGAAGTTCAGCCAGTCATCCTTCTGGAGGTAACATATGGCGTAGAGATTCTGGTGCAGCTAGTAACCCATCTAGTTTGGCAAACACTAACCAAGCTGCCCAGAGAAGTACTCGAGGATCTGTGAGTGTTCATAGAGTGGCAGTAGGCAGCACGACAACAGTGAACCATCAAGCAACCATCAAGCAGTCTGGTCAGCGACAATCTCCAAAATCTGCAAATGTACCTCGACCACCTACAAGTAGCATGTCCACAAATACAGCAGTCATCAAGTCATCAAGCTTGCCAACTGCACCTAGATCTGTGGTTGCTCCTGGGTCTGCTGCATATGTGCGGAAAAGGAAGAATACTCTTGTGAGGTTCCCTGCACCTCCGATTACAGGTTTGCCAAGCACTAGTGTCCATGTGAATGTTCCATCAGGGCCATCTAGATCTACTCCAATGGATATTAAGGACTCTGCCTTTACTGCCTTTGATCCCTTAAGCAGGAGTCATGTATCCCGGTCAAGCCAATTGTCAGATTCAACTGTCACTAACTCTACTGGTAAGATGGCAACATTTCATGACACAAGCAGAACAGGAGAGCATGATATAGCACGGTTGGCACATCCTGTTTCCTCTTCCTCTCAGAATACACAAGTGTGGCCAGCTTTGGTAGACCAAAGTAGATACCTGCCACCAATCTCTCAATCAGCAGTGTCTGGTTCTGAGCATCTTGCTGCAGAGATATTACAAGACATTGCCCGCCACACGCACACAACAAAAGACACTGCTACTGTTGCTTCCAACCCATTGGATACCTCAACAATCAGACCAAGTAGCAGTGCTACTGGTAATTTGCCATCTGGATCTAGGTTATATATGCGAAGAAAGGCAAATCAGCTCGTTGCTGCTCCATTGGTTCAGTCGTCTGTAGTTGTGACACCTCCTGTGCCACACAGCAGTGATATTACACTAGGGTGGCCACCAGTGGATGTGTATGTCAAAAGAAAGACCAACCAACTAGTGCGTAATAATATTGGCAAGGAAATTATCGACAGAACTGGTTTGCAGGATGGATCTGTGGGGAGGTTTGCTGATGGACTGGCAGAGGGGAGCCGCCAGAGGAGATGGCAATTCCAAATTCAGAAGACAAAACTTGGCAGAGGTGGCATTCCTATACACCCTACTCTTTTAACTAGTTGTAGTTGTTTTCTTACTGACTCAAGCTGTGAACTACCATGACAGCAGGCATGTATCTGTGACAGCTTCTTCACCACAAAGTATTTCCAAATATTTTCCTCCCCAAGTCACTGGAAGTACATCCTCTCTTTGACAGAAAATCACTTCACTGATTTGACCCTCATAAACCTATTTGTTCAAGTCCTTGGAATGAAGAGTGGCGACTTGTCTATGGGGGTGTATTTGGGAAATTTACCATCTTTGCACTTCCGCAGTTTTGAGCCAGAAGAAGCGTCCAGCTCGTGGCTCTTCCTGGGTATGGACCTTGGGTGGTGAAAGCAAGGTGCCTGCTGCTGTGATGAGTGCCCGAGGTAGCAGCGTTTCTCCTGCTTTGTTCCCATGGAAGAGGACTGGTACATTGACGCCTCGTCTACGGAGGCGAAGGTCTTTACCTGAAGCCAAAAAAGGATCACTCCTTTTTCACCTCGGGTATGAGTGTTTGCATTGATGACATCATCTAGCTAAGCAACCCTTGTCTTTTTCTGTTGTGGTTTGCGGTTGCATCAATGAAGAAACCTCACAACTTAAGTAGGTCTTTTCATTGCAACCAATTGATTGCAGTTGACTGAAAGAAGTCTGCAGGTCATCTTATTAGTCTCTTGTTCACTTGTGATCTAAATGCACATCACAGCATTTTTTTGAGTGTCGTCCTGGAACTGGTTCCTTGTAGGCACCTGAATGGGTTTAGGTTTGTTAGGCTTTTGCTCCTGGGATAGCAATCTGTCTTGTCCATTCCACTGCACTTTTCATCTCCTTCTGAAGGATTAGATTTGAAGTGACTGGTCTTAGAAGGATGCCAGCTCATCTAAACCTCAACCAGGCACAGTGTTGTCTTCTCCCTGTCCTGGTTCGTGCAATCTGTCAATTACTGTCTTAAGTAGTATTCAATTTGTGCATGAGTGGGTAGAAATAGTCTGGAAAGAACAACAAGAGTGTTGATCATTACTTGTGCTTGCTTGCAGCAAAAAACTGCAGGGATTCCGATCTGCACAGCCTGTATATACTCGTTCAGCTGATGGTTTCTCCCTACACCGCTCAGGTGTTGTAAGTCAGCATGGTGCAAACCTTAAGTGGACAAAATCCCTTGAGAATCGATCCAAGCTAGCCAGTGAGGTCAGCCCGTGTCATTTTTCCCTTTCTGCTTCTTAGTTACCATGTGGTTGCCCTCTGCCCTAAACCTGGTAATTGAAGTCTGTATATGGAGGGAAGTGATGTGAAATATCAGATGTTCAGCAGTCATGATATGCATTGAAGAGAGATTTGTGTGTGTCTGTAACTGCTGTGTACAATAGGCTGCAACAAAGGCAGTTGCTGAAGCAGAGAAGAAAAAGAGGCAGAGGAAGGAGGCAGTGGTTGTTGCAACCACTGCTGCTGTAAAAGCTAAGGCTGACAAAAGAGCTGCTCGAAAGGGTGTACGAGCTGCAAAGTTACTTCCACGTATGTTGGGGCATTGGGGTGGACTCATGTATTTAGGATCGTGCTGGAATTTCTTACTTACTACAAGTGTTTCCAGTGCTGATATCATTTTTCTCTATTTCCTCCACGCTTGTTTGTTATGTACTTAATTCATTGTGCTAACATTGGACCTAGAGTGCAATGACTTGTTCTCTCCTTACATGGATGCAGTTTCCTCAGTTCAATGTAAACTGGCTCTGTCTGCTGCAAGGGATGTCTTATTTCTTGCTCGTTGTGATTTACCAGGAGAACGGATTGTGTGGGTTGGTTTGGTTGCATACAAAATGGATTCTTCACGGCACACATTGCAACGTCTTCCTGGTATAGAAATACATATTGCTCTTTCTAGAATGTTGATTGACCTTTGTTAAAGACATGTATGGGACTGCATGATTGATGTGGTGTTGCTTCCTCTCACCCATTGCACCAACTTCTCAGTTCTTCTTGAACAATAATCACCTCAGTAGGCAGCCATATTGCAGTTAGTCTCTTTTAATAATGGAGATGGTAGTCTATGTCTGACCGTGCTTACAACTCCTTTTCAGATCTTCAAGGGCCTGCTGGAAATGGTGGCACCTCTGCTTTGCCTGGTGGACTTGATACATCTGCACTTTTGACACCAAAAAGGTCCCAAATTGGAGGAGCTGTGTAAGTATTTTCTCTCTGCGCACTGGCTCATGTGTCCTTCAGGTTTTTCTTCAATGCTTATGATTGGGAGGATGGCAGGTAGGATTCCTACTATTGTTCTTTGCTGGCCACCTTGTGCAATCAAGTTCTCTGTTTCTCACTCTTCTTCTTTGGTAAATAATCATCAAGGAGTCAGTTGACTGGATGTGAATACACATAATGTAAACCTCCCACCTGCAGGTATGTCCGTGTTGGAAGTGGGAATCAGCTTGTGAGGGATCCCAAGACAGCAACTCGTGCATTTGCCAGTGAAAAGGTTCGGTGGAGTCTCCACAATGCACGCTTCCGCCGTGCCAAGAAACAGACATTCTGTCAATTTTATACAAGGTTTGGCAAATGCAACAAGGGTGATGGCAAATGCCCTTTTATTCATGATCCTGATAAAGTGGCTGTCTGTACAAAGTTTTTGAAGGGCTCCTGTGATGATTCAACATGCCTCCTGACTCACAAGGTATGTTTGAATACTGGGTTGCATTGCACATAAAGTGGACATGCCTGATGAACCTAAAAGCTCAGAAGCCACATGTTAATTGGGAGAATGGGCAAACGTATCAATCATTTCAGCTTCATGGCAAATATATTTGAAGGAAACTGTCAGGCCTCCATTGGTTCCGAAGTTCTGACTCAAATCTGTGCATCCCTAGTGCCTCGCAGTCTTATATCAAGATTAAGAGGAACAAATGTTTACTTTGTCTTGTTGCAAGTGCAAGGAACTTACAGTTAGGTCATGTGCCACTGATGCATGAGTTAGTAAAAACCTTTTCGTTGGAGTGCTGATTTATGAGGCTTGTCTGCTGTATGATTCCAGGTGATTCCTGAACGGATGCCAGACTGCTCATATTTCTTGGAAGGTAACCAACTTTGTTTTCTAAGCTGTAAAACTTCTATGTTGGTTTCTTGTTTTCATAGACAGTTTGATCATTTTCTAAACTTGGAATGCCTAATCCTGTCATTGGCAGGTCTGTGTACAAATGAGAGTTGTCCGTACCGGCATGTTAATGTCAATCCAAAAGCTGCAATTTGTGAGGGCTTTCTCCGGGGCTACTGTGTAGATGGGGATTTGGTGAGCCATCTTTTTCTTTCTGGACATGTGAGCTACTTTAGTTTTCACTAGGATTCTAATGTTTATGAGTTGTGTGGTAGAGAACATTCTACACTTCCTGTTAACTGAACGATTAATTTGTGCTTGTTTTGGACACTTTCTGTGTGGCAGTGCAACAAGAAGCACACGTACGTTTGCCCAGTCTATGCAGAAACAGGAAAGTGCCCTCTTATTGGTACCTGTAAGCTCCATCATCCAAAGAAGAAGGAGCAACACATTGCACCTACGAAGGACCAAAAAATCACTGGCAAGCGGAAACGCCGCTATTTTGTTACGGAAAATCCTATTGGTGACCAAATTCAAAGAGATAGCTCAAGCAAGGAGTTGGTTGAACCAAGTGATGAAATTGCAGAGTTTATAAGTCTTAATGATGTAGGAGCAGAAACTATCAGCAACACAGTTCAGGAGCCTGAAAGGTTTGGGTGGCAGAAGAAAAGACTCCAACTCACTTCTTTGCTCAAACATGGAGAAGCGGTATCTGGGTTGGAAACTCAGCTCAAGCCATCGTTTCTTCTGCAAAAGGACAAAGAATCTTGATAGTGAAGTTCTGTCTGGATTTTACAAACAAGTTGTAACAGGAATATAGATATAGATAGCTTGATGGTATGTTTGCCCCATCCAATGGTGCTATACAAACAAGTTCTTGTACAATATGTTATTCACCCGTAGATATAGAGGTAGTTAGATGGTTTGCTGATTTGGAATCAAGTATGGGTTTCAGAGCTCTCATGGTAGCTTGCAATTCGTTTGTTCTTGATGCTGAGGTCAATATGGGTTAGAGTTTTCCCACAACTTGTGCTGTTCAATCTGAAAGTCTCCTTCAATTAAATTTTGGAAGTGAATCTTTTTCCCATGAAGTTTGAGATCCTGTCAAAAGGATCACAGGGTCAGTTTTGTCAAACCATTGATTTGCTATGCAAGCTTGCAGGCGAGACTTCCAACTGTGGGTGGGACTTGATTGACTGAAGAAGCTGCAGAAAGGTTGCAGTGATCGAGTTTGTGCTGATTTGCAGTAGTTTTGTGCAAAGGTTTACTCTCAAGCACATCTGTGGAATGATCATATTCCCCTTGGGAGAACTTGTGATGTATGGGCAAAGGTTTACCCTCAAGGACATATGTGGAATGATCATGTTCCCCAAGGGAGAAGCTGTGATGTATGTATGGATTAGTGTACTTTTGTTTTGACTGCTGGGGTTATTTAACTTCTTATTGGGAGCACATTGATTTGCTCTGTCTTGAGGTGAAACTGTTACTTATGTGCTGAAGTTCAGTGATATGTGGCTAGGTCACTCAGCATACCTGCTTCATGGTGCCAGTATTCTGTGGTTTATGTCATGCAAGGATGCAATTAAAATCAAGCCTTTTGTATGCTTACAACTCTGTCCTGTGATTCCATTTTCCTTGCATTTGCTTTCTTTCTGGCAAATTTGTTGGCTCCACCACAAGTGAAAGGGGTATAAGTTTGGCTTGAAGACTTAGCTGACTCTCTGAGCTGCGGTTTTGATCAAATTCATTCAAAATTACTTACTCATGTTACATGGTTCCCGGATTTTGTTTGTCCGAGCCATTATGTGATGAGCTGCTTGTTTCTTTATTTTTCAATAATCAGATTGAAGCTCAGAAGCATTGTAATTTGTGGTAGTTGTGAATCCTAAAGAGAGACCCGAGTAAACCTTTTTTGAAGAGTGGCAAATGCAGGATCTTTTTAGTCATTAAGTTTTGAGGTGCTACTGGTTCTTTCCCCGGGTAATGAATTTGAGCCAGGTATCAATCAGTTCACAGTATGGGAGCAATGGTACGGGATGTTTTGTGTAGGCTGACTGAAAAAGGGGATGTGCTGGGAATGTGGTCCTTTACAAGATGGGAGCTGAGTGCTGGATCCAAATTCCTTACCCATGGTAAAGAACCAGTAGAATTTTCTTTAAGAGGCACAACTGTGATTCATGTGAGGAGATGAAGCCCCTAATTCATGTGAAACAACAACCCATTGAATTTCTCTAGTGTATGTGAAGGGCATTTCACCTTCATTAAAATTTCCAACTCAACAGAGGATGGCAGCTTACACATAAGGTTCCTTGTGCAAAAGGAGTAATGAAAAAATAACAAAAAGAAAAATAAGCTCTTCAACTTACAAAACATGTTTTAAAAATTATTATTTTTCTTCTCTTTGGACCCCTTTCACTTTCAAATCTCATACTTTCTTATTTCTTATTCATTTTTAACAATTTAAAGTGCTATAGGAGTGCCACATAAAGTTTTACAAATCATGCTTGAACTCTAATAGCAATAGAACAACATACAAGGAATTTTTTAGGTGTTCGCGAATCGGCCTTTGTAATGTTTGGTGGTTTGTTTTTTTGAGTTTTGATTGACCCTTTTACTTTGAGAAGCCATAACTTTTTTATTCCTAATCTGTTTTTCATTGATTATTACTTTGTCAAATGCATCAAGAGGAGGGGTTCAAAATCTATATGGACACCAGAAACAATAAAGCCCTCCCCTTGGATCTGGCCTGCCTTGAGCGCTTAAGTGTTTGGTCACTAATTGATTTTCCCTATTTCTTCGAACAATTTGATGAGTAAATTTTTTTTGTCACAATTTTTTTAAAAAATTCTAATTTTGATGATATAATAAAAAAATTCAATATAAAAATCTATAAAATGACTCTACCTTTAGGCCCTCCTTTCACTTGCATCCATTATTTCAATCTCAAACCTTGTAATTCACAAAGTGGAGTCTTTTGTATCGAATCAAGGCTGAAACTTAACACCACAATATTCAATGCACATAAGTAAGCACGGTAGAGCACAATAATAGTGGAGCATTCAAAAGAGAAGAAAAGAAAAGAAAACAAGATGAATTTCAGATTACACTGAATTTTGTGATAATCTAAGTTTCATTCCTCAAGTATTTAATTTGATGAAGAACCAAGGCAAATTGATTGTAAAAGGGGAAAGGAATGGACGAATGTTCACCTTGGATGTGAACATGCCTGAGGTGAATTCCATGTTATTCACACATGGAAAAGGAGCTAGAGACATTGGAATTTGGCACAAGCGAGTTGGCCATGTTAATCTCCAACGTCTTAAGCTCATGGAGAAACAAAAACTTGTTGGAGGTCTTCCCAAATTTGGAGCAGAAGAGGTGATGTCAGAGATTTGTGAAGCATGCCAATTAGGGAAGCAATCTAGGCATCCATTCCCAGCTCAAACAACTCATGTAAATTTCAAACCTTTGGAAATGATCCACTTAGATGTGTGGACCACGAAGACAGAATCCATTGGAGGATGCAAGTACTACGTGAATTTCATTGATGACCACACAAGGAAGGTGTGGGTCTACTTCATGAAACACAAAGGTGAAGTATTTCAACATTTTTTGAATTTCAAAGCAATGGTGGAGAAGGAGAATGGTGTGAGCATCAAGTGCCTAAGGTCCAATGGAGGGGGAGAGTATTTTTCAAATGAATTCAGTGAGTACTTGAAGGAGCATGGAATTCAAAGGAAGTACTCATGTAGTTATTCCCCACAGCAGAATGGAGTTGCTGGAAAAAAAAACAGGCACATTGCAGAAATAGCACGTGCCATGTTGAATGAAAAAAATTTGCCAAATTACTTTTGGGCTAAAGCGGTAGCAACTGTAGTCTACATCATGAATCGAACACCTAAAGCGGCAGTTCATGGCATGACACCTGAAGAAAAATTCACAGGCAAGAAACTCGATGTTTCACACCTCAGACTGTTAGGTTGCATTGCATACGTGCATGTTCCTAATGAGAAGAGATCAAAACTAGACCCAAAATCTGATAAATGTATCTTCATTAGAAACTCCTCAGAATAAAAGGGATATCGATGTTTCAACCCTTCCACTCGGAAGTTGCAAGTGAGTAGAGATGTTGTGTTTGACGAGATGGCTAGTTGGTACTCACCATTGAAGGTAGCAGAAGATGGAGAAGCTAGAAATGGTGATGTTTCATCAAATGTGGAACAAGAATCACAATTAATTAGTGGACCATAAGAGTTTTCAATTAGTGGGTCCAGTAGCACTCCATGGAAAGGAAGATTAAGATCTTCAAACATTGTACATGGTAGTTCTCAAACATCATCTAGAAATTCTCATGTAGATGGTGAATCAAGTGAGTCAGAGAAGAGTGAGGGTGAAGAATCAAGAATCACCTCAGTTACTACTCATGGAGCTCGGATGGTTAAGCAAGCTTTGAAAACACCTAATAACAACAGTGGAATACGAAGATCCACACGAGTCAAGTACCCTGTACAAAGACTCACATATGATGGCTTTGTAGCTCATCATTACGCATACATGGTGAAAGTTATACAAGAGGTTGAACCCATTTGTTTTGAACAAGCGGTTGGAAATCCTAAGTGGGACAATGCCATGGATGAAGAGATGGCAGCTTTGGATGCGAATGCTACTTGGGAATTGGTAGCTTTACCAAAAGATAAGAAAGCTATTTGGTGCAAATGGGTGTACAAAGTCAAACACAATGCAGATGGATCTGTGAGCAGATACAAAGCAAGATTGGTTGCCAAAGGTTATGCCCAAACGTATGGCATAGACTATGAGGAGACCTATAGTCCAATTGCCAAAATGACAACTGTAAGAGCAATCATTGCTATGGCAGCAGCAAAAGGATGGTCTTTACATCAAATGGATGTAAAGAATGCTTTTCTTCATGGAGATTTACAGGAAGAAGTGTACATGGAACAACCATCATGTTATGTGGACTAAACACATCCTAATTTGGTTTGTAGGTTGAAGAAATCTTTGTATGGCTTGAAGCAAGCACCTAGAGCTTGGTCAGACAAGATCAATATCTTGTCACAAGTGGATTTCAAACATCCAATGCAGATTTTTCATTATATGTGAAAAAGACAGATCATGGGATTGTAGTCATAGTCATCTATGTTGATGACTTGATTATCACAAGAGATAGTCCTGCAAACATCTCTGATTTGAAGAAGCTTTTGAAGCAAAAGTTTGAGATGAAGGATTTGAGAGAGTTGCGTTATTTCTTCAGCATTGAGGTAATCCATTCCCCGAAAGGGATATGGTTACTACAAAGGCAATATGCTTTGAACAAATTGTCCAAATATGGGATGATGGGTTGTAAACCCATTTCAATTCCATTGGAGCAAAATGTGAAGTTGAGTGTAGATGAAGGAAACCTCGTGGAGGATACCATTATGTACAGACGCATAGTGGGGAGTTTGATTTATATGACCATCACAAGGCCAAATTTGAGTTATGTAGTTGGAGTGGTGAGTCAATTCATGCAAACACCACGAAAGCCACATTTGGATGCAATGAGGCGCATACTGAGGTACATAAAACATACCTTGCAATGTGGAATTTTTTATGAAGCCAAGAGCCAGTTACAAATACATGGATACACGGATGCTGATTGGGCTGGCAATGTTTCAGATAGAAGATCAACCAGTGGTTTCATGTTTTCTTTTGGAAGTGGTGCTGTTAGTTGGAGCGGTAAAAAACAACCAACAGTTGCATTATCAAGCACGAAAGCAGAATACAGATGTGCAGCAGTTGCATGTGAAGTAGTTTGGTTACAAAAACTACTCTCAAATTTGGGACAGTTAGTGGATGCTCCTATTGTCATCTATTGTGATAACATTAGTAGCATACTACTTGCTAACAACCCGGTCTATCATGCTAGGACAAAGCACATTGAGGTGCACTACCACTTTATTAGAGAAAAAATTCTAACAAAAGAAATTGACCTCATTCATGTCAGTACTGAAGATCAAATTGCTGACATTTTCACAAAAGCTTTAGGTACAGACAAGCTAAAGAAGTTTAGAAAAATGCTTGGTGTCCTAAAAGTGGATTTGAGCTTGAGGGGGAGTGTTGAGAATTCAAGCTCTACTAGTTAGGTTTCATTAGTTACTGGAGTAGGAAAGTAATTAGGTTACTTTCACAAGGTTGAATTACTTTCGTTACTTATTTTAAATTGGTTATTTGTGGTTTGGTCTTTTAGTTAAATACCTTGGTGTTGATGGTTTGCCTCTTTTTTTTTCATTACATAAGTTTGTGTATTTCTTGTGACAAGAACCTTGGAGAGCTCTTGATGTTGTGTTTTGTGTTGTGAGCATTATATTGTAGTTTCCTTTCAATAAAGATTTATGTTTGGACTTGAGTAGATCTCCTATTTGTTAACATTGACAACTTTCTTGGCCAAACCCATGTTCATAATCAATAAGCCATTGTTGATTTCAAAACAAACCATGGATGTGACATGGCAAAATATTCCATGGCTTGTCAAAGAATATTCTACCATGTCATGAAATAATTTTCACATGGTAGACGAATATACTAAGAATATTTTATGACATGGCATGGAATATTTTCTAAGATTCCTTCTCGTTCACTTGAGTAAGCTCGCTTGCTCACCCACTCAATCGTTAATGTTATTGTTTACTTTCCAACCCCCTTGCTTTTTTTCATTTTGGATTTCACAAAAATCAACATCTCTACATTTTTCTTACCAATTATGAATTAAAAGTGGGATTGCTTTTAAGAAGGTATTTGTCTTCTTCTTTTGTGTTTTTACTTTGTTAAATTTACTTTCTACCCTATAGCCTCATGTTTTGGTAGTAGTAAGACTATTAGGTTCGCAATTATACATTTGGTGACCATCCTATGGGATCTTATTCCAAAACCATTTTTTAATTTTTATGAAGGTTAGATGTTGAGTTCATTTTACATTTGAGAATTGTGAGTTAATGTGAAAGTTCTATTTTAAAGAATGTGGAAAATCACTAAAAAAACTCCAAATATTTGTAGATGGTAAGCAATAGATATATTGTCCCTATTGTTGAAGGTAGAATACAATCCTCAAGAAAAGGTAAATGTGGTAGAATTGTGAATGTGGAAAGATGGTAGAATCCACAAGATTCAAGATTTGGAGTAAGGGATGGAAGGTAGGACTATCCAATGAGAGGCAACAAAGAACCCGAGACTTTAAAGCCCAACTCGAGACTTTAAGATTCGATATATATGTATATATACATATCTTTCAACTCCACCATAATAGACTAGAGGTATGGAACGATATTCAATACCAATTAGCACAAAGGGATAAAACATTCAACATTACTATTTAAAAAACAAAACATGAGTTGTATAATAACTCGAGGGGTACATAAAATAACTAAATTGGATTTTGGAAGAAGATTTGGGAACATTGAGTGTAAGTGTAAGTTATTTGGAGGGGACAATAGAAGAATTGTTACCTATGATGATGGTAATCATGGGTGCTTTTAACCCTAATGGTAATATGGCAAGATCCTTGGACAACTAGGGGTTAAATATCGCCTATTAATATCATTCTCGATGGCAAGAAAAATGGATCCCAAGTGAAATGTTTTAATGAAAAGGAGAATGAAGTTCATATCTCTAGTGTTGGAAAAAAATAAAAATTCATTAAAACAACAAGAGGGCAACATGTGTTAGTTTTTAATGAAGGTTTGCTACCAAGCTACTTTCAAGGGCAATTGTTGTAGACAATAATGGCAAAAACCCCCCAAAATAACAAGAATACATGAGGAGGATTCTAATGGAAAGGTGGTTGATATTTAGGAAGGTAGTTATGAGGTGATCCAAGGCAAATTGCAAAAGACAACCTGTAATTTGCAATTCATTTGCACATCCAATGTGGTGACTACCTAAAGGACCCATCAATGATTAACTTCAAAGTGAAGGCAATAGACCCAAATTCATAGTATGAAAGGAGGCAAGTTCTAAAAAGGCTTGAAAGGTTAAGACAACCTTTTTGGGTGAAGTGTTCAAAGGTGGTAGATCTACCACGCCTTGGACGCATGGACATCCATGGGCATGACTATTGCTTACATTCATCAGGATAAATCATGTACATCAAAATCGATCCTTCTTTCCCAAGGAACAAGTTCTCACCCCCCTTGATGACCAAACCTAGGATATTAATGTAGTGTTTCCTTCACATTCTTGATATCTCTATTGTACTCAACAGTCAAATAATTGGCAAGTCAAAATATTGGAAACATTGAGATTAATGAATGGAAATTTTCAATATATTTAGGGTTAAGGCTCTAAGTATCCAAACAATAACTATTAACTACAAAATATAAATATTCAAGTTCAATTGAAAGTATGAGAATATTAATCCCTAGGCATTGTTGACAATGTATTATTTGGTCTTAAGAAATGAGAATACTTTAAAATATTTTGTGGATACGTAACCATGATGTTTATTACTACCCTTTAACCTTGTTCTTAAAGGTGAGAAATTTTCATGTTGATGTTCAAGTCTAAATTTTCCACAACGTCATCTATAATGATATTTATACACAAACATTTCTCTATGCCTTAACATGTGGAAGTGTAATCAAAATTGAGGTCGTAAAGGTTCATATGAACAACAATTTGTTATCTTACCTGGAACATTTAAAGCAACCAGCTGACAACATCACGATCCTGCATACTCTTCCTTCCTCTGATTCTGGCCTCGCCACTGATTCAAGTCTACATCTGAGGTCACCATTGCCTTTCCAAACTCTCTTGATGTCAAACATATTTGGGAAAATGATGTCAATTCAACACTCATCCTCCATATTTCTTAAGGTGGCAAGCATGGCTCTAAGCTTCCCTTCATAGGACCAGCAACAACTAATCTAAAACACTTGAGTTTGTTCACCCAAATTGGAGACTTGGAAAAGTTGATATCGTTCAGGCCCTGCCCAGACCATTTCAAATTACCACAAAGCTTTAGGCTGAAATCAATATCAGTCCAAGAACAAAACCTCTAATCAACTCTTCAATTTAATCTTTCCTTCATGATGTTGAACTTCATTAATTTGGCTTCTTTCTCACATTGAAATGCACTGAGGTCTTTGATTTGCATCAGCAAAGCAAGCAAAAAGAAACATTTTGAACTTTAAAAACATAGGAACAATGTGCCAGGATTTGACCTCCTTTGAGTTCTTAAATGTTTGTTCATTGGCTTCTTTACCCTAGAAGCTTCACTTGACATGATTAAGCAAGTGTGGAACTCTCAATTGTGGTATCATGGTGAGTTTAAACTTTAAAGCTTTTATGTTTTGGTCCCTCCCTTTTCCCCTTATGTCATTGCAACTTCTACTTTGATCATGTGTTGTTTGGTTAGTGCATTTTGAGCTTATAGGTCAACTGTACATTTATTGCATGTTGAGAATATGAGTCAAGCCCCCTTCAATGTGATACCTTTTGTTGCGATTATGATGCTTTATTTACACATCTTGGGTTGACATGCCATTAAAGGTAGTGTTAGGTTTTTTAGGCTAGTTCTTTGAATGGCGATGATGGTGCCCCATCCTTTTAGGCCCCCTACCCCCCTTTAGCAACTTGAACATGGATTTCAATTTGGATCCCCATAGAGCTTCTTTGTTGGGGTTCCCCAAGCTTTGATTATATTCACACATCCCAATTGCCTTTAGATGAGGTGTAACTAGCATTCAGATTTTTCTTAAATTGCATTACACAAGACTTAAGTGATGTTGCTGCATGGCATATTTTTTAATTTTTCCCCTAGTGGTGCCTTTTCTTGCTTATTCAAGGGGGGAAGGTTGGGCATATGGAGATTAAGATTTAGTTATAAAAGTTTTTTTTTGGCAATTGGGAGGAGCTTTAGGCAAAATATTTGTTATGCACACAAAGTTTAGTGGTTGTCTTAGCTTTAATCCCCCCCCCTTTCAAATGGTGCCCTTCCTTTGAAAGTTCCATCCCTTTCTTTCCATTTGAGGCCCCATCATTTTCGTCAAAGTTTAACCTTAAGGTGAATAGGGTCCTATGAAGGCTTTCGCCTCATGGTCACACCTTTGGCTTCTTCAAAGACCATTGCCTCTTTATAGGCTTTTCATCCTTGCCATGTTCACATGCTTTGATGGAATTTTAATCAGAGACAAATTTGGATTTTTCTTTAAATATGTTCATGTTGGCATTCATCCATTCAGTTCACCTTTCAGTTGGTCGGCCTTCATGCATGGTGTTTGAACACCTTCAAAATTTATTTGATTTAAAAGAATTAGCTAACAACTTTTCCCAATTATTTTTTATTTGTTTTTATGTTGTTGCAAGGTGTATTTTTGGGGATTATAACATGGGCCTTTGGTGTTGTGAGGTTGTTAACTTTGGCAAAGCCTTTTGGTGACATTTAACCAATATCAATAAGTGAGGCTTTATATTGGTTGGTGAACAAGTCCATTTGCTTCAAGTTTCATGATGCATTTTTAGCCTAATTGTCCTTTCATTAATCAAGGTTGTAATCAAACTTTTGAAACATTGGTGCATGATATTTGGGCACCTTTAGATGTTCACCTTAAATGGGTAGTGTTGTAACTAAACATTGCGAATACCTTCAACATTGTTTTTCCCATAAGGTTATATTTAGAAATCGCGTGCTAAAGGTGGGTAATTGTTTCAACTCATACCTTTCATTTCTTCTTTTTAAATGCCCAATAATTTTATTTTTCTTTAATCATCATTTCCCTTTAGGGTGATTTTTCTATTATTTAGTCCTTATTTAACACTCGTTAGGGGTATCATTTGGGTAGTCCTCTTTTCACCCTTGTTCATTTATGTGCCTTTTGTAGTTTAATGGAACTTTTCTTGTCTTGTTTTTTTTTTGGTTGCATATGATATTCACATCATTGGGTTTGCTTCAATTGTAAATCAAAATTTTCATCATTTTTCTTTCTAATTAGATTTGGTAGGCCTTGCAATCTAGCCCCCCAAGTGTGCTACTTAGTTTTTTTTGGGGTTGATTTCAAGGTTTTTGCTTCCATTAGGTTTCTATACCCATGTTGGGGGCATTATGGTTTTGGGTGTTCCTTTGGGATCCCTTTCCTTCACATTTTTTTCTAGGATGTTTTGGATGATGATGTTCATCAACACATAAATGCCTTTCCTAGGTTGGGGGATGTGTAGGTAGCATTTGAGATTTTCACTTGTTATTTTGCACATAGGTTTTAAAATTTTATTTCTTTTTTGCCCCCAATCCTAAATTTCTAACGCCAACTAATCTCCTTTGATTTGATCCCCATTTGTGTATTTGAGAGATTATTAGGGCCATGCTTTTTGGAATGTTTAAAAGCTCCCCTAGTTCATGAATAAGCTTTTCTTCCCATCTTCAAAGGTGGGATAATTGTTGTCTATACGGAGATTATTGCCCAATAACATACTTGGGGGATTGGGAGTTTGTTGTCCCAAATTGTCACATTTAAATTTTGTAAAACAATTGCCCATTTTTATTGGGGGCTATAGGGGCTAACAATTTAGGTCCACTTCCATTCCAAGTTGACCTTAAATGTGTTTATGACCTTTTACCACCAACTATTCAAGTTTCCATCCTTCCATTTGGATGGTTGTTGGAGAGAGGAATAATCGTTTTCAAGAGAACATCTCAAAGAGCATGCATGAACATTCACTTTCTAGCATCATCCCAAAGTTGTTTTTAGATTGTCATCATGTTTGGTTGAGATCATGTGCAAGCCCAACCTTTGATATTTGGTTTTTTGTTTGCCCAATCATGCCATTTTTTAGGTTGGCCTCTAACATTTTCTCCGGAGCATTATGCACTAGGTTGGGTCTCCCCCATCCTATGGTTTGTGATATTTTTTGATGCATATGTAGCTAGCCCATAGATTTGATAGGAATACATCTACTTTGTTGTGTTCATGAGGGATGAAACATTGTCATATATAATATAGTTTGGGATTCTTTTGTCTCCATTACTAGGGATGTTGAATTTTATGTTTTGTGTAAACAAATTGATGTTCTCCCAACGTCATCTCTCTAGTCATTGTGACAACGAATGGATATTATGCTTATAACAAATGATATTCACATTTTGACATATATAGTCATTGCTAATGGTTGATGACTTTTTTCATTGATGTGTCAACATGACATGGTCAATGAAAGGCTATGGAGGTCCTCTTCTTTTGAGTTTACATTCATTTTATAGGTAGAGGGTGTCAATGGCTCTTTAGAGAGTTTAGGCCATCACTATCTTGTGATAGGCAATTGTGGTAACATGAAAGGCCATGTTTAGGCTTGGTGTCCTTCCACATTTTTCACCCATCTCTTTGCACAAGTTGCTTCATTCTATTGATGATAGGTTTAGGCCTTTGGTTTCTTGATTTCTCCTCTTAGGGCTCCCCATTGTGTGTTCTACACTTTCAAGCGTGATCTTTTGTATGGACTTTGGTGCTTGCCTTTTTCTTTTCTTGTTCCCTTGCCCAGTGTGATCTTTTGTATGGACTTTGGTCCTTGCCTTTTTCTTTTCTTTTTCTCTTGCCAGGTGCGGTCTTTTGTTTGGACTTCGATCATTTCTTTTTTCTTTTCTTGTTCCCTTGTTGAGTGTGGTCTTTTGTTTGGACTTCATTCCTTTCTTTTTTTCTTTTCATGTTCCCTTGCCGGGTGTTTTTTCCTATATTTATTTATTTCTATGTTGTCTGAGGCAAGATTTCATCAAATCCCAGAATCAGTAGAAATCTTTTGTTTGCATGGGAGCTCTGGCTGGACATTTTTCTTTGAAATTTTCATCCACTTGGTGGTGTGATGAGGTGAGTTTTTCCAACCCCGGTCTTCTTCATGGGGCCCAATCTGTGTTCCAAGCCTGGGGTGCATATTGTACCTATAAGATTAATAGGTAGACCTCATTGAAATGATTAATTTTTCCAAAAAATGGAGTCTAGTAGCCTCAATCTGAATATTTCAAAAAATTTGACAGCACTCAACAACTATGGTAAGTCCTTTCAATGGATTATGGAGATATTGGGGGCATCCTAAGTGTTTTGGACAATTACCTTCAATTCTCAAAAAAATTCAGTCAAGTGAGGTTAGGATTTTTCTTTCTTTCTTTCTCAATTGGCCCTCTTCAGAATTAATTAGTACCCAACCTCAATTGTAGTGATACCAACAATTGTTTCCTTGTAAGAATAAGAAAAACCTTCTAAAAGAAAAAACCTTGAAAAATTACAAGACTATCAATCCTTCCAGTGTAAATATTTGTCAAACACACTTAACACAGCCACTTGCAAGTGTATATATATACTAAGGTTATTCATAAAGTCACCTTGTCTTTGGGCCTCCTTTCACCCTCAAACCCACCTTTCAGTGTATCCATAAAGAAGTGAAGAAATTTTATTAAATCTGGGTATGAAATGCTGGAACTTAGCATTTAATGCATACCGTTCTAAAGTAATATATGTAGTGGCAGTGGAGGCGCTCAAGGAAAATGAAAGACAAGGTGAAAATTAATTTTATCACAGAAATTGATGGTTTTTTTTTTTAATCCCTCCCTTCCCCCCTTGAACGTTAATTTTATTTATTTATTTATTTATTTTTGGCAGGTTTTTAAAATATCTCTCCCTGTTTATGATCAAACTCAGTGCTCTGATTTTATATATATTTATTATTTTATAAATATTTTTATCGTACACCTTTAACGACCATACATTTTTGCAAATCCATATTAATTGAATTGTGGGTGAATGTTTTGATGGGGGGTTTTTTTTTTGCAATGGGCCATTTGATTGGCCTATCACCAAAAAATTATGAAATTTTCCTTCCCCGTAAAGAATTTTACATTGCTTTACATTTACTCTATTTTACACAACCATATAAAATCATATAAGTTGTATTTGTTTCACACTTACATTGCTTTACATAGCCATGTAAAATCATATGAAATGTATTGATTTTTACTCATACACTGTTTTACACAGCTTAAAATAAATTTACATAGTTTTACACTTACAATGTATTTTATATTTACACTTACACAAATATAAATGGATATTAAACATTTACTCTTACACAGAGTGTAAATCCCAAACCAATTACAAGCACAACACTGATCCAAAAATTGCAATAGAATTAACAAAGGAAATTTCAGATATTAGTAAAAGATAAAAGGATAGACTTTGCAAAGGAACAATTTCCATGTCTGGATCATGTACATACATCTGTGGCCTAGACTAATTTTTCTAGACTAATCTATTGCAAAAAATCTTCCAAGTTTTGATATCAAAAATTTGAAAAAGAAACCTTGCTCGGAATCCAAATCTAACATTCACTGAGTCAAATATAGCCACTAAAGGTGCATTCACACCTAATGTTAAGTCAATGTTAAGTGAAAATTTAGGTGGCATCTTTGGTGGCACCCAATGTTAAATGGGTCATTATTCAATATTGAATGAATGTTAACTTAACATAGAAATCTTCGTAATAAGTAGATTTAGGTCCCTAATGACTGACTAGCTTGGTGTTAGGGGACTAAATACTAGTCCTTAAACATCAAGTGTGAGTGCACCATAAGAGCAAGTCCAGAAATGCGCAATAAAAGGGTTAGAATGGTAGTACCCAAACATGGTAGGAAAGGTATAGCAGAATGCTAAAAAAAAGTGTTATGCACCCATGCAAGGCCACAGAGCTATGGTGATGGACTTGCAATCCTTTCACATGAGAAACCAAGAAACACCTAAAGCCAAGAGACATTCGCCACCCAGGTGGCGTGCCACAGAAGCAAATGATGGGCCTAATCTTGCAATTTCATGGTGGGGTTCAAAAATGGGCCAACTATATTTTTACAACAAGAGCCCAACACACGGTTCTGCAAATTGTGATTGTGGAGTCATTTCATTTGGAATGTTGTCATCCATGGACATGCTCTAAGAGGCGTGTTGTCTCACTCAACAAGGTGAAGGCTTAGGGTTTACACTATAGGTGAAATCAAGGTCAATATGTCAAGTGAATTGCAATAATGCAGTTATTAAATTGCATATACTTTTTTAGTTAAAACTAAATGTTTTGAACCTAAACCCTAAACCAAAACTTGCATCCAAGTTTGATGATGCCTGTCTCAAAACTTTGACATGAGAGCTCATTTGAATCCTGAGTGAATCCCTTTTGTTTTTGAACTTCAAGAGTTCATATGAGTGTACCAAAAATAGAGAGTGTGCCTTAAAACCTCAAACCCTAAAACTTCAACCTTAAAACCTTAAACCCTAAAACTTCAACTTTAAAAACCTCAACCCCAAAATGCTTAACATGAAAACCTTCAAATTGAACCCTAAACTCTATATAATTCTACTAACTTAGAAACCCATGTACCATAAACTTAAAATGGGGGCAGTCAGTCAGTCAATCAGTCAGTGAGTAGTTCACAAGAATTTTGTGTTAGGGTGTGAGTTGGTCCCCAGTTTGACTAAACTAGGCATGAGATGAAAAACAAGTGACCGAACAAGGGTTTAAACTAGGGATGACTTGAAGGATAACTAATGACTTGAATGCTGCTCATGCTGGTCATGTGAATGCCCTGTGCAGCTTACCAACTGCGCGCCGAGAGTCATGCTGATCCAGGCCTAGGGTTTCCAGGCTGGTGGGTGGGTGGGTTTGTGCAGATGGGTTTATTTTTAGGGTTTTAAAATGTCAATCAAATGTGTGTCAGAAAATGTCAGTTGGTGTGGTGTCCATGTTGAGTCCGTGGGAGTTGTTGTTGATGAAAAAGACCACGTTCAATGAACCAATACCCCCCCCCCCCCACCCCCCCCTCCACCAACTAATTATCATCCATGTAGGATGGATGATAAGTGGACATGAAACAAGATTTTTATCATTGAATTGCTGTCCCCTAACTAACCATGCTGGTTAACTATGTACTTACCATCGTCCACATGCATCTACCTACCTAGTGTCTATCAAGTATTTACCTACTTGCCTACATGCTTACTTCAGCACTTATATTACCTTCTTAGTGCTTACTTATGTATGATATATTATCGACTTCCACCTCAAATCTTCAACTTGAACCCTAAACTTTATAACCATACAACTTGGAACCATGGAGATGAAAAAGTGACAATATTTATATATGTGGACCCATGAGAAATATGAGGAACAACAACCTTAAGGAACATTTGACAAAGCAGATGAGATAAATGGAAAACACACATTCCAAAAAATATATGAGAATGGTGGGAAAATTGAGGTGAATATCGTAAATCTTTTTTTTCATGTTGTGTTTTGTCATATATGCACCTTTCACCAAATGCCCCTTATATATGCCTAGGTTTTTCAAAACACAAATGTTGGATTCATAAGATTGCCCAAATCTCAAATAGAAACTTTTAAAAGGTCCCAAAATTTACAACGGACCCAAAACTCAACCCCACAACTAACATTGTGTTCCTTCACCAAAACAAGACAACATCATTTCTTTCCCCACTTTGTAACAATTGCATCAAAAAAGTAAAGTCACCCCTCCAACTTCATCATCCATACTTTAGCATAGAAACCTTACCATATTGTGATTTCATTAGTTTCAAGAGGTCATTTCGCTTGGAAACTATCACAAGGCAAATTGTAGTTATATGCACAACAAACATAAAACTACAACTACATGCCATCAATTAATTCAAGTGTCCATGGGTCATCACATTGGTAGAATCCATTGCTTCTTGAATCATCTTGAATGTATCCAACACAAACATTAACATAAATGTAGGTCTATATTTTTTAGCATACATGTATAATTAAATACAACATGTCATAAGTCACAAACCACAAACCACAAAGATAAAAAAAACTCTTCCTATTCAACTTCATTTTCAAATTTTACATCCAAATTCGTATGTTAAAGCTAATTCTATTTCATAAGCATTTGCAAAGTTAGTTAGCTTCAAGCATGCAACACATATATCAATTGGCCAATCATTTTTGACAAAAATAATTTTATCAAGTTGGTTAGTTTGAAGATGACATCTACAAAGTGTTGTGAGGATTTTTACAACAGAAAGATCCTCTTAGTTTCAATTTGGTTTTTAGGAATCCCAAGAATGTGTATCAACAATTTATAATTGGTAAGGAATTTTTGTTTTTCCATGCACCACTAGGTCAAGGTGCACTTGAAATTTGCACCAACCAAATATGTCGAAACCCATCCAATTTCTTGACACTAGGTGATGCAAAGTGTCAAAATTTATTTCAATTGTAAGAAAGAGATATTCAAAATCCACTTATGCAACTTGGGATGTAGGCTTGTCACACGCATTCAACCTTAATGATTTGAAACATTTCGTTAACAACAATTTTAATAATTGCTCTTCATAAGCAACAACCAATCTATCTACATTTTCCTAGTTCACATAGCTAGTGACCTTGAATGCATATTGTGTGAAACAACATTACATTGGAGTTTTATGAAAATCACAATAGTCATTTTTTTAGGTTTGTCCAGTCTTGTTGTATACAACTCAAATGTATTTGAAAAATTTAGCAAAACCAAAATGAAAAATGAAACTTATGTTTCAATCCTCCCAAATCTGAAAAAATTAGACAAAAAATAAATATTCAATCAAAGGTAGACTTTGCAATGTAGGTACTACCCAATTTCATAGTCCAAAATATTATGGTCATGGATAAATTTTTGCTTCTAATGGAATTGGAGAACACCCCTTCAACTTTTTATCATCACACATTTTATCACAACACTTAAGATGAAAAAATCAGTTAAGAAAAATAAATCATTCTTTTTAAGATTCAAAATGAAACTTCATAATTGTAAGATCCATTTAGATATATAAATTGATTTTTTCAAGGCCCATATTTTTAAAGGTGTTTAAAAAAGGTTTAAAATATGGTGGTATGAACTTGGACATGGAAAAAATGTGAAATTCAACATTATATAGATATTTTTATTGAAAAATACACATTTTCCTTTCAAATCCATGCAAAAAAAAAAAAAAGACAAGGTAAAAGCATTTCCAAAACCTAGCATTTCATACAAAACATCCATTCTTCCAACCATGCATGTCAAAAGCATTTTCTTTTGAATCACTCAAATTGTTGGGTATAATTTGATTTGCAAGTTCATCACATAATTCATGGCAAGTGAAAATCACAAATTATATGGCATGTCCAATGAGCTAGTGCCCATGACTTTGATTGAAGACACTTTTGGTGATGTCCAACAAAGAAGTTTCACAAATTACCCATATCTATAAAAAATAGTACATGACTTTATAATACAATTGATTGTTGACTATAGTTCATGATGCAATGGCAAACTAGAATGTCAAAGCATCTTGGAACAACATCTAACTTGCAAATTAATTCATTTAAAAACACATAAAACCCAACAAAACCATGTTAATTTGTTGGAAGAAAACAAATATCTCATTGCATTTGAATTTTAAACAATATTTCATCTAAGACATGGGAAAACAAGGGATTGGAATTACAACCTTGAACCCATGAATGGTTTCCATAGCCACAACCATAGTCCATCTATTCTAAAAAGGGACTTGATTACATAAATTTGCAATTTAATCACACAACACAAAGTCATTACCATCACAAAACCTTTTTTGCACTAGCTTGTCAACAACATAACTTGATATATTCAAATTCAATAGAGTTAAAATGCCAATTAGTTCAAACTACAAATTAAAAAATGGAGGTTATATATAGGCTGCAAACAAAAGGTTCACAACAAAAGGGGAAATGAATAATCTGCAACTTGGCAATTCATTCACAAAAGAGAAATTTGTCCAACCACCAAATACCATATCCATCCCAACTCATTATCATCAACTCAATGTCTAATCAATATGTAGGGTTTATGGTTAAAATGTTAAAATGTCATTGTTGCAAATTTGTAGACTATAAATTACAAAATAGAAGCATGTTTTACACCCCAAAAATGAACTAAAGAAAGAAACATAATCCCATGCAAATGAAAAGGAACAAGAATAAAAAAAATCTACCTTGCCTTCATCAACATGTTGAGTTTTTTGGGCTTCAAGCTAAAGTCAATGCAAGCATTTTCCAATGATTGTTTCCCCTTCTTTGACTTTTAGGGCCAAGTGATACATTTTTGTATATCAACTTGGGCAACCTTGATAGATGCATATTAGAATCCAATTTTCTAAAGGATATAATCTAAAATAGAAACTAAAGATAGATAAAAATTAAAGAAGAAAAAATAAATGTCACATAAACTATATTATTTCTATGGTGAAAACACTTAACATGTGATAGAACCTATGTGTTTAAATATGGTGTACAACATCTCTAGGTCATTGATTATGAATTGTGGGAAACAATTCATAGATTCAAGCAACACTTTAATGAAAAATTGTTATGTAATACACAATTACATTTGTATTTAACCTCAACAATGTAAAATTTTGCTCTTACCATAAACAATGATGTATGTAAGAAACAAAACATTTAGACTTGTAATTGCAACCATATAAATATTATAGACTTTTTTGAAAATAAACCTAGTGTTTTCATGCAATGCAATGCAAGAATGTCACAAATTAAATGGGAGTCAAAACCAAATTAGCCCTAGAAATAATTGAGACACACATTTAGTTCAATTGAGATTTGATACCAAAACATTAATTTGTAGTGTGGATAGCAAAAAGGGAAGCAAGTTCAAAAATATTTGGCACATAATGGAAGTGAAAATGAAAACCCATGTATGGTGAACATGAAAGCCTAGTGTAGTTGAATATATATGGGAAGACCAATGGATTGTTTTTTCACCATGTTTGTTTATCCTATAAATCTCCTTTTTTTATTCATTAATAAAAGGTCATCATAAAAAAGGAATAGTCATGCAAAAGAAAGAATGATCAAGCATAATCATGTGAAATTGAAAAATTAGGGTTTTGGATGTTGGTAACATTTAAACATCTAGAAAGGTTTGATTTTAAAATGAATGAAATAAATAATTGAAATATGTGATTTTTAGTGATCTCCTACAAGATGTAAGCATGGTATTACTTTTTGTCAAAGCTAATACCTTGGCAACATGGTAGTTTTAGGTATGAAAAAATGCAACACTGAGTCATGTAGGTTCCTTCCCAATGTTAACAATATTTGGAACTAGTAGGTAGGTTACCCCATACCCAAATTTGAACTTGGGTTGATAATCAAATCAACAAACAATAATTGACCACCACTACTTATAATTTTTTTCTTGAATTTTTTTGAATTAAAATTCATATGAATAAATTAAGAAGTTGCAAATTTTTAAGGTAGTTTTAATTGTGACTCCCACTTGGCCATTTGGATGTATTCCCAACCTCTAACCAAAGTATATTATAAGGAAAATAGTGATGAATCTTTTCAAATTTGGGTTGTGTGAATTAACGGGAAACTCAATACCCAATTTGACTCCGAATGCATTCATTATCCTTTTTTTGTCCTTGAACTCAAACTTGTGAGTTCATCCTAGTCCCATTTTAGAGTTGCTACCCACCCTTCTTGCCCAAGAACATGGAGCTATTTAAGAATGTGTCCTAAATTTTCAAGTCTTTTATAATCCATTGTATCAAAAAGTTCACCTTGATATCTTGTGATAAGCCTTTGGGGCTTGCCATAATTACCTGATGCCTAACATATGTTGGAACTAGCTTGCATTTAAACCACCATTAGGGTTAGGTTAAAATTCATTAAAATACAAATTGAAATGAATTACAACTTGTTAAAAAATTACACAAAATAATTTCAAAATAGCTGAATTACAATTTCACATAGCCTTCTTTATCAAATTCCAAAGAAAAGATTTACATCAATATTTAATAAGTCTTTATTTAGGTGTTTGAAAACATTGTTCATAATTTCACCTCATTTCACAATTTTATTATAAGTTCAACATTAGCAAAAACCTCACCTTGCACACCGTAACCTAACAATTCCATTATGTGTTACCTCCTTTTCCATCTTGTAGGGGAAAAAAATGAAAGTCACACAAGTGAAAAAATAATTCCCAACAAAGTCATGACCTTTGAACCAACAAAAAAACCAACAAAAAGATTTGAGCCAAAAAAAAACACCCCATGTTGTTTGATTTAAGAATGTTCACAAAGAAAAATCATAGAGTTGTTCAACTTACAACTTTGTTTAACCAAGTTCAACCTTTTGTTAAGAACCATAAGACAAACCATTGGAACCCCAAATCACAAAATCAAATGACATGCCAAAAATATACTGAAAAAGATGCTTAAACAAAATTCATTTAAATAGCTTTAACCTTTTAGAATGCTTTAATGAAACTTCAACCCACAAAAAATACAATACATCAACACATGCAAAGCACCCAAAAAAGTTCACAAACATCTTGCCTCCACCAAGTTTCCAATCTAGCACATATAAACAAAATACTAGTGTCTTCAAAGTTCATGAATTTCAAAGTTAAGAAAAAAACAATAGAAACTTCCAACCTTCACCTTCCAAAAGCTTAAAAAACCATTGAAAAGAATTCAATCCAACAAAGCCCACTTCACATTAAGCTCCTTCGTGATCTTCCACATACAAATCACACTAAACACAAATAAAATTGAAACATGTTCTAATGCATTGTAGTCTTTCACATTTGAAGAGAATAAAATAAATTCACACAACACATGTTTGATCTTACACACAAAACACATTATGCACACCTTATCATCACCTTATTTGCAAAACTACACACACATACACAAAAACCAAACCCAACGATAATGAAGACAACAACACAACATTCTAATACCAACCCAAATAGTTAAATGTTCTTGCCCAAAAAGCAAAATCTATCACCACCTTAACTTATGAATGATTTCAAACAGCCCTAACCCTAGGCCTTTCACAAAATTATTTTAGGATGAACAAGTTGAATAGAAATCACATTCCTATGAATGTTACCAATTAAAGTAATGCCCAAGCATTGATGTTGGATGTAATAACCCCCTCCCCCTTGGGTGAAAGTAGGGTAAAGTAGACAAAAAGGAATAGTCTCCCCAAAATCCATTAAAAAAATGAGACAAATTTTGACATAAACATAGGAAAATAAATTTTAAAACTCATACTAATCATTGAATAAAATAATTTGTCTACTTTCAATGCATTAATGTTTTTTTATGGTTGCTTGTAATTTTTTGTGACAAGGAGTAGTTAGCCATTTCCTTTTGCTTGCTTTCAACCCCTTTGAAGAAAAGGCCTAATAAGGAATAAAATATGACAAAGAAAAAATACATACTATTTTATTTTTTGGAATGTTGCAAGTTACATTTGTAATCATCCAAAAAAAAAAGATAATGAGATATTGCCACATTCAATAATATTTTTACATCCAACATGATTTTGGACAAGATGAAAATAGAAAATGAACAAGGTTTACACTAGTGTTGATAAATTATGTATTTATTCAATAACCAACTAGGTAGATAATTAATTTGTTTTTGGACTAAACAAGTTATATTACAATTTTTGAAAAAACAACATTTGGTTATTAGTTTTATAACCAAAATAATTATGCTTCAATTTTGTTATTGTTGATTTTTCTGGGTAATAACCATTTGTTATACATAAATGTGAATTATTATATAATATTATTAAAAACCACCCTTTTTAAATTTTCCAATAGGTTTTACGTTTTTGTTTAAACAAGTTTATTTTTAAAAATTAAGTTACACAATGATGTGTTTGGTATATATTCTTAAATTACATATACAAATTATTGGATTGTAATGTTTCATAAACTTAAAATGATGGGTGAAAAAACATTACAATGAACAAAAAAGTTGTGCAAATACTGTTTTTCAAAAATTATGTGTTTGAACTTTCACCAAGCCAATATTGAAAGGGTTTTTCATAAATTGTATTCATAATAACATAACTCAAAAAATTAAAAAAATTGTAAAAAATAAATAAAATAAAATTGATATTAAATTATTACATAATATTTTGCATTATGAACAAAAATGGTGTGTTGCAACTGGCATTGCAACTTAGTTTTTGAATTGCAATGACCATTTGCAACTCATATTTCTATGTTATGAGTGTTATTAAACAACTTGCATGAGTTGCAATTCATAGTATATATGGTGTAATTCATTCCAATTCAATTGCAATTTTGTTGAAATAACTCATTTTCAACCAATATGCAACTCCAGTACAATTATAACAATAATTTCATGCTAATGTTATTAAGTTTCATCCATTCATTAATATTTGACACTTGGCATTATGAGGATGTTTGGATCAAAAAATTATTTTCTTTTTGAAGTATTAATCTCTATTGCCTATTATAATTGTTAATGATAGTTTGAAAATATGACATGTGGCACAATAAAAATTATCACATGGCTTGTTAATCAAACTTTTTTAAAAATTGAAATAATATATATTTTAATAGCTAGGAAGGTCGGTAATAACCATTGGTAGGTAGGTAGAAAAATAAGACCTATTTATTTACATAGATAGGCAAGTAGATAGGAAAGTACAAGACTAGTTGAATTAAAAAATAATCATTTGAATATTTTATTTTATTTTACGGTTAAATTTTTTTGTGCTCATCCCAAAATGGCATGTGTGTGTTAATGTGAGAACATATGAGAAGCCACCTTCTTTATATAGTTTATGACATGGGATTCAAAAACAAAACATATTGGTTAAATCTTTTAGTTGTTTTTTAGTTACAACTACAAAAATATTTTCCCACTTGTTTTGTGTTTTTTTATTTATTGTGTAAGTCACAAAATTAAATTAATAATTATCTGATATATATATATATATATATGATTTATTTATTTAATATTTAATTATTTAAAATAGTGGATTAATTTAATTAATTAGTTCAAATAATTAGTTATTTCCAATTCCACTAGAAGCTATTTAAAAATTCATTGTGAAACATTAAAAATTAAATATGAATTTGGGTACAAAACATCAAGGTATAAATAGGCATATTCAAATTTTCTCCCAAATTGAATTCTTAATATAATATACACATTGCTTTTAGTTTCACATTTAAATTAATTATATGTATCTAAATAATTAGTTCGTTACTTAGTTTAGATAATTAATGATCTAGAAATTATTGATGAAATAATAATTATATTAATTAGTTAGTTTAATTAATTACTAAATATCCCCAATTCAAATAAATATTTATCTGATTATAATTTAACAAGTAATTAGTGTTTTTGTACATCCATATTATTTAGTCTATTTAGCATAATTAATTAATTTTTAATTTAAAATTAATTATATGAATTACATTTATTTATTATAGTTAATATTATACTATTTAGTATAGTTAATAAGTTCATAATACTTAAATGTATTAAGTGCAATTAATATTTAATAATCAAATTATTGAAACAATAAGTCTTTATAAAATATTACATGCGAATTTGTATCTTTATTAAGTTATAAGTTGTTGCCTAGTAGTCACAACATAGTTGAACATTAGTAATTTAATAGTAGTGCATTAATGACCCTACTAGTTGTAAACTAATTACAAATGTTCAAAATAGTTATCATTAAAATGTAACTCCTTAAAAATCAAACATGATTGACTATGGATGTATGTATTGTGCATCCAAATTATTATATAGAATAACCATTTTTAATTCACTTGTGACTAAATATAACTAATTGATTTTTTAATGTGATTATCTATTTATTGATTCTTAGTATTTATAAGGGGATAGTTGCATAGTAGTTGTAATATTCAAAGAATAATTTCACAATAGTTGTACGTGAGGTTTTTTTAAACTTTAGTTGTAGGGCAATGTGGTTTGGTGAATACAATTTTCGTAGTGTTGTGAGAACATAATATTTGTAACATTATATTGCAAAACAAAAATATATTAAAAACCATTCAAATGATTGTTAAACTTGATGAAATATGTAGTCATATATTGAATATGAATTAATTGTATCAATTCAATTCTATATGAAGATTTTCATTCATATGATTTTACAAAAAATAATTGGATGAGATTTTTCATTCAAACAAGTGTAATTGTGTGAAAAATAAAATTTTGTTTAAGATTAACTTTCTTTTAAAAGGTAACAAGAATTGTGAATGTTGTGTTTAGAATTGATTTTATGTGTTTATCAAAACACTAAATGTAATGAAAAAAAATTGGCTCCGAAATGATGCAAAATGTAGGGGAAAAAAAAAAATTGTCCAAGCAAAGACGGGTTTTGAGTTGTGAAGATCAACAATTCTATTGAAATAGATAAGCAAACACATTACGCCAATTGTCCAAAGCCATTGTTGAAATATCCCACAAATAAGGCCTAAGCCAAATATCCTAGGCCATTGATGAAACGTCCTACAAACACAATGAGCCAAATGTCTTGCAAACACATTAAATGAAAAGTTTCATGAACACCCCAAATCAAAACCCGTAAGGAATGAGCCAAAAGTTGTAGGAACACCTTAAGTCAAATGTCTTGCAACCACCTCAAGTCAATAGTGTTGCAAAGATACTAAGCACAAATGCATTCGGGGGCCCAAAGTGAAACTAACCCTAGACCATAAAAGCAAAAATAAGAGTTGAAAATGAATGTGTGTCACTAACATATTATTAGATCCTAAGCCAAAAAATTTTATCCAAGCAAAGATAGGTTTTGACTTCAACATTTTGGCCAAGTTTAAGAATACTATAAAACATCTTGACCTAGGGTTAAAATCATTTTTGGCATTGAGATTTAGGGTTAAAATTGATTATGGCATCTTGGGCTAGGGTTGGCAACTTTCAACTAATCCTGAAGTCATGTGTTGTCTACGTCTTTTTCCTTCCTTCCAATCCTTGAGGAGTAGGCATAATGTCCCTCCCAATTTCTAGGAGGGAAAATGATGGATATAAGGTGCCCTCCGCATACACTACAAACGTTCTCTGGGGTTGTTACTTATTCCATATACCTACAAGGTCGCTCCTTGGGGCCTACATCCATTGAGAAAAAACCTACGTCTTTAGGGACGGTGTAATCTTGGGTTTGGGGCTGGGTCCCAGTAAAGTGCCATCGGCGCGGCGCTTGTGGCGGTGCGGCGGATACGCTCCCAAGTAATTACGAGACGAGAGAGAGAGAGAGAGAGAGCGCCGGTGCAGGAAGGCGAAACGGAGCCAGGCGAGGTGCTACCTCAATCAATCCTCGCCTTCAAATACCCATTTTGCTTTCCCCAATTGAAGCGCAAATCTTCTTCGCTGGTTTCTGAATTTCTTCTCATACAAATTTTCTTCTTGCCGACATTTTGATTGTTGAATTTTGTTTCCTTTTGGGGAAGTAGTATCCGCAATCTCTCTTCTCTTCTGCACAATGAGTCATGAGCATAACCACCACCACCACCACGGCAATGAAAACACGGAAACCGAGAACTACGCGGCGGCTACTGACGTTGTATACGCGGACGACTCCAGTGGCTACGGAAATGTGCCTGTGGCAGTCGACACAACAGAGGTTGTGACAACCAGGGCTACCCTCGACGATGGTTCCATTGCCGAGACTCACAAGCGGACTCACAAGCGTGAGGAAGTCGTGGGTGGGTTGGGAGCATTGGCTGCAGGTGCCTTCGCCGTGGTAATATATATGACTAATTTCTCCGTACCTCCCTCCGGATTGTTGGCAGCAGTTTGTGCTGTAATCCCTCCCTTCCCTTCCGGTCGATTTGCAGCGCCTTGAAGGGCGCAGAGTGCTGTTGTCTCTCGTTTTGGTAGTTAATGACTATCGGACGAACTTGGTACTGGTCAGCTGTGTTCCTCTCCGGATCTGTGTTCTCGCTTTTGTTTTCCATTTGTTGACAAATAGTTTCATTCTTGTTCATGGTCTTTCTTGTTGTTCCGTTGACAAGCTAGTTAGCTGCCTGCAACACCACTGACTGGAATATAAATTTTCGTTGCCGCGTGCTGCAATAGTACGAGGGTCATGAGGCGAAGGCGGACCCGGAGCACGCACGCAGGCACAAGCTGGAGGAGGAGATTGCAGGTGGACTCGGCGTCGGGTCGGCAGGCCTGGGCATTTACGGTCATCACGAGAAAAAAGGCGACGAGAGGATAATCAACGAAGAGAATCCTGAGAAGAAGCACGGCTGGTTCTAAACCACATCGGTACTCATTTCGCCGCCGCAGCAACTACCCGTTTCTCCAAACCAGGAGAAAGCTTCATACATGCTTATGGTTTCAGCGTCTTTTTGTCTTTGCGGTAAGAGGAGATCTAATGACATCCTATGGACTTTTCTGGCTACTTTTGGCGACCTTCAGTTCCGATGTACACGAGATAAGGAGCGAAAGCTTTGATTATCGAATTTTGCAAATAATGTCCTTGATGATAACACACATTGTATGAAGTAAATTGTACGCAAATGTTCCAAAAACCAAAAGCAGCTCCTCGTGTGACTGATGATTTTTTGCATTGATTCTGAGCGCACTGTCCTGCGTTTCTGACGCGGGAATGGTATCGGTGTCTGCAGATCCAAGGTCTTTTTGTACTGGATTTTTGAGTTTCTTGAGAACAGTTTTGATGCACTGTAAGAGAAGATTATTCGTAATGCTTGCTGCTATCAAAATGCGAAGACTGTGTTTGCATGATGCTTCTTCTTTTGCCACTTCTTTGGTTTCCACATTTTTTTTCCTACACCCAGATTCAACACCCATGTGTCTCAATGATGCGCTAATCTCTTCATGATTAGCACATTAAAGAGCATCTCCACTGGATCTCAAGTATGTGACCTTGCAAAAATATTTTTTCTCACATCCAAGTTTTAGTTATTTACCTTTTTTTCCAACCCCGCTCACGAAACTAAAACTGGGACTGCAAACAGGTCTGAGACTAGACTAATAGCAACCCACTTCCAAGGACCAATCAAACTATCTAGCCCATCAACAGCATGTGTCAGGCTTTACAGTGCCTTTTACCTGCCTTATCATCATGTGGAAAAATGTTGGGCCAAACCCTGCATTTTCCTGAGTGAAATCGGCATGTTTTGACTTTTCTGCATCCAATTTTCCTTTGCTGGGCTACATACTGAGCACCAGTAGAGCTGCTCTGAGACATGAGGATCAAGCTAAAGCAATTACCCCTTAGCACCCTCGAGCTGCTCTGAGACATGAGGATCAAGCTAAAGCAAATACCCCTTTGCACCCTCGAGCTGCTCTGAGACATGAGGATCAAGCTAAAGCAAATACCCCTTTGCACCCTCGAGCTGCTCTGAGACATGAGGATCAAGCTCCTTTGTCCTTGCAGGTATTAGAGAGAGGGCAATCCAGTCCACTATGATTCACATCATTTCTTCAGGAAACCCCTTTATTTTGTTTCTCCAGTAACATCTTTCTTTGAGCCTGGAACCTTCTATTGTCACTCCACTATGGGCATCATGAATCTACCAGCAAGAACAAGCTAAAACTATGATTTATAGTTTATTCTCCATGCCTCCCAATATTGTCAAGAGTAAGTCTAGCATATGCCCCTATTATGAATCTGAGTTTCCTCTTGGAACAGTTTGTTTCTCTTGCCACTTTTTTTAGTTGTTGTCTCTCTTGGTTATGAGAAATAGTGGATCTTGAAAAGGTTCTGGCTTTCATTGAGATGCACTGCAAGTGATTCAACAGCAAGCAAACCTTCAAGGCAAGAAAACTATTAACAAATTTAAGTTGCTGTGCATTGAATCAAAGGCCTACTTCTTACAGCAATTTGTAGAGTGCAATTTGCCGAATGTAATCTCATGTAAGAAGTGTAGGAGATGTAGATGATTTAAGTCATGACAATCTGAGATATAAGAAACCCAGAATTTCCAGATCTGCTCCATCCAAGAAGTTCTTCCTAATTGATGATGGGCTTTACCTGCTTATCCAAATGTGAAAGAAGCTCTTCTCATTCATGAGAAATGTGCAGGATGAACATTAGTGTAAGCCTCAGCCTTTGAGTATACTGCTCTGAATTTGCTCTGTAGGTCCAAGCACAAACATCACCCAGAAGGATCATAGGATTCAAGCTCTACAAAAATAACAAATGAGTCTTTCTCCATGAGCATGAATCAAGAGACTTGTGACATTGTTAAGCATAAGCCCATCTTCACTCCCAAATTAGCAGTCCTGAAACTACACAAAAGCACTAAAATTATAGTCTCAATAGGCTTGTGCTTAGGTGCAAAGAAAAAAATTGTGGCCAACAAGATTGTTGGAATTGCTGCCTTAAATTATTTGTAAGAGTTGCCTCTGTGACTAGTACTTAAAAATGTTGCATCTCTCTCGCATGTGGCCAATGCAAAAAGGCATGGAAATTTTAACACAAGCTTTTATGCATTTGGAGATTTTAGCATAAATTAATTGAAGGTGCACAAATCCTCATATTTCTGTATATAATTTCATCCTTGCAACCTCCTACTCTTACTAAGAGACATGGTTCCAAGTTCCAACTTTTGGCACATTTAACTTGTGTTGTTTGTTGTTTCTAAACATTACAATAGTATCCTGGCAGCTTCCATAATAATTATATAGTTTGTAGAAATAATGAAATTTTCACCCAAAAAGAAAGTTACAAAGAAGAAAAATTACATGAAAAAAAATAGAGAGTTTTCTGAATATTTAGGAATACAATCATTTTGGCATGGAAAATTCCTTAACTTATCTAACAAACTTGTGTTGAAGCTGCCCAAGTATGCATATTACAGGCAGGCAACACTAAATCAGGGCCTCTAAACCCAAATTTATGTTGAACTCCAATGAAGTGTAGAAGTTGCAATTGCAACCTAAGTAGTATTATGCAAAAAGGAGAGAATGACTAGGACAAGGTTTCAAATCAACCAAACCATACGTTGGAGGACCTTGCTATAATCTATGCATTGAAACCTGCATGTACTCAAACTCTTCACAAGCCCTTTCCCTGGACACCAGAAGGCTGAAATATTTGCTTGTAAGCATTTTCATTCAAGTGCATTCTTGATCTAAAACATCTGGCTTACAGTGAGCTTTCTTGAAAGAAGGTTACAAACGAAGGCATATCATGACGAAAGAAGCAAGGAGTTTAGAAAGGAACTATTGTTGCAAGTCTCAATATATGGCCACTCACATGCATTCCTAAATATTCCTAGGACGAAGATGTAAAGGAAAGTGGTAGCAGTAGGGGTGAAGGATTAAAAGTATGAGGTTCTTGTAGATTGTTATCCAACCACAATTTGAAGAAACATATGCATTTATGTTTTAGAAAAAAAATCTTGTCTTATGTGCTACAACATGTGTTGGATCCATTTTCAAAAAAGTAACAATCAACATTCAGACCTTAAAGCCATCCAACAATCCATTAATCCATGTTGTCTTCCTTAGTGTCTTGTTTCCTTGTCAAAATGTTGTTTCAAATGTGCTTGAAGATTGATTAAACTACATATCAATAGATCCTTCATTATGTGTCTCCTACTTAACTTAGTTCATTTGAACTTCATTTCAACACTATGAAAAAAATAGGTCTTTTGCAACTAGACTTGCATTTACAATTTTGAGGTGCAATGACCATTTGCAACTTATCATATATAAACCTAGTATACATATGCAACTTGTGCAACTATGTTGTAACTAAATCATTGTTACTAGTGGGCCATTATGTTGCAACTATTATGTTATTATTTTGCAACTACATAGGAAACAATGTGCTAACATGACAATGATGTGTTGACAAATCATCAATGGACATGTGACCATTTTAAATTTATTCCAATTTTAGTATTTTTATTAATTTAATTTATATCATTTAACTTACGGCCAATAAGATGTTAACACATGACATTTAAGTCAATAAGTAGGTAGACCTAACGTAAGTAGGCATTATCATCTAAACTTCTTGGACTAGTTAGGTAGGTAGGTTTAAAGTAGGTAGGTAGCTCATTTGGAACCATCCTATTTTGTTTTGGGTTTAACCTTTAGGGCCAAACCTTCTTTTATTGGCTTATTCCAAATGTCACTTGTTTTTTAATACTCCTAATACATTTAGTTGTATACTTTACAAACTTGAAAAGTCAGGCAAGCAATATGGGATAAAAGAAATTAATTGCATTTTAATTGCAACTCACTTGTAATTATTACAAGATAGGCTAGTGAGCAAACACTTAAGCTCTCAAATGGCTTTAAATTTTAATACATTTTTTAAAAAACCCTTGATTTGGCACACCCATGACCTTTTAAATTAATCAAAAAAGTCACAAAATGAGAAAGATACGGTTGTCAAAAGTAAATGGGGTCAATGTTTGGTCATTGGCTTAATTCACATTTTAAGATTTAACATATTCATCTTTTTCATGGCTATTCTTTGCTTTTACTTTACCTTTAAAGTTCAAGTAATTAATGTCGATTTTAACTTGGTACTTCCATAGCATTTTGGATCATTGAAATTGGACAAAAAACAAGGAAAATATGATATTTAGAAATGAAAGGTCATTTTGTTTAAAAACATGTTTTATGTTTCTTTTATGTTGTTCCTTTGCCTCTAGAGTTGAAACATATAATGTACAATTCTCTTCAATGTTTAGAATAATTTTTATTGAAGTTTACAAACGAATACTTGTGTACATCCCAATGGACTTGATAATACAATGTATACATTATTTCAATATCACTTCCAAACTACACTTTCACTTTCACTGAATTATACAATATGTAAGTGGTATCATAACATGCTAATTGCAACATAATTGATGACTAGTCATATTGAAGTTGAACAAAATTCCTAAACATTTACATAGTGGAAATCTAGTGGAAGTAGTAGTTGTTTCAATGGTAAGTTTAATTGAAAATTAATTGTATAAAAATTGAAAGTGCCATTTCAAATGGATGGTGGAAATGGTGGTATAGTCAACTACAATGCAAAGTTATCATGCAACTTGTTCACAAAATCATTGTATTTATGTCTAATACATTTGACCACGACCATATAAATGATGTGTACATACATGTCAGTATAGGATCCATTTTGCAACTAATGTGCAACTATAATAGAACTCAAATAATATCTAACGTGGATTTATCAAATAAAAATCATCTTATTTCATAAGGTAGTTGTAGTTCAATTGCATGGTAGTTTTATAGGAATCCTTAGTTGCAAAACAATGAGGTTTCTATGGACATGATTTTTCATAGTGCAATCTAACCTTTGTTGTAGCCATTTGATGCAACTAGGGGGTGATCGGTGTAGAATTAAACATGGACAAACTTATGTGGGTAGTTGTTTACAAAAATATTTTATCTATTGATTTATGAAACCTTGGGTTTTCTTTTGTCTTGGTTTATTGCAAATCCTTGTGTTAATTTGTGATGCCTCTTTTGGCAACAAACAAGCAATCACTCATTTAAGTTCAGTTTACTAATAACAATCATCTAAAAAGAACAAGCATCCAAAACTTGTATTTATGAAATTATCAAATTTGCGAATGTCATACCTAATTATTCATATGTTAAAAGGTTTTCTATTCAAAACCGACACTAGTGTTGAAATTTGTGTCTATTTGTTTGCAGATTTTATAATTAAATCCACAAAAACCCAATTCATCTACAAGGTGACATGTGTAATGACTATGTTTCAACTTGTACGTTTGCATTTTCAATGGTGTGCCCTCACAAATTTGAGGTATCGATGAATGACATTTTCTTGAATCTTGTGTGTAAACCCTAGGCATGAGTTCTAGAGTCTTACCAATATTTCTGGAAATGTGACAAAATCTCATAATCACATTTAATGTCACATTCATGTTTGCCATGTTTATTTTGGTTTGACCATAATTCATTCAATTAATATTAAAGGTTAGTGTAATTGTTATGGAATGTCATTTGTAATCACATTTGACAAGATGCCACTAGTGACAATCTTTTAAATCTTTTTCTAGGCTACACGTCATAGTATCAGTTCTGGAAAAATCATATGTAAGTGTTTGGGTTCCAAAGTGTAATTTTTTTTCATTGGGACGATTCATTATAGAAGTGTGTTTGACCCATCATTTTGGGCCAAATCATAAGTGTATTCTATTTATAAAGTTCTGGTTAGTAGAAATGTGATGTTGGGTGAGTTCAAATAAATGTTGGTAAAATTGTGATGTGCAATGATTGTTAAGGCAATAGATGGAACTATTGAATATTACTAATAGTCATGATTTTTCTTATAGACCCATGAATCATTCTTATAGCCATGAATATGCAAATGACAAATCAAGTTAGATGTCATTCACAAGGTTATAAGATTTGCAAGAACTCCAAATGGAAGTTGGTGTGAATTGTAGATTGTGAGGAAAATAAATATGTCATAAATATATTATATAAAGATACTCATGATCTTTTCTTGGTGTATACATGCATTCCACGAACCTTTTTGGATGTTCATGTGAAACCAAAACACAAACAAACAACATTATCCTATAGAATTAATTGTCATGAATGAATGTGCATTACTTGAAATGCAACCTCAATGTGCATTACCTATCATACAATAAAGTTGATTGCATACAATTAGTTGTTGAGCCAATTTGTTATATACATTTTGCAAGCCCCAAACACATGAGATCATGCTCACATTTTGGAAAATCCAACTATTGAAAACCATGATTGCAAAAAAAAAATCACCAAACAGCATTTAAAGTAATAGAAAATTTGTTGTATTAACACCAACCGAACCAAAACAAACTTGAGAAGTATGAAAACTCACCTACTTGGATCACCTCAAGATCAATTGCCTTTTCCAAGATGACTATGCACACCTTCATGACAATTGTAACCCTAAGCTTCGTAAGTCACAAATATGCCATATTTACAATTCAACATGAGGGATTAACAACAATGCATTTTTGCTGAACTCTTTTCAAAATCTACTTTTAGTAGGCTATGAGATATACTCACGAACTTGAGAAGACAACACCCTTGAATCCTCTTCTATCACTCACGCATTCAATATTTGAACAATAGACTCTATCTTACTCATGCAAACAACGAAAACATAAAAAAGAATCATAATTCAAACATTTGGTAGGTATTCATTGCATTGCTGTAAAAATTGTAGGGTGCATAAGAGAACATTTTTCCCTCTCCTCAAACTACTAGAGAAAGATAGCTACCTATGAAAGAAAAAGACTATCGTCATGAAAAATTCTAAGATTTTATCCGGAAAGAAGTTGGTGCCATCCACCTTGTAGTGCCATCGCAAAAGATTCGGTAGCAGTAGTGCTAACCAATAAACTTGTCAATACCCTATACCAAACTTATAGTGACTCTACAAAGTGCCACTTGACAAAATCTGCGAAATTAGCTGCTACTGATAAAAAAATCTTTCTAAAATTTTAAAAGTTTGAAAATCTTTATTTCGATTAACAATTGAATCACAATTCTTACATGAAATGTGATTATATGTTGGAGGGAAAATTCAATTAGTAAATGTGATTTATATTAAATGCATGACAATTGTTTAACACTTGGAATTCTGATTAAATGCAAACTAGAAAGGTGTCACAATATTAAATCTTGTCATCAGGAAAGTAGGGCAATCCTATGTACGATTCTACATTTTAAAGTGTGACTCTGCTTTTGTGAGATGGATTGTTATGATCCCATTCTCATGTGTGTACACATCAGAAGAAATTGCCTCCCTTAAACTAAGCTGCCAATGCCCCCCATTTCCAAGAATATTGGATCGAACCTTTTCACCAATCATTCTGGAGTACATAATGTGTGATATTTTCAGAAATGAAAAAATGAATGTTCAGATGAAGTTTGTAATAATATGATTGTGCTAGTGAGGGAGTGAAGGACCATCATGCCAATCACCATGCCTAGTACCATGCCATCACATGTACACACACATAAACAAGCAGGTATAATGGCTCTGCCCTTAGATGGCAGGTTCGAACTAAAAACTTCCTATGCTGGATTTCCACCCACCAACCAACAACATCCATGCACATATCACTGTATGAATTCTGCTCATAATGCAGACACCCTAGTTATTGAAATCAGATATGTCTTTTGCACTTTTGTCCTTCAACACATCAACCTAGTGCTACCCTAACAACATAATTATCTCACAGAAACACACCCTCCAGCCCAGAATCTTCAAGACTTCTTTGGAATCTTCCAAGAGGTCCAGATGCCCATTGATTGTAATCTTGGGTATAGCACGGGTTTAAGGTTTCTGCACAGACACTAGCTACTTGAGGAGAAGGAGCATTTGGTTTCACCATGCTTCACCATCATGGTTTGTGCATCTTTGTCAACATGGGTCTCATGTGTGGACCACTTGGAGATTCAGGTTTGGAGGATAGATCATGTAAAAATATATGGTTTTTGGGTTTGGTCAGTCTTGATTCATATACGTGTTGCTTGAGAGGCACATTTGGTAATTTTAAGTTAGCAAGGTTGAGCAATGGCAATGGCACCAACCTTGATGGTAGTTTACACACTGGAAAACAATGCATAGCAAGTAGGGCTTATCAACTTGTTAGGCATGTGCAGAACCTCTATAATAGAGGCAATAATGAGCCTGACTCAAGTTCAGTACAAATTAATTCATGAAAGGCCTAGTAAAAAAAAAGGAATGGCTTTATTGTTTCTTGCTGAAATCCATGAGAGTTGAACAACAAGTGGTTTTCCACTGTCCCAAGTCCCAACCATTAGGATACCACTATAAGTTTAAATTATTTTTGCAGTCTTTGTACTTATTCTTAATCGCCAAAATTCTGAAGCCCCATGCATGGAGAAGAGGTTGCCTTCATTGCCAAGCTACATTGCCAGAGCACCATACATATTGTAACAATGTTTTGTGCATATAATCACCTTTATAGTTAGTTGTCTTGGCATGTGTTTCTAGGGGCCAGTGTGAATAAGCACCCACACTGGCACCTTCACCTTCCTGAGCAAAGCCTCCAAGTGGCTATATTTGACCCATTAAAAGTTATAATTTTCCTTCCGAGACAAGTATATTATAGTGTTTAGAAGCTAGCTAACAGAAATAAATTGGGGTTATTAGTTATTACCACTGGATCAGACTACCACTGCAGGTGTTGGATCACCCAAGGATGGTTTTACCCATGTGATCTGCCAGCTGAGGCACACAGTAGCAATCAAGGCCACTTCCCAGAATCCATAAAGAAGCAGTGGTTCTGGTTGCAAAATGCAAAGTCTCCACATCCACTCAGTTTCCAAAATAACTCTGTACAAAGAAGCCCCTGACCACAGTGGTAGGAATGGTAGATGTAGGAAACAAAAACTCTGGGGATGATTGAGAAGACAGACTACTGGCATCGCCAATAGTCCATGCAAGAACAAACACCATCTTCAAAGTGATGAAAGCGATTGGCATCCCTCACCATGACTGCTCTCCCAACTATTTTTGAAATGAACTTTGTGGAAGTGTGGCAATCTTCACAAACCTGCAGATTTTTTCTTATTTAGAGAGGAGTACTAGGAGCTGTGTTGATGAGACCAAATGCAATAGCCAGTTTCTCGCTATGGTGACACAAATGGAACAACTTCGCTTCTTCTTCCACATCATGCAGGACAAATTTGGGACAAGTCACATGCCCTGCATCATGCATGAGTCCTGACGATCTCTGCAGTTCTGCATGAGTTTCAATCATCTGGGGGTGGTCTTGATCATCTACTACAAATGTATGTACCTCATTATTTACTTCAATCCAGGTGCAACCTGGCTGTTTCTTCACACCTTTTTCCTTTCTCGGCTGTTCAACATTCTCACAGAGGTGCCTGTTGTCAGCAGCAGCATAGATGTTTGACAGCAGCACATAACCAGCAGTATTGTCAGGCTCCAATTCAAGAATTTGCTTTGCAACGCATTCTGTCATCTCCACATTACCATGAATTCTGCAAGCACTGAGCAAGGCCCTCCAAGCACTCACATGTGGTTCACAGGGCATTGCCATGACCATATTTTCTGCCTCCTGTAGATGGCCAGCACGGCCAAGAAGGTCAACCATACAGGTGTAGTGTTCTGATTTTGCAGAAATCATATACTCTGTGACCATTGAAGCATAACACCACATGCCTTCATCCACCAGACCTTCATGGCTACAAGTTGAGAGAAGAGAAACAAAAGTGACATCATTTGGCTGTACACCTTCTTCACACATCCTTTCAAAATGTTTAAGAGCTTCCTTACCATGCCCATGAATCGCACATCCTCCAAGTATGGCAGTCCAAGTTACCACATTTCGAGATGGCATCTTGTTGAACACACTCCAAGCATCCTCCATGCTCCCACACTTTGCATACATGTCAACCAAAGTATTCCCCACAAAGACATCTGACTCGAAACCACTTTGAATGGTCTGCTCATGAGCACACCTGTCCTCTTCAAGTGCAACCATGCTTGCACATGCATTCAGCACCCCCACAAAAGTAACAGAGTTTGGTTGCACACCTTCCTGTTGCATTTCCTGAAATAATTCCAGTGCCTCCTGCCCTTGCCCACATTTCACATGTCCAAATATCATAGCAGTCCAACTGATCACATTCCA
This sequence comes from Sphagnum tenellum, assembly GCA_963921925.1. Classification (NCBI taxonomy): domain Eukaryota; kingdom Viridiplantae; phylum Streptophyta; class Sphagnopsida; order Sphagnales; family Sphagnaceae; genus Sphagnum; species Sphagnum tenellum. Next base: position 20,851,965 of record OY998144.1, read on the forward strand.
AGATGGCAACTTGTTGAACACTCTCCAAGCATCCTCCATGCTCCCACACTTTGCATACATGGGGAATTAGTAGGAATGTGCTCCTACATATTAATAGGTTTTTGGTTCACCCGACCTGGTGTGGCTGAGGCTTGTCAAAAGGCTTTTATAATCAATCATATAGGAGATTTTGGATTTCAGAGATACTAGGCATTTTAGGGTTCTATTGGATAACCGGTAGTTTCGAATTCGAAGCATTGTTCGAATGATTCAATGAATTGCTTGCTAATAACAAAGTTAGCTTATGGTTTGCTACTCCGTGTGCTCTTTTACTATTTTTAGGTCCAGTAGCTAAATCCGCGCTCAACCAAAGTATTCCCCACAAGGACATCTGACTGCAAACCACTTTCAATGATCTGCTCATGAGCACACCTGCCTTCTTCAAGTGCAACCATGCTGGCACACGCATTCAGCACCCCCACAAATGTAAAAGAGTTTGGTTGCACACCTTCCTGTTGCATTTCCCAAAATAATTCCAGTGCCTTCTGCCCTTGCCCACATTTTACATGTCCAAATATCATAGCAGTCCAACTGATCACATGCCGAGATGGCATCTTGTTGAACATTCTCCAAGCATCCTCCATGCTCCCACACTTTGCATACATGTCAACCAAGGTACTCCCCACAAAGACATCTGAGTCCAAACCACTTTGGATGATCTGCTGATGAACACACCTGCCCTCTTCAATTGCAACTACACTGGCACATGCTTTCAGCACCCTCACAAATGTAACCGAGCTTGGTCACACACCCTCTTGTTGCATTTGTTGAAATAGTTCCAGCACCTTCTGCTCTTGGCCACGTTTCACATGTCCCAAATACGATGGCATTCCAAGTGACCACATCTCAAGATGTTGAATACTTTCCAAGCCTCTTCAATGCTCCAATGTTTTGCATACATGTCAACCAAGCTACTCCCCACAAAAACATCAGACTCAGAACCACTTCAAATGAGCTGTTTATGAACAAGCCTGCCATTTTCCAGTATACCTAAACCAGCACATGCCTTATCACTTGAACAAAAGTCAATTTGTCAAGACTCATTCCTTCTCTTTGTATTTGTTGGAAAAGCTGCATAGCCTTGTCTGGCTGCCCATCCTTCACATATTTTGTAAGCTTCTGATTCCATCCAAAAATCCTCGATACACTGTGCCTTGTGCCATTGCAGCCATCTCTGCTGCCACCCATGGCAGTTTCTTCAGTCCCCCAAGCCAAAGTGATTCTTGTGTCTTCTTATGTTTGAAATCTGGGTACCTTCCATTTGTCTAAAATGAGAAATCCCAATCAAGCTGATCAGTCATGTATTCTCCACAACCCAGGCATAAATGGCATCATAAGAACAAAGTAAGCCACACTGACCTGCACTGACCTTCTTCATCAGCATGTTGCATTTATCTACCTTCTCCAGCCTACTACTATTATCCCACTAGTGCAAAGGACCTGAGAAAAAATTCTGCCAAGTTTAGACCAAGGCAGAATAGTAACCAAGAGAGCAGTGACAAGATTGACAGCTATGGCTATATTGACATGTGAACTCTGACAGGATTGATGTTCAGTTACCTTCTCTGCTCTGTGATCCCACCATTGTAAAGGATCAGAAAAGAAATTCTGCCACAGTTTCTCTCTCTGACCTGCAGGGACTGCAGAAAAACTTCCTTTCAAATCATGTAGTTTGGATCACATAGAAGCCATGATGAGGTGCTGCGTCTTGCATAGAATGTGCACAATCTGTCGATTTGCCTCGGAAGATATCAAGTCAACATTTTTCGGCGAACAAACCATGAGATGGAGGCAGTAGACAAACACCGAGGGAGGAACAAGATAAGAAAGCTTACAATTTCGATGATCGCTGAGTGCCGCCACTGCTTGTATCCGGTGTACTCTGAGAAGATTTGCGGTGTTCTGCAAAAGTTGTTGATGGGTAAAGTGGAATTGCGGGTGCACACCACGTAGCAGCAAGCTCTTCCTGGTCGACCTCCCTCTTCTCCATGTGGTGGTGGAGCTGCTGCTGCTGCTGCTTTTGTGGTCTAGAAAAGAGTTAAATCTTGCGCATTGCAAGTGCTGCACTGATGACAAAGAAGACATTGCTGCTTTTCAAAAACAGTTGGCAATTGCTCTCTCTCGCTCCTCACAATCCAAGAGTATCCCAAGTAGACCCAATGAAATTCCCTCTCAAGCGTCAAACCCAAATGCAGTCTGACGACCACCATCTGCGCATTTGTTAGTGGAACAATTCCAGGTTGAACGTCATTAGTTCGCTTGCGATGGTCCTAAAACTCTCCAAAACCCCGGCACCCAAAAAGGATGGCTCGCACCACTAACCCTAAAAAGCTGAACACCAGTACATTTGATGCTCCTGTTTCTTCCCGTCCTCGTTACAAACTCATCGATAGTTCCGTTTATGTTTCTATTTCCAACCATTTGTGTTCTTTAATAAGGAAACGACACTAATGTTTGTCTTGTTATTGATATTTATGATTTGTTTTTGCACATGGTCCATTGAAAAAAAATGTAAAAGTACAAATTCAACCAATTTTTTGGGAGTAATTAATTAGGTGGAAAATGTAACATATACATGCATATAGTCCCAAACGTTACATTTTAAATAAATGGGTTTTTGTTATACATTAAAAGTGTGTTTGGTAATTTGAATGCAATATCGATTGGTTTGTGAAAATTTGACCAATATGCTTATGTTACACCAGATTTGCATTCATTTCCAAGGACATTTGCCCATATATGATGTAATTCAATTCAACTTATGTGGTGCTTTCACTAAATTGTAATTTTAATTGAAATTTATCTATGAAATCTAATAATTCTTGTTTTTTTAAATTGGTTGTTGTCTTTTAAAATGTCAACATTAAAATCTCTCATAATGATAATTGAATAATGTTTGAGAGAATGTTGAATTATAATTTGAAGATTGTATAGAAATGTAAGAAAACTAAACATGAATAAACTATATACACATAGATAACATGTATTTTTTTCATGTATTAATATTAAAAGTTGCATCACAAACTTAATGGGTCATGATTTGACAATAATAGTTGTGCGAAATGTGTTTTTCATAGGTTTTTATGGAATAAACACAAATGTCATTCATCTACTTGTGTTGTTTGAACATAGATATCATGCACATTGTTTAAACATGAATGTCATATGCTTGTTTATATTGTTTAAGCATGGATGTTGTATTGTTTACACATGAAGATTTTACACACAACTTTTGTGTTTAAATAATGCATGACATTTGCGTTTAACTAATATAAACCCACTAGTTATTATATTGAAAGTGCGTGTATGTCATACATCATCATTAACCCATGACCATTATGGATTGAAATATGTGAATGTTTTGATGAATTTATAAATTTTTGCACATCTAATGATGCATGGTGTATTTTTGTTTTATACAACATAAAATTTGAGACATTTGAGGTTATGATCATAATTAATGTTATTGTAATGTTGGCATAAATAAGTTGTATTCAAGGCTTGTATAATTACATGAGAATTATGTAAATTGAAAAATTGAAAAATTAATGGTATTCAAGTTGCAATTGTTTTCATTTTATTCATTTTTATACATACTTTTGGATCCACATATAAATTTTCATGTTGGAGAGGAACCAACAAAAATAATTTTTCTTTTGTTTAGATTTGTAATAATGATGTATATGTTAACCCATTTTTAAAACATTGATGGGATTAAAAACCAATCCATCACATGATAAAATGATTTTTGTTGCTACAAATTGAATTGGAAATTGAATATTTGTTATGATAAATGATCAGGATTTAACAACTTTTATATCTTTGATGATAGATTCGATTGGTGTCCATTTTGATTCAATGTTGTTGTTGTAATATTGATTATATTTTTTTCTTGTTAATGTTTCAATTAAAAATTTATGAGGCATTATCGAGATAGTGGTTTTTTCACAATATGTTGTTGATGTTTTAAAAATGCCAACAACTCTAATCACAAGACCATCAAATGTTGCATAATTATCATCACATGATTCAACCAACATATATATATTTATATAAATTGTAAAATGCAAACCTATAGTTTTATTTAATCATTTGAAAGTTTGTAAGATGGTGGGCTCGATTGATGGTTGATGTCCATTGTTTTGAAAATAAATGTGGGACCTAACGTGTTGGTGAACACATTTTCATTGTGTTTTTGCACAAGTTTATTTATATAAAATAAATATAGAATAGTAAAATTGTTAGGTAGTTGTTGATTATAAGTTAAATATCCTTTGTATTTTCTATTGCAATACAATTTTTGTATAAAGACCATATCAAACTATCACATAACTTTATTTAATTCATAACATTAGACATATGTTTGCTTTGAACATTATCTTTGATATTTTGAAAGATTAAACTATCTTTCACAAGGGGTGTGTGATACAAATAATTTGTCATGATAATATCAACACCACCAAAAACTTTATTTTGATTGTGTTTTATGGACCTTAGCTTATTGTTCATAACATCAAACATTCCATCACCAACAAGTGATATTTCATCTATCACAATAAGTTGTAATTGTTCATATCGACATGTAAAACTATTTAATGAATTTGATGATAAGTTTGGTACACTAAATAAAGATTGTTAGACATCTATGTTCAATGTTAAATGTGTTGTTAAACCATCAATATTGAAAGCAACTTTACTTATTGATACCATAAGTAAAGCCTTGGTTTTTGTTAAGTCAAAAGACATGTTTCTATTGTATAATTATAATAATCCTTGAATTATGAGTTTTAATGTAAATTTTTTGTTAATTCCAACAACTTTTGTCAAAAATAAACATATCAATGTATCAACGTACAATTATTTTCTATGCATAACATCATCAATATTAATATTTATTCTTCATTTAATTATTTAAGTAAACTATGATTTTTAAATTTTTTCCATCATCATGGAATATGTCGAATTTATCAAATTTTCATCTTTTAAAAATTGTGATTTTTGGTTTGATCCATTATGTGATTGAATGACAAAATCAAATTGTAAATTATCATGTTCAATATTGTGTTTGTTACAAAAATTGTAAGACATGGATCAATTACTTCATTATCTAATGGTTTTGATTTTGAATCTATTGAATCATCCATTTTTTTAATATTTGTATATGGCATTTGGTAGTTGAAAATAAATTTAATCTTAGAAATTTCATCATGTTGTTGACATTATGCATCATGGCAAATTATATTAGTTCCTTGAGTTGCAAGTGTTCTGATTGAAAAATGGTGAATACAATAGAACTTGTTATCTTCACTAGTTTCAATATTTTTATATTTATTATAATTTACAAACCTAATAATTTTGGGTTTGCGATGCTTTGAAGTCTTATTTTTTTATGTTATAAAACAAACAAAACTTTGTTAATGACGATGGTTCATATTGATTATGGCAATAGATATATTTATTTATGATCAATGAAGACTTTATATTAGTTGAATTTAGTTCCAATTCATGTGACTTGTGATTTTGACACAAAAACATGTTCTTCAAAAGGAAAAATATTTATGAATTGAAATATTTGAAATGATTGATATATAATTATAGAAAAAACGTAAGGTAAGCAATAAGTTGAGCAACCATTTGTTGGGCATTAAGAATAACATTACTTGACTTTTGAATTATTATATTTACAAATGATAGAATGTAGTTTTCATGTTATTGATTAATTTGTTTTTGTCATATATGATGTGCAATATGTTGCAACTACATATGGGTCCACGATAAATTGAAAGATGTATTTGTAAATCACAAATGAATAGAACATATACTAAATGCATTAATTTTTATGTTTTTTGGAGTTTGTTTTAAAAAAATGTATGACTTTGTTAATTTACTTTTCAAACTTAATATGTATGTACTTTCATCAAGATTTAAAGAATTTAGATATTTAAAGATTGACATATCATCATTCTCTTTTAAATCTTTCAAAGATTGAAATATTTTGTTTACATGTGTATGGAAGTATTGTTGTGAAAATGGTTGATTCCCATTTATTTGAAGAGGTTCTAAATTTTTTGTTTCAAGCATAGGAAGTAATGGATAATGAAATTTACAAACAACATGGTTTTTTTTCTTACATGTATGTGTGTTGATGTTGTTATGCATTTTGCAATTAATGATACATCATAAGAGATATACGTGTCTACAAACCATTCAATTTCTTCATTTGTGTGCACTCCATACATAGGTGCATATTTTATCCATACAAATTCACGATCATGTTTGTTCCCATGATTTTGGAATTCAATGACAAATAATAATAATAATAATAATTACCCAAGAAAAAAATGATATTTTGTGATAAATTTGTAGAAATAAAATGAAATTTTTATGATTAAAATATTTGACGCACTCCTAAGTCCCAAGTTAGGCTCAAGATGGGCCTTGGTTTTTAAAATAGCAGAATTGTGGGGACTTGAGGGCACGCTCCCAGCTTTCAGCACTAAAAGGGGTAGAAGGGCGTGCTGAGGCTCCGGGATGGGACTAGGAAGAGGGACAAGCTTTAGTTACTTACTTGAACCTGCATCAAGTCAACTAGCAAATTGGTTGGTTTGCATTCTGGAGCACCCTTGGTGCTAAGACAAGCCATAGGCAACTCTAGATTCACAAAACTCACAAGACTCACCACGGCCCGGACTCGGGGGAAGCCACCACCTTCCCCATATAGTATTCTCTGTGTTACTCCGCGGCACCCACATCCAAATGGTTTTTTTTGTCCTGGGACTCCCAAGGATGAGTCCCAAAACTGTCCCGATTTGGATTCTTAAGATTTTGTGAGTTCATAACTCTTTGCTCAGACCTCTGATTGGGATGAGGTCTAAAGCAAACATGTAGCTCTCCTGAAGAGCTTTTCAACGGTGTGTTGCACTCCACCTGCACACACCGGGGTCAGGTCGATTCCCGATTTTAGTTGGTTGGGAGTCAAACTACCAATTTGATTCCCGACCCTTCTTTTTTCCATAACTTGTGCTGCAGATGTTCAAATGGCTCATGTGAGGCCATTTTTGACATCTACACTTCAATAGATTTCCAATGACATAAAGAACGCCTCAAGGCGAGGTGTTTTGACCCCTGCAATTGAACTTTGAAATTTCAGGAGTCCCAGAGGACTCCCAAGTCTCCATTTTGGGAATGTTAATGTCATCCTTACACTCTTCCAAAAGTGGGGTTGCAACAATATCTTACTCATGTGACAAGGTCAATTTGTATCAATTCTATTATATTAATATATTAGAAGTTTTTTATTTTATTTGGGAAATTTAATGTTGAAACATGTAATGTGTGTAAAACTTCAATTGAAAGGATCCCATAGGGCAAAAAGTGGTAAAATAGAGAATTAAATTTCCTTGGTAATCTACTTGATAAGCATGAAGAAAATAACAACAAAATCCATCATAAACCATTTGTATGGGGAATATTTTTACTTGAATGATCAAAGACATGATAGTTCTTCATATTGTGCATTAATTTTCAAATTCCACATTTTAGAAATAGGTTGAAAATACATTTAAAGAAATACAAGTAGATTTTGCAATCTATTTTTCATCTACTTTTTACATTATGGACTTTTGTAAAATATGTGGTAAGTAAGTTTTAGCAGATAAAAAATAAAATAATTTTTATGGGGACCTTAAAAATATGATTATCTTTATATTCTTACCTAATATCAATATGTGTCATATGATAACACATTGGCCTCCATTGTATGCCTTAAGAAGTTGTTCATATTTTATTTTGAAATTGTTACCAAGAACAAAATGTTTTTGGTCAAATTCACCTTCTCCATTTGTAATCAATAATTGTTTTTCACCTTTGGGTGAAAGCATGATAAATTAGACCAAAAAATACATTTGCCCAAAATCTCATTTTAAAATATGATAGTTTTTTACAAAAATATAAGAAAGTAGATTGAAAAGTTTTTTATCTTTCATTTTGAAAACATCTATGCCTACATTGGGTTTATGATAAGTTGAGTATAAAATTTGAAGAACTTTAGTATAATAAAAAGAAATAAAAAGTAGGTTTGAAATTGATCAGTAAATATATATTTTTCAAACCTATTTTTACCCTACAAGCTAGATATATTTTATTAGAATGTGAAAAATATGAAAAACCACAAGTACATTTTAGGGCCCCATTAATTCAAAATTCAAAAAAATGTAATGTTTCATTTACTTATAATCTACATAAAGGCTATAAAGTAGATCGTGACCTTTGCTTGAATTCCCATGAATCTATTTAAACCTATTTTAAACATGTATTTTTTATTTAAAGTTTTTAACAAAGTTGAAAAAAAAATCATATTTATCTTTGAATTAAATACTATTTTTAAATTCAATATATCAAAACATACTTCCTAACTACTTTTCATTTATGTTGCAGGAACATTTGCATTTTAGTTTACCATTCTTTCACTCCATTGTTATCCCTTACTCCCTTTACACCAATGATGATGACAATAATGGGTAATAGACCTCCAACTTTAAATAAAACTTTTAAATTGTTCAGTGGAATCCATTTGGAAAAACATGGGAATTAACTTGAGTTGGAATGCATGAATTGATGACACCATAGTTGTTGAGTCAATTGTAATGACAACATGTGTGTCACATTTTTCAAAACTCATTTTCGACTTTCATTCACTGCCAAAATTTTCCACCTTCACAAACATTCTTTTATGCAAATGTTGTTTATGTATTTCTATATCAAATGATTTCACCTTCAAAGTGATTATGGTTAGACCTACCCTATTCAACAAATCACAATGCAAATATGCATAGCTAGGATCTTCCATGTTCTTATGTGTAATTCGATCAACACAACAATTAATCTAACTTCTTTCATTAGAACAACAAGCATTGTGCAATAAAAAAGAGTATAACTTACCTAAATGAATTTGACAACAAACAAATGAAATAGCACTTGGCAAAGCTAATAGTTGCAAAAACATACACTTGTAGAAACACACATTTGCAAAAGAAGCAAAAAAAAACAATCAACAAATTGTGGAAGCTTAAACCAAACACACTATTCCTATTACGAAAAAAGAAAAACAATAAACATATTATGTTGTAAAAACTTTTTTTAAATTTTCTATTGAGTTTTAATAATTTTGACTATGGTAGATTTCAATTTAACAATAAAAGATGATATCCATGATTTGGTAACTAAATTATGGTCTAATAATCAACAAGACATCAATACCCTTGACATCTTATGAATTTTAATTATGCACCTCATTCTTACATTTGAGCCTTGAAATTCTTTTCCATTATTTAATCATTATTTTCATTTTCACTCATATATATATATATATATATATATATATAAACATCAACTTTTTTTATCATGTACATAAAAAAATAAATCACACTAAAAAACGTCGAAATTGAAAAATTTCCCCCTTTTTTGGTTAGATGTATTAAATGTTTAGTTTTAAAAAATATATTGTTTATTTGTTTTGTTAACTTTTCAAGATTAAATTTTTTTTGATGAAGATTTTCCATGCCAAAAAATGATATTGATTTGTGTAAAATATTTTTTGAGAATAAATCTTCATTAAGTCAGCATATTATGAAAGAAAAAAGGAAAAAATATATATACCCACCCCTTTTCTCCAACTACCCCGTTCCACACCACCAAAAAAAACAATTTCTTGGAAAACAAAGAAAAACTCAACCTTGTTACCTTAAGAAACATTCAAACTTCTCCTTCTTGTGCCACCCAAAAACCAACCCCTTGAAATTGTCCCCATCCCCAAAACAAATTCACCTCTCCCAATCCCACCTGAAAAACTCCTTTGAAAGGGGGTGGAATTATTCCATCCTCCCCTCCTCACCCAAAATGAGCGCTTTTGAAAAAGAAATTTTAAACTGGTCATGCCCTTTTCTTAAAGCTCCATTTACAACTTATAATTTTTTCAATCTACTTGAGTTATCCACTCCTTATACCCATCGAAACTTTAGAATAACAAAAAAACAAACCTGTGAGGAAAAAATAAAAAATAAAAAATAAAAAATCTTAATCCTTTTACTCTTCCTAAATTTCCACCTATAAACCTCATTGTACTCCCATCCAACTTTTATATAAAATTACACACAAATCTATAACCATATCTATTTAATACCAGCTCAGAAGGTATTCCCGCAATGCCTCTGTAAGATAGAACCAATAAAGGGTTTATAAGCAATGGGTAGGACAATAATGAGTGATATTACATTTACCATGGTCTGCCATTCTCAAAAGCCCTTCTACCACTGAATTGCCCTAGCATTTTGGACTCGATAGAAATTGAGCATTCAAAATGATAGTATGAAGAATAATAAAATTAATTTAGATTCTATTAGAAATATTATAAAACAAAGTCATCCAAGAGTTTGTAAAAGAGATGATAATCCTCTTCCAACTAATATCCTTATTATATAGGTTCATATTCTACTAAAATAATTACAACTAATTACCGAATAGTTAACCAGTACAAACATTGATTCATGCTAGTGATCAATATAATCAATTAATGTAGATCCTTGTTTACCCAGGCCCATAGAAAGGAAATTTCTCCTTTTTTTATTACCTTCCCAAAAGAAGGAAACTTACTTAAGACAACAACATCAGGAGGAACCGACAGCTTTGTGGCGTGCCTGTTCATCCATCCCAAACGGCTAAGTAATAAGCGATTTTGGCCAATTCACAAAAATCTCATTCGGCTAACGAAAATTTCATCCATTCTCACCATGAGAACCACAGAATACCGCGTAGATCTCGCTTGTTCCGCGTTCCCGAAGCTAGCCCGAAACTCGAAGCAAATCCGAGGCAAGAGCCGCGGACTTAAAAACGCCTGTCGTGCAGAGGAGAATAGTGGGTTCTCGACCATTCGCGTCCCTTCGTTCTTGTCCTTTCGCTCCTTCGCTCTGCAAAGCTTCCGTCGTCGCATCGCACTGTGAAAAAACTTGCTGTTCCGTCTCGAGCTCTCAGCTCTCGCTTGCAATCTTTTCTCTCTTTTTCGCACTCTTTCTTACAGGCGTGCAGGATGTCTGAGTGGGGATATCGCCGCGATGACCAAGACAGCTACGAGACGGCGGCTGCCGAGACGTACGGCGACTCCGGTTATGGTGATGACGTCGACGGTGGCCGCAGGCAGCAATCGTCTTACGACGGAGATGAAGCTGGGGGTTATGAGAAGCCGAGCTATGGTGATTCTTACGACTCTGGTTACGGCGGTGGGAAGACGAACTCGTACGGTGCAGAGGACGGTGTAGGAGGAGATTTCGGGTACAGTCCAGATGCAGATCAGACCACGGACGAAAGCGATGCTCAGGAGAGGCTTGATGCTATTGAGCAGTCGAGAGATGAAGAGACGACGTACGAGCGGACGGAGGTCGGCGGTCTCCTTACTGCTGCTGCCGCAGGCGGCTACGCATTGGTGAGCTTGCTGTCCGGCTTGTGATTTTTCGTCCTGGTCCATTCTGTTCAAGAACCTGTCCCTATATATTCGAGGCCTATTGACTCCTGCTGTTCCCATTGAACATGGCCAGACGTTAAAGATCGGTATGAATGTGACACAGATTATGTCTAGAGTTTCCGATAGCAATGCTGTACATTACCACTGGACTTTGAACATCGTGTGTAAAGTCTTGTAGCGCATGCTAAGGTAAGGATATAGATTTTATGATAAATGTGAATGGATTAATGCTCTGACGAGGAGATTATTCTGCTTTGGATGTGACAGTATGAGCGTCATGAGATGGAGGAAGACCCTGAGAACGCTGCTAGGCACAAGCTGGAGATGGAAGTCGCGGCTGGTGTCGCTGTCACAGGAGCAGGAGTGGGACTTTATGGACACCACGAGAAAGAGGAGGCGGAAGAAGATCGGGAGGAGCTTGAGGAAGGCCCAGAAAAGAAGCACGGCTGGTTCGGTGGCGATGAGGAGGAGACTACCAACGAGTACTCGGAGGACCAGCCTGAGAAGAAGAGTAGCTGGTTTTAATCTAATCAACTAAGGTACTCATAATGGCCGATCAAGCTCTTGTGAGACGAGATCAGCGTAGTGTAAAATCATATGTGTGAAGTTATTCGTCTTGAGATGCTCACCTCAAAGTATTCGCGGAAGTGGCTCGACGCAGCTTCCGGAGATCTTGTGCACTCTCTCATGTAATGTTTGTATGTGAAGTGAAAGCACTATTATTATGCAAAGATTAATCGCAACCCTGAGCTACTCTGCTGCACATTTGTGCTCATTCTCAGCTTCTTGTTCTTGTTCTTCTGCAGCCGTTAAGTCTGTTAAGGATTTGTCCACTGTCCTGGAAGGTCTGATGATGATCCCATAATGTGTCAACAAACTCAGATGTGCCTTTCCCAAGTTTCCCTTCTCTTTGGTTTTCCCTGCTGTGTTTTCTGGAGGAGGTTAGATCTGGAGAAAAGTGTACCTTGTGCTTCTTCTCCTTCTTTTTCACTCCTTGAGGCTTCTTCTGTCTACTATCCTAATCCATTTTTAATTCATCCTAAGCTTAACCCAGCTCAATTACTGAAAGATCAACTTTTGTCTAATCTCTAATTCCAGCTCTAATTTGACACCATTTTTTTTCCCCTTTCATTCTTCTCCCCCCCCCTCCCCAAAGTCTTTTAATGGAGCATCATTAGAAGATTTTAAAAAAAATTTAATGGCCACTTTTATACTCATAAGCTCTTTATTTGTATTTTCTGGGTTTGATGAGTCTGCTGCAAAAATGAGATATGAGATCTGGCCATTTTTTTTACAAAAATTCTCGTTTGCTTCAATCTGGATTCTGATCTGGTTCAAGCTCTAATTTGCATTTTTTGAAAGCAAAGAAAAACATCAAAACCCAAACACGGGTAGTCTTAACTTTTATGTTTTGAGTCTCCCTCCCCCTCCCCCCCTTCCCCACTTTGGCTACTACATCACAAAATTGGCCCAAAACCACTAGACGTTGAAGTTGAAGTTATGCTACATCAAAAAAAATCCTTAAAAAAAAAGCCCACTTATCCAATCTCGATCGAGCTTTGCACTTTAACTAAGAAAAGAAGGTAATTTTGTGTGCTTGAATTTAATCTCGATCTATGTCTAATTAGCATTCGATTTTTAGAAGCTAATTGGGCACAACAAAACGTCATAACAAAGAGAGGAGGAAAGCAAATGGGTAGTAGGTAAGAGGTATGATTCATGCATGAACAATGAACTTTGAAGACTGAGTCTGCAGTCCATAATTAGCAGCAAGCTTGTCGCAAGTGCAAAGTACAGAGTGTGGTACTGAAGTACACATCTTTTGGTACACACAGAAAGCATATGCCCAATCGCATTTTCCACCATTGAAAGTTCTGAGAAACTGTTGGCTTGTTGTAAATAGGCTAAGAAGCAGTGGTAGGCCCTAATGTCACTGAAATAGTGTGATGTTTTTAAACGCAATTTTGACAGTTTCTTTTTTCTTTCAGGGATACGACATTTGTCCTCTCTCACTTGTGTACACCCAAAGATAAGGTTGATTGCGTCTTGAAGATGGGTAAGCTACATTAAACTAGGGAAGGTGGATATTGTCTTCTGCAATAGGTAAGAGTCAGTTGATCAATAGTTAGGTTGTTCTTTGCACAGAGTTTATAGCCCAGGCCAAAAATTGTGATGAATTCTTTTTGGGAAGAGAAATTTTGTGCAGCCAATGGGAAGCTTTGGCCCTTAAGTTTTTGGTGGGGTAGGGGATAAGGATTTTTTTTTTTCATTTTTCCCTGGTCCCAATGTGTTCTCATCTCTGTTCCTTTTAAGTTCCCAATGGGTTCTCATCAGGTTCCCAGTATGTTCCTCAAGTTCCCAATGTGTTCCTGAACATGTTCTCCATAGTGCCTCACTTTTATCCCATATGCTTTGGCAAATGTTGTCCTCCTTTCACCTATATGAATGGGCCAAAGGGGTCAGACCCTAGATAATGCCTACTATAGCTGCCCGCATTGTGTTTCCAAAAAGCTAGTTTTCGTTTTTTCCTCTGATACCCAGCACATATCACAAGATTTTCTTAACAAAAGAACAGGGCAACTTTGATCAGTGTTTGGTGGGTCTTTGCTTTCTCAAGGAACCACCGGTTCAGGGTAGTTGGCTTTTCAGATTTTACATAACCGGTTGGTTTTCGCTCATACCAGAAAAAAAGATTTCAGAAAAAAGATTGGTTTTGGTTTCTTAAAAATTAAAGATTTGTAAAAATCGATCAGTTTAGAAGATTGGAAGGGCAATTTTCTTGACTGATTTTTAAAGAAAAAGCTTATTGGTTAGAATAAAGGGTTCTCAAGCAAAGCCCTTGACTGACTACATCTATCTCATTTTTAAATTCATGGGGTGATTTTTTAATCTTGGTTTTTCAATAAACCTATTGACTATAGTCCCAGTTTAGGCAAAGCAGCTAATTCATTTAATTGTTTCGGTTATAATTACATATATTAAAGGATGTTGTGGACGAAATGAAGCTTTCCATCCATCCGTCTCATCATCCATCCATGGATAGCAGCACATAGGGAAGAAAACCCTGACAAAAATAAATTATCCCCCCTTCTGCGCATGTGTCACTGTTTAGAAAAGGCATGCTCGGCCCCAAGGGGGTCTGATATCAATATTAGACCAAAAGGGCCAAATACACTTTGACGTGCACCTAGAAAACCTGAAAATTGTCATTATTAAAAGCGCTGGCAAAAATAGCCATTGCAGTTGCCATCCTAGCACCAATAGCAAGGGCAATTTTCCACAACACCCATGGGTCCTTTTTTTTTCAAAAGAAAAAAATTCACCTCCAGGACCACCCTTTGTTTGACCTCCCATATGAAGAATTTTTTTTTTAAAGCTTTAAAAAAAAGGTCCCATAGGTGTTGGTTGTGGAGGTTGCCTTGGCTATGGGGGCAAGTGGCAGTAGTTGCCATGGCTATTGTGGCTAGGGCATTTAATAGTGGTGACCCAAACTATGTTTACCCTTCATGTAAAGTAAATGCTTGAGAGCATGCCCAAGGGTAACCACCTAGAAGTATTTAGCACATCCAATGTGCATTGTATGATTTCTCCCCCCTTCCCACCAATGAACTTCGAAAATTGCACTTTGCAAAGTCATTAATGGCGCACTCACACTTGATGATAAGTTAGTGTTAAATGAAAATCAAGGTGGAATCCTAGGTGGCACCCAATGTCAAATGGGTGATAGCATAATGCTAAGTGAATGTTAGTTTAACCTAAAATTTTCATGGTAAATAAGTTTAGTCCTAAATGACTAGCATGATGTTAGGGGATTCAACACTAAAGTCCCTAACACCATGTGTGAATGCACCTTGACTACCCTACCTATTTAAACAATGAAACTATGGTACAACTTTTTTTGAAGATTCTTATTGGGCGTTTGAGTTTTTGATTTTGAAAATTTTGGCATGTAAAGGTCAAATTCAATAACAATATTAATGTTTTCATCAGTTTGCAGTTGTAATTTTGTAATATGTACTGTCAAATACACACACATGTGCATTACGCATAGGGTTACTAACTATAGTCCCAATTTTCAAGCAAAGCAGCTAATTCATTTAATTATTTCAATTATCATATAGGTTAAATTCAGTTACTTCAGTTGTGAGTCTTTGTTTTTAATATGATTTTTTTTAAATGTGCACTTGCACTACATAGGTCTTTAAAATCAGCCCAAGTTTGTAGTTTTGTAAAAATAAAAGGAACAACACAATGTTGTCAATTCTAGCTTTAAAGGAGGCATTGAAACGACGTAATTCTCAAAAATCAGTCACGGACAACAAATAACAAGAATAGTTCATATTCATTTTCATTCAACCAAGGCACTTATTCTAAAAATCCAAAATCCAAAATCGATGTGAAGAAAAGCTTCAATGATTTACATCAAAATTAAGATATGAACAACATAAATAAGCTTCAACTTCATGCCCATATTGATGGAATGATGAACAAGGAACATCAAAATTCAAACAAAGAACATGAAAAAAGGAAACCAAAAATCACAAAGATCCGAAAATTCTTCATGTTCAACCTCATCTTCAAAATCAAATGTGCATGTGGTTAAAAACAATTCAGCCAATGTAATATACACATGTTCTACCAAGGTATTGTCCACCAATGCATGAAATTGTTTTTTGGTGAAATTTTTTTTAGTATTTACATGGGAAACTCACCTTTCACTAGAGTTGGAAAGTTAATATATGGAACCAAATTATAGGTTCAACAATCCTTGGTGACAAAAAACCCTTGATTATAAACAATATGATGTTTTCCAAAAGCCCTTTTTGTATCTCATGGTCTTTTGGGAATGAAGAGGAAAAATATTTAAAGATGGCATTTTGGGTAACATCCTACCATTTAATAGTTGGTTCTTGATTAAGAAGATTTTGGGGATAAACATGTACCTCGTTTACATACTTTTAAGATAAAACAACATGATTTTGTTCCATATGTTTTTTCATGGCTAATATTCCATTAGTCTTGTGGTAAACAATGATGTTTTTTGCGGCATCTTGTGTGCAAGACTAGAATCTCAAGGCCAATCATTTCATTTGACAAACAATACAAGGTTGGTTATTGTTTACTTAAAAAAAGGCCCAAATGTGATAAGCCTTCCGGTGAAGCTTCCAAAGGCTTGCTTCCTTGTTCAAGTTTTCCAAAAAGTACATCTTTTACACTATAAGGTCATTAATGACAATGATAGATAGGGCCTTATGCCTCTTGCTTTAGTCTGTTCACAATGTTATTATTACACCTTACTAAAATGTTTAACACTAGTTGCATAACAACCATTAAGTTTGGCTTCCATATTAATGAAAGTGTTTGAAATTAAAGACTCCATGATAGTTGTAACAAAGCAATGAAAGGGGGGCCGGCGGGGGGGGGGGGGGGGGGGGTTTGAGTTATGAGAATGCGTTATGAGTAGCATGATGATTTGAAAAGGTGGACAAACAACAAATACACATGGGTGGTGCAAAGCACTTGAAGTTGCATATCACACCTTGAGCTTGTTGATAGAGCTTTAGAAGAAGAAAAACATGCACCAAACAAATAAAAAACAAGGAAACAATCTAGAGAAAAAACACACAACATGATTGAAGGTTCTTTGTTTTCTCACCTTGATTTAATGCATCTAATATTGCACCCAAATTATCATCCTTGAATAAATTGTAAATAGATGAATAAATCCATAAGGAAGAGGAACAACTCTTACTCATTTTGACATTGGATTCAAAGAGTTCAAGAAAAATTACAGTGTTCAATGTTGAATGCTCAATGATCCCACTTTCTCCATCACAAGAAATAAAAAACCAAAAACCAAAAATTCAAAAAACTTAAACAAAAACACAAAACCAAATTAGGCACCTTTGACAAAACCTAAAAAAAAACCAAGAAATTTTCATGCTTTGCAAAAGACACAATCCATTGAAAGAACCTTTCAAAAAGTACAAACAATTTTCATATTTTATCGTATTTCTTTGAAAAATTTTGGAAAAAATGCAAATAGTTTTCAAATTTGCAAAGTTGAGTTTCTTTGGAAAAACCACTAAAAATTTCAAGGTAATTTTCAAACTTGTTGCATGTTGAATTTTTTATAGAAAACCTTAGGTATTTTGGAATGCTTCAACAAAGTCAAGGTTAGATTTTAGAAAAATGAAGTTTATAGTTTAAAATGAAGCTGGGTGTGGGGTTTTTTAAAAATGTCATGTTGGAAGCAAGGATTGGGGTTTAACAAAATGGGAATCATTGGATATATGCCTATATATTAAGTTTTAAAACCTACAAATAGTAATGCCAAATTAAAAAACCTCCCAACATTGGTTTCTATGTTATGTAAAGCCTTTAGGGATGGGCATTATGGTATTAGGTCAACATTCAACCATACGTGAAGCTTCCACCTCATACGACTCAAAAAAAAATATAGATTTTTTCTCTTTTGCATCCATTTTTAGATAATCAAATTTCCACGTGCACCTTTGCCTTGAAAAACCTTTATTACTTCTAAATTTGCCCCCTTGGGTTTTACCTTACACTTATTACCTACATCCTTTTTATTATAATTTTCATAAGGCCATTTCAAATATGCAATACCCACATATAGGTTTTGTAATAGATGTTGGTTTTTTTTACAACCATTACAATACCCACATATAGGTCTTGTGATCCATGGATTATAACTCAACAAATAGTTAAGCTTTAGTTCCTTAAATTTCTTTAGTATTAATGATTTGAATGCTTATAAACCTTCAAGTAGTGATTATTAATAGTTGAATTAGCTTTTGTGATATTTCTAGGCATAGAGTACTTCTTTATTTCAGTCAATGTAACGCTTAATTAGTGTAGGACCTAGTAAATTTTTAAAAGTGCATTGTCCTTTTTTATGTTATGGAGAAGGGAAAGGGGATGTGAAATTAGATGGGATTTACTAATATATTGGGAATCCAAGCCCATAATTAACAATAACATTTCACCATGACAATGTTAAGTTAGTCTGTAGAATGATCTTCAAGCACTAATGATGTACTTGTAAGATTTTAGGATGTAGTCCTATTACATCTTTATTTAGTTCTCACACTATTAGATTCTTAAATAGAAAAAATCAAGCCTAAGTACTAACATTTCCGCTTGAGTAGTCTGAAGTGAATTACAATTGAATAACTGACTTAAAGGATAGATCACAGTTGTAAAAAATCTAGGATGCGACGAATGGTGCGAACAAGGTACTCGGCTCGATGCTCCAGGGGAAGTGGGTTGATCGGAGCTCGTAGCCAACGATAATGGCCATCACCAAGAATCCACGTTCGACAATGGAGACAGACATCATCATCTTCGCACTGGCATTCTTCAAACCTTTCTGGCGCGGCTCCATGAGCAGGAACAAACCCTAAATAAATTGCTAAAGCATGTGGGTTAGGAGACAATTGACGATCCCATACCGAACGATCTACTCGAGTGCGCACCACTCCCCTGGGCGGTTCTTCTTCGCGCGGCCGTTGAGAACCATTCAAGTCGAACGGTGCTTCTTCAAGCTCTTCTTGTTGTATAAGTGCGACTGGAGGATTTGAAGGCGTAGCGTCATCATCTGCCATGACTAGTTCGCACCTACATCAACAAAAACCAAGAAGGTAGTACAAACAAGGTGGTACTTGCATTTAGAAGGGGTCGAGGCCTCTTATTTAACAAATTAGGGTAGGCGTAAGGTGTGGGAGTGACGACGGAACCTCATGAAAACTCGAACACCCTAGATCTAATGGATTCATCAAAACCTAAATTCAACGGTGGATCTAGAAGTATGTGGAAGTTATTTTTGTGATGCAAATTGTAATTCCAATTTACTATGTACTACATAGTTAATTAGTGCATAGTAAAGTAAATAGGTAGGGAATATCAAGGAGTAAATGGTACACGAAAATATTATTTCAACCATTGAATTAGTCAAGTAAGAACTCAAGGACTTTCCTTTGTTACTACCGATAAATTATCCTAGTAGTTAGTTACTTGAAGTAATTAGGATGAAGAAGTAGGGTGTGAGGGTCAACGAATAGAAAAAATAAGGATCAAGCTCAAGAGACTTCATCAAGATATCCAAGGTAAGGGGAAGGATGAATCCTCCAATCCTATTAGTCATGAGGATTGTCATCCTCTTTGATTGGAGGATGGAATAATTCTTGTGTTTCATTGGGCCCAAGGATTCTCATCCTAATTTCAATTGGATGACAATTCATTCTTAAATTCTCATTGGCCCTTGAAGGATGAGGAGGCCATTGATTGGTGCAAAAGGATTTTGAAACGATCTTACATGTGGGTTTTCCATTTAGGATTGATTATTCAACTAAGGTTATTTAAATCACTTATGCATTATTTCAAAATGAACTCACATGCAAATATTACATATAAGTTTTGGTTTTCATTGAAAGGCCACCCAAACTACATATTGATTACTTAGAAATGACTGGACATGTGGATATTGCATTTAGGGTTGGGTTTACATCTTAAGTTATTTAAATAACCTAAGGGTTATACCGAAATGAATTTGAATATGGGTATTGCATTTATGGTATATCTATTACCAATTGGTAATATTTCCAAGTTAAGTTTTTTCATTTTCTTTAAAAAAATATAAAAAGACATTGAATTCTTTTACATATATTTAAACCCTAAAACTTCCACCCAAAATGCATCTTACATTTATTTTAATTATTATAAAGTTGTAAAAAAAATGTTAATTAATTTATATGTCTTAAACTCTAAACCTAAACCATAAGCTCCTTTCGCTTGGTTTCTTTTATTCATGGACATGTGTTTTGAACATGTTAAATGCGTTCTTTTGCTTCCATTATTTTTTAGGTGAGAGGAAGATCCTTCTTAGCTCTTTTCATTTGGTTTCTCTTATTCATGGATGTGTGCTTTGCACATGTTAAATGGGCTTATTTGTTTTCATTGTCATTCAAGCAAGAAGAAGGTCCTGCTTGGCTATTCTCTTTAGGTTCCTCTTGTTCATGGATGTGTGTTTTGAACATGTCAAATGTGCTCCTAAATTTTGTGAAAACTTGTCTAACTCTAGGTGTTTTGTTAATGCAAGTGTTGATTTGACACGCTCCCAAGCTCCTTGATAGACTCAAATGTGAGTCTAAAATGAAAACAACAAAAAGGTAAAGAGTTAAGGCACGCTCCCTAGCTTGCAACACTTTGGGGGTAAAGGGGCATGCTGGAGCTCCGAGAAGGGACTAGGAAGAATGACAAGTAATCACTCACTCACACGAACCTACATAAAACCAAACAATAAGTTTATTAGTGCATAACTAGAGCAATCCTTCTACATGGAGCATTCGTCCTACATGGTGCATCACTAGTGGGTGCTAGTGCAATACTCTGGCACCGAAGGCAAGGCATGTGGCACCTAAGTCATGCTTCACAAACAAACAAGTGAAACCTTCACAATGTTGCCTAAGCAACAAAGCCAACAAGCAGCCCATCTCAACTAAGTCATTCCTTATAAACAAACAAGTAGAGCCTTCACAACACTGCCTAAGTGACAAAGACGATAAGCAACCCATCTCATCATGTTAAGGTTATGCATCTAATGGCATGTTTTTGTTGTACTTATTACCTTTTTGCCTTAACTAAGTACTAAGGCGCACTTGACACAAGGAGTTAAGGTAAAGGTTCAACTCAAGTCAAGCAATCCTATTGGTGCTAAAGTTGAAATTGGCCCCCAAAGGCTTTACACTAGGAGTCAAGGCTGAAATAGAAAAAAAAAATTTCAATATACCTCAAATTACTAATACATGTTGAACTGTATGGCCTTGTATTGGCCCCTAAGCTAAAAACAGATAGGTACCATTTAATTTGGGAAGCCAATTTGCAACAATCAGGGCCAATGTTCTAGCATTTATTAATGTCCTAATGTTAATGTTTTAATGTGGGGCCAAACAAGTTCCAAGTGTTTCTGATCTTGAGAACAGAAACTGGATATTCATCACTATCTTGTGACACTGTGTATGATGCAACTATCCCACTTTTTAATGACCAACCCTCTAACATCAATACCATAGTACATGGGCAGCTTCAACACATGTCTTTGAAATAATTAAATGAAATTTGAAGATTGCATATAAAAATGTAAAATGTTCTTTTAAATTCCAAAAGATTCTCTATTTTGCTTCACAAAACTTTGTTCTTTGAAAAAGAAAATTTCTCAAAAATTTCAAACATTTTCACAAATAATTTAATTAATGTCAAAGCTCCCAAGGTATTCATTATATGGTGTACATAAGTGTTGGGCACATATCCAAAAAAATCTAGATATCAAATTTGAATATCACATTCGATATCACTTTTGATATTTGTTGAATATCACAAATTATGATATTTGAGATGATATCTTAGTAGATCTCATAACTTTGAGATTCGGTTGTGCAATAAATGGAGTTCAATGTGAATATCACATAGATTGTATCTAAACAAGATATCAACTCCTTTCCTAGATTTCAATATCAAACCAATGACTATTATTTTTTAATTAATTAAACATTAGGTTTGGAAGAATAATGTTTGAAGGTTTGAAGTGATTATCATTCAAACTTTATGAATATTGTTGCTCTTCTATAAAAGGGTTCAAGTTCACAATTGGGCCCCATTTTTTTATTTTTTATTTTTTGTTATTTGTGTCATTGTTTGTTTTGTTGTTGTGTTTTGGGTCTATTTTTTCTTTGCGCTACTTCTTGCCTTTACACTGCTTCTTACTTTCATACTATTACTTTTTGCTTCCATGTTGTTTTTTCTTGTCTTTATGGTATTGTTTTTTGTCTTTGCATTATTTTTTCTTACCTTTGAACTATTGTTGCTTACCTTCATGTTGTTATTTCTTACTTTTCATTAATATTGTGTGCTTTTGTATTCAAGTTTAACACCTTCTTTCTTTTTTTTCCATTTTTAAAATTTGAAGCTTTTCTTGGTGACAATTCACAACACTTTTTTATGTGATAACTTTGTCATTTTCATTGTTCTATGTTTTCTTAATTAAGTTTGTATTATATATATATATATATATAATTTTATTTTTATTTTATTTTTTGTTATCTAATTTTATTTAATTCCATCTTTGATTTTTTTTAATGTTGGTTTGTGTAGGTTTTTCTACAAAACATTTATTACAATAGAATTTTTTTTTTACACATCTCTTTGTCTTGTGATAGAAAAGGAGATTGATTCTTGCTTGTAAATATTGTAAATGTTTATGTTAAGTTTTTTGGGGCATTCATACCAATAGGACATTTCATATTTCACCTTAAACCTTAGATCGGGACCTTTGTTTGTAAGTCATTTTGTTTGCTTGAATTTCTCTACCTTAGGCATGTTGAATAAATGGAAGGATTTGGTGGAATTGAAAGGACATTAATTTAATATGAATATTGTGAAAGATTTCGAAAATGAGGTTGAATGTGAAGATGAAGTAATGGAAGAAACTAAAAAGGACCCAAGTTTACAAACTAAAGAAAGTAAAATCATTTGATAAAAAAAATGAAAAAATAAAATTGTTACATTTTCACAGGAGAAAATGGACACCGCATATTAGGAACAATTTATGTTGGTCATTTTTCTATGTGAATGACAATGGAAAAGTGACACTTGATGCACCTCAAATCATGCATTGTATGTTGTGTTATTCTAATCTTGTGTTTTTTTTAAACCCAAAAACGAAATTAAAAAAGGGTATAATATTTTATTACAAGACAAGTGGAATTACTTATTTGAAAATAGATGTTGATGAAAACCATTCAGTATCAAATGGGTTCCTATCGAGTATCATGAAATTTGTTTTATAAAAGAAACATGTGGAAACTTTTATGGAAGATAAGTTCTTTGGGGTGAGTTTTACCAAAATCTAGTGCACCCTTGGTTCCACCTTAAGGACCCTTATTCCAATAAAGGAGGGAAGGGGGTTTACCCTAAGTTAAAATGCAGAGCCAAGGTGTGATGAGAAGCTACTAGTTTAGTTAAACACAATAACATTCTAAAGGTTTTATTTGTTGTTGATTAGGTGTGTTGCACGATTATAATGTTGTGAAGGTTCTTTTGGAAAAACTCCCAAACAATGTAAAATAGTGTTTACGTACACACTCTACTATGGAACAATTGGGATAGGTGGACCTTGATGGTATTTCTCACCCAATTTTGGGCTTTTGTTAGGTTGAGCAATGAAAAAAAATTCAAAATTTTCAACCAAAAGAATATTTTTTTGACAAAATGGATGACATTTGCAAGAATCCTAATCACTTCACTCAATACACTTTTGAGTGAGAAATAGTGCCGAAGGGAGAAGAGGGGATAAGTATTGTAATTACTAATGACTTAGGGCATCTTCATTATAGTGTTGTCTATACATTTATTATTTTCAAATATAGTGTTGAGTTTTTTTCCTCGTTCATTCATAAATCAAGTTGAGTAAACTAGCCGGTCCTAGTACATGTAAAAACATAGAGGAACTTTGTGATCTAAGCAGACCTAGTGTGCTTTAGATTGTTGGATTTGGACTAGATATGCAAAAGATATGGCCTCTCGAAGTTCTTGGTCTCATTGTCCATTGGCCAAAAACAAAAATCATCAAACATTTATTCTATTTATGTTCAAGCCTATCAACATAGGTCCTTGCATTGATGCATGTCACAAATCCACCCTATCATCAAACAATTTCATGTTCAAACTAATCATATTCATTGAAAAACTAGACACCTTTATTCAAGGATTAAGATCAAAACCCTAGAATTTGGCAAAACATTGTTTTGGTTTGATAAACCCTAAATTTTTCACTGCTCTCTTGCGTGGCGCTGATCCAACAACCCCAAGTACATTGGACTCTTGGCATCCACAACACTTCGTGATGAGTAACTGGTTGGTAGATTGGCAGCTTCTACCAATCAGCCATCCGAAATTAGGGTTATCCCTTTTCCCATCCATTCACCTTCATCTCTTCGCATAAAGAATTTCAGACACTGGTTTTGACCCTTGAGGGGGCCATAGAAGGGGGGGGGGGATCACAAATCCATGTTTGACATTTAACTGAGGTTCTAAAGAATCCAAAGAATCGGGTTAAAATCCTAGACTAAATTGTTGATTCTTTGTTGATTTTTGCACGAGAACCACTAGGCTTTTTTGGAAATAATTCAAAAACCTGGATCCAGAGACTTTTTTGATTCATAGACTTCTGGAAAATTAAAGAAGTGGAACCAGAGGTTTTACGATTCTATTTTTTTCCATAAAACTGGAATCGGAGGTTCTGCAATTCTATTTTTTTTTTTATAAAACTAGAATTGGAGGTTCTTTTATTTCTAAAATTCATGAGAATCAATATTTTTTTCATCACAATTTTCAAAACCCTGGAATGGTCATAATTTAAAACATATTAAAGAACTTGAATCGGAGGTTCTGGAATTCTGAAATTTTCCATAAAATCGAAACTGGAGATTCTTAACAAAATAAAAAAACCACCCAACAAACACTAGTTGTAACATCACACTTCTCAAGCATTTAATAAGTACATTTAGGAGGACTACTGGTTCCTACTACTTTGGCGCAAGTGCCTGATTTGGTGGCTTTGAACCATCAATTCTGATTTTAGTTAGTAAAAATCGAATTGTTAAGTGTGTCTGATTTTTGAAACTAGAACTATGACCTTTTAAAAACCATACTTGGAACTGGGTTCCTAGTTCTATTTATTTGTGGAACCAAGGGCTAACTAGAGGTTAACCAGAAATTAACCACCATTTCCGATTTGGGTTACTTAAAATAGGACCAGAACTGGGTGTAATTTTCAGAACCAAAGTCAAAAATAATTTTCTAAATGACCATAATTGTTCTAATTTGCTCTTTAGAACTGGAACAGGAGGTTCTTCATAAGAGTAAACAATTGCCCAACATTTGTTCCTACCTTAAGGCCCGAATTACCTACTTTCAAAATGAGGAAGTGACCCATTGGCCCTCTACCAATGAGCTTGAGTTGGGAATGCAAATGGCTTGTCAGGTCGGGTCTCTTGTCATGCTTCAAAATAACAAAAAGAGAAAAAGCAAGTGGGTGAGAAGTACTTGTGGGGTTTTTGGGCTTGTGTCTATCCTTAAAATTTGATCAAACCAAATCCGAAACAATCAAGAAGGTCCTCATTTGATAAAAAACTTGTAAGTTCCTTTCACTCAATGAATAAAACAACAAAATGACCTTCCACTTTGGTAGTCAGTTCTTATCAGGTTTAAAAGTGCAACCAATATTTGGTTCCTATTGGAAGTGGAAGGTCACTTTCTCATCCTTTTCATTGGGCAAAAGAAACTGATAAGTTGTGGAAGGTTGTTTCAAACTGAACTTACAATTTGGAACCCTTTACAACCAAACCTTTGTTGCAATGGATCTTTAATTTGAAAAGTTCCCAATCCAAATTAGGATCACACATTAAAACAACAAAGGCACCTATTGGGTTTTCCACTGAAACACTTGTCTACATCATCTATGCCACTCTTTGATGGGTATTGGTTTTCTTAAAACTCAAGGACAAGGTGTAGAAACATTAAGATTCAATTACATATTTTATGTGCTCCAAGGCATGCCCTCTAAATCCAGAACTCTTTATGATAAAAATGTGGAGCATGTACTTTAGAGTTGTTTAAATGGGACATCATTGCATCTTTGTTTCGTTGTTAAAAAGAACAAACACCTTGTACACATATCAACTTCAATAATCCGTAAAGCACTTTACTATTCAAAAAAAATCTTTGTATTTGAAAGCACCCTCCCACACAAAAGATGATTTCATCACTGCAAGGAAACCTGCACCATTTGAATGAAAGACCTTTTGTACCTTTTGTACTTGACGCTGAGAGTGGCTTCATCTTGTCAACCTCCCCTATTTTTCATGTATCCCCTTGGGAAATTAGGCCTGGCCCTTTAAAAGAAAGGCCCTAACCTATACACATAACTACTTAAGATGTCATCAACCTTCCAAGTGTTTTAAGTTGAATGTTTTAACCATGCACTATTCCCTCTATGTTTAGTGGTTATTGTAGAATTTTGTTCCCTAATGTATGTGGTTAGCAGACCTAGATATCTCCAATTTGGAGAATATTAGCTATTTTGGGTTTACTTGAAGATCCAACCATGGGACTATTTATACAATGACACCATCCAGCCTATAGTTTCGAATGCCTATCATTAATGTTCATGCCACATAGAAAGCTCCAGGCAAAATTTTCCCCCTCCATATTGTTAGTTGTCCTTCCATTTGTATTAAAGGCTTATAGTATTTAACTTGAAGTGAAGGGGTATGATGGTGGAGAGGAAAGCCAATCCATAATTGAGGAGTCCCATTTATGACCTTACAAATACATAATTGTGATGGATTTAAGTTAATATCACAGGCTAAACTTCGTCCCCTCTTGGGCTTGAAGTGAGCATGCCATGACAGCTGCTTGCATGTCCTAGTTGTATGTGGGGTTAAGCTAGCTTACAAGCAAACAATTAATGGGTGTCAGATGATCCCTTTCAAGCAGGTCATGAGTCGATATCAAATTGAATGTAGATTGGTAATGTTGTCCCTTCTTAGGCTCTACGTGAACATGTCGTGTCAACTCCTTGCATGTCCAAGCTGTATGTGAGGTTAGTTTCGTCTTGGGCTTTAAGTGAGCATGTTGTGTACACTACTTGCACATCCAACCTGTATGTGGGGTTAAGCTAGCTTATGGCCCAACAATCTAGGGAGCTAAACAATCCCTTTCACGTAGGTCATGGGTTCATCTCAAATTGAATATAGATTGGTACCTTACTCCCACTTGCAAATATACTTGCCCAACTCTTATTTATTTGCAAGGTTTGGTGTCAAAGTGAAATGTAAAATTTAGAGAAAGATTTGACATACACTACACTGATGTTTGAGTGTAAAAGTAAATAGTAATTAATAGGACATCATTTTCCATACACCATGCAATGATGTTTGAGACAACTGTGGATTGTGAAAGGGGGGGGGCCTTCCTTGCAGTGATTTATTTGGTGACAAAGTTTTGTTCTTATAAATCTGATTTCGACCTAGATATTGTACAAAGCTTTTTTGATGGAAAAAAAATGGTCCAAATTTTTTGGATTTTGAAAGAAAGAAAGAAAAGTTTCCAGATGTGTGTAACAGGTTCTAGTAGGTAGCCAAAAGTAGGGAAGGATGCTTAAATGTTGTTTACTTTGTCATCTAGTTTATAAGCAAATCTGGCCAAAACTTTCTTAGGGACAATTGCCACTTCTTGCACAGCACAAAAACTGGGGGTAAAAGTGAAAGTACTTTCTAAGCATTTCCAACTCCACTTGCAATAAAATCAATTCAAATTTTCTTCTGTTATGTCCAAGATGAGCACATCCTTTGAAATGTGTGAAAAGGTGTGTGCTGATAGGTGTAGCTCAAGCACAATTTAACAAGTTTGGCCATAATTTTCAATTAATAGACATTTTGATTACAATGGACATAATTTAGAGAAAGAACCATGTAATGAGGTTTGTAAGGCGAGAAGGGCAAGTATGTACTTAGAGATAGAATAAGTGGGAAAGTAAGAACGTACAAAGGACCCTCACACAAACAAGCAGCTCATCGTGTAATGACTCTGCCCTTTTATGGCAAGTTCCGACTTCAAGTTAAAACGTACACACCTTTACTGTAATCGGAGGGTACCTTAGATCCAACATATTTCTTCCAGCGCTGTTTGGGGGTGAGGGCAATTTGTAATTTGCAGGTTTTGGAGTTCTAGCTTTTTCTATGCACACATCTATCATGTAAGAACTTGTGAACGTTTTTTCTTCCTGAATTTCTAAGTTGTTCTTGTCAGAAAAATTGTGCCGGCATACACATGATGCTCTGATTGTGTCCAAAAGGTTTCATGATCGAAACGGGTCTGATCCTGGAAAACAGAAATTGCATGAACTTTTCTGAGCTGCATGTTCATATATCAAATGTATAACATATTCCTGTTGAGAGTATTCGAGGTATGACATCATCGTTCTTCCTAATTGGGTGGTGCTAGTTTTTGCAGCTTCACGTTTGAACAGATGGAGGAGGAAACCAAGTGTGAAGTTTCTTCTGAACTGTGGTCAGACTCCTAATCTCTCACCTGAAGGATCAGACCATAGTTCAGAAGATGGTGCCAAGGTAGATCGGGGATATTCCTGTGGCGGGATTCAATCATCAACCACTAGGTTGAAGCTACTACAACATGAAGGTATACTAAAAAAACTCTTCCGTGAAGACACCAGCTCATATTATTTGGCCCTATCTGATTCTACGAGATATCTTGTGTTGAGCTTGCTGTTGCATTGAGCTGCATCCCTAGGATCATCACATGCTGTTACCTCCTCCTGTTCTTTCCTATAATTTTAGGATTAGGGTTTAATATGGCTGAACTACTTCTTCTTCAAGTAATAACTTTTTTTGTTTTTGTCAGGTCCAATATGCAGACTCTACGCGTGAAAACACAGCAATCCCAATCCCAAGTAGTCTACCAAGGGGGGGACTCATTGCATAACCAACAGAAGATCTATAAGGACAGGAGGAGGGAAAGATCAAGACGTGCAGCAGGCTTGTAATTACAAAAGTAGTTCCTGGTAATCATGAAGCTGGAACTTCAAGAAAGTTTCAATCACTACACGGAAGCATCTAGCAATTGATGAGCCGCCAAGGTACTGCAAATCATGGAAACTATAAGTTTTAGCACCTTAATTCATTGGACAGATATAGTTAGCAAGGCAGAGAGGGCTCTAGAGCTAAATATAATGTTCGAGGTGATCGGGTACTTAGCAGCTCCTTAATTCAGACTGTTTAGATATACACTAATGGGTTTCAATTGCAGCAGAGCTTCTTAATTAAGAACCCAAATGTATGATCAATCCACTGTAGATCTACATATTAGAAAGCTATTAGATCCAGGCTCGGAGCTTCCAGATGAATCTCTAAATCCCTGAGAACCTTGCAAATTGATCATGAATCTTACAAATGTTGCAGCAGAATGTGTAGTATGCAAAATGGGATGTTGTAAGCATCATCAATAGTGTCAGCATGCAGCAGCAGATTTTGTAGAGAAATGTTTTTTTGGGTTGTGAAATAGACGAAGATCTTCAGAGTACAGCAAACGAAGAACTGACAATGGGTGTTGTAAGGGTGGAATTGATGGCTCCATCACATATGGGTAAGGAGGAAGTCGAGCTGCTCTGGTACTCGACCCAGCAGCTGGGTCATGTGACATGCTAGACATATTATAAGAAGAAGAGCTGTTGTAGTTCACACAAGATTTTCTCCACACATTTTTGTAGGTACGATATACTGTTGCAGCTCCTTAAGCAGGTCCATGATCATGCTCATCCTCCTCATCCATTGATGCTGAATTGCTGGATGGTGGTTTTGCAGGTGCAGCAGTGATATTGGGGGGAGCTAGAATTGTAGCTGCATCATCCTTCGCAGCAGGTGGTGCCTCATCAACTGCTAGAAGCTGTAATGGGAAGTCTGTTGAACTTCGATCTTGATGATGAGCAGCAGCGGCTACTTCTGTACTTACAGGCCCTGCTGCACATTTTGATCTCTTCGTCTTCCTAGTCCATTTGATCTTCTGTTGGTTTTGCAAAACATTTCTCCCTTCCTTGGAAGACTACTTGGGACTGTTGTGTGGTCAAGCAGAGAGTCTGCAGACCATACAGGAGAAAATGAAAAACTAGTGATTCCAATGCATCAAGAAGCTTGACAAGATATCTTGCAGATGCATGAAATGGTGCCATATTACATCACATAGTTTCTCAGGGAACAAAGCTTTTTTATCATACCTTCATGTTGTTGTACCTTCAACCTTTTAGCTGATGATTCAATCCTGCGACAGGAGTATTGCCAGTCAGGATCCACCTTTGTACTATCTTTTGAACCATAGTCTGATCCTTCTGGTGAGAGATTAGGAGTACCACAGTTTAGAAGAAGTTTTAAGCTTGGTTTCCTCCTGGATTTGTTTAAGCGTGAAGCTGCAAAAAATAGCACACCCAATTAGGATAAACATGATGAATGACATGATGCCATGATCATGATAGTAGTCACATGAACTCTGATGTTCAGGAATTTATTATATATATGATTTATGGACATGCAGAGATAGTTTCATCATTCAATTTCTGTTTTGGATCAGAGCCCTTTGGATCTTGAAACCTTTTGGATATGATAAAAAAATTTATCAAAAGTCTCAGCAATGTTTCTGGCAAGAACAACTTAGAATTTGAACCAAAAGAAAAAAGGTTCACAAACTTGTAATAGATGTGTGCATAGAAGAAGCTACAACTCCAAAACCTGCAAACTGTAGATTTTCAAACTTATAAGACAAGCTAGAACTCAAGTAATTATAACAAAAGTCGAAATTTTAGTCGAGGATTCGAGAAGAGCAAATATTCATGACCCAAGTGCAGATCTCAAACTTGGATTCCAAGCTACTATTAAAGCATTTTCAAGAGCTATACAATATTGAAACATGCAGATTGGACCACAGATCTGGAATGCTGATAACTCACCTAATGGAGAGCTGCGTTGCAATCTACTAATTTCATCATGCTGCAGCATGTTAATCCTGGTTGAAGCTTCCTCAACCTGCACCTCCACAGTATAAATTGTGACCCATGATCAGCTCTTAGAAATTACTTTTCTTCATGGAATGCAAAAATCAAGTTTGAATTTTGAGCTAAATTAACTGTATCATCTCTTAGGGTGGAAGTTTGGTTCATCATCAGATGAATGTACGCACCAATTCATCAGCAATCTCCATGCATATATATATAATATGAATGGTAAGAAGTAGTAGATCATGAGCAGCTACACTTGCGTTCTTGTACATCGTGAACAGATCTTCTTGAGAAGTTCCTGTCTTTGCAAGTTTTCTCACTGTGATCATATGATGCCTTTCTGCCTCTTTTGTCTATGAATGTAGGTCCAATAGTGCTAAGTTTGAACTTCTAGAAAATGAGAAACAGCAATCATACAGTTCCTATGTATAAGAACTGAAGGAAGGAAAGGTGGTGGATTGAAAATGGAAGTATTTAATTAAAAGAGGTCAACAAGGAAGTTTAGTACTCTCATGTAACTGCAAAAGAAGAAGATCCACAGTGATTATTAATTGTAAATGTGCATCTCAACTGATCTTGAACCAAACCAAGCAGAGCTGATCATTTCTGAATTCCCAATTTCCTAGTTGCACTTGAAGCTGATCAAGAAGTCCTTTTAATTATACACAAAGGTGATCAGTAAAATAATTTATCAATAATCACACACTTACTGGTCCAAAACAATTGTTAAATGACATCTCCTAATTCATTTTTATTGATGGGTGACTCTTGAAATCTTAATTATTTGACTTTCCAAATCTCCACTGAAATTTCTTGTGGGTGGAGTTTGCACATGCAGGTAGTTAGGTGCATATATAAGCAGAAGACAAGTTGTTAACTACTTTTTTTTTTTTTGAACACAGTTATGTACTATGGATTAAACATCCTGAGTTACATATATTACCAAGCGATCAAGCTCTTGGATAATAATAAATATATAACTAATTTTATTATTTTTTCCAAGTTTGCTTAAAACATCTTAATAAGTTTTTAGTGCATTTGATCTGTTGACATAATTTCTTGACTTTGAAGCTTCTGTAAAATCTACTACTACTTGTTGCTGCTGAGCTGCAGGTCATAAGATTTGAAAGACATCTCAAAACAGTCCAGAAAAAAATTAATTTCCCAGAAAACATCATTTCTGCATGACTATTATAAGCATCCTCATTTCACCACATCCACATTTGTATGACATTAAAATCCTAATTTTGGATATAAATTGGGTAATTGTAATAGATCTGCACTTGCAGTGGTGAATACATGATACTATAATTAAGTATTTATCCTAATTACAGTAATAGCTACTTATACATAACATGATTACAGCTGTTCATTCCAGGGTAATTTTTAATGATCCAACAGCTATATTCTTCCTTCTGATTTTTGTAACATGTGAAGCTTTTCTGCTGAGGAGAAACTAGATCTGTTTCTGCAGCAGTAGTGCAATTTTTCATTTCTGATTTTTGCTAGGAGATCTGATCTAGTAGAGCTCTAATTACCTCAAGGGAATTTTCTCTTGGAGCTGGACGTGGTCTTGTGGCAGAGCATTTGGTTCTCAGGGGGATCACGGATCTTATGCAGCGCTCACGTGGGTGCTGCGCCTTGGACACATGATGGACTTCTGCGGCTGCTTTTTGTTGCGGTGATCCTGGATACCACATTGCAGAAAAAGGGATCAAGAACTTAGAACATGATTAAATGGACTTGCTTCAGACTCAGAATTGACTCTTAAGTATGTGAGTGTATGCATGCATACAAGAAGTGCACATGCATGAGATCATTAGTCACCGCATTTCATCATGTGCATGTTTGACATTAGATGCAGATCCCGACGACTTGAAAACAATTTTTTTACCTGTAGCTGCTGCTGGAGCACCATGAGTGTCGATGTCATGCGCATCATGATGATGAAGTTCATGGGTATCATGATATGGTTCATGGGTAAGTCTATGAGCTGCAGGAGACTTGATGAGATTGACAGGCGCTGCAACCTGCAACAACTGTTGTTCATGTTCTTCTTCTGCCGGTTCATCCACATGACCATGGGATGATGCAGCCTCCGGATTCATATGGATTAAGGATGCTCGCAAGCTTTCTAGCACCCTGGTGTTAGGAGCTACTGCAGCTTCTTCTTTTCCCGGATTCATGAGGTCAGCCATTAGTCTCATCTTGGGTTCGCGCGAGGCCTCATGAAGCTGGGTGGCAACAAAGTTTCTCTCTGCTCGTGCTGCAATTGTATGTATATAGACTCCAGCGGCGACAACCAACTCTTGACGGGTAGCCCGTCTTTTTGTCGATGTCGTGGAGCCATAATTTCCTATGTGTGTAAAGGACGTACTCCAAAGTAAAATAGTTACAGGTTTGCAACCGTACTTTCTCTCAAAAGAGTTTCCGGGGATCCTCTCAACTCCTCTCCATTTTCTTCCAAGTCCAGCAACAGGTCTCCAACCTTCTTCTTGTCAGCCAAATATCCCAACACCACAAATACATATCAACATATCATCACGTGCTTATTAAGGAGTCCTGATTTGATTTCATACGGAGTCGTTGCTGCCAATTTCCTCTGTCCAAACTTTCCACAAAACAAAGGAGTAGTGAATGTCGACTTGCTCTCTGTCTCCCTCAGAGAAAAAAACAAAACTATAAACGGGGGCCAAAACCCTGAAAAAACCCTAGGACTTTGGAACGGGGCACTAGAATGCAACAAAGTACATGCACAGAGAGGGAGGAGAGAAAAAGAGTGGGAGAGACGAGAGACAGAGACCGTTTTCTACGGACGTCGGAGCAAAAGGGTTGTTGCTGTAGGACGAGGTCAAGCTGTCGTGAGTTGCAACTTAATACCTGGAAAAAAAACAGAAACAAAGCCTTAGGACAATAACTAAGAAACCGTCGCAACAGACAGAGAAAGGGAGATTGTAGATAAGCTATTGCACGACTGTTTATATCTCCGGGAGTGTGAGCACATGAGATTTCGTTTTGCAATGGAGAAGTAGTAGTAGTAGTTCTATACATGTGTACAACAACATTAGAGCTTAAAACACATGAATCTCTTTGTCTATCTACAACACCACCAGTGCAGCTCGCCTATACACAACATGAACGAGCTTAGGAGCTTTTTCACCTGTCCAAGCAACGGGTCCAAGCCAAAAGAGCAAGTTACGAACACATCGGGCTTGTCTGGTGCGCACAACCAAGAGCGAAAACACAACACAGTTCGGTAAACAAACAGAGTCTCTCTAAAACTACACAGCAAAAAATTATATATGGTAATATGTTGGATGTCCAAGACTTGCACGTCCAAAACACTAATTCCAGGGGGGGCATGCAACACTTCTCCTACAAGACTGAAAAAAACGATTGAGAACCAGAGATGGCTCGACCAGAAGAGAAAAAAACACTTGTAGAGAGAGATTTAAAGGGAATGTAGGACTGCAACTTCCACACTGCAAAGCCACAGACAGAGCGAAACCAACCGCAGCCACAAAAACACACATACAGAGATTATATCGTGTGATAACAAAATACTGTGCGAAGAGGAAGAGCACAAGTACACGAACCTTGTTTTGCAAAGAGGAGTGTGTGTGGGTGAAAGATATTTTGCCCCAAAAGAAAAGTGAGGAAGTGGGAGCACGCGGGGATGCGCTCTAAGAACAAACCTCCAAAACAAAACACAATGAGGAATCAGGAAAAGGAAGGAATGAAGGAAGGGAGAGAGAAGAAGAGCACGAAGAGGAAGAAAAGGACACTTTTGAAATTTTCTTTTTGTAGGGAGGCCCTTTTTATTTTTTATTTTGGATAGCCAACTATTTTCTTAAAGAAACCAAAGAGTAGGTACGTTTTCCAGTGTTGTTCGGTTCCGGTTTTGGGCCAATTCCATTTCTGGGGCCGGTTAGCAGATACCTGGACCATTGGTTGTAAATTGTAAATTTTGAGCAAAACATTCCCCAACCATAACTGGAACCAGCCTCAGAACCAAAATTGAGAACTGCCCTCCAGCTAGAGTTGGACTTGGAACCAGAAATAACCCCAAAACTTAGTTTGTATAGGTTTTGGTCCTTAATTTTTTTAAATTTTTTTATACGAATTGGGGTTAAACATGTTGTTAATTTGAAACCAGATGTTCTTTTAAATAAATAAAAAAGTTGGACCAGGATTGAAGGTTCTCTCAAAAAGTAAGAACCAAATAGAATTGATAGGCTGAAAAATAAAATTGAACGACGCTGGTAGTTACTTAGGTGTTGGTGGATGAAAACATGACAAAATTGAGGTAGAATTTGTTGAATAAAATCCCAATTAATGTGTATGGTAAACAACCCACCCAAAGAGTTTCACCACTTGGAGCCTTCCAAGCAAAGCGAAAAAAGGGGTGAAACCCAACAGTCTTTATACCAAGGAGCCCAAGCCCAACCAAGTGACTTCACTTTTTGGAGCCTTCTAGGCCAGCATTGGAGTGAAGCAGCAGCCACCAATGCAGCAGTTTAGGATGAGGCTGTTCCCCCCGTTTTGGGGATAAACTAAAAACACATCCTCTTCCCCTGCCCAGGGATTTTTCAGCCCCCTTCTCTGCCCCCAAAATTATCCCCTCTTCCTTACCCCCCCCCCCCCCTCCTACATACCTCGCCCCTGTACCTCCCTCACCTCATTTCCCACTCATTCCATCTCCAGAGCTTGGGAGAGCTCCCAAGCTTGAGTAGCACAAAGTCGTGAAACACAAGGCTTGAAGAAAGTGGAGAGCTCAATGTTGAAGGAATGTGGAAAGAAGAAAGCAAGAGAAGTGCTTCATCCCAAATGCAAAAGTGAGAGAAGGAACATAAGCTCCCTCTTTTCTATACATTTTTTTTCTTCTTTGTGGTTTTTTTCTTTGTGTTTTTCTTTTTTTTCTTTTGCTTAAGAAGAAAAAGATGCCAAGAGAAAATGTTTGAAAAAAAACGCAAAAACATGAAGCCAAAAGCAAGAGCTAAAAGTGAGAAGGCAAAGTGAAAGCTTGAAAGTAAGCTCCCTCCTTTCTCTACTTTTTCTTTTCTTTTATATGGTTTTTTTTTCTTTTTTTTTCTTTTTTTTTCTTATGCTTGAAAATAAGAAGATGCTAAGAAAAACTGTTTGAAACAAAAGGTCAGAAGCTGGAGGCCACAAGTGGGAGCCAAAAAAGAAAGGGCCAAGCGAAAGCTTAAAAACTCCTTCCCTTCTCTGCATATTTTTTCTTTTTTATGGTTTTTTTTTCTTTGTTTTTTTTATTTTCTTCTGCTCAAAAAGAAGAAGATGCCAGGAGAAAGCATTTGAAACAGAAAGGCAAAAATGGGACCCAAAAGTGAGAGAGCATAGCGAGAGCTTGAAAGAAAATTCCTTCTTTCGCAATACTCACATATAGGTCTCATAATAGTGGTTGATTTTTAAAACCATTGCAACACTGGCATATAAGTCTCGTAATAAATGTTGGGTTTTTTACAACCATTCCAATACCTTCATATGGGTTTCCATTATAATATTTATGGAGTTCATATGACATAATAATCTAGTCTAAATATCAATAAATAATGTCATAATTAAAGAATTATTATAAATTTATTTTAGATAATGTAAATGATTGATTATCATATTTTAAAAATCATTTATTTCTTAACATTAATTAACTGATTATTAATTTGAACCTTCATTATTTAAATAATTAAAATTTAGATTTAAAAATCGAATTAATAATTTGAAATTTAATTTATTATTTTAATTACATTTTTTATTTTGATAAGTTATTTAAATCATTATTTTTTATAATTATTCATGATAATTAATTGTCATAAAATTAACTTAAGTATGTAAAGAGACATATTTTGGGTACCCAAACCACTTATTTTGAAGTGACCTTTTATGTGGGTATTCCATTTAAAGTTGATTATTCAACTAAGGTTGTCTAAATCACTTATGGATTATTTCAAAATGAACTCACATGCAAGTATTACATATAAGTGTTAGTTTTCATGGAAAGGCCACCCAAACTACATATTGGTTATTTAAAAATGACTCGACATGTGGGTATTGCATTTAGGATTGGGTCTAAACCTTAGGTTACTTAAATAATCTAAAGGTTATATCGAAATGAATTTGAATATGCGTATTGCATTTAGGGAAACCATTTGGTAATATTTCCAAATTAAGTTTTTTCATTTTTAAAAGATTATATATATAATGACATTGCATTGTTTTACATATGTTTAAGCCCTAAAACTTCCACCCAAAATGCATTTGACATTTATTTTAATTATTATAAAGTTGTAAGAAAAATGTTAATTAATTTATATGTTTTAATCTCTAGACCTAAACCATAATTCTAACATTAAGTACTAAATTTTACATTAAATCCTAACCCTTTGTATCACCAATGTGACCAATTTTTTGTTATGTTCATTTTTATATATGTTAAATCATATTATAAGGTGAATAAATAATTTTGAAATCACGGATTTCATGATGTATTGCTAGGGAATCAAATATTTAAAAAATATTTTTATGTTTCATGGTTAATGAATTATCATAATATGATATGGGTACTACATTTAAACAAAAGTGGGTTAGGAAATATTAAACTTTTACAATTATGGAACATATGGAAACAAAAGATATTCATGATTATGTTATAGATCTAACAAGTATAAAATCAAAACCTAATACAATGAACAAAGTTTAGAATATATAACTCAGGCCTTGATATATATGAAGCAAATTCCTAAACATTAAATCATAAAGCATAACCTTAAAAATCCAAATGATATTTTTCCATAAGCCCTATTACAACCCTAACTATACAAACCCTAACAAAAATAAAATCCTACTGATATATGCCCTAAAATTAAAAAACCGTACAAAATATACAAATTATATAATGCAAATAAGATTCTTTTTAAAAACGTAGGAAGAAATTAAAATTTTTTTTAAAGCTTTTAAATTATAAAGATTTACTCATTGAATAAAAACCTTAATCTTAAAAAAAACCAAATAAATTTTGTAAAAACTCAAAAGAAAATATATGTGTCTTACCTTTATATGATCGCTCCAAACTAATTTTTTCCACTCTCTTTGAAAAAAATATAGAATGAAATTATATTACTTCACATATGTTTATATTAATTACTATATATTTGTGAAAAACTTGTTAACTAATTTATGTGTCCCAACCTTAAACTTAAACCATAATCCAATAATACATATTTATAATAATTACATGAAAAGATGTATTATAATGTCCATTCCATAAATAAATTAAGTAAACAAAATTTAGTAAAATATGCATTAATTAACCAAAATGGCTGTAATTATGACATTGTTTCTATTATAAATTGTTTGTAATAATTACATATGGGGACCTATGTTCATCATCCATGAATTAGGGTGAACTTTAATAAATTAATAGGTAGGATTAAGGGCTAAGGTCGTGGAAATAGTGAATAGGTAATTAGTTAGATATTTGGGTATGTAAAAAACATAGGTAGGTCGGTGAACATAGTGGTAGGTATGAAGGTGGGTGCATAGGTAGGTAAGTAGGTATATAGGTCCGTAATTGAGTTAGTAGGCAAATTAATAAGTAAAAAGGAAATTCAAGGAACAAAGTAAATAGGTTGTTAAAGTAAGTAAACATGTAGGTAGACAAGTTAGTACCTAAGAAACAAGTTACTTTATCAAAGTGACTAGGTTTGTAAAATACTTATGTCAATAGGGTGGTTGTGTATATCTCTTATATAATTACAACAGTGTGTATGTCTGTCCGTCCGTCCGACGACGGTTCCGTGTTTTAATGGACCGGCGGAATCGGCCCGAACAGTCGGATTCCGAGAACGGGAACCGGCCCGGACAGTCGGATTCCGAAAACGGGAACCGGCCCGGACAGTCCAGTCCGGTATGTATAAAAGAACCTGCAATTGGGGGGTCCTGAAAATGTGACGAACCGGGTCTAGAACTGGACCCGAGGGTCTATAAACTTTTGTACTGGAACTGGCGGGTCTTGAAAATGTGACGAACAGGGTTTGGAACTAGACCCGAGGGTCTATAAACTTTTGTAAGCATTGAACCGGAACCGGAGGTTCTTTCAGACTGGGAAAAAAGGTTAGAACCTGGACCGGAGGTTCTCTTGAACAGGAAGAACTAAGAACCGGCCAGCACTGGAAATTGGCACCCGCAGATGAATGTGGATGAAAGGAATAGATGAAACATGCAGGTGACTGACATGTGTGGATGAAACTCTCAGAAATGCCAGGATCTGCTCCCTTTCTCCGCGCACGGCATCTGTGCCTTAACCCTAATTCTTCTCCTGCCATCGCTCCCCGAGCAGAGCAGAGCTACAGGAGCGCTTTGCTTCACAGTGGCCTTCGGCCACGGGCACCCACTAGTAAGGTTAATAAATAGTAATGTAACGAGGTCAGTAGGGTAGGTAATTAATACAACGGTTAGGTTAATAAGGAAGTTAAGTTAGTAAGGTATGTAATTAACCTGGTAGTTAGGTTAATAGGGTAAGTAGTTAGTATAGTAGTTAAGTCAATAGGATAATTAGTTATTAAAGTAACTATGTCAGTATGGGATAATTAGTAAGGTACCAAGGTTGGTACACTACTTATGATGGTAGGAAGGCGAGTAGGGTAGTTATGTGTGAGGTCAAGTCTAAGGAAAAAACAACCAAGAACAAACCCCAAAAAAAATTACAATGGTCAGCAACAAAAAGAAATGGATTATGATGAACTCCATCTAACGTTGAACAAAAAAATGCAACCCATCTAATGGACAAAATAGCCAACTGGTACATTAGTGGTTGTTGGTTCACTTTGGCCTTAGGCTAGAAGGCAAATGGAGGGGTCAAAAGTAACTTGGCAATTATGCAATAAATCTAGGAAACCTAGAAATATCCCAAAGTTAAATTATGTTAATGCACATAGTATGCAACCCACTTAATGGGTTTCAGCAGTTGGACCCCTTTGGTGAAAAGGTTGAAAATTTTGATGAAACCCCAACCCACCCATGAGTTATGTTAAGCATGTTGAACACCAAACATAAACATCCCTTTTCTTGAAGCCATGGGGTTGCTACTATTTTTGGATTTGTTAATTATCGCAACTTGCAAACTTGCTAATTTTAGATCCAATGTTGTTGAAGGGGCTAAATTAACAAGCCATTGCTTAAGTCTTGCTTTTTGGATATTGATTAAAAAGAGATGGAAAATGTGAACTGAGGAGGTCAAAGAGCAAGTAAACATGCTAAGCTTTGGGCAAAAATGCATTTGATGAATGGCAAGTGTTTCAAGGTTTTAACATGTAAAAATTAATTACAAATCTATCTGAAGATGAAGAATCTATTAAAGATTTGGTGGACATGTTATCTTCATTTGTGTTGCAAGTTGCAAAAAAAGATGACAACCTATACCTTTTAAGAAAATATTATTTTATTGTGAATTTTTTTAATCTTGGTTTTACTTTTTGTTTCTCTTGTTTAATTTTTTTTTAATGTTGTTTACAAACAAGGTTTAAGGTCCAACCACTCTATTAGGAGCCACACCTACCCCCTTAAACTACTACTTTATTCTTGGAATCTTTTTGGAACATTTTTAATACGTCTTTGAAAAGAATTTTTAAATTTTTAAATTTTTTTTTAATACTATGTTGTTAAGGTGTATATTTAAAAATATCCAAAAATATGTCATTAAAAAAGTATTTCAAATGGTGTTTTTAATGTTAAAACTGATTTCAGCTACTTTTATGCAACTTTTAAGCAATGGTCACACGAGGTTAAAAGTCCTTACATGTATTTTTCACTCATTATATGTATTCCAAATTTTTATGACATGTACATAATGTATTCAAAATAAAATTTTATAAAAATATATATTTAATTGTTTTTCTAACAATCCAAAATTCAAAAATTAAATAGTGGTTACGATTACTTTTGGTACATGTTAGTATGATTGCACCTTTAGGTCTTAGGGTTTTTTTTTTTGGGAAAGAGGCTTTATGGTCAAGGTTTCATTGGGCTCTATTATGGTTAAGGTTTTGTTGTTTTTTTTATTTAGGTTTAAGTTATTTATTGTTTATAGCAACATTTATATTTTGTCTATATTTTTTTTTTGTGTTTTCTTTTTCCACATCCTGTCCTTGATAAAAGGTATTGGAAGGTTAATACGGGAGAGGTAGGAACATGTGGTTAAATATGGTAAGGTGCTTGCAATTTCATTCAACATCTTCCTTGATCCAAAATATCACAAAGTCAAGGTTGTTGGTGATGAAGCAACTTTCTCATCATTATCATTTAGACTTGGGACCGTTATTTGAAAATTTGAAATTTGATCTATTGAAGAGGAACAATGAATGTTAGCACAAGTAATATGAACCCAATTATCCATTTGGTCTAAATCTTAGATTTGGATCTTTTTGTAATCGCAACTTTTTCATCAAAGGGTGCTCTGCACTTTGCAATGTTGATATTGAAAAGTTTAGTTTAGAAACATTACCTATTGGTGTTGTTTTTAAGTTTTGTTATGGAGTTTCCAAAAACTAGTGCATATATACTACTAAATGGTCAATAAGTTGCCATCATCTTGTAGTGGATTGTCTTGTTGATGATGTCATGTCCATTTACAAAAAGTTAATTTCATGTCATCTACCAAGTGGCCTAATGACAAGCCTAAGCCACATCAACTTTTCTTATGCCCTAAACCTAAGTGGGGGCCATCAAATTAGGTGTGGATTACAACATTTACAATTGGTTGCAATCAAGGTGACAACATGTTATGATGGTACATTTTGGTTAAGAAAATGTATTTTCTTATTAGTACATGAACTACATTATTATGTGGGCTGATTTTTTTTTTTTCATTTAACATTTTGAAAAACACATAAAATGGATTTTTGATACAAAGCTTTCAGCACAATTCTTGGTACCTTTCGAATAATATGTTTTTTCAACAAACTTTTATGTATTCACACATTTTTGCTTGTTTGAATGAAAACCTCATCTAGATGATTTTCATGACATCACATGAGTGTAACTATTTATATAGAATTGAAATTGGAAAATGAACTCATATGTAATATGTGATTGAATACTTTTTCAAGATTGGTAATCATTTGAATGATTTTTAAAATATATTTGCATTTTGTAGTATATTGTGACGATTACAATTTTTTCATTAATATACTCTTTAATCATTTAATATCAATTTCAAAGTGGGAATTGTGTTTAAAATCGTATTTTTTGGGTTTTGAACTACCCTATTCCAAGTACCATTTGTAAAAAACCTTTTTTAATATTAGCTTGGTATAAATTCTAAAACACACCTAAGGGTAGTAAGTTGTAGAGCTAATGTGCTACAACAAAAAATGAGTGGTAAGGAGTTCGATGGCGTCATTGATAAAATGGGTACCTTGGTTGCTAACCAAAATGAGAGGGCAACCACATCCAATCAAAATGATTTTATAAATGAGTTGACTTACGATTACAACCATATTGGTCCTTAATGCTTTTGCTTCCACCCACCTCGTTACATAATCGATAACAACCAAAATGTACTTGGTGTCATGTGAACGACTCACGAGTTTAATGGGGCCAGGAAATCCAAAACCCATTTCATGATTGGTTTAGTTGGGAACATGGTGATAAACTTCACCATTGGGGTATGTGAAAGATTTCCAATTTGTTCGCAAACATCATAAGATTGATAGTGTTATTGTGCATCCTTATGAAGAATTGGCCACCAATATTTGGCATTTAGCACCTTTCAAAGTATGATGTCTGCTGAAAATGTATGCTACCAACTCCTTCATTCATCTTTCATATGATTATCAAAATCTCGTATCATGTAACCATAGGCGCAAAAAATTGATCTTGCCTTTGTTTATACAACTTTCCATTGATGATGGTAAAGGGTAATGCCTTCAATGCCAATTTTAGTTGTTGTTCCATGGAATATCCTTCTAAATTATTTCTAATAGAGATGTACGTATACACTTCTTGCAACCCATTTCGATTGAAATGCAAATAGTTATGTGTCAATAACTCTATTAGACACCCTTAGATTTTTGGTAACATCA
Source organism: Sphagnum tenellum (assembly GCA_963921925.1). Lineage (NCBI taxonomy): Eukaryota > Viridiplantae > Streptophyta > Sphagnopsida > Sphagnales > Sphagnaceae > Sphagnum > Sphagnum tenellum. Next base: position 20,895,262 of record OY998144.1, read on the forward strand.
AGAAATTGCGAGAGAGTCCCGCCATTAAATGAGAATGCCTTGGTTTGTACACCACCAAAAAATCATATTCTAGGAATAACAACAACCACCTCATAGTTCAACTTAATATTTGAAGTTTTTTAACAAGGTATAGCAATGCCATGTGGTCCACATAGAAAACAAATTTATTTCCCAGCAAATAATGTTTAAATTTATGCAAAACATAAACCATGGTGAGTGATTCCCTTTCTGTGGTGGTGTAGTTTCTCTTTGCATTATTTAAGAATTTGGAGGCATATAGAATTGGCTAATCACATTATCCAATAGGATTTTGAGCTAGCATAGCTCCAACTAATAGATTTGATGCATCTGTGCGAACGTGAAACTCCATGTCCCATTTAAGTGCAACTAAAATTGGTGCATTTAGATACTTATGCTTGATGGCCTTGCACACTTCCTAACACTCGACAATCCATGCAAACAATTTTGTTTTGTGTAAGAATTTCTTGATATTGAAGGCAAAGTTCTTGATGAGACATTGATAGAATTAGGCCATCCCATTGAAAACTTGTTCCACAACCGCAATGTAATTTGGATTCATCCATGCTTGATGTGATACAAGTATATTGGTATCAAACTCAATTCGGTGTTGCACTAAGTGAAGTGGAATACCTCATAAATCCTTGTATGTCCACACAACTTAATCATCTTTGTACTTTTTCAATAATTTTTCTGCTACATCTGTTATAGAGTGGTCCAAATCAATGTTCAACTTCACCATTTATGGTTTGTCATGAGTACCCAAATTCAAAGGGTGAATGTGGACCTCTTCTAATTGATTCCACTTTGCCATCTTCATGTTTTGCACTTTGATATGAACTAGTGTAATGTCTACTAAAATTTCTCCTAGTGTGAGGGGGAAATAAAAAATCAATTCATTGGTACCAATTTTCATATCAATACTGATTTCGGGATCCATACCAATTTTTGCATCAATATCAATTTTTGCGTTAATTAATTTTTGCATCAACTACCACAATTACCAAAATTTTCGAACTTTGGTAAAGTAATGGTGCCAAATTGTAAACAAATTTGGTTTAACGACCAATAGCTGGTCTTCGTCCTCGTTTATGATTCTATTAACAAAGTCATAGCAAAGCGAGGTTTTTGGGCATTAATTTTGCTACCCAATTGTTTTGTTACTACTATGGTGCAAACAATGCCATTACTCTTAATGCTTATGAAGTTATTCCCTCAGTCATGTGTAATCTTGGTATCTTGTAACCATGGACAACCCAACAGAATGGAGTAACTAACATCTAGTACATTGTTTTTCATCACTGTGAAGGTGTTGACATATATAATACCATGGATATGGATTTTCAAATCTCAAATTAAGCCTATTGGTTTGGTTAGGGTCTAATTTGCCATCTTAAGGGTATAAGGTGCAGGTTTCAAGAGAGGTAATCCTAAGTTTTCCTCAAATCCTTAATGATAATGTTAACACCCAACTCCCCATCCAATAGATTATTCTCCACTATGGTTTTCCCCACATGCATTGGAATTATTGCCATATGAGGATTTATAACAACTAACCTTACATCAAAAAATAGAGCTTGATGATGGGTTGGTTGGCTACTTAAAAATATTCTAGAAAACACATTCTATTTTAAATCAATGGCCAAATGCATAAGTTGACCAAGGGTGAGACTATGTTTACTATTCAATAATTGTTGATCAATTTCCTAAAGCACATTTTATTTTTCGATGACTGCTCCATTGTCAAAAAAATCAATTCCAATGTTTAGTGGTCCAAATGACTCCTACACTGGTGGTTGGCTCCTTGGGGTTGTTTCCATTATGGGTTTCAATGCTCGCATTTTTAGGATGATTGATTCAAAGGTCTTTTGCAACTATTCTTCCTTTTCCCAATCTTTCGTAATCTTGGTCTTGTGGGGCTCCTTCTCCTGTCGTAACACTAATCTTGGGTTCTAGCTTCTCATTTCAATAACTAAATCCATGTTGATAACAACTTCATCTTTTTCCCGTTTTGCATGCGAGACTTTGTCTCAAAACATCTCTTATGCAATTAATTTATGTGGATAGTCATAGATCTTGTGTTCCATTGAATTGCATATGAATCAATCGTAGATTGGATAATGTTGTTGATTTTAATTCCCCTATTTTATGTGACTTCCATTCGTCCTTCTCCATGCTTGAAGAGAACTTCATTCATCGAAATGCTTTTTTCGTCCTTCAATTTGTTCTTTAGATTATTTGGGTTCCAATGACAATGTTCCTTCAAATGCCATGGTTTATGACAAAAACCATACATCTTTTCAATTTGAGTGTTGTTTAATGCTTTCTATAAATTTTTCAATGCTTTTAACAAATCTTGGTACTCTTCTACATCTATCATAGTCTCCTCACAAGTGATTGCAAATTCTTTGTGCTCGAATAAGGTATCTCACTTCATTCTTATAGTTACAATTCATAAAGAAAGGACCAACCTAACTTAGAAAAAGGTTGTCAGCAAACTATCATGCGCCTTATGTTGAAGATAGTTAACAAGTTTGAATATCTATTCATAGTAAACCTCAACCTTTTTGTCATTGCCTTGCTTAATGATTCTAAGAGCCATGTAAACATATTCATCATTTTGAACAATGCGATGTCACTTATAGAATGCAATTTTGAATTCAAGAAAAATGCAACTTGAATGAAACTACATAAGAAATTTGCCCCCAATCTGAAATTGCATATCTTAAGGTGAAACAAAACAAGTTCATTATGTTAGTGTCTTGCTTTTCACCATTAGCTTAAATTTCTTTTTGAAACACTTTAACATGAACATTCAAATCTATCAGAATAGAATAAACTGGGTACAATAATGATTTTATTGATGAAGGATCTAGTGGGTGCTTGTGGTGGATACCATAATGGGTACCATGGTTTCCAAAGGGAACTTGACTAAGGAAAACCAAAAGCCACACTTGTGCCTCCAATTGGAAATCTCCCTTTGCTTCCTATTGGAAGTCCTTTGCCACTTGGGGGTCCACTTCCATTTGGGAGTTTGCCTTTGCTTGGAGGTCCACCACCTTCTCTTGAAAGGTCCACTCCCCCCTCCTACCACTGTCTCCTACAAATATCCCCCCCCCCCCCAAATTATCAAATCTTGATGGGGGTTTCGGCAAGCAGTTGGAAACAAGGCATCGAACTTTTGGTAGAAAACCCACCAATAGGAATGGTTACTGGGAGAATCATCATAGATGTTTGGATCCCTGACTTCCTTCAGTTACAACAATTCTAATGGACACCATATTCAAGAAAGGGTATGGTACAAGTCCAATTGTGTTAAAGAAAGTAAGTGGAGGGTTTCCTAGTTAATAAGGATTAGGAATCATTGTGCATGGGTTGAAAACATTACAAATGCCTACATAGGATGATCCATAGTTCCCAAGGTGTGTTAGTAAAATATTATTTTTGGTAGGATTCATTGTCAAATATTGATAGTTAACATTTGAATAATAAGATAACTTGGGGCAATGTTCATGTTTTATTTACACCTAATGTTTTCTTTTCCAAAAGAAACTTCCGAAAAATGACAAATGTTTGTTAGAAAAACACATTAAATTAAACTTCAAACTAACATTTTATCTAGATTTTTCTCCCCCAAAAATGTGCAAAATAGTGAAAACTCACCACAAAAAATATAATTCCCATCTAAATGTTGAAGGTAAGGTTCAATACATATAGTACACACACACACAACCATTTATATGGTATTTGATGTTGTATATGTTCAATGATAAGCAAAATACAACATCTTTGAACCTTAGAAATGATATATATATTGAATGCATTTAAGAAACTTACACATATTACTTATTTTTTGTTCAACATGATTTAATTTCAAATCCATTGAATATTGTATCATATTGCACAAAAATGTTTAAATCATAAGTTTCAAAAGTTTAAAATAATTTAATTATCATGGCTTTTGTTTGGGAAGAAATTACAATATTAGTTTGCACAATCTTTTGTATTCATTTTAGAGGAGATAATTCGAAAAAGAACATTCATTTTAAACATGTGTGCAAGCAAGAATTTAGCACCTTGGACCTCCTCATATGAAAAGGTTTGATGTTGCATTTCAAGTTGTTTTTGCAGGCCAACTCCACCTTCGTTGTTAAGAAACATAATTTCTTGCAACCATCATTCACCACAACAAGTCCTTGCTTTTCACCTCACAATCACTCGCCTCAAGATCAAGGGGTTGTTACATTATCATCAACCGAGTGCAAGCTGTCGCAACCCCACTTTTGGAAGAGTGTGAGGATGACATTCACACTCCTAAAATGGGGACCTAGGAGTCCTCTACGACTCCCAAAATTTTAGAGTTCGATTGTAGGGTCAAAACACCTTGTCTTGAGGCGCTTTTCATGTCATTGGAAAGCTATTGAAGTGTGGATGTCAAAAATGGCCTCGCATGAGCCATTTGGACATCTATAACACAAGTTATGGCAAAAAAAAAAAAAAAGTCAAACTGGCAGTTTGACTCCTGACCACTAAAAGTTGGGAATTGACCCGACCCTAGTGTGTGCAGGTGGAGTGCGACACAGTGTTGGAAAGCTCTCAAGGAGAGCTACAAGTTTGCTTTAGACCTCATCCCAGTCAAAGGTCTGAGCAAAGAGTTATGAACTCACAATGTCCTGAGAGTCCAAACTCGGACAATTTTGGGACTCCTCCTTGGGAGTCCCGAGACAAAAAGCCATTTGAATGTGGGTGCCACAGAGTAATGCAGATAATACTATATGGGAGAAGGTGGTGGCTTCCCTCGAGTCGGGGTCGTGGTGAGTCTTGTGAGTCCAAAATTGCCCGTGGCTTGTCCTAGCACCAAAGGTGTTCCAAAATGTGAACTAACCAACTTGTTGGTTGGCTTGATGTAGGTTCGAGTGAGAACTAAAGCTTGTCCCTCTTCCTAGTCCCATCTCGAAGATTTAGCACGCCCCTCTACCCCTTTTAGTGCTGAGAACTAGTAGCGTGCCCCTAAAGTCCCCACAATTTTGTTGTTTTAGAAACCAAGGCCCATCTTGGGCCTAACTTGGGACTTGGGAGTGCATCACAAGCCATCAACTCCCCAAAAGAAAGTTCCACATACATATCTATTCTTGGATCTATGTTAAGATTCAAATATATTTTTATATTTTGCTTTGAATGACAAGTTGTCCAATGATGATGCACTTGACCACCAAGAAATCAGTAGTCTATTTCTATCATTGTTCAATTTGGTTTCACAATGCTTTTGACATTCCTCCAATTCCTTTGTAGAATTGCTTTCCTTCCACTCTCAAAATTGCACCACATGATGGCATCGGCATCTTGTGGAACATTCCCATGGAACCGTACACAACATCAAAATTGACTATAGTGACTTTTGGTAAGTAGGATGTTGTTCCTTCCCACCAAATGACACTATGGGTTCAATGGAAGGGATTCTATTTTTATTTAAGTGCATTGAAAGGCATGGGTCAAAGTCAAAACCAATCAAACACAACTTGGACAAATTCTAGCATTTTGAATCATTTGAAATAATATGATGGAAATGTTATCTTTGAAATTCTTCTATTGAAAATTGATGCATGCAATACCTCAAGACTAAAGAGGTGCCCTTGAAGGCATGAGTAGTGATTAAAATCATTAGTTTTGTACAAAGTTGAATTCTTGCACCATTAAGAAAGAGGCAAATGTTGAAAGAGTTGTTAAAATTTGTAGTAAATGATGCATGTGAAAAGTTTGGCTTGCTCTTGGATTTTGAGCAATGTAACATTGTGGCAATAAATGTTTCAAAATGGGTGGTTTTATGGTTATTGAATGTGAAAAGTTTCCAATTTTGCTTACTTTGTTTCATAACCACATTGCACAACAAAATGCACTTAGACCATTATATAAAACCTACATCCTTGGTTTCTATTTTTGTTTGAAACCATATTTGTGCACTTGAGATTCATCAAACCAAGTTTCTATGATGCACTCCCAAGTCCCGAGTTGAACCTAGTTGAAGGTTTAACTATGGAGAGTTGCGGAAAGTTGGGACTCGGAAGGCGCTCCCAACTTCCAGCACTATAGAGGGGTAGAGGGGCGTGCTAGAAGTCCCGGGATTAGACTAGGAAGAGGGACTAGAGGTTCAAGCCTGAATCTGCATCCAAAACAAACCACAAAGTGGTTAGTTCACATTCGGGAACACCCTTGGGTGTTGGGACAAGCCACGGGCACTTTGACACACAAGACTCACCACGGCCCGGACTCGGGGGAAGCCACCACCTTCCCCCATATAGTATTCTCTGCAGCACTTTGCGGAGGCTACATCCAAATGGCTCTTTTTCCCGGGACTCCCAGGTTGCAGTCCCGAAATTGTCCCGAAATTGTCTCGGTTAGAGTCCCGAGACTTTGGGAGCTCATAATTCTCGACTGACAGGTCTGATCGCAACAAGATTTAAACCAAAGTTGTGACCCTTGTTGAGATCTTTTCAACGTCGTGTTGCACTCTCAATTCAAAGGTTGGAAAGAGGTCGATTCCCGACTTTTAGTGGTCAGGAGTCAAACTGGCAGTTTGACTCCCAACCCTTCTTTTGCCGATAACTTGGGCTCTAGATGTCCAAATGACCAATGCAAGGCCATTTTCGACATCTACGCTTCAAGACCTTTTCAATGACACCAAGAACACCTCAATGCGAGGTGTTTTGAACCTTTTTGTTGAACTCTAAACATTCGGGAGTCCCAGAGGACTCCAAGTCCCCAACTTTAGGAGTGTTGGGCTTCACCCCCACACTTGGCCAAAGTGGGGTTACGACATTCTACTTGTGAAAAACTAAAGGAAGACTAGCATATTCCTACAATTGAAAGAAAACAAGCCACACATTTACCAAAGTTTTAAGAGACCAAGGAAAAAGGGCCACTAGAAAGGGGAGTGGCTCTTGATTTTCCATTAGTTATGAAACATACATAAGAACATGGGAAAAGGGGGGAAAAGGGGGGAAAAAAAACCTGAATGCTAGTAGACGTGAAATTTAATTCCTGCAGAATTATTCCACACTATTGTAATAACATATTTGCATTTCACTTGCATACATCCACTATTTTTGCATTAATTTTCAACACACTTAACCTTGCCATTCATTAAAACATTAGATTCATGGTTATTTCATTAACCAAAATTTGCACTTCAGAATACATTGAAAAAAACTCTAGAAACAATATTACAATTTATTTCATCATATTCTGATACTACAAAAAATTCACACAACAATATGGACATAAAGTTCATTGCAAAAGTCTATAGTTCATTGTATTATTGTAAACATGAATAAAAAATACAACAGAATTCCATGTTCTATTGAAATGAAAGTCAAAACAAAAAAATAAAATATGTGGTTTATCCGAAACAAAATTTGTGGTTTTCCACTACAAATACCTATAGTTCCCTTTATTCTTCTTTCAAAATGGTGTATCTCAAAATCCTTTTGTTTTCTAGAATTCTCTCCTTTTGAATTGTCCAAAGTCACATCACTATGATTCAAAACCAACAAGAATTCAAAATTCAAACTAATAAAGATCCTTGATCAGTCCTTATCCTAAATGTCTTGTTCATCCAAAATCATGTACTTATCCTACCCCTTTAACAAATGCATGTTGTTCTTGAACAATGGGGATGTTAAAAAATAACCTTTTTCTTGTATCATATCCTTAGTAATATAAAGTAGATTTTTGCAAATGGAAAAAGTTTAAAACCTATACAAATAATTTAAATGGCAAACAATGTATGGTAGTAATATTTGCAAGTGATGGCATACAAACTTCACAAACCAAATTTCACAAAAACATGCTTTAATAAGTTCATAAAAAAGACATGCAACAAATTTCACACAAACATTCGACTCCGTTCCATTTGAAGATGCAATATTCACAAAAATAGATGTAATAAAACTTGGGATCACATTGGATGATAAAATCAGTTTTATTGCATTTGGACAATTGAGGTTTAGATTACTACAAGAAGGATTAATGGTTGTAGAAGATTGAAAAAAAGGAACTTAAAGGTCATCAAAACCTTTTAAAAATCGTAATTGAAAGATAAACCTTACAATAATCAAGTATGCATAATAGAGATAAACATTGAGGTATGCATGACAAACACAAACATTTAAGTTTTAGCAGAACACAATTAGTGACACTTCGCACAAGACTCAAGTCATGAAACACCTGGGATTCACACAACACTTAGAATATTTAAGTTTTTGAAAAACATGTAAAACATTCACCACATTTAGGATTCATATATAAGTGGAATTAAACTTAGAAATTAAACTTGGATACGTGAGCATTGAGATTAATGAAGAACTTGGATGATGAATGTGATGTCAAGTTGCACTTCAAAACTTCATACTATTGTAACTTGCAACATTCCAATCTTTGAAGTATCAACATTCAAGAATCCATTAACATATTCCGTAGCCATCAATTATAATTAGAATGAAATCCAAGTTCATGCATACTTTCAAAAAAACGTTGGTACCTTGACGTTGTGTGATTCTAGGCATTGAAAAAACCATGAACAACAAAGATTTGATTTTCAATGCAACATCACAAAATGATGTGATCAAGGTAGGAATGGGAAGATTTGAAAAAATGCTCTTGAGTTTGATGCTTACTTTCAAATATGAAACTAGAGTTTTTCCCTTGCAAGATTTCTTTGTTACACCTTTTGCTATTGTAGTTCTTCCATTACAACTTGCCCAATTTGAACATTCAAGACTAAATCTATCAAGGCAAAAAAACTAAATCTCATCTTGTTATAATACTAAAGTTCCTTCAAAGTCCTAGATGGATATCAATGGTGAACTTTGTTCCTAAGCTTTCATTAGTGCCAATTGTGATAACAACATTCAAAGAAGTAGAAGGACAATGGCAACTCGTTGCAAATTATATTCCAATGGAGAAGGTAGGTCCATGTGAGTGGTGTGTGCATTTAGATTGTCAATAGATAAGATGGGTAATCTACCCATCCATGTCATCACATCATGGTGTTTTTTTCAGATCTTGTAATTCAAAATCCTTAAGGCCATTTAACCAAACAATTTCTTTTGTTGTCACATGATGAAAATTTGCCACCAAAAAAACACTAATAGGTAGTTAAGATTAAGAAAACTAGAAGGTGGAGAAAAAAAAAATTAAGTCAAAGAAAAAATGCCAATAAAACATGGTATATTTTCATATATTTATTTGTTGCAATAATGTTTTGGGATAATATTATAGAGTGTGGAAATCCATTTTCATATTTATTTTACCCATTTTGTATAGATCTAAATGAAAAAAAATGTAGAATATGTGTATGATTGTTGGTTTCAAATTAATCAATTTGTAGATTTATATCATGATATCCTACAAAAGTATGCAACTCACAAATGATTTTATAAATTGTTTTTGTAATCATCATTTTATATATTGGCATGCAATCAATTAAGTCCAGTTTAGATTTTTGATGAAGTATTATTAATATCTTATAATTGTTGCTGAAAATTAGAGTTGGTTAGATTTCAAACAAATTATGCAATGAAATTTCTATTTGATAATTTCTTATAATAAAAAGCTTGTCTATTTGTCATAGTACCATTGTAGGTTGAGGCAAAAGGAACATTTAAAATCCTATTTATTGTAACCAATGTTGTGTGGGTATATCATTTATCCAAATATACTAGATGGGTACAAGTAAGCTATACATTCATGGATGCATTGCCTTCTACAAGGGCAAACAACCAAAAGGTGTGTGTGTAGTTGTGAAATATTTGTAAGGGTTCCATCTCTTGATGACTTTGGTGATGTTGAAACAAAGTTTTAAAAATTGAAGGCCAATTAGATCATTTTGTTGAGCTTGTCAATATGGGATATTTTGATTTTTTAATTTGCATTTATGTTTAGTAGGGCTTTTGTGACATGTTGTCTAATTTGATTTTAATGGCCTTCCATTTTATCTATGTTTATGATTAAAAATTGAAATATTTTTATTTAATTTTATTATTGTAATTTGACATCACATGTGTGTCCATTGTCCCATTAGATTTAAGCATATGAAAGTTGTTTAAATGCATTTCAAAGTGTGAAAAAAAAAATCCGATTTTTCTTATTAAAAAAAAAAAATCATTTACCCTTTCACTACCTTTTCTTAAAACCTTAACTAGGGGTATATGATAAAAGGTACCCAAACCCTACCTATCTACCCAAATATTATAAATAAGTTTTACTTAGACCTTGACTTATGAAAAAAATCATAATTTACCCCTACCCATTGGATAAATATATTGTATTTTTTAAATATACCCTTATTTTAAGATATATCAAAAATAATATACCCACACAAGATCAATTATAAGCCTACAAAGGCTTGCTTTTGGAAAAAATTTCAAAATTTTCAGCAAAAAAAACAAGGTGTTGGGATTGGGTTCAGCAAACTTAGAGAGCTTCTCCTTTAGGAGACCAAACAGCAGTAGGATTACAAATGTTTTTTTTTAACTATACTACCTATCCTACAGCCAAATTTGGCTAGATCCTTCTATGGATGGTTGTTAGTGTAGCTACACCACAAAAGTGAAAAAAAAACCCTGATGGTTACAGGTTCATAAATTCTTAAGTTCATTCATAGTTTTGACCCTGGAAAAAATGCCCAATTCTATTTACAATGTATATAATGTGTGCATGGACTAAAAACATGAAGTTGATGACATACCATAGTCTACACCTTCAAGTTAAAGCTTCCAAAGTTTGAAGAAGTGGTTGTTTGGGGTACCAATTACCTTGTTGAACATACTTGTTTACGTAAAGGTAGGTATTTATAATATATCATGTCATATCCCTATATATTTGTATGTGTATCTTTATATTTTTAAAAGTAATTAAATTACTTCATACCAATTGGGATGCCCACATTTTCCACGGGTGTTGTAATCAATCAAAGTGTTGTTCTACCATGGTAGCAAGTTTGTTGACAAAGGTTTAAAATGGGGGAATAACTGATAAAATATAAGTCAATTCAATTGATCATCCAAAAGCCTGTCAACCTCAATTAAATCAAAATTCTATTAGAAAATAGATTCATGGATAATAATGAAAAAAAAAATCAATTATTCATGTTTTCAAACTAATGTAATTTTTAAAAAAAAGTGTAATATTATTTATGTGTTAAAATTTGATTTCTATTTGAAATCTTGTTTCATCTGTTATCAACTACATTGCAGTTCCTCCCCCCCCTCCCCCCAAAGCCCATTGTAAATAGGCTGGTTTTTGTGATGAACATTTTGGCAAGTTGTTGCATGTGTGTAAGGAATGAACATTCCAATAGAGAGGTTATTAGAGGGAGTGTTTTCGCAAATTTAAATTTTTTTGTGAGTATTGCATAGAGGTTGGTTTATGTGTGTGTGTGCTTTTTGTTTTCATCTTTAGTTCTTTAGTTATTCATTTCCTTTTGTTGAAGTTTTCTTGCGTTGTTGGAGGGAGAGGTTATTGGTGCTTTATTGTGAAAAGGAGGTTGTGCCCAGGTTGGTGGAGCTTTGTGTGTTCAATTCAATTATGTGTGTTGTGTTTTGTGAGAGAGGGACTCTATTAGAGCCAGTGAGAGAGAGAGCAATTGCTGAAAGGGAAACTTTTTATTGTGGGTCTCAAGTTGAGGTTTGATGTTGATATCTTTAGTCCTTGTCTTTAAGAATGGATAGCACATGATGAGAAAGGCAAGCTCAATGACAAGTGATAGTGTGATTTTAATGATATAATCTTAATGGGTTGACAAATTTCCAAAACTTTGAAAAAGTTTTTAAGAAATTCATTGCCAAATCCATTCATTTACTACAACAATCAAATGTTCAAACAATATCAGAAGACAAGACAGAATAATGCAACAAGGTTAGGGGATTTAATCCCAAAAATAATGAACTTGACAATAAACGCAAAGAGTACAACCAAGAGGTCTCCAGCTTTATCACCCACAAATTGGTTCCCAGTTCAAGTCAAAATTGTATCCTATTCCTACTACATGGATGCGAACAAACTAGATGATTCTCAGGTACCAAAACACTTTTGCAAAAGTAGTCACCATGTGGTGCAACAAATTGTTGGAATCATGCAACTTCTTGTTTGGGTAATATTCTTGGACAACGAAGGAGGATCACCTCTTTCGTACTAGAAGCAGGCTCGCCCAGTGCATGCTTACCAAGCAGAATCTGTGCCCACTCTTTGACATTGAAGTCGGGGAACACCATTTGAATGCTAGAGACTGCCTGCAAGCAAAACGTTGCAAAATGTGGCGGCTACTTACGACATCGGCAAGCTGAGCCGATTCTGGAGCAATAAAGAGTTGAAAAAAAAGGGACAGATTTCGCAAGCGCAGACTTGAACATGTTGAGCAAACTTTGGCTTTCTTTCCTTGCTGTGTTTATTCGTATTTCCAAAAAAGACAGTCCTCCATGAAGACGTAGACCATAGTTAGTAATCAGAGCTCCACCAAGTGGATCATCTTCATCCACCTTGGATTAAGTTGGATGGAATTGGATGACTCTTGTCTCCTCCTCCACCGCGCTGTCTGTCATTCAGTCAGTCAGTCGTAGTACTTACCAAATCGCTCAAAAAAGGGTGCGTTGTTTGGATATGGTGTTTTGTTGTCGCAAGGGTTTCTGCCATCTTCTTTCTTCTTCTTCTTCTCGGCTACTGTTGCAAAGAAATTCGGTTGGAGACACAGTCGGAAAGAGCGAAAAGAAGCCAAGCTCAAAAGACTCGGCTGTCGGTGCTTTTCAAATTTTTGATTGTTTTTCCTTCTAGAAGAATCAACTCTTCTCTTCAATCAAGAAATCATGTTGCGTCTTTGTTGTGAGACCTTGCAATTGCCTCCAAGTGTTGCTAAGAATATTGCAAGAATCCACGTTTTTGAATGCACATGAAAGTTAAAGACTCTGGCTCTTTTTTCTTTTCTCTTTTTTTTTTCTTTCCCTTTCCCTTTCCCTTCGATGTATAACATCTTTCTCTTAGTGTACCGGAACTCTCGTCTGCTGTTCTTCTGTTGATCGGCCATCTCTTGCAGAGTTCTTGGCTGTTATTATGCTCATAGAATTATCTCTCTTTCGCACATCTGCTTGCTAAGTGCTCGTCGTTTCTCGGTTTCAAATCTCTTTCTCTCGGATGTGAAGATTTGTTTCCTCGTCCTTGTAGCAACTGCTTTGTGAATCTACAAATGCAATTGCAATCTTGGTAAGGAGTATTTCCCTCCTCCATATGCCAGGGATGCTCGGCTGCAAGCAGGCATCAATTGTCACTATGCTAACCGTTTGTATAGCAGGGAAGAAGTATCATCACCATCCTACCAGCGGCGGCGGTAGCCATTATGACAGCAGCTGCTGCCTTTGTACGTGCAGGAGTTTGAAATTGCAAGCAGCAGGAGCAGCGGCAGAAGAATCTCTGAGGTGTTGGTTCACATTGGAAAACACGAAGCTGAAGGAAGAAGGATGGAGCAAATCTTGGAAGAGATTGCATAATGTGAGCAGGAGGCGTCCAGCAGGAGCAGCAAAATTTCTCTTCATTGCAGCAACTGCAGTATCAGATCCGCCAACTTTCTATGATGTATTAGGACTTGCTAATAATGATGTTGCACTTCCTGATATCAAGACAGCTTACAGGAAAATGGCACGCCGATATCATCCAGATGTGTGTCCACCTGAGGAGCTCGAAGAGAATACAAAAAGGTTCTTAGAAGTCCAAGAAGCTTATGAAACACTTTCAGATTCAAGGAGGAGAGCTATGTATGATGCTCATCTATTGAATTTTGGGCCCAGAAAGCGCTGGGATCTGAATGCAGTGGTAAGTCAATCTTCAGTCTCCAACACTTTAAACCGAACATTCCATCATTTCCTGTCTCTTTTGTATATTCTCAGGCTCCATGGCACTCACATTGTTGAAACTACAGATCTCCTTCATGAGCCTGTGTGTGTTCTGCTCAAAATTGGGAACTTTTTATGGCATGGAGGTAGTCTGTCTGTCCAAATCGGTTGAAATTATACCGGGAGGGTATGACCCATGGTGCAATTTTTTTCGGTTGAAAACTGTGTGGTTCTTCTTCTGTAAAAGTTTGTGGCACACTATCACTGATGTAACCCTAAAAATTGATTGGTTTCTTGTGCATATGGGAATCTCAGGGGGAAGGTGTTCACTGGAAAAGACAATGGGAGGGGCAATTATTGGGACTCCAGTATCGGAATACTACTAAGGATGCAAATTCCAATTCATGGGGTGCAAGGATGCGTAGAAAAAAGGAGCAGGAGCAGCAGGAGCAGTCATCATAGAGTCCACCAGTGCTCTGCAGATGTGAAAACCCTAGGCTAGATAGTGGTGTTATTGCCACTATTGTTTCTTTAATTGGAGTGAAGGCACTCTTCTTGGAGGTAACATTGTATAGTAGGTATACTGCACAATGTGCACTGTAAGTATGTATTTTATAAATGACTAACATTATTAGACACCGGAAGCTTTCACCAAGGTCTTTATGCTGAAGCCCATTTATCTTCCGAGATGTGAAAAGAATATGACCTTATGGTGGGATGATAGTTTTTGACAAAAATGCTTTGAGGGTGTCATGTCGAGTTTTCTTTTTTATAATTCAAACTTCTAGTTGAGATGGAGGGAACTGCAATTCCATGAAGTGATGTGAATGAGGGCCACATGTGGAAAAGCTGCTACTTTGACACTTTCTGCCAATCAAAATACAGTGCCCAATTTTCTGGAGTTTTGAGAAACTGTTCTCTGTTCTTTGGAGTGGGGTGTTTTTCGTTACTTGTTTGCTGATATGTTGTATGATCTGGAGTCTATATGCTTTACTATCGGTTCATGTGTAAATCCATTCTGGCTGACTTGAATCAGGAGAAATTCTCAGTACCTATGATGGTGTAAGTTATTTGGAAACTGTTTGTGGTTACAGACAGTACTACTGGTATCTGGCATAGTTGCCATTTGGTGATACATACATGTTCCTATCTGCAGGGAAAAGAAGTATTGCAGAGTCTGGTGTTTGTGATATCACTGCAATCCTGTCAGAGAACTAGACTCTGTGGAAACTTGCCTGTGGGATCAATTTCTTGTGCAGATGCCTTAAGGGAGCTTCTTTGGGGAGCTTGCAAACAATTTGATGGTTTTTCAAGGAAAGCAGCAGTAAATCATTTGAGAAGTGGGGCTGCAAAGGATTTTAACAGTTTGTGAGAAGCAAAGTTTGAAGCTGACAGGAGACTTGGATGTTTTGGCAGCTGTGCTGATGGCATGAGGTTGCCGAGGTCAAGCCACTCTGCAAGCAGCTCAAAACTGTCAGTGAAGAATCAGGTGACAAATGCCTGTGCTGAAACTCAAAGCATTTTCTGAAACTGCTTTCATAAGAATTGTTGATATTGTGATTTGAAGACTGATGGCAGGGACCTTGCACAATTGCTAGGCATCTCACAACATCACCACCTAGGACATTGAACATGTAGACATTCTGGGGAATGATGAGATTATTCCACCCTGGTCTCTGACATGCCTGGCTAGAACTTTATTATGACCTGACAAAGGTTGGTTTGCAACTGAATTTGTTTCCATGTCTTCTGTTGTGCAGCTAGACTCAAGGAGTCTTTATCTCCATTTGCAGCTTCCAGGATGATGTTTGGTTATAACTAATCCATTATCCAGGGTGGCCACATTTGTAGAATTCTTTGTACTCGAAGTGGTAGTAATTCGTGCTTCCATTCTTAGAGCAGTGAGTTGAAATATCAGAGTCTGAACATCAACAAGCACTGCCTTTTACAGCACTTGCACCAACCATGACTACATACTGACAGAGCAGCTGGATCACCAAAGAGTGACTTTTGTTATGTGTCTCCATAGTCTGCAGCTCAACAATGCCTGGCCTAATGGAGTTGCTGTGTGAGCAGATATGAATGAGAAATGGATGGTGTGTGGGGTGCCACCTCCAGTCAAGTGGATATGTTGGTTATAAATTACAGTATGTGCTAAGGTGCTCTGCGGATTTGGAGGAGGTCATCAAGTCATTGTCCCTTCCAGAGATCTGATATAATGATTTACAGTTTGACTCAAATTTTCCCCAAAATTCTTTGCAGGATAGGATTATATATGCATTAGTTGTCCACAGAAAAAGTCTGGTTAGTGACACCTACATTGTACTTCACTGCTGGGTTTATGTCTTGTAAAGTTGGTGCTAACTTGTCAATGTTCCAGGGAGCTTGGAGATACTGACTCAGTGGTGGAGTATGATAAGTCACCTGCCTGCTGCAGTTTTAATGATTTGCATCCCAATCTGACTGTCTTCTGGTAAGATCTTAAAATCCTTGGTTAGCATTTGAACTCTATACCTGTTTGTTCCTCTTTTCCAGTGTAGTTTGAAAAGCTCTCAGACATTTATGGGTTAAATTGAGGCTGGGGCAAAGACCTTCTTCTCTGGCACAAAGACAACAGACTTTTTCTCCCACCCAATCTGCAACAACCCCATGTATATCTTTGATTTCTTCTCTGTTGAATTCGGTATCAATCTCTGTAGTTTCGAGGCAATAGCACAGAGTGTAAGAACATTTTGCATCATGTATATTGTACTAAGTACATTTTGTGCCGATCACCTAAATTAGGTGCCATGTGTGTAGTAGATGGATGAGGAGGCGGATCTGGTAAAATCTGGTAAAAGAGCAGATCTACTCATGAAGATATAATACCCATTGCAGATACTGTGCGATACTCTGGATTTTGTAGTATGCGGCCTGCATCCTATGTTAAAACAAATGGAGTGCATATACAAAAGGACTACTTATCATATTGCAGAACAGTTTGCAAAATCCTCTGCCACTCATACAATGGATTTTTGTGAAAAGGTTGCACCAAAGTTGTCAGGTTTCAATGAAAAACTCTGAAATCACCAAATTTAGACAATAGGTTCCAGTAGGCCTCCAGATTATTGGAGGATTAAAATTATTTTTAAAAAAATTCTTCTTTGACCTGTAGCCAAATTTGGCTAATTCCTCTGGAGGATGATCTCCAGTGTGGCTACATCACAAAATCACCCCAAAAAAAAGAGGCCTCTGGTCATAATGATTGACCCATGCTGGCAAGTTGATATCATACCAGACCAACACTGGTTAGAACCGTTGGGTGGTAGGTTAAAACTGTTGGGTTTCAGTTGCAGTCAGTCAAAACTGAACCAGAACTGGGTCTGATTTTTGGAACTCAGTTTTAGAGTGGGAATCAGGTTCATACCCAGTTCGCAGTACCATTGGTAAAACTAGTTGAGGTTTTCTGCTGCAACAATTCGGTGAAAATGGGCAGGCCACTCAGAGCTCCATTGCTCCCACTCAAAAACATAATTAGTTTGGTGAATATCGCACTCATACTTCACCAAAGCACATCATCATCTTTCTATTCAATTTTCTATTCAATGGGTAATCATGATTTTTGAAAAGGTGGTGATTGGGAAAAAAAGATTTCAATGGCTTCTTGAAGCACATCAAAAACATGACACAAACTTGAATGAATAACATTCCAGAATGCCAAAATGAGGGGGGTTCTCTTGTGACTTTGGTCTTTATGAACACTGCTCCAGTGAATGAATATGATTAACAAAAGAATTTAATTTAGACCTTAATAGAATTAAATTAGACTCCCAAACAACTCCCACATGAGGAGACCTTGCTGATGAATAAGGTTGCAAATTGTGATTGTAGTACTCATACAAAATGGGTTTGGACAATGATTACGCACCCACCTTTGAAATTCGGCCAAAAGTTCCACACAAACTTTGTGCCTTCAAAATGTGGGGGCAAACTTATAAGAAGCATCTGATAGCTCTCAAATTGATACTCAAAATCAAAATCTGCACTGGAATTTGTGATCGGGATAAAAGTGAGATAAGATGGAATACAAAATGTAATGCAAGTGGTTGTACTACTACCTACATTTTATGGGTTGTAAAACTAAGAGCTCTGATGAGTCATCATCATCTATACTACAAAGCCCTGCTTCACTAAGATGAAAATCTGAAAATAAATTATCACACAAATTTCATTTTAAAAATTAGTCATATGAATTGTTTATTTCGTTTCATAGTGATATGAAACCTTGTGATACAGAAAGGCAAGTGAAAACCCCCAAAAAAAAAATGATACAGAAACATGATTAAATCAGTTATCCAACATTCATATTTTGAGAAGAGACCCAACAAGTAGATGGGTAGACTTCAAAACGACCCATCAATTGTATGGGTGGATCCAAAATCTACACATGACCATCCATTAGCTTGGGGCAATAAAAAGACACCACACAAAACAGCTTTTTACCTAAAAAAGAAAAAAATTGCACTTTGCAAAATGAGTACCCTTACTATGGATGTGTAGAACTACCACTTCCTGTTATTGATGTGGGCTCATGTTATAGTTTAGACTATTTGTGTAGCTTGGCATGTAGAAGCAAACATAGGAACTCCAATAGTACCTTGGCAGCTTCGACCCTAAATTAAATTATTTATTGAAAATTTGAAAATTTGAAAAATTAAAAGATTTCAACAATAAAAATTTGTGCTGGAAAGTCAAGAATCTTTTGAAATATTCAAACTTTCAACTGGGAATCTTCAAATTTAATTAATTAGTTGGTGGCGGACATGTCTTGAAGATGCCCCTGTGCTACTGGTATGTAGAACTGACCAAACCACATTCTGAATTCCTCCAGAGTCCGTCCATATATAAGAAAATCCATTGATCACTATAAAGTGCTTAAGACAAAGATAAATGACTAAAAGGAACTCCAATTAAAAAAAACCACTAAACGGTACTCAAATTAGTTATTAAATGGTTCAAAACTCCATAGAGATCATCTCTAAAAATAGTACTTATAGATGGTAAAACATTCTCTAAGTTTTACAAAGTGCTTGCGAAATTTGGCAGGCAAATAGTACAATAACAACTTGTTGATACTCACAGGTACTCAGGGTAGCTTGTACTTAAACTGGTGTTGTCAATTATACCTATGTTGGTTAAGAAACTTGAAGCCTTTTATGAACACAATGTCAAAACTCAAATTGACAACTCAAAGATCAAAGATCAGCTCAAGATGATGTTTGTTACAAGTTTTGTTTCTTGTCAAATTTACATATTTTGTAAGAAAATTCTTCTCAACTAATTATTATTTCGTCACATTTTTCTTGTCAAGAAGCACAAGGGTAGGTGCATTGAAGGTGATGATCATCTGCAGTGTTTTTTATTAGGAAATTTTTCATGTAGCCAAAACGGATAGGAAGTAGAATTTTTTTAATCATCCTTCAATATTGGTGGCTACATATTGAAAACTACATAGGTATAGAAATTAAATTTTCTTTCTTTTTTTCTTTTTTCTCTTCTTCTTGTACTTCTGGCAATTGAAATGACCTTTTTCTTTTTTTCAGTGCAAAAATTTTCACAAAAGTGAAGAAATAAAATTGGTTGCATATTCCCTATTTTTGGGGAAAAACTCACCAAATTCCGTTCTTTTTTAAAACTTCAAAACTCTTTTGCCACATTTCTTTTGACTTGGATTCTAATTTGGGGCATTTTTTAAAGCAGCTTTTCACTTTTTGGACAGGTTTTAGAAACATGTCACCATTTAATGCTAAATCCTCTTGGAATGCTCACAATTGATGCAACATCAGAAAATTGGGGAGGCAAAGAAAAAAAAACACACACATTGAATTGAATTTTACCCTAAAAAAAATCACTTCATTTTCGAATTTTAGATTTTAGATTTCGCCTTTTTTAGAGAAAAAATTCCAGTAGAAAAGAAAAAGGGCAGATGATCATCAGCTGATGTCAAAGCTCAAGATCAGCTGAAGAACTCATGTGTGTAAAAGTAGTAAGTACCTTCTGTTGGTGCAAGTAAAATTGTTCTTGTCAGTACCTTTCTTGCAAGAAGAAGAAGAAGAAGAAGAAACGAAGAACAACAACAACAACAAAAAGGGGAAAAAGGGTAGGAAGAGGAAGAAGAAGAGGACGAGGACAAGGCAAGAAAGAGTGATGATTCTGGATCGTGGCAGGACATTCCCGGGTGACAGGTGTACATTTTCGAAGGTAAGAAGAAAGGAAAGCTCAGTAGTCCTCTGCAAAATGATCATGAGCAAGCAAGCTTACAAGTTACAGTACGTGACCAAAAACTCGAGATGAGATAGAGTCTACTACTTCATTGTGGTATTCATCGTGTTGTTGCAAGTAAAAAAAAGTTTCAGATTGTCAATAGTTGAAGATCTTGCAAGAAGAAGGAGGAGGAGGAGGAGGAGGAGGAGGAGGAGCTAGAGATTCAATTCATTATGGTAGGTAGGTAGGTATTCATTTTGTTGTTCCAAGTAAAGAAATTGTTTTAGGTTGTCAATACTTTTCTTACAAGTCTAGTAGCGAGGAAGAAGGAGAAAGAAGAGGAGGAGAACGACGACGACGACGACGAAGAAGACCAGTACCACGACGAGAACTATAGCTATTGACGCCATCACGACGAGGAGGAAACGGGAAGAAGGAGAAGAAGAAGAAGAGAGGGATGTGAGCCCATGCATCCAAACATGGTAGGTAGAGTTTGGCGATGGCATAGATACATACATACATACATACATACATAGGTAGAGAGGTGGAGATGGGCATGGGTTGTATAGTACAGAAGGGATAGGGAGACAGGTAAGGCAAATCTTGGGGTATAACTGCCACAAGTCCGTTGAAGCAGGAAAGGCGGTTACCCAGGGCCGCATCACCACCGTCCACTCGCGCGCTCGCGCTGGCCACCGTTACGCAACCCCGTTACGACCAGAGTTCTCCATGCTCTCTCCGCCTGCTCTCTCTCTCTCTCTCTCTCTTTCTCTCTCTCGGCGCTGCTGCCCCAACCCCACTCACGCTTCCCGCTTTTTTTTTTTTTTTTTGGGTTGTTGTTGTTCCTCTTCTTCTTCTTCTTGCACTCACGTCCACTACCCCCTTTCTCTCAGGGCTACGCTAAGAACTGCCCCTCATCATCATCATCATTATCAATCATCACTCATCAAAGCATCATCATCGCCATGATGATGATGATGATGATGATGATGAATCAGTACTAGAGTCTTGGCCGATTCCTTCCTCTCTTGAGACTTCTTCCCAAGTGCAGTTCTGGACCAGCCTCCCTACAATAACAGCTTAGAACTCCGGAAGAATAGATTAAGAGGAGATCATCAGCTCCTCCTCCTCTCCAGTGTACTAGTTTGAACAATTTCAGCAGCAGTAACAGCAGTCATGGGCAGCTGCAACTGTTGAGAGTCAAGAAGAATTGTTAAAAATATGCAGTTAAGATGGATCATATGGAGAAATTTTTATGTATGTGTGTATGTAGCTGCTGATCCTCGTGCAGATTCTGATGTTGCTTGAATTCCTAAACAAGTTTTTTCAAATGGGGATGATCATGGACGAGCGCTGCGATCATCATCGATAGACACAAACGATTTGACAGCTGCTGCTGCTGCTGCTGAAGTAGAAATTTGTAAGAATCCCTGATGGGCGCCGCTGCTGCTGCACCTGTTTGTAATCTAGTGTGGAAATTGAGGACTTTGACAAGGGTGGTGTTGCTGTTTCCTGCTCGAGGAGTTGCAGCACTTCTGGACATAGATTTGTGAAGAGGTTGTTGAACAGGTCTTAGTACAATTTGCAATCAAGATTTGAGTCTTGGAGATGAATTCCTGTTGAGACGGAGACCCAGAAAGAGTTGAGAGACAAAGAGACAGACACAGAGAGATAGAGAGAGAGATCAGGATTGCAATGTGGGGCCTTGCAGCACGCATGACAAGATGGAGAACAACAACATTAACTGTAGTAGTAGTACTAGTGCAGCGTCATCATCCATCAAGAAGCTGAAGAGAGAGGCAGCCCAGCGGCGAAAGGCACACGCGCGCTCCCTCAAGCTGCGTGCCGAGGAGCAAGAGCGTCTGCAGCGCTTGGTCTAGATTTACCCACAACCTTGTTCTTTCATCCGATCTCTCTTTTCTTCGGAACACATTCATGATCTCACATTCTTCTAAGAAAAAACAACAAAAACACAAAGAATTCTGATGTGATGGTTGAACAATCCATGAATGAATGAATGCATGACTCGGGAGCAAATCGATCGGTCCAGGAGATTGATCAATTGGTGGAGCAGCAACGGCTGCAGAGATTGGAGCGTCAGAAGTGCGAGGAATCTGATGCTGCTGCTCGACAGCTAGCTCAGGAAGCCGCAACTAGTATTTCCTCATTGCATCAGGCTCAGCAAAGCGATGGAAAACTATGCAAAGTCCTCTGCAAGCAGCTGCTGGTGCCAAGCCGCACTTGCATGGATTCCGATCCTAAGAAGCCTGTAGGCTGCAAGGACGAAGCAGGAGGAGGAGCCTGGCGAGGCGGCGGCAAGGAAGCGCAACGTGCCAAGCAAGCCCAACAACAGAGCATGCGTGCCGTTGTGGAAAGCCGTCGACGGCTCGCTCGTGGGCCTCGCAGTGGGGTTGTAGTACCGGATCATGCGCATGCCGCAAGAATTATGTTGCCTTCCGAGGATCACCGTGTGGTAAGCACCGAGTATCAAGCTGCCGGCACACAAGCGCTGATGCGCGTCACGCTCTTGGCTGCCGGTTTTGTGATTGGAGCTCGCGGCATCTCTGCTCGTTTGATCGGTCAAGTCACGGGCGCCATTGTCCAGTCCTGGACTGAATCTTGCAGGTCTCTGAAAAACCCAACACTTTTAACAACAACACTAATAAGTCTCTCTCTGTCTCTCTCTTGAACTATTCTCTCTCTCTCTCTCTCTCTCTCTCTCTCTCTCGCGCGCGCGCGCGCGCTCTCTCCGCATCCATCATCTGCCATTTGCAGCTTCTTGCAATTCTCAGTCCAAAGTGGACATCATTCCACAAATGCACAATTAAACAATGTCAGAACAGACGTACCTACTTTTGATGTTACTCAAACTGGACACAATTAGTCATTTCAGAGTAAGAATCTTGATTCTACGATGATAAACAAAGTGAACATCTGTATAAATACGACATCATTCCACAAAGACATGATCTCACATTGTGAATATGGACGTACCTACTTTTGATGTTCCTCAAATCGAACACAGTTGATCATTTCAGACTAATAGCCTTGTAAAAGTTCACCAGCTCAATGACCTTGGAAGCAAGAACAATTGCCCACAGCATCTGCCTCTGATAGTTGAAGTGATGATCGTGGGTGCCGCAGGCCTGATTCCGTACCCATCAGACTGTTTCGGATTCAAGGCAAGAAGGCGGTGGTGCAAACAGCGGTGGCGTTGATCGAGCAGGCAGTAGCCAAGTACAAGGATTTATGCGAGTGTAAGAGACGAGGGGAGTTTGTACAGAGAGAGCACATCATCAATGGCGTGGAGTTCTACTACCAGCCTCCGCCTCGCAAGGCATTTGCGCTTGCTGCTGCTGCTGCTGACGGCCAGTCGGCTGGCTGTTGTACACAGATGGTAGGAGATGTAGGAGCAGCAGCAGCTGCGCATGTGGTGGTTGGTCAGGCAACCAATGCCACTGGCACCGCACAAGAACTGCCCTTCAGTCCACACCATGTGTGGTTGCAGCATTTGCAGCAACAACAACAGCAGCAGCAGGCGCAAGCTGCCCCCCAGCAGCACCAGCAAAATTCTCAGGCTATCATTCATGAGTCAACACAAGTACTACTGCACTTTCTCGCGACACGCAGATGAATTCTCCTAACCTCCTGTAGCTGCTTCTTGAGCTCTTGAGTTCTTCCCCTTCTCTTCTGTAGACGTGCATTCTGATCAATGGGTTGTTGTTTGCATGCAGGGGCAACTGATGAAGGCCTCCGGAGTCCAGGTACTGGATTGCCATAGCCAGAACCACCACCGGTCTCTGGTGCGACAGCAACACGCAGGCTTATTCGATTGGCAGTCGCAGCAAACCCAGGTACTACAGCTTCTTTCTCGTCACAGCTCCCTGAACAGGAATCAGCTTCTAGACGTGATGATGATCTTAGTCTGCAGCTGGTTTTATCTGCTTGCTTTTCCAAGTCTTTCTGTGTGCACAACAAGATTCATAGATTTGGGTTCTCGGAAGCAAACCGATCGAGAGAGGCTTGGTGTCCTGAGACAAGGAAGCGTGAGTTCTTGGGAACGACAGGTGCAGCAGCAGCACCATCAGGTGAATGCGCACTGTAAGAGTAATGTCGAGTCGGAGCGAGGAGATCACGAACAACATTGCGCTGCTGCGGAGTTTGAACTGATAGATCAGGGTCTACAGCAATCGGTGGCATCACTGGAGCAAGCCCTGCACCAGGTACGACTTGAGCAACGCCTGCTGCAGCAGCAGCAGCAGCACAACAACAACAACAACAACAGAGGCGGCGTTGTTGTTGTCGAGTCCTCCACGGAACGCAGCTACAACAATAGTTGCAAACAAAATGACTGCAACAACAGCTTGTGGTCCGACGTAACGCAGGACATGGGAAGAAGCAACAACAACAACAGTGCACCACCAAGCTCCTTCTCCAGTTTGTTCAGCATCTTCGGCAACGGAGGTCTTCCCTTGCCCATTTCTCAGAATGGCGGCCAGACTTCCGACGTTCCTCCATCATCCAACAACGTTGGTTTGCTGAACTCCTCTTCAACAACATCCACAACAGCGTTTGATTTTCCAAGATGCGACTTCTTAAGGGAGAGCTTGACACCTTTCCCCTTCGCAACCAGGCAAGGAGGCTTGCAGGTGGCTCCCGAATACAGTCTGTATCATGGCTCCCCCACTCCTCTTCCTCCTTCCAAGATCGATTCCGACGACAGCCTTTGCGTTGTTTGCCTGGATCGGCCTGCAGGGGTGCGAATTGTGGTACAGTATTCTTCGAACTCTCTGTCTCTGTCTCTATTTTTCTGTGTCTGTCTCTCTGTCTCTCTGCATTTGAACATCATCTCTGACTATGAGATCAACTGATCCAAGCACGACATGTAATTTGTGGGGGATGGGTGCAGACATGTGGGCACACATCGTTTTGTTTCTCGTGTGTGCAAGGACTGGTGAACTGTCCATTGTGCCATGAGCAGATAGTGGGGCTGCATCACATGCGACAGCTGCATGGCTCTGGTGCAGCAGCAGCAACAGCCCTGGCAGTTTCCTCCTCCTCCTCCTCCTCCTCCTCCTCCCCTGCAGTTGGTGCACCCACCACCCACCGAGGCAGCTCAGGCACATCTGGTGTTGCAGCAAAGATGAATGGCTCCTCTACCTACCATTTGTGGAATTGGGTACCTGGTGCATCTGTCTGAAGACATCAGAATCATCCATCGGATCTGTCTGAAGATACCAGATTCATCATCACACTCTTGTTTGAATTTCTTACTTTCCTGTGGTGGAGCTAGCCACGGGATCAAGGTTTCTTCTTCAGCTCATGGATGGCTGTGAGAGAGAGAGCTTGATTAGGAGATTACCTGTTGTGGTCCTACTCAAGTATTCATTCTCAGGTCTGCCTGGCCCTTGTTTTGAAATTGCTCACTGTTTTGTTGTAGTCCCCATGACCACAATGGAATTGGTTTCAACTTTCACTTCATGGTGGAGCATCATGGGATCAATCATCAAGAGTTCTTGTCCGATTCATAGTACTCAGGTCTGTGTGGCCTTTTGTTTTGAAAATGCTCACTGTTTTGAGTTGCCGTGACCACAATGGAACTAGTTTCAACTTTTGCTTCATGGTGGAGCTCAGGATCAATGATCAAGGGTTCTTCTTCAGCTGGGGTGACCTCTCTCAGCTGATCATGATGATGATTCCTCAGCTGCTGCCACTGGTTGGTGGCTTTTTGATATGATTAACATCAGATTCTTCATAGCTTGGAAGAGAAAGAAAATCCCTCAAGGACTTGAAAGTTGGGGATTGATTGATTTTGGTTTTCTATCACACACACAATTGACGATTCTTCAGGGTGACATAATAGTATTGTGGGTGTGGAGTATTGAATTGATCTGCCTGCTGCTGCTGCAACTTTGATTTGTCCAGCTTTGGTACCAGCAGGCTACAGAGGATACCTTTGTGTATATTTTCTTCTTCAGCAATCTGTGTTTTGCTGGACTCGGAAATAAGCTTCATTTGGATTGTTGTATAAGAGGAGGTTTTTGATTCTTCAAACTGTGGATTTGAGCTCTTTATTTACTGTTGTAATAATAGCACCTCTTTTGAGCTGCTGCTTTCCTCTTTTTTTGGCATATGTGTAGGTATTGATTGCATTGAATTAAATAGGTAGTGGTCTGCAGTTGCTGAGCCATAATCCAAACTGGATTGGTGCTTTCAAACCACAATATTATTATTTATAATCTGTTCAAGAAAACAATCCTCTATCTATCTGTCTGAGACTTTTGCAACTGGGTATCAAATCCGCTCTATGTGTGAATTTGAAACATCTCAGAACAAATGCCCTTTTGTTTCTTTTCTTACGAGAATTTCAGAAGGTAAAGTTTTGTTCTCAACTTTCATTGAATTAATTTTTTGTTGGGATCATTTTCAAAGAGATCCTGAGCTTCTTCGATATTATCATTTGTCTCCTCAATGCATTTTCTCTGCTTGACTCTTATGTCCAACCTAACTACTACCACATAGTCCCTCAATCTGCTTCTCAAAGAGTTCTGGTGATGATGTCCTTTTGGCTAGCAGCAGAAGCAGCAGTACCAGTGTGCACATTCAGATGCCTACACCCCTTTTCAACAACCGCCAATTTGAGGTAACTTGTTGTCTCCTGCTGCTTGTGTTTCTTCAGCTGCTCATTATCCACAAATCCAGGATTACAGCTTTCCTTCATCATAGTCAATTAGACTTGCTGTGAGATTCTATTCGCAGTTAGGACATATTTCAAACCTAATTCTTCATCTCTTCCTTCAAGGAGATAGTTCTTTTTATCACATAGATGCCAATTTTGGCACATCAAACTCACAGTCATTTCTGAATGAGGTTGGACTCCATGCAGGTATGTAATGTAATACATTACAGACAATGCATTCCATTACATGCAGATTCAGATACATATGTTTGCAGCAACAGCATCACCAGCAAAAGCACCCATTAGAGGAAGAAAAAGAGAAGAAAAAGGGACTTTCTTCCAGTGGAGTTTGCTTCTTACAGTGTTGTGTCCCTTCTTAGGCGGGTAATAGAAATGGCTTATACTCCCATCCGGTTATCACTCAGGTTCTTAGGGTTCATAAATCAGAGTTCTCCAAAAGAAAAAAAAACAACGAGTTCTAAAATATAAACGCCGTTCTCATATAACAGAAAAGGTCATTTGACTATGACAAAAAGTGAGGTCCTTTTTCGCCGCTGCCGGGGATCGAACCCGGGTCACCCGCGTGACAGGCGGGAATACTTACCACTATACTACAACGACTTTGGTTTTCAGGATTTGACACAATGCAGTTCCGAATAGTGCAATTTATAGATCTTAGATTTGCACTTATGCAAATTAAAGCATTTACGGGGGTAGTCTTTCTTTCTAGTGCGTCCCATTCGTATGAGAACTTTGTGAGGATGAACAGGTACTAGTCAGTGATTTCTTTTCTGACAATTTTTTTCATTTTTTTAACAAAAGAATCAGGGAAAAAAATGTCCAGTGTAAATTTGACTAATTCTGCTAATTTTCCTGAAATTTTTTGCCAAATGTTAGAAATGGAAAAAATTGGAAAAAAAACCCTTGCTACTACTAGTGTTTTGAGAAGAAATGGGCTCACTAGTTATAGTATGAAATAGAATTAAAATGGACCAAATTTTCACAAGATCAATTTCTCTAAATATACAACAATATCAAGGAAGGCATATGTGGTTAGACAAACTACACAAGTGTGTAATAACACTTTGAAGACATTGGGAATAGGTATGCTTGGTATGCATTTTCCACAAGTGATTGGTTCAAAATATGGTTAAGAAAACTAAGTAGGTTTTTTCATGGCAATGTAAAATGTTCGCGAATCCATGAGATTTTTTCCTACAGAATTTGAAACTTTTGTAAAATGAGAAGTATTTCAAGTCATGAATATTTTGAGCACATCCAATGTTCAAGAGGTTATATAGGTACATGTGTGAATGATTTTGACGTTTGTTTAGTCAAATATGATTGTCTCTTGATTGCCATCCCCATGTTGATGATAGTGGGATTGGTTAGTTAAATGTGTTTGTGTCTTGCATTTCTTCTTAAATCTCTTCTGCCCTTTCATTTAACAAGAGGTGTGCAAATTCAATGTGCAATTGTCTTGTTACTTCTTCAATCCTTTGTTCAAACCGTATGAAACACAAAGAATATGAATGCATAAATATCCAAAACATTTTTCAATTAGTGAAGTGATCTTTTTCCAACATGTTCATCAGACCATTCTATGAAGCGTTGGCTAGCAAGTCTCGTAAGAGTTGTTGCACCCATACATATTACAATTCTTTGCAAAGAATGTATTTTCCCTTCTTTGTTGGAATGGGATCTATAAATGTACTGCATGCCATGCATAGGCACAACAAGTCAACAAAA
Organism: Sphagnum tenellum; assembly: GCA_963921925.1. Classification (NCBI taxonomy): domain Eukaryota; kingdom Viridiplantae; phylum Streptophyta; class Sphagnopsida; order Sphagnales; family Sphagnaceae; genus Sphagnum; species Sphagnum tenellum. Next base: position 20,923,828 of record OY998144.1, read on the forward strand.
ATGTCACAAACAACAGCTTTGTTGGAACCTATCGCTTGGACATGGTACACACTACCAAATCTAAATCTCCGTGTCTTCTACATTAAGTTGGTGCGTGAAATATGAGGCCTAACATAAAACTACACATAAAAAACTAGAAATAAAGAATATTTGGTATTGTCCAAATTGAAAGAAATAAAAGAAAAAAACATAACTGATATGGTTGGCTACCTCACATGTGAAATGCTTCTACCAAAGCACCTTTCACTATGAGTCATGTCATGGATGAAGCAACTAGCAACGTCAGTAATTTCCCTCTCTAATTTATTATTGTGCTCTTCGACGATTGATCTTCAAACCATCCAAACTACAAAATCAAAGAAAAATAATAAACATCTTCAACGGTGGGATGATGAGAAGGATACCTTCCAATGGCACAAGGGGTACACTTACATTGAGCTCTCGTAAGTGGAATACTTTGACACTAAGCAACAATTTGCTACTACATGCTCTAGTTCGAACTTGCAAAACAGGGAGGAAGAAAGATTGTTGTTGTGACATGACATTTAAAGGGAGTTGGGTTTGTGTGTTTAGAGCAATGTTGAGTTTCAGGATTCTTCATGATTTGAGTTTGTTGTTGTCACTTAATATGTAAAGGAGGAAGGGTTTGTTTCCAAAATCTATAGGAACTTTGGGTCTCATGATTTTTCACAAAGTGGTTTGCCATAGTGAATCCCAAAGTTTTAGAATGGCAATCAGGTAGAGTTTGAGCTTTCTTTAGTGCGACATCTGAACAGCACATTTAGTATTATTCAAAATATGTTCCAAAAAATTGATCCCAAGAATTTTACAAATAGGCTGCTTGGTGTTACAAGTCATAAGAATGACCCAAACCTGCACTCATGTGTCTTCAAACCAAGCCCATCGTATCTCTTCTGTCAACCATAACCAACTATGATCTCCAAATTCCTTTCATGTTCTCCACCCATAAGTATTACCCAAAGCAGTCATTATTGCAGCCTTCCTCCTAGCTGGTTTAGGGTTTGGGTTCAGGGGTTAAGGGTTCTGGAATGAAATAGTTCCTCTTGTAAATGCACTTTGCTGTCACCCTACACAAAATGTTGCTTGGGTCACTTATTTTGAAGCAAAAAAGAACTAGATGTGAACACAAAACAGATAACTATCAAAATGCACTCATCCCAAAGACACCTGGGACTACCAATTCTCTGTGTCCCTAGTTATGCCTAAATGTGCTATGAAAAATTGCTCTGTCTCATCCTCTCAAGGCTCATGGAGGATAGTCATTAATGGCACTTTCTCCTATTGTGAAGGTTGGGTAGCACCAAACTGGAAGTTGATGAGGGACCGCAAAATTGGAATAATCCCAATCAAAACCATTTGGAGTTGCTCAGAGCTACTTGCCCGAATGCTAAGCTGACCAGCCCCTCGGTTGTTCAAATTTGCCCTTGTCACCAGCATGGTTTTCCCAACCATAAACTGGGACTGCAAATTCCCGCCAATGGCCAGATCACCATGCCAATCCATGACAGAGAGCCCTAATGTTGAAAGGGTACGGCTCAATGGGTAGTCTTTTCCTTTCAATGTTGCCTCCAAACTTCCACCAAATGCCTTTTCTCCACGCCCTGTAAGTACTCCACCATTCACAACCATCTTCAACCTTTTTCCAACAAGGAGTCGGTCTTCAAGCTTCAGTCCTGCTGCTACGGTGTCACCCAATAGAGTAAAAGTCAGTCCTGCAGTTGTCTTGTTCTTCTTGAAGTTACTAAACTGTGTCTCAGACCTTACAGTGTACCCGAGGTCCTTCCCAATTGTCTGGATGTCAAATCCTGCCAATGTGGTTTTGCCCTCTCCATGCTTAAATGAAGCTGCGGCTTCAAAGTTCACTTGTGCTTCCTTTTTGTCCTTTGTTACCTGACCTGAAATGGAAGCAGGAATTTTTTCTGCAACCACAAAGAGCTTCTCCACATTGAAGCCATCATAACCTGCATCATGGTCCCATCCATGTGTTTCCAGCACTGGACGCACCAGCCATTGGTTGGCGGTCTCCAAGTAACGGTACCTGTGTTTTGCCATGGAAATATCATAAATTGCAGATATCAATGAGTGATTCAGATTTTATCCAAGAAATGGACACACACTAATTCCCAACAGACATATGGCATGGTGATTGACCCAATGAATTGCGAGGATGAACCTGTGAGTAGGGTTGTCAGAGTCAAAGGAGGGGGGAAGGGCCATGTCAGGCATTGGAACAGGGACAGCTGCAGTCCTGCCACCATCATCATCCATTGCCTCCTCAGCTTGGGCCAATTCCTCTTGGGACATGGCCATTGCACGTCGCTTCATCTCCTTGCGCCGCTGAAGCTCTTCACGCCACTGCTTCTTCTGAAAGAGCACCTCACGGTCTGCTAGCTCTTCTGCGTACTGTTGCTTTTGCTCCTTACTTAGCTCATCCAGCTCTTCCTTTGCAAGAGGCCTGAATGTATCCCCCAAAAAAACACACCCCCATCAAAAGGTCTCCGTTACCACACAATGGAGTGTATTGGAGTTAGCAAAATTAAGAAAATGATGATTTCCAACTTGGTGTGAACATAGTGTGCCCTACCTAAATGGGGGAAGGTCATCATAGTCATCAGCATCTGAGTCAGCTGAGTCATCATCCTCATCAGTATCATCTTCATCTCCCAATTGTTGTTCATCTGGCACTTTGAGCTGAGCACGGGACTGCAGAAGAGACGACAATAGAAAGGGGAGAGGAGGCACTCGTGGACGTTGCCCAAAGGGTCTTCCAGGAGTGCTTGTATCCTGAAGCTTCAGCAATGAGTTTGCCTCTGCCAGAATTTTGGATGCAAAGCACAGTAGTAACAGTTGAGGTTTCCAAATTTGGCCATTGGGCAAAACTCTCTCTCCAGCACGGTTTGTCCTGCAGGCAGGATGATTCTCCACTAGAGAGACAGGGTTCATCAGCCGCATATCTCCAGCTGCTTGTCGAATTGTCTGCTGTACCACATGAGACCTTTGAGCTACAAACATTTCGTAACTGAGTGGGACACCATTGGGTCCATCTGGAGGAGCAGATGACGCATGGGTCAAAACAACAATTGCATTGAACCAAACAGCAGCGCCAAACACATCTGTGATTGTGCGTAAAAGAGGAAGATCTCCGTAGTCACGGCTCTGCATGTCAAGCCGATCAAAGTAGAGGACAATGTCTGGAGATGACTTTTGTATGAACTGTTTCACTGAACCCATAATCCGCTCGTTGTGCTGCTGGTCCATCACCGAAGGTAGTAGCCCAGGGGTATCTATCACCCTAACCTGTCATCATTTTGACTTCAGAAAATTACAAAAACATTTGCAACAAGCTTTGTGGCTTCACAACAAGTCCATTCTGAACTGAGGAACCCAATGCACAAATGTAAGTGGTTCAGATGGAGGTGCAGAAATGTACTTTGATGCCATGAACATTGCCAATAATCTCCTGAACTTTCTTTGTCGATGGGTGGAAAGCATTAGTACTTGTGCGAGGCTCATCAAAAATTGAGTTGATGGTGGCTGATTTTCCAACCCCTGTTTTCCCAAGGAGCAAGACAGTGCATACAAAGTCCAGCTCCTCCTCTTGCCCTGATGCTTCCTGCTCCTCAGCAATAGCATTAGCACGATCAAAGCTGAAAGCACCTGCTCGGCTTGCTGATCTACCTCCTCTTAGCTGCTCTGCCAACCCCAATCGGTACAGTACTTGAGCAACAACAACATTCTGGGGTGACTGGTCAAGGCGGTGAGCAAGTCGTAAGAACTTCACTCTTATATTCTGGAGTTTCTCATGAGTTTCATCACTCCCATCATTTCCATCTCCACTTGAGGGATTTTCGTCGGCTGGGGCAGAAAGTTGGGAAGCATTTGCCACATTGCTACGTGGTGGATTCCTGACAGTGGGTTCCGATGCAGTGGCAGATCGATTGCGTCCCACTGGTCTTTGTGGAAGAGAAGGACCAGCAGCACCTAACGATGGCAGGCTAGACTTTGCACTTCCAGGATCTGCAAAAATTTGTAAAACACAAATGAATTCCATCAGATTCTCTTCCTACCCACCAGATGGTCCTTACACTATCTAATGGAAAAATCTTTGGAGTGAAAAATGTACCAGTTTTACCACTTGCAGACTTCACCAGTGCTGCCAAGGCTTTAGCAGCATCCAGGTTACGATGCTCATCATCATCATCAGCATCATCATCATCATCATCATAATCGTCATCCTCATCGTCTTCTTCTTCATCATCATTTACTTCCTCTTCATCATCATCATCCCTGTCCCAGTCACCATTTGAAAATTGAGGCACCCTCAGGGTGGCAGATTCAGGCTTTGTCTCTGTGTCAGTCTCTGCAGGATGCCTGGTCTGTGCAGCAATGTTCTCAGCCACAGCTTCCACTGACTTTACTGGGTCTGGAAGAGACAAACCAACAACGTTGGGGCCCTCTACAGGAGTGTCATTTTCAGCAGCAATGGGCATTGGTGTTGCTTTGTTATCTCTGTCCTCCTGCTCCTCAGTGAAATCTTCAGTAGTAGCAGGCAAATCTCGGCTCTGGATCTCAGATCCATCTTCATCATCCCTCACTGAATAAACAGGAGGATTTGTTTCTTGATGCTCAATGATGTCTTCAACTGCATCACTGCTGATCTGTCCAGGAATACCTGAGAGTGAGGAATCTTCCTCAATTTTGACTTCCTCCCTTGGTTCCTCTGAATTGATGGCAGATTCAGTTGGTGCCCTGTTGTCTACAGCCCTTAGTCCATCAGATTCTTCTCCCAATGCACCTTCAGGCACCCCTTCTTCATCCTTCTTCCCAGGTTCAACTTGTTCTTTGTTGATTGGTGCCATTGGGGTGGCATCCTCTTCACTGTTGCTGGATTCTTCAGGTGCTGCAGCTACATCCTCCTCTATCTTTTCTGGCTGTGCAATGCCTGCTTCCGACACAATAATTGGAGCATCAGATTCCTCCTTAGACAGCTCACCAGTAGGAGCCTCGTTTGCAACAAAAACATCTGCATCAGATTCAGTCTCCTTGTGATCCTCACTCCCTTCCCAAGCACCTGAAGGGACCTTCTCAATCTGATCATCAATATGTACTTGATCTTCTTTCATCTCCCTAGAAGGCTCTTGCAGTATGTTGGGTTCTTCATTTCCAACTGAGTTGGAACCTGACTCTGAAGGTAGTACAACTGCATCTGCAAGAGACTCCACTTGATTATTATTGTCCTCTGTTTCAGGCTCTGCACCACCAGCACCAGTAGCAATTGCTTCTTCTTCAGTCTCATCATCCTTTGATTCCCGAGCAATGATCCTGGGTAAGGTTTCATCAACATTTTCGTTTCTGGTATGGAACAAAGTCTCATTCTCCTCCTCTTCGCCATCTCTTTCATCATCTGCGTCTTCAAACTGATCAATGTTGGACAGCTCACCCTCTTCCAACTCTGCACCCAAAATGCCATAGTCTCCAATTAGTCCTGTTTCTTTTTCTCTTGGTTCAAAAAACCCAGTAAGGCTGTATCTACTAGATGGTTTGAAGGTTTTGAGGAGCATATCATAAAGTGCAAAGACATCAGCAACCACTTGTCATATAGATGCACTCAAACTCCATGGGAGGAGTTGTTGTGCACCCACCCATGTCATCTTCCAAACACACACAAGCAAGGAAATTGCACTCTCCATCTAAGCAAGAGCATGTGAAACAGAGCTCTTGACACAAGAAGACTTCAGAGCTGGGATGCTGACTTCTGATTGTGAAAGCAACTGAAATTGTTGTAGAATGCCATTACCATCATCAACATCATCATCTTCTTCCTCCTCTTCTTCAATGAGTACTTCATCATCAGTAGAGGGTTTTGCAACCGGCATAACACCCTTCAAGACATTGAAATTCTCCTCCTCCTCCTCCTCCTCCTCTTCATCATCTTCATCAATGTCAGCTTCTTCTTCTTCTTCTCCATCCTCCATGTCCTCAGCATCATCCTCCTGAAGAGTTTCTTTGTCTTCCTGGACTCTAGCAATGGTCAGATCATCCTCATCATTATCCTCAAAAACTTCTCCATTGTCACCACCCAACTTTGTCTGCTCCACCAGCACCTTTGGAGATTCTGCTGAGAAGTTTGTCTGATCTTGTTGTCCTCGCAGCACCACCAGTGGGATGAGGGCATCAATGATGCTGGAAACACCACTAGCATCATCATCAACTGACAGTTCCTTGCTCCTTGCAATGTCCTTTATCTTCTCCTTGAATTCCTCCTCTGTGCTGCAATCTTCAATGATTGCAGTATCGAGTGTGGACTCTCCTGTGATCATCTGATTGAGTCGCATCAAAGCGCCTTGTTGCTCTACTCCCAAACCTCCGAAGCTTCTTCTTCCATCGACATATCTTCCGTCATCGTCGTCGCTAGAAACCGGTGCTCGGATGGGAGATGTAAGGCTCTGGGCCGACGACTCATTCTGATGATCCTCTCGTTGGTCACCATCTAACAAACCGACATCCGCCTCCTCCTCCTCCTCCTCCCTCTGGGCTGCAGTAGTGGTTTCATTTCCCCACGCAGTAGCCTCATCATCAGGAGCTTCTTCAGCTGCTGCTACTGCCGCTGATCCTCTCCTCCCCATGCTTCCGAATTTCCTCAAAGCATCCATTATTGCTTCTCTTCCTCCCTTCTATAGCTCTTTGCCTCAAGCTCTCATCCCCGACCACAAAAACAAAACGAACAATTCAAAGCCCTGCAACCTTCGATTCCTCCCACTAGAGAGAAACAAAATCTCTTTCTCACTCACAAAAGCCCCCCTTCCCCAAACCAAAATTCGTGCTCCTGTGTGTGTGCGTGCGTGTGTGTGTGTGTGTGCCTCTCTCTCTCTCTCAGACCAAACCAAAATGCCTCTTCTTCCGTCACGACTACTCGAACAACAACAAGAAAACCTGCAACTTTCATTCAACAACTCGAAAAAATGTGTGCTGCTGCTGAGAAACACAAAATCCCTTCCTTCCTACCCACTTCCCGGAGGTCAAAACCAAACAAACAACCACCTCTTCTTCTCTTCTCGTTTATTTGATCTCTTCTCTTCTTCTGTTCGATTCTCTTCTCCTCTTCTCTTCTCTTCTCTTCTCTTGGCTTCTCCTCTTCTACTCTCTTCTCTTCTCTTTCACCAAATGAAACAGAATTGCAACCGTATGCAACCAACCACTTATCAAGTCTCACCGCCACACGAGGATTATCCAATCCATCTGGCACGATGATGATTCCTGCAATTCAAGTGTCAGCAGCTAAGAGGCTGGATGGGCATCGTCGCCGAACGACAACGACGATGGAAGGAAGGAAGCGTTGTCCAAACTAACAGCAACAGCCACCCACCGACCCACTGCCCACCACCCAGCAAGCAGGCAAGCAGCAACAGCAGCAGCTGCTAGAATGGATGAATCCGGTAGTAAGTTAGTCGCTGTGGTATGGCAGAATAAATCCAATCCGCCGGAATGAAGAAATTCCTTATCCTCTTTAGAAAATTTCTTGCCTTTTTTCTGTTTTTATTGTATTGTGGACTTTGCAAGCTCCTGCCTCTCCACAAGCTCCTTCAGGATTGAAAGCCACCTTTTCTAAGCTTATCCATTGCTCAAATGACGTCGTCGTAATAAACCAATAATGTATGAGAGAAGGGCAGCGGCCGGTGTCACAGAGAAGAAAGAAGATGATGAAGAAGAAGGGGATTATTGCCTGTGAGAGCACAAGATGGAGAAGGGGATTTGCATGTGAGAACATAACATGCATCATCATAACCCCGGCAAAAGACCATTGCAAATTTTCCATGTTTCTTCTTCTGTGTCACCAAACTGTGCTCCTTCTTCTTCCTCTTTTTCATCTTCTCTGCTTTGCAAGAAGCTGAGATTTTCAAAGCTCGTTCAGCTCATGAGCCAACAAGGTGATGATGGCGACGAGACGAGAGAGGGAAAAAGGCTTCTTGTGCATTTCGGGGTTCATCTTCCACTAAAGAATCCTAATAATAAAAATTGAAGGAAAATTTTGGGCAAACATTTGTACCAGTGTCCCAAGGGGAGTGGGGAGGGGGGGAGGCATGACAGCACATGTGTAATTAGCACACCTCCTGTAGCAGGATAAAAGAAAAAGATTTTGTTTCACCTCCAGATTCTCCTCCAGGATTGCTGTGCTTCAAACCTCGACAACAACACTTCTGTCATGGTGGGACCAACTTGGAGTTTGACAAGCATGATCGTATAATGCATGCCTTCTTGCCTGTCACCCCTGTTGATCCAAAACATGGGAGAAAGAATCTGAAAAACACCAAATCAACGCACACAGAGAGGAGACTGCAAGGTAATCAAATCAATGGTTCTCTACTTCCTCTTCAACCCTCACCTGGGCAAAACCCTTACACTCCACTCCTGTCTCAGATTCAATTTCAGATTGCAAGGTCCCAATGCTCAGATTGACTTTTCTAGATTCAGCAAGAAACACTTCTGTTGTCTAATCTTCACAAGCACCTAGACTCTTCCATGAAAGAGAGAGTTTGATGATGGCCATGAAAACCCATTGTGCCCCATCTTTTAGGAGTACCTCATAAAAGTTGGAGGCCTATTGGAATCCGAAGAGGAGAACTGAAGCAACACTACAGAACTAATAAGCAACAACAAAAGAAGATATCATTGATACACATAGACCACAAAGACAATTGTGCTCATGAGAAGGCACCTCAGATTGGAGAGCAGTGCAAAATGCAGTAAGGGGGACACATGCATTTTGTGTCTTCAAGCCCAGATTCTTTCAGATACTGCACAAGCTGAGGTCTGTGCAAATCATCAAGCCCAGATTCTTCACATACTCTATAACCTGAGTTGGTGCAATCAAGCACAGATTCTTTGGACATGGTAATACAAGGTGAGTCCATCTTCATACTGCAAAGTTCATGTCAAAGCCCAAACTCCAACTCAGAACCGGGAAAAACAACAGCACCATCATCACATGCAAGAAGATCAATGCCTCCTGAGATCCAACTTTCATTCAAATATTGCCAAAGGAAGTGTGAGTGGGAACCACGTCAGATCAGCAATTGCTGGCCTGTTACAACCAGACCAAAGTCTAATTTCACACCATCATCATTGTGGATAAGGCAAGAGCATCAAGGCGGATTTGTGTTCTACAAATTCAAGAGGAGCTCAAGAGGAGCTGGAATGTTTGGGAGCTTGCGTGATGAAGACTAGGCACAGGATCTGCTTGCCGCCAAGGAAAATTAAATGTTGATCCACCTCTAATAAGCATGCATATAAATATTTAAACCAGCATTGAAACTTGGATAATTCTCATGCACAGGAATTTGGCAGATAACACATCATTTATACCTGATTCTGATCTGCATCTTCAAGCTTAGAATATCGGATTTCATGTAGGATTGAAGCTAAGGCCTCACATCAAGTTCACAGGTAATGTTCGGACAATGCAAATTTCATTGGTGGTGTGGCTTGGAAGGTTATCAATAAGTTATGCAGATTTGCAATCCAGGCATTCTGCAGGATTCAACTCTGGAGCAAAAGGCTTGGGTACACACACCTTGGGAAAGTCTTGGGCTTCTCTCCAAAGAGGCACGCGTATCAGAAGCTTACAAAAGTCGTAACCATTTCTGAAAGCTTCATGCCCAGGAACCACTTTTTCTACTTCTGTTTCAGTAATGCAAATTTTACCAAAATAAAAAGCTTCATTCTGATTTGGATGCAAGCTTTAGCCTCCATGACAACCATCTTATCCAACAACTCACACTGGAAAGTTCAAGACAAAATAAGAGACTTACCATTTGAATGTGAAAAGAAACAAAGACCAAAATCATGAAATCTCAAACCAAATTTAGAAAGATTTGGAATACATAAAACAGCAATTTATGGAGAAACTCAAACCATCTATAATAAGTTGCAAATATCAGTAACTCAAATACCAACCCTGGGAAAAGGGAGCTCATCATAATAGAACATATGAATTCAATTTTTTCTGCTTGAGGTTTATGATACAACCTTCAGAAAAAATAATCAAATAATATCCACCTTTGTATACTAGAGTGCTAGCAAGATAGAACTTCATAGCTACTGATTTTCCCATCTGAATCCATAATCAACTTTTTCACTAGGAAGACCCAAAACAAGTAAAAACCTCCTTGGGTAAATGCTGGCTGATTCTGCATTCACAAGTAGGAATTTTGAAATTCTTAGAGAGCTAACGTACTCATCAGGCATAGCTTCTGTAGCTAAACCACTATCCATAAGAAACAATCATTCAAGACAGTCCCTGTAGAATTTACATGTGGTATTAGTCCTCCCAGAGTCCAATGTTTTCTCTCAGATTTATACTGCTTGCAGATACCAAACAAGTTCTTTAATCTGGAGGATTCTTCTAATAATAATGGGTTCCTATCTTGTTCAAGAATGAAGGTTTAAGTTCCAGTATCCAAGAGGTTCAATCAGGGCATTGCACAGTATTGGACTAGGTGCCTTCACCAATAAGGACATGCAATAATGAGATAGAATTTACGGCCAGAAGTGATCAAGGAGCAGTGTGGTTGTGGATTTTGGTCGGGTCGCCAGGTACTGGTGTCGTCAGTAACATCTCTTCGTTCTCCACTGGTGTATACTGCCTGTCACCTGTTTCAATCTTAGGAGTTTCCTTATGTGCGCTTTTAGAGCTTCCATTTCCATTCCCAGCCTGGTGAAAACAATTGCATGTCAGACATCAATAGCAGAGATGATCAATCACACACTATATGATACCAGTAACCCCATGGATGAGATACATACATAGACTGACATTTCAAAATACACCTGAAGATCATGTGGCGGTTTTAAGTATTAATCTTAAGAACATATTATTAGTTTCAACCTTCCAATTCCCTCTTGAGAAGCCACTTACCAATGGATTGTACATGCCCAGACTGTCAACTTCAGAAGGGGCATGTAATGCAGATTGAATTAATATCCTCCAGTTGCAAACTAAAGCAATTATCACCGCGATGCTTTTGAAGAGAGCTAATTGCTGAGTAGAGTACACAATCCATTGCAGCAAACCAAAAAAAATTTACAAAGAGAACCATCTGAATGTTCCTTTTTGCCAAATGAACAGGAATAGCTATCAATGTCTTGACCATTTATTCAGCCATTCTGAGGCCTCCATTGTGTTAATTGATAACCATCATACTGCAAAAACCTTGTAGATGTAACTGATAGGTGATGGGTGGATTTCTTACAGAGGGTGAAGATGACAAAGTTGGTGCAGAATTTGAATTGTGAGCAGCAACATCACTTTCAATTTTCTCCGCTTGCTTCAAAGCATTCTGCTTACGGAGCTCCTGCATGGCCTTTTTGTATCGCAAAAAGTCAGGCTGGTTAGTTGATGATAGGAGACGAGCCCACATGCGGTCTGCAATATTCACCTGTCGCTGTGTTGCTGTCACTCTCTGCCATCAGGAACAAAAAGTCATGTTAGAAATAAGTTAGGAAAGCGAGCAAGGGGAGTGTATGTCACAAAAATAGTCACTATTAGGAGGTTGTGTGTATTCCCAGTCCAACAAAGGCCACAACCAAGTGCCGCTAGATGTACTAAATTGCAATCCACTGACCAGGGGACCTGGAGGATCCTTCAAGAGTTGTCTTCACAGCTTGAACACATGCTATGACAAACACTTGTTAGGAACTTACACTGATAGGAATGTAGCAATGACGGTTATTGACAGGTCCAACTGTAAATCCACAATATCCTGCCATTGCACCATGGATGGCACTGTGGGCCAAAAGGGTGCAGTAGACATTGTCTGATGCATTACTTGGGATTGCTCGAATCATGTATGTTGGATCTGTAACACCATACCAAGAAACTCTTCAAACAGTGCTCTCCTACACCATTGATCACTTTCTACAGCTTGCAAGGAAATTGCCAAAACAAAGATATGGCATCAGTTTACCTATGTACTTCAAGTTGAGGGGCTCTTTGAATTCCTTCACAAAATGATCCTGCAGCAAAGGGTAATAGAAAAGGTCAGGAACTGCCTGAACCTGGTATACAACAGCAGAGATTGGCAACAGGGGTAATGTTACCCAACAGCTAATGACAACCAATTATTGCAGAAACAAAGAGATTCATATATTTAACTTTCATTTGACTTGCGGCCAAAACTCTCCTTCTAAAGACTTTGCAGGGCTCTTGAAAATATACACCTTCAGATGTTGGCAGAGCCAAAGACCAACATCAAGAAGCAAGCGGTTTCCAGAAGCATCACTGAGCTTGTCCAAAGAACCCATGCTCTCTGCCATCAACTCCTGGCCGGCACCTTCTGCCACTACAATCACCATATGTCCATTTTCACGCAACCTTTGCTTTGCAAACTCAAGCAGGCCACCAGGTCCATCCATGTAAAAAGGCACTTCTGGTATCAAACATAAATCCTGCACTTGCACAATCCAGGTTCCCCATAGTAAGGTCAAGCTGTCTGGCATTTTCAAGAAAATCTGTGTTGGTGGGAGGAAAAGTGTTTGATACATTTCCTCTTATGAAACAGAGAATTTGCATCATATGCAATGATTAATCTTTGAGACAAAACAGAAAAGGAAGATAAGTGTTGTCCACCTGCAAGACTGAGAAAGGTCAGCCTATGAAAGCTTCCAGGACAACAGTAGAGCCCCCAGTAGTCTAATCAGAGGAATAGATATAGAAAGGTCACAAGACATCAATACTGGAGAGAGGCAAACCTACCACATCACGACTTGCAAGAGTGGCATGCATAGCAATATATCCTGCATCAAGAACCTCCACCAATTAGTCTTTATACCAGGAGGAGTGCCCCATTGCCATCTGATTTCAAAAGGGTAAAGAATGTTTAAATGAGTTAGGCTTTTCAACAAGGAAACAGATTTTGTTACTTAAAGAGAGGCACCCACCACTGTACCGTCCCATGAGCTTGACCAAGCCAACACCATTCTGGATGCTCTCTGCTTCAACATGTGCTGCATTAATTGCACGCTGAGCCTCTTCCACTGCCGTGTCAAAACCAAATGACTTGTCTATAATCTGTGATCATGCCAAAAAATGCATTTAGAAGTCTGCACCATTCACTATAAGACATGTTCGGGAGAATAGACAGAATGCAATATTCAAACACTTCCTTATCCATGGAAAAAAGCTACTGAGGCCTACATTCATTTGATGGCCCACAGGCTGACTTCATCACAGTTACAATTTCAGCAGCATGCCTTTACTGTCCATCTTGATAATTGTGCAATTCTTAATATGTTATGGATCATGGTTTTTTTCTTGTAACAAGTGCAGAACTATATCCCACATTTTCAGTGGTTTGAAAATGAGCAAACCAAACCATACATTCTGAATCATCTATTCAACGCTCAGAGCTCTGTTGCGTGCAGGATATCCATGAATCTAATAAGCCTTAATGCCCATATACATCTTCTTCAAATTCCTTTGAATTCTGTGCATAATAAAAACAAATCTTCAGAAGTCAAAAGCAAAGGAATCAGAGTAATGAATCTCAGAGAGCACAAAGGTGTTGCTTGTGCCACTTACTTCAATGTCATTATCAATTGTCTTTGGAATACCTGCAACGACCACCTTTAATCCCCGCCTCTTACACTCCTGCAGTTAAAGCACAAAAATCCCACCAACATTTGTGCTGATTTTTCAAGTCTTTCTATATAGTTATTTATGGAAGAATCTGTGAATCAAGAAACAGCCATTGTATTGCTATATGAAATGTGATCATGCTCATCAGCAGCTTGACAGTAACATCCCCAGCGAAGGGTTGCACCACACAAGCATCTTTGAACAGACTGCCAAGGACTTGCTCATCAAGCCAGGATACACTGTGCCCCGAACAACCTTTGATTGAGGCAAATACCAGTTATTGAAATGCAAAAGGAAATTATGCACCACAGCAAAGAGGAAAGGTGGATGCCTCATGAATCACATTTGCTCCTCTCTGAGTGCCATCACCCCCTATGATGTAAACCTGTGTATTGACAGAACACAGCAATTCCTTGTCAGTTTCTCCAAGGTGAAGGTTATACGCATCCATACGGAATTGTGAAAATGGCTGAACTTGGGAGTGGGAAACTGACTACTGTATTGAGTTCTTGGCATCTGCTTCTCACCTGATTGATACCACGGTCTTCAATGGAGTCAACAATCTTAGAAGTGTCATGGCCACCTCGTGAGGTGCCCAGAACAGTGCCTCCACGCTTATGAATATCATTCACAACTTTGGGGCTCAGATCAGTAGTGTTCCGCGAATAGAAACCCCTGTAGCCTCCCTGCACAGCATGCAAACATCTCCCAATCACTTTTCTACATATGTGGGTTTGACCCCACATGCCTCCCACAGGAAACTCAGAAACAAGAACCACCATACAACCCTCACACCAGTGTAGGACAATACTTGTTGTGAGTAAAATTTATTAGAAGTCCAGATCTGCTTTGGTGAGGAAAAGGTAAAAGTACAAAGTAAAGGAGTTCAGAGTTCCATGTCTGACATTGTGAAGATGCATTTTGTCTCTCAAATCATGACATGCACAAGTTACTCTGAAGAATGTGGCTCAACTGCTTATTCTTAAATCAGATTTGAAATGACTTAAAAGTGAAGGATGTCACTTACATGAATGCCATAGATTTCACGAACACCATATTGAGTCCAAAGCCCACAAACTATCTCTCGAATGACAGTGTTTAGACCAGGACACAAGCCTCCGCATGTTACAATGCATGCCTTCACTTCCCCTGGCTTGAAGTATATCTGCAAGTTTTGAAAGTAGGACAGTCAGAGAGATATGACACACAACAAATTAGCCCACCTTTCAGCACATCCAGAAAGCCTCTACCTTAAATCACCACATGTTATCTAAGCTATCAGTGAGCATCCTAGCCTTGTGTTACAAAGACTTGCAATAAATAGTAAGAAAACATTTATCACTCTCAGCCAATACCAGGCAAGCAAGTGATGCTCATGAACAGTGCTTTCAGTGCTTGCTTAACATGGCTTCGTGGCAATAGGCTCCATACCCAATTTGGACAAAGTTAAGAGGACATTGGGAAAGAGCAGTGAGGAGGGATGGGAGTAACTATGCTGCAGGATCTCTTCTAGATTTTCCATTGAAGAATAATGGGAAGCTGACTGTATCATTAGTAAATAATCTAGAACTGTTCTCTTTTAAGTCCAAAAGCAGCTCTTCCTCTGTGGACACAGAAGTTCAGTGTGGCAACCGGCACTTAAGAAAGGAACAGAAAGAGAACCTTGTCCCGAGGTCCAGCTCGTCGGAAGTGAATACCATCTCCAGCTGTGTTCAAATTCACGACCACCTGTTGGACATTTACTTAGCCAAATTTCTAACAACCATAAAAACAGACAGTCTCACAAAAAAATCAACATTGCACTTTATTCTAGTGCTTTCTACATGTTCATCAAAGAGAATATAAGAGAATAAGATACATAACTTTGTGATGCCACTCCACTGTCATGATGACAAAGACTAGCATGGGCAAAAGATTGGTCTTATATATCCTTATATGCATGCTACTGGTGCAAGTGATCATTAAGAAGGATAAAGGTTGACTTACATCTTTCGCAACTACATCTGTGTTTTCCACAAAATATTGCCTGCATCACAAGCCAGCCCATCACACAAGCCTGTCAGAACGTGTGAAAGCAAGATGTTCTCAAAGTCCATTTGTGGGGGCTCAAGCCAAAACATAGGGTAGAAAGTCTCATGAATACATGAATGTAGAAACAGGAAAAGCAGCATTGACTGTGCTGTTTGCATCCTATGGAGAAATATGTGTACATCTCTTGTGCATTGACTGAAACTAAACTTCCAATTCATTGGCATTCTGGATTTGCATGTTAAGCTTCTTCTGCAGGGTGGTGGCAAATGCAGAAGAAAGGAGTGGTCAGATTTCTTGTGTTGCTCACCTCACTGCTGAGTATGCAGGGTTATGCTTCAAAGGATTTGCATACGTCTGCACATCACACAGAGCAAAACAATACACCAGATCAAAGGACAGAAATTTTGAGGAAGTTGAAGTTGGAGTGCAAGAAATGAGATTTGCCATCGCTATCACTGATTACAGATTCAGGCCTTGCTGTTTTCTTCCTACAAAAGGAGAGTGCCAGATACTTGGGCAATGATGCCATTTCGGACAGACAAATAAGAGTCCCTTTCCATTAGGCTGCTGTGATCACAGTAACCTAATACAAAGGCATTAACACAGGGCCTTGTTTCTTACTGCAGGGACAGTCACTTTCCATTGAAGAGCTGCAACTGTGGTCAAAATATGCAATTAATTATGTTAGGAACAATGAGAACACATGTTTTCATGAAAAAAGGACAGATGTCATTGTATGGTGAGTCATTTGACTCACAGCTCTCACAGCTCCTGCAATTGGTCAATTCTTGACTGATAGAGCTGTGAGATGATTGTGAGCAAAGCTACTGAAAAAACATAATGGAAAGATGTCCTAAGTCTCAGTCATCACCGCAGTAGTTCATGCTCGCCAAAGGATGTTCATAGAGATCCAGCTATCAAACTCATCAATACTTCAAAGTTCAAACAACCCAAAGAAAAAGACAATCTTAAATCTTGTTTGAAATCTCTCTAAGAACTTGCTGTTGGATCGTCAGATTGTTCAATTGGACAGTGTAGGGGAACTCCAACATCGGTATGAGATGCTTGACCTACTTCCCGGGAAGGTGATGAAACGAAGTTGAAAAGAGAATGATCTGACATTCAAGAAACGGATTACTACCCCGTTCGGCGACAAGCAAATCGACAGAACATTTTACCATCATGTCAAGGGCTACAGTGTCTTCAACAAGACTCAAAACTCTCTACATTAATCCTTCAAAGACGCCACAAATACGGCGGTATATTACTGCAAGGGACAAGCGGTGCGCCTCTATATCCCCCTCACCAATGATGATTTGTCTGGAAAAACAAACCGATCAACAAAACGAGGAAATGCAGAAGCAGGATGTGGAAACTGGAAGGGGAAAAAGAGCTAACCGGGAGATCAGGCAGCCAGTCGGTAAGGTGAGGTACGTCTTCCAAAACCGCGCCGCCGGAGCCTGTTAAGATTTTGCTCGATGATCCTGCGTTGACGGACATAGACACCTTCTTCTTGGATACGGCCATTCCAGAAGCGGCGGCTAATAAGCACGACCGCTCCTTCTTCTTCAAGGAATCACAACCAAGCCAGGAGCTGCTACTGCTACTCAAGCGAAGCTTATTATTACTAATATTACTCGCAATTTTCCCTCTGCCTACTCCCAAACAACTTTCTGATGATGAAGACAACAACACTCCACCGTTTCCGCAATCTTGTTCTCTCAATCCCGCAGGAGCAGCAGCAAGCTCTGGTAATAATATACCACGGCAACTCAAGCTAGCCATGTCCCCGCTTTCACCGGATGCCTGATTCACGCAAACAATGTCTTATACTACAGCGATCGACGCGTTTTAGAGCTCCCGAGCTCCCTATATGCGTCAGCAATGTGCAACAGTCTTCAGGCACACGAAATTCCTGTTCTAGATGCTGCAAAACCAAAACCCCACTGCAACAACCAAAAAAAAAACTCTCCTCCTCCCTCCTCTGCTGCAGGAACAGCAGCAGCAGCAGGCGGCCCAAGGACTGACTCCTCTCCCGCGCGGTCGCAAAGGCCGCTCCTGGAACCCAGGCCCGGCCGGCCCGGGGACAGTCCCGGTCACCCGGAGGATCCCTGACCGTATATCCTGTAAAGACATGAAAAAGATGAGCGGATTCCCAACTTCTTTGGAACGCGCTCTTTTACTTAACTAGCTGCAACTTGATTGATGGGGGGCTTTGTACCAGTGTTGGGCAGGTACCCAGTGTGGAGGGTTAGAATATTGCAGGTTCTAGATCCGGGTATCAAAACCGAACCGGAACCAGGTCTGATTTTGGAACTGGGTTTGGACTCGGATTAGAGGTTTCATTTTTTTTAAGAATTGGAACCAAAACTGGGAACTAGGTTCCTAGTCCTTTAATAACCGGAATTAGAACCAGATCTGGGATTTTTTTTTAATATAGGACTAGGACCAGGAGCTAATCGGAGGTGATTTGGTCCAAATTATATGGAACTGGACCAAAATTGGGTCTAATTTTCAGAACCTAAACTAGAAATTTCTTTTTTATTATTATTATTATGAAAGAACCGGACCCCAAACTGAAACCACACTAATTTATTTTTTGAGAACCCGAACTAGTCTCCATATAATTCAAAGAATCACCCAACACCATTTAGTCCCTAATTTTGGAAAAGCCACTTGAACCCTAGCCCCCATCCTTTTATCTTTCCCGTTCTTTTCTTTTCTTTCCAATTAAGTTGTCTCGTTCTTTTTCCCCACTCATCCTTTTTTTCCCCTCTCTTTCCTGGGTCAATTATAAAGCAAAAAAACTATGTCATATCTTTAATAATAATAATATTACTATTATTATTATTATTCTGTAGACCCTTGAAAAAAACCAAACCTAAAATTTTAAAAATTCCTATTTATTTTGTAGAATGGGTGTGTGCATGATGTTGTTGTTGTTGTTGTGTACACTACCCTATTAATTGAATACAAAAACAAAACAATAGTGGTCACCAGTTCAACTAAACTTACAAGCAAACACACAACAGGATAGATAGGTAGGTAATAATCCCCAAATTGGGGAGGAGTCGGAGAATTAATTGATGTGTAAATTGTGTCAATTCGAGTTCCTTTTGTGGTGTCCACCAACCAACAATGTCTACACAGGGTTGTGAGAAAGGAGCTACAAATATATCTGCTAGGTCGAGTATAATTTGTATATTGTATGAATACTCAGATCAGGTGCTTGGTGCTTCACTTACATAGAAAGAAACAATGCCACAACAACCCCAAAAAAAAACCCTAAATTGTATGCAATATTTTGCAAAAACCTATGCAACAACCTAAAAATTTTAATTTAAAATAATGAATAAATAAAATAAATTATGTGTGTGAAATGAATGCACACAGAAATGGGTCAAAGTTTGGTATCCCTACATTTCTGACATAACTGAAGAAGGACCCTTTTGGGCTTCACCATGCTAACCACCATGTGTTTCCAATTTAGTATGTTGAATATTTATCGTCCTTATGGGTGTCATTTGAAGGGCACAGCCATCATACACAGAGCCGCATGTTAGCTTTGCCTCGTCAGGGAAGGGAACAAGTGAGAAACTATTCAAAGCTGAGGTGCTAGTGTGGAAATGTGAGTTAAATTTTGGGGAACTTCATTGAACATTTCCTAGGTTGAGATGTTGCTAGTTTCAATGGTGAACTTGCCATGAAGGGGGTGGAGCCATTAATTGATGAACTACTTGTTAGTTTAAAAAACTTAGATCCTCACCTATGGCATATACCAAGGACATCAAAGGTATGTTAATATTCAAACCAATGGGCTATGTAAGTTTTTGTGTGTGTGAAATCAACATCTTGGAAGCCAATTGTGAGGAGCTATTTGTGAAGTCCCCCAGAAAGCCAAAAGCAAAGCACACCAAAAGAAAAGAACATAAGGCAAGGCAAAAGGCCAAGGAAAGCAAAGGGTAAAAGAGCCAAATGAAGAAGACTAGAGTATCAATTCATTAAGAACCTAGTGATTTTTGTCCCAACTATGTGAGATAAAAAAAGCAAGGGGTGTGTCACACTGCGGCCTTACCATTTACATTAAGAAGTATCTTGAGGAAAAAAAAAGAATTATGGAAACTCAAATATTTCACCATGCAAAAATATAATCTTCAAAAAAATCCTCTAAAAAGCAACCAAAATCCTTCTCAATATTATAAGTCTATAACTAATCTCAAGTTTCAACACAAGCCAAAACATCATCTTTCAAAAATCCTCATATAAAAATAGACCTATTATTATCACCTTGTAGGGGCTAAAATCCCTTAAGCTACTATACTCTATAACGAATCTAAACATAATATCCTTGCCTTGGGTAGTAGGCAAGGCCAAAAATTACCATCAAACCTGTAAAGAAGTGGCTAAATTTGTGTGAGACTTAATTTACACACACGCATCTTTGCAGGTGCTCTGCCAAGTCCACTTGGTACAATCAAATCAAAATGGCAGAGAATCAATCGCTGGCTTCAAAATCTTTTTCCCAACACTGGATCATTAGGTCTTCAGTTCCCCCTACTAGGTAGGTAGGTACCGCTACAGCAGTTGAGGTATTCAAAACCCTAAACCCTAAACCCTCATGTATAACAACCCTAGGGTTTTATACATGGGGAGAAAGAACAAGGTATTCAAGTCCAGTATTGTAAAACCCTAGGGTGGGAGCATTCTCAAAATAAGGGGCCTAGGACAAGGCAATAGCCGACTCCAACCCCACATTTTGGGAATGTCTCTCACCCATGGGCCTTATCTATCCTAAAGCACGATCCAAAATTTATCATGAATCATACCTATGTAGGTCACAAGGCGTATTGGAGGGTTCTTACGCCTACTCCTCGATAGCTGAAGGCCTCTTACACCTACAAGTAGGCATAATTTCTCTCCCATCCATGAGGAGTAGTAGGCATAGTATCCCTCCCAATTTCTAGGAGGGAGATTGATGGATTTAATAAGGTGCCATCCACATACACTACAAATTTTCTCCTCGTGCTTTAGGTTTTCAAACAGCTGAAATGCAAGTTATCACCTCAATTGCATGCACATGCATCATATGTTGTAGGGGAAGGTGCTGCTTTGTGGGCATTACGCCACGGGAAGCAAGAGTGGAGAGCACCACTTGAGGTCCCAGGCGTTAATGCCCACACACGGCAGCACCTTTCCCAGCATACCAATCAAGGGTTGTGTTGATCCAATGGCCGGTGTTCCCCATCATTGGAACACGCACATGAGCCCAATCTCTCACATTGTAACACAGGCTCCTTTTTATCCAAATCAGATTCCCAATTCCATTTATGTGTAGAACCAAAATCAAGACATTTTTAAATCCAGAACCGAAGGTTCTTCATAAAAGTAAACAACAGCCCAATACAAGTTCAAACTAATCATCAAGCTTGTTACGTAAGGTCATTCCTCCACCAGTTAAAAAAGAGTCACTTTGCTTCGTTTTCCTCTAGTCATATTCAATTCTTCACTTTCTTTGTCATTTTTGTTCACAAGACTTCTCGTTGAAACCATAGGGGAAAGTTCTTTGCAAACTTTCCAAGTCAGTTCTGGTAAGGAAACTTCTAATTGTAAGATATTGTGATGAAGCACTCTGAGAAATTTGTGTGTGTGTGTGAAGGGGCACCTTGTTATATCCATGAAATTCCCTCTTAGAAAAGAAGAGGCATATTGCACTCTACTAGAATGCGAGGGAAATTATGCATACTCATAGGTTTAATAGGAGATATGGAGCTATGAAGCTCAATCATCACCTCTCCTATTCAATTATCATATTAATTAGATGAGGTTCCTCGCACGTTCAATTTTATTTTTTGCCACAAGCCAATCTGATTGGCCCATATTAAAAAAACAAAAATAAATAAAACTATGGACACTCCCCAAAACAGAAAATTCGTCCCATTTGACCCAGCTATATAGGTGAAAGGAGCACAACAGTTGGCAAAGCATATGGGATAAAAGTGAGGTGCTATGGAAAACATGTTGGGGAACACGTTGGGAACGTTGTGAACATATTGAAAACCTGATGAGAACTCATTGGGAACATGGTGGGAACACATTGAGAACCAGGGAAGAATGGGAAAAAATCCTCCCCACCCTCCACCCCCCAAACCCCCAAACTTAACAGGAAAAAATGCAAGGCACCTTAAGTGCATGCTTGGGCCCGCCTTCCCATTGGCTGCATGAAATTTCTCTTCCCAAAAGAGTTTGTCACCATTTTTGGCCTGGGATAATACCCCTTGCAAAGAACACCCTACCCACAATTAGTTGGGGGTACCTCACAAGTCCAACCTTTTTTTCTGCAATGGGCCAATTTGATTGGCCCATCGCAAAAAAAGTTGAAACTATGGAGGCTCCCCAAAATAGAAGATTCCATGGAAAGTTGGAGTGCCTCCCTCTATGGCCCACCTGTACAGGTGAGAAGGGGAGGACTTTGGGCAAAACATTTGGGATTAAAGCGAGGTGCTATTGGGAACACCCTTGAGGAACACATTGAGAACTCAGGAAACATAGTGAGAACCTGATGGGAACCCATTGGGAACTTGAAGGGAACATGTTGGGAACAAAGGAAAAAAGAAAAAAAAAATGAGTTTTTTTTAACAACAAAAGTGAGGAAAATATATAGGCTACTTTTTCTCTTTTTTTTCAGCCTGTAACCAAAAATATAGAAGGATGATCAAAGATTTGTGTATCATATCTGGTCTACAAGCCAGATTTTGGCTAAATCTTCCTAGGGATGGTCATCACACATTTTCTATGTCTTCTTATAGTTGATTGCAACTTTTGGCTCAACTAGGTGCCGGGGTTGGCCTATGTGAAAACAAGTTTTTAGAAGAAGCAATAACCTATGCAAATCTATGCACATCCATCGATCGTCATAGTAGGCTACTCACTTTGAAAAGTGAGAGAGCCAACGAAAGGGAGCAACCTTTGTAGAATAGAGAAAGTCTAGAGAAAGTCTTTTCGCTCGTCATTGTTCATTGTTGCTTTCGTACAAAATTTAGGGACCCAGGCAACAACAAAATTGACATCATTTTTCATGGCTGAAAAGACATCCTTTCAACAACCACAAAAGTGAGAAGAAGAAGAAGAAAAAGAATAAAACGAACTCTCTTGTAGAACACGGAAGGGTCAAGGGATATGTGACTTGGTGACGCACAAGCAATGACCCCCTTCCAGATGATTTGACTATTGTAGGACAAGGGCGACTTCAAACACATGTATCTCGAATAATTAATTAGTTTTGAAGGATTCGTATTTCCTTAATGGCATATTCATGAATGAATATTCCCAAAAAAAACAATTTATTTGTCCTTTGCAAAGGTTTGTTCTGTGAGAAAAAATTAATTAAAATTTTCAACTTTTCAACATTTCTGTATATTAATATAACTAGTGTTGAAGCTGCCAATGGGACAACGTAGATATTACAATATTCTTTACAAATGAACTAACGGTGAAAGAGCCTTCTAGAAGAAAGAGGCATAATAATGTTCATAGATTTTCTTGTCCCTCTAAAAATTGCCAATCTTTTGCACTTCCCAAGAGTTTGGAGATTGTGTGAAGAGGATCCAACAGGGAGAAACTTCCTTCTAACTTCCAATTTAAGGGTTGTTATATTCAACTTCTGGTTAGTCGTCGCAATGGACTTGCTCTGCTTAAGTATTCAATAACGAAAATTCACTACACCCACTTACTTCACCATCGGTATACATAAATCATGCCTTCCTTCCAGGTGACCACTTGTTGTTGAAAAAAGAATTGAACCTACCATTCAAAACATTCAATTTTTAATGTTATAGAGGAACCAAATGCATTTGCTTCCCCATAACCAAACTTTAACTAAATGAATATTCTTCATGTTGAACAATCCAACAACGGTCATTATGGTCCAAGTTTGCTAAGTGATGAAATGCATGATTAGTCACCCATTTAGTCAAACATCATATAATAATAAATCAACATAACCCATGAAAGGTATTGTTTTTTAGATTCCTTCACATGGCATCATTAACATGAAAAATAATGTTATCAATGAACATTTTACCATTCTAATTTGGTACAAAGAATAGAAGCTTGTTGAAATTGTTGTTGCAAGTGGGAGGTAAAAAGGGAAGAAAGAGAAAAAAAAAGGTAAGCAATGGCACCTATAGCCAATACTTAATCCTTTTCTAACCAAAATCTTTACAAACCCAATGACCCTAATTAGCAACAATTCATTAATGACCTAGTCCTATTCATTATTAAGGTGTATATGTTAATGTTAGTTGTGGAAAACTCGTGATTTCAACATTTTGTTATGTAGCAATGTGATAGATTGAGATTTCCATCCCATAAATAACTTGTTTAGGAACATATTCCAACAATGTTAGCTAAAACAAGGGAATGATATGTGCTCCCCTCCATTGCACAATGTGCAATAACCACTACAATGCTTGATCTTTAGATGTCCACATTTAGTTTTAATACCTTTACTTTGGTAATCAAATTCATTAATGAGGAGTGAATGTCTAACCCTGTCATAGTTGGTTTTTTTAAGTTCATGACACACTTGAAATAGCCTAGATAGAATAAATGAAGTTGCTTGTAGCTAAATACCAATTACAAACAAAATTATTGTTTATGTCAAGGATGAAGGCACAAACTTAAACACTTTTGTTGTTGCATTGACATATGTTATCTATTGTGGACCATTGTTAAATGCCTCACCATTTATTTACAATTGTTGTGGGCATCTCATGTTTTAAAGGCATGTCATTATGCCACAAATGAAACTAAAATGGGGTTGGGATAAAGGAGTTGAGTTTGATGGAAGGTCAAAGTTCTTTATAGAAAACCATTACATGGACAAACAAATTTGGGAAGGAAAAGCAAGAATGAGAGCGAACTTGCAAGGAGACTAGTTTGAAGCCAAGGAAATTGAAAACATGAATCAAAACAAGCTTTATGTCCAAGGTTGCATTGTTCTAGGAAACATTAGAATATGTTGTAACATAATGTTTTGCTACAACCAACAAACTTTCAAATTGCAATTTTGTCTACCTCTAGATTCAACTTGAACAATTATAAGAATAGTGACTAAAACCTTGGGTCTAATAGTGAAATAATAGTGAATATTGGTTACATCATCTATGCCATTTTTGTTGTTTTTTCTATTAGTACCAAATTACGTGTAGATTATCAAGTTCATGCATAATTAAATCCACCTCTTTAATGTGGGGATTTTGAAAGTGAGTTGGACATTTTGTATGCTAAAATGGGGTTTGAAGTTATCAATGTCTTGGAACCTTTTTTTGCATTGTCACACACATTCAATTCTACTCATGCACACAACATGTGTGCTCTCTAGTCAAACCTTTGATTAAAAGAGTTTAGTGTATAATGGAATATGTAGGTAGAGATAGAGCAAAGGAAGTTGTGGAAGAGTATGAAAAAAAAGTCTTATTGCTTGTCTTGGTGACAATTTATGAGTTGCTCAACCTTAATCACATTGAAAACCCCCCTCATAAGCACCTGATGTTGGTTAGTCTTCATTGCCTACTTGATTGCTAATCATTAAGTTGCTAATCCTTAAGTAGGCAATGAAGACTAACCAACATCATTTGAATCATTGAACCTACTTAATGACTATGAGGACGAGCTTGAGGAAGTTGGTCTTTTTGAGACTTGATTGCCACATTTTGTGTGCTTTTTTTTTGGAAGGCTACAGGATGTTGTTCTCAAGTCCATGTAAGATTGTTTTGGGCATAGAATTAGAGTACATATCATGGGCTGACAACAGAGCCTTCCTCTATACATAAAGGATTTGGAAGGCAGATTCTGCACACTTTTCAAGCATCTTAAATTGCAGGAGATGACCTTGGAAAAAGTGTTGATTTTGAAAGAACTGCTGGTCTTGAGGAAATCAAAGCTCTACTTATAGCAGAATCTGTCCTTAGAAATTCCTTTATGCCAGGGAAGGCACCACCTAAAGTAAATTCTGAACCTAGGCTAGTTCACCTTGAGGTCTCAGCCTGTCAGCCTTGCCCTAAAAGCTCACTAGGATGCAGAATGGACCAGGTTTATCTAGTATTGCTGAAGCAGTTTCGTGTGAAGGCAAACATGATTGACATTGATACTATTTATTTTTGGAGGTCAGTCATACAATTATCCCCAATGGAGTTTGTACTTCAGTTTTGAGGTGCTTCAAATCCGCAATCCTGAAATTTGGCCTGGTTTCAGCATTGTGATCCAAATGAAACCAACACAATCAGCAATTTTTGGACTGTCTTGCAGAAATTTGCTTGTCTACTAGTCTGGTTCAAACCAGTGGAGTGTCACTCACAAAAATGTCAGACCATCACCTCCATCCCACTGATTTCCTTCAGCTCCTGCTGATGGTGGGCATAGATATGTATATAATAATCCACCCAACATTTCCACATAAAACCATAATACAAACATCCTGAATCCCTGTTGAATTTCCAGAATCAACATGGAAGAGTCAGTAATGATGTTTGGCTAGTACTCATGAGAAACATGAAGGATACATACAAGAACTCAATAGTATCCTCCTCATTCAAGCTGCAGCAAGCTTGTGAGGGCAAGTTTCATTTCATTCTAGCTTGTCACTGCACAAGCAAGTACTTAAGCCCCGAGGCATCAAAATTCCTCCTTTGAGGCTAGTGGTTGCAGCCTCCTGCAGCCTACACATGCCAGATCCAAAATAGCAATATGACTCGATAATGAAATTGCAGAGAAATCTCAACAATGTGAAGGTAACATGACAATGAGTGCATCATAACCTGATGGGACAATATATGCAAAAGCCAATTCCAATATGTTTAAAACAGAGATGGGTCTTGTTGTATCACTTCACAAAACTGCAAGAAGCAGAAGAGATGGCTTCATGCAGTTGTCAAGCCTCCAAAGGGTGGTACTTTTCCAGAACGAAAAATACCGAATTTTGACATAGTTGAATAGGAATATGGAATCCTATTTGAATCCAACAAACTGCCCAGCTGCTCTCGGAAGCGTTCAGGCTCAGTGGTTTCACACTCTATCTCATACGTGGTGCCAAATGCATACTGTGTTTCATCAAGCTCCAATTTCAGAGCTTCCCAGCTGTACACATTTCGAACATTCCTGAAACCTCCAAGGCACACAAACTGTCGGCAGCTGTAGTCTGATACCACTGCTTGGATCAGCTTGCAATCAATGTCCACCAACTGTGACGGATCTGATATACATGCCCTGCCTATGGCAACATCAATATCCTCCTCTACCTGCAGCCCAAAAAACAAAAAAATTGCAAAAGCATTGGGATTATCATCTTTGATGGTGGGAATTGCAATTTTAGGGTTAGAACCACATTGGAGCATCTGCCTGCCATAAGAAGAAGGCATGCATCTCTCAGATATGCACAGCAAGCAACAATCACTTCCTGCAATGATGGGTCCCTGTTCCGTTGTTGCAGTTTTTTTCTTTGTGGGTGTTGTTATAGAGCTTTTCTCTTTCTTCTTCTTCTACTTGCATGGAAAACACGGACAGACAGCACACGCACAAGCCCACACACAGAAGCTTCTATTCTCTTACCTCAGTTCCGCGGCTAATTCCGTCAATGATGACGGCCTTTCCCTTGACCGTAGCCACGCATCGTTCATCGCCGTTGTAGAATCGCAATCGAAGTACAGTCCTCTTGGAGCTTAGCTCCTGAGCAACACCGTCAAAGAAGACGTTCTCCTGCAAGTACGTGACCTCATGCCTGGGCCCCAACAGAGACGCAACTTTCTCGTGAGTTGCCCCGTCCGGCAGCCTCAGTTTTATCTCCACCTCCATAGTCGCCCCTCGATTTTTTATCCCTAACAATCTCTCGGATACACCTCACAGACCACGCAAATACGCCCCCGGCAGCCTCAGGTTCATCTCCACCTACAAGTCGCCCTCTATCTTTTTCCAAACCGTCTCTCGGATATACGTCACAGTCCACGCAAATGCGCGACTTTCTCGTATGTTGCCACCCCCAGCAACCTCAATTTCATCTCCACCTACATAATCGCCCTCGATCTTTCTCCACACTGTCTCTCGGATACACCTCACAGTCCACGGCAATGCGCTGCGAGGGTTTGGAGCTAGGGTTTAGAGAGCTTTTCAGAAATGATTCCGGGGGGAGAGGAAGCCGAAGTGAAGGCGCAAAAGCTGCCAGTTTACAAGAAACGGAAATGTCAGATTTGTTGTGGAGTAGCCGTGTTGCTGCTGCTTGCACTTGCGGTGGTAATTGTCGTCCTGAGTCAAACGCTGTTCAAATTCAGGGATCCGGGGCTGAGCATCATCTCCTTGAAGCTGGAGTCCATTAGCGTGTCCGTGGATCCTTTCACGCTCTCCGCGACGCTCAACATCTCCCTCGCAACTGATTTGGGCGTCAGCAACCCTAACCATTATGACTTCAAGTATAGCAATAGCACGGCAGTGCTGTTCTATCACGGCCTGCAGGTGCTATGCCCTCTCTCTTCTTTCCCTTTTGTCGTTGTTCTTGTGGGTTGGGAAATTAGAAGGATGATTTTTTTCTTCCAAGTAATTAGAAGACGGCGGAAGAGATCTGCGCTACCTGAATGTTGCAATTGATTCTCCATCAATATGTGTGATGAAATGCAACGTACAATACGCATGTTTCTGCACACTTGTCCCAGCAGAGTAAATATGTTGATGCTGGTTTGTTGAATCTCCTGTGGATCAGATTGGCGATGTTGCACTTGGTGCTGGTGAAATCCGAGCTGAGAAGACTGTGGCTTTGGCAGCTGTGGTCACAGTTGATGCTTTGAAGATTGTGGAGGAGAGTCCAGACGTGGTCAGTGATTTGGAATCTACTATTGTGCCCTTGAACGTCACTTCTACCATCCCTGGGCATGTGAATTTGGCAGGGATTTTCAAGCATCATGTTGTTGCAACTCTTGATTGTAATGTGGAAGTCTGGATCAATAACCAGACATTGAAGGACTATGAGTGCACACATCATGTGAAACTGTGATTTGCTGCTGCCAATGAAAAAGGCATCATTCTCTGACCAGGCCTGCTGTGGACAAGCTTGATATGAGCTTTGTCCATGACCAAATTGCTTGATTCTGCTCTTCAATGCAGATGCAAGTTTGTAGGGTAGAGGTGGGGGATCCTTGTAAGGGAGGCTTAGGTGTCTCATATCATCAGTATCTCTTGACTCAGAGCACTTTCCACTAAAAGACAAGACACTGAATGGATGTTGGAGCATTGTAGTAGAGTCCAGAGGAGCATGCTTCAGCAGCACCCTCAGAACAAATTGGAAGATGCATTGCTGTTGGTAAAATTCCTTCACTGAAAAGTTGATATTTCTGTGGTAGGAATCCGTTGATGCTCTTGATAAAGCCTAGCAGGAAATTCAAGTAAGCTTAGATTTATGGTTGTATATATGACTTCTATTATAGACTGCCTTCACAACACAGGAATATGTATAGCTTGTGCAACAGCACAGTGAGAGAGATAGATATATATACAAGATGACAAACATCACACAGCATTATGCATGCTGTGTGTTTTTTCAAAGGAACTTTTTGTTAACTGCTATGTTCTCACCAATAAACAGAGTTCCATTTTTGTACTACCTAATGTAATGCTAATTTGCAATAGTCTATGAAGTGCTCTTTTTCTCTCATGTTTGTCTCTTGATGAGTTCCATTTGATCCAGAGCTCTTCATTTTACTTAAGTTGCCTCTTTCTTGGTTGTCCAATAAAGTGTTGCATGTAACTTGTGGCTGTCGCCCATCTGTGTATAAAAGGTCTCTTGGTGATCTGCAACTCCTTCAAGGTCAATTGAACTGCCCTTTTTCCTTCATGAAGGTTCGTTGCACGCCTCTGAGAATGAGAACCTGTTTACACTTCGAATACAAGAAATATTATGTCTTTTTCTGTGTGGGAATGGAGCTTATGTTTGCTTTTGAAAAGCTGGCACCTATTTGTTGCCAGATAACAAAAGGAAAGCCTCTGTGTGTAAAGTCCTGCTGTTGCACATTATGGACTTTCACTGTTGCTTTAGAACAGCAAGTGGATCTGTTGGTTTGTCACTGTACCTCACAATACAGCAGAACTGTTGGTGTTGCAGGTTATGAGCTTCCACTGAGGATGTGAAACCCCAAGGAGACCTATTGGTTTGCTACTGTATAGTACTGCACCGCAGAATTGCCACACAGAAGATAAGATTATTGTGATGATAAATCTGCAACATGACAGTGTGCACTGCATTCTTTTTGCTTTTCTCCCCTATGGCCAAAATCACAACTCTCAACCTATTCTTTCAATTTCCTTGTGCACACAGAAAAGCTCTAGATTTCAGCAAGAGTTTTGTCATCCCACACTTCATAGATAAAGGATTCTGCAGGTTGATATCAAGTACTTCATCTTAATTTTGTTGGATCAAGTCAAATGTGTCCTGATGTTTCAACATAAGCCACATATCAAGCACAGATATGGCATCTGGACAGTTGGAAAGATGCAACAGGCCCATGTTAAGTTGGCCAAAACCTCGACACTAAACCAAATTTATGTAGTTTCCAACAAAAACACCTTGTCTGCTGTATGCGAGCCATAGTTCCGAACCTGATTACCAAGACTAGACTTTCTGTTTTAACAAAACAGTGGTCCATCTACAAACAGCTCTTTGGTGATTTTCCATCTGAGAGCAATTTGCACTTTTGCAGAGTTTTGTAGTCCTGTTTGTGGATTGCTTGGTTACTGATGTCATGGTCTGTGACTTATATGTTTGAAGGACCATATCTTCAACTAATTATCAGGAAAAAAACTAGGCATTGAGAGGCCTTTCTGGTGTCTTCTTTCACACCATCAAGCTCCACCTTGTACCTGAATGGAAACTGCACATGACTCAGATCATCCTATAAACACCAGCAATTCTTAAGTTTGGAACATGGATTGTGGATGTGTTCAGGTTGGGAGGATGCGCAGTTGGTGACTGCTCTCACACAATCTCGAAACTATTGCTCACAAGCAGAATGAATTTTAGACTTTAACTGCAGCAACATCATAATCAGGCTTGGAGTTTGGACCAGTGTTGGTCACTTCTTTGTTTTAAAGAGAACTGATGATCCCAGGTAAGGATCCTAAATGAGTTTTGAAATATGTGGAAACCTTTGAAGAATGTTCTGGTTATTTCCACAAACATGACAGTTCTTGGCTATAGCAGTTTCCATTTTTCTAAGCGGAGCTCTAGGTTCAGGATTATTGATTTAAATGACCAAAAAACAATGTTTTAAAATAATCACCCATTTTATTAAAGGTACATGATCATGTATGAAGTTTTTGATGGGTATGTGTAACCAAAAAGGAAGGCAGAAAGGGAAATTAGGAGCAAAGAGGGAAGTAGAAATAGAGATGAAAGAGGTGAGCAAAAAGAGAGAAGGAGAAAAATAATAAGTGGGAATTGTGATAGATGTGGAAAGTGGAAGGATTGACTCAAAGGACACAAAAGAGAAAATAGAAGAACTCATGGTAAGGTAGAAAGTGGGAATCTAGGTGAGAAGTTACAAGCTCACCTTGAACATCAAAATACCTTGGAAGGTATGTAAGAGGTTTATGTTTATTACTAATGGTGGATGGATTTATTATTTCTTTTAATAACAGCCCTCTGGTGCTAGAGATTCAATGTTAGTAAGGTCAAGCAAAGTTTCCTATCATGTTTAATATTTGATTCATTAATTAGATCTATGAAGTTATAATCATTAACAACGTTCCATTTAGGAAATGAAAAAATATATTTTGTTAAAGGTGATTCCATGATGTGAGGATGGAAAAAATGGATTGAATAATATGAAATGAATTGAAGATTATGTTACCGGAAAATGTCATAATGCAAACTGAAATTACACATCTAAGCACATAATTGTTTACAATTATTAATAATGATGTTGATAAAAGAATGTAATGAAAATTATGGGCTTTTACTTCCTTTAAATGACACATTATTGAAATGTCATACTCGTGTTTGGGTTCATAACTAAAGTTAAAACAAAATTCAATGACTGAAAAAATTCCTTTTATTTTTATTCATTAACGAAGAGTCCATATGTTTCAATATGTTTTTTAAAATAGAAAATTATATTTTTAAATTTAATTATCATTTAACCTAACTACCTATTATAATATAAATCACACCACATGCATGAACAAACAAACCAATTATCCAAACTTTCAAAACACCTAGGTTTTGTACTTTAGAAGATGACTTACATAGTGCAAACTTGTTTATAATTAAGGTTGTTATTACATGGAATAACCATATAATGAAGTTTTTGAACATTCAATAGATACCATTCATGTTATTCAAAAGTGAACATCATACAATTTGCATTAAGTTGAAAAGCCTTTATCAAAAGAGTGTTAACAAAATATTTTTTAAATTGTGTTGTTTATTAGGAGGTTCTTATCATTTTAATGATTTATCATGATAACATTTGTGATAATCATTACTCTTTATGTTAAATAACATAAAAAACCATGCATTTGAATTATTTTTAACCAATAATGAATTATGTTGTACATTATGATGTTTACACACATTACATGCATAATGATCATATGGAATTATCATAATTTTTATATTCGGTTTTAATGTTTTTTCACTACACCAAAATGTGTTTTAATTCACTTTAGGTTTTACTGAATTTTGAATGAATTTGAACATTTTTATCATGGTGAACCTAGTCAACCCTCTAGTGAATGGACCAGTTGTTACGAATAGTGAATTGATCCATTATTACCTAGTGAAATATAAATTTACCAAGTCATTTCACTTATTAATTAATTCATTAATTAAACAACACGTAATTCAATTAAATTTAAATTATTTAATATTTAGTATTATTAATATTCTCAAAATGTTCAACCGATGACTTATTGACATGTGTCACTACCTATGTTAGGTAAAAAATTTAACTTAAATGTATAAATCATATAATCAACCTAAATAGGCACCTCCTCTAAGGACCTACATAAAAAAATATTCGATCAACTTATCATTGTTTATCACAAACACACCATTTGTGAGGTTTGATCCCTTGACCTATAAGATGGAGTAAAACACCTCAACCATTAATGTACCACACTTGTTCAGATAATGTGTTATGTTGCATTCTATTTATCAAATATTTCATTTTAAACATTACAAAAACATAAACTTTGAAAATTCATATTTTTTTAAAATTTGTTCAAATCAAATGATTAAAATTTAATTTCATTTTTTTCAATAATATACATAATTACATTTATTTCCTTTTGAAATTATTCAAAAACATTTCAATGACCATTCTTTTGAAAAACATGTTAAATAAATGGATTACTTTTGCTAATAATATGATATTACCTATGTTAAATTATTTTAGGGTTACTTTTCACTGCTCCAAATTATTTCACCTTACATTACTTATGGTTATTTATGGTTATTTTCAAAATTTTGAGTTATTTTTAGTTATTTCACCCTAAGTTACTTTCAGTTGTTTTGAATTCTTTTTGTTATTTTAACTATTTAACCTTAGGTTATTTTCGACTATTGTAAGTTTTTCTTGCTATTATATATAATTTTTTTATTAATAATTATTTCATTTTAAGTTATTTGCAACTATTATAAGTTTTTTTTTGTTATT
Organism: Sphagnum tenellum; assembly: GCA_963921925.1. Lineage (NCBI taxonomy): Eukaryota > Viridiplantae > Streptophyta > Sphagnopsida > Sphagnales > Sphagnaceae > Sphagnum > Sphagnum tenellum. The sequence goes on from OY998144.1 coordinate 20,957,206, forward strand.
TTAAGATCTTTCATCTTAAGCTAATTTTCACTATATGAAATTATTGTTGGTTAATTTTTGTTATTGAAAGTTATTTCACCTTGTTTTATTATTGGTTATTCTAGGCTATATTACCATATGCTACTTATGATTATTCTATTGGTGCTTATTGTTGGTTATTTTATTGATGGTTATTGGTGCCTATATATTTTATTGGTGATTATTAATTTGGTGACTATTGTTGGTTATTCTATTGGTGATTATTAATTGTTATTATTGGTTATTTTATTGATGATTATTAGTGATTATTTTATTAATGACTATTAATGTTTATTATTGGTTATTTTATTAATGATTATTGATGATTATTTTATTAATGGTTATTATTGGTTATTTTATTAATGATTATCCTATTAATGACTATTAATGGTTATTATTGGTTATTTTATTAATGATTATCCTATTAATGACTATTAATGGTTATTATTGGTTATTCTATTAATGATTATCCTATTAATGGTTATTATTGGTTATTTTATTAATGATTATCTTATTAATGATTATTAATGGTTATTCTATTAATGGATATTAATGATTATTCTATTAATAGTTGTTAATGATTATTTTTTTATTGGTTATTAGTGGTTATTTTATTAACGATTATTTTATTGTTGGCTATTAATAGTTATTATATTAACGACTATTAGTAACTATTTTATTGTTGGCTATTGGTGGTTATTTTAGGCTAAATTACCATAAGCTATTAATGACTATTACTCGAATTATTTTATTAATGATTATTGGTGGTTATTTTATGTTAAATTACCATAGGCTATCAATGACTGTTAATCGAACTATTGTATTAATGGTTATTGGTGGTTGTTTTAGGCTAAATTACCATAGGATATTAATGACTATTAATTGAACTATTTTATTAATGGTTATTGGTGGTTGTTTTAGGCTAAATTACCATAGGTTATTAATGACTATTAATCGAACTATTTTATTAATGGTTATTGGTGGTTATTTTAGGCTAAATTATCATTGGCTATTAATGACTATTAATCGAACTATTTTATTTATGGCTATTAGTGCATATTTTATTGGTGGACTAATGTGAACCCCGTGCCTAATGCATAGGTGTGTGCCACCTAAGTGCTTCAATTACCCACTTACCTTGGGGTTACACCCCTCTGTGGAATCTAGCAAAATCTGGCATGGGGCCTTCTACTTCACAGAATGGACCATTTTGAAGGAGTGAAATGCCTTGTGGCCATGGAAACTGAATTAAATTGTTATTAGGTGCTCACCCAAGGCTTTGTTGGGAGCTAGAAGGATTTTTTTTTTTTTCATTTTTCTCTCGTTCCCAAATGTGTTGCCTTTAAGTTCTCAATGGGTTCCCAATATGTTGCCCAAGTTCCCAATGTATTCCCCAACATATTCTCCACAACATCTCATTTTAATCCCATATGCTTTGGCAAATTGTTGTCCTCCTTTCACCCATATGGGTGGGCCAAAAGGGAGGAAGTCGATATTTCAAAATAGTTGAAAAACCTTCTATCTTGGGGAGCCTCCATAGTTTCATTTTTTTTATGTGATGGGCCAATCAAATTGGTTCATTGTGAAAAAAAATAAAAAATAAAAAAAATTGGGAGGCACCTCGTCTAATCAATAAAAGAGGTGAATAGTTAGGGTGTTCTTAAGAATGTCATAGTGTGATTTATGATAACTAGTGGGTGCTCGTGACCTTCGGCCACTGTGAAGTCCCTCGGTTTCTTTAAACTTGGTTAATGTTTTAGTTTTTTTTAGAAACTTTTAACATATGAGAACAGATTGAAAACATGATGGGAACAAAAGCATTAAAAAAATTTCATCCTTAACTTACTCGTCGAACCCCCCCAAAAGTGAAGGCATTTCATCCATCCCCTTAATCGGGACGGACAGTAGTTTTAAAAAAAAAAGTTTCCCTTAAATTCGTCCCGTCATCCAGTAGACGGACATTTCATCCATCCCCTTAATCGGGACGGACAGTAGTTAAAAGAAAAAAATCTTCCCTTAAATCCGTCCCGTCATCCAGCCGGACGGACATTTCATCCATCCCCTTAATCGAGACGGACAATAGTTAAAAAAAAAAAAGGTAGTTTTGGTCAATACAATAAAATAAAATAAAAATGATTATGGGCTGTCCAAGGCCTAAATTATTTTTTTCTGGTCTACCAAATCTTTTGCCTCAAAAATCAGACTGCCCCTGATTTCTTTTTTCTCTAGAGTGAGTTACATCTGGGGAAGTTACATATGGGGAAGCTCCACAAGGAACGGGCAGTGATTGGAAGAATCTTCCAGGCACTGCCCACACACACAGTTAGACACTATTACTTTAATATATAAGATTACATCATGGGTGCCCTCACAACTTTTTTATTTATTTTAATGGAGCCATATTAATTGGCCCACCTGCAATTGTTTTAGAACTTTTGGGCATGCCCCCAATAGAAGTACCTCTTTGGACCCCCAGTTGCAAACTAGAAACAAATGTGCACCCTTGGATTATAGTTTATTTATAGGGGAGTTTGAACTTTGGGCAAAGCATATGGGTTAAACACCCAGGTGCTATTGGCTAACTTGCATCATTTCTGCAACAACAACATCATGATCTTAAATTATTATTATTTCATTCCTGGTTTATTTCCTTCCCATTCTTGTTGGGCAGAAAGCTGCAGTGTCAGACTCTGTAGAGGGATTGTGTGCAGTCGACAACCTTGGAGCTTCCAGGGTGTCCATCTGCATGGATGACCGGACGAATTCAGGGGAAGTTTCATTTCATCCCGACATCCTTTAATAGTTTCATCCATCCCATCATCCGTAGCTACTATCCGTCCGGATCGGGGGAAGTTTCATTCGTCTTTTAATATATGTAATATTGGTGGTTATTTTATTGGATATTGGTTATTTTAAGATAAATATATCATAAGTTATTGGTGCTTATTAATGGCTATCATATTACTGGATATTGTTGATTATTTTATTAATGATTATTGGCGGTTATTAATGCTTATTATTGATTATATTATTAGTGCTTATTATTGGTTATTATATTAGTGCTTATTTTTGGTTATTCTATTAGTGATTATTTTTTGTTATTATATTAGTGCTTATTATTCATTATTCTATTAGTGCTTATTATTGGTTATTCTATTAATGCTTATTATTGGTTATTATATTAATGTTTATTATTGGTTATTCTATTATAGGCCATTAGTGGTTATCTTATTAGTGGTTATTGATGGTTATTCCATTGGTGACTATTAGTGGTTATTAATGGCTAATCTATTATGAATTATTGTTGAATATTTTAAGTTATATTATTATAAACTATTGATAGTTATTTTATTATAATTTTTTGTAAATTTTTTTTCATAGGCTGTTATTGGTTATTTTACCTTAGGCCATTATATTTTATTTTAAATTATTATATTTAAAATAAAATATCTTATAATAACATAAGTATAATGACCTTGAATAACTTAAGGTTAATTGAATAATTTAATTTTAAGTAATTTAAAGTAAAAAACATATAATAACCTAGCTATGATACCTTAAAGTAAACTAACATATAATAATTTAGGGTTTAATAGCATATAATAACATATAATAACATATAATCTTAGGGTATAAGTTAGAATAATTAAAATACCTTAAAATAATATAGGGTATATCATAAAGTCGCATAGGATATTTGAAACAACAACATAAAAATAAACCTATTTACCACTTTAAATTATAATAGTGAATTATGTCAATTAATAATGAAACACAATGTTTACATAATGATATTATAGTGAAATAACTTTAACTAAGGCGAAATTACTAAAGTGTAATGAATTTATTTCATTTTAAAAGTCCTATAGTGATTTAGGTTAGTGAATTACACCACAATTTTATACTAATGTTTGATAAATAAAACATTAAATTTATTAATTAAGTAATTCACAAAATTTCAAAACATGAAATACATCATTGTGTTCATCAAATATCCTATGAAATGAACAAAATTTTGAAATGTTAAAGTTGATGATGTTAAGGTCACAATAATATTTTTGTATGAAAATGTTCTTATTTGTTTTGTTTATGCCAAAATATTCATCAATGATATGGGTAATTTTTTAAGAAAATAACCATAAATAACATGGTTAATCTGTTTTAAGTAATAATTTAAAAATCATAATGACTTGTCATCTTTATATAATTGAGATATAAACATTTGAACTACACTTTGGTTTATATTTTGTGTAAGATAATACAAAATTCCAAAACGGATTGAAATTTTAAACTAACAACAAATTTGTGAACCTATGAAATCACCTATAAGATTACCATGCATGCCACATCAAAGTTTCTAAAAAATACCTTTGTGCAAAAAAATAAAATTACAAGTTGCATTAAAATACAACCAATGGTGTTACGGATGCAACCACATCTTTTGTTCAACAATAGGCAATGTGTGACGTTTAAATAAACATGATTATTGATATTCAAAACTTCATGGCCACCCATTGACAAAAGAATGGTTATTATTATTTTAGAAAAAAAATGTTAAAAACCACAATATTTTAAAATGACTATGAACAAGATGTATTGTGTTAAAACATTAATTGAAAAACTAAATATTGATGTCCTATTAACATCTATTGCAAGATTAAAAAATTGCAAAATAAATCAATGATGTTTTACATTACAAATTAGTGGATACATTTTCATTACATTTTTTTTCTTGGTTGTTTTTCACAACATTATAAAAGGTCTTTCTTTATGAAATCCTTAGTTCAAAACTCAATGTTGTCATGATTTCATATCATATAATTACAACAAACATTTGGTGTACATTTATCAAATTAAAGATGATGAAATTTTAAAAAATGTGCATGGTGTTATTCATGTCCATTAATAGATTTTCCATTGGAAAATGTGCAATTGGTGAATGATGTCCATTTGAACGATGCAAAAAATATTTTGAATAGATGCATGAATGTGTGCATGGATTTATTTTATATGAAATATGGGAACTAAAAATGATATGTGTGACATGGTTATTATGTTGGTGACAATAAATTATTTTACCATATTAAATTAAGAAAATATTTATTGATATAGATATTTTGGTGAATGTTATATTTGAATATTGTGACAACTAAATGAAGATGTCAATTGATGTTGAAAAAGGAACAACAAATAATGTTTAAAAAATGGATGAAAAACTTGTATGACATTCACAAAAATAAATATGTCATCATGAATTTCTTGACTTTTAGTAGTTGCCAATCTCAAGTGATGGATATAATTGAAACCTCTTATGCATAAAAGTGGAACATTTAAAGTAATGAGGTTATTGTTTAACGTAACACAATGTTGTGTTTGTTGGGGTGTGTGAGTGATGGCACAAACTTCCATGTGGAGTGAATGGAAGCTATCAATGTTACTTTTACAACATCTTATTATTGGGATAGAAATCATCCAACAACTAATTGGGTGTGGATCAACCCCATCATGTTGAAAGAGTTAGAGTTTTATATCAAGAGAAATAATTTATAATTTCCAAAAGGGTTCAAAGCAAAAGATAAGGTCACATTAACAATTTTAAAAACAACATTATGTGCAAATTATCCAACAATTAAATTGAAATGAACATTTTTTGGCTCAATCATGTGATGCCACATGACAACCAAGGACTAAGGAACCTAGCTTAAAAGCCTAACCCATGACACCTTAGATTAGAAATAAAACTAAAGTAAACAACCTAAATTATAAATGTGACTTGAACCCTTCACCTCCATTTCGAAGGTTTAAATCTTTAACCATTACAACACAACTTTTTATTTGTAATATAATTGGTCATCACAAAGGTATAAACATGAACTTATTTTAGCCTAGGTTAACCTATGTAATTTTAAATTGACCCAGCTTAACTTAAATTAACTTAAGCCACCCATCAAATCTAACCTAAGTAAGTTAGTTTTTCTAGGCTATTATAAGTTAGCCTAAAATAACCTAAGGCTAGTTAAGTTAACCCAAAATAACCTAAAATTACTTAAATTAACCTAGAATAATCTAAAATTATTTAAGTTAAACTTAAAGGTCAAATTTAGAAGTTATTAAATTAAACCCAAATGTTAAACATAGGCTAAATCTAAATTAAGCTTAAAGGCTTAAATTAAACTTAGAGGTGAAACATTAGTTAAACCTAAGCTAAACCTAAAGGTTAAATTTAGAAGTTAAACCTAAAAGCTAAATTTAAATTAAATTTATGTTAAACCTATGTTAAACTTAGGTTGATTAGGGCAAAACTTAGTGTGAATGTATTTTTAAATTGATTCCAAAAATAAAAGGTTTAACGTGACATGATGTTGGATCGAATTTATTTTTGTGGTTCATGTACAAAATCATAATATTTAAAGTCATTCACAATTGTTGGTGATCATAAGTTATTTTGATTCTTTTTTAAAAATTGGGCATTATTTTAGGGGAACAAATACATAGCATAAGGACTAGATAATAAAATAACATAAAGACTAGACAATTAGGCATAATGGGATTGGATAAGTAAGTAGGTTAAGATTGGACTTGTAAGCAATTCGACACCAAGTTCAAAATAGGACATGAAGTAGTTTTTTAACTATTGTTGTTTCAGATAGGGTTTTGGAAAGTAATGGGGCAACATTTATTTTCTTCCTTGTTTTGGTTATCTATCATCTTCTTTGCAATTTTTGATATTTTTTTGATAACATTGAATTATGTGGCAAAACATGTAAAGGTTGGGTGTAAGAAACTAAAAGGAATGAAGGTTTGCATAACACAATATGGCCAGCCCATGTAAATAGAAAACATGTTAGAATTATAGGGAAAATATTGTTAATAGATTTGAAAACCAACAATTTATCAATCATTATAATATTTTTTTTTAAATGGTATTTTGCATAGAACTAAAGTTTAGTACTTACTATTTGGCAACCATCCTCATGATTTGGATTTGGGGGAATTTCTATAATCATTTTTTTATGGTTTTTTTTCAAGATTCAAAAGTGTTGTGTGCAAGTTTATGTTCAACTGTTTTTATAGAATAAAGGAACTATATTTGGTTGTTGTTTATAGGTATTATTGAATTAATTTTTGAAACATGGTTAGGATTTGGATTTTAAGTGGTAATCCCTAGAAGGAATTCAATATGCAATGGATTAAACATATTGGTTTGGGAATATTCTATATGCAATATGTCGAGAATTGTAATTAAAAATCTATAAAGATAATTGGAACAAACAAATAAACAAGATGTGCATGGTGTAGAAGCAATGCAAGTGGAGAACAATGATAAAAAAGTTGTAAGCATTGCTAAAAGCATGCATCAAAATACTCTTATCCTACTAAGATTTAAAATAAGACATATCAAAGATCAAGGATCTTCTATAATGGGAAATTAGTAACATGAGATGCAATCAATGGTGGTGTACCAATGCAACATTTACCAGAAAAATGTTCCTATAAGGGCAAATAACAATATGACAAAAATGTGGCAAGTAGGGAAATTTTTTATTGAAGTTGCATTTCAACAATTTGAATCTCCATGGTAACAAAATGTAATTAGGTGGTTGCAAATTTAATCAAAACAAACACTAAAAACAATAGGAAAGGTACTTGTCGAATTGCCAAATTTATTAAAACAAGGAGTGGTATTCATTAAATGAAAATGAACGTGATGATGTAAAGATGGTGGTAGGAATGTTGAAGGTGCATCTTTCAAAAACCAAAACATATCCAATAAATCAACCAATGTAAACTTATGCAACATTGACTGGTTGGATCAAAGCAAATGATTGCTCAACTAATACAATTATAGCAAGGAAAACTAGGTCTAATGATAAAAGTGCAAATCACTTTTCATGTTATTTTTTGTGATATTAAACTTTTACATCAAATTCCAGAAATGGTGTCTATAAATACATTTTTGAAAATGTTTTAATTGGTGTTTATTTCAAAAGTGGTTAAAACGCCTTATAAAAAACAATGCACCTTTCACAAGTAGGGAGGACATCTTTTACATACCTATCCATTGATACAAGATGATTTATGATAGATGATAGTGAATGACCTAATGGAACAATTTATTAGCCAACTAATCATGCATGATGAACCACCAGTCACAAGAGTACAAGAAAATATATAAGTTAATGAGGTTGGTAAATGTTAGTAGTCTGAAACTTGTTTATTTTTTAGTTATGTGATTCAACATTTTATTATTAAAATATTAAGGATATGTAATATTAACCAACTACGAATTTCAAGAAGTAAAGTCAAACAAGAATCCATTTCAGAATCCATATATTCAAGAACATAACATTTGCAATAATTTGAAAAAAAAATCGAATAATATGGAATTGAAATGGAAAAAAAAAAAAATTCATGCAAAACAAAAACAAAATACAATGCAACACAAATGTTTTTTTGCATCAAAATCCTTCTTTAGTTCCATTCATGAGCTTTTCATCCTCAAAAACTACTCAATGTCCTAATGATCATCAATTCATAACTCTTCCTATAAGTCCTTGATTTCCCACCCTGAATATGAATTCAAAATTTCAACTAATCCTAATGATTCAACCTTATCTTGCCATTTTCTTTTATAATGACACTTCCTCTTGTCCACTCTATCCAATAATGACAATATAGTTTTCTCCATTCCATCCAATGGTGATAGGATAATTCTAAATAAAACTACAATCAAAGGAGCCACCCAAGTGAGTGGACACTCTTTAAAATTACATTTTCATATGTTTGAAAAATCACAAGGGAAGCACAATAATTTGGATTGTCATAAATGTTTTTGGAATATTTTCCATTAATTGCAAAATTTACATGCCCAATGTTTAATACAAATCAAAAATGTTTTTGCATGTTCAAAGCACTCAAACTTCGAAAGTGAATAATCCTTATTTTTCCAAACGTCTTTCTTTATACCAAATGCGCCTTCTGAGAATTGCAAAAGATTTTAACATTAATGGTTAGAAGGTCAAAAGGACTTGAACTCATGAAACATAAATTATAATCAATTTGAACACATTTGGTTCAAACATGTTTTTGACCTTAAAAATTATGAATTTTGAAAATGTGGCCTTAATTTTAAAAAATCATATTTATGTGATAGAGGGGATGAATGCGTAATATATATGATATAAAATCAATTTGTGTAGTTAAAGCCTATATATATTTAACATGCATTGTTAAATTATGTATCTAAAACGCAAATTTTTAAATTATAAACCAACACATAAATGACATGTGTCATGTATAGTCCTTGGAAAAGGACTTTCATTGTAGCACCTTTAGCTCCTTTTATTATGTTTTCACCCTTTTTCCGTTAACAAAGTTGGGTGTTCAACAATTTTTTTGATCTAAAAAGGTTGTTTATTCGACCTTTGTTGCACCATGGGTGGGTGGGAGATTTTTTTTTTCCACAAGAATTGATGAATATAATATTGGGCCAATACTTTCACAACTTAATGCACAAGCAAACCAATTAATTCTTACCAAATCTTTGTACATCATATGGAATATTCAACTCAACAAGTAATGAAATCAAGAGCTAGATTGAAATGTGTAGCTAGAAGTTTTGGGATACCAATAAGGGCAATTCCATTGTCAATGGAATGGGCATTCAATAAAAAACCAATGATGTTGGTTGCTAAGGATGGACATAGCTAAACGTTTAATCTTAATCCAAGTGGTGTTGTAGGGAATTAAATCCAAACAATGAATTTGGAAGTTCACATAGAACTATCTAGTGTATGACAAGGATACCTACCATGTATCCAAGGATGATGTTTGTACCAATTTAGAATGGTGTTGCTCCTATTGTGACAACTAGTAACTAGGAACAAGACTAGTTATACCCTAATTAATGTTGGTATACCAATAACATGTAGTACCTTCACAACATGTAGTACCTAAAATTAGGTGGAATAATCCTCCAATACCTACATGGATAGTATTGATGGTAAGGAATGTTACACTAACAAAGGCTAAACAACAACATGTTAGGAAACAACTTCCTTATCCACCATATGTCAAAAGTACAGATCCTTATGCTCATGTATGGGTGTTTAGAATAGTAATAAAGGCAAATGGTGAAACAAAAAATGAAGACATTGTTAACATGCTCATATTCACTTTATGTGATACAATCGTAAAATGTAGTTATGATTTCCTTACAGAGCATTGAAACAACATTTTTGAAAAGTTGGAACACGTATATAATAAATTGTTCAAATTTGTGAATAACAATGAATAAATATACATGTAGTTGAAAACGTTCAAACAAGATTACACGAAAAGAATGGAAATGTATTATAAACATTTGATGAAACTAGCCAATAGTCTACAAATAAAGATAACTAAAAGTTTTTTACAACATTGTTCAAGTTTGGACTTCAACCATACCTAAGGATCGTTATAGCAAGAATGCCAAGAATTATCTTATAACAACAAAAAAAAGTTGCAATGATGTGTGATGAAGGCATCACTAAGGTAAAAAGATACAACTAACTAATTATTCCAAAACTGATGTTTATTATTATGACCACATTAGTAACATGTGATGGTAAAACAAACTTGTTTTGTATAAAATGTAAGTGTATAATCACACAATGGAGACCTATTGCAATAAAGAGGAAACGATTACTAATGTTGTTGAGGTAACAATTCAAAATAACAAAAATGCGAAACTAATGCGATTGCCTTGTCACATGTGTGGTCTAGTGGGGCATAGGATGGTGGATTGTCCATAATTTGTTGAAATGCAAAAAATGTTCAAAAATAAGAATGCCAAACCAATAGAAACTTCAATGACATCAAAAAAGAAATCATTGACTACTTCAATCAACATGGTTACAATGATGACTATAAGTTAGAAGAATGAGGATGGGGTGTTCAAGGAAAGGGAACCATTAAAGAAGACTACTACATTAGATTGGATAGAGGAAGAGGAGACATAAAAGACATTTGTGGAAACAATTCAACACCTACATGCAACTACGTTAGAAGGGAGAAACATGTCTCCTACTTCCTAAAACATTACTTGGGTTAGATTGCCTAATGTGGAGGTATAGGTTGAAATACTTATTACATCAAATACACATAAGGAAATGAGTGCACTAGTGAAGACCATGGAAGAATATTCCAATACACAAACATGCATATGTTGGAAACCAAATGTAGTCTAAACTTGGGGCAATTGTTTAAAATAGCTCTTGATTTAAAATGGTACCTATGGAAAAAGATGAAATTGATTAAAAACACAAGGGTGTCAAAACCAATTTCGGATAATATAAGTATTGGAATTAATGGAACAACATTGGAAACATTTCTTGTTGTAGTAACCATTGATAATCCCATGGTGGTGATACAAGTACATGTGGGTAAAAACACCATTAAGGATGTTATATTAGACAGTGGACCTAAAGTTAACATCATTATAAAACAACTTTGTGGTAAGTTAGGGTTACCAAAACCCTAACCAATACCTTATGACTTAAAAATGGCTGATCAAACCACTGCCAAATTAATAGATTTAATTTGAAACATGAAGATTATGGTGCATGGGATTACCATATGTAGTGACCTTTTGGTATTGGATAATAATCTAGTGGATGCCATTTACTTGATGTTGTTGGGTAGGTTATGGTTGCAAGATGCCCAAGTCTTACATGATTGGGGCAACAACTTGGTAACTATTCAAGGTAATGGTATAGTTTAAAAAATTGTTGTAACTAAACAACTAAACAATGACACAAAATGACTAGAGGTGCTAATGTGTTATTGTTTCCAACATGGAATCACAAATGATGAAAATGATGTGATGTTCACAACATAATTGGTGTTATTTTCCATTAGTACTATTGTACTACTGGAGGATTTTGGAGTGTTATTTGAGTCACAAATGGAACCAAAATTGTTATTTCATAATCAATTGGTTCAATACCAAACACTAGTGTAATAGGTATTTCGAGGTTGGTAGGAATTCAACCCGTAATCAACCTAAAGGACATGGTGTACCCAAAGACCTATTACCCCCATATTGTTGGTGACATACAAGTGGATGAAACATCACCTATTTAGAAGTGGGTGCAATAGATGCAAGTGGCAAGATGGACTTTGATAAAGGATCTTTGAAACCCACCTAAATGCTTTTAAACTTGTAAGATTATATAGGTGTTGAAAAGAATTGATAAGTTGTAACTATACATGCCTTTAACCACAAAAACTATTGAGTTTCCTTCAACCACACAAAAACAATTACCTTATTTTTGTAAGCAAAATTTTGAGTCACAATTAAATTTGCAAAGAATGTTTATGCATGTCATGACCAAAAATGTATCCATGTAGACATTCTTTGAGTGCAATATTGCTTGAAAATATGAAGGTTACAAATAAGCGAAAAAATAAATTCAATGACAATTCCTTCTTTGTATTGTGACCATGACAAACACCTTTATGCTATTGGAAATTCAAGTCAAAGATCTATAAGGAATCGAGAGGTTTGTCCTTGAAAAAAATTATCAATTTTGCTATGATTAGGTTCTAATGGATGGTTTTATTAACTCATATGCATAAAGTGCAATAGGAAGTCAAATGCCTTGCATCAAAATATGAAGCTCTTTAGTCTCCTCACATTGATTTTCATTGAAACACAAGCACAAGTGCTTGGGTGCAATCACAAATCAATGAGCCAATTTACTTATTTTGTTTCAAAGGATTATAGTCCTTTTTCTAGAATTTGTTTTTTCATAAAAAGGAATATTTAAAATCTGAAAAATGCTTTTATTTATTATAGTTTCCCCAATATATCACATTTTTTGTTAATCATTTTCAAATAAATGTGATTTTTTTTAAAATGTAAGATTTTGCATTAGATTTATATGTTTCGTTTGGAAAATGATCACAATTTCAAATCATGTCAAAACATCTTAACTATTTTGAGGCTTATTATTTTGTATTATAAGCTAAAATTTTGTTTTTGACACCATTTACATTGCATCACATTTACATGTCATAAAGGACTCATGAACATTAAATAAACTTAAAATTTCAATTTTTTGGGGAAAACCCTATTATTAAAAAAAAATATAACATCAAAAAGTTTGTATGTTATGAAAATCAATGGCCCCTTTGTGAAACTACTAATGTTTGACAAAAAACTTGCTCAACTTTAAAGATTCTTTGCTCATATCAAAACTCAAAATCAAAAGATCCAATGGTTCAATTTAGATTTCTCAATATACATATTACTCATAAAGCACAACTTGCCATGATTAACATGCCATTAAAGGGGAACCGTATAGGCATATATATATATATATATATGTAGTTTTGAACATGATTTGACATGGTTTTTGGCTTGTTTCATGTTTTTATCTACTTGTTTTTTCATCATGAAGAAGGCTACTTGCAACAAAGTTTAACTCACCAAACTTTTCTAGGGCATATGGTAGTGATGGATATTCAATGGATTGGCAAACAAATCTTGTTTGTATTCTTAGTAGCTCACATTCCAACTATTTAACTATTGAAGCATCTTTGACCTCTCAATAGTTTAATCAAATTTCATTCTAATGCATTTTGAAAGTTCCTTTTCATACTAGTTGGGAAAATAACTATTATATGCATAAAGCTCATAAAAATTGTAGTGCAATGAAGTTACAAAAATGGAAGGAGGTGTCATATTAACAATAAAAATGACAACAACAATACCAAGTTGTAGTTAAAGCATGGAACAAATTACAACAAAGGGAAAGTGGGAAGCTAAGTTGACCAAAAACTTATGGCTAGTTCATGGGCAAATTACAATGACAACAAAATGTGGTTCAAAGATGTTTGGATCAATTCAAATCCACACATGTGCATGCTCAATTTGTTGGCCCTTCAATTTAAATGAATGATCGAAAACAATTTGATGAAAGAATATCTTGAAAACAAGATTAAACACAAGACTAAATCCTTTTCATCTTAAGTTGTACACCTAAAGAGTTTGAACCCATTTAAAGTGCACAAACCTAAATGATCAAAATTTAAGTTGAGCAAGAAAATAGTCTCAAAACATAAGGAGGAACTCAAATAGGCCAACTTGCTCTCCTTTCCCAAGAATTGCTAGCTTTCACTCAAATTTTGTATAAGTTTATGCATTTGCAACATGGATACATGTACATTAAACCCAAGCTATACTAACCTTGTAAGCATGAAACATATTGCCCAAAAAAACAACAGACTTGTGCATTGAAAATAATCACATTCAAAATCACAAATACAACCAATTGATTATTTCGTAGTTTCAAGAAAAATGCCAAGACATGAAAATTGGGAAATTCAACCAAAACTTAACAATATTATGAACCTAATGAATTTAAAATGGAAAAAATGATTCAAATGTAGTCTACTAGGTTATTATTTGTGCAAAGCATGGCACCCCAAAATAGGCACATGGATGTGACCTCAATATAAACTAGCCTCCTAGAAGCTCAGTAGCCTAGACATTACATCCAATGTGGAATTGCCTCTAATTTGCTTAGCATAGATGGGCATAAAATTGTAGTTAACATTGACCAAGTGGTTTGATTTGATACACGAAATTATCTTATGTTGTTGGCCATTAGAGATGTTGATGCCATCTAAAAGAGAGAGAGTGAGAGCATGTTAACGAAAAAAAGAACCTTGTACAAATTTGTGGCATGGACACATGAAAACAAAAAATCAAACTTATGCAAATGTTCACAAAGTAAGTAGTCATTTGTAGTTGACATTGTATGGGCGTCTAAAAAGCACAATCCCTAAAGTAAAAAAACCCAAAATCAAGACAAGGGAGTTAATCTACATAATTGAAAGAAACATGTTGATTCAAACCAACATGGTGTGTTAGAAGAACTTACTCACATGCTTTTCTATTTAGTTGGCCATGTCCTTTCCCATGCTTTAAACCACTATTGCCATGATCTAATGAACTACAATTGGTCTCCTCACCCACTTGTACTTTGATTCATGGGCATCTAAATACTAGTTAGCGCTCGAAGATGAATATGGACTTAAGTCTTCACTTATCACAATACAAGTTACGATGTGAGTTTTTCTTAAGCTATCAATGCTTGGAAGTTCCTTTACCACCATTGCCCTTTTCAAGGTTGTTGCATGAACCTTGTAAGTTTCACCTAATTGTAGTGAAATTCACTCACTTTGTGGATAACCAACATTTAGAGCTGAAAAAGGCCCCAAAAGTTCATTTGCATGTAGCATACATGAAAGGCTAAGGATGCAGCAAGAAGCTAAACAACAGTGAAAGATGGACATAAGACACGCCCATTCTATTTGACACCTGATGGACATTGTTGTAATGGACTCAATTGAGTCAAAATCTAATTTCTGGGGTGAAGAAGGTGAGCCAGAGAAGGCAAGAATTTGGACTACAGCAGAACTGTATCATTTGTGCCTAATTCTGCAGCATATTCTGTCGCAGCAATTCAACAAGTGGACTTTCAACAACTGTGAGAAGTTGATTACTGATTACCTTTCAGGTTGAAGGTGGGTTGCTCTGGTGTTATAGACAATGAACACCCTTTGGCTCGTTGATTTTTGTTTTGTCATGCAGCATGTTCTTGATCTGCTGCACCTGGCACACTGCAAATATCTGTAAAAATACCTCTGGCAAACCCTTTAATATTACTCACTGCGTCCAGATGCCTGTGAACCTAAATCAGTCCAAGAATCTCAAGAACATCATGCATAGAACAAAATACTGAAAAAAGTAGTTTGAAAACTGTGGTCTCCTGTTACAATATGATGAGTGTTGCAGGTGCATATACTTGGGAGTCCCCAGTGATCTAGTTGATGTTCTCCCCCAAGGTAACAATTCTTAAGCAAATTTGTACAAAAATTATGTGATACATATGTGCAGCTCCACACTTCTGCCTACCTCACACGCACTAGCCAATAAAACAAGGGAAATTGGGCAACCCCCATGAGGAGAAGAAGATAGTGATGTCGGGTGGAATCTCGATCATAGCTCCTAGCTTCCGCAAACAACAATCTCTTCATTGTCCTCACCAGGAAATTTGCCATGCACAAACTAGTCCAAGGCAATGTGATGTAGTAGGCATAGCTCCATAACATGGAAGCTAAAACTGAAACAGAAACCCCTATAAAGGAATAGCCCCCATAGGCAACCACATCAAGGAGTGGAGCATCACTGCTCCCTAAAGCAAATAGTGATGATTTCAGCAAAATGGTTTCCACTGCCCATCCGAGCACAGCCTTTGTAAAGAGCGCACCCATCACATCAGGTGTGAACCTGTTTCATCATTGAATATAACCCAAACCAAGGGGTGTAAAGTTCAGTTTCAACCAATTATCAAGAATTTGAAGTGAAAGCATACCCAAAATCTTGGTTTCAACAGGAGTACCAAACACCATGCAAAATTTTTCTTCAAAAGATTGCAAACCAAATAGCATAAAGATGAAGGTACTCTGCAAGTACTTACTTGCCAGCCATTCCCAGAGTAAGGCCACAGAGAACAACATAGGTGCTGAAGGCCATAAGTGGCAGGTAAAGGTCTGGAGCATTAATATCATGGCGAGGTGGCTTATATTTCAGACCCCCAGCTACCTGCTCTGCTATTCGCGTCCAATGGCCCTGCAAAACCTGACGTTATATGAGGACTTGAAAATCATGAACATGGACATGCCACATCTTCTTACAAATACACCTCAGATTTGATAGATTCTGCTTCATGGGCACATATTAAACAGCAGAGATTATCAGCAAAACGAAGTAAACCTTATGAAGAAATGGAAAGAGCACCACTTTGAGCTTGTTCTTGACATATTGGTCATTCACTTGGAAATAATATTGCACATCATGAGTTGCAAAATATCTGCTTACCTATATACATCCAAACTCAATCCCCACTGACATCAGTTCAGTTCTCCAAAGATGACAAAACAGACTTAATTTATAAGATAACCGAGAAATAACAGCTCAAATCAGAACCCTAACCAGAACCCTAATCAAAACCCTAGTATTTCCAAAAGTAAAAAACCAAATCAGGTTATCTAGCTGCAGATCTCGATTGCCAAAACATATATGCCAGTAGCATGTACACAGTCTACTGCACACTACATTTTATGACCAAGAAAGAAAGCAGACTACTTGTGTTCTGAAAGCAAATTGCAACTATGATATTCCATAATTGCCACCTGTACAAAATTCAGTGATTGTCTGATAGGTGGTGCAGGATGGTGGCATGAATGCACAAGGAAGGAGGCTTTGCCAATGCAATTGCTCTTTATCCTTTGAAAGAAAATCAATAAAAGCAAATAGAGTGTATGTTGTAAAACTGGGATGGGGATGACAGTTGGAACATTACATTGCTTTGAACATATTCTTTGCTATTGCCAAGATATGTTCCAAGAATACCAGAGCTTGCACCATAGAGGACATCATTGAAGGGGTTGTTTGCACCTCCCGCTGCTGGGACTCCACCAGTTTGTTGCCCAAATCGAGGATCATATCCACCTCCACCATGTCCCTGCATCAATCACATCCCATAAAACAACATCTCCTGCTTCATCTTCTTCTTCATCATAAACTTCCAATAATAAGGAAACAGACTCTCTCTGTGACCCTTCTCCTTTCTCTTATGTTAGATTCCACAGCGACCTTACTCGTTCCTCTAACTCCAATCTCCTCAAGTCAATCTTCATTTCTTCCTCACACCATCGCATCGCATCATCAAGATCACAACAAAAAGAAAACAAGAAGAAGTCGCAATCACAAGGCAAGGCTTCGTGCGCGTCACTTCTTTCCGTTTCCAAACCTTAGGGAAAAAGACCAAGCAGCACAAACCTGAGGCGGAACTTGCTGCCATGCCATCGCTTTCGAAAAGATCTGAGCTGAAGCGATCCAAGAAGTTGGGTATCCCTACAAACTTATAAGAACAGCAGCTTCTGCTTATGTTTTTGGGTTTGCTTTTGAAGAAAAAAGGATCGATCAAAGCAGGAGCTAGGGTTTGCAATTGGCGATCTTGCAACCCTAAATTCCTGCTGTATTTCTACCAATTGTCCTGTTGCAGTAGGCAGAGCAAGAAGGGGGATTGTAGAAGGCTTCTTTTTGTTTTTGGGTATGATGATGAAGCGCACTATCCACTGGAGAGAGCTCCTGCTTTCGATTCCGGTTACTTTCCACAGGCAGGCAAACTTTGTTTTTTGCTTCTTCAAAGCAGCAACAGAAAGGATATGCTGACTTGAACAAAAGTTTGCAACTGATGAGACTCTTTCTGAATCTTTGCAAAATCATTGCAGGCAGAGGTGTTTGACTGCGATGCCGGAGTCAGGTGAAGAAAGATGCACTCCAGCTCCCCTCACTAAATTGCATTTCGGAAGAGGTGGGTGGACCCATTTTCTGGCCCTATGTTGGCTTCTCTAGTCCCTTGTTGATGCATCCTTGTTGATGCCATCTTGGTTATCACCTCCAACAGCAAGGAGGAAGGGCATCAGGCTCCTCTCCTCTGATGGTACCAATAACAGCATGACCGATGAAGACCATGACAAGAAAGTGAATCAAGTGGCAAGCTGCAAAACCCAGGAGTCAGTGAACATCCACACAGCCACAGAAGGTACAAATTGTTCACACACTCACTCACAACATGATGCCATTCTTGTTGCTCTGATGCACATCACTCGTTGGGCTGATCTTTTCAGTATATGCTTTTGTTTTCTCTGAAAGGTCATTGTTTAATTTTTATTCCAACTCCATAGGTCAGAATCCTGAGAATTCTGTATCAACCTCACCAAAGAAGCAGATTTTATGCTTCTTCCAGCCACACTCAAGTCCATACCATGTAGAATATGGCAAATGCTCATGCCCTTTGCAGGGGCTATCATGGCTGGAGCCCATGCAGGCTGGTCATTGAAGCTTGACAGATCAAGATGGGGCAGAGCAGAGTAAGGTATGCCAGAGGCAAGATGCAGGTGGACTGAAACCTAATCCCTGTGGCCATGGATCCAATATGAAAACAACCAAGCTACCAAAGGTGCTGCAATATGGTGCCAATTTCCACTCTACTTCTCATCAAGCCAAATGGTTATTACCCCCCACAGATCAACGTGTGCTCAGAGGTTCAATCTTACTCTATAGCGGCTTGATTTGATTGTTGGTGTGCTGAAAGACACCTTGCCCTTGTCAGGAAACACTGAAGTAGTGGTGGAGAATTGAGGGCTGGTCATGGGTATATGATCACAGCTATCATGTATCAAGACAGAGCATGCAGATTTGGCAATAACCAACATCAGCAGGTATTTCAGAATCTAACATGAAGATTTGCACTGACAAATAGTCATAACTACTCTGTCACCTAATGTCTTCTTAGTATTTTACTTGAAATTATCTGAAAACATTGTGAGGATGACAGGTTGAGTTCTTGAAGGATGTGATGCAGTTTGTGGTCTCAAGAGGGCATGGACACCTTGTCCATCCATCTGGTTCAGAATATTTCTGTGAAGGTATTCTCAATGGAAAACTCCTTGACCTTATTAACCTATATCAAGAGGTTTGCAGAACTTTCCCAAAAAGATATTTAACTTCTGTATGTCCAGTTTGGACTTGTGCACTCAGTCTGCAATAACTGGAGCAGGGTTGCCGTTGGCTGAGTACAAAAGCGATGTGTGTAATGTCTGTATACAATTTGAGTTTGAAATTTCAGTTGGTTTCACATGGAAGTTTTCATCTCAGGAATGGTTAAGACTGTGGAATGTGAAGTCTTTTCAAAGATGGACAACCATACTTAACGAACAAGATGACCGTAAGCATATTTGACTGTGTAAGAAAAAAACAATGACTTATTGCTGCCTAAACACTAGGGTTTCAGTTCAGGGACTTGACTTAAAAAGAGCTTTTCTGATTCTGATATTCAGAGAGTAGATTAAACACAAATTGCCCCTCCAACTTGTCCTGCTGAATGCACAAACAATTTGGGACATTTTTCTCTTCAAAATTTCAAACAATTCTACAAGTCAAGAATCCATCTGCTTTATACATGTGTGCTCAATTTTCATATAGGTCTCTTTCAGTATTTTTTACCAACACAAATAAGATTCAAGGTGTCCTTATTGGTTTCATAGCAAGACTGTAAGATTCATGGTGTTAGAGCATAAATTCATGTTGAACATTTCATAGTGAAGTTATGCTCTTTTTGTTGCAATAACGCATTAGGGTGTTTGCAAACTGCTGAAGATGTGAGCTCGACTGATGTAACTTACTGATGGAACTTTGAAGGGATTCGGAATATATAACCTATATATGAAGAAGCCATGAACATGTTTGTGAAGCTTGTGCTTTACCCTTGCTTCGGTTTTCGAAGGGGACATGTTATACTTTTGGTGATGGCAATTTTCTGTATTCCTTATAGATACAGTGCTCTTCAAGGATGTGAAATTGTGCACCACCAACTGAGATGATTTGGTTTTCTGCAAATGCAGTGACAAGCAATCCAGCACATATGTTTTTTGGTGATTGCAAGAATTGTCTCAACATTGGTTATTGAGGAGGGCATAAGGAGGTTTCATCACAACAGATCTTGAAGATTCATCCTAAACAATCATCTGAGGTATGAGAAAAACCGAAACTCATATTGAAATTGTTACAACCAGTTTGCAGCAGCAGCAGCACATAACTAACTATGTTGCAGAGCAGACCTGAGTACGTACCAGTATGGACTTATTGATCCCCAATTCTCTTCAAGCTCATGTTTTAACAAGAAACATCATAGTTCTTCCCTAGGTCATGCACTATATGATACTATCTTAACAAAAAAGAGGTTTTTCTCTTATGGGTTTTTGTGCTGATTACAAAAATAACAACTATGTTAAATGAAACTGCTAACCATCCTCAACATGCTTTTCATATGGAAAGTTAACACAGTTCAAGACCTTGTGCTTGGGTTTTTATACAAGTAAAGAAAGAGAGGCGGAAGTGATCTGGTGTTCAAATAGATTTCAAACTTTGATGAACTACAATTTCTATGTGTTCATTTGAACTGATCTCAAACTATTGTTGGACTGTGATGGAGTCTCACACATTGATGGATTGTGAGAATTGGGTTTTGAGTGAAAGGGAAAATTTGCAGATTGGGTAGATTGGTAGCTGCAAATATAGAACTGGATTTATTTTATTGGCCTTGCCTTGGTAGGCAAGGATACCGTGTTTGGATCATTCTAGAGTATAGTAGCTTAGTGGATTTTGGCCCCTAGGTAATATAATAATAGGTCTATTTTTATACGAGGATTTTTTGAAAGATGATGTTTTGGCTTGTGTTGAAACTTGAGATTAGTTCCAGAGTTATAATATCTTGAAGGATTTTGGTTTCTTTTAGAGGATTTTTTCGAAGATTATGTTCCTGCATGGTGAATTATTTGAGTTTCCATAATTCTTCTTTTGCCTTAAGATACTTTTTAATGTAAATGGCAAGGCCACACCCCTTGTGACACACCCGCTATAAATATTTTTTTTTGATTTTTTTGTAGTCAGAATCGAGTTTTGTGTTTAATGGGGCTTCAGTGTTTCAGTGTGAAGCCAAAACTATTGACTTGTGTTTGGACAATTGCTTTGACAAAAAAATACATTTTTAAAAATAAAATAATCAGGTTGGTGCAATTGCTTAGATTCAAAGCCCAATTTCTTTGCACATCTGAAAACTGGCATATTATTTGATCTTTATTTATGATTCATTTAATTTAGTTTTTGTCTCTTCAAAGCTAACCAACAAAATTTAATTATTTATAAATTCTCTTGCAAATTGCGCACAAATAACAAAAGTGAAGAAGATTTCAACTCAACTAAAAAATTGGGAATGAAAATTGCTTTTGTGGCTCCAAAAAAGAGTTTTGTTTCTAGTGTTACTCTTAACAAGACAAAGTGCCCCCATACTCTAACATAGGCCTTCCTCTATGTGGCTGCCTTTATATCTTTGACAATGAAATGTACCTTAGTAATGATTTTTTTGGGTACAAAATATTTTGTCAAAATGCAAAAAAGAAAAAAAAAAGGAAAAAAAAAGGGAGTGTTCTATTTTGATATTCTTTGTAAAGAAAACACTCACCAATTTTTTTTAAAAATTCAAAAATTTCATCATATTTGGACTTTGATTTTAGTTGGGTAGGGTTTAGGGTTTAAGGCAAACCCTAGCACTTTTAAAACTAGTGTAAAAAAGATTTAGACAGGTTCTAAAAACTTGTTTTCATTTAATGCTAAATCTCTCTTGAGATGCAAGCCAATGAAGTACACAACCATTTTTAATTTGTTTTAGTTTTCAAATTTTGATAGGAATTCACTTTGATGCTATTTGATGCTTACTTTGACTAACTTCATGAATAATTGCTAATTGTTACAGAAGCTAACTAATAATGGGCAAATTAAGTTAAAATCGATGGCCAAGCTAGTGCCCAAAATAGGGCATACTTTTACACATAACTTTTAATACAAGCTAAACGGGAAAGTAGATGCTTGGAGACCGATAATTTAAGTTGCATGAAAACTAGTGTCTCAAAAAGCGAGAATTGTCATTTGACCAACCCAAAGTTGTTATTATAACTTAAAAACCAAATTGTGATGCAAAGCTTTGGGAACCTTCCAAAACAACATGCAACTTTGTGTCTGCCCCCCATAAGCTGGCCCAACAAGTTAACGTCTGGAAAGCAAAAGTGGGGCGGGTTTGCGAGTCGTTGTAAAGCATGTATATCATGACATGATCAACCAACTATGCAATAGCAACTCGGTAAAGTCTGGCCAAAACAAAAAAAATGACAATTTGGGTCCCATAATCTTGAATCATTACACACAATCATGGACACAACAATCATAATAATAATATTATATATATAGCCCATCACAAACTTGCCCCTTACAAGGCTTAATGTTTTTACAACATTATGATAATATGTTCAAAATTAAGTGTTAATTAAGTATCGATATAATCATTGATACGATGGTTGATTGTATTGTAACACATTATGATGATCAAACATTGCATTACAATGTAAATTTTTTTAAAATATATATTAATATTATATTAATAATTTATCAATATTTGATCATTAAATTCTGAACACATTGTTAAAGTGTTGTAAAAGCATAGATACATGGAGAGAACAAGTTTATTATGAGCATTTAAATCATGAAAAAGTTGTAACCCATTTGGTCAAAAGTTGGTGTTTACCAGTGTAAACAGGTTATGGAATTTTGAGCTAGTTATCAAGTTGGTTATTAATAACCTACTACCCGCTGGTTATTAATTTTTTAAATTAATAATTGATTAAATTGATAACTACTTGGTATTGAAGTTAAAAAAAAAATCTAATAACTTGTGTAGATGATTTGATTCTCATCAAAGTAGGATTATCAATCTTAAACATTAATATAATTTTATAAAAAAAGAAACAATAATAATAATAATTAGTTCAAGAAAACTTTAATTGGTTAATACTTAGCAGGATAACCAGTGGTTATCAATTGGTTATTTGATAACCTGTTCTTATGCATAAGTTGATGAGTATTATTCACATTGTGATGATAACTTACTTGGCAACCAAAAAATTGATATTGATAACCTATGTGATCCCCAAAAAGATTTATAAAAAAAACCCTACATGGAAGTTATTTGTAAAAACAAAAGAAGCAAGACCATTGTAGAACCTTTATCTTTCCTTCATCTGCTTAAATGCCAAATATTTATTTATTTTTCAAAATTTTCACTCCAACAGCACTGAAAACATTGAAGTATTGCTGGAAAAACCAACATTTACTGAAAAAAAAAAGAGAATTATTGCTGGAAAAAACCAGCATTTACTGAATTTAAAAAAAATTATTGCTGGAAAAAGCAGCATTTACTGAAAAAAAAAAGAATTAATGCTGGAAAAATCAGCATTTACTGAAAAAAAAAGAATTATTGCTGGAAAAATCAGCATTTACTGAAAAAAAAAGAATTATTGCTGGAAAAACCAGCATTTACTGAAAAAAAAGAATTATTGCTGGAAAAACCAGCATTTACTGAAAACAATTTAAGTATTGCTGGAATGGTAAAATCTACTACTAGCCCTACTACTTGTTGGGTGAATCTGGCCACAACAGTTCTGGTTACCCGATTGCAAATCTGGGTTCAACTAGATAGAAGCCTGGTGCTAACCCAATTGCAATTGAGCAACAGAGGAGACCCAAGATGAAGCTGGTTGGTGTGTGTGTGGCCTATCCATTCTATTGTGGATCTGGGATGGAGGACAGACTGAACCCAGAATCAAGGCCAGAGAGAGAGAGAGAGAGAGAGAGAGGTTCTGTCAGCATGTAGTAGGAAGAAAAGGAAGAGGGATTCAGCAGTTCAGTTATATCATCATCATCATCATCATCTTGTTGTGGGTGTGTGTGCACAATTGCTCATTAAACTTCATGTTTTTACCTTTTTTTTTCAATTCAAAACACAACAAGTCACAACAAGAAGAGTACAAACTACTTTACGTTTGTTTGCTATTTAGAGATGGAAAGGGGGCCCAGAGTGAATCAACAGCCACCAAGCTCACCACCCAATGGAAGCCTCTTATTATTATTATTGCCCACTTGTGGATGAACCCGAAGTGAGTTCATGCCAAGTTTCACCTTAATAAACACACCCTCCAAACCGTTGGTCATGTTAAGTATGGTAGGTAGATAAGTAAGAAGGACAATCGGTAGCTTGGAAAAACATTGGTCATGTAAGTAAGTAGGTAGGTAGGATAAGTAAGACAATTGGTAGCTTGTAAAACATTGGCCATGTAAGTAAATGGGTAGATAAATAAATAAAAAAAGACATTCAATAACTTGTAAAACATCG
The DNA here is from genome assembly GCA_963921925.1 of Sphagnum tenellum. Taxonomy (NCBI): domain Eukaryota; kingdom Viridiplantae; phylum Streptophyta; class Sphagnopsida; order Sphagnales; family Sphagnaceae; genus Sphagnum; species Sphagnum tenellum. The sequence continues at coordinate 20,982,126 of OY998144.1, forward strand.
ATTTTGTAAATAGGTAGATAAGTAGATAGGAAGGACTATCAATAGTTTGTAAAATGTTGATCATGTAAGTAAGTAGGAAGGCCAATAGGTAGTTAATAGGCAAGGAGATGTGCTAAATGGTTAGTATGTAAGGTAAAGGTTTAGTTGCTTCCTTGGGTGAAGGAACATGTAGAGTCATATTAGTGATGTTGTGTGAATTCTTAGGTTTTAGGAAGAACCTTTGGTTTGGTTTGAGTTTTCAAAGTTTTCATGGGATCAATTTTGGTTGTGATTTTGGTCCTGGTTTTCACTTATTGGGGCCATTTAGGAACTGGACTTGGGTCCAATTCTTCTATAATAAACAAAACTAGAAATGGGGGGCTGGTTCCCACCTAGTTTCTAGAATTGGGTCCTGGTTCCGATTAGGTTCCAAGTACTAGAACCAGACCCAAATACCCACACAACACTGATTCATACCATGTAAAAACCCCAAAGTTTTTTGGGTTTCTTCTAAACATTATAAATATTTTGTGGCCTTTGATTGTTGAACACGCATTGTATATTACATGAATTTTGGAAAGGTAAATGCTATGCCTTCTTTAGACAAAGTTTGAGATCCAATTTCCATTAACAATTGGTTTTTTCTAGTTTTATTGAATTTTCAATGATAAAAAAATTACTCAAAATTCAATATCACTAGCACCTTAGGTGTACAAGAAATTGAAATTGCTTCCATGCAAGCTTACTCATCAAGTGCTTTTCAACAATAGCAAGATCATTCCCTTATTTTCAATATCTTTAAAAATTTAAAAATTACTAAAATTTCAATGAAAACAATATTCAAAATTCAATAACTCACTCCAACATGATAGGTCTAGAGCACTGGAAATTCACCTTGCTAAACCCCTACTCATCAAGGGCTTTCCAAGGATGCCCGAGAGCACAACAAGGAGCACCATTGGTTTCTTTTACTAGAGGTTTAACCTTCATGTACATAATCATATTTTTTTCCACTGATTGGTTTATAAGGAACCAAACATAGCCAGGTTGGCTATTGTAGGTGGCATCTACTAGCATGGTTTACTGGTAAAATTACACTTTGTTTGGTGGAGAATCATACCCACACTTGTTGCAAGGTGGCTACAAATGCCAACCAATTTGTTCAACAATGGACATAGTATTTTGAAGAACTCCATACAACAACAATATGAAAAATGTAAAATACAATATGAAATATATATGTTCAATGAAGAAAAGCTAAAGACTACTAATGCTCTATTCTAATTTCCATGCATATAGGGAAGGAGAAGTTTCACTCAAGACCATGTAGCCAATTTGAAGAACCACAAAAATAATGATTTTGTGACATGTGACACAAAGTTGACTTTATTACTATAGTTGTTTTATGAACCAAAAGAATTGATAACGCATTTCCATTCAAGATTTTGGTGAAGGAAAGATGCAAGAATGATTTCTTATGGAATTTTGAAACAAGGCTTTGTGAAGCCCAACTAAAGGCCTTTGTTATGTTTTCCTCTCATTTCCAATATGGGTGAAGGCACATTACAAGGGGAACAACTTGGGTACTTTCATTACATGTATTAAAAGTATACGCCTTCAAAATGTGTTGCATTTAATTTCAGGTTTTATTTTTGGTGTTTCAGCTTTATATTTTAATTTCAAAAAATAATGAGTATATTTCAGATATATGTAATATAATAAAAATATGTTTATTGTTTTAGATTGCATTAGTTTATCAAAAATTGTTTGAAATGGAATTAAAAAAGTGGTCCACCTCACATTTTTTGTCATCTTCCATTTGAAAACAATTGTTTGCCAAAAAAAAGAATTATCACATAAATTTATGGTCATCACCTCGAAAAAAAACCCATTTGTGATATACATTTGAAGGTAAAAATAAGATATAAAAAAATAATCAAAGACAAAGATTCAATCCTTAACAATTGTCAATAATGGAATATTTTATAAAATATGTTTGAAATCATGATTTCCAAATCAACTTGTAAATTATTTTAATTCTTATGACCCAAAAGATGTTGCATTATAATGTAAATATGCACCTAAATTTTTTTTCATAAAAAAATCATTTTCAAAACATTTCACATCCTTTGAAAAGTCCTTTTGTACAACGAAAAACCATGGTTACATTGTTTAAAAGTCCTTTTGGGCATTCCATACTCATTATCAAAACTTGCTAAATGTTTCCACAATACATAAAAAATTATCATATAAATTTATCCAAAAATTTCAACATCAACTTAAATAATCACTTACCAAAATGAAAATTAAACACTAGTTATGTCTCATAATGGCTTCTTATATCTTATTTGCACTCTTAAGTTCAAAATTTTAATCCCAAAGTCAACATTTGTTGTACTCCTTTATGAAATCCTTTGGACTCAAAGTGGATGATATTGACGGAATCTCAAATTGTGATGGTTTAAGATATTGTATTGTAAAATATTTGAAAATTTGTGACTCATTAATATTAATGAGATTCAAAATATATGAAAAGAAATGATTTCATTAAAGATGAGGTCCGTTTTTTTAATGGTACACCTTTAAAAAAATTCACTCAATTATCAAACTTTTCATATGGTTAACAAACTTATTCCAATCATATAAAATCACAATGTTACAAATTTTATGAAAATTATAAATCATTTCAATCATTTTTGAAATATATTTACAATTTTTAATATGTTATGGCGTAGATTCCATCTTAGCCTATAGTAGTGAGTTAGGTGCTCAAAGGTATTGTGATAAATTGTCTTGCATTGAAGTTATTCTTTAAAATCACCTTGCCTTTTGCGTCTCTTCTCATCCCCCCAAATTTTTCCTAAAACCCTAAATGATGAAGTTGTCCACAAAATGAGAAAATTTTATTAAAATAAAGTGTCAAATGTTAATAACTTCCACATATTTTGGTTGGGCCATTCATTTAAGATTCATCCTTAATCAATTTAGTTCTTGAGATCAACTAATTCAATCTTGTCACCTACATGGGTCAAGGTGAACCATCACTTACACTAGTACCTTCATCCTCTTGAGGAAGCCTTGTACAAACTATAGTTAGCCCAAGAAAGGCTAAATTTGGAGTTGAGAGTCTAAGGATAGTATCCATCTACTTAGGAAGTTGTGTGTTTGTCATGTTCTATCTCCCCCAAAGATATTTGCCCCTAAGTTGACGTTTTACTTTCCCTAACCCACCACTTGTAGATTTGGATTTTAGTCCTAAGAATACTAGGTCCAGACTTGTTCCTTGTTGCTATTTGTTTGAAATTGAAGTCTTTCTCGTATTTTGTGTATAGCTTATGTTCTCCTTACATTTTAGTCCTAAGAATATTTGGTTGGGACTTCTTCATTGTTGTTGTGTGCTTGAGATTGACATCTTTCTCATATTTTGAAGTTTGAATTTTAGGATTTGGGAACTTGTTTGTCCTTGTCCCCGATACAAAAATATCAAGGGTTAAAACACTAAAGGAATCGAATGGAGAACAATATTCTCAACTTGACTTTTTTTATAAAAAGAAATTTGCATGTGAAGAACTCACTCCCTATTTTCACTTAGGAGAGATTGGATCTCATTCACTCACCTTAAGCTTCTTAGAGGCAACCGTTCTTTCAAACATGTGCAAATGGCACATAGAACATATAGAACATCGTAAGAGATCTATAATATAGTACACAGAGTTCTTGTTGATGATGGAGTAGAATGTCTTCTAAGTGCTGATTATGTCACAAACTTGCCATTCATGGTCATTAAACCCCATCGCCAATCCACCCATCATTATGGGGTTTGATGACCCATGAATGCCGGTCCACCGGATGGTCTTACCCAAGGCTATTATCCATTCGTGTCCTCCTCACACAACGGTCCCAAGAAGATTCCATGTTGACGGGCGGGCGGGAACATTGAAAACCCCCTTTGTGCACATATCCTCACAAAGTTTAAACATTTTATTGTCAAAACTAGAAAATTCTCAAACATTCTAACAAAGATGCTTCATTTACCTTCACCAAAACAAAATAAAATCTTTCTTTCTTTCCTTGAAACATCTTTTTGGGTTGAAAATTTCAACATCTATAATAATTTTTTTAAAAAAAATCCATATCAAAGTTGCCATGGTACTACTATGGTGTTTTGGATGCGGTAGACACATCCAAAATACCATAAAAACGAAGTGTACAAGTTACTTTAGGGGCAATGGGTGGAAAAAATAATAAAAAGGGGGATATTTTACATTCGGTTCAGCTTCCTAAGCACCATGTGACGAGGTCCCCGAGAAAAAATACAAATTATCTACGATTATTTGAGTTAGTGCGAATGAGCTCATGCTATCTATTGTGGTCCAACATTTATTTTAATCCGTGTTATAAGTTAGTTGATTGTATTTTGGGTTGTCGCACACTTTGAATAAAGTTTTGAATGCCCTTTTTGTTTTTGTTTTCCCATTGTGTTGCTTATGATTGGTGTTAAGGGAAAAAAAAAAAAAAAAAAAACAAGAATCACCACTTAAAAATTGAAGGGCATTTCCTAACAAATGTGGATTGGATGTGATCATCATCATCATCCGACAATGGTCGACAATGACGACAAATAGTGACAAAAATTTTGGTTTGGTTCTAGAGGGTTGTGTAGTAGCCGATGATGACTAGAACGCCCTTGAAAACACAACTTGCGTTAGAAGCAAACTTAGTCGGGCTCCGATAAATTTGTGGAATGGAACCAATCCTGTATGAAGAAGCTCCAAGCTTTGTTGGCTTTTTCCCAAAGGAATAATATTAACTAGACCTATTATTATTATTATTATTATTATTATTACCCAGGGGCCTATAAAAAATCCCTTAAGCTACTATACTCTACAATGAATCTAAACACAATATGCTTGCCTTGGTAAGCAAAGCCAATAAAGCAACAATTTAGGTTGTGGAACTAAGATGGCCTGAACTAAGCTCTTGCATAATCGAAATAATGCACTCACGTATAAAGCCCTTGGTAGCTCCTTGTTCCTATTTCAACCCTAACTCCCAATCCCTAAATAAGTATATACATACTTCAAGTGGGCTTAAACCTGGGTAAAAGTTAACAAACTTTTGTTAAAAGGTTGATTTCACTAAGTAGGTCCAAGTACATATATTGCCATGGAGACAATCCAACACAATATGGATTTTTTCCTTATAGCAATTGGGTATTGGCTTATGATGCATATGGCAAGGCAAACCTTTTGTGGTTTCAACCATTTCAATGTAAAAATGTATGAATTTTTTAATGTAGTTTGACATGCGCGATCGGAGTGAATGGAATTGTGCATACATCCATCCATCAATCCATCCATTTGAGAGGAGGAAATAATTGTTTTTGGATGAAGATTACAGGTGAGAAGCAGAAGGTGATAGCAAATCCCCAAACACTAAGACATTCTCCTTCTTCATCCAGTGTCTCTTTGCAGAAGGGGCCGGGGTTAGGAATACATATACCATACATCAGATCAATAGTCGATATATACTTATACTTATTTACAAATCCTCGGGCATGGCAAAGTATCATGAAACGAGTCATTCCCAACTTGGATCATAATATCAAGTTTATTAGGGCATCGTCATTCCCTTAGGTGGTATTTGGGTTCTACCATGGTTTGTTCTAGACCCACCGATTCACATCACTTGTAATTTTAAAACCTAAGGTGGAGGACATATTTAATTTTTAGTTTTTCATCACAAATTGTTTAAAATTAAATTCTGATTTATTTTCTTATTTGAAGATTGGATTTCAGACTTAGGTTATAAAGAAGGGCATCATTTCCTCCTTTCAAAATTATTATTATATATGTGCTCAATAGCACATGACACATTATGGTGCGCCTCATTATGCATTTGTTTGGTATCATTGGAAAGCCCTTGATGAAGAGGGGGTTCATTGATGTGGCTTTGTAACATTTAGACCTACATGTGGGAGTTATTGAATAATTTTGTCAAAGATTTTTTTAATTAATTAATTAATTAATTATAAAAATTCACACTTGAGCTAATAACATAGGTTACATTATCTATCTATTAAGGATTTTGTTTGTTTGTTTATCATGTTTAGATCTCCCAACTCCAATGCCACACCCCTCCCCCCCATTGTATTTTTGGGTTGATTGGAAAGCATTTGATGAGGAGGGATGCAAAATGTTTAGACTTCTGATGTGGGAGTTATGAATATTGAACGAAATTTCATTGAAAATTCAACAAAATAAAAACAAAAAATCTTAGGAAATTGAGGCACAATTTTCCTATTGTTGAAAAATGTTCAATGAGCAAGATTTGATGGAGATGATTTCGTAAGTTTTGGACCTAAGATGTAAGAATATATGAATTTTGAATAATCTTGGTCATTGGGAAATCAATAAAATTTCAAATTCAAATAGTTGGGTAACAAGTTCGGACAAGACACAAGTTGCACTAATATCTATATATCATGGAAGATAGTTTGTTTGTTTTGTTTGTCCCATTGAGGTCTCCCCAAAACATGGTGCCCCTTGCCACATGGTCAATATCATGGGAAAGCTCACAATGACTAATGGTACACTAAGGTGGTCTCAAAATGCTTAGAGCTACCACATTCGGAGGAGTTATTGAATATTGAATAATGTTTTCAAATGAAAATTGAGCAAAGTAACCTTAAAAAATAAGGGGAATTGGTACGTGTTTTTGATATTGTTGTGAAGCTATTGATGAGTGGGATTTCTTGGAGATGATTTTGTAATTTTAAGACCTAAAGTGTAAGAGATATATTGTATTTTAAATAATGTTTATGTCATTGAAAATTCAACACAAATTCATAGTTAAAAATAAAAATAAATTGAGAAAATTAGATTTCAGATTTAGGTTAAAAAGAAGGTGTGATGATAGCACAAGCCACACTCGTATACATTTCGTTTATATTTTACTACCTCATTTTTTACTAGTTGACACAAAGTTGGGTGTGAGGGACAACATGACAAAACTGGCACAAAGCAAAAGAAGAGGAGTGAGAGAGCATCAGATCAGACCTGACAAAACTTCCAGCAACAGTAAGTAGTAGCTCCAAAAACAACAACAACAACAACACAAGCAATTTAGCTGAGGCAACTAGTCAGCCCCATGTCTTTTGTTTCATGAAGTTAGCGATACAGCCAAAATGACGATCATCCATAGAAAGATATAGCCAAAGTGTGTCCATCATCCGTAAGAAGATTTAACCAAATCTGCTATAACACCATATCTAGCTAGTGATAAACTAGATATGAAGTACAAATCTTTAATCGGCCTTCTTTAAATTTTTGACTATTACTACAGAAACCAAATGCATGAAAAAATTGGAGAATTGAAAACCTCACAAATCACTTCGTTTTCAAATTTATTTTTTGAGTTTCAATTTCAGTTTTAAGTGAAGAAAAGGCTGCTCGCTTGCTGGTCAGATCCTTACTGAGGATCTGACCAAATGGTCGCCGATTTTGCAGAGAGAAAAGGAGCATTAGCCTACTACTACTGCCATCTCCATCACATAGCCCCACTATTCTCTACACATGCAACACCCGTTGCCTGCTTTTAAAGCTTTTCTAAGTACTTTCATACTTTCTTAACTTAACCCAACAAGTTGCAGAGCGTGCACACACACACAAACACACACACATTCAGAGTCTCACACAGACACACACATTCCACTTTTCCTATTGCACCCATCTTGTCACATGCAACTGGATATCTTCATGAAAGTCACTCCTCCTCTTTTCTTTTCTTTTTTAGTGTTTTTTTTGTCCCGTGAAAACCCAAATCTTCTTTGCTTGTGGTTGTTCTTGCTTTGGTTACCAGCTCAGTTGTTGCTTAAATTTTGCTTGTGTTATGTTTCTCCTTGTCTCAATAGATTCTGGTGTGTGCATGTGCGCATGTCTCTCTCTCTCTCTCTCTCTCTTTTGTTGTTTGTGTGTGTGTGCGTGTGTTTTTTTCACAAGTAATTTTTTATTTTTCAAAATTTTGAACTATGAGTGTTTTTTAGAGGCTTCAGAATATGGATTTTTAAAAAAGAAAAAGAAAAAGAAAACCTTTACCACATTTTACATGGTAACATAACTTAAGCCAACGATATAGACCAATACTAAATTTTATTTATTTATTTTCATATTATACTTTTAGCCACGTTGGGCTTAAGTTGTCTTAGGGATGATCATTTGGCTTGTTGTCTTATGAATGATCTTGCAACTCAATACTTGTGCTACATTCCAAATTTGGGAAAAAAAGAAAAAAAGAACAACATTACTCTCTAATCCATCATAGAAAGCAAGCACTTGTTTTCATAGTATATAATTATCATCCTTTTGACCAACCAGATCAGGGATTTAAAGAAATAATAATAATAATAATAATATAAAGGATTAAATAAAAAATTCCTACAGATCAAATAGTAGAATTTACACTTAGTGGGGAAAAAAAAAGAAAAAAAAACCCAAGAACTTTTGTCACAAAAATGACAAAATTTGTCATGGGGATGGGATGGGGAGGGTGGGGCAAAAACTGAGGTCCCTGATGCATGTACCTCTAGCTCCTGGATTATATGAAGTCCATGTTATCTTTCCCTGGGAACTTGAGCCAGAGTGGAGCTTTTGCATTGATTTTCTCTCTTTCTCTCTCTCTCTCTCTCTCACACACACACACACACACACACACACACACAAATACACACATACACACAAAGGCATGATGTGGGACAACCTAGTTGAGTAAGCAAGTAAAATGGGTATTACACAAAAAAAAGGCATGTGGGACTACATAGTTGAGTTATGAGTAACCAAGTGATGGGTAGCACGTTGTTGTCCTACTTCAGGTTGTTTGCATTGTTATTAGTGTTGTGGGCTCATGGCAGGCTTTTTCTTAACACCCAAATGGATTCGGTTCTTAGTTGCCTTGATTTGTGAATAATGTTGTTGTTTTTGTTGTTTTACTCGGATAGAAGGGCTTGAATTTTTTGTGAACATTGTTGTTGTAGTAGTACTCGGATATGAAGGCTTGAATTTTTTGTGAATATTGTTGTTGTAGTAGTACTTGGGTATAAGGGCTTACTATATGTGAATGTTGTTGTTATTGTAGTAATACTTGGGTATAAGGAAGTAAGTTGAGCAGCTTTGTCTACTATGGGTAGATCCATTATGAAGAGTTCTACTATGCAACCCAAAATCTAGGTCCCACTAGTAAGCGGTGTAATGGCATGTAAACATAGTACCACTTAAGCCACCCACTAACAACTCTTACCTACTAACAACTCACAAGCATGTGGTTAGAAGGTAGGTAGTAAAAACCAAAGCAAAAAAAAAAGCCTTTACTTGGGTATATAAATGTTTAGCGTTTAGCCTTTACTTGGGTATATAAAGGTTTAGGGTTTAGCCTTTACTTGGGTATATAAAGGTTTAGGGTTTAGCCTTTACTTGGATATATAATTGTTTAGGGTTTAGCCTTTACTTACCTTGTTTAGGGTTACTTTTTTTCCTATCTATCTAATATGTAAGAACCTACTGCTTCTGACAGAATGGTTACCAAGGTGACAACCATGGTAAGACAACCATGGTAACTTAGCTTAGTTGAGGTTCATCCACAACTGAGTTGTAAGGGGGCAATCCGTTGTGGATGGTACTCTGACGGGGGTGCGGGTTCACTCTGTCCCCTTTGAGCCAGTGTTCTGTTGGAACCGGTACCGTCCGAAGATGAACGGTAGTCCGTTATGCACGGAACCCACTTGCGAATACCGATCTTGATTCGTAAGAGCTATGCTTAGTTATGTTCATTTGAGTGAACCGAAAGGCCTTGTTTCATATATTGAAAGATCAAATGTCGGAAATTAGGGTCGGAAATGTGGGTTGCACACATTAGGCTAGTGCACCCAATTTTTTTTTAAAATAATAAATTTTTTTTGGGGGGGGGGTGGGGGGCTCTAACCCCCAAGCTCTCTTGACTCAGATGTAAATGCTGCAAGTTGAGGGAGGGCCCGATTCTTTCCTGCCACCGGACTCAAGCAAAGGATGGGCCGGAAGGTTGGACATGTGTTTTGTACCTTCGACAACATCTCGACCATACCCTCCCCCACCCAACGAACCCTTTTTCAAATCGTTACGGAAGTAAGTTACGGGAAAAAACTTGGCTAATGGAGTGGATTTTTTGTGAGTCGCATGTTTTTTGGGACCTTCCCGGGCCACATGGTGTGCCCCAAAGAGGCCAAAACAACATCTAAAGCATTGGGGTGGGTTGGGTGGGCAGGCGGGCGGGCAAGGGTGGCAAGTCAAGTTCCTCGAATTGAATTGTTCCTCCACCTTCAACCTTCTTTGATGATCCAAAGATCAAATGGTGGATCTTCAAGATCTTGTTGCATGTGCAACTATTTCCAAACAAGGTTGAATGGTTCAATTTTTACTACACCCAAGAGAGCGAGCAAGAGAGCAAGCTTGAAGATGCCAACCGTGGTGAATGGTCCAAGGTTTGTATTGCACAAATGTGATCCCAACTTGCAACTTGCAACACCTGGGTATCATTTTAAAATTTTTTTAAAAAAAAAACCCAATTTTAATGAACTGAATATCAAAAAATTGGGTATCAACTTGAGTTGGTTTTGAACCAGGGTTTGGTACCCACCCAACATTAACGACTAATGACTTTATACCTTGTATGGCAATTTCTCACTTCACAATAAAAACTTCCCTTACTAGATCTAGAACTTCATTCTCATCATCTAGTCACATGCACTTCTATGAAACATGCCCATTCATCATATGCACTCATAGTACTCCCAAATAATAGATGTTTAGAGACAACCCAAATTAATATAATAGATGATTTTCACCATGGTCCTTGTGTAGGTGCCGGTTCTCAAATAACATGATATTGGGTAACACTATTTTCTATACAATCAAAAATAATAATTTCAGGTGCCTTAAAATATAAGACTTTTTAATTTCCCCCTCTTTTTCCTGAAAAGAAAAAAATAAAGGAAAAAAGCAAAAAAAAACTAGATTATCTACATAATTCGGACATATTTTTTATAAAAGGATGGTAGCTTCTGTTTCTAGAGCTTTTCCCTTCATTGAATGCACTCTCAAATTGCATTATGCTAATGTGAGTTATGTAATTGTGCATAACTTACACCCTAAACCATCATGCATGTTGTGTTGCACCTTAAACCCTAAACCCTTTTTCTCACTTGTGTCAAGTTGAACACTTCGGATGTTCATAAGTTTCAATGAGTTGTGATTGGGTGCTCAAACTTCTTTACCTACAATTGTGGACTACGGTTCCCCCCCCCCCTCTCTCTCCAAGCTTCTTTTGTATACAAATGGCTAAAAGTGTGAATAACCTAATAAATAATTGCAGGTGCTTACTTCAAACACCCAAAACCTAATAAATGATTTTAGGCACATACTTCAAACACCCAAACCACATAAATTATTTTAAAGCACCATTTCACTTTTAAAAGATTGGGTTTACATTAAAATTTTCAGTTTTTTACCCACCAATAAATTTTGATTAAAAAATTTCAGATGAAAAAGGAGTGGAAAAAAACTAATACCTTAATATGAAAAAATCGTAACTCATTTTGAATTTGTTGATTTATTCATTTGACCCAACACGAGATTTGTTGAAAAATTTAAGTATTTGAAAAACATTTCTAAGATGATAACCCAATTGATGGAAACCCTAGAATGGACAATCAGCATTTAATGCACAAGGTTCAAGAGTATGAAAGCAAAGTTTTTGCTATCCACTCTGATAGAAATTGTCATTGTTGGTACCAATTAGAGCAACATGGTGAGGCTTTCTTTTGAGAGATAGAGAGAGAGAGAGAGAGACTCAGGCCATGTTGCGTATCTAGTCCAATGAAAAATGCTCTTTGAGATTCTTGCAAATGCATCATGTTAAAATATGGTAGAGAAGAGTCCTCTGCCAATCATAATTGTTTACACAATGCACACCACCTTTGAAAGTCTGAAGATCTTGTCGGACACTTTGTGACTTGCTCTCTTGCGGTGTGATTATTTATGTACTAAATTAGAGTATCTATTTAGAAAGAGGTGCCTTTACCAGCACTAAAATAAATTGTGGAGTTCGATAGTAATTTTCTCGGTGACATCTACCATCAAAACTAAAATAAAAAAACCAAGTCAAAAATCAAAACTTAAAAGTTATTGGAAAATTTTAGGTGAGCTCTTGGTATTTGTGTTGCAAAGCTCTGAATGAGTATGATCTAATGAAAGTCATTTGGAAATTTTTTGGAGCTGAGTTTCATCATTTCATACTGAGATTTAATAAAATTTTCTTACTTTGCAGAAACCACTGAAAAAAAGAGGGGATAGGGGGTTAAAGGAGGCCCAAAGACAGGGTGACATTATGGATAACTCTACTGCCTTGGGGGCTTTTATTTATTTTTATGACAAGCCCAAAGCCGGTTTCAAATGATTGTTTGCCCTGAACAGATTCGGCAATAATTTATTTTTTTCAAAATTTGTTGAAATTTTAATTATTCAAAATGCTAATAATGCTTGCTATAATTCTGTGTCTCTTGTTAATATTATTGTTTATGCCAAAAATGTAGAAATTAAAGAATTCAGTTCTAAAGCCTAAAATTTCAAATATATTATTAACTAACACTTACCAAATCCGTTCAGGGACTATGATATCATCACCTACCTTTTCAAGGATGGATGATAAGTGATGAAGAAACAATTCTCTGTTGAGTTCCAGTTCCCTAGCTAACCATCTTAGTTGGGTAATCAAGGGAATATATTTTTTAAACAATTTAACAAATGTTAAACCGTAATATTAATGCAATATGTGCAACAATAAAAAGCATATATTTCACATTGCAATGGATGAAATGCAAAGTTTACATCACACATGAGCCATGGCCTATTGTTGTGGTAAGACAAATCATCTTATGTGGTAGTGCCGAGTTGTGTGCTCAATCCACCATTTGAACATCTTAGGTGTTTCTATAGGATAGCTAACCTAACTATGATTAAGGTGAAGGGCAAAATTGCCACCAAAATCATGTTGCCCATTGTCACCACTACAAGAATAAAGGACTGAGTATTTGGACTAAGTTGTAGTTTATGGTTCATCTTAGAACCTTATTTTGTATCCACCATGTACAACATATGGTACCATAATTTAGTCAAATAATTGTTGGGAGAGTAGGGGTTTAACTCTGATCCAAGTTATGAAAAGTTTGAATGTAAAAAGACTATTTTCGCTCATTTTCACACTTTTGTAATTATGTAAAATTTCAGAAGACCCATGCAACTTAAATTCCATGCCATATTGAAATCATCCGAAACAAAAAAAATTCATCTTTCCAAAATCTCCCCATATTGGGGACATGCAAAGGAAACTATAAAGAGAATGATGCTTCATGTAACTTGAGAGTTTGGGTTGCATTGTTGTTGAATATATGTATGTGTTTATGACCCATTTGGAACCACAATACTCACATTTCTTTGTTTAATTTTACAATTAAAGTGATTGAGAAGTGTATCTGAAACATGTTGTTTTGTCCAAATTTTTGGCCATATATTTTCGAAACATATGGCCAAAGCTCATGTGATTGAGAGCCTCTTTCCAAGCTACTTTGCCCTACACTATGTAACGGTGTCATTAGAGTGACCCGACCAACAAGAACCAATACAGCATCCATTGGACGCTTGTTGTTATCATCCACTTGTTAGGTTCTTGGTGGGTTTAGGTTATGAGACCCGAGAGTCTCCGGTTGTTGATTTGGGAGTTTGAAGGACCTATTGGCTCATTCAGGCCCATAAGAGTCCTTGCTAAGGAACTTTTCAAATTTAGTGTAAGGGACCTTACACTTTTGTAAGATTCTTAAATTTAAAAATGTTCTTTACATTGGATTGGGGAAGGAACCCTCATTTAGGCTCTTTGTGGATTTGAGGGCCCAGCCTCAAATCCATGAAGACTCTCAATGGGGTTCCTTACCGTGTATACATAGTTTACTCTTGTCACTAAGAAAGGGCTCCATTCAAAAAAATTCCATCAAAGCCATTAAATGCGATCTTGATATCGTAGTCATTTTTCTCATCTTAAGTTTGTAGGATGTTTCTATTGGACGTGGGTCAATATTCCTAAATTGAGAGATGGACCACATCTAGAGACCCTAGCAAGGGCTCCAAAATGGACTTAAAGCAAATCCACCCTATTTGGGGGGCCTCTAGCAATATTTATCACATCAAGAGAGTGTGTTAACTCTTTCCTAATTATCACCCATAAAACAAGGAAATGGAACACTATAAGATGAAAGACTATTCAATTGTATCCACTTGGGCAAATCAAATCATTAGAGTCCATCAATCCCAAACATCATTTTGACATTTAAGCACTAAATTTTGTGGACATTCATCAAGGTCAAACCCAAACCCTCTTCACAACAAGGGGTGTGTCACACTATGGCCTTTGCCATTTACATTAAAATGTATCTTAAGGCCAAAGAAGAATGATGAAAACTCAAATATTTCACCACGCAAAATTATACCTAATCTTCAAAAAAATCCTCTAAAAGAAACCAAAATCCTTCAAAGATATTATAACTCTATACCTAATCTCAAGTTTCAACAACAAGCCAAAATATCATCTCTCAAAAATCCTCATATAAAAAGTAGACCTATTATTATATTACCTAGGGGGCCAAAATCCCTTTAAGCTACTATACTCTATAATGAATCTAAACACAATATCCTAGGCAAGGCCAATAAACATAGTATGGTACTTTCATCCAAAATCTATTGTGTAAACCATTTTACTAGTGCATGTGGAGCTACATTTGTACCACCTTTTGTAGCATAAAACCTTTTGTCCACATTCCATGCACTATTGAAACTTCATTGACTAGTCATTGAGACAACGCTATTGAAAATCAAATCAAAACTTAAATTAAAAACTCGTGGGTGGGTTTTTTTCTTCTTTCATTGTTGTTGTTGTCTTGAGATGTAGAATATTTGACAAGGTCTTGGAACTAAGAATGGACCCAATTGTAGTTTCACTTTTGATCGACAAAACCAACGAGTTTTGTTTCTAAGACACTATTCAACCAAAAGTTATTATGTCAAAAGAGGCAAAGGGACCAACATCATATTTGGTCCCTATGCCAACGCCCCAAAAATGCCCTTTTAAGAATATACCTTATTTTATTTTTATTTTTTTCCTTTTGAGATTCACCCACTTAGATACATTATAACATTAATGTGCAAGCTTCTAGTTGATTCCTCCACTAGGGAAATTTTTAAAAAATGATTTTCTTCCTTTTTAGTGCCCAATTGTAGAGACTTTTTTTAAAAAGATTATTCTTTTGGTCTAGAGACCTTAATACCAAAAACCAAGGAAAGCCGACCAAATCGTCAACGTATTGGGAATGCATACTTTCCAACTGGTATTGTTCCATTAAGCATAAAGTAAGTCGACATGAGCACCGTGTATTTGGGGGAATGTGTTATGAACAAACGGTGTATGTTTAAACCACCATTGATCACAATACTTTGAGTTTTCAAATTAATGTCCCACCAATAGTAAATGGTCAATAGTGGGTCGAGCCTTATGGTATCTAATGTTTTGGCCAAAGCTATTTTCAATTGTAGATATTGAATTGAGGATGATGTCCTAGGTTATCAAGATGGTATCTAATGTTTTGGCCAAAGGCATTTTCAATTGTAAATATTGAATTGAGGATGATGGCCTAGGTTATCAAGATCGTATCTAATGTGTTGGCCAAAGGCATTTTCAATTGTAAATATTGAATTGAGGATGATGGCCTAGGTTATCAAGATGGTATCTAATCTTTTGGCCAAAGGCATTTTCAATTGTAAATATTGAATTGAGGATGAAAATCATTGTGCATGTCAAAAGTACCATGTGTTGATCTATAACCAAACAAAATCTTCAAATGTTGATGATTATCAAAGTCGTATACGAAATCCTCAAATATCTTTTGTATGTGAATCTAAATGAGTTTTGAGAGGTTGAGCACCATTCAAAACAAGGATGGAACTTGGAACGCCAATTTTGAGACCTTTTTCAACATTGTTGCACACTTTCAACTAGCTTTCAATCTCTCCGGGGTTGGAGCACTAACTTCACTTCTTTTTTTTTTTGGTTTAAAAAAAATGTTTCACAACCTATTTTATGAACAAAAATGGGTCTCATTATATGCATAGTTTTAGGTAGTCAATTACACCAATACATATTAAACCTCCTTGTTTTTTGTTTTTTGGGGGGTAACCCAACTTTTCATGCACATTTTGTTTTGTCATTGGCATAGTTGTGGAAATTAAATCATCCAAAAATATTTTTTTCTTTAAAAATAATTCATTTATAGAACTTGATTAAGAACTTCTTAACGAGTTTCAACTTCCATTTAAAAAATTGAATAATTCAAGGTCAAAGTATTTTTTACAAAGCTTCATTATTCTAAAGTTTCCCTTTCCTTAATTTCCATTATACATATTATTACAAGCTCATTGCTATTTAATTGAATTGAATTTATTTTCTAAGAGAACCTTCGGACTCCGGTTTCGATTATTTAAAAAAAAAAAAAAAATTGGAGGTTCTTTGGGTGTGAGTTTGAGCTTGGTTCTTCCCAATTTTTTAAACCTTGCAATTTTTGGATTGGACACAATTTTTTTCCAAAGTGAAGAATTCCGGTGGGCCCAATTCAAAACCAAGTTCGGTTCCGTGTGGACATTAAACATTTCTTTATGGCTAGATAGGCCCACTTTACACTAGGAGTCAAGGCCAAGGTTCAACTCAAATCAAGCATTCCTATTGGTGCAAAAGTTGAAATCAGCCCCCCTCCCAAGGGCTTTATGCTAGGAGTCAAGGCTGAAACAGAAGAAAAAAAATCTTTTCAATCTACCCCAAGTTACTAATAATAAATGCCGAATTTTACGGCCTTGTATTATTTGCCCCAAGGCCGAAAAAAAATTAAAATGATACCATCAAATTTGCAACTCTTGGGGCCAATGTCCGGGCATTTATGAATATCCTTCCGTCAATGTTCTTGTAGCATTTATGAGTAACTTGAGGCCGGTGTGGGGAGGGTATCAAAATTTCATTATACCCGCCGGATAACCAATTTTTATTTGCCAAGTCCATCCTTACTACACTAGTTAATGGAAAAAAAAAAAAAACATGTCCCATAGGGTGGCAAATTGATGCACTTGGCAAAACTGCGTAGATTTTTGCCAAAAATTGGTAATTTCTATTAAAAAACTTGCCATAATTGGTGAAGTGGACATTACTACTAGTAGTACTACTAATACGAAATTTAAATTCTTTTTTTTAATAAATTGTGTCAAGGGTTCCAAACACGAATTGGGTGGAAAAATTAGTAATACTATTATTCCATAAATTTGTTAATGAAAAAATTGAATATGTTTGAATATGAAAAGGAGATTAAAATGGTGTCTTTGGCTATCATTTGATATTTGCTTAGTTCTAGTGATCAATTAAATGGTATTCTTTTTAAATTTAGTTATTTGACACATATCCAATTATAATTCCACTTTTAATCACATGCTTTTGCCATCCCATGTAATTTAGGCTTTCAAATTACCTTCTCAAATCATTACATAATATATACACTTGCTTGAATTTGAAAACATAATAAAAATTTCCATAAATCCTAGATTTCACAATTATATAAAAACTTAGAATTTTTTTTAACACTTTCAAAATATGTTTTGTATCGTATCATGGTATGTGAACATCTATTAGCAAGCAGTTATTTGATTTTTAAATACCCGACGGTTCTAGTTTTTTTTTTTTCCCCTAACCCTTTGTATTGTGACCTTATTTTCAAGAATAAGGTTAGCAACATAACAATTTATTTAGCTAACCAATGTGGTTAGCTAGTGAACTGAGAATCCAAAGGGAAAATCTATTTGGCCACCCACCATCCACCCCTCATGGTTAGTGGTTAACTTTGGCCAATATTTCTCATACTAAACCCTAACCCTAAAATTTCACTCGAACATGTGGTCGTGTTGTTGTTGTCTCTTGGAATTCCCCATAACTTGGTTGGTTGAATTAATTTGCCCTTCCGGATATGGTGAGCACTAATTGTGAACCACCCCCCCCAAGTCCGCAACCCTTTCTCAAACTTCGAGTGTGACTAACAAGTTTTTTAGGATTGATAACCAAGTCTAATGAAATTCCGATCATCCTTTTAAGGTTATGAAAAATCTAGTACCCGTCCCATAAGGGCGTTTCTGGTTCTTTGTGTGCTACCTTCTCAATCCTAGGTAAGTTTTTTGTTAAACTCAATTTTCAAATTTTTTAAATCAATTAACTGCTAGATATTAGGAAGGGTATTTTATAACCAAGAATCTCAGTCTGGGTTCGATTCGTCAAACAAATCAATTTTGAGTCCGGTTTCAGTGCTGATCTGAAAAATCAAAACTTGACTCCACGTAAACCAAACTGGATCCAACACTCGATTTTGCCAACAATTCTAACCCACCAAGCCGGGTATCTGCCCGAAAACACGGGTAGTAACTCAGAACCAAACCAAGGATTTCTCATGGCCTCTCTCTGCTCTTCTCTTCTCTCCTCTCTTCTCTTCTCCTCTTCTCTCTCTCTCTCCTCTCTTGCCTCTCTCCTCTCCTCTCTCTCTTCTCTCTCAAAGACTAACTATAATATGCCTGCCATCATCTTATAACGTTGTTGTTGTTGTTGAGGCAGGAGACGCTTCTTGTGTAACTATCTGTTGCCTCCAAACTGTTCTTGCTCAAGCTGGCTATTGATTGAGCTCGTGGCAGCGGTAGCAGCAGTAGGTAGCTGTGCAAGAGAGCAGCAACAGAAGGAAGAGGAGGAGGAGGACTTGGCCAATTGCCGAAGTGAGTACAAGTCTTGTTTTCGTCTCGTCTCGTCTCGTGTTTGGTGTTCATAAATCATATAAACTGGTTGCAAATGCTGCTGCTGCTGCTGGGTCGAAAGGCAGACAGCGGAAATCTTCTTCTACAATTCGATGCCTCGGAGGTGACATGTGTTCATGACTGTTGTCTAATTGTTTTGTTCTTGAATGTAGTGGCAGTAGCAACTGATCTCAGCTTACAGTCTCAGACTCGGCGGTGGCTTCATTGCTCTCTTACATTGCATCAAGAGAAGAAGATCAGCAGCAGCAGCGGCAGTAGTAGCGGATTCTTGTAGCTGTTCCCCAGTCAAGCAGGAAGACCAGGAGGACGAACACTGCTTGCAAGCTTTTGTTTATCCCGGGGACTTGAACAAACCAAGGATCGGAAGCTTCTTTTTTTTCTTTGTTTCTTTCGAGATGATAACGGGAGGGGATTTGTACAATGTGCTCAGTGCGGTGGTGCCGTTGTACGTGGCGATGATGCTTGCTTACGGCTCCGTGAAATGGTGGGGGATCCTAACACCTCAACAATGTATGGGCGTGAATCGCTTCGTTTCCATCTTCGCCGTGCCGTTGCTGTCTTTCCAGTTCATCGCTGGTAATGATCCTTATGCCATGAACTTCCGCTTCATCGCTGCCGATGCAGTCTCCAAGGTCTCTCTTCTTCTCGCGCTCGCTCTCTGGGCGCGGTACGCCAAGTCGGGTTCTCTGGACTGGATGATCACCATCTTCATGCTGGGGACGATTCCTAACACGCTGGTGATGGGGACGCCGCTTCTGGCTGCCATGTATGGCGCAGGTCCTGGCAGTCTCACGGTGCAAGCAGTGGTGCTACAATGCATCATCTGGTATACTCTTCTGCTTGTGATGTACGAGTATCGCGCTGCAAGGATCCTCATCATGGAGCAATTCCCGGACACGGCAGGCTCCATCGCAAGCTTCAAAGTTGACTCTGATGTCATCTCGCTGGACGGGACAAGAGAGCCGGTGCTCACAGAAACAGCGTTTGGAGATGATGGAAAACTGCATGTCACGGTGCGCAGGTCTGTGTCCGTGCGCTCGCCTACTACTAGCATGCAGTCCGGCACACAAGTGCATTCTAGCCGATCCATGGGAGTCCTGACGCCGAGCTCCAAAGCTTTGACGCCACGGCCTAGTAATCTGACTGGAGCGGAGATTTACAGTCTGCATTCTTCAAGGAATCCGACTCCCCGTGACTCCAACTTCAACCACAATGAGGAGTTTTACAGCATGATGCTCATGACTTCCGGGAAGAGCCCCACTCGTCGCCAGTCCAACTTCACGTCCTCGGACGTGTACTCGCTGCAATCTTCCAGGGCTCCTACGCCAAGAACCTCCAATTTCAATGAAGAAAGCTTCAAGGAAGTAGTGCATACGTATCCCAAGGGGACAACAATCAATAACTCGCCGAGATTTGCGCCGCCGCTATATAGGGGAGGAGGTGGTGCGACTGGAGGACGCATGCATGGCAGAGGTGGAGGACATGAGCCGGCGGGATCGGGAGCAGCACACGGAGGAGGAGGAGCAGCTGCTGTTCTTGGACCGCCCCATGCTGCAAGTAATGGAGTTGGAGATGCAGTAGGGACCACTACTGTTGCCTTTGCTGCAGCTCCGCCTGCCATGGACTCAAGAACTTCACCCAGGCGCTTGACGGACCCTAGAGTACGAGGAGACCAGGATGCCGCCAAGGAGCTTCACATGTTCGTGTGGAGTGCCAGTGCTTCCCCCGTGGCGGCGGATGGCGGAGGATTGCATGTGTTTGGGGGAAACAGCCCTTTGCGACATCATGACTTTGATCCTAAGGAGGTGCGCCTGCTTGTGCACCCGCAATCCGACAATGCTTCCGACGCAGCAGGAGCTGGTGAGTGAACTTCTTGTCTGTGTCATTGTTTCTCATGTGTCTCTACAGCGTCTCTCTCTGTTTTTGTCTTTTGTCTCTGGAGTCTCTCTCTTGAAGCAGGAACCTGAGCAGATTTGTGAGAAGGTTTATCCTCTTCCACAATTCTCCTGATGTGTTCTTTCAAACTGAAGAAGTCGTATCTCTGGGCATCTGATTCTTGAGCCCAATTGTGTTCAAGTTTGTGCAGATTGATAGGTTTCCTTTTCTGGCTGGGTAGGTGCTGTGTTGCCATTGTTGCCATCTTTCCTTTGTCCAGATAATGGGTTCTTGAAGATTGAACCTCAGCACATATCTGTAAGAGCTTGGTCAGATTCCAGAATTCTCCTGATGAATCTCTTTTAAACTGAACAGAGATTGTTGCTCCAGGCAATCTAATTCTTTGGCACATTGATAAATAGGTTTGCCAGATCCAAGGTCAGCACAAGCTTATGATGATTACTCACGAGAGGACTTCAGCTTTGGAAACAGGCATAATTTCAAGGTGGAGGATATAGATAAAAGTGGTCCACGGTTTGACAAGTTTGGCTCCACTTCAACCACAGAACTAAGACCTAAGCTTCCAGATGATGAGGATGAGGAGGACAAGAAAGACATGCCTCCTACAATTGTGATGGTCAAGCTCATCTCTGTCATGACATTTCGCAAGCTCATTCGGAACCCTAATACGTACTCCAGCATTGTTGGAGTAGTCTGGTCCCTTGTTGCCTTCAGGTACATTGGTGTTTTGCAGATGGTATATATCAGTCAAGTGTTCTTTCAGGTTTCTAGAAGATTTGCTCTTACAGCCCGAATGTAGGTACAAAGCAGACGATTATCTTTTCATTTTCATCTCACTGAATTGTTCTTCTTCCTTCCCCTGGATTGTGCAGATGGCATTTCCAAATGCCACTTATACTGCACAACTCTGTGCACATCCTGTCTGATGCTGGTCTTGGGATGGCCATGTTCAGTCTTGGTAAGCATTTCTGCAACTGCTCTTTAAGGAGAAATTGATCCATTATCTTCAGACCCATTACTAGGTTTTGTGACTTTCTAGCTGCTAACATGCCAATGCCACCAAGGTCATGCTTGTCAAATTCACATCAAATGCACAAGTTTGACAGGTTTGGATCAAATTCACATCAGGATAGTGTAGCTCTTTTTGTGATTCTTTAGATGTGGTTGTGTAGTCTGTACCACATGTTTACATTTGACGCTATATCAAGGGTATCAATCACTCTCCAGAAGGTCAGAAACACTGTAAGTTGGAATTTGAGTTGATGGAATTTATTTTTTCTTTGTGTTGATAGGTCTGTTCATGGGATTGCAAGAGCGGATTCTTGTGTGTGGAACCTATTGGACTATTGTTGGAATGGGGCTTCGTTTCCTCCTTGGCCCTGCATTGTTTGCAGCAGCATCCCTCTTGGTGGGCCTCCGAGGTGTCAGTCTGCATGTGTCCATAGTGCAGGTATTACAAACTCATTATCCCACATCTCTAGTTGCTAGGTCTATATACCGAAGGCAGATTAGTAGCAAAGACAAATGGTACCTAAGCACAGGCTTAGGTACATGTGTCATCTTTTGTATTTTCAGCCACTACATTGTTTTTTTGTGTCAGCTGATGTTAAATGCCATTGACCTAAGGAAAGCATTGATAGAAACTTTTTGAGTTCTGTTTTTTCAATGTAGTCTAAATTGGTGTGAGTGCTGAAACAGGCTGCATTACCTCAAGGCATTGTTCCATTTGTGTTTGCAAGGGAGTACAATGTACATCCAGATATCCTTAGTACAGCGTAAGCACTCATCACTCTTTGAGATTCCTGGATATATAATGAAACATCTTTGATAACAAGAGGCCAATGGAAGCAGAAATAACTGTTCTTGACTCTCTTAGATGGGCAGCTTAGGAATAGAATGATAGGGAAAACTAAGTGAGGCTGTGTTGTTGAAATGGCAGGGTGATATTCGGGATGCTAATTGCTTTGCCAATTTCACTTCTCTACTACATACTTTTGGGGCTGTAAAAGAGTTTGCAGTGCCAGATTTTGGGTAGAGGAACACGTCGCACCACCCTGCTCCAGGATCATGGCATTGTATGCCATCTTTTGAGTTCTCAATGTACACAACCTCAATGCCCATGGCTTCTTACTTCAGTTCTGAAGGTTTTGCCAATTTGGTTAGGCAGTCAACTTTTGTTTGAAAACAACAAAAAAGTTGAAAGGAGTTTCCTTTAAGTTGGAACTCCAAAAAGTTCAAGACTACTTCTGCAGCTCTTTAGGCAAGGAAGTTTGCTGCTTTGTCAAACTTCTCTGCAGGTTGGGCAGAGATCAGAGCTTCACATGATGAAGACAGTTGCTTCCTTCACACACCCTCAAGCTTGTACCTATCTTGTTCTACACCAAAACTGGGGTAAAATGGGATATAACCTTCCAACACCACTTACTTTCTTTTGGATTCATTGATCTTTGAATGTGGATGTTGCCCCTCCCCCATCTACTGAAAATAGTTCTTTGAAATAAAGTATTAACACTCATGGTCATAGCTCAGCATTCTTGGATTTTCTCAAATGTGAATGTGCAAGGTGTTACTCAATGTTGTTGGCACTGTTGTTTTACACAGGGAAAGAGCTTCTTACTACTGCCTTCAATTGTGACTGAAAAGATGGCAGTTGTTTGCAAGCAACCCAATTACTCCACACTCCTCTGGACTGTGGCACTCAGCATCAGACAGATAAATGATATCAAAACTCTACCATCATTTTCTTTCTAAGAAGAAAGTATTATGGTCATTATTAGGTGTAAAAGGTCCATCAATTCTTCTGATATGCTTTAGCTTGAAGGATACAATATGTGAATCAGTAAATTAATCAATCTCTCTCTTGCTTGTTGATAGATACACGATTGTCACTCAGGAGGGATTCCACCCTTCATCCTACACTTAGTGGTGTTACTACAGTATATCTCCCTTTTATTTTGAAATAATGAAATATTTCGGCAAAAAATTGTGGATTGTAAGTGCTAGATATAATAGGAGTACTAAGTTTCTGAATGCTTTTATGACTATGGTGGTATTGTACTGTACTTATCTGTCCCTGGTGACTTGAGTTTTGTGACTGTTTTGTGACTTTATTTTGGTTTCTAGTTCCCATTCTGCAACCTAAAAACACACTTCTGACAAAAAAACACCGCTTTGTGTTGTGCTCTGTTGCATGGCACGACACAAGTCTGAAACTTTGCTGACTTCTCTCTGAATGTAAGTAACAGTTTTTCTTAGATCCCAGTTTTGCTATCTATCTATCACCATTCGGATTGTGGTTGCCAGTGTGCATATTAAACTGGAAGGCAAATCCGGTTCAAGTGGTTCAAGGAAGATGTAGTTGTAGGCTCTAGTAGACCTTTGTCTGTGCTCCTGCAAGTTGTTTTTTCGTACTTCACTAGTGTGGCATGTGCCGTTGGCACAAGTGTTACCACGTCCTCAACTGATTTTTCCTTCCAAAACCTGGTTTTTTTGGAATTTATTTGAATTTTCAGCGGCAAAAATCACTTTAAAATCAATATCTCCCACATTCTGAATCCAAATCTTAAAATAAATTCCATTAAATCCTCCTCATCAAGATCTTTCCAACAACACCAAAGGCACATTCCAATTCCTCCAAAAGTTTCAATTACAATTTAATTTAATTTTCAGTGAAGAAATCAGTCAATATTCAAGAACTTTTGCATTGCAAGTCCAAATGTCATGGAACCAAGCCCATGTTGTCATAAAGAGCTTTGTAAACAACACACCAAGAACTTGACTTGATCTGAAGCATCCTGGTTTGGTGGATCTCATAACTACAAAACAAAACAAAACAAATTACCTTCCTTCATAGACAGATATATTATACTATCCAAACTTATAAGTCTTTCAAATGTGTTTTGCAGCATATTGCAAATCTGGTATGTAGCCCAATTTGGCTAAATTATTTTCTGGATGATTGCCCACTTTGGTTACATCACAAAACCCTCCAAATAAACCCCGGTCCAACTCCAACCCCTCCAAATCAAAACCACTCAGGTTTTTACAAAATTGCAAGAGACCAATAGTGAATTGCATTGTAGGAGCAACCTCATAATCTCTTATGTGATATTAGAGTTATCCGTACACTCACCCCTCTCTTCATCGTCTCTTTGGGCCTGCTTTCACCCACTATTCCCTTTTTCAGGGTAGCTGCAAAGTAAGGAAATTTTATTAAATCTCAGGCCCACTTGAGAGGAGAGTCCAATTTCCTAGGAACAAATTTGGATTGATTTGAAGCAAATTGAATCCTAAATGTTTGTCGATCCAAACCAATTGATTTATCCTCCAAAACAGGTGCCATGTAGGTTTAGCCTCAATTTGCCACTTTTTTGGTCTTGGACCCTCGTCTAAAGGCCTTGGAACCAAATTAGAGCTTTCGACCAATAAGATTGCTTGAGTTCATTTGCACCTGGACCTTTCGACCCTTGTCTAAAGTCGCCCTCAGTATGAAATGCTGAAACTCACCATTTAATGCACAAGGTTTGAGAGTAATTATAATACTTGTATATACGTAGGAGCAGTGAAAATATATGCAGCAGTAGTGGAGGCGCTCAGGAAAGAGGAAAGACAGGATGAAACTCAATTTACCACCCAAAAAAATTTGATGGAAAAACTAGTTTGGGTGTTGTTAGTTATTTTTCTCTGTAAAGTTTTCAATCTCAGTTGTGCGTTTGATGCCCTATTATGTCAACAAAACTGGCTATTCTCGCCCCCCATTGAATCTGGGGTTTAATCCTGAGAATGCGAATGATCTCAGGACTTCTTTACATACAACTCTTATTATTAACCATTAAAAAATTTGTGATTCTTTTGCATGTTAATTTTGGACTGACATTGTCAGGTGCTTGATTAATCAAGCGACAAGATGCCTGCCTGCCTGCCTGCGTGCCTGATAAAATCCTTCGGCCCCATGATTACAGCAGAAGGAAAGACAAGCAGAATGGATGTTATCGAAAAGTCAGCCCCAACAAATGTCTGAGAAGAAATATTATGGCAGTTTAAGATTTGTTTCTACTTTCTGGATCCGATTTCAAGTCAGTTAGGGTTTGGAGAGCAGCCTTTTCATATCTTCATTATTTTTTCAACACTTGCTGCTACATAGATTTTCACTGTCTGTCTTTTCCTTCCTGCCAGGAGGGCTAAACTCAACCAGCTCCCATCAGCACACCCAACAAGATGGATGGATGGATGAATGAATGAATGGATGGATGATATGTGAACAGAAAACGCTTTCTTTTCATTCTGTTAGTGTCCTGTAACTAACCTAACCATGATGGTTAGCTAGGTTCTAACTATCCCCATCTATTCTGACTTACATATTATTAGCCACCAAGTTCTGTACTTACTTACGTACCTACCTACCTCTATAAGAACCACTTACATTCCACACCTACTCACCAATGAAACCTACCCATAAGATTACGTAAGTAGAGTTTACTTAGGTAGTAAGTAGTACTAGGTGGATTCTAGTAGGAGGGTTTACAAGCTAGGACATTGGATAATATCACATATCCCACCCCTTTGGAATTACTTAGTTTCTTGAACTCACAAGCCATCCATGGATGTCTTCAAACAATTTCTTTTTCTTTTTCCCCCCCATAAACATGAAATTCGACACCAAAAAAGCATGGGAGACTACTACCCTAGTAGTACCTTTTCAGGTTCAGCACTTGGGTGTCAAATATTATTTTATTTTTCAAAATCCAGTAAAAAAACCTAATTTATTTATTGAATTTTGGCAATAAAACATAGGTAGCTTCTATGAGTCGAAACCATTGAAAATTATGAGACCAATGTGTTTGGTTTTTTTTTTTTTTTTTTTCCCTCCTTTGTAATTTCATTAAATAATAAATAAAATTTTGATATTTTCAAAAAATATTTTAGTTGCTTCTGACCCTGAAAAGCTACTATGATAATAGCAAACCACATGGATGAATCATTCTATCTGGCCCACCAAAAGCTTTGAAAACATGTTGGAAGATTTAGGAAGCACACTTTGATGAATACCGGAACATTTAAAATGGAAACAATGTTTGGCAAAATTCTTATGGCTCATTGGCTTTCAACACCATCAAGACTAAGCAACGGGTGTGTCACACTGTGGCGTTGCCATTTACATTACAAAGTATCTTAAGGCAAAAGAAGAATTATGGAAACTGAAACACTTCACCATGCAAAAATATAATCTTCAAAAAATCCTCGAAAAGAAATCAAAATCCTTCAAGCTAGCATAACTCTCCAACTAATCTCAAGTTTGAAAACAATCCAAAATGTGATCTTTCAAAAATCCTCATATAAAAATAGATCTATTACCTAGGGGCCAAAATCCCTTAAGCTACTATACTCTATAATGAATCTAAACACAATAGCCTTGCCTTGGTAGGCAAGGCCAACAAATTACAAATGTATTGGATAATAATGGTCTCGCTGGGTATGGTATCCCAACCATGGTCATATTTCTTCCACATAGATTTGGTCTAGAGATCTTTTGCACAAAGATTTTACACTCCCCCTTGAATCCAGGTCAAATGGGTTGCACTTGGATTCGAGGAAGAAAGAGAAATCTTTGTGCATCTGACACTCACTTCAGCTTCCACAAGCACCTGATGTAAGAAGCATTTGCACCAAATGCAACCATGAGATTGCTTCGAATGGGGACTTCACCTACATGTACATGAAATTCAATTCTCCATTTTACTCACCTTGCAATGCAATTTTAATCCCCAAAAGATCTATCAAGACAAAGTTCCATTTCTGCAGTTTTCCAAGCCCTGCAAGTCTAAACAAATTTTGACACTGAGATTAGGAATGCAACAATTGATTGAACTGGGAAAAAATGCAAGCTAGAGAACAAAAGTTTCTCCTCATGTTTGTGGTAATCATACCGTGACCAAAATTTAGGGCTCTGCAAATCTCTCTATTGTATTGCCTATATTGCCTCAACATAGAAATTGATGCATACATCTTGCACTAATTGCATCACCATTCCAATGCAAAGCTCTTTTACACACTTGCCGAATTTTATTTATGGGTTCCTGGAAACATGGTTCTAGTGACCAACACTAAGTCTTCCAAATCAACAGCCATTGTAAAAATCAACACACATTAGTTATCGCGATCCTCAACAACCTTAGACTGGAGACACTACTAACATTGCTGTACTTTGCAATATTACAAGAGACCATATCTACGCAACGGAAACGATTTGGACAAATCCTCTGTGAGGATCGCATAATCAACCAGCGAGATCAAAACAGAAACAAAAAAAAATTCACATAAACATATTGTACTTAGCTTCTCTACACTTGTCTTGGCAAGAACCTTGCCCGCTTTATAGGCGGTCATTTGCTGTATTTTTCGTGTGGTTGTATATCAGAACTGGGTCTTTGATTTTAAGAACCATAGGGTATGAAACCTAAAAACCACCAGGGGGCGGGTCTGTTCCTGTTGTTGATAACCACCTAATTGGTGATGGGTCATAGGGTGCTGCTGCTGATTGGAAATGTGTGCATCTAAAGAGAGAAACACATGATGATATTTGGTGGCATGAGAGCTTTGGGTGCTATTTTCATAACCACCCACAAGTCACAACCAATGATGCCACTACCAACAGGCAATGCTGCTGCAAAGCCAAGCCAGCCCTTATGTTGGATCCTCCTCCTCCTTGTAGCTAGCTATATAAATGTATGTCAAAAAATGGAATGGCAGCAGAACAAGAGATCATAAAACACAGGGAGCATCATATCACTCTTCTTTTTTGTCGCCTGATTTTGTAGCCAGATTTGTGCAATCATGGTTCACCCAATCTTCTTCATCCATGAATGCATTCGAGATCAGCTCCAAAGATTTGGAGCCAAAGGCATTTTGGTAAGAAAAACAAAACCCCGAGCCCTGCCACCAACCCCCATCCATGAAACTTTGAATCGCACAATCTTGGACATCCCCAATATTGAATCTAGAAATGTATGCTTTATGAAATTGGGTTTTTTCATGTTAAAAAATCTTCATTGCATTTTCATGGTCCAAGGAGCTTCCATGGATCTCCTCTCCTTGAAACCCAATTCACCACCCTTCTTCTTCTTTGTCTTTTTGAGACATCAGTCCACACCCATTTTAACCAAGTTTGGTCCGACATTGAAGTGGTGCTTTCTTCAATATGTGCATTTGCAATTTTTGAGTAAAACCCTAAGTAGTATCTTAACCATGTAGATATTACGTGCAATCAAGATTGTAATACCCAAATTTACTGATTTCAGAAGTTGATGTTGTACGATTCCACTGTCATTTTACACATAAGAAATGGTCTGTTAGAGTGCCTCCAAAACTTGTATCTCAGAGAAGAAAAAATATGAGGAATTTGGGACTCTGATTTCACAAAGGTGTAGCATTGCAGGCACTCAAGACATTCCATGCAAAATGTGATAATCAAAGATGCATGGATATCAACACCTGGTGTGAGTTTTTGAGATTCTCGGGGCTCCGACTCAATCCAGAGGTACAATAACAATAGCAATATGCAATTTTGTAAATTTCATAGATGAAATTATTTTGATCTTCAACACCGTGAATTTTGATTCAATAATTTCTTCTACACAACAAATGCTCAAATCCTTCAAGCTTGGATGATTCAAAACACAGTAAGTACCCACCATATAGTGCAGCTCCAGGAATGTGCATTTTTGTATGTGCGCTCATAGCAGTGTACATAATTGACTTCACCAATTTTATCGATTAATAAAAAAAAACACATCAGTTCACAAAACACACACAACATACATTACAAAGACAAACAAAATCACAGCCCCAACTGCAAAATCAGACATGAGATCAAAAGATTTGGATCAAAGACAAACAATGGGATGTCTTTTCTTTTGCAGGAGCTTGCTGTCCTGATGCGCACACATGCAACTGCTGGCAAAGAATTTCAATTTGGAGCTTTCATGGAATGCGTTCGGGGCACTGTAAGATTATTCATACTAATAATGCTCTACTCTCTGAATCCTTGATGATTTTTAGTTCTTCTTCTGTTGTATGGCTTTTTTTTCTTAGTTCCGGTATTCTTTAGATTACACTAAAAGGTTATTGTATGCCCTAATATGTGACAATAGACCAGGATAGGTTGAGAAATTGTTTCTCCTCTAAGAGCAGATTCACCCGCTCCTTGTATGCGGGCCTTTACCACATACAAAATCATGTGCGAGTTATTTCCTCCTCCCCACTCATAAACATGAAATCATAAGTTTGTGTAATAAGTTCTAATCACTACTCATCGTGATACATATGTTCACATTCACATAAACCTCACCTTGTGAAAATACTTCAAACACAACCATAGCTTTTGTACTCATTGAAAACTACCTTCAAATGCTTCAATGTAAATCCATCCTCATATTTATTCTTCTTGACAAACAAAACCAACAACAACAAGACCTTAGGCAATAAAGTTATTCACAAATGAAAAGGGACTCAAGATCAAGAGTTGCAATTTTATCTTAAAGGAGATGAGTTTAGGATGAGATCAAAACTTGTCACTAAAATAGTACTTCAACATAAAACATGACAAGAAACTTATTTTTCCCCAATAACGATGATAAAAACAAGTTTCAACTAGAGTTTTGTATTTGTTTTCACTATTGTTATCGTCAATGTTGCAACTATCCAACAAATGTTTTCGAATCATGTGCAATAGATGTTCAAATTCAACATTTGAAATTCAATGTTATCGCCAATGTTGCAACTATCCAACAAATGTTTTGAATCATGTGCAATAGATGTTCAAATTCAACATTTGAAACCCAATGAAATTGGTTCATTGTATAGATACCCAACATTTGGGGATGAAAAAAGTTTCAAGATCAAGAAAGAGCCCAAAGGCAAGGTTATTTTTAAAATAACTTTAATATATCCCTAGGTCGATTGCTCACTGACTAGCTTTCCCTTTGTTCTCCATGGAGCCTAGAATCTAGGAAAAGAGAACATATCTTGTGTATGAAATAATGGCCTTGAGGATTATTGGTTAAACATCATTCAATGTTTGTTGGTTATGTGTTAGGCAAACTTTACGAATTGTTCTTAGTTGTTGTTGTGCATTCTTCATAACATCATTATATATTATAAAGGAGGAATATCAATGAAAAATTTTAGGTAGTTTCTTTTGTTGGTTTTGGTTTTGTGATTGGTGTTCGTATAGTAGAAGGGCTTAACCTATTTTAAGAACCTTCTAGGATGTTGAGGGACTTATTCACCAAGCCAATGGGTTAAGTGGGGAAGGTACCAAAGTGTAGGGTAATGCACTTGGAAAGGAGCAAGGTGTTCCCAAAATAAGCACTCACCCAAGGCAATGTGAAGGGGTGCTTATTTCAGGAATGCTGACTCGAAAGGCATTACTCAATGTAAAGCATTGACAAAAAATTATTTAAATGAAATTTCATTGTGATAACCCAATGGGTACCACCTAGGTATAATGATTTATAAAAGAAGTGTGAAATTAAACCCTAAAAACCAATTCCACACTATTTGAAAACTTTGAAACTTCATCCAAATTAGTGTTCACCAAAACAATTTGTACTACTGCTAGTGGAGTGGAGTTGCTCTTACATTATAGGCCTAACTTGTCCTCCATAGGTACACACTAAAGCTAAGGCATGGGTAATGAATGACCTCTCTCTCTAGCACATACATGTCTCTTATGTGGTAGTGACATCTGACCAAATTGGTTGTTTGTGGCAGTTGAACAATTACAGGGATAAACTAGTGAAGGCTGCATGGAAGAAACTTGATATGGTACCTTGCCTCCTCTCTGACATAGCTTTTGAAATAGTGTGGACTGGAGGTTTTTGGTGGGGGTGGACAGAGAGTATCAAATAGTTCACAAAATCTCTTGAATATCTGAAGTGGGTATCTTTTTTGTGTATGTTATTTTATTTCTTACAATTGTAGAAATTCTACAACATGTTATTTCTATTCCACATGTTAGAAAATCTTTCTTTTTAATGACTATTTTTAGTTTTATTTTCTACCTAAAAAATTGGAACTTTTTGGAAAAAAATTTAATGTGTTAAGTTTGACTAATTTTACTTATTATTGGAAATTCTCACTAATTTTTTTAATTTCCAAATTAGCAAGTTTTTGATATCATAAAATTGGGGGAAAAGAAAAAGAAAAAGAAAAAAAAGACACCCTTGGTTAGAACCATGTCCCACACCAAATAGCCTCGAAGTCTGGAATTTCAAGGGGGGCTTTTTTGTTGATGGGCAATTCATATTTTTTATATGAGAATTGCATGGGAACTGATGACTGCATGGAATGGTAGGATAATGTTGGGTATGTGACAAGGGATTGCCTCAAGGAGACATACAATCTTATAGCTCAACCCATGGTCATGGTTCAACAACAAACACAAGAGGAGGCAATTGTAGAGTGGCTAAATGGATCATTTGCATTGATTCAAAAAGTTACCCTTTTCGATTTCACCGAGTATTATTTGCTCCTTGGTGCTAGTATACCTGACGATGTAGATTTTGAGCTCCTCTTCATCAAAGCCTGGAAGGTAATGTCCATGATCCCCTCAAGTTTGCCCACAATTTTTTCATCTCTTTAGCTGGAATGTTAATAAAGTTGCAAGTGCAACACAAAAACTTTGTTACATATTAAAGTTATCTGTAAAATAACCTTGCTTTTGGGCCTTTCACTAAAAGTGGGTTTCAAATGTTAATTGTGAGGATTTATTATTGCACATGATTCAAAATATTTGTCAAATAATTATAACAACAATGAAAGCAAATTAAAAATTTAGGTTGAAATTCATTAACCAAGTTTCTTCGTAGATGATGAAAGTATGAAAACCTTAAGTTGCCAATCAAAGGAATCATTCATTCCATGGGAGGCATGCAATGCAATGCAATGAAGAGGCTACTACCGAAGTTGGGTTTTTGCTTGGCATTTCTCTTCTTTTCCTTTTGTCCAAACCCTAATAAATCGTGTACTTGTGTGTTTGGTTTTCAGATTCGAGGGGATGGTTACAATGTCGACAAAGCCTTAAATAATGTCAAGACACAAGTGTACAAGAACCGAAACCGCATCCGGGAGTTCTTCAGAGATTATGACCCACTACGACATCGTCTGATAATCGATGAACAATTCGCCGCCGCCCTAGACAACTCAAAACTCATAATTAGCAAACAAGAGATGAAGGCAATAATCGACAACTATCGGATGAATGATGACCCTATGAGGCGCACTTGTTGGACAGCCTTTTGTGATGAGATTGATACCGTCTATACACTCAAGGAGCTTGAGAAAACACCGTTACGAAATGTAGGTTTTCAAATTCAATCTTTTGGTCAATAATCCAATTTCCAACTTGGTAAATTCATTTGTCAAGGCCATGTGTGTGGGAAATATAGTTCCAAAATTCATTTGTCAACAAAGATGGGCATGTGGTAATATATCTCCAAAATTCATTTTTGTCAAGATGGGTATGTTGTGGTAATATATTTCAAAATTGATTTTTTGTTCAAAATGGGTGTGTCGGAATATATTTCCAAAATTCATTTTGTCAAAATGGGTGTGTGGTAATTTATTTCCAAAATTCACTTTGTCATAGATGGGTGTATGGTAATTTATTTCCTAAATTCATTTTGTCAAAGATGGGAGTGCGATAATTAGTTTCCAAAATACATTTGTCAAGGATGATGGGTATGTGTTGATTTCTTTCATGCACAAAAAATAATTAATTCAAAAAATTTAATTTAAAAAAAAGCATTCTACTTAACAACCTTCATCTTCTTCCTCACAATAATTGCAGGTGTTACCAATACCAAACTTAGAAGGTCTTAAGCCCCAAAGGTTTTTGGGAGCAACGGTGTACTTGGAGCCAAAGAAGGAGGCTGCGTTACAAGTACTATTGAAGCGAATAAGGAAGGAATTGTATGATAGGCGGATTTACTTACGAGGCTCGTTTGATGACTATGCAGTGCCTAAGTTATGTGTGGGCATTGTTGGCCATGTTACATACACCCAGTTTGCACAAGCGCTAAGTAGCTATGTCATGATCCGTATTGAACCTGAAGAAATCGAGCTGTTATGTGAGAAGTACGATGATCTGAAAAACAAAACTGTGAACTTCCTTGCCTTCACTACAGACATTGATCCACCACCATAGCCAATCCCCAGAGGTGTTTTTTTTTTATCATGCTTTCTGTGAGTTTTTTTTGTTTTGCCCTTCACTTAGAAAGCCATCTCCTATCCTCTAAGTCTAAGTAAAGCTTGCTTTTCTGTTAGGCCACATACCTATTCAACTATGCTTTGTTTTACTTTCTACGGAAATATAACTATGTGAGATTTTTGACCCATAACTCCAATGCCGTTTCCTAGGGAGATTTGAAAAAGGGTGGGGACATACAACACCATTGTGTTAGGTGGGGGATGTTTGTTTGTCGGATGAGACATGGTATAGCAAATGTCATCTGACCCAATTTATTATTGAAGAAACAATAAATTCAAAGTCAAATTTTTATTTTTATTTTTTCGGAAAATAATCGAAGTTGGATACAAAGTCTGTACGAATTCACACAAGACTCTGTTTTATATCTAAATTTGGTTTCATTCAGAAAATTCAACCACAAGAGGTGTGTTTTGTAAACAAATGATTTTGTACTCAATTGGAGGTTGCACTCATTTTGAGACCATTTTCCTAGAATCTCCACCTTTCATGCCTACTTTATTGGTTGGGTTTTGAACCATCATTGCCATTCTTTGTTTGCTGCCTGATTTTGAACCATAACCATTTGTAGTGAGCATCTCACAAACATGGCAGCCCACCATTGGACATGAGCTCCCTAGTTATATCATGTATCATGTTGCCATTTGACATTTTCATACCTTCATTAGTTTTTCAATCCTGTAATGCTTTATTAAAAAAAGAAAAAGGGAGACATTACAGGAGATCAAGTTGGTTCAAAGTAGTCAAAATCTCTCCATGTTCGTAAAAAATCAACGCCACTGCAATAGATCAGCTGTGGTGATGGGAGGTGTGTCCATTAGTACCTTTTTGCTTGTTCCTGGTCATTAGTTGGCTGAACTTCATAACTCACCCTCTTCTGTGTCCCATAACTTGTAAGCTTCTCACTCCTGTACAATCAGGAGAGCCAAGTATGTTATGTCCAGTAACCTGCATGAGCTCACAGGTTACCAAGTCCAAAGTTCTCACTCAGGAGATGTCCTGCCCTTCACACCAATTGTCAGAACCAGCTCCCACGCAGGTCACACACCAAACACAAATTTGCATCTTTTAAACAACCACCCTAATATGAGGAATATGTACATACTTGAAACAAACAGTGTACAAAAAACCTTTTTTAAATACAATCTTTCCCTTAATAGTATAAGTAAATTCCATTGAACTTCAAATTAACCAAAAGATTTGGTTTATGGAGCTTGTTACTTGCCTTCATTGACCACAACATCAATAGCAATATGCATATCACTTGCAATATTATCATTCTATCAATTTGTTGAAAAAATCACCTACTTCAACCTTCTAGGGTTCAGTGCCATTCATCATACACTCTGCCAACTTTGTTTTCACTTGAGCACAAAAACATAACATATATACTTTTTCCTGCATTC
Organism: Sphagnum tenellum; assembly: GCA_963921925.1. Lineage (NCBI taxonomy): Eukaryota > Viridiplantae > Streptophyta > Sphagnopsida > Sphagnales > Sphagnaceae > Sphagnum > Sphagnum tenellum. Next base: position 21,017,630 of record OY998144.1, read on the forward strand.
AGTTTCATACTCAGTACCAGGATGGAGCCGCATCACAATCCTCGCCTGCTTGATTCTCAACCTGATAAACTGTACATCTCATTCATCTTTTCTGTTAGTTGATCCATATAGTCATAAAAATTTGCAAATCGTTAGCTTTTTGTATCAAAACTGTGCAACAAGGAAAAAATTGATGCCACTATGATTTCAAACAATATAGGCAACAACTTTTGGTGCTATCAATATGAAAGCCCCAAATAATTGCTGCAAGTAAATGGATGTGTTGTATACACTACTAGCCTATAAGGCCAAGCTCTTGCAATAAAAGGCTAAGAAAACATGCTTAGCCAAATCCAATCAAACTCCTGTAAATGTGACCCTAATCACATTCACATTGCTCACAACAATATGGAAAATTCATGCCCAAACTGATTAGAGTGAAATGTTCTGTTTGGTTTTGCTTTAAATATGACCCCAAATCTGATCAACTGAATGTTAGTACACGCACAGTAGGTACAGTCTAATATGCGGTGTCTAATACAGTCCTTCATGGAAAACTGTGACAAGTCCATTGCATGTTGATACAGCTCATTTTTGACATGAAACGATACACTGTGTTTTGTTGTAATCTTCCTCAGCAGCACAATTCAAGGAGGAAGCCAAGAATTGCAGTTTTATGTATATATATGGTTCTAAGCCTGCACAAGGCTCTCTACAATGATCCATGGGTTAGGAAACCAGGACTGATAACACTGAAATTTGAGGAGCACGGTGGGCAGCATTGCATTTTGCTACCACGTGACAGAAAAATGGTAGGGATCATTCTTCAACAGCTTATCTCTGAGAAACCAATTACTTTGTAATCCAGAAAAAAATAGTACAACAAGTTACCATAAACTGGAGACGTGCAGATTTGTTCTAAGACCCACAGGAGATGGGATTTTGCATTTGTGAGGTCATAGGAAAGTTAGTGTGCATCAAAACCTGGCCGATTCTCTTGATCCTCTTCAGCCCTCTGAGCATGCAGTGCTGCAATCCTCTTTGATGCCTCCTGCCTGCACCTCACAAATAAGTGATAGAATCAGTGTGACAGAAAGCATGGTATCCACTCCTTAGATTTAGACCACTGTTGCAGCAATCACACCTGTAGCACATACAGCCTATGACCTCCAGATTTTCCCCAGAAGCCCTTGACCTCTGACCCACTCTAAAATGAGGGACACAGTTTTGGGACCCAATTTCCAGCTAAGTGAAGCATCATTAAACAACTCTTCTCTAATGAATTAATGATACAGGTAAAAACAGAGAAATCAACTAGATTTGTAAACTTGCTACTACTGCTGCAGGACTGCTCATCCCTGGATCTCATTACACCAAGGCACATCAAATCAGGAAAGGGTGAATAAACGCACTTCACACATCGAGTAATCCCATCATCATCAAGCAAGCCAACCAGCTTGTGGTACTGCCATTGTGTGCCTTTCCGGGTAACCACTGGCAATTGCCGAAAACCATGCTGTACCATGAGGTCTTTTGCCATTTGGAGATTCATGTCAGGGTAGCAAACCACCAAGTTTGTACCAATGCCTTGATTCTCACCCTTTCCAGTGCAGATGGCTGCAACTAGAGTTGACTCTACCTGCCAGAGATTAGGAGTAAAAAATGAAGTCAGCAGAACTGGCAGCAGGCATTTGTTGTGGCCTATCTTTATGATTGCCCTTGATCAAGCATTGCAGATACAGACCCCCCAACAAAGGGGATTCATCATTAGATGATGACTCACATTGCTATATCTGACTAGAAATATGTATCAAACTTCTCAATCAGACTTCCATGTTCATGAAATTTGAATACCTCAACATTGCTTGCCTCCTCAGAGGAGACAAATTCCTCTGTTGCCTGGAGGGCTTTGCCTTGCAAGTCACTTGGGGTCAAGATGCCCTCCAATAGACCATTCTCATCTACCACCAGTGCACAGTCCTGCCGCGCTGCAACTACTGCACCAAGAGTTTCCTTTACTGTTGCTGTTGCATGCACCTTCACACAGTCTCTTGTCATTGCCTGAACCACCTGAATTGTCAAATTGCAAACAATGTCAGCCAAGAAGATTCCAATGTGATTTGACTTAACAAGTTCATGTAAACTTGAAACCCAGTTTCCACAACTGACAGCAAATAATATCTATACCCAAAAGAATGCTGACTCATCTCGTGCCACAAAGGAAATGCTGGAAGAGCTTGCTTACCAGGCACTCCTCCATCAACTTATCTTCAGAAATGAGTAAAGCTCCAGGGTCATCATTGCTATCCATTGTACAAAGCTCTATGTCAGCCCCAGAAGTTCCTCTTCTGCGCCATACACGCCCACTAGGCAACGCAGCTGGTTGGCCACCATCTGAATTTCTCACACCAGCTGCTGAATCCTGAGTTGAAGGCTTTTTCTGGTTTCCAACTTCGGCAACCCATATTGCTAACCCCACAGCACCCTGTCCAGTTCATCACATGTAAATTGTGATGGCTATAAATCAATTTCCATATTAAGAAGAAGATGGCAACAAGGTAGACCTCAACCTCTTTCAAGAGCAGAGACCAAGAAGATGGCTAATTCCAGCAGGTATCTCTTTGAATGGACACCGGTTCAATCAGAGGGAGCCACATTGATGCTGCTCAGAGACATGAGCATCCTGCAGTAATTTTGACCTACAGAGGTCCAGGTTGGAGCTATACCATGAGGGGAAGCAAAATGTGGTAATCTTTTGTGAGCTCAAAGAGGAGAAGCACTGACGTGAGAGGGACTGAACATTTTGAAGCAAGAAGTGCTGCCATTCCCACCTGTGACCTCCCCATAAAGCACCAACAGAAAATGTCAAAATAACCAAAATTGTATCAAACTGTCAGCACAAGCCAGAGATCAGAACAGAAGGATGTACTGAAGAACAAACTATGAGGGTTGCAGAAATAGCCACATTACCAAGGCATAGGCCTGAGGGTGGGCAACAGCATTATGTCCTGCCAATGCAGCATTAAAGGCATTGCCAACAATACTTCCATAGAGAGCTCCACATGAAGCCCCTATGAACAAGCTAGGGGCATACAAACCCCCAACAAGGCCTGACCCCTTACAAAGTGCCGTAGCCACTATTTTCGCAACAGTGAGCTGCGCCAACAATAGTTGCCCAGGAGCAGTTGCTGTAACACCTGTCTTCAAAATCTCATCCACATTTGTAAAGCCCCAGTACAGAACCCCAGGATATCCTAATGCAATAATGCCCACAAAGAGGCCTCCAACTGCTGGGGAGACTGAATGAGGTATGGTGAACTGTGTCTCCAAGAAGTTGAACATCCGGGTGAACCAGGCAACAAGGCGGGTAAAAACTACACTCATAACACCACAGATGCCTCCCAGCAAGATATACAGTGGCAACTCTGCACACACATTTCAGAGGCTTCTGTGAGCTTTTTCAGATGAAAACTGCCCTATGCATGTTGCACATAACCAAGTTGCAAACTCTTACAGCACATAGAAGAGCACAAGTAGTGAGCAAGAGCAAACCACATCATGAGCACATGGGATCAATCTTAAGGCAAAGATAAAGAAGCAATGGAGGAGTGAAAAAGATGAAGAAGTACCCCAACCATAACAGGTGAAAATCAAAAACCCACAAGAGCAACATTGCAGCCTTGTTGGCTAGTAAAACAAGAAAGAATTTTAACCTTGCACAATTCTAGGATTGACCATATGCTCAAACTTGCCATTATCATGTTAGATGCCAACAAACATGAGAGCAACTGAGTTTCAACATTTCAAAACCACAGAGCCACCAAAGCGTCTTAAACATGATATCCAAGAGATCAACAGTGCCCCTTAAATGCATGTACATAAGCTTTTCCGTGTACACTAGGCAAGAGTTTCCAAATGAGGAAAGCAGAACTTCCTATACAATGGAGACAGGACTCACCAGCAGCAGATCGTAACTCATAAGGTGGTACAGTGAATGCAGCTTTTTCACCAAGCAGTGCTTGTGACACAGTTGATGAAGTCACTGCTGCCAAAATGATCATAGCTGTGGTAAGAGGAGGTGAGTTTTCAGCATGCTGAGGTCTCAATACAGTTTCAATGGCGAAGAAGGTCCCTGCAACAGGTGCATTGAAGCCTGCAGCACACAATGCCTTGATTCAAGAAAGCAGGCATGCATGAACATAGGCTGGTACTACCACTGGTGACTTGAGGTCATTACTGAGAAAAAAATTAGACTACAATGCACTCCTCATCAAAAGCCAGGAAAATGTTGTGTAACCATACAACTTTGACTGACCTGAAGCAATTCCAGCAGCAGCACCAGCAGCCACAAGTGCAATTCGACTCTCTCTGCTGTTGTTCATGATCTCTGCCAAGCCATGAGCCCAAGATACGCCAATATCAACACTTGGACCTTCAGGTCCAAGAGAGCAACCTGTCCCCAAAGTTGTTGCTGCCTGTACAGCTTTGATGATGGGTCTGATTCCTGCTAGCTGATCAATTCTACCACGACTCGACTGCTGTGGCTGAGAGCACTGAACCATGTCCAATATTGCATTAACAGAGTGGAACATCCCCACCACTACCCCACCGAAAACTGGAATCAACAAAATTCGGTGCCATTTGACTGCAAGGCTCTGTGTCCGCAACCATGCTGCTCCTTCATGGGGTGTCCCTGCCCATGCCAAGTCATGTATGAGGGTCACCTGTCCCATAAAAGCACTTCCCACAGATGCAATCACTGGCTGTGCCTGCAAATCTGATCCACAATAAAAGCATAGCTCTCACTCCAGACTCATCAATCTGAACACAGTAAATACCAAGAGATAAGGTCAAGTGGCAGCTGAAGTAAAGCTTACCCCTTTGTTGAAAATGACCACACTTATGCCAGTGGACAATCCAAGCAGACACCCTACAAGCAGTAGCAGCCACTCTGGAGCTACTCTCTCTGACATTTGCGCAGCGATGGAAGGTCGTCTTTCCAACTGAGGGTGATTTGATGTCAGGCTCCGTCTATCAAAAGCTCGCTCATTGGATCTTCTGTGATTCTGTAACAAAGCTTCAGATCCTGTGTCTGCAGTGATAGCTCTTGGGCGTACAAGTGCAGTAGGCTCTTCTGCCACACTACTGTTTCTTCCTGTTTCACGGATTCCATTTCCCTGTCTTTCAACCAGCATACTTCTACCTCTTCCCAACCCTCCCAGAGCTTCCACATCAGGCTCTGTGTCAGATTGTGACTGCAAGAGAGCACGAATCCCACTCTGTTTTTCTGTGGCCAATTTCTGCTTTGTTTTCAGTTTTACCCCATTCCTCAAAGCGGCATTGATCTCTGGAGCTGAAGACCAGAGACGAGAACGGCCATCATCACCACCAACACCTGGAAGGGAGGTAGCTGGAGTCCACAGAGCAGCAAAATGGTTCCCATTCACTGCTTCTTCTTCTTCTTCTTTCTCTTTCTCTTCTTGGTCTTCAGGGCTTGTTGAAACAGGAAGAACCTGCCTGTCTCTTTCACTGTTTGCAACAGCATTCTCACTCCTTTCTGCATGTATTTCAGTATCTGACACTGAATCAGAAGAAGCTGCTGCCCACAACAATGGATGCGTGTCTCCTTCTGCCATCCTTCTCCACTTCTCATGCAGATGAGAAGCTTCTTCAATAAACCCTAGGGGACTGACTGACTGACTGACTGATTTTGCACAGACATCCTCAAACACCGGACACAAGCTCGTGTCATGTCACTGCACTTAGTTTTTGCATTATTTGCTTGCATGAGGGTTTCATGGCCTCCTCCTCCTCTGCTTCAGGAACCCCTAAAAATTAGGTCTACTGAGATGGAATGCTGCAAAAATTTCTGGATCGCAGGGGAAGCAACGTGAAGCTAAGAATTCTTGGTAGAGAAGGAATTGTGTGGCGAACTCTGTGTTGAAGATGCCAGAGGAAAATGAACGAGTTTTCCGAGTCTTCTTGTTGTTGTCACGCTGCTGCTCCAGCTCTATGGCACAGCGCTTTAAAGCTGTTGCAATCTTCTTCCAGGTCTCGAACATAGCTCATGATGCACTCACAAACTACTGCAGCTCCTCATGCCGTTCGTTTGTTGCAAGCATGAAGAATCCTTTCTTCTCCGGTACTCGCTATAGGCCGTGGAATTGTCGCTCCTCCGCCTCCGCTCGATGTCCAGTGAGCTCGCCTTACTTGCAGATGCATCCATCCCCGAAATCATACGGACTATTGTTCTCTTCCGCCTCCGGCTCCGATCGCCTACAGGATTTTTCTCTCTTTCTGTTTTCCCTTCTCTCAAATCTCTTCTGTCTCCCTCTTCCTTCCTCTTCTCTCCCCGCTCGGTCTCGTCTCCTTCCTGCATCCGGATCCGCACACTACCTGGATCGTCCGCACACCAGTACTCCGATCCACACGTCCCCGTGCTACAATCACATCGCAACTGCCATCGTCACCCCGTTTTCCCGGCCACTCGCACTAAAAACCTTTCGACTGAAAAGCAAACACCAAACGATGCAATTGCGGCTGCAACAAGCAATGTGTTATTATTACAACAACTTTACGGTCTTCTTCTTCTTCCTTGCGCACGCAAACTCCAGAACAATCCAAAAACAGTTTTCCAGGGAAAAACACAAGAAAAAAACAAGAAGAAGAAGAAGAAGAATCAAATGAGACAGCGCAAAGAGGAGGAGGAGTGCAACCTGCAGATCAATACCGTTCCCAGATCGTGGTGCTCTGGAAACCCGGAGAAATCGAAAGCGCTGATGACTCCCACGAACGCGAAGATCGCCGTCTGGACCGGAACCCGTCCATGACGTAGCTGGAGATGTCATCCTACACGTGATACAGAAGAGATGGATTGCCGCGGCTACCCGGAGATTAAGGGAACGATTACACTTTGTCGAGGTTCACTCTTGTTACAGCCTTCTTTGTTTCTGTGAGCCGCACGATAGCTAATCTGTTGTTCGTAACATGAGGAGCAATAACAACAACGAAAACAGCAAGAAGAAAGTCTTTCGGATCCATTTCAGCAACGATTTTCATGTTTAGAGGGAAGGAGGATTCCACGATCTTGCGAATTGGTGTTGATTTCCCAGTTAAAAGTGCTGCCGCGGCAAAAGCAGCAACAGCGACAGCAGCTTCACTCTTCTCAGGTAACGTTTTCATTGTCGACAAACAATCAATTTGTCAAGTAAAACTTGCACATGGATTTTTGCTTGGAAGTAGTGTCATTAAAAAAATGTTCATAACTTTTTGAGTGGATCCAAAATCCGAAGATTGCTGCCGAACTGCCAATGCAAAAATGATGTTCGGCAAGCAAGCAATCACCTCCGTGTGTGAAGATGCCGTCCAAGTTCTTCCCGTTCTCTCCCTGCGAGACGAGAGGGCGAGGGTTTTGTCTTTGGTCTCCTCTCTCTCTCACTTTCTCTTCTTCTTTGCACTCGTCATCAACCCTCGTCCTCTTAATGTTCGTTGCCTTAGTCGACCAATGAATGAACAAACAATCGGTTGTCGATGTTTTTCATTCGTTGTTTTTGTCGATGTGTTCTCCGTTATTGTTTTTAATTTTTGTCTTTTTTTATTTATTCATTTATTTATCAATGAATATTTTGCTATCAATTCTTTAATATTTTTTGGGTTGTTATCTTTGTTAATTTGTTGAGTGGGTTTTTTTTTAATTTGTCACTTTGGCTGATGAATAATTTTTTAAATTATTTATAACATTTTTCATATGTTGTTTCGTTGTTGTTGTGTTTGTTTGTTTGTTTTTTGTTTTTTGTTTTTTCCATTCATCTTGTTCAATGAATAATTTGTGATTATTTTCAGCATTTTTTGTTTGTAATCTTTATTCTATTGAGTATTATTTTGAGTTTTGATCATATTTATTAAAAACAATTTAATCATTATTTCCATCTTTGTTGTTTTGTTGTGTGTTTTCTTTTGTTTTGGTTGTTTTAGTTAACGAACAATTTGTCATTATTAATTTATTCTATTTTGATCATTTTCTTATTAACATTAGTTATAAAATCTTTTTTAATGTCACTCATTGTTCAACCATGTGTTAGTTTTGTCTCTTATTTTTCATTATTCATAAAGTCGCTATTATTCATGAGCATGAAATTAGGGTCCAATGATGGAAATAAAAGATGGAATTTTTTTTGAAAACTTTAATTTAAGGGTGGCATTTTTGGGAAATTAGAAGAGGTCAAAACAAACCCGCACTCCTAAGGGGTCCAAAAATCAATCAATGAAAACTGGTCACATTTTATCTTGTTGACTTCCAAGGGTTTGAAACATTGGACTTGGGGTTTCTTTGCACATGTGAAGGCATGAGTAATTTTGTACTTTAGAATTATTTTCTGGGTAATCTTAAATATGCACCCCAACCATCCCTTTTTTTTTGGTAATTAGAAGCAATGTATGGGTTGGGTTGTGATTATAAATTACATTTCTTCTTTTTTTCCAATGGTTGTTGTCGTGGTTGTTGTCGTGGTTGTTTTTCTAATGTTTGTAGCCATTGTGTTATAAAATTTTAATGAAATGTTTTTTCAATGTTTTAATTAGCAAATGGTATTGTGAAAATTTTCAAATCTAGATGTGCTCATGTGCTTAGCATTTTTTAATGGTTTCTTTTATGTTTAATTTCTCGTCTTGTGCTTATAAATGGCAAAAATTATCATGTTTTAATGAACTTTTTATTGTGTCATGATTTTTGGCAATTCTCATGGCTATTAATTGTCAACATTTCATTTTACATGGTAGAAAGTTTTTTCAAAAACCTCATCAAATTATTCACCTAGGGGTTGTGGAAGGATTCATTTGGTTCAAAACCTTCAACATGTTCAATAGGAATTCATAAAAATTTATCATATGGCTTATCTAACACGTTTATTTTTGAAATTGATGCATTACATAGTATTAGGTGGTGCAAATCGATGGAATAAACCACCATTAATTATTATAATATTATTGAAAGTTGATATCTTTAAGTTGGCACATGGACATTCTTATGGAAACATGGAGAACTATTGTAATGTGCAAATGTCAATCATTATGAAACACACAAAGATAATTTTTAATGCACATCTTAGTTCTTAAATATATCCATACACCTAATGGTGACAGTCACATAATATTTTCTAAAAGTTTTAAAACATCATTGAAATGCAAAATATGGTTAGGCATATTGATGGTTGTCACATTCCTTTATATGAAAACCTAATAAAAAAAAAACATGTACATTATAATATTTTTATAACCAAAAGAGTTTCCATTCTTAAGTAATTACAAATTGTATGTGTTTTTGATATATTGTTTTGGATTGTTTATTATTATCATGGTGAAGACATATAGTGGACTTTCAATTACTATGGCATGTTGTGTTTTACACAACTATTGCCAATTTATGGGCATGGATGCCTTTAGATACGATTATCATTTTTCTAATTTAAAATAATAAAAATTATCAATTTTGGGAGGTTAAGATTTGAAATTTTTATTACATATCATAATTTTCATAAATTTTTTTGGTTAAATTACATTATTCATCATAATTAATATGATTTTTTCATATTGCCCATTCCAATTGTACTATATTTTTCCTTTTACAAATCCAAGATTGATCTTTTACAAATTCATTGGTTTTTTTTTTTGTTCTTTGTTGGTAGTCATTTCAACAATAAAATATGACAATCAATTATGACAAACAATTAATGTTTTGAAAAAAATTCATTTTCCATTTCCAAATAACACAAATAATTTTTTTTAATTATTCATTATCCATTGCAACCTTAACGTTGATATGAAAACAATGGTAGAAGGTGTTTTTTTTATTCCAATTTGAGTGCGTTATCTTACATCCATAACAATAGATGGAAACATAAATGATTAGAGTTTTGGCACCTTATTATGAAAAAATGTGATTTTCATTATGATTGTAAAGTCACAAGCTCTGACAATTTAATTACCAACATGAAAAGGGCTATTAAATATATTTTTAAAATAATAGAAAGACTTTAAAATAGGGATTTCCTTTTAACTACCTATTTTTTAGTTATAGCTATTTTCCTACAACAACTATCATCCTTCATAAATCTAAAAAGGATCCATAGCCACATATAATTTTTCTATAGTTGTTGTTTATTGCCTATAGTAATTACAAACCTTATGTGACTATTACTTATTGTGTATAACACTTCAAACACTTTGTAATTATCACTTATTGTGAGTCATACCGACATAGACATGGTGTGAGCCATACCAACATGGCCATGGCTAGTAGTCTCAATGGTTAAGAATTGTGTTAGGAGTATGCGAGTGCGGTGAGGTTATTAGGGGGGTTTAACAACTTTGGGTTAGAATAGGGGTTCATGAATGTGCATAGGGTGTGGGGGGGGTTGATTTGTTTTCTAAAATACGATATTACGATATTGGTTGGGGTAGTTCTTTTCTTCAACAAAAAGTTGGTAAACCATAGTTTTAGAACCTTACTAGCGTAAGTAGGGGTGAGAATTCTCTAAAAGGTTGGGGGAAGAAAAATAAACACCAGAGTTCATGGTGTGCAACAAAACATTAGTCTTGTATTAGTATGTAACAAATAGCAAGGATGTTGGGAATTTATGAAGTAAGGGAAGGGGGTTACTAAAAGGCCCAATGGAGATAAAGCAATCTTCAAACCGTAAGAGCGTAGGATTGATTCAAATTAATTTAATGATTAATAGTGTGCCAATGATAATAGGAGTTTCATAAGGACTGAAATGTTTATTTAGAATTATGAATAAGCTTAGCGAAAAACTACAAGTACATGTCAAGTCATGGTCTATGCCGTAGCTCATAACTGTAGGAAGTCTAGAATGCATCGAATGGTACGAACTAGGTAGTCTGCCTTACTATTACGAGGTAGTCGACAAATCGGACCGCGCAACCAATGATAGTGTCCAACGCCAGGAACTGAAAACCAAGCGAAGATAGAAATGTTTTCGATTTCATAACAACCTTCACAAACAATTTCGGGTTCGTCACCGAAAGCGGGGTCGACTTGTAACAAATCAGCGGGGTGCGGGAGTTTGGCGAAATACGACAGTTCCAGGCTCGGGGGGTTCAACTTCAAGACGAGCGCACACCTCTTCAGGTTCGAGTTCTTCATCGCGAGGATGTTACGTTAAGGTCAAATTTAAAGATGACTCCCAAGGCGGTTCTTCGTTCGCTTGTGCGGCTTGGGGCCCGTAAGATATGACCGTGCGCGACGCCATACTTTTTAAGAAGAGGGGAAAGATCTTCAACAAAATCAAATTGGTATTGAAGGTGGGGAGGACTTGTGACATCAAGTTACGCGATCGTAATTTAGGCCAAAGAAAGGAAGAGGGTGTGCAAATAATGGCCTAGGACCATCGTAAAGTAAAACTATAATGTCAAAGGATGAAAAATGAAGGTTTAAGCAAAGTTGCTTAAGCGAAAGTGGGAATAGGTAGAAAAGAACCTTCTTCTTCTCCTTCCATTGGCCACCAAGCTTGGGGTCTACCTTCACCTTCCTTCTCCTTCTCTTTAAAATGCGAACTTGGGTGATTGGGGCTCTCTCTCTTTTCCCATGGGAGATAACTTCTAATTCAATTTGGAGGAGTACAGGTTCTTACAAGTTTCTTGAGGAGGAAAAGGATGATCAACCTTGATAGTTGGGAAGAGGAAGGAGAGTCGAATGGAAATCTAATAATAATTTTGAAGGCGAGGTGAGTAGTGATAATATTGGGAAGTTGCACTAGTAAAAATCCCTTGATTTACAACTGGTGTTTACGATGATTTTTAGTCGAAAGCGACATTTTACAACTATTTTGCTAACAATCGCCTAAGACGAGTCGCAAACGACAAACAGTCGCAAAAACCAATTACATCATAATGACGTCATTAGATGGTGGATGGAGCCTAAATGTAGTATATACGGTTTCATCTGATGGGGCCAATATATATATAATGTATACAAGGCATCATTTTGCGACTATAATTTGCAATTATTTTTGTGGATCCAAACTCCAACCATGTGGAGACACATGTCAACTATTGAAATACTTCAATCATATTTTCTTAAATCCTTCTACATTTATCTAGGTCGTTGGATTCATCACATTGGGATTGTCACATGTTCAAATTCAACCTAATCATGTGGGTAACGAGTGGCCATGTTTTTGCCGATTAATTAATGGTTTGTTGCCACATGGCATGGATTCTAGTATTTGGGAAACTAGATTGTGATCTTAAATTTTCTAAATCAAATGGCCAAGAAATGGCCACGTCTTTTGTGCTTAGCTAATCGAAATGTGCCACGTGTTTCAATATGAGCATTATGGCATTTACGTATTTATTAAAAAACCTTAGATATATCCCATTCATCAGATGTAAAGAATGAGAATTTTGACACGTGTCGAATTATTATTTGATTGGAAATTTTAAATTTGCCACATCTTTTAAAGATCGAAAAATAGAAACTTGCCACATGGTGATGTTAAATAATATGTAAAATATTTTTTATTGAAAAGGAATAATGGACCCTAGTTTAACATTATGAATTGAGGTTAGCATTTTAGGGTTTAATTAACAATGTTCTAAGGTTAGGGTTACCATGGCTCACTAATCACACACAAAATGGACACCAACCATTCATCTAATTAATCCCATTAGCTTCAACCTTTAGTAAAGGACGATAAGTTATTACCACTAGTAACCATTTAGTTATTAGAATCCCTGTGGCATTAATTAGCCTAAAAATTTCTACTTTTAATAATGATTGAAGTTTATTTTGTTTTACTTTCATAGATTGAAATGATGTTGTGTTGAAAGTTGGGGGACTAAACTCCTAAGTTTCACATGTTGAAGTTAAAACATGTGAACCTCTATTTTAAACCCTTGAAAGGTACCTTATCAATGAAGTCTAAATATACAACCCTAGTTACACCACATGTATTTAAATTTTTCACCTTCTCAATTTTTCTTTACACTTGTTGTCACCTTCATTGTCCCATTTGTCACTAATTTCAATGTTTGATAGTTTCATCAACAAATGAATAAACAATTGGTCATCAACATTTTTCATCCATTATTTTGTCATTATGTTTATCATTATTATTTTTAGTGTTTGTCATTTTTATCTATCAATGAATAATGTGTGATTAATTATCCACATTTCTTATTTGTCATCTTTGTTAATTTGTTGGATGTTATTTTTGAGGTTTTGGTCATTTTGGCTAATGAAAAAATTGTCATTATGAACAACATTTTTCATCTATTAAAGTCTTTTGTAAAATCTTCCATGGTCCAACACCCAATTCGGTCCCATGTTTGAATTTCGTCCCCTCTTTTCAGATTTTAATAAAATCTAGAAAATTAAAGGTCAAAATTGAAGGGATGAGATCCAATTTTCATTTTTTTAAAAACCTTTTTTCGTGGTTGGGCACACTTGGGGGACTTTGGGGCACTTTTTTGGAACCTTTTTAAAAACAAAATTAGGTAGACAAAAACTTTAATGTTTTGGGACCTTTTTTTACTTTAAAAGAAAAGGTTGAATGAATTTGGGAATTGTTTTGAAATTTTTTTATAAAAATATTTATGGGGGAAACATCAAAATGACTTTTATTTAAAAAAATTCAATCCATTTCTTGTTTCGGCACACATGAGGTACTTATTTGAAGGCTTTTTCAACACATTTTGAAACTTTTGGGGACATGCTTGGGTTTTGGTAGATTTCCCTCCATGGTTTGAATGAATTTATTTTGTGTTTTTTGTGATTGTAATGTGGTAAATTTCCTTTTATTTTTAATTATATTCTAATAATTATAATGTTTGATGGATGGCAAAGGCGATGAACTTAAACATTAAACTACAAATATGAAATATTTTATGGTGTATAGTAGTTCATTCCCTTGCATTTGTTTTTTACTTGTATATCGTTGGATATTAGTGTATTGTGTTATATGGCCAAAGGTTGTCGAACAACTAATTGTGAACTTGGATGCTTGATTTCCAAAAGAGTCAACGTTGGATGTTGTGGGGATTATTTATTCCGAATAATAGTTGCATGCATATGCAAATATACCTTTCTTTGACATTTGGAGGTCCTAAAATGTTTCTATTGCATCTGACGTCCATGTGGATAAACTAAAAACAACAAATTTGTTCCCATGGTTTTTGCCATTTTTTTGGGGTGGGATTTGGATTTCCAACAAGGTTTTAATTTTTTTTTATAATTAAGTCCTATGTTTCTCGAGCCATGGTTGAAGCATTGACCCTTGCATCTGAAAACGTAAATATGATCATTGTTAATCCCTTCACATGTATTTGTGAATCATCAATGCATCATAATCATTGTCTCACTCTTTTTTTAAGTTACTAAAAAAACTAGTTGAAATTGTCATGGGGCATTTTTTTGTTTTGTGGAAGATGAATGTTGTTTTTTGAGGACCAAACTATGTAATCACCTGAACTTTCATCTACAACTTGTTGCTATTGTGTGCACAAAAATTCATCAAACTTGACAACTTTCCATACCAAGCAACCTCGAATTCATGGTCAAATGTCCAATCAACACATGGTTGAGGCTAATATGTTTGAACTATGAAATTGCCTTTGAGCCCATCGTTTTTTTGGTTTGAGTAGGTTTTGGAAGAAAACCATGTTGCAACTTGTTAGGCAGCCCGACCTCAACTAGCAAGTTAGCATTATCGTTAAACCTTTACGATATGCCTAGACTTCATAGCTAGAAATGGAACTTTTGTAACGAAATCATGTTGATGAAGCAAACAACATGGTCATCATCATCATCATGAAATACCTATTATATTTTTCAATTGCAAAGTGACATTATGATTATACTAAAAGTAATTAGCAAATTTTTGAGTATAATATTAGGCAACAACAACATTTGGACATTTGAATAGCCAACAAATTGAATTCCCCCAGTGGGGTAAAAAACTTAGGAAGAAGCATATATAACTTAATTTTGGGATTGATTGGGCAACCAAAGATGGAACTTATCGTAACCTTAGCCTTGGGTTCGCGACCAAAGCAAAGGCTTGCGAAAGTGCGGGCCAAGAAGGAAGTCCGGGAGTCATGTTTCATGCTCCTAGGAATGCAAGAGAGTGTGAGGGAATGAACCTTCACACTCCCAAGTGAGCTCCCACTTTGGGAGTTGGAGTTTCAATGGATTCCTAAATTTTTAGAGAGTAATTGCAAGGGTCAAATCCCATTGGATTGAGGAGTTTATTATATCATTGAAAAGCTTTTGGAACATAGATGTCTAGAATGGGTTTGCATGACCCATTTGGATATTTGAGACATAAGTTATAGCGAAAGAAAGGCCGGGAGTCAAATTGGAAATTTGACTCTTGACCACTAAAACTCAAGAATCACCCCTATTTCTTTACGTGTAGGTGTTGTGCGACATATTGCTATAAAGCTCTTGATGAGGGCTACAACTTTGTTTTAGACCTCATTTCAATCAGAGGTCTGCACGTAAAGTTATGGGCCCCCAAAATTGTGGAAATCCTAGTTGTGGGAATTTCGGGACTCCAACTTGGGAGTCTTGGGACAAAATGACATTTGAGTGTTGGTCATGTGGCTAGGCATAAAATATATTATAAGGGGAAAGGTGGTGGCTTCCCCCAAGTCTGAGTTATGGTGAATCTTGTGAGTTCGAGTTTGCGCATGGTTCGTCCTAACATCAAAAGTGCTTTAGCTATGCACTAACCAATTTGTTGTTTGGTTTTGTGCAAATCCATGTGAATGAGTGATTACTTATCATTCTTCTTAGTTTCATCCCGGAGTTCCAGCACCCCCCTTTAACCCCAAAGTGCTATGAGCCAAGGAATGTGCTTCAACTTTTTACTTTTTTGTTGCTTTCACCTCATATTCACATTTGAGTCTATCAAGGAGCTTCGGAACGCGTCATAACCAACATTCATTGGATGCATGTTATGACTCAATTGTGGATGAACTTTAATTGAGTTAATATTTGTGTTTCACCTTGGTAACCCATTCTATAAAAAATAATTCATATACCCCATAATATAAAGGCAACTTCAACACATGTTTGTCAATTAATTAATTAAATTTAAAGATTCCATGTCAAAACCAAAAAATAAAATCCAATAAATTTTTTATTTTCTTTCACAATTTTGTATTTTTCCTTTTAAAAAAGTATCTCTTAAAAGAAATTCAACATTTTAAAAAATAATTTAATTAATGTTGAAGCTACATACCAAGGTACTAGAGCATATTGGTAGATAGGTAGGAAAATAGGTTTTACTAGGTAAGTAGATGGTTTTTTACATAGGCAAAGGTTGCTTTTACTTATACAAACAACCACTTGTTTGCTTGTTAACTATTAGTAGGTGGGTAATAAAAAAAACAACTGAGGCAACCACCATGGTTAGCTAAGGAGTTAAACCAACAGATAACTGTTTCATGACCACTTATCATCCATCCTTCATGGTGCTCTAACTTACTGGGAAGAAAAAAAAAAAAAAACTTCCTGTGATACCCGGCGGTTACCTTTCGGGTACTCGGTGGATATGGTATATAGTCGGAGAGAGTGGAGTCTGTGGTCTGATTCTCCCTTCCGCAGTGCAGTGCAGTGCAATGCAGTGCAGGGAAGGAAGGAGAGAAGGAAGGAATGAAGGAAGAGAGAGGACGCTTGACTGCTGCTTTGAGAAGTCACAAGGAAAAATGGAGCCAACAGTCGCAATGTCTGCGAAATCAGACGGGGTAATAGCAACTGCTCACCAACCGTCAACTCCCTTGGCACACAATTTCATTTCCTTCCCTTTTTTCTGACCAAAGAAACAAGATTCAAATTTCTGTGGTTGTTTGTGACAGGATTCAAACTTTCAGAAGCAATTCTGTGGTTTTACACACGCAATTGTTGATGAAAATCTCTCTATCTTTTGGTATACCCTCATGATGATGATGATGCTGTTGCCAAAGGTCTCATGGCAGTAGGTATTTCCTTTTGTAGCATCAAGCTGATGCGCTTAAATCTGTTTGCATGCCCCCAGCAGCGGATTCTTCGTAAATAGATAGAATTGCAAATTTTCCGAAAATTGAGATTGCGTTTCCTGTTTACAGATTCTTTTGTAGTAGCTCACTAGCCACCGATTCTTGTTGCATGCTTTTATTTTCCTCAATTCTTCTTGAACCAAAAAAAAAGAACAAAACAAAACAAATGACGACAACAGGCTCATGATTTTATGTCCAAGTGCAAAACATGGTGAGATTTGCAGGTGGCTTCAGAGTTTCAATATGTTCAGGAAAGGGGAGTCAAGTTCACACTTAAAAAACAAAGGCAATAGTTGCAATTTCCAACAGCAATCCAGAGAACTCAACAAGAATCCATGGGCCATGAACCTCAAGTAAGGAATGTTTTGATCTGCATGGCTTCCTATTGAATGTTCTTTGCTGTTCTGATCTTCATCTTCTTCTGGTGATATCCTTTGCTGTTCTGAAGGTCATATGAAGACAATGACAGCTATGATGATGATGAGATACTTTGCTGTTAAGATTTGCATCAGGATGATATGTACTGAATATTTGCTTGAATTCATGAAAACTGTAAGATTCTTCATTGGATCATTGTTGATGCCTTGTTTGGTATCCCCATTGTATAGTTTTAGTGAAAAAAACTATTGTAGAATCTAGATTGAGAAATTGGTCTTGCAAAGCAGAAGACAAGAAATTGATCATAAAAGAAGAAAGATTTGAAAATCTCAAACCCTAAATTCCTTCTTTACACTGAAAATCCACAGCCTCAGATGGAATTACTTTAATAGTATTAGAATATATATGTTGTAAAATCCTGGCCTGGTTTTTTAGTGTATTTGGAGGGTTGCATGACAGTTGCAATTTTGCCTTTGCCATGAGGTGGGTGTTTTGAAAAGTGAAATGTCCACAGGGTTGGGCATTTCACTATTTGAAATCTGCAGGAATTTTGCTTTTCAAAACACCTTCCTGGCTGTCCCTGTGATACGCACTGGGTTTCATGGGGATAAAAAGTAACACAAGGTTCTTATGCTTGGCAAAGCCCTCAGCAGTGGGCTCTTCCAGAATCTGTGCGTCTGTCTGTCTCAAGCAACCAGATGTGACCAACAGAAGAAGTATTTCTCTCCAGCAACAACTTCTGACCAACACAAGTCTCTGTCTCTCTCATGCAACAATTTGTGAACAACACAGGTTTGCATGTCTCTCTTGAGCTACAATTTGTGACCAGCAGAAGGTTGTATGATATCCAACTGATCAGCTACCATGGCATTTTGTCCAGAAGGTCCACAAGCAGCATGCATATTGTGTGCCGGAGTCATCATCATCGTAAGCTCAACACCATCTCTTTTGAGTGTCTACTTTTACATTTAGTTATATTTTGCATATGGCTGATCTTGTCATCATCTCTTTTGATTGGAGTAATAGCTCAGTGCCTGATGCTGCCAGTGAGAGAATTTATCATTGATGAATTTTATGTTACTAACAAAATAGCAAGACATATTATTATGTTTCTGAACGAACTAGGAATTCAAGCCATAAGGCTGGTGGAATCTTACCATGTGATGAATATCCAGGTCAAGCTGCTCCAGTTGCTGGAGTATATCATTATGTACAGCATCTACAATAGCAGTGGGCAGCTTCTTGGTGGGTGTCATTGCGGGATTCCATTGCCGGCGCCGAATCCGGATTGCATTGGAGAACCTACTCATTCTGGTCACAAGAGATTGACCATCTTCAAGAATCCATGATCCAGGAGAAGAGTTAGTCAACGAGAGAGCACCATGTACAAGAACTCAAGGTTTGCATTTTCTGTTGATATGCTTCACTTTGCAGACCATATGTACCTTGTAGGCATAGAAACTGCTTGGAAATACACAGTAGCACCTCTTCCAGGCTGACAATTCATGTCAGTTTTGTGTTCAGTTGTGGTGAATGATCAAACATTGAAGATTTTGACATGGGTCTTATAACCTTTAGTACAACATATCCTGCATTCCAGAATTGGGATGTAGGATCAAAAAAATTCAGGAAAGTCTAAATGAACCACATGAGTCATGCAGCTCAATGCTGCATGGATTGAGCTACCTTCCGGAGTAATTGAATGAGTTCAATGGTTCCATCAAGAGAATCAATCCCTCAGTTACAGCAGTTTCACATATCATGTGAGCTGAAATGCAATATGTCCAACCACCTTCAGACAGATGTATCCGCATCAACTTAAAACATCAGGTTCCAAGAAACATGGGTGGTTACAAAATTGGCTTTACCTCACAATCTAGCAAGCCTCACCATAGAGACCAGAAACTTGCCAAGTCACAAAAACAAAGTCAATCCTACTATGTCACTCTCTTTGCAGGTCCACTCTAGAAGTGTATCGCAATAACAAACCCTTGAAGTTTTTCCAGAAGCTTCATTTGTAAGTGTAAGCCACACAGCAGGCTTACATTTTAAGTTTCTTCATAGGTCCACTTGTAAAGGAACTGCATTCGGGTATTGGACAACAATGGCTGTGATTCAGCTTGTGTTGAAAATGATGAAGTCACTTGCTCAGTTAGTAGTCCATACCACCCATTCCTCCTCCACCCATGCCACCCATACCAACCATCTCTTTTTCTTCCTTTGTGAAATCAACCACCACTGCTTCAGTTGTTGTCATCAGGGAAGACACATTGCAGCAAAACCCACATACCACTGAGTCAAGTGTTATATGGCAATTTACTCTCTTCTCAAAGAGTTATCAAAATCCTGAGAGATACTAGGGTTTCCCTGCAAGTCACTTTTGACAAAATGCAGGAAGATCAAGGTAGGGTTTGTTGGCATGTTTTCATACATGACTTACCTAGCTGCATCAGTAAGTGCAGTTCTAATAACCTTAACTGGGTCTCTAATCCCAGCCTTTGCCATATCCACATACTCCGCTGCACAATGAGAAAAAAACATCAGTGTTCAGATTACAGAAGCAACAGGACAAATCAGTCATGATGTTGGCTAGCACCGAAAAGACATAGCTAATAAAAAAAGAGTGAATAGTATTATCCTCAATTTAAGCTGCAACAAGCTTGTGATGGTAAGCTTCATTTTCATTGTAGCTTTTTAGCACACTACTTACCTAAGACTAGAAGAAGATGGATCATAAGATGAGGCTCATGAAAATGACGTTGAGAAGTATACTTTTCTCTTTCTCATGAGCCTTTCCTCTTCACTCTCAAATTTGTACCAAATTCTAGCTCTTACAAACATGTACCTACCTTTTCTTGCACAGGTGAGTTAATACCTACAAACCAACCAACATTGTTCCAGAAGTAAAAAAAGTGGTACCTTAAGTGTGTTTTGGATTATCTGAACACAAACTTTTTGATCAAAATTTGCAGTTGGGAGCTTATGAAGATCTCGTGAGGCATACAGAAGTGCCACACCTGAACCTAGACACACAGTCACACACAAACAGATGAGTTTTCTAATCAATACCCACAATGAGCACACACAAGCAAGCCTGGGATTACAAAACTCTACAGTTACACAATATTTAAGTGATCATCTGTGCAGGGGTGAGACTCATACCAGGAACTATGCCTTCCTCCACCGCTGCCTTGGTGTCACACAGTCCTTCTCATTAACCTCTACATCACATGCTCCACCAATCTGCTATCAGTAATACCATCTGAGTGAGTGACCCAAACAAAAGGCAAGCACAAAGGCTCCCTAAGTATGAAATGGAAAAAAATACTTTTACATGCAGTACAGATTTGAGAACTTTTGCAAAAAAAGACTCATCAAACCTCAAGCATGTACCTTAAGAACAGCAACACCTCCTGAGAGTTTTGCCAAATGTTCTTGCAGCTTCTCCTTGTCATTATCTGATGTAGCAGTGCTAATGGCCTCCTGTATCTGTGTCAGCCTGTAGCACAATTCAGTTGCGTTGCAGGTGCAAGGCTAGTTTTCAGCAAGTGACAACTTTGCTCATAGCTACAACTTCAGCCACACATTATGAGGGTGGAAAATACTCTACACAGTAGCTGATGTAATCTGAACTGTTTTGCAGACAATGGATTCAAGACTCTCAGGTACACACTCAACTGAGAAAATTGACATAAAATTATATACTTGTATATACCTGCTCGCATCGCTCCTCAATGCCTTACTTGTCATCCCCACCATCAAGTATGATTGTGTCATCCTTTGAGACTGTGACCCTCTTTGCAGATCCAAGCATATCTGCTTGCATATTCTCAAGCCTAAGACCTAAATCTCCACTGATGAGCTGCAACCATACAACCCACATGACAGTTCAGGTATTGACAGACCAAGTAGGTTGTAAGTTGCAATCCAGACTGCAACATCTCTCAATAGCTCCAGATCCTTCTCACTGTCACCTAACTAAACATTGGATAATCCAAGCCAAGCCAGGAACCTTAAATCTTTCAAACCTATCAACATCAAAGTTTGCAACCTGAGGTTCTGAATTAATAAGAGTCCTTAAACTCTTCTGGTGCATTTGAAAAAAAAATTCTGGAATACATAATAAAGAGATATCCAGGGTAAAGCTTTTCAAAATACCTGACCCCCAGTCACAATTGCAAGATCCTGCAAGTTGCCCTTTCTGTTCTCGCCAAAACTGGGTGCCTTGAAGGCGCACACCTAAATCACAACCAAAGCTGCAGAGATGAGAAAACATAGACTGAGTTTTTTAGAGGGATGTCGAGCATAACTGGCAATACTTGAATTATCATCACTCCTGATTATTTTGCAAGCAAATCCAAAACCCTGCACAGCAATAGCCACAGTATAAAACTTTGAAAATCTAGTCTCTTGATAATGGGTGTCATTGACCCTCACAGAAGTTAAGTCACCAAAGTTACAACAATGAACTTTCTTGCTCTAAACATACCTTAACACCACCATGTAGTTTGTTTACTATTAGCTTTGCCAGTGCTTTGCTCTCCACATCTTCTGCAACAATCAGCAATGGCCTTTGATCCTGTCAAAATACAACAAGAGGCTACTTACAGACTGCAAACTTCAGGAAATTGGCATGAAAGTTACGATACAACTAAAATTTCTTTGACACTTATGGTTTGAGTTTAACATGAAAAGGAAACCCAAGAGATCACCTGAGAATTAAGGTTTATAAGTATTTCAGATCTGACAACATAGCAGTAACCTATCAAGATAATGTCAAAAACATTAACCAACATACTTGTAAGTTTCTGTCACAAGAGCAGCAGTAAGGGGAAAGCCTCGACCATGGGGTGCTGGCTAGCTTGACAGAACTAAAAAAACAGAAAGAGAAGAACAAAAAGAACCTCAAGAAGAAAGAGTAACAAAAAAAGGAAAAAAAAGTGAAGAGAAAAAGAGAAGGGGCAAAGATCAACAGAAATCGAAAGACCCGAAAAGGAAAGGAGGAAGAAAAAGAGAGAAATGAAAGAATGAGAACAATTGCAATAGCAAGTTACTTTAGTGGAGACTTTAAAAAGAGCATAGAATTGATGATGATGACTCACCCATACAACCAATTCCAGAACTGGGAGGATGCTGGTTATGCTCAAAAATCTCTTCTCATGGACAAGAATCACTGCATTCTCTAGTTCCTGAATCATATGTTGACAGAAAAAGAGTGAATCGCACACAGTTGGCAACCAAAAAACATGGGATTGGTAAAAAAATTAGGCTTTCAAGAACTACTGGATTCTCAAGTTCCTGAATCATGTGTTGAGAGAAAAAGAGTAAATCATGCACAGTTGACAACCAAAATAACACTGGATCAGTACACAGTTTAGGGTTTCAAGAATCACTGGATTCTCAAGTTCCTGAATCATATGCTGACAGAAAAAGAGTAAATCATGCATGGTTGGCAACCAAAATAACACTGGATAGGTAAATTTTTAGGGCTTGAAAGTGCCCAGTGCTCATTTGTACTCACCACTTTTTGTGTCTTGGCATTGGTGACAAAGTATGGGGATATGTAACCTCTGTCAAGCTTCATGCCTTCCACCACCTCAAGTTCATTAAACAGAGTCTTCCCTCCTGCATGCAAAAAGAACCCATACCTGTCAATGCATGTTCAACACAAGCACTCCAAACTCAGAACAAAAAACACATTCACAGGGAGACATGAAAACCACTGACAGAGTGAACAAAAACAAGCTGATACAAATGAATGCAGATGGAAAAAACTTACAGAGACAGTAATGACACCATCCTTGCCCACTTTGTCATTACCCCGCGCAATCAGTTCACCAATCTCATGGTCACCATTTGCAGATATTGTTCCAACCTGCACTTGTTAATGACAATCAAAACTTTTTACCATTGGGGGTGGAATTGTTAATGTGGATTGTTTGTTGAGAAATTGGGAATTTGCCAAACAACAACTAGGGCTAACAATCACAAGAACTAGCCACTACATTTTCCACCAGCAAAATACTTACTTGGGCTATCTCCTCAAATGAGCTTATCTTTCTTGGTCTACCCTTCAAATGGTTAATCACTGAATCTACAGCAAGGTTGATACCTAGTTGCAGATCCATGGCATTCATTCCAGCTGCCACTGACTTGCAGCCTTCGGAAAAAATGGCTTGTGTAAGCACCGTTGCTGCTGTTGTACCTGCATGCAGACCAAACAAGGGAAGGCTGTCTAAAATAATCCTGACAAGGTTCGAGGATTTTCACAGTTTCTTCATCATACATAATGCATGCTGAGCTGATTTTTGCATAGCATGATGTGATGTTCTACAGTTGGGAGTCTCTCACAACTAAGAGACAAATACCATGATGATTTACCATAGATGTAAACAAGGAAGCTACACTCATGATCAGCAGCAGGAGTTACCATCTCCAGCCACATCATTTGTGGCATTCACAACCTGCTTCTCAAGACTTGTCCCCAGGTTTTTCAGCTTGTCTTTGAACTCTATGATCTTGGCAACCGTGACACATCCTTTGTGACCTTTGGACTTCCATAGATTTGCTCAATCACAACATTTTACTCCTGGAATAATACCACAAGAAGAAAAATGGGCAGACTGAAATACCTGACTCAAACCATACACACATTGGCTGAGATGGTCTGTCTCTCTCTCAACTATACATTTTCTGAGTGCCCACAAACTAACAAAACGCCTGGAAAACAGAGAAAACAAACATAACAGTTACAAAACATACTGTTATGTACCTTGGGTCCCAATGTAACCTGGACAGCATCTGCAAGTTGCTCCACACCTTGCAGCATAAGAGCACATGCCTCTACACCAAACCTGATGTCCTTGGAAGTATATCGGCGCACCCATTGCACCTGGTTGATTTGCTGCAGCTTCACAATAACACTTGGCAGTAAGCCCTCACAAACCCTTGATACTCTAAATACACATCTATCTATACAGGTAAATGAAATATCCCTTCATGAATTCTAGTTACAATAAAACACATCAGCAAGATCAGCAGATCTTATATCAAAGACGAAAAAAATCCATCCCTCCTCCTCCATTTCTACATATGTAAATTATCACACAAAGAAGCAAAACCAATTGAGCAATTTTGAAGCCAAATGAGCAAGGATGATGTGTGAGAGAGATGGATGGAGCAGTGTCAAACATACTTGCACCTGATTGCCTTTTGTCATTGATAAAACAATTGACACAAGCAAGCCAAGAAGAAGATGTTAGTCACAATCATGATGAGAAGAAGAAAGTTTGAAACCATGTCATTGACTAACCAGTTTCACTCTACAATCTCTAGAGATGGCAGAAAAAATCTTCTGCAGTGATGCTAACTTCCATGATGATCAACATCCAATCACATCTGCAAGCCAAAAGCAATAGAAATCCTCATAGTTTTTTCTTCCCAAGTTTCGCAATAGAAATATAATCTTCCCTTCCTCAACTTTTTTTTACTTCCCAAGTTTGTGATAGAAAGAAGATCAATTTTCTTTCAGCTCTTTTTTCTTCCCAAGTTTTCCAATGGAAAGAAGATCTTCCTTCGGCTTTTTTCCCTTCCCAACTTTTGCAATAGAAAGAAGATCTTCTTCTTGTTTTGAACCTTTTCTCAAAAAAAACACAGAATGCAGCAGCAGCAGCAGCAAATGAGCTAAAGCTCCACACCAAAGACTTTGTACCTGACTCCACATACCCATGTTGTCAATGCACGAAACATGATTGATTCTTCTTCCTTAGTAGTGTAAGTAGAGAGATCAACACACCCAATGCGTCGTCTCTGGGTTCTTGTTTCTTTTTTTTTTTCCTGCTGCAAAAACCACAAAGAAGCTATGATGATCGATCATAAATGAATAAGCTATGACAAAAAGCTTCGAGAAATATTTCAGGAATATTTCAGCAACACAACAAGCAAACAAGAAGCTGCGAGAGAGAGAGAGAGAGAGAGAGAGAGAGAGAGAGAGAGAGGGCTGGATATCCCAAAAAAAACCCAACCACGGCTCGTAAACAATGGATACGACATCAAGAAGTACCTCAAAGACAAAGCGTGTAGCTGCAAACAAGAATGTCGATCGATCTTCTTGTTGGGTTGTCGAGCATTGTTCATCCAGGTCGTGGTTCTAGGCTGGAGAAGAAGAAGAAGACGACGAAGGGCTTAGGGTTTTAGGGCTAACCGTCTCTCTTTCTATCTGTCTCTTTCCTGCTTCTGGAACTGCGAGCTGGATTTTGCTGAATTGCTCTCAGGCCCAAATTGCTTTTCCTGCTTCTTCTGAAACTGCGAGCTGCATTTGTGATGATGGAATCTTTGTGAAGATTAGAAGCTGTGGCATTATCTGCCAAACTGCAGATTGAGGTTGCATACCCATCAGTCGTATCTTCATCACTAGTGCGGCCACCATCATGGTGACAGCAACAGCAGAAGGCATGTTGTAAGCCACTTTGTTGTCCTTTCTAGAGTTGAGGTGATTAGTGATGATCCAAAGCTCTTCTCTACTGCAAGCTGACATCAGCATTTATCTGTGTAGCAGATTACTGCCTGCAACCCCCCACAGCAGGCAGCAATCTCATCAGCAGGTTTTGAGAAGGTTTAATGTGTATGCTCATTGCTCAAACAATCTGCATGACCCAAGGAAACAGAGTTTGCAGGCTGCAGTAAGCACTGCAATTTCCTTCTGGCAATACACTTGAAGCTGATGAGAACGATCCGCCTGCGACCTTGAAAACAAAAAAAAACCTCACCAAGAGCATCAAACACCATTATGGAATAGAGTGGAAGAGCACAATGCCTGTAGTAGGTTTGTAAGCTACACTTTCCCATGGGTACCTTTCTAGAACTCCCCAGGACTTATCAAGCAACCATGTTAGAAATCTCAAGTTCCCAACTCAAAGCATGCTCGTTCATTACACAGAATCTGCAGATGTCAGTATGTCAGGATTAGGGTTTAGGGTTCCATAAACCCTACATAGATATCAGCTAGTAGTTCTCTACACCCACCAGAGCAGATGAAGTCACTGCTGTTTGTGGTGTTGGTCTGAACACTTTCTGACCAACTCTCATGAGGTTATGCCAGAACCCATTGTATTTTACCATCAAATTGTTGTTGTGGAGATTTCTCTGCAATTTCATACATCTATCAATGAACTAGTTGGTGTCCATAGATCTGTTTTCCAGTCCCCACTCTGGAAATTGATGCAGGGACGAAAATTGGGAAATCATGGGTTTGGTTTCCTCTTACCCGTGCATCCTCTGTGTGGAAGAACCAAATGAGATTTTATCCTGTGAAACTGCTCAATCAAAGAGCCAAAATGGTGATTTTGAGCTTTTTTTTACCATCAGAAGTTTCCATAATTTCTTTTCTTGGATTTGTAGGTATTCCCCGAGCATTAGAGAGATTGAGATCCTTGACAAGAGATAGAATGAGGAGGGCAGAAGCATTATTGCTTGCAGTGGTAAAAATCACTTGACTCACATTGTGCTGAGAAGATAGATGTGTGCAGGTCTTTATCCTGAGTCTCAACCTGAATGCATCAGCCCAAGAGTGCTGCAGTGATGTGTTTTCACAGTGGCACCTTCATGGCAGTGGCTTTTTCTTCAATTTTGTTGTTGTAGCAAAAGTAGGGATCATCCTGAAGAAAACTTCGCTGGAATTTTTTACTAAAAACCAGACAATGAAGCTTTTTTTCAAAAATGTGAGGATTCTTCTATATTCTTGACTACCCACTGGAACCCATTATAGTAATTTGAAAATTATTTTTCCTGAAGTTTGGGCCATTTTTTGGTTCATGAAAAGTCCGTTGCATAAATCAAATTTTTCAGGTCAAAATTTGACAAAAATTTGCCAAAGAAAACTCTGCTTGGTGGGTAACATTAAGGAGTGTGGTCATAGTTCATAACCTTATGAGAAGAGGCAGCAAAGCACAAGATAAAATTGGTCCATGGATTGGATAGAGGAAGAATGGATTGCATGGAGTAATCACATAGAAAGACAAATACAGAGTCCATTCATTTATCATGACACACAAAATGTGAATGCATGTTACAAAGTCTTCAAATAGTGTCAAAGAGTGGGTCCCTAACTAAAATTTTGTCATCTTTGCAGACAAACTCAAGTGGTAAAATTTGTAAATCTACTCTGTACGATTGTAGGCTTGGCCCCAGTATCTCTCACTCTTTTGCCAAAAAATTAGTTTGTTTCTCCAAGCAGCTTCTTCCTTGATACCAAGCTTGCAGTCTATGCAGTTTCTCTTCTGTCTCAGTTCAACACAAACTTAAAGATCCAGTTTTTCCTCCTGTCTCAGTTCAACAAAAACTTAAAAGATCAAATTTGCTCTGCACAGAATAACAACACTCTAGGGCCGTGACACAAGTTCTGGTGCTACCCTTCTTCTTGTGTGTCTTAAAATCAATTGAATTTGACTAATTGAGAATATGAATGGACTAAATAGTACCTTAATAATAAACAACAGAAATACCCTAATCAAAGACGCAAGTATTTCATAAATCACAAGCCCACTTCTGATGCTTGCCATCACTGCCACTTCAAGATCTGACCACTTGCCTTGCCCAAGCAGAGTCTCTGCTTTACGCACCTTCCCCCGAAATGTATCACAGCACTCACATCCACAGGTCACCAGAAACAATTCATGCCATCCATGGGCGACTGAAAATGATCTGACATCCATGGGTGGGTGACCAGAAATGATTCAAGCTGTCCATGGGAGATTGAAAATGATCTCACATCCAAGGACAACCAGAAATGATTCATGCAATTCATCCACATAGTTGATGTCTTTTTTCCTCAGATGACTGAAATTGATCTCTGCAGCCCATTGTGGTGGGAAGCCAGAACTTTTGAAATGGGTGTAATTAAAATGTACAACTACTCCATCCCAGCTGCAGCTAGAGCCCAAGAGAGTGAGTGTTCTTCCCTTGGAGTGGGAAAAAGTGGGCAGTTGAAGAAAAGGGTCACGGAAATAAATCATGGGTGAGCAAAGCTCTTTCTGAAAGGTGGAGAAGCATGTCTACTTACCACTGGCAAATCTGTGAGAGAGAATGACCTAGAAGGTATGGTTTTGGTCCAATGACTTCTTGAGGCTCCTGGAAGAGCTGCAACATAATCCTTATTTTCTTCAGTCAAACCTCCAAGTTTTATTGCAACTGTGAGAGTGCTTCTGTTGGTAGTTTTCTTTGAGATGCCAGCAAGAGATGCCCGTGAAAGGCGAGGATAGGATCTTTGGCGATCAAGTGGACCTCCATTGACACCCATCCTTCTCCGCTTTGCATATGGATTGTTGGGTTTTTCCAAATCTGAGGTAGTTGACACATCTGCCAGAGAGGAGAATGAGCGTGCCTTGCCACCAAAGAATTTTGAGAGCCCAGGTCTCCTGCAAAATCAGCAGAAAAAAAGGTCATCAGAATGTCCATTCACATCAAGCATAGGAGACGGGTCTATCTTTCAAACCTTCCAAGATTTGAGGTACCGTCCTAAAAGAGGCTCAGCCATGATTTATTTCTTTTGAAACTCGACAAAAGACTCAGCCATAATCTAGTCTTTTGAAACTCGACAAAAGGTCATTCCAATGGCTTAGCTTCTGAAAAAACCATGAACAAAACTCTTAATCTAGTCTCTTAAAAAGTTGACAAAAGGTAGGTTTAATGGCATGCATTTTCGGAAAACCGAGCACAAACCCTAAAATCTTTGACAAAGGCGTGGTTGCTTGTCTTGTGAGAAAGCTATGAACAAAGCCCTTAGTCTAGTCTTTTGAAAAGTTGACAAAAGGTCAAGGTTCAATGACACGGATTTTGAGGAAAAAATGAACAAACCCTAAAATCTCTGGCAAAAAGGTAGTTGCTTTGTCTTGTGAGAAAACTATGGACAAAACCCATGATAACCTAGTCATTTGAAAACCTGACAAAACAAAAGCTAGGTTGAATGGCATCGCATTTTGAAAAACTAAGAACCAAATCCTTAATCAGCTAGGGCTACTCTTTTGAGAGCTTGTCTCTGAAAAGAATAACCCTCTCTACTGATGATCTAAAAACAAAAAAATCAAAACACAAACCAAAAGAAAAAAAGGACTGGAAGTCACAGGACCATAGGTGGTGTTCTTACTTGATGGGCAGTGAGCTCTCAAGAGCGCTCATGTGGTCCAAAGGCCCACTGTACGCCGACTGCGCTTCTTCCTCTTCTTCTTGCTGCTGCTTCTGGCCGTCTCCATCAGCTGCTGTATCCGATGACCAGGCGGAACTGTCATCAAAGATCGAAGAAGAACAAGAAGAAGAACAAGAAGCTGCAGAACATGATCCTGGTGAGAATCCAACAGTACCCATGTTGGCATCTGTCTGCCCTTCCACCCAGTTGAAGGCACACACTGGTGCACTTGAGATGCAGCTTCCCGCCTTCATCTTGAAGCCAATAGTATCGTGGGTACCAGTAGCTCCAAGCTGATCCCATCTTCTGTAAGCCAGGGACATCGTGATCTTTCTCGTAACCCCG
Organism: Sphagnum tenellum; assembly: GCA_963921925.1. Lineage (NCBI taxonomy): Eukaryota > Viridiplantae > Streptophyta > Sphagnopsida > Sphagnales > Sphagnaceae > Sphagnum > Sphagnum tenellum. Next base: position 21,047,568 of record OY998144.1, read on the forward strand.
AGTGTTCAGCAGCTCCCGGTGTTCTGTCTAAACAAACAACACCAACCCGATTTCTGTAGAGGATATAAGACGTAGCTACTACGTTACTTGCTGCTGCAATTCAAGCTTGCTCTTCTTCTGCTTCCGCTGGTTATATAACACTTTCCGGTAGTCAAAGCTGGCGGGAACAGAAATACTACTCGTCAGGCTCATCGACGACATCTTTCCTTCATACCCATATCTCCTGCTGATCAAGCTGCTGCACCTGCTCCTCGTGTTTGCTCTCGCTCCGCCTCGGAAGCTGACCATATGCATCAAGAAGCTTTAAAGGTTCGACAACCTCAAACAACAGTTTGTTGCTCTCTCTCTCTCTCTCTCTCTCTCTCTCTCTCTCTCTCTCTCTCTCTCTCTTTTCTTGGTTTTCCACTACCCAACACTCCAAAGTCCTGCAGGGAAACAACAACAATCAAGCTACAGCTTCCTGCGATATTTGCAAAAGAAATGCTGCAACAAAGGATGATGATCACGTCTACACAACTCCACAAAGAAAAAAAACAAATTGTTTCTTCTTCTAACAACAGAACCCAGTGAGGAGAAATCAAAGTGTGTGTCGCAGAAGCTTGCGTCTTCTTCTTAAACTTCTTCTGCTGCTTGTCGATTAAGAAGTAGATTTGCGGATGAGGCAGCCACCTAACCAGCCAGCCAGCGACCACGGCGCGCTCGACCCGGAAGCGTAGCGTGAGCTCCACTCCCACCTGTCGTTTCCTGGGGTCGCCTTGACCGGGTCCACCTGTGCTGCACCGGTCCCCCGCTGCTTCACTGCCCGGCACTCCCGGCCGGGTCCACCTGTCGCACTGCACCCCGCTCGCCCGCTGCTTTGCAGGCTTATTCCTGCCCCCACTCCCGGCCGGGTCCAACGATGGTCTTTATTCCGCTCGCCCGCGGCTTCGCCGGCTTTCCCCCTGCAACACGCCCGGCTGGCCGGGTCCACCGGTGGTCTTTACCCCGGTCGCCCGCTACTTCTTCGTCGCTCGATCCCCGGGCCCCACGCCCCGCTTACGTCCACCCACCCACCTGTGGCACACCGGTCGCCCGCTGTTTCAACGGCCTGTCTCCCTGACCCCCGCCCCAACGCCCGGCCCGGTCGGGCTGGACCCGCGATTTCACATTTTGAGGATAAGTATGAAGTGTATATACGGTGAAAATTATTTCAAAATTTTCATTTTCTACACCGTATATACGGTAAGTGACTGTTCTCCCTATTTGCCCTTTACTGTGGTTAGCTTTTTGCCAATTGGGTTAGGTCTTTGAGAAATTAGGTTTTAGGGTTTAGGGAAATTTTCCTCTTGTGTTCCCAGTTCCCTATGTTCTAAACCCTAATTTATTTTTAGGTCACCTAAGGGAGGGAGGGAAGGGGGGTTTCTTTCCATTGTGTTGTTGGCCAACAATTCCATTTTTTTGGGCGGGTTCCCTCACTACATAACACCCCATGCCCATCTTTCATAATTTAAATTTTCACCATGATGAACAAATACCCCATAAAACCCGCCCAAAGTTTTTCTTAGTGTAATGGGTTGGGCTCTGAACAGCAAGCTCTTATGCCCCCTACATCCGACAATACAAAAACATGAACCATTGCATCAATCCTCATCGTTGTGATGCTCCCTTGATCCGAGGATTGAGGTTTTTAACACAAGGTAAGTAAGTCCCTTGGAGCAATATTTTTGGAAAATGCAAGCCCAACCCCACCCTTAAGTGATGTGTCAAGAAGTGGGCCCTCATTTTCATAAAGCCCTTCAAAAAATAAATTTAGGGCTTTTATCATCCTCACCATAGTTATCATAATTGAGGGACAAGGGAAAAAAAAACAAGTTAAGAAGCTTTTAGTTTTGTATTTAGCATAATGGCCAAAACATGACTATTTTAGGGTTTGAGACTGAGCTTCATTTACTGAAACTCAGCATTTGTTCAAGACTAATTAGGTAATAGTAGTTGTACAAGTAGGAAGAGTAGTGAAAATACATGTAGCAGCAGAGCAGAGGAGGTGCTCAAGTACAAGCAAAGACAGGATGAAACTGAGTTTACCACCAAAATTGATGGAAAAAAAAAAAACCTAGTTTGGGTCTCAGTTATTTTGTTTTGTAAAATTTTCATTTCCAGTTACACATTTGATGGCCTATTATGTCGACCTATTATGTCGTGTTGCCCAAGAAAAAGCAAAGACAGGATGAAACTCAGTTTACCACCAAAATTGGTGGAAAAAAAAAACTAGTTTGGGTCTCAGTTATTTCGTTTTGTAAAATTTTCATTGCCAGTTACACATTTGATGGCCTATTATGTCGAAAGAAAGTTAGTAAAGAAGTTGTATAGGTATGTACTAACTAACTCCTTGTAATAATACCTTTCATGTTAGCTTTGCTTTTTGGCTTGTGACGGTAGCTGAGTCATGTTTGGATAAGTTTTAAGTGATATGAATGACTTATCTTGTTTGTTTCCCGAAAAACAATCAATCTTGAAGGAGATTTTGTAACTTGTTGTCTCCAAGGGCTAAGATTTGCATAGCAAAGTTCGGATAAGCTTTCCTTTCCTTTCCTTTCTTCATTGGGAGGGAGGGATAAGGTTACTTTTGTCACTATGTATAGCTCTTACAAAAGCTGCATATTTGGGTGTATAACACATTGTTCTCGTGAGGTGGTGGTGGTGGTGGAGTGAGGGATGGAAGAGTACTCGAGGACTCAAGTATCGTGTGACTTACCTATAGATATAGATAGTAGTATATTGTTCTTCATATTAATTAAATGTGGGAGCCCTCAATTTATTTTTTAAATTTATTTTAAATTTATTTTTTTAATCTTTTTTTATTTTAAAATTTGAGGTAAGGTGCATCTTTGATTGGCCCATCACCAAAACACTCTAAAAGTTTTCAAACTCCAAAATATAGAACTATTTGCTCTAAACCATTTTAAAAACATACAAATCATGATATTGGCACACCTATTGGTTTCACGAGGACAACATTGGGCAAAGTATATGGGACTAAGTGAGTTGCTATTGGGAACATGTTGTGGAAGAATACATTGAAAACTTGAGAAACATGTTGATAACCCATTGGGAACTTGATGGGAACACATAAGGAACCCAAGTAAATCCAGAAAACCCAGCAAAGTTCATATGGGGACATGTAATGTTCATTCTTGATACCCACAAAGTTTGTACGAGGGTGTTTAACATGGTGATTGATACCCGCAAAGTTTGTATGGGACATTGAACATCATGTGCCCGATACTCACAAAGTTTGTATGGGGTGTTTGTATAAGGTTGTGCTTGATACTTGCAAAGTTCATATGGGAGTGTTTAAGGTCATGCTTGATACTCATAAGTTTGTATGGGGGTGTGTAACGTACCCGCAAAGTTCTTATGGGGGGGGGAGGTGTTGAAGGTAGTGCTTGATACTCTCGAAGAAGTTCATAGGGGGGTGTTTGACGTCACGCTTGATACCCATCAAGTTTGTATGGGGGGTGTTTAACATCATGCTTGATACCCATCAAGTTCATAGGGGGGATGTTTAACACAATGCTTGACATTCATAGAGTTTGTAGGGAGGTGTTTGATGCCATGCTTGATACCCGCAAAGTTTGTAAGGGGGGTTTGTTTAACGCCATGCTTGAGATACCCGCAAGTTTTGTAAGGGGGGGATGTTTAAAGCCATGCTTGATACCCGCAAAGTTTGTAAGGGGGAGAAGTGTAACGCCATGCTTGATATCCGCAAACTTTGTAAGGGGGGGATGTTTAAGACCATGCTTGATACCCGCAAAGTTTGTAAAGGGGGGGGGGGGTTAACAAGGCTACCGACAACATGATAAGGGGTGTCAGGAGGGTATGAAAAAGCAACTATGAGTGAGTAGTAGTAGTGCTGAGTGTGCTGGAAAAAGCAAACTCCCTTTTGCACTTTTTCTCTTCCCTAAATGTGGACTTTTCATTTGTGTGTGTGTGTGTGTGGACCAAATGCTGCACTTTTTCAAAACACCAACTCAGCAATGGGAATGAGATGAGATGAGATGAGAGAAGAGAAGACGAAGAAAAGTGCAAAAAAGCTCACTCTACATCCATCCAACTTTTGCACTTTTTTTGGTACCCTTTTTACCTTTTTCTCATCCCCTTTTTCCTTCCATTGCTGAGTGGTCCAAATCTATCCACACCCACAATGCCATGTTTCATAGTCAGCTTGTCTTTCTTTTTCTGAGAAGCTCCTCCTCCCCCCCCCCTCCCCAACTGGCTCTTCTATTATTATTATTATTATTATTATTATTATTATCATTTCTTTTTTTATAGCCAGGAGACTAATTAAATGAAGAAAAACCCTTTATTTATTTATTTATTCATTTATAAATTAATGGAAGGCAGGGATGGGAACCAAATCCATGAGAAGTGCAAGGCAAAATATAAGAGCACAAAAAACACATGTCACCAAAAAAACATAACAATCAGGATATCACTAATACTTTAATAAAATAAAAGATCCTAAACTAAAAAAAGGCATGTCACCAAAAAAACATAACAATCAGGATATCACTAATACTTTAATAAAATAAAAGATCCTAAACTAAAAAAAGGCATGTCACCAAAAAAACATAACAATCAGGATATCACTAATACTTTAATAAAATAAAAGATCCTAAACTAAAAAAAGGCATGTCACCAAAAAAACATAACAATCAGGATATCACTAATATGTTAATAAAATAAAAAATCATAAACTAATAAGGCACGTTACAAAAGAACATAACAATCAGGATATCACTAATACTTTAATAAAATAAAAGATCCTAAACTAATAAGGCACGTTACAAAAGAACATAACAATCAGGATATCACTAATACATTAATAAAATAAAAGATCCTAAACTAATAAGGCACGTCGCAAAAGAACATAATGATCAGGATATCACTAATACATTAATAAAATAAAAGATCCTAAACTAATAAGGCACGTCGCAAAAGAACATAATGATCAGGATATCACTAACACACTAATAAAATGAAAATTCGTAGACTAAAAAAAAGCATGTCACAAAAAAACATAATTATCGAGATATCACTAATACATTAATGAAATAGAAGATTGTAAACTAAAAAGATATTTCACTAGCTTTCTTTTTTATTTAATAAATAAAAATTTTAAAATATTTTCCTTTTTTGGATTTTTGAATTTTTTTCAAACAACCCACAGGTTAGGATATGGTTCTTCGAAGAAAGAAATTCAGAATCACAAGGTCAAAAGAGAAAATCATTCATTGGAAGATGTAGAAAAAATTGGTGATCATCCCTGAAAAAGATTTAGCCAAATTTGGCTATAAAACCAGAAATAAAATACAATTTTTTTAATCATCCTTCTATATGTTTGGCTACACAATAAAAACCACATATATGAATCTGACAATTTTTATTTCTTCTTTTTTTTTTTTTCCCTCTTCACTTTTGACAACTTAAACCTCCCAAATCTTTTTATTTTCAAATTTTATTTTCTGTTTCGCATTTTGGCAATATATATATGGCGAGTTTTTTAAAAAGGCTGGTCCCCAATGAAATTAACCCTACCCAAACCACTAGTGGCCATGACCCGGGGTTGGACCAATAGCCATTATGCCACATAATTGGCACTTGCAAGAGATTCTACCTTATGAGTAGGAACTTTCTAGAGACTATTTGTTGTGCCCATCACATGTATGTGAAAGATGAGTTGACCCTTAGAAACTTAGGGTGACGGATCACTTGACCCTGAGAAGCTCAGGGTGAAAGATCAATTAGAACTTCAACTTAGTGGGGATATTTTTGTTCCATTTAACCCTCTCTTGATTTAGGGTTAAATTGACTCAAATATGAGGAGTAAACTAACCCTTGCTCACACATAAAGGGGGATAAATGAGATAATTTGATGGGGTTGAATTTAAACCTATGTTCACATTGTGTTCATATTCACGGGTTTTTCCCAAATATGCAAAAAACGTTTGGGCAGCTTCGGGAAATTTAGGAGTTTTCTCTGTGTTGCCCAAAAAAACTTGGGCCATTTTTTGAATTTTAATGCTGCCCGATCATTTTAGGCACTTTATTTGAGTTTGAAGAAAGTTTTCATTTATGCCCAAGCATTTTGGGCATTTTGGAAAAATCCTAATGCTTGTAAAAATTGGACATTTTAGGAATTTGTAATGTTGCCGAGTCATTTTGGACACCTTCTTATAAAGGCTGAATTTTTTTTGGTTTCTGCCCGTTGTTATGGGTGCTTTCTCTCACATGAAAGAGAGAGTATGTTGGATAGAACAATATTAGAAGCTCTTGTGAACATGTGAACATGAGGGGTCAAATTAACCTCCTTATTCTACCCTCCCTAACTTGATCACAAATCTAGACAAAATGAAGATATTTATTCTTGAAATTAAGATATCCCAACACATTTATCCCATTCTTAAACCCAATGCCATGTCATTTGCCAAGTCATTTTTACTCTTTTTTGTGTGAATAGGATAGCAATGTTAACAAATGCATCATTTTCACAAAATTAGTATATGCCTAATTATTACAATATTTAAATTTCTTTTGATGACAATCAATCTTGCACCATAGTTATTTTTTAAAGAGTCAACTGACCCATTTTACTTTTCATTTGTTTGTTATTTGTGAATGAATGGTTGAAAACAACTTGACCTTCAAAACAATCAAATTAAAATACCTTCTTTTAAACCTTATCATAAATTCAAGTTCATGATTTGAAATATGCTTTTGAGGAGTTGACGAAATTTTTTAAATGCATTATTTTGTCATAACATTAAAAACATCTATAAATATTTTATGAACAAACATTTCTAGTTACCACAAAAATATTTTATGCTTGTGATCATCACTAATCTTTGAATACTAACTTCATGGTTCCAAAACTGTTGAATTAGTGCAACGTTTTTGGCTTAATGAACTTGCAGTTGAATTGAATATCAAACATTTAATGACCCACCATGGAAAGATAAAAACATCTTTCCAATTGATATTGTTTAATGATTTTGATGGTCTCAAAGCTTTGATTTGAGTAAGTTATTATAAATACCATTTGATGATAATAACACAAGAATATTTAGCCAATATTTTGTTAGGAGATACAAAAGGTTTGTCCTAATGCATGTGACAAACCATATAACATAATCAACCCAGGGTTAATTCTTAATATACATAAAGTTATGGAAACAACTATGAGTTTTTTTTTAAAACTAGACATTATAGTTTATGTTTTCTATTTCATAGTCCATAAATACATTTCAACCACAAATATCTAGCAACAAGCTCTCTTTTTAATGGACTTTAGCTTGCACCATTATGTTGTAAATGGTGGGTAAGTAAAAATTATCAAGTCTCGACCTTATCTTGCCATATATGTCCACATTTTATTCATCATCATTTGTGTTTCATTCACAATGGATATTTAAAAGATTATTCAAAAAGATGAACTTTAATGAAAGGTTGTATGAAAGCTTCTTGACCTAGCTCTTCAAATAAATATAAGTAAATGTAATGTAGATAATTATTTTGTGTTATCAGTTTTAATTTGAAGCATGACCTTATGATCTCACCTTTTTTTCATGTCCATCATTCTAATTAATGTGGTTCGATGTTATCAATAAATATCTTTTGAATACACATTTGCACTCTTCATGTTTTAAAAATGTGTTTATATTTGTGTGTCATTGGAGCATTTCATTTTGAATGGTTCCATTGTGCCATTTAAAATGTGGCAAATTTTAATAATTTTCATGTTCATGGTATTTTTATTTTTGTGTTAAAGTCACGGTGGTTTTTTTCAAAATAATTTTATGCATGTGATAATCATGAAATGATGCTAATTTTTATGGTTGCAATATATATGTATCATGAATAGAAAATGGTCATTTTGCAATTGGTCCCTACAACTAATTTTTAGTCACAAGTGACATTTGCAACTAAAATATTAATGGTCGCATTAAACATATGACACTAATTGCAAACGATAAGGAATTTTGGATGAAAGAAAAAATTGACAAAATACATTTTCATCCTTGACCAGTTATATATGTATTGTTGCTAGCAACTAAGATGTGATTTTTTTGGTGAAAATTGGAAAAAAGTTATGTGTTGTTACGTGTCCCAACTTTTAATAATTAGAAATATTTTAATTATAATTTTGAAAAAAAATTGATATATTTATTTTTTATGTTTGGATGGTTTTAGAGTGTGACGTGGTGCAATAGAAATTTGTCGTGTGGCATATTAATTAAATCTTTCCAAAATAATTTTAAATAATATTTAAGTATGTAGGTCGAATTAGATACCTACCTACCTACCCACCCATTTGGGCTAAACACCTTTTTAAATAGGATTTACTTAACTACCTAGGCCCAATACCTACTTAGTTAGATAAGTAGAAAGGTAAGTAAGTAAGTTAAGGAAGTAGTTAGTTAAATGTAAGTACATGAATTGTATTCTATTTTGGGTTAAGCCTTTTTGATTGGCTCATCCCATATGCCCACGTTTTAAAATATGAAAATGCAAGACAAAAAACCTTGTTTATATTTTTTCAAAATGAGAATGAAAGCCAAAACATATGGGATAAACTTTTTAATTGCAAGTCACTTTGTGACTAAACATTTTTAGTTGCAAACTACTTGCAACTAAAAATTTTATCCCATATTTTAAACTTCATTTTTTTATAAAAATTTATATAATTAAGTAGTTAAGTAACTAACCAACTAACTAGTTAATTAACTAGTTAACTAATTAGTAAAATTATTGATAAATTCATGAATAGAATATAAATTAATTCGTTTAAAAACTTGTTAATTAATTTATTAAAAAATAAGCAAGAAAGTAAGTAATTATTTATAAAATAATCATCAATAATTTTGAATCACATAATAATATAATTGAAAGTTTAATTATATTATCAGTTATTAATAATTATTAATATAATCATTAAGTAAATAAAAATAATTGATACTCAATTTTAATTACATATTAACTAAATAATCTATGAACCAATTTAATTAACTAATAATTGGATAACATTGAAATAATTAGCTAATTATTTATTAATTAATTCATCAATATTTTATTTTCCAACTATTTAAATATAATAACTAAAATAGTCAATAATTATAAATTAAAAATATTAATTTAAAAATATATAAATCTAATAATATAATTAAAACCTAGCCTAGGTTAATTATTTTATTATAATTATTCCCATTAATTTTTCATTTGTATAGTTAATAATAAATATAAATATAAATATTTCTTGAATGAAAATCAAATTGAATGTTGTTCACATGGAAGGATGAAATCCAAAATAGTTATAAACTAATTGCAATGTAGTCGCAAATGTGACCAACACAAGTGATAGTTGCAAAAATGTTCAAAGGTTATTGCAAATGATTAATAGTTGCATGTTGTCACAAATAGAGTGGTTACACTATTTTTATTAGCATGTAGTGATTTTTAAAACCCTCTTTTAGTGGATAGAATCATTATTGAATGCATCGATGAAAATCATATTTTCTTTCAATATGAATCAAAAATCAATATTTTATTTTATTTTATTTTTGAAAAGAACTTGAAAAGATAAATTATATTTAATGAAATGACATATTTCATAAGACAAAATTAGAAGTTCCCATCACAAGACAAAATAATAACTTGAATTAATCCCATTTCATGATAACTAATTAATCCATCCTACATGGTTACAAGTAGTTTGTTAAGTGATGGTTGGCCATTGTAACACAATGTCACCATGGAAATAAATCATTGGTGGTCAATAACCTGATATGTGCAAACTCATGTTAGTTAATTTTTAGTTTTGAAACGAACTTCTAATTTTAGTTTTGTTTTTTTTAAATAATGGAAACTTTAGTGCAATTCTAAGCATGGTTCATTGAAATTATTATTAAACTTTTAATTCTAGATCCAAAGGATGTGGGGACTTGTGACAACCAAAAAATATATAATGGCTTTCTACAACTTATTACATTGACAAGATATGAAGAACATATTGTTACCTTTTGCAACTCATGATCCACATGACTATGAAAAATTGAAAAACAACTCCCACCAAAGTTTGTCTGCAAACATCTTTAAAGGATGTAACAATAATTACATATATAAGTTATGGCTTATATTTGGATTTGTTAATGTAACGAAAAGTTACATTGTGTGATATTGCAAGTTTTGTTTTCATTATATTTCTAAAATCTTTTCAAAACCAAAATAAGTCATGGAAATGATAATATCATCCTTGAGACCAAAATCACACACACTTAATGTGTGGGCCTCGACCCATGTCTACCACATCCAAAGCAATGTGGAAGTTATCTTCTCATCTTCACCCATAAACATGAAAGTATAAACTTTGTAAAGTGAGGATCAATTGTATTTCACCACATGAACCACTCACTATGATTGGTTGATGAAAGCCGATCATATTTATTTATTAGCCTCTTTTTAAAACATTTTATCTAATGGATCAAGCAAGCAAAGGTGGTTCACTTTTGGTGTTACAAACAACATGAATTCTCATGAAGTGAGTGTAACTATAACGGTTAATTAATATTTCATATGTTAGAATTTGTGATAGGGACATTTTTTGAAATTATTAAATTGAGTATGAATACAATGTAAATATTTATTTTGTATAACTAACAAAATTAAAAGATTTATGAACTTGTAAAATGTAACTCATTGACTTTCATTCATGATAACACATTTTATATATGGATTTCGAAATGGTCCAATGATTGATATTACAAGTTTTAGGGACTTCATTTTAGTTAAATGATATATCAATAAAATAAAGTTAATCTTTTTTTGTAGCATGTCAATTGTAGGTTATGCTTAATGATTTTTTTTTCTTTTTAAATAATGTAAAAAACAATTTTTTTTCAATAGTCCATATCATAATAAAAAATATTCATTTTATTTTGGGTTTTGCACACATGTATAGAACAATTGTTCGAGTTGAGCATAAGCATGAATTCAAAACAATTGCTTGGAATGGATGGATTATTGATCTTTAGTCATTTACTTCTTCCAAGGCTAATAAAAAAATACAAAGGAAATGTACTTTGGGTGATATATTCAAGTGTCATTTTTTGAGCCACCAATGTTGTCCATGTATATAATTTAGGATATATACATTAGGATATTGTAATTGTATTTAGGAATTTTATTTACAAAATGTGTATATGTAAAAATCCATTTACATGTGTATAACTATGTAAAACCATTTTATCCTATCCAAATTGTTAAAATGTAAATATAAAACATATGCATTTACACAATTTTTCACAATGTGTAAAACCATGTAAAACAATGTAAATAAAATTTTTAAAGGAAAAATGAGTGGAAAGTAGGGCATGTTGTGACCCAACCCATTTCCCTTGTTTTTTTTCCTTTCTCTTTGTTGAATCATCCTCCATCTCCATATTCATATTCTTTTAGATGTAATGTAAAAGTTCCGTCATTTCACATGCACATTACACACCTCATATACATGTTATCCTCCCTTTTGTGTAGCATTGGTGATCTTTTGGTCGTCATGTCTTGGCCCTACAACTATCTATGGTGGGGAGCCCAAGCTCCTTGTGACAACAATTGTTGTTTTGGTCGACCTACTATTATGATGGGGAATTCAAGCTTCTCATAACAACAATTGTCATCTTGGTTGTGTTGTTATTGCAAGGAGCCAAACTCTTTGTGGCACCAATAATGGTTGTTGTGGTGTTGTTTTAAGTAGTATTGGTCATGTTGTCAATGAAAGTTAATTCATAAAATTTTGCTTTCGCATCCATCATGGTTAATAGTAAAATACATTAGATATGTAAACTATAATAAAATTTTATGGAGAGGAACATCGAAAGAGGCAATGAATAGTCACATGCAAGGTTTCATATAAATTACAATTGGTGAATAAATAATAACACAAAATGACAATGTTTGAGATGAGCTTTAGGTAAAAAAACACCCACATTAGTATCATGATAAAAACTTTTAAAACCTTTGAATTTTCTTTTAACATTATCGAAATCCCATGCTTAGACTAAATCATGGTTTTAAAATCCAAATATAACAATTCTTGAGCTTAATATGATCACAAACTTGCTTTTAAACATTATTAATACTCCATGTTTCTAGAGTAAACTAGGGTCTCCAAATCCATATCTAAATTTTCCTAGGCTTAACATGGCCACTAAAAGGCTTCATTCAAAATAATAAAAACATTAGTGCGGGTGTTAGTTCACCCTAGTTGATCAAATCACATAGTTGGTTGACCTTGGTTGAATCATGATATCACACCATTACATTTGCACCTAGACAAAAAAAATTCAATAATTACTCCCTCAGTCATTTTGATGCATTAAAGCAAGTATCATGGTTGAAAAACAAGGTATTCCCCATTGCTTTTTTTCTTTGACTTGAAACAAATCCATCTAATCACATTTCATATTTTTTTCCTATGTGAAATAAGTTTGACAATGCCTTCAATAATATGATTATCTTAATTACATAACATCAATAAAAGGGAATGAAACTATAAGCCATTTTTTTATAAAAGTGATGTGATTAAAGAAATTAAAGATATTATTTGAACTCACACCATTCGCATGTTATTTATCCCTTGTAGCCACCAAGTTTTGAATCTAAGTTCCCAAGTGTTGCACCCTTGTAGATTTTCCTACCAAATCTATTATCTTTTGTATCAATCTATCACTATCAAAAATAAACATTCAGTATGCCAAAATGATGTAATGAAATATATTTACCTTAAGCATTCCAAATAAATGTTTCTACTCAACATTATTAAAAAATTGAAAAACATAAATTTAAGTTTACAATAATTTATAAAAACATTACAATTCACCTTTGTTAGTTGCAGACAATGAAACTATCACCTCTCCTTTCACAGTATATCCTATTAAAAAATCTCCAAAGAAAATGAACAACCATTCCAAAAAGTTGCAGAACCTCCTTCATGATCATTATTTGTGATAGTTCTTGCACATCAACTCGAGATGGATCCATCCCATTAAACATATCAAAACTATGCATAAATCAATGTTCAACCCATATTGGTGTGCTTACCCAATTACTGGTCACAAAATTTTACATGTTCTAAACAAAAATTCTTTCATTAGAGCTTTTGTGAAGGTTTGAATTTCAAGATCTACCCATTGTGGAAGCCCATGTATATGTTTCCAAAAAACATTGGATTTTAAATTTTGATAGTGCATTTTTGAGAGAAAACACGCCAAGACAAGATAACAAACTATTCATTCCAAGGCAATAATACTTGTCATCATGAAAACAAATGAACCCAATAGTCATCCACATAATTTCTTTGTAGACCCAGATAATCAAAAATACCAAAATGGATAAACAATAAGATTTCATAATCTATTTGCATTGGATTTAAGTTGTCTTAAGTTCATATCATCCATGTTTCATCAAAACATTAAAACATTTTTCGTCTTCAACAAAACAAAAAACTTGCACCATAATCATTTCAACCAATTTTCGATATATTCAAGGAATTGGTGATGCAACAACTATAAGGTTGTGCTAATCTTCCAATTTCAAGTTAGTGGGTTTTCTTCATATGGTTCCTTCATAATTATTGGTGCATTAATTTTCATCGATAATTTGAAAATCCAATGTTGCATTTCCAATGTTGCAACTAATAATAATTTTATCATCACAATAGGTTTTGTTCCATTTTCCTTACTAAAATGTTATGTCAATGGTAGTACATGGCCTTTTGATGATTGCCAAATGTTATGGAATTTTTTTCACAACCCTTTTCAACTAGTATTAAGGATAAATGATCCCCAATGCAACCATGAGATCAAGTGTAGGAAAACAAACATTTGGTTCATTGATGAATATATTTACAATGACTACAATAAGACATTAGATATTGAAATAAAAACATAAAGGCTTAAAGTAAATATAAAATGCCAAATATACATCACAAACACACCATTTTCTGCTAGTTTGTGTTCCAAGTTATATACCTTTGCATTCAAGTTCAACAACATTTTTTAGCATGGTCCATCACCATTCAGTCCACAAATATGCAATTATTGGTGAAGGATCGTTAAATCTATGTAAGACCATGGACCCAATAGCTAGAATTTCATTTTAAGGCAAGGTTTTTGAATTAAAAGTAAACATGAAAAAACATATAAAAAGGGACTACTCATTGGAAAGCAACTCCCTACTTTTAAATAATAAGTTTAAAAAAACTTTCAAAAATGCATTTCCTCGAGGAAATTAAAATTGGAAATGAAAAGCTATAAGGTAGTTACTTTCTAATCATTGGACAATACTGTTATCATAGAAAATACATCACTAGCAAATTATCTTCATGTTTTGTAATTATTTCCTTCTTATTAGCTACCTTCATGTTGTAAATACCTTTTTATTTTAATTATCATCCTATTGTAACCATTGTCTAGTGATTAATTTCCAAAAAATATATAGGAAGTGAAAGATGAAAAAAATTAATTAAATTAAAAAATACAACATTTTATATCAAATTATTACAAATTATTCTCATTACATGCAAGAAGTCAAAGCAAAACCAAACAACAAGAAAAGATGTGACACAACCTTTCATTTCCCATTCATTTATTTCTTCACATAAGCACAATCTCCCCCCTCTTTTAGTCTTTTGTGTTTGTATTTTAAACTTCACAAGAACAAACATATGTTAGAAGAAAATGACAAGAAAATGACCATGAGGAAAGACCAAGGAGTTAAAAAAAAAACCCACAAGATCCCACCCCACAAGCCACACACACCTCATCACCTCCTATATTCTAGACCTCTATTCAAATTTGCACCACATTTCTTAGTCGATTGATGTTTTGCCAATCATTTTATCCTTAAGGACCAACTACCCAAGTAGTTTCATCTTTTAATAGGAATGATAAGTAAATACCTACCACTAGTAACTAGATAAATTACTACAATGCCCATTAAATTAGCTACATTAGGAGATTTACTTTTTAATTTGAAGTATTTTCTATTAAAATTTCAATCCAAAATTAGCTTTTGATTATTCTACCTTATGGGTAATTCATTGATGGTACTACTCTCAAGTAACATTTCTATTCCATAATTCATTTTTGATATTTTGCCCCATGACGATAATTATCAATCTACACCAAATATGTGTCCTTAATAAGTTGAAAATGAGGTGGGCACCTTTCGTGGTTGGAATAATGAACCATCCCATAAAAATGGTATGATATGCACAATCTAACAAGATGACGTACTACTTGTGGTGATTACATGAAGATGAATTTACCTGAATAGGAGTTGAAAATGAAATTTTCTTTCCAAGGAAAACTTTCACAATTGCCACATAATCACATATAAAGCCAAATTGGGATTGTGCAAATATGATTAAGCTATAAATACTTTCTACCAAGGGCATGATGCACATAAGGGTCGACATGGTCTCAATGTTTGTCAACATATCAAAGTTTTCACAAGCCTATTAGATCAATGGATAACCAACACCGATTTTCAACACCAAAGGTTTGTACTTGCCAAAACATGATGTGTAAGTGACAAAAATTGAGATCTGATTTGTTTTTACATTTTTTAACACTTTGCTGCCTCTTGTTTTCATGGAGTTTATAAACATTGTAAGTTCATGACATTTTGAACTCGTTTGAAAAAAACAGTGAAAGCCATGTAACATCACTTCCAAATAGTTCACCATGTTCAAACCAAAAAGGGTTTGCATGCCCGAGTTTGTCTTATGAGCCATGTTGTGGATGCCCATGGAAAATGGAACCTAAATCTCACTATATGTTTGGTGAAACCATTTTTCACACCTTAGAACATTGAAACACCTTTTGCACCAAAATATATATGTTTGTTTGTTGTGTCAAGAGCAAAAAATTGATTACAAAGGATTTTTTTTTTTCTATGATCACTATAATCATGTTATCAAATCTAAATCCCTCCATTAGTTATAAGATAAACAACACAATCAAAAGTCTAACCCATCCAAGTGCATTACATACACATGTATCTTGAATTACCCAATGTTAATTACATTTCATATTGGGGTGTAAACATGATAAAAGAAGACATGGGTGTTTCCTTGGTGGCTATTGTAGTACCTTTTTAGGTTTGGCAAAAATATATTATTTTTTAAAATGTCAAAAAACTTTAAAAATAAGGTCTTTCTTGTTGAATTTTTTAAAAAAACATTGTTTATTGAAGCCAAAATTTCACTAAATTCTTAAGTTCTTAAAAAAAATTCTACTTTGTTAATAAAGACCTTTTAACGAGCTTTGTCCAACACCTTTTATGAACTTAATAATGTAGCCTTGTGGAAAACTACATTGTTTTGCCACATGCTTTTTATTTATTTATTTATTTATTTGACTTTGTTTATGCAATAAATGTAAAAAGTAAACCCTATTTTTCAGTGCTTGATGGTATGCTAATGGTTAGTGCCATATTTCCTACATGGGAGGATTTGGGATCAAAACCTATGTTGCGAAACAAAACATTTGTGCATAACATTGTTGATGAATAACACGTAGATATTTTCAAATTTAAAAGAAGTTTTGTTGAAAATTCAAAAAAAATTTGCGTCAAAATCAAATTTTCAAAATCAAATAATTATTTGGCATGAAGATACCGAACTTGAAAAATACTATGGTACTTATTCTTGGAATATTTTGATAAAACATTTTCAAAAAGTTTTTAAAAATATTTATTTTAAAAATAATATTATGATAAGGTTTCAATTAAAATTTTGTCAAAAATATGTCATTTTCACAGTTCCAAAGTCATTTTGTAATTCATTTATTGCTTGAAAGGAAAATTTTTAATATATTTTTTAATTATTAGATTCATGTCAAATTTATTCACATGTTCTCATGATATATTATGAATGTCATTATATAAGTGAATCCAACAATTTCAACACCAAAATAAATTATCAATGTAAAACATGAAAAATCAAACATTGGTTGCATTTGATGTAGATCCTACTAGTGTGATTGCATTGATTGACTTCATCACACAAAATGAAAACATATTTAGCTAGTTTCACAATTTCCTACGTCTTTCCATGACTATATGATGGATTCAGCCATCTCCCAAGTAGCCATGTTTAACCAATGTTTCATCAAACACATGTTGTTTTTAAATTGTAAAGAACTACACACATATTTTCAACCTTCAAACTCTATCAAACACCTTCCACCTTGTAGGAGGTGAAATACACTACCAAATTGCACCCATTTACAACAATGTTCTCGTCTCAAGTCCTAATCCATTTGTTGTGTCATCGTCTCCTTCTTGTGTGCTACAAACAATGCTTGATTTTTTGCATGACAACAAGATCAATCCAAGTATTTCTCACCCACCTTTAGGCCCTTTTTCAATAGATGTCTTTTGGCCTTTTGCATGCTTTGGAGATTGTCCCATTTACAATGCAAGGATTTGGGTTTCCTTTCAATGGTGTTGCAAATGTTGCATTTGACACAATGCACTCCATCAACTTCCACCCCCTTTTGCTGATGGTAATTTGCCAACCCATGTTTCTTATAACTTATGTTTGTTGTGATCATGGATCTTCCCTTTTTTCATGGTGTGGACGTTACAAATTTGAATAGCCCAAATTGATCATTTTTGCATTGGTTGTAATACAAGTAGCATCAATAGATTGCCTACCAAGGTTCAAATCCATGAAACCTTGAGTACATGTAGTTGTGGTGTTGGGAGTGGTTTTGTTTTGGATAGTGTTGTTACTTGAACTTGCATGCATATATAAGCTTGCAGACCAAGTGGTGCTTGCATAAACATCCTTACTATTAAGAAAACATTTCATCAAAATGAAATGTTTTTGCAATCTTGTTTTTGGGAGCCATTGTGCAAAATTGAAATTTGGGACTCTTCACTTTACCCAATGCTTTTAACACAAAAACATTTAGGCATAAATGTGTTTACACAATGTTGTGTGTGAGTTTAACAAACACAAACAAATTTAAACTTGACAATTGTAACCTATTGCTTCTCATGGTAGTAACTGATTTGAGTTCTTTTTCCAACAAACCTACAAACTACTAGGGCTCCATCATTACAAGTTCTTTTTCCCACTTCTAGATACTAAGGAAGATATATGAAACTTTAGCAAAAAGTCTTACAAGTTTGCATTTCTCAATCTTCACATTAATTAATATTAACATAATGCCACCAAGTTGCTAATTTCTAAACTTTTGTTAAGAATCCAATCCTTAAAACTTTTTTTGGGAAAAAAATTGCCACAATCGCCTACAACACAAAAGGGTGCTTAAGATTTTTCTACTTTCATATTTTTGAATATCACCAAATTTGCTAATTATACTTACGGGTGATCACCTCTTGAACAACATCAGAAAACTGAAGAAGAAAAGAAAAGAAAACTGAGCAGAGATGCTCTAATCCCTACAAGAATGCCAAGCTTGGTCCATCTTAAGTAGCAATGATTTTTTGCAATGTTTTTAGTGATGGTAATGAAGTTGATGTTTCTTGGAATGATTGGTTTGCATTGAAATAATCAGCTTGGCAGGAATTGCTACATTCTCTGTCTAAATGCCTAGATGTACAACGGGTTGTTAAACTGATGAAGTTCAGGAGATATAGCTGGTGTTTATTGCAGTTCCTGGAAAGCAATTCCACAAAAGACTCTTGATAGCTTTACAATTGCAATGACCCATTTGCATTTCGGGGGTGAAATATGGAGCTTTTCTACAATGTTACCAGCAGGGTGTTGGTGGTTTCTGAAAGAATAATAGAGCTAGAAATACTGAAAGTGCAGTGGAAGCACATGACTAACATCAGATTCTTGCTTCCTCCACCCATTAGCCTTTTGGTTCTCCTTCTGAGCTTCTGCGGCTGCTGCTGGTGGTTGAAGCTGCGACTTTGTTGCTCCCGCTGCAGCAGTAGTAGTAGCTGCCATCTCAGTTGGCTTGTATGGCTTTGGAATTTGAGGTGGTACTGTGCAGCGGATGAGAGCCCAGTTCACACCCTCAAAGAAACTATGGCTTTTGATCTCTCCAGCTCCTCGGAGAGAGCCTAACCTTTTCATGGGATTCTTTACAAGGAGACCCCTGATCAAATCCTTTGCCGATTCGGGCACACGATTGGCAGTAGCATTTGAAGCAGGGAAGAGTAATGGGTGCGATACCACTTTAGTTAAGGTGAGCTCATTGTCAACTCCCTTGAATGGTGTTCTTGAATACAGAAGCTCGTATAGAAAAATTCCAAATGTCCACCAGTCTACTGAGCTTCCATGGCCATCCCCTGATCAGAAAAAAAAAAAACAAAAAAACAAAACATTGCAAAAATTGGTAACCAGATATGTACACAAGAAAAAGGGTCCATGCACAAGATTTCTTCAAGAAACAAGCACAAAACTACCCATATCCAAATCTGTGTAAAATTCTTTGGGAAGGCATGAGAGATTTGAATTCCATGTGTGATTGTGCCCAATTGAAACAGAAGGGTTTAAGGGTTGAAGATAGTTGGGTGG